>CM062809.1:1088605348-1091005348 GCA_031772625.1 Pinus tabuliformis | reverse complement strand
ACAAGAAAATCAGATGGAACCATCACTAATATTCTTGAAACAAAGCACCAACACCATAATTTGACAAATTTTTATCAAAGACCAATAACTACAACAAAAACTACAACAAATTGGAGATGTCACGACACTCATACATGAAATCAAAAAAAAACAATGATGACACAACCAACTATCTAGATTTAAAAAAATTAAATCATTGTATATTATCAGACAGAAAAAATATAATGCAATCCTATTATTATCCTTACCTCCCGACAGAATTATGCAATGGATATTGGGTTGACTAAATATTAGTTTAGTCAAATATATAAAGTAGGTTTCCATTGAACAAAGTTTATAATTTTTTTTTTTTTTCAAATTTTGATTGACATTTATCTTTATTGTTAGTGGCTGTGAAATTAGAGACGTTATTGAGCACTACATCGTAACTCGTAATTTTCATCGTTAGAGACGTTATCTTTATTGACGTCAGGTACTTCTCATTGTCATATCTCCATTATCATCTTGGTCTCTACATTAGCAGGGTACTGGGTAATTCGAGGGTAATGTGTCACATTAAAGGAGTCTCAATTAAATTAAACTAACTATATCTCCATTAATTTGCAGCGTTTTTTTTTTTTTCCTATTTGCCAAAAATTATTCAAATTTCAACCATAAAAACATTAAATGAAATTAATATGTGTATATGAAACAAAATGTTGTGAAAATAATAATAATATGAAAAGCGTAATCTATATTAATTTTTTATTCAATTTAATAATATATATGAATATAAATTATTATTCATATTATTCATATTTAAATTGAGCTAAAATAATTTAAATTTAATTAATATGAATATTTTTCATATTAATTTAAATTTATATATAAATAATGAATTAAAATTAAAATTAATTATGCTATATTAATATTTAAATCAATATTAATATTAATATTAATTTAATTTATTTTGATTATTTATGATTGTATATGTCGCTTTTCTAACATCTATAGCAGAAGTGCTTCAGGAGATATAGAAAGCTTTTTAGAGATAGCCTCTGGGTTGATTGTAGACCAGTGTCTAGGACATCTTAAGAGAGAAGTGCTTTGGATATTATGAGTAGGAATAGGGATTTCCGTTGCACTTCAATTGTTAGGTAGTTGGAAAAAGAGAATAAAGGGGGCTTGGTTCAATAGTATTTCATTACAGTAGACTCAAACACATACAAGGATCTAAATGCATAAGGGGTAGATATAGTTCATCTCAAAGAGAAATGACTCATTCTAGTGGCCAAGTGACAACAATAGGCAACCTTAATATTGGCATTGTAGTAACATGAAGAGGAGGAAAGAAAGGAGGGAAATTGATGCATAGGGTTGTAAAGAAAATAGAATCCTAAGGAACAAAGTTCCGGCAGAAGTATGGAAGATTGAAGAGTTGGAATGACAAAAACAGTGAAGCGCTAATCATGGATACATTTATCACCAAATAACATTAAGTAAATCGGTGCACATTACACGTACATAAGTAAATCTCTAGCTAACACAGGTACTGTTACTACTTAGCAACAAATATACAACTATGAACAAGGGTGAAACTTGCAACTTCACTACACTATTTCAGAGGGAGAAAAACATACATGAAGTGATAAACAAAGGAGAAAACATATTGCACATTGCTCTGATAGGAATCAACAAAATAGTTTCATTAATACTCAAGTCCAAATCACCACTCCATTACATTTAGCAAGATATCGCTCAAGTCCCTCGTGAACGGGCAAGTAGAACCAAAAGTGGAATCACAAAATTTGGACCTCTCGGGTGTAGAATTATGGAACCTCTATTAAGTGTTTATTACCCATATTTATAAGGAGAGGGGGAGATTTGAATCAATTAAAAAATATCTCAGCGATGGACCAACGATCCGATAGACTAGTCGTCTCGATATGAGAGAACTCTGCTGCCTAAAATGATTACCAAGGATTTGATTCCTTTCTAGAAAATACATAAAAATTACAAAATAAACATAAATAAGAAAAACTAAAAGATGAATGAGGAAAATATCCTTTTGTTATTCCTTTGAAGCCCCTTGATCAGGCCACGTCTCTGCCACAATGTGTCCCTCTAGTTGCTTGGCTGGTTCCCGTCGCTTTTTGGCTTAACTGCATGACTTCACCACTCTCTAGAGTTGGTAGCGATCAACTGTGGTGGCTTGTCACAGAGCAAAAGTGGAGATTTTCTTGATAGTCCTTCATTTTATGACTAAGTGGAGCTCCATGCTGAGCCATTAAGTCTTCCTGAGTCCCTGCGCTCGAAGCAGTCTAATTCATTTTTGTTGCCCATGTAGTCCTTGGTTTCTTGTCCTAAGGGCTTCCACAGGATAACCCCATATCAATTTCCAACTATGCATGCCTTCATTCAATACTGCAGTTGCCAACCCATATGCCTTTAAAGCTCTATACTTCCTTATCAGAGTGATTCCATATCACAGACTTCATAGTGGTGCAGCATTCAAATTTTCCAATTATCGACCTCCAATATGATAATCCCCTTCTGCTTAGCGCTTCCTACATTTCTAACCATAGGAATGAGGGTTGTGACCTAGTGCTTAACCTTAAGGCGCTAAGGCCTTTTATTCCCGTCAGAGGTGTTATAGACATATTTGGGCACTGCAACCCCAATCACATATGTCCATAAACCAAGGGCTTCTAAACCCCTAAAAGTTTTGTTTCATACCCTAAAGGAACAAGGTCAAATGATTACATCATTTCGCAGAAGTTCTCCCTGAAAAACTACTTAGAACTGGTCAAAACTGGACCATATAGATTGCTCCATGCTGATGGTGCGATGCGTCTCACCTATCACATGCAAAGGGTGCGATGCATACTGAAAATCCCTTCTGTAGGGTGCGATGAGTGAGAGCAGACAAATGGTAGAGGCAGTTTGCTAGGTGGAAACCTAGAGAATCTTCTAGAAACTGCTCATTTGACACTTGCCTCTCTGAATTCGCCCAGGGATAAGTAAGAGATAATGAAATCTCCAAGTGGAACCAAGAACTATTAGAGAAATGACAGTAATCAAAATCCCATAAGCTAACTCACCCCCTACAAATATCTATATATGGATCCCTCATCCTAGAGATCCAGAGGCTGGAATTTTGTATTTTTTTAAGGAAGTGTTGTTGGTTTCTCTGTGAAACATTGTATTATTGGGTGATCTAGCTTTTCATGAGGTGAAGAGGGCTTTCATGCTAGGAGGATGGCGTTGGGTTAGACAGCTGGGTTGTAATCCTCTCTTCTACTACTTTTATTAATAAAGCTATTTGAGTTTTCCTCCATATTCTTGTATATTTCTGAATCTTGTATTGGTGTATGCATTTGTATGGTTAATATACATCTGATCCTATATTGTTTATGGTTATAGATCTCTATTCTTTGATAGTATTATTTTGCTTTGACTCTACAGGTGTTCTTTGAAGCGAGACAAGTGAGGAAAGAGTGGTGAAGCTTTGCCAAAGGGGGGAGGAAACAAGCAAGGAGCCAAGTGAAAGACTGAGGTTGGTACTCTCTGCTTCTCTCTCATCTATCTCTCATAAAGGAAAACACAAGTAACTTTAGTTTGTTCGTTTCTAAGATAGCTACCCTTATTAGTGGGACTAGCAGCTCTGAATGGACACTAATTTTCCCGATAACAAAATGGCGACTCCACTGGGGAATGAATAGTTTGATTGCTAGTTACTGTTGTTTTCTTTATAAACTACAGACGGAGCCTGAAGTTAAGATAGCTAGCGTTTGAACTGCTTTTGCTATGCAACTGCAAAGTAGATCAACGCTGCTTCAGTCAATCTCCAGGTTAGTTTATGAACTAAACATCTGACTTGGAAACAGCCTAACTGCCCTGGTGGTAGCTCAAATAACCTCATTAGATCAGCCCCTATACTTTGTGTTTACTGTCTATCATTAGGTCAGCCTAAATCCATGAACTTAGCTGCAAACTGTGAGTGAAAACCAAGCTTAGTCTTGTCCCTGTACCATCGCACTGTCTCTCATTGGCAACCTGGATGCATCGCACCTCTCATGTGTTGCAGGTGAGATGCATCCCTATTTCCCTGTGTTACAGGTGCGATGATTGAATGAGACTGTTTCTGCCTCCAGATTTTGGTTTTTTCTTCATTGTTTTTAGCTCTATTCAGTAGTTTTGCTGTCTATGATCAGTATATCACTGTTGAAACTCTCTTCCTTTGCATTATTCAGCCTCCATTGATAAAGAATTGTGAATGTTTTTTATGTATTTTTCATCATTTACAGTTCTCCTTTGCAAACAATAGCTTAATCGAACTGTCGTCTTTTGATTTGAAAGTGTTGCAAGTGTCGTTTTCAGTCAAAGAAAAGAGTGTCGTAAAGTCTTCCTCTTTTAGATAGTCGATTACACTTTTGCCATTGTATTTGATTTGAATCATCAATTCTTTGAAGTGTCAAAAGCAGTTTTCAAGTCGAAATTGAAAGTGTCATCTAAATCTTCCTTTCGTTTTTGAAAAGAAATTACTAAAGTGTCACTTTGAGGAAAGATAGTTTATATTTCTACTTAGTTTTCCTTTTGTCGTTCTCACATTAAGGAAACTAAAAAACAAATACATGCATGTGCATTTGCATTTAGACTGCATGCGGAAATTGATTTAGGACAGTAAATCTTAGTGTGTGCTCTCTGCTTTATGTTGAAAGAATTTTACTTCTCTTTTCTTAGTAGCTAGGATTTTCATTTCTAAAAGAAAGCAAATGACTGTTTATCATCTTAGATTGCATATTTAGGAATTTTATATCTACATCACACGGTGAACCTTAAAGGAAAACTTCTTAAGAAATATCAACTGTAAAATAAACCTCAATGAACATAAAAACGCTTTGGAACCTAACACACAACATCTAGAAGTCTAGGTTAAAGATGTATTCTGGCGTCGTAAAGCCTGGTAACTATCATTTTCATCGTAGGTTGGGTGATTCCTCCTCTTTGATACGACAAGTGCTAGTACGGACTTGTGCTCCCACGTACTGTTGAGTGTATATTGGGAGACCACAATAGGCTATATCCTTTATCCTTAGGAAGCCATGTCTGCCGCCCTATCGATCGCAATGCACTGAACACAACATTCGGGAAGATTGACTGTCATACTGAAAAAGTATTATACAGTTTTGCGATTGGTTTGGTAATCCCTCTGTCTAGATTTCCAAAGTAGTCACTTTCATTCCTTTTCAGACTCCTTACAAGAAAAGGTCCATCTGAGCACTTGTCACTTCAGGCTCATTAAAAATCGAAGGCGATGAGATTCATCTTTAGCTTTTTCTCAACTCTTAAAAATTGAAAAAGCAAGTTGTGTCAAAGCGTCATAAAATTTATTTTAATCAGAATAACATCATTATTCCCTCGTTGGTATTAGTTTGGGAAAATGGAGTCCACCAAACAAGGATTTCCCCTTGGGGGGGAATCCTAGTCCTTTCTCTTCTTGGGGAGATGTTGGTGCTCCACATATTGCTACATTGACCCTTCCAGGACTCACAATTGGCCTGCCAATATGGCTTTTCTCGACCTCTGTTGTTCAAAACACTGTAATTCCTCAGCAATCAAATCAGCAACCAGATGATACTAAAGTCGCTCCCCCACCTTCTACTTCGTTTGTTTCTCCCTCCCCTTCTTCCTCTTCGCTTGGTGAAGCTAGTAACACTAAAAACCAAGTAATTGAGAAGAAGAAGAAAGGGAAGGAGAAGAAGAAGAAGGAGCGAATGGCTAAAGGGGGCAACCATGCATCGTTTGGTGAAAATCCACACACTGCACCATCCAAACCTAAATCTCCATGTGTCATTTGCAAAGGAGACCACTATCATCGAGATTGTCCTTTTATCCCGCAGATCTTAAGGGACTGGTCTCCCCGCTTGCACAATCTGGTGTCGTCAACCTTTGATGATCATGTTGAGAGCACACCATCAACTAGTGAAAACGAAGTTAATGGACAGAAAGGAAGATCTAAATTTCCTTGTAGAATGTGTGAAGGCGATCATGCCCTCCACCGTTGTCCTTTCCTAGATGAAGCTAAAAGAGTCTTGGATAATCATCCTGCTTCATCGCAAAGACTTCCTCCTGGATACAAGAAAGTCTTGTTGAGTCGTCGCTAGTTCAAAATCCGACTGACACACCTTTTTTGTCAGTCGAAGAGCTTATCATTGAAGATAAACCCTCTAAGTCCACACCGAACCAAAGTCAACAGGTCGAGATGGCAGTCGACCCAGTCTTGTCTTCAGAAGGTCCACCTTCAGATGATACAGTCACCAAAGAGAATGAGAACGACACTGTTCAAATTATTTTTGTTAACACAGAATCTGATGAACATGGGGGAAATCTACCTGTTCCTTTACCGTAGGAAGGAAGTTCATCAGATATTCATCCGGCCATTTATTCGGTCCCTCCTCCAAGCAATCTAGTCGTTTCCTTCGAATGGAATATACTAGGGAGACCTCGCCTACCATCTAATGTACCATTCCGAATCATGGTACAAGCTTACAGAATGATCATGGTTGGTACTATCATAGATGAAGGGGCTTCCGTGAGTATCCTTTCCTCAACTGCTTGGAAAGTGCTTGGTTCACCATCGCTTCTGCCTGAGATTCGAAATATGTCAGGCTTTAACAAAGGAACCAGTCGACCGTTAGGGATCCTTCCAAATTTTCCTATAACTTTGAGAAGGAAAACCGTTCATCTAAATGTGATGGTAGTCCAAGGGCCTCTATAGTACAATCTACTCCTTGGGCATTACGACATTTACAGCATGGGAGCTATTGTTTCCTCACTCTTTTCAGTGATGTGTTTCCCGTAAGAAGGCATAATGGTCCAGCTCATTGACCAGCTTTCATTCCCCGGTTCAAACACGGCTACTAGTCAAATGCCATCCCTAATTGGTCTTTTTGCACAAGGAATGTCTCATCAACCTCTAGTCCATCAACCTGATGAACGTGAGTGATTCGGTGAATGTGACTAAACCCAGGGGGCATGCGCCCTGGTTTACTTCGGCAGGAAAACCCTAGATATAAGGTAGGTTTCCACGTAGGATATATGACTAGTCTGACACACCCGTACATTTAGGAAAATTGGATTAGACTAGAAAAGGATTCCCTCATCAAATGTTATGTGAGTGGAAGCTCCCACCATTCACCTTTGTCTATTTTGATGGACAATGCCAAGGAAGTGTTTTGTCCACAAATGCGGATGGAACAACCTTGCTTTAATGCAAGAACTTCCATATGGTAACTTGGAAAATCTACTTCTCTTTATATCTGGGGGCATGCAAACCTTTTTTATGCAAGTGAAAAGCGATCAGCGTAACTCTAACCTTGTAGTTTTTACTAACTTCAACTGCTTCAGTTCGGTGATTGGTCTAATTCAAAAATCACGAGCAATGTTTCCACAATGTTCAAGCTCATTCAAAAATAAACCTAGCTATGAGCATATGTTCCCCCAAAGTTCAAGCTCATTAAAAAATGAACCCACTTTCAGTAAATAACCTTTGTGATCGCATTACTATCATCTTTTGAGCCTTGGTCGTGTTCTTACCATCACTTTCACTTTTTAGCCGATCATCTGCCTCCACTTGATTGTTTACCCTTTTGAGGAACAGTTGCAACGAGTGTTTCTGTTAGCCATCTTCTTTACACTACCATGATTGAAAAGTTCCAAACCTTACCTGGAACCAGCTGCTACCCAGAATATATCACGCGTTCCTCAAAGACAAGTCTCTTTTAAGCTTTTTTTAGACTCGTAAAATATAAAAAGATTACCGAGCAATTGGCCTCTCCAGCTCGTTAAAGTGATTGGAAGTGTCATCCCTCCTCTATATTTTAATCTTTTTGGACCTGAGGGATCATTACACAAAAAGATCGAGCGCTTGTCTTTTTCGGCTCATTAAAGTGATTGGAAAAGGCATCCCTTTCGTATTATTTTATACTTTTTTAGACTTAAGGGATTATATTACGAAAAAGGATTACTGGAGTTTCCTTTTCGTCTCTTTTCAGACTCTCTAAAACTGAAAAGGACCGAGTTATCTTTGTCATTAAACTCATTAAAACAATAGCGACAAACTTTTCCATTACAGACAAGAGCGAGTTTCACTGTCGCTAGGCTCGCTAAAACATAGCGACAGGTTTACCTGAAGGGAAAATTATAAAACAAGCATATGTTATCCTCCTCAAGCTTCACAAAAATAAAGAGGTATTGGTCAGAAATGACTGGGGAAAATTGGGAAGAAAACTTGAAGAACTTTATTGGTAGCAGGTCACTCTTGAACATGACACTTTCACTCCGTCACCATGATTGAGTCGGGTTGGGTTATTCTATTGACCGGTCATATCACCATTGTTCCTCCATATCATCCATTTTTTGGGTTAACGCTACCAATCCATTTCAGTGTTGCCTAAATGTTCAAGAGAAGTCACTCAGAGAATTCACCAACCCAGCTTATGCCTCATCCGCTGTAATACCTTCACTCTCCATTCTTTCATGACCGCCACCCTGAACCTTGTATCATTAGATCATTTTCACCTCCACAAAATCCTTTGCTCTGTTCCATGTCGTAGATGTGGGATTCATTAAGGCCCTCCTATGACGGGTCACTTCTTGTCAACATCAGCTCATTATCTAAGAAGTCGACTTAAGAACAACCCTTTCAGTACTTTGAAGCTTGCATGCCTCAATGGCAAGTTTCTCACTTCCGACGATAGGTTTACATCAATGGCCTTCGACCGAAAGATCTTATGTGGTGTTCGACATCTTACGACGGGTCACTTCTTGTCGACATCAACGCATTATCCAAGAAGTCAACTTAGGAACAACCCTTTCAGTACTTTGAAGCTTGCATGCCTCAATGGCAAGTTTCTCACTTTCAGCGACAGGTTTACATCAATGGCCTTCGACTGAAAGATTTTACGTGGTGTTTGACACCACGTGAATTGTACTATAGTACCTTGAGCGTCATTATCATTATTGGTGATTCCTCTCGCACCTATTAACAGCTTACATCATTGGCTGGTAATCAACCAATGTCTTTCCATGTTCGACACCAGAACATCTTTTCACATGGATCGACTTGTACTCAAGGCAAAGATTGAACGAGTTTATAGACCCAGATCTAGTTTCATACATTCGGGCTGCGATATATTCAGGAAAGTAAAGACATCAAATGTACATCATTGCTGCACAGATAATCATCCAAGCCAAGGGATGATGGCTCTACCAGAATCATCAGTCTGCCACACAGACAGTTGTCTATCCTATGTACATGAAAACGAATTTATAAAGCTGAGCATGGGAATGCCCACATCAACTAGATCATGAAAATATTATGAAGATAATGTGTTGTATTGTATCTTATTACAAGTCACCTTGCAGTTTGGAAAACCTCGGATCCTCATGATAAAGCATTCCACCCGACATCAGAAGATTTACGACCTCATGCTTTAGGGGGCAACGGTTATAGACATATTTGGGCACTGCAACCCCAATCACATATGTCCATAAACCAAGGGCTTCTAAACCCCTAAAATTTTTGTTTCATACCATAAAGGGACAAGGTCAACTGATTACATCATTTCCCAGAAGTTCTCCCTGAAAAACTACTCAGAATTGGTCAAAACTAGACCATACAGACTACTCCATGCTGAGGGTACGATGCATCTCACCTGTCACATGCGAAGGGTGCAATGCATACTGAAAAGCCCTTCTGTAGGGTGCGAGAAGTGAGAGCAGACAAATGGCAGAGGAAGTTTGCTAGGTGGAAACCCAGAGAATCTTCTAGAAACTGCTCATTTGACACTTGCCTCTCTGAATTTGCCCAGTGATGAGTAAGAGACCATGAAATCTCCAAGTGGAACCAAGAACTATTAGAGAAATGACACTAATCAAAATCCCAGAAGCTGACTCACCCCCTGCAAATATCTATATATGGATCCCTCATCCTAGAGATCCAGAGGCTGGAATTTTGTATTTTTGTAAGGAAGTGTTGTTGGTTTCTCTATGAAACATTGTAGTGTTGGGTGATCTAGCTTTTCATGAGGTGAAGAGGGCTTTCATGCTGGGAGGATGGCGCTGAGTCAGACCACTAGGTTGTAATCCTCTCTTCTACTACTTTTATCAATAAAGCTATTTCAGTTTTCCTCCATATTCTTGTATATTTCTGAATCTTGTATTGGTGTATGCATTTGTATGGTTAATATACATCTGATCCTATATTGTTTATGGTTATAGATCTCTATGTTTTGATGGTATTATGTTGCTTTGACTCTATAGGTGTTCTTTGAAGCAGGACAAGTGAGGAAAGAGTGACGAAGCTCTGTCAAAGGGGGGAGGAAACGAGCAAGGAGCCAAGCGAAAAGACTGAGGTTGGTACTCTCTGCTTCTCTCTCATCTATCTCTCATAAAGGAAAACACAAGTAACTTTAGTTTGTTTGTTTCTAAGATAGCTACCCGTCTTAGTGGGACTAACAGCTCTGAATGGACACTAGCTTTCCCGATAACAGGAGGTTATCATTCCTTTGTTAACTACTTTCTACCCCTGGTTATTTAAGTTCCTCTTGACTATGGGCCAACCCTTATATCAGAGCTCCTCTATTGACGAATTCCAATTAGCGATTTAAATTTGGTGCACAACATTTCACTTCACCAACTGACGAATGTCGATCACCTTTTCTACTTAACCCTTGTTTCTTTCGCGCTCCTTGTGACTGTAGGCAAACCCCAATTTCAGAGCCCCTTAATCGGAGGTTTCAATCCGTAACTTCGTTTTGATGCACACACACTACAACCTTCAATCGCCGATATGCCGGGACATGATATTTTACCCTTAGGCATTTTCTCCTTGTTTTCTGGTTTTCAACAGAGCAACTTCAATCTTCTCTAACTTTTGATTCCTGGGTCCATTTGAGGAGTTTGATATACCGTTGCAAAGATAATTCAAAGAACTATCTAATTGCGGGGGTCTGATTTAGCTTTTAGGTCTTCTATGGCTTACAAGATGGCTACAAACTTTTCTGTTCTTTTGTACTTTGGTCAGCTGAAAAGAAATTTTGTAGTGAGTGACAACAGTATAAATAAGATGAGATGTGAAAATAATTTAATATGGAATTAATATTTAATATTTTATTCATATTTTAAAAATTAAATTTAATTTATATTATTAATATGAAAATAATTTATTCCAATTATTGATATTATGGTATGAAATTATGATTTATTTTTCAATTTTTGGTTCAAATGCTTATGACTCATGAGATTTTTTTTTTTTGGCAAATTACTTTAAAATCTCAATTCATATATACCTTTACATCAGTGGGGTAGTGAGGAGACAATTAAATAACCCTTAACTTTAGCTATGCCACTAAAATTTTATGAAATTGAATTTATAACAAAGTTAACTTTACAATAAAGGAGACAAAGTGGTTGTAATATCAACAAACACAACTCTCAAAGAAGACATCTATATTGACATGGGCTCCCCTACATTTTATTAATCCTTCACACCTACCAAATGTAACATTCCACAACTTGCATATTTGTTTATTAGAGGTACGTAGAGACATATTGACTTGCATATTTTTTCTTTGTTGACAACCTTCAACCAAAGATTTAATTATCTATTGTCCTAGGCCTTCACCACGTAATTATTTTTCTTACTAACCACATTTCAACAAGTAAATATTTATTATTAATGTGTTAAACTCTTTCCATCTAATTTAACTATGTTTAAACTAAGTTGCACCTATATTTAAACTAAACTGCAAGGATTGACTACTATGTAGCACTTATTTAATTTTATCATATATAAAACCCTTAAATTCAAAGTTTTTAGCTTTTCAAAAAAAACATTTATAATATGACACAAAAAAACATGATATAATTCCAAAAAAGACATTTATTAAAATAAATATATATCAAATAAAGATCAATATAATAAAAAAGCCATATGTGTAATGAGTGAAAGTCAATATAATCATTATACATATAAATGTGTAATCTAAGTTATAAATCTAGTTTATAATGTTATTTAAAAAATTAATGCATATGATATTAATATGTTTTGCTTTATTGTAATCATTACATCCTCTTCATTTATACTATTTCTATTAAAAATAGTAAACTTGAATTCAAACAATAGTTTAAATTCATTTCTCCTATTTCTATTCTAATCCGTGATTTAGCTAAATAGATCTTTTAATCTCGTTAATAAACCAACTCTGAATTCCCTCTAACAAATCAACTCATCAGAAGAATAATGATGTTTGATGTTTGTTGGGTTAAGCGAATTCAAAAGTAGGGCGTGATTTAGCTAAATAGATCTTTTAATTTAGTTAATAAACTAATTCTGAATTTTCAATGAAAGTATTTAACAAATCAACTAATTAAAAAAAAATCAACTAATTAGATGAAAAAGAATAATAATGTTTAATGTTTGTTGAGTTAATTGAATTTAAAAGTAAAATAAATTTTAAAGATGGAAATTTATCTTTATATTTTAAAATTTTTGGTACTTTTACTAATTCATAATATGTAATTTATGAAATATTTGATGATATTTTTATAAAAAACCAATTAAAAAAACATGAAAAATTACCCAATAAAAAATATTAACCCCTTTTCATGTTCAAAAACATCACAGTACTTGTGGTGTGAGAAAATCAAGAAAACTCAGCTAACATAGTGACTGACAAAAAAGCAAACTGAACAACTTGCAAAGATTTAAATTTTAGAACACCTACCTAGTTTTTATTTTTTATTTTTTTATAAACTAATTCAACCGGGCGTTCAGTCTCTCTATCTATATATGAAGTGCATACACAGATACGCAATGAGTTCTGTATGTGTCATTTTTCTGTACAATACGCAATGTCGCTGTTACAAATCCTGGGTAGATGATGAAACTGTCTCCAGGATCGAAATCTCGACCCATCTCGTAAAGGGTACCAGCCAAAAAATTATTTTGGTTTCTAACAGATCTTAATCCATACCAAGTGCAGTCTGATCCGTCGTTCATCACGGGGTGACTATAATGGTACTGATGTTATGGATGGGACAAGAGTTTGTGGCAAACTTCTTAGAGGAAGAACTAGAACTCAAAATAGACTCTGTTTAGTTTCCATGAAAACACACCTATCAAGAATTGTGAAGGGTTTCCCTTATTTTTGGATATGGTGGTATTATAGTTGCTTAAAAAAGAATGAAGGCTTTAACTTATTTTTGGATATGCCGTTATAATTGCTTCAAACAATGAAGGGTTTCACTTATTTTTGGATATGGCGGTATTATATTGGCTTTATAAAAAGATGAATTGGTTTGGTTTTGATCTCTGGCTTAAAATTTAATGATTAAAAACATGTATTTTTTAAATAAAAGTCACAGATTCAAATACACAAAGCCAAGTCACAGATTCAAATACACAAAGCAATTGTTAGGCGAAGAGACACATATTTTCCATTATAACCATGTCCATTGGAAGAAACATAAACTACGTAGTACAAAGCTGCAACTCGAACATAAATTGAATCCTTCGTCGTGTATACTGTATCTAAGGAATATCTATAACCCAACTCGTTAAAGCTGTACTATTGAAAAATTATGTTGACTGTTTTTTTCAACTTTATATCTGATTTTTCATGCATCAGACTTGGAAAAAAAATAGTTTACCATCCTCTTAAGCATTACTCACTACTCACAAACCACAACCCAACCCATTCATGATATCCTGAAAAATTACAGACGGTTTACTATTAACCCTAAGAGGCCACAGTTGTGCTTCCTTTCTGAGGCTCGGCTGTAGTTGTAGTTGTGGCGACGTAGGTATCCTGGTAAGAGCAATAATTCCCTCCGAAGAATCCAGCGTGGATGAGTAAGATGTACCAGAGCTTTGTTCCACACAAAATAATAAGAAGCGATTCCAATATTTTCTGCATAAATATAAATACCAGTTACCAGATGAAGGCCTCAAACTGAACATAAAATAATGAAATGACATAATGCTGCACTTACCAACTTTGTGTTTCTACCACCGATATGGATTTCCTTGCATGCCAACCTGCAGTTTTTTAAGATTGAAAATCATGATGAGCTCATCTTCTAATTGGTTACCATAATTGTCACAATATTTATGTGCTTACCCCATGGCCAATAGAGTGAGTGCCCAAGCTGTCATGGAGGAAGCAGCACTGGAAGCCAAGCTCTGGGCACCCCAAATCCGGAGATGATGGAGTCCTGAAAGGCATGAAGCAGCTCCTACAACTGCAGCTATCAAAGCAAAAATAACCATGAAACCCGTTGCTTCATTCCCCACTGGAAAATAGATTGGAGAAAACCCTAGAGGAAGAGCTCTTCCACGACCTGCAAGTCAATCATGTAGTCATTTAGCAACACACTTCATCATATATTTAGCCCAAAAAACACACTATGTATGGAAGGAAAAAGAAAAATTGTGATTCATCTAGAGATTTATGTGAACCTTGAAAAAAAAAAAAAACTTGAGACACAGATATTAGTGAACAGTAAAGATTTTATAAAATGTATCAGTTTGTCATACTGTAAATGCACCAGAAAAACAATATGTATATTTACTAAGAAATTAGTAAGTACCAGTATAGTAAGTGTGGTCAAGGGTGTCGTTGAGAGCCCATCCAGCAATAGCACCCACAACAAGAAACATGCAGAAATTCAACAGCAGCAGAAAACCCGCAAGAGACTTCACCACTCCCAACGCCATTATAATTATAAAACTATGGTTGCTTTACAAACTATAAGTACTGACCAAATGGGGCTTAATTTGGAGATGGAAAATGACCAATTACCAATCTATACCATGCACTAGATTCTTAATTTGCAGAGGATGAGATCAAGCTGACAACAATGGTGGCTGGAGATCACAGACAAGAATTACTTAAATAATAGACCAGAAGAATTCAATTCAATTCAGATTAAGTAAAACTCATGAAGTCCAGGAAGCACCCAGCAACTCCAAGTCTGTCGGGAACCTTAGTAAGATATGATGTATTTAAGGGTGCCTGGAAAGTAAATGTCCCTGAAAAGAAGAGCCTGTGGGGGCAAAGACGGCTGTTTGTCAACAAAACCAGGCTGTCCCGCAATTGGAAAGCAATGTTAGAAGTGGTGGTGCCCTACAATATAATATAATACGAGCCGCTTGTCTAACGGTCATTGACTGGCTTTCCAAGAAGCCCAGGATGGATAATTATACTTAGTGGCTGTCAACTTCACAGTTTTGCCATGGCAGACTACTTGCAGCAATTCCCAGACTTGACCCTGTCATCATGCCATTTGAATTTCACTTGAATGCAATGCTTTTTGAAAAAGAATGCTTTATGGTTTAGAGTGTCTCCCTTCTTTCTTGATCAAATCCCACGAAATATATTTAGGGATAATTATCTTTTCTTTTTACTAGATTCTCTCCCTTCTCTTTATATCGTCTGTGAATATATATCCAATAGTCTGTTTAATGATTGCCTACCACATGCCACTCAATGAGTTGCTTTTTGTGGGAATTTTGGCATCTGAATTCTTTTAGTTTAACGTGTCTTTCATGATGAGGGAAACATGTTAAATCTATTTGCCCTTGAACCTTTATGACCAATTTTAAGTGGAAGTTGTTCATATCTTTTTCATCTACGGTGGGAACCTTTAAGGGCGTCGTTTGTAGTTTTGTATAAAATTAATTAATAAAAAATTATAGTTTTTTTTGTTTTTTAAGGTGAGAGTGAAAGTGATAAATTTACGCTTTCAAATATATGTTAGAGAGAAATATTAAGTAAAATAGATTAGAGTAGGGATAAGGGGAGTATTAAGGAAACGGTAATATAAAGGCGTGAGGAAGATATTAAGGAAAATATGAAAGGTTAGGGTGAGGATGGATATTAAGGAAAACACAATAAGGAAAGGGGTAGATAAATTTGTTAGGGGTAGATAAATTTGTTAGGGAAAATCTATATGAGAGTAATGGTGGGGTGGGACTTAGGTGGGATATTAGGTAGAACATTTATGGAGGGTCAGGTTGGGGTTAGGGAGAGGTATTAGGGAAAGTATAATGAGAGAAATGGAATGAGAAATATTGTGGGAAAACATAATAATTCAGTGGTTGCTCGAGTAAATATTAAAATATGTTTTCCTTAATATCTCCCTCTCACCCCATACATGTTCCACTAATATCTTCTTCCTCTTTCACCCTCATATTTTCCTAATAACCCGCCATCTCCTCTCCACTCCATCCTCATATTTTCCCTAATATCTAACTTATCTCCTCCCAACCCCATCTTCATATTTTCCCTAATATCTAACTTATCTCCTCCCAATATCATCTTCATATTTTCCCTAATATATGTCCCACTATTATGTTTTCCTTAATCTCTACCCCTCACCCTCACCCTCATATATGTTTTCCCTAATACCTCCCCCAATTCATATATATATTTTCCCTAATACATCCCCCAATTCATACCTTTACATGAAGGTCACTGTGAGGGGAAATATTAGACAAAACGTATTTATGGAATGGGGAAGATATTAGAGAAAATATATTTAAAGCTGTGGTGAGGGTAGATATCAAGGAAAACATACTATCATATGAAGGTGAGGGTGCAGTTGCCCGGGGGGGGAGAAATTAGGGAAAATATGGAGAGATATTGAGGAAGAAAATATGAAAGTGAGGGTGAGGATAGACATTATGAAAAAACACATTTTGGTGTGAGGGTGAAAGTTAGAGTGAGTGTGAGAGTGGGAGGGGAAAGGAGATATTAGGGAAAATATGGTGAGATATTTTGGAAATTATAATAGAATATAAACATAAGGTGGGCTATGGGGGAAGATATTAGGGGAAGATATCGGGTAGGGGAAGATATAAGGGAAAACCTAATAATTTTCTCTAATATATCTACCAACCCTCATCCTTTTGGATATGATTTACATATATTTCTAGTAACATAACAAGAGTAGCGTTAACTATATACTAATAAGAAATAAACAAAATAAACAACTACAGAGTTTCCAAATGTCAAGTTGAGATTGGCCCTCCTATCTGTCGTACACTAAGTTAGCATGACGTTAACTGTATGGTTTTCCAAGTCAACCATGTTGTTTGACTTTTTAGTTGTTTGACCAAAACTTCAGAATGTGATAACTTGAGCATACGATGTTAGTTTGAGGCGATTCAAGTGGAGTTGGATTTAGGAGGACGAGCACTATGATATGGCACTGGTTTCGAGCAATTTTGATCATTTTTCTGATCCCCTGGATCATTCCTCCTGACTGGAAGCTTTTGGACCACCACAAAGTTGTTTTCAGTCAAGAAGTAGGTGATGGTATAGCTTCCTCACCCTTCCAATACCAATCCATCTAGCTTTACTTGGATTAGTTCCCTTGAGCCCCACACGAAGGTACTCCACATTCATGAGAGAAATCTTCTATTGTTGGAATCTGAACATTCTCTCCTTGATATTCAATCATAGGAGGCTCATATAATCTCAATGTTTCCACATTTACAACAACATAGATTTGCATGTATGGTGGCAAATCTAATCGGAAATCATTATTACCAATCTTTTCCAAAAATTTAAAATGGCCATGTATGATTGCCTTGATATTTTTACCTTCACTTTGGAGCCTTTCCTTGCTTATATAAATCCAAACTTTATCTCCGACTTGGAAGTTGTGGTCAACACGATGCTTATCATGTCTCGCCTTGTATTTGTCTTGACTCTTTTCCAACTATTCCTGTACCATATTATGCACCAAATTAATATGTTCAATGAAGCTCTTGGCCTTATCTATATCATTGTGTCCATCCACTACAACATTTTTCCCAAAGATAAAATATAAGAGAGATTTTAGTAAATATCCCAAACATGCTTTGAATGGAGATGTTTGAGTTGAAGAATGCTTGGCTCTGTTGTAGGCATGTTGGTGTAATGTAAGTGTTCATCCCAAATCTTAGGATGATTGTTATAGTATCCACGAAGGAGATGTACTATTTTTCTATTCACCACTTTTGTCTGGCCATTGGTTTGTGAATGAAATGTTGTGCTCTTCTTTAACCATGTGTCCTTGAGTTCCCATAAACTTGACTAAAATTTGCCAACAAATCAATAATCTCGATCAGAAATAATAGAAGTGGGTAACCCAAAATGCACCCATACATTTTGGAATAACATTTGTGCAATTTGTCTAGCTATAACATTCTTCTTACAAGGCATCAAAACACACATTTTTCTGAAACGATCCACAAAAACATAAAGATAATCATCACCTTTCCTAGACATAGGTAGTCCTCCTACAAAATTCATAGAAGCACTTTCCCAAGGACAAGAAGGAATGGGAAGTGGAGTATACAAACCCAAATTTCTATTGCTAGGCTTGCTAGTAGCACACATATAACATCCTCTTACATATCTTGAAACACTTTCATTCATGTGAGGCCATTAATAATATCTCTGTAATTTTGCAATTGTTTTTCCTACACCTAAGTGTCCAGTAATAAGAGAAGTATGAGCTTACCTTATGATGTTGACACTTTCACCTTGTGGAACACATAACTTTCCAAGATGATACAACAATTTATCATGAACATGATAATCCAACTCTTCAACATGATTTCCTTAACATAAAGTTGCATAAACATACTTGAAATCTTCATCTTTAGAATATTGTTCAACATAGCTCTCATGCATGATTCAATGATGCTTAAGAATGACATGTGCACTAACAATAGGCCTTGATAACATATCAACAACTTTGTTGTATATACCTTTCTTATACAAGATTACCAGATGGAACTAATGTATAAATCCCATACACCTAAAATGTCTAGCTTGTTTTAGCTTGATTTTCGATTATAAGTATTGCAAAGGTTGATGGTTAGTATGAATAATCGTTTCTTTACCCATTAGATAGTGCTTCCATTTCTTCATGCTTTGTACCAAAGCATACAACTCTTTATCATAATTTGGATAATTAATTACTGCATTGGTAAAGGTTTCATATTGATAACAAATAGGCTTACCATGCTACATCAAAACTGCTCCCATGGCATAATCACTCACATCAGTCTAAATCTCAAATAGTTGCTTACGATTTGGAATTGCAAGAACTAGTGTTGTACTGATTTTCTCTTTCAATGTATCAAAGGTTTTATGTTGCTTGCCTCCCCACTTAAAGGCTTGTTTCACACTTTTCAAGGTATGTCATGGATTTGGAATAGATGAGAATCTAGTAATAAACTTTCTCCAATATCTGGTTTCTCCCAAAAATATCCTAACCTATGTTAAATTATTGGGATTAGGCCAATTCACAATGACTTCAAGTTTTAAGGGATTAATATTAAATTCACCCCCACCTACAATATGACCAAAATAATCTAAAGATATTTTCCCAAGTTCATACTTAGACATCTTCAAATACAATTTCTCTTTCTTTAAGACATCTAAACCTTGCTTCACATGTTTGACATGCTCTTCACGAGTCTTACTGAAAATCAGAATATCATCTAATTAGAATATGGAAAAATCATCAAGAAATGGTATCAACACATCATTCATAACTCATGAATGTTGTAGGTGCATAACAAACCCAAATGGCATAACTAACCATTCAAACAAACCTTGTTTTGTCTTGAAAGAAGTCTTCCAAATATTACTTTCAGAAATCCTTATATGATGATAACCACTTCTCAAGTCCAACTTAGTGAAATAAACAACATCGTTCAATTGGTATAGCAAATCATCAATATGAGGAAGAGGATAATGATTATTTAATGTGATTTTGTTCAAAGCTCTAAAATCCACACACATTCACCATGCACTATCCTTCTTTGGAACCAAGACAATAGGAGACCGACAAGGATACGTGCTAGGCCTAATGACCCATTTTTCAATAATCTTTTGAATTTTATTATTGATCTTTACATTCTCCCAAACTGGCATTTTGTACATGCCAATGTTTTGAAGAGGTGTATCCCATTGTAATTGAATCTCATGTTGGATTCCTCTTTTAGGAGGTAATTATCAGGTTCCTGAAACATCTCATCATATGTGTTCACAAATTCAACCAAATAATGCTTGAGTTTTGCATCATATCCTTGGAAAGATTTAGATTGAGTAGTATCTTTGGGTTTGATCATCAACAATACAAAATTCTTACTAGCATTTACAAGCCTTTTCATTTGGCCAACACTAACAAGAGACAAGTTTATCTTCTTGCGATGTGCTCTACGATATACTCAATTACAGATATTTGTTCTCATGACAATATAATACGGCTTTTCGATCATACAAGTATGGACTCCCTAAAACAATTCCACATATGTCAAGTGGTACAACACCAAGCTCTGCCTCATAAATAAAGCTTCTAGTGATGGAAAATTTAAGTTTGCATTTTCTTGTCACTTGCAATTTGGCATTGTCACATACCGAACCCGAAGTGTAAGGTTTAGGATGAGGTGTAGTTTCTAAGTTTAATTTCTTGACAATAGCTTCAAAAATAAGGTTAACTTGGGATCCACTATCAAACAAGGTGTCAACTTTGGTACATTTTGTAATGAATCTAATATGGAAAATCTCAATTATTTATTTATCATTTTGAGACTCAATAGTCTTACTAGAAGAACTATTAATTTCAATAGAAGCTTTACCTTGCGATCCCATGGTTTTCATTTTGGTTTCATCACTTGAATAAGATCCTAGATCTTGTTGAGTTGTTGTAGCAATATTTTTTCCCCTTCTTGTTAAACTTCTTTGGTCTCATTTCTAGATGTAGTTTCCAATGATGGTCTTCATCATGGCCTTTTTTTTTAAATAATGTTTGCATGTGAGTTTCTCTTCCTCTTTCTTGAATGTACCATTATTTTTACCTTTTCCTTTAAACTTCCCCTTTCCTTTGTATCCAGATTTGAATGGCTTCTTCCTAGTATCTTGAGGAACGTTCTTCCCTCTTACTTCTAAATGAGTTTCCTGAACACATACTTCATCTAGATTGGTGGGATTAGACATAAGAATTGTATGTTTCAGATAACTATGTAATCCACCTATGTATTTAAGGAGAGTATCTTGCGAAGACAAATCTACACCTAAGATTAAAGCTCTTCTTCTAAATTCTTGTAACTTTAAGGACTCTAAACTTTAGCTTGTCTAAAATTTTACCAATCCATAATTTATTTTTGCATGGAAGCTGATGGATAAAATTTCCTCCTTAATGCAGCTATAAAATTATTTCAAGAAGAGATAATTTTACCACTTTTCTTTAAGTCTTATTGAGTTTTGACCTCCCACGAGATGAGAGCTACACTTTCCAAACAAAGAGAAGAAAGTTGGATCTTGGTCACATCATCCTTAATCCTTTGAATCTTGTAATAGACATCAATGTAATGAATCCAATTGTCCATGTTTTCAGCATTTGCTTCCCCATTGTACATAGGCACTTCAAACTTGACATCAAGCTTTAACAAAGGAGACTTAGCATGTCCTTTGGAGATCTTGGAGGAGTATGTGAAGGATACGTGAAGAAGATGAAGAAGATAAGGATGAAGGTAAAGGAGGAGGTGGAGGTGTAGGCTTGTTCACATCATCACCATTACCTTTTGGCTGATTTGAACTCTCTTCATGCAACCTTGTTGTCCTCCCTCCATATAAAACTTTCATCATTTCAGATATGTCATAGAAAGCCTTTTTGAAAGCTCTCTCATCCTCAGACATCATCTCATGTCCTTCTTCATGTGCCATGACTGGTGGAGTTTGAGGATTTTGTGACCTCCTTGAACCAATTTGAGGATTTGGTTCTCCAAGCACTCATTTTCCTCTTCTTGAATTTAACCTTGTAAACATTAGAAAACACTTGAAAACACAGTCAAACCTTAAAAAAACCACGATTTGATATCAAACTGATCTGAAATTAAAAACTTGAAGGTTTCTTAAAAATTTGTTACCAACTTTATGTCTTATGGGCAATGGATCAAGGTTAAAAAACATGTAGAATTAGTGTCTTTTAAACTTAGTTTCCATGCATAAAATAGAGAAAAAAGAACCATGAACAACAACACAAAACAACAATTTGATAACAAAGTTTACCCCTCCTGGGCTACATCTCTGGGTCTAGCTTCCAATGTTGGGCCTCTTTAATTATATGCTCAAATATTAAATTACATCGACTGACAGTGCTCAAATTAAAAAAATAGTGTTGACAATGGATTCAGAATGCTCAAAAACACTATATAGTCTCTTCTTAAGCTCAAAAAGGTTGCAAAATGAGAATGATATGCCTCCTTGAACAAAAACTTTATTAATTGTTCTCAAATTTGAAATTCTGGCTATCCATTCTACAAATTCAGCCTTTCCACCAACTGTCAAGCGACAATTTTACCTAGCACGCGTGGGATTCCTATGAAAATTGTCACAAATTATCGCCTAGTTAAAAGCGCCAATAGCTCCCTTAAGTGTCAGATCAGGGTCATATGATGTCCATGTGACTAGGGGTTTGGATAACCATACACCCTCGTCGCTTTACTCCTTCCTCCTTGGCATATGGTCATATTATGGGCCATGGGACTGGGGGGCGGCGTGGGCCAAGTGCCACCGAGACTGCTCCTTATGCCATGTGATGTGGTCGTATGGTGTCGCTGGAACGGAGGGTAAGGATAAAAACCCACCCCCTTCACCTTCCTGTATGGTTGTGTGGGTGATGAAAAACTAGGGGCTAGGGCCATGTCCCCCCCCAACCCCACCCCACCTCCCAATAGTAGAACATAATTAATTTAAATATAAATTGGCAGGATAATTATAACGAGCAGGTTTGTTTGCCTATTGGTTCAGCAGATGGTTTAAAACTAATAGATCATGGGTTTAATCCTAGAGGATCATCCAGTTGATCCATAATAATTTTGGCATTGTTTCCAAGCGCCAAGTGGTGCCCTCCCATTGGGCCACATGACGCCTCATGATTGGACCACCTCAAACAAAACCAACCAATAAAATCATGCCACCTGCCTTAGTACAGAGTTGCCATGTGTTGAGTCAGGATTGGTCCTCTATTTTTTTGTATGCCTAATCATCATGTTGACATCAGTTTTACGGATTTCCCAATCAACAGCCTAGCCAATCTTGTCGTTTTATTTTGTTTTTGTTTGGCCAAAACTTCATAATGCAATAACTTGAGCATGTGTCAGTTTGAGGTGATTCAAGGAGCATTGGATTCAAGACGATGAGCACTATGATATATCACTATTTTCAATAAATTTTGAGCAATTTCATTTTTGAACACTTTTTTGATTCTCTAGATCAATTATGTTTCACATCCAACAAATACCCACTCCAAATACTTTTGATAGACCCATAGTGGGTATTCATTGGACACGGAATTTAATTTTTCATCTACCAAGTGCCTACACTTGAAACTTGATTAAACTTGGAAGGATATTAGTTAAAAAAAGTATGATTAAAGAAATTATTTTCTTCCTTTCCCTCCAAAAATATTCACCCTTCTATTGATATTATCATCTAGCTTTAATCCTATTGGTTATATTATAGTTGATTTTAGTAGTGATTTTTTTTATAAGGCTGACTTTTTACCTCAAAATACCCCTAATTCTCTCATTGTCCTCATCAAGGCAACAACGTTCCCAAAATCAATCAATCTATAGCTATTTTAAAATAACCTAATTATGATATAGACTCTTCATAAAATAATGAGGACCCTTCAAAATTTTCTTTGTTTTATGTATTTTTAGATTTATTTTGTAGTATTTTATGAGTTTTATTTATTATATTTAAGTTGTATAATGTTTTTTTCTTCAACATAATTATTCATTTGATCTTTGATTCCTTGTGTATAATATGACGAAAATGATTATTTTTAAATATGGACCTAATCCATGGCTTATTGGGATAATAATGACAAATTCCATATGCCAAGATGTGGCTAATCGAATTTCAAATCAAATAAAGTATTTTACTATTCAAAAATGTTGAATTTTGGATGTTATTGTTTGCATCTGAATCTGGAGACATTAAACAAGTTTTGGATAAGTCAAGTTGGATATTGAATGTTATTAGTTACATCCGAATCTAGATGGAAAATTGATAATTTTATGTTAAGTATTCTACATGCTTGGATACCAAATTCCAAATTCCAAAATTTCCCTTTTGATCTTTTATGATTTTCTAAGTGCGATGCAGAGGGTGATTGACATGGCATGACATGGCATTTTTGACATGTCAATACACATGTCCCACATGGCTAGTGATTTGGACTAATGACCTCTCATACAAAAATATTGTATCCAGATCTGTAGTTACTTATAGAGAACACTTTTCTAACTCCTTTGAATATTTAGATGTTGCATCTCTTTTCCTTGAGTGATCAAATCTAAATATGGGAGCTAGTGTATAGAAATTCTTTTCTAAATTTTCCTTGGATTTTTAATCGCATTTGTTTTCAAATGTGTTAAACACACGCATGGCAGAAAGAGTATGAAAGATAAAAATGAGACTACATTTATTATTAACAAATGATATACATTTATAGTACATTGTGTACTTTTGGTTTCATATTCCAAGGTATCTTGGACTTCCTCAGTCTATTCGGCTTCCACACTAACCCATAGAGGATTAGGTGCCCAACATTCCCCCCCTTAATCCGAAGGGTTATGTATGAGTCCAAGAAGAGAGCTGTAATACAAAATGTGCAAAAAAATGCATGGAAACACTAGGCTGAATGTGCTCTCTGAAATGTTGGTATAAAGGGCAGTGGTTTAAGGATGACCACCAACACTGGAATGCTTAGTGCAATTCCTAGAACTCTTTCAAAACTGGCAAGAAGTCGAAGTCTTCTGCTATAGGAAGTGCTCCTATTGTTTTGAAGAGGGATACCTTCAACCATGAAAGGGAGGTATCACCTCGAATAAAAGGGAGAATATCAACCTGAAAAGGGAGGTCTCAACCTGTGATGGTTTAAGGATTACCGCCAACTCTGGAATACTTAATGCAATTCCTGGAACTCTTCCAAAACTCGCAAGAAGTTGAAGTATTCTGCTAGAGGAAGTGTCCCCAATTCTATTCTTTGAACTCTTCTGAAACTAGAAAGAAGCTAAAGTCTTATGCGAGAAGAAGTGTACCAAATTACCAACTGAAGGCATGCTCAGGGGCATCTTTGTCTCTTGCTCCAACTCTAAAACTGGTGTAACAGGTTGTGTCTCAGGCTTGCTTGATGTGGCTTTGAAGTTTGTAGATGACCATCATTTCCCCTGTCAGATACAAGCTGAGATGATGGAGAATACTCAACTGCAAGACTGTTCAATACTCTAGAAAATGTTCTGAAATGTGACTAAAATATCTTCTTGGTTGTTGATGCCCATTGCCAAGAAGTAATCCATCCAAGATGAATCTTTGTTCTTGCACGAGGTTTGTTTCTGAAGCATTTGTTTGAAGAATGACTGGTTTTATGACAGTGCTTACATGGATGAAGATCAAAACAGTGATCTTTCAGATGGCCAACTCGGTCACAGTGTTGGCATTTCACAATTTGATTTTGGTGTTGTTGTTATGGAAGAGGGGGCAGAATCTGGAACAGCTGGAGGTGAACTGTCATGAGGAGCAGGTGAAAATGAACCATCTTGAATAAATCCAGCACTTTGAAATTGGATTGGTTTGTAAGATGGAATATGAAAGGACACGCCCTTGTCATATCCAAGACCAGTTTTGTGCTGGTTGTGTACAATCTCTTCCCAAGGTTTGATCACTAACGTAGGAAGTGAAAAATGAATTTTTGGATCTGCATGTACAACTACTGCTTTATTGGGCACTAAATCTAAATGAACTTCAACAATATTGACTTGCTATTTATGGGAGTCAGTTTCATTGTTCTGAACAGAAACAGGTTCAGAATGATGACTCCTCTATTTTAATTCTTCTTGCTGAAGCTGAGATTCAAGCTCTAAAAATTCAATCTTGTCATGTACATCTTGTAAACAACTGTGAATATCGGTGAGAAAATCCTTGCTGATTTTGATTGTATTATCCATAGTAGAGAGTATTAGATTGTCCAGTGACTCTAATATTACACCAATTGGAGCCATTTTTTTTTAACCTCAAAAAATAGTAAAACAATGAGGATCTCAATGCACTCCAAACTCTAATACAATGCTAAGACAAAGAAGCTCTCAAGTAGTCTCCACTCTCCAAATTAAATAATAGACAATTGTTTATAAAATTAAATAATGTTCTAACGACTGCTCAATGCTACACTCCGAGCTCGACCAAAAATTGGACAAGATATACTATTGATTACTTTCCTATTGAACTACTATGCATATGGATCGAATAATTCATTCGTTATTGTACGAAGGAATCGAGCACTGATGGATATTATCTACATCTTTGTGATGAAAATCAAAACCACACCATAATACCACTCGTTTGGTTGAAGAACATCTAACATAACATATTTTATAACGCCAACTCCCAACCTCTGATTCATGCTGTTATCACAAAACTAGACCTTGATAGGCTGCTGATTAGGAAGACTTTAAGTAACTATTTCAAACCAATCTTTTGGCTGAGGCTTAGCCTCCTCAGCCATAGAGGGCTCTCTCACTAGGTCAAAGATTTTAATTTAAGGATTAGATCGCTAACTCTATGGAAAAATCAAACAAAAATGTATAAATGGTTGAAATGTCAATCAAAAAACATCCATTGGGCTATGGAGTCAAAATATGTTTCAGTACAATAGCAAGATCAACTTAACATGGAAGTTAGGGCGTAAAGGGTCTTAATATATTAGTAAAACAGAGACATAGTGCAAAGAACACAATTTATAAACACATGAAGGAAGTTAGAGAATTATCAATGAATTCTAGGTAACATGTGTCTATACCATTGCAAGTAAGTGAATGAAGAAAGCCATGAGAAAATCAAACATTAAAAACCCTCTCTGAATCCTGAGTAGTAAAGCCAATATCTATGTATTAGCATGAAAACATACACTCTGCTACAATAACACAGTGTGCTTGTTTCTTTTGAAAATTTCCAACCTTGAGGCCTTCCACCTCTTATCCTTTATAGATTTTTCATTACAATCTTGGATTCCTCCCTTCAAAATGAGGGGAATTCGAATTTGCTCGACTTGACACCTATTAAAACCTAAACATACTGTTAATTACAAGAGATAGTTAACTAACAATCCTAGAGTCCTAATACAATTAGGAGTACAACTCGTTTAATGATAGTAACAACCTAAACTATGAATTAAATTAATTTTTTCACAGCTGCTCCTCCTTAACTTCGACCTTGGTGATGTCCATAACCCCCCAGCTGGCCTTCAATAGCTTTTTCTTCATCTGCCCTGAAAACTAGGAAACTATCCCCTACTCTATTCTGGCTGAAAAATAGGTGTTGGGAAAAAGCTTTTTTCTCCTTATCAAAAATGTATTTTGCAAAAATGAAAGAGGCTTTTGTGGTCCACTCTATGCTGAACAAAAACCTCTCTTTGGTTTTTGCAATACCTTTCCTACTACCCAGAAACTGCCTTTGAATATCAGGTGTAAACTAGGAAATTCTGATTTTTGAAAAACTGTACCTACAACAGTTTCATAAAGAAATTTGGGTGATCCATTTCTCCCAAATCATAATGAATTTGAAGAAACTGAAAGAGGTTTTTCTATTCCAGTATGTTAGGAATAAAAATCTCTTTTCGTGTTCCAAAATATGCTTTCTATTGCTCAAGAGACCTTATGGAAGTTGACTACTTAAAACAATTTTTCTGCTGAAAAAGGCTGCTTCAGTGATTTCGTAGTCTAAAACTGGTTTTTTACACTACCTGCACTACGAAAACGTGGATTTTTAGCTAATTTCAATTTTTTTTCAAAATGGCTAAACACATGGCTTTCAAAACATGATATGGGACCCATAAAGTGTAAAACAAGGCTGTTAAACTTTATTTGATGATGAAAATGAGACTCTAACCCTATGACTTAGACTCTAAAAACCATAAAAGTGACTTAACCACCATCTAAAATTATGAATTAGGAACAAATGTAAACTTTTCAATTTTTAGGGAATTTTTGGGTGACAACAGTGGATCCACTAGGGATAGTGTGCCCCAGTGGTACACTAAGAATCGGTAGCTCTAGTGCTACTATCCATCCTTCAGAATAAAACTTTGAAATTCTACCCAATCTGCTCCCCAAGCTTTATTGATTTTTGCAAGAAGGACTCAAACTGCACTCACTAAAAATGCTCAGTCAACCTACCCTGAGCTTATTTGCACATTCCTACCTACCCTATTCGCTGCAACCTCCATTTGTAGCTCAAGGAACATGAAACTTCCAATGAAGCCAATCATTGATCTGATCTGACGCTTGAATCACTTGGTTGTGCTTGAAGAAAAAATAAACATGATATTAAAATAACTGAGGCAGCATGAGATGTAACTGATCTTCAAGATGAAAATATAACTGGAAATCTGAACAGTAAATCTTTTCCATGTAATCAGCTATAGGGTCAAAAAGGACATGATAAGTTTGATGATTCTCATAACTTTTTGGCTGTTCAAACTGATCTTCAAAAACAATGTATTCTTCCTCAATCATGAAAGAGAAAGGAAGCAACACCCTCTCCTTGTGTTCTGCCATAGAAAGCTTTTGAAAAGAATGATCATGATCATGAAGACTATATGATTGAATTTGACCTTGTAAACCTTCAATGTCTTTTTCAATGTTCTTAGCAACTTCATCCAAAAATTTCATCTTATCTTCTGTCTTGCACTCAAATGTTTTTAGATAAGAAGATAAGGACAAAGAAAAATTTTCATCTATTTCTTCATTAATATGATCATCATAACATTCTATATCTTTAGACAATTGATTCTCAGCCACACAAGATTCCTTTGATATGTTATCCAACTACTTTTTTGAATGATTCCCACAAACAATGTAATTTTCCTCCTTATTATGATCATTCATTGATGTAAGCTGCTGCAAAGTATGACATAAAAAATCAACCTTTTCCTCTACTTGAGGGTTATAAAATCTATCTTCCAGTACTTCTTCTTGGTGTTTGCAATCATTTTCATAATCTTTATGATCAAAAGACTGGCAAGTTTGCTGCATCTTTACATTAATCTTAGAGGATGTAACATGGTTTTCATAAGTAAACCCCTGCTGATTTTCATGTTGCATGTCATGGGATGTTATCCTTTCTTCTAGTTGTTGAAATGTATTGTTATGAAGAGCCTCTAAAATTTCTTCATCCATGAATTCATCATCATCATAACGATCCTCCAAATATTGAATAAAACTCGTAGAATGTTTACAACAATCTTTGACCAGCAATAAGGAGGGATGACACTCTTTATACATGTCATAGATACATCATGGAAATCAGAAAGAGAATATAATGAACCATTTTCCAAGCTTTTATACCAAGACGATGCCTTTCCTTCTAAAGTGGTCATAAACATCTTCATCAAACAATCATCAGGGAACTGAACCTTAAGACTGTGTACATGCATATGGAACCTAACCAAATGAAGAGCAGCATTGTCTTTCTTTTCATCTTTGAATATTGGAAGATCATCTAACCAATCAACCTTTGTGTTGAAAATAATACTGAGAGGGGGGGTGAATCAGTATTATCAAGTTCTTTTAATAAATCTTCCTTATTTATACTTTGAATTATTTTTGCATGTCAGTGCCATAAAATAATGAGCATGAACAAAGAAAACAGATAGTCACACCAAAGAACACCAGATGTAAGGTGGAAACCCAATGTGGGTGAAAACCACCTGCTGCAATATGTCTCTATCTTCTTTCAAATTAGAAACTCCTTTTACAATGGTTTTGTACTGGTGCAGTCCTTTACCAGTACGCAGGCTGCAACCTGCAGAGAGCTACAACTCTCTCTCGTTTTCCAGTCTCTCCTGGAAGGGAGCTACAACCCCCTACTTCTTTTCTTTCAAGGATCCCTTTTCATAAATTTTCAAACTAGATCCATAAACATCAAGAGATCATCAAGTACAAGTAAATCACCCAGTCAACTGTAGTAACAAGATCAACAATAACAGTAAACTAAACCCATAACACCTTATCAACAGAGAAAAGTCAGCCAACAAAAGATCTTAATACAGATACGCAGTTTTTCGTTCTCTGGCCTGCGAGCGTACGCACTTCACCTTCTGCTCCCCTGCGTATACCCCAGAGACCCTTCTGTCGCACCGCGTACCTACGCACTGTTTCTTCAATCACGCTGCGTACTGTTACTGTAGGCACGCACCCACAGATACTATCGCGCCGCGTACTGCTACTGCAGCCATGCACCCACAGATGCTATCACGCCACGCACCCACGCACCTGCGGCTTCTGAAGCGCCGCGTACGTTCCCTGTGCCCACGCACCTGAACCTCTGTTGCGCTGCGTATCCACGCACTGCACCTTCGTTTGCTCTGCGTACCCACGCACTTCTCCTTCTTCTGCTCTGCATACCCACGCACTTTCACTGTTAATCACCTGCGTACCTCTGGTTAGGGACGAATTGGCAGTCCACCAGTGTGCTACAAATCGTCAGATGCCCAGATCTGATCATGCGCTTGAGAGATCACCCTTCATAGATTCACTTTCAACTTCGCTTTTATATAGATCAAGCTTTTAAAACAATAACCCAAAATTTCAGATCTTCAGATATTCAATTTGCAAAAGATGCTTAGCCAAGTGATCTCCTTTGCTTTATATAGGCAAGCTCTTCCTAAAAACATGGATCAATACCATAGTTAACCAATACAAGGGGCCCAAAAACATGGGGCTCAATAATAATAATAATATAAAACAATACCACGGGCCAAAACCATAGAATCAAGAACGGCGGGTTAAATACCATGGGCCAAACATAGGAAACCCCATGTGAACGTGCTTCTCTGCCTTGAAGTAAGTGAACTGGGGGTACGCACCTTCTGAACAGGTGACCTGCGTGTGTGGCTGCAGTCCCTTCACAGCGTACCTGCGGGTACGCACCTTTTGAACTATTCTCCTGCGTACTTCTTAATTTCCAACATTTTGAGAGCCTGATCAGGTGTTGCCATCAAGTACAACATCTGTAACATAGAGCCATACCAGAATCATAATGCCAATAATCTCCCCCTTTGGACTTGATGGCAACCTCAAAATCTTCAACGTCATTCTCCCCCTTTGACATCAAGGGCAAAGGGTTATGCTCCCCCTAAGAACATGCTCCCCCTGACTATAAACCAGATCTGCAAATAAGAACCATATGCCACCAAAACACCATGAAAGAGATAGAGACATATTGCAGCAATATTCAGACCAACATCCATGATGTACTTCCTCCATAATGCCAACAATGCATTATATGCTCCCCCTGAACCTGTGCCATTCGATCTTCAACCAATCCGCAACCCAGTACGCATATACCCCAAATGAACCTTGCGTCCAACCAACCATCAGAAGAGATTCAACAAGATGATGCATCAACGACCCCCAGCTTTTGCCTGAGGTATTCAAAGGTCTCCCTGGGCAATGGTTTGGTGAGTATATCAGCAACTTGTTCCTTAGAAGGAACATACTCCAACTTGACCTTTTGTTCTAGTACTTGTTCCTGGAGAAAATGATACTTGATCGGTATGTGCTTGGTCTTTGAATGCATGACTGGGTTCTTTGAAATTCTAATTGCACTTGTGTTATCACATAAGATGGAGATAGGTGGTGTACAAGTGATTTGAAAGTCCTGCAAGGTCTGCATCATCCCAAGGAGTTGAGTGCAGCAAGATGCAGCAGCAACATATTCTGCTTCAACTGTAGACAAGGCAATCGAACTCTGTTTCTTGCTGAACCAAGATACTAATCTGGAACCCATAAAGAATGCACCACCACTTGTGCTCTTCCTGTCATCCACGCTTCCTGCCCAATCTGCATCTGTATAAGCATGAAGTGTGAGATCTGTATCTCTAGGATACCATAAGCCATAATTTTGAGTCCCTTGAAGATATTTAAATATTCTCTTCACTGCCTGAAGATGAGTTTCCTTCGGATTTGCTTGAAATCTTCCAACTATTCCCACTGCATGCATGATATCTGGTCGGGTACCTGTCAAATAAAGTAGACTTCCAATCATAGATCTGTAGGTTGGTTGATGCACTGCTGTTGATTCATCATTTGCACTGAGGCTACATCCTGTGACCATGGGTGTACATACTCGTTTTGCATCTTCCATGCCATATTTCTTCAAAATCTGCTTGAGATACTTGGTTTGAGACAAAAAGATCCCTCCTGCTTTTTGTTGGATTTGCAAACCAAGAAAATATGTCAGCTCTCCCAGCAAGGACATTTCGAATTCTTTCTGCATCACCAAGGCAAAGCTTTGACTCATAGCTTCTTCATTGTTGCCAAAGATAATGTCATCTATATACACAACAAGTATTAGCAATTTGCCATTTTCAACTTTTATATAAAGATTGCTGTCTGCTGATCCTTTTGAAAAACCTTGTTGATGAAGATATTTGTCCAAACGATAGTACCAAGCCCTTGGAGCTTGTTTGAGACCGTAGAGAGCCTTTTTCAATCTGCATACAAGATTTGGATCATTTCCAAGAATGAAACCATCTGGCTGCTCAATGTATACTTCTTCTTCCAAGTCTCCATTCAGAAAGGCTGATTTCACGTCCATTTGAAATACTTTGAAGTTTTGAAAGCTTGAGAGAGCAAGGAACATTCGGATGGCCTCAAGTCTTGCAACAGGAGCAAAGGTTTCTTCAAAATCTATTCCTTCTTTCTGCGCATACCCTTTACAAACAAGTCTGGCCTTGTTTCTAATTACTTCTCCATTTTCATCCAATTTATTTTTGAAGACCCATTTTGTCCCTATAACATTCTTATCCTTTGGTCTAGGAACCAGCTCCCAAGTGTTGTTCTTTTCGATCTGCTCAAGTTCTTCATCCATTGCTTTCACCCAAAATTCATCTTTGCATGCCTCTTTCACATTTTGTGGTTCAGTGGAAGAGAGTAATGCCAAATAGCTTGAAGCTTCTGCAACTGTTCTTCTTGTTTGTACACCTGCTTCTTTCTGCCCCAAAATCTGAGATTCTGGATGATTCTTCTGAACATATCTGGATGGAGTCTTCTCTTCTATCCTTATCTGCTCCTCTGGTTCTTCTTGAGGTTCTTTTTCTTCATCATTCTGTCTTTGAGGGTAGTCTTCTTCTTCTTCGATATCTTCATGATTTACTTGCCTAGGAATGTATCCCTTCTCATCAACCACTACATCAATGCTGTCAACAATTCTTCCAAGTCTTTTATTGTAGCACTTGTATGCTTTGCTGTGTGGAGAATAACCAAGAAGAATGCCTTCATCTGCTCTAGGTTCAAGTTTGCCAAGTTGCTCATCAGTATTCTTAATATAGCATTTGCTTCCAAAGATTTTGAAGTGCTTTACCGAAGGAGTCTCACCATACCAGAGCTCATGAGGAGTTTGAGTGTTGTTCACCCAGACATTTGTTTTGTTGAGAATAACCACCGCAGCATATGCAGCTTCACCCCAGAAAGTTGCGGGAGTTCCAGACTCATAAAGCATAGCACGAGCCATTTGTTGGACTGTTCTGTTCATTCTTTCCACTACTCCATTTTGTTGAGGAGTTCTAGCTGTAGAGAATTCTCTTCTTATCCCATGTTCTTCACAGAAATCGAAAAATTCATTTGAGGTAAACTCCCCACCTCAGTCGGATTTGAGGCACTTAATTTTGTATCCTGATTCATTTTCAACCAAGGCTTTAAATGATTTGAATTTTTCGAATGCTTCATCTTTGTGCTTCATAAGTCCTAACCAGACAAACCTGGAGAAATCATCAATGAATAATATCAAGTATTCTTCTCCTCAAGGTGTCCTTTTCCTAAATGGTCCACATACATCTGTATGTACAAGCTCAAGAGGCATGCTAGCTGATCCTTCCTTCTCTCGAAAGTTAGTTCTGGTTTGTTTTCCAAACTGACATGATTTTCATATGGTTTTGTCTAGAATTTTGATATCTAGAAGACCGCGAACTGCCTGATATTTGCATGCTTTCCTTATTTGTGAAAAGCTTAGATGCCCCAACCTCCGGTACCATAACCAGTGTTCATCATCCTTGCTTAGATAGCATTGTTGTTGTCCCTCTTCAAATATGTATAAATTATTTGGAGTTCTTTTACCTTTGATCACCGTTTTACATGTATCAAGATCACGAACAAAACATCCATTTGTTCTAAATACCACCTCGGTTCCTTGATCACACATCTGGCTGACACTCAGAAGATTATGCTTCAATCCATCAACATACAAAACATTTCCAGCTTTGACCTTTTCTTTTAACTGAGCAATGCCTTTTCCTTTTATAGTTGCAGGAGTATCATTTCCAAAAGAAACTTTCTTTCCCTTTTCTAGAGCAGAATATGATTCAAGTTTTTCTTTATCACCTGTCATATGCTTCGAACATCCACTGTCAATGTACCATAGATTTTCCTGTCCCTCTGCATAAAAAGCTATTCCACATCTTTTTGTTTGTGGTTCCTTTATTCTCCATGTTTTGGTGCTTGAGGCTTGTTCCTTTGTCTGCTGAAACCTGCTCCTGCATTCAAAATCTTCATGACCAAAGTTATTGCAAATAGAACATTCAACTTCATTTTCAAGAACCGAAAAGTTGTTATAGGTCCTTTTTGTAATCCCGGTCATACTTCTTTGTTTTTGAGCTTCTCTAGTCATGATCGTTTTATATGCAACACATCGAGCTTCTTTGTGACCAAAGTTATGGCAAGAAAAGCATTGTCCATTGAAGAAACTTTTGCGGTTATCTAATCTTCCGGCCAAACAATTGTAATTTCTATCGTCATTCATTCTTGAAGCAAATTGAGAGGATTTTACCTGTGGCTGGTTGTAGCTTTTGTTTATCCTTAAGACGGATTGCCCCTGATTTGCCTGATAGTCTTTGTTAGTAATTGGTCCCTGCTTTACCTGGTGATCTCCATTGTGCCTTTGCTCATTTCTTCTTGCTGCATCAAGATAACTTTTTGAGGTGGATGCTTGAGAAGTTTCTCCATTATAGCCCAGACCTGTCTTGTTTAGAGGAGAACGCTGTACATTGATGATCTCATCCAGAGTTTCAGATCCTTTGACAAACTTAAGATTAATAGCCTTTGTTTTCTCAATCTCTTTTCTAAGACCAACAATTTCACCTTCTAACTTTTCAAGATATTTTTCCTTTTCATCAATTTGAAGTTGTAGAGTATCAATGATCCTATTCTTTTCTTCTATACATGTCTTGAGTCTAGAAATTTCTTCACAAAAGCTATCCACATCTATAGCATCCATGTAATCATCATCTTCAAATGCCATTAAAAGTTTATAGTCATTACCTCGTTCATCTTCATCACTATTTGATAGACCATCACTTTCTTCATGCGTGTATTAGCTTTTCTTATTTGCAATCTGTTTCTTGTTCCATCTAGCAGGTTCCTTTCCTTTATCCTTATAAGGACATTTCGCAGCATAATGACCTACTCTTCCACAAGCAAAGCATTTAAAAGGTAACTTACCTCTGAACCTTCCAGAACCCCTTTGAAGATTTCTGAATAAATTTGATTCTTCTTCTTCTTCTTCTGGCACATGACTTGCTTCATAATAGTCTCCTTTGCCTAAAGCCTTGAAAGCAGCTTCTCTTCTGTCTGAAGGACCTCCCTTTCTCATTGCATAAGCAGTTAGAATTCCGTGTAGCTGAGACATAGTAAGAATTCGTAGATTTTCCTTTTCTTCTATTGCAGACACTTTAGATTCAAACTTGGGGGACAATGATCTTAGAACTTTTTCAACCACAATAGCCTCTTTTATTTCTTCACCCAAGTTTTTCATGCAATTAACAATCTCATCTACCCGAAGAAAATAGTTAGCCACACTTTCATCATTATACATTCTGAGATTCTCATACTGAATCCTGAGGGTTTGAAGTTTAGCACGCTTTACCTGTTCATCTCCTTCATAGCTCAAGACAATCTTGTCCCATATTTCCTTTGCGGATTTATATTGCATAACCTTTACGAATTCTGTTTGAGATAAGCATCCTAGCAGAGTATTGACTACTTTAGCATTAGTTTCATATTTCTTCTTCTCAGCCGAATCTGTAGGAGTAGCTGAAGGAAAAGTGTAGCCTGTATCTATGATATCCCAAACTTCTGTACCAAGAGATTGAAGATAGGCAGTAACTCTTACCTTCCAATAATTGAAATTTTTCCCATCAAAGATTGGTGGCCTGATTGATGCTTCCCTCTCGTAGTTGCTCATGATGAATGATCTTCCTCCAAGCGATCAAGCTTCTCTGAAGGACCTGCTCTGATACCAATTGTTGACAATAATACTAAGAGGGGGGGTGAATCAGTATTATCAAGTTATTTTAATAAATCTTCCTTATTTATACTTTGAATTATTTTTGCATGTCAGTACCATAAAATAATGAGCATGAACAAAGAAAATAGATAGTCACACCAAAGAACACCAGATGTAAGGTGGAAACCCAATGTGGGTGAAAACCACCTGCTGCAATATGTCTCTATCTTCTTTCAAATTAGAAACTCCTTTTACAATGGTTTTGTACTGGTGCAGTCCTTTACCAGTATGCAGGCTGCAACCTGCAGAGAGCTACAACTCTCTCTCGTTTTCCAGTCTCTCCTGGAAGGGAGCTACAACCCCCTACTTCTTTTCTTTCAAGGATCCCTTTTCATAAATTTTCAAACTAGATCCATAAACATCAAGAGATAATCAAGTACAAGTAAATCACCCAGTCAACTATAGTAACAAGATCAATAATAATAGTAAACTAAACCCAGAACACCTTATCAACAGAGAAAAGTCAGCCAAGAAAAGATCTTAAGACAGATACATAATTTTTCTTTCTCTGGCCTGTGAGCGTACGCACTTCACCTTCTACTCCCCTGCGTATACCTGCAGAGACCCTTCTGCCGCACCACGTACCTACGCACTGTTTCTTCAATCACGCTGCGTACTGTTACTGTAGGCACGCACCCACAGATACTATCGTGCCGCGTACTGCTACTGCAGCCACGCACCCACAGATGCTATCGCGTCGCGTACCCACGCACCTGCGGCTTCTGAAGCGCCGCGTACGTTCCCTGTGCCCACGCACCTGAACCTCTGTTGCGTTGCGTATCCACGCACTGCGCCTTCTTCTGCTCTGCGTACCCACACACTTCTCCTTCTTCTGCTCTGCGTACCCACGCACTTTCACTGTTAATCACCTGCGTACCTTTGGTTAGGGCCGAATTGGCAGTCCACTGGTGTGCTACAGATCGTCAGATGCATAGATCTGATCATGCACTCGAGAGATCACCCTTCATAGATTCGCTTTCAACTTCGCTTTTATATAGATCAAGCTTTTAAAACAATAACCCAAAATTTCAGATCTTCAGATATTCAATTTGCAAAAGATGCTTAGCCAAGTGATCTCCTTTGCTTTATATAGGCAAGCTCTTCCTAAAAACATGGATCAATACCATAGATAACCAATACAAGGGGCCCAAAAACATGGGGCTCAATAATAATAATAATATAAAACAATACCATGGGCCAAAACCATAGAATCAAGAACGGCGGGCTAAATACCACGGGCCAAACATAGGAAACCCCACGTGAATGCGCTTCTCTACCTTGAAGTAAGTGAACTGGGGGTACGTACCTTCTGAATGGGTGACCTGCGTGTGCGACCGCAGTCCCTTCACGGTGTACCTGCGGGTATGCACCTTTTGAACTATTCTCCTGCGTACTTCTTAATTTCCAACATTTTGAGAGCCTGATCAGGTGTTGCCATCAAGTACAACATCTGTAACATAGAGCCATACCAGAATCATAATGCCAACACTTTGGCATAGGATTTGGACAACCAGGGATATGAGATCGATTCATAGGGGCATACCTGACATTCATTCTTGCAATGGAAATCATATTGAAACTTCATCAAGCTACTGATATTCTAGTAGTGGAGTCACCTTCCAATTTTTTATTCAATGTGTGGAGTCGCCAAGGTAGATGCAACCTCGAAAACTTTCTGAGCTCCTGCTACCTTCAGAAGTAGAGCTTCTTGATTTCGGGAATGAATAATCTTCAGACTCCCAACAGATGCACCAAAATGTTATCACAATACCAGACCATGATAGGCTACTGATGAGGAAGACTTTGAGTAACTATTTCAAACCAATCTTTTGGCTGAGGCTTAGCCTCCTCAACCTAAGAGGGCTCTCTCACTAGGTTAAATATTTTAATTTAAGGATTAGATGGCTAACTCTATGGAAAAATCAAACAAAAAGGTATAAATGGTTGAAATGTCAATCAAAAAACATCCATTGGGCTATGGAGTCAAAATATGTTTCAGTACAATAGCAATATCAGCTTAACATGGAAGTCAGGGCATAAAGGGTCTTAATATATCAGTAAAACAGAGACATAGTGCAAAGAACACAGTTTATAAACACATGAAGGAAGTTAGAGCATTATCAATGAATTCTAAGTAACATGTGTCTATACCACTGCAAGTAAGTGAATGAAGAAAGCCATGAGAAAATCAAACATTAAAAACCCTCTCTGAATCTTGAGTAGTAAAGCCAATATCTCTATATTAACATGAAAACATACAGTCTGCTACAATAACACAGTGTGCTTGTTTCTTTTGAAAATTGCCAACCCTGAGGCCTTCCACCTCTTGTCCTTTATAGATTTTTCATTAAAATCTTGGATTCCTCCCTCCAACATGAGGGGAATTTGAATTTGCTTGACCTGACACCTATTCAAACCTAAACATACTATTAATTACAAGAGACAGTTAACTAACAGTCCTAGAGTCCTAATACAATTAGGAGTACAACTCCTTTAATGATAGTAACAACCTAAACTATGAATTAAATTCAATTTTTGACAGCTGATCCTCCTTAACTTCGACCTTGGTGATGTCCATAACCCCCCAGTTGGCCTTCAATAGCTTCTCCTTCATCTGCCCTGAAAACTAGGAAACTGTCCCCTGCTCTGTTCTGGCTGAAAAATAGGTGTTGGGACAAAGCTTTTTTCTCCTCATCAAAAATGTATTTTGAAAAAATGAAGGAGGATTTTGTATACCACTCTGTGCTGAACAAAAACCTCTCTTGGTTTTTTGAAATACCTTTCCTACTACCCAAAAACTGTCTTTGAATATCATGTGTAAACTCGGAAATTCTGATTTTTGAAAAACTTCACCTACAGCAGTTTCATAACGCAAGTTGGGTCATCCATTTCTCCCAGATCATAATGAATTTGAAGTAACTGAAATACATTTTGTAGTTCAGTATGTTAGGAATAAAAACCTCTTTCAGTTTTCCAAAGTATTCTTTTCGTTGGTCAAGAGACCTTCTGGAAGTTGACTACTTAAAGAAATTTTTCTGCTGAAAAAGGCTGCTTCAGTGATTTCGTAGTGCAAAACTAGTTTTTTCCACTTCCTGCACTACAAAAACGTGGATTCATAGCTAATTTCAAAATGGCTAAACACATGACTTTCAAAACATGATATGGGACCCATAAAGTGTAAAAAATGGTTGTTGAACTTTATTTGATTATGGAAATGAGACTCTAACCCTATGACTTAGACTTTACCATAAAAGTGACTTAACCACCATCTAACATTATGAATTATGAACAAATGTAAACTATTCAATTTTTAGAGAATTTTTGGGTGATAACACATGCTCCCAAAGAAGTCAACATCATTATACAAGGAAGTCTCCAGATATTTTAGTTCCATATCATTTTGTAAGCCCAACCATGCTTGCCTAAAAAGTCTTGAACAAATTCCTTAATAGCCAAATTTGGGGCCAATTGCTCAGCTTTAAGTGGCTCCTGTGTAATTGGATCAAAGTTTCCAACCTTCGGTAGATGTTCCAAAATAACTGCTCTCTCATATGTAACTCCACTAGGAGTTACCACTGGATCCCGAAATATGTCCAATGTAACTTTGCAACACAGATATTCAGGTACCTCATTAGGAATATCTGCCTCCACTTCTTTTCCAAACACGTCAGAGAGTAATTTCATTCATTCCTTCTGAGTAATTTCTGACTCGACTTTCATAGAGTTTTCAAAGCTTTCAGATTTTCCTTCCTCATACGCACTATGGCAGCATTCGAACACAGTCCTGAACATTCCTTCGAATAACATTTGGAGTCTGTGAATGTACACCAAACATGTCAGATCACCAACATTCCTTCAAACAACATTTGGAGTCTGTGAATGTAGACCAAACTTGTCAGATCACTAGCAACGCCAAGAGTTTTGACCCCAACTCACTCCACAACACCTCCAGGCAGCAACTAGCTCCAATCGACTCCTTCAATGCACCATTCGACGCACCAATAAACTCCTTCAATGCACCATTCGACGCACCAATCAACTCCTTCAATGCAGTAACGCACTTCAATAATGAATGAGATTTCGCAGGGAGTTGACAGAGATGTCAGCCTGCGAAAATGAAGAACATAGGTAGAATAGGTAGAATAGGAGTTACAAATTAAAGAGGGAGGCCAAAAAAGGCGTTGGAGAAATGACAGAGGTTGCAGCTAGAATTTAGCTGAGAAAATATTCATGAAATGCAGAAGTGATGGCAGAAATGACCTGCACAGAAAGGCCATAAAACAAATGGCTCAAAGTAATTATGCAGGGCAGGAATACACCTGCTCTGGTACCATGTTAAACACACACATGGCAGAAAGAGTATGAAAGATAAACCTGAGACTACATTTATTATTAACAAATGATATACATTTATAGTACATTGTGTACTCTTGGTTTCATATTCCAAGGTCTCTTGTGTTGGCATTATGACACATGTTTGGCACTATGGCACAGGTGTTGTCCTTGATGGCAACTCACTCAGATGGCAGATAACTATTTATGCTCTCAGTATTAAAGAAAAAGAGGTATATGCAGGTTTCCTTTGACTAAGTCGCGTATACACATGGGATTGCCAATCAAAAGTCGCGTATGCGTATGCACACACTTTCATGCACGGAAAAGCGCGTACATGTGGGAAAGCTTATTTTTAGGACCATGGTATTTGGACCTTGGTATTGCGTCTGAAGTATTGAACCCAGGTTTTGGGTCCCTAGTATTGGTTCTCTATGGTTTTGGACCATGGTTTGAGTAAGGCCTAAGACTATAAAAAGGAGGAGATCATTTGGCAAAGGTATTGACTGAAGTATTGAATATCTTATGAAGAGCAAGATCTGGAATACTGGTGATTGGTTTATGGTGCATAGTTGAATCTGAATCAAGGAGGAACCTGAGCGCAAGAAGATGGATAAGTTCTATTGATGGGTCAAAACTCAAGACTTGAATAGTAGTATCTTTGTGTGTTTTTGATCTGTTATATTTGGCGCATGACTTGATCTATAAATCTGATAATTTGGGTATAACTAATGTCTGAATATTTGAAAGAGTGAACTATATTTTATAGATCTGTACGTAGGTTCGCCACATCAGAGGCACGTATACATGCTGGTTCAGTAAGTAAAAACAACGTATACACTGGTTGGCCTTAATTCAAAAGTGTATGCATGCAGGTTGTACAAATTGAAGTAGCGTACATCTCTTGAAATATGTTTTAGCTACTTATGTTTATTGCTGTAGGATTCTGGGTTCAGAATTGGTGTTTGGTTACTGTTACGGCTTTCTGGGTACAACATTCAGAGAAGTTATTATTTGATTCAGTTTGTTTGGTGCAAAAAGAGATTGGTTGATGTAGATATACTTGATGTTTGATTGATGTTATTCATGGATCCAGTCTGAAAATTTATGAAACATGGTCCCTGGAAGAAAAGAGAAGGTTGTAGCCTTCTGTAGGTTAGCACCTACGTACTAGTACCTCAGCTAGTACAAGAGCTAAGGGGGTTGTAGCTCCCTTCCAGGAGAAGCTAGAGAATGAGAGAAGGTTGTAGCCTTCTGTAGGTAGCAGCCTACGTACTGGTATAAGACTACACTAGTACAGAATCATTGTAAAAATAAGTTTCTAATTAAAAGAAGATAGAGACGAATTGCAGTAGGTGGTTTTCACCCACATTGGGTTTCCACCTTACATCCTGGTGTTCATGTGTGTTGTGATTTGTTCTACTTTACTACTCCTGTTTACTGTTCATATGGTTAATAATGTTTTGATGCACTCACTAAGAAGCAACTAACTAAATTAGAAGTTTACTAGATATACGCTTGTTGAATTTCACATAGTTGTGTATACACGCGGTTTTCCTTAACTGAAGTAGCATATATGAAACTGAATTTGGAAATGAAAAAGTTATATTGATTAGGTAATATTGATTCACCCCCCCCTCTCAGTATTATTTCCAGCAATTGGTATTAGAACAGGTCCTTCAGAAGAAGCTTGATTGCTTGAAGGAAGATCTATCATCATGAGAAATTACGAGAAAGAACCATCGATCAGGCCACCAATTTTTTATGGGAGCAACTTCGTCTATTGGAAGGTAAGAATCACAACATATCTTCAATCTCTTGGTACAGAAGTCTGGGATATCATGGAAACAGGATACACATTTCCATCAACGACTCCTACATATACGTTTGGTAAGAAGCAGTATGAAACAAATGTAAAGGCTGTCAATACTCTATTAGGGAGTCTATCTCAATCAAAATTCGTCAAGGTTATGCAGCTCAAAACCGCAAAAGAAATATGGGACAAGATCGTTTTGAGCTATGAAGGAGATGATCAGGCAAAACGAGCAAAACTACAAACTCTCAGAATTCAATATGAAAATCTCAAAATGTACAATGATGAAAGTGTGGCTAACTATTTCCTACATATAGATGACATTGTTAATTGTATGAAAAATTTGGGTGAAGAAATAAAAGAAGTTGTTTTGGTTGAAAAGGTTCTAAGATGTTTGTCTTCTAAGTTTGAATCAAAAATTTCTACCATAGAATAAAAATAGAATCTACAGAGCCTTACCATGTCACAGCTACACGGAATCCTAACCGCTTACGAAATGAGAAAAGGGGGACCATCAGACAAGAGAGAAGCCGCATTCAAAGCCTCAGGAAAAGGAGATTACAATGACTTAGGACATATGTCGGAAGAAGAGGAAGAATCAAATTTTGTCAAGAACCTTCAACGGGGTTCTGGAAGATTCAGAGGTAAGATACCTTTCAAATGTTTTGCTTGTGGAAGAGTCGGTCACTATGCTACCAAGTGTCCTCATAAAGATAAGCTTGACAAAGGTAAGGAATCAGTTAGATGGAATAGAAAACAGAATGTAAGTAAGAAGAGCTATTACACACATGAAGAGAGTGATGGATTTTCAAATAGTGATGAAGATGAACAAGGTAATGATTATAGACTTTTGATGGCTTTTGAAGATGATGATTTCTTGGATGCTATAGATGAAGAAGGTCTTTATGAAGAAATTTCTAAACTAAAAATTTTCTTAGAAGAAAAGAATATGATTATAGATACTCTGACATTCCAACTTGCTGAAATGGAGAAACATAATGAAAAGTTAGAATGTGAAATTGTGGGACTTGGAAAGGACATTGAGAAAACAAAAGCTCTTAATCTTAGATTTGCTAAAGGATTTGAAACTTTAGATGAGATTATCAAAGTGCAGCATTCTCCTCTAATCAAGACAGGTCTTGGGTATACTAAAGAAACATCTTGAGCACAGAAGCCATCTACCTCCAAAATTTATCTTGAAGCTGCAAGGAGAAGTGAACAGGTTGACAATTGACAACAAAGGCACAATGAAGATCACCAGGTAAATCAGGGACAATTTACTTCAAGAATGAACAGAAATCACCAAGTAAATTGAGGGAAATCTACTTCAAGGATGAACAGAAGCTACAACCAACCACAGGTAAATCATTCTCAATTTACCTCAAGAACGAATGGCTATTATAATGGAAGGTTTTATGATCGCAGGAATTTCTTCAACGGCCAATGCTTCTCTTGTCATAACTTTGGACATAAAGCAGCTCAATGTGTTACCTATAAGACCATCATGACCAGGGAAGCACGAAATCAAAGGAGTGTGAGTGGAACCATGAAAAGAACATACAATAACTTTTCTACTCTTGAAAATGAAATAGAATGTTCTATCTGTAACAACTTTGGTCATGAAGATTCTGAATGCAGGAGTAGGTTTCAGCAAACAACTCAGAAGGAGCAAGCTTCATTGAGCCCCAAAACATGGAGGAAGAAAGAACCGCAACTAGAAAGATGTGGCATAGCCTTATATGCGAAAGGGCAGGAAAATCAGTGGTACATCGACAGTGGATGCTCGAAACATATGACAGGTGATAAAGAAAAACTTCAATCATATAGTCCCTTAGAAAAGGAAAAGAAGGTCTCATTTGGAAATGACACCCCTGCATTCATAAAAGGTGAAGGTTCTATTATTTTGAAAGAAAAGGTCAAAGCTGGGAATGTTATGTATGTCGATGGATTAAAGCATAATCTATTAAGTGTCAGTTAGATGCGTGATCAAGGAAACGAGGTAATATTTCGATCAAATGGATGTATTGTTCATGAGCTTGATATAGGAAAAACTATGATTAAAGGCATAAGAAATCCAAATAATTTATACATACTCAAGGGAGGACAAAAACAATGCTATCTTAGCAAGAATGATGAACACTGGCTATGGCACAGAAGATTGGGGCATCTAAGCTTCTCTCAGATAAGGAAAGCATGTAAATATCAGGCGGTTCATGATCTCCCTAACATCAGAATTCCAAACAACACAATATGCAAATCATGTCAGTTTGGGAAGCAAACTAGAACTAATTTCCCTGAGAAGGAAGGATCAGCTAGTAGGCCACTTGAACTTGTCCATACTGATGTATGTGGTCCATCTAGGAAAAGGTCACCTCAAGGAGAAGAATACTTTATACTGTTCATTGACGACTTTTCCAGGATGTGTTGGATAGGACTTATGAAGCATAAAGATGAAGCTTTCGAAAAGTTCAAAGAATTCAAAGCCTTGGCTGAAAATGAATCAGATCGTAGAATCAAATGCCTCAGGTCTAATAGAGGTGGGGAATTTGAACGAATTTTTCAATTTTTGTGAAGAACATGGAATAAGAAGGGAATTATCTACTGCTAGGACTCCTTAGCAAAATGGAGTAGTAGAAAGGATGAATAGAACAGTTCAACAAATGGCTCGAGCAATGCTTGATGAATCTGGGACTCCTGCAACCTTCTGGGGTGAAGCTTCATTTGCTGCCATCACTATTCTCAACAAGACAAACGTCCGGGTGAACAGCACTAAAACTCCTCATGAACTTTGGTATGGTAAGACTCCCACAGTAAAATAGTTCAAAATTTTTGGAAGCAAATGTTACATCAAAAAGACTGATGAAAACCTTGGTAAGTTTGAACCTAGAGCAGATGAAGGCATTCTTCTTGGTTACTCTCCCCACATCAAAGCATATAAGTGTTACAATAAAAGACTTGGAAAAATTGTTGAAAGTATTGATGTAGCGATTGATGAAGAAGGAAACATTCCAAGGCAAGTAAAATCTGAAGATTTCAAAGATGATGAGGACTCTCCTTCAACAACAAATCAGACTCATGATGAAGAAGAAACCCATGAGGCACCAGAAGAACATATAAGGATAGAAGAAAAGACTCGATCCAGGTACGTTCAGAAGAATCATCCAGAGACTCAAATTTTGGGACAGAAAGAGGCAGGTGTACAAACAAGAAGAACTATTTCAGAAGCTTCAAGCTACCTAGCATTGCTCTCCTCCACTGAACCACAAAATGTAAGTGAAGCATGCAAAGATGAATGCTGGGTCAAGGCCATGAATGAAGAACTGGAGCAGATTGAAAAGAATAAAACTTAGGAGTTGGTTCCTAGACCAAACAATAAAAAAGTAATAGGAACAAAATGGATATTCAAAAACAAACTGAATGAAAATGGAGATGTTATTAGAAACAAGGCAAGACTTGTTTGTAAAGGGTATGTGATGAGCCCCAAAAATGGACAATTATTTGGGCTCATTCAACCTCCTATTTTGACTTAATCCACCATTCTCATTAGTTTATTGCATGTTTTTGATTATATTTATGTTAATAGAGTGAATTTGGTTAGTAATTATGCCAACAAGTCTAATGGGTGCTTTGTGTAGCCTTTTTGGTCAATTTGGAGACAAAATTGAAGGTCTTAATGAGCACTTGGCAGCCAAATTCGTGGGAAGACAAGGGAGAGGATTTGTAGGAAGGTGTCCCCTTCATTTATGGGCACTTACCTCGAATTCTCCACCATCAGCTTGAAGTTCAAGGGCCACCGAATCAATCAGCACAAGGGTAGCCAAGCAAGTCAAGTAGGACTGCTGTTAACTCCAAGTTTTGTGCAGCCGAGTCCCTAAAGTTTAGGAGGACTGTTGGGTCCTCAATTTGTATAAATAAGAAGGCTTAGGGCCTCATTTTGGTTAGCCAGTGTAGCCAATGGATGTTAGCTAGTTAGCTAGTAGATAGTTAGCTAGTGGTTAGTCATTCTGTAGCCAATAGTTAGCTAGTTTATAGTTCGATTTGGATGCAATAGATTAGCTTTGCTTTCAGCTCATTTGCAAGTTCTTCTTGTGGACAGTTTTGATGTAACTTTTCATTTCTTGATCAATAAAGATGAATCCAGCTTTGCACCAGCTCAAAATCTCTCTTGGGAGGCTGTAGCTCTTGGGGTTGGGCCCATCTCAAGCGCCCAGTACCTCCTTCGTTTATCTTTATGTGTTTGTTGCGTTCTTAAAATAAAATCTGCTATTTAGATTTAGATCTTGCTTCGTTATTTAGATTTCTTTTGATGGTTAAAGTAGTTGTTTATGTTTAGAATATATTGGTAGGATAATAACAGGAAAAAGCTCCAAAAAAGGGTCAGCAAACGCTTTTGGTTTCACCTCTTCCTTATTGGATCAGGGGCTGGAGTTGAAGTAACCATGCTGTCCCAAACAAAAACACTTTCTTTGCTTCACCATGCAATCATTAGTGTTTGAATCTCGTTCGTAGAACTTGATATCAGTTTGGATGCATGCTTAGGTTTATGATCACTTAGTTTCATAGTTGTTTCACATGGTTTCACTGCAAATAAACTTCTGTTCATTTCCTTTTGTTGTTAGGTCAGATTAGAGTGAAGTAACTAGGTCATAGGTTTTATAACTAGATCTTTGTTTTCTTGCATGTCTTTGTTTGGTCAGTTTGAAAAACCACTTGCAGAGTACCTGTTATCCTTCCTTACCTGCCCATACTCCATCCAACCTACCTGCTTCGCCCTTCACTTATAACCCTTACCTTACATTTGCCTCATCCGCTTACTTTGCCATGATTCTCATCTTCTTGTGCAACATCGCTTCATCCATCCTTGAACAAATCCAATCACTCCTTAGCCTCATCCACCAAGCCCTAGACCTCTTCACACCCCTATTTCACCTCCATACTCATTCCTCCATCTTTTTCCCTCCATCCATTCTCCAAAATCCTCTTTTCAGAACATCCTGTAGAAATCTCTGAACATCCTGTAGAACCCCTGCAGACTTCCTGTAGAAGCTCATAAACACGGTTTCTTGGCAGCCAAACTTTGTGAGACTCTTTGGAAGGGTGTTAGGGACCCTTTAGACCCTCTCTGAACCTTCCCAACCTTTCCCAAGCGCTTCTCCTCCTTGATCCACCTCTGCACAGTGAAAAAATAGTTAGAAGCACATGCATGATAATTCCAACAACTTAAACAAAAATACAAAAAGATGTTTTCTTCAGATAGAGGTAGTCTAGACACATGTATTTTACCTTCATAGAAGTAATGACATCTCTTTTAGTAGTTTGTATTCTCTCCTTTGCATCAGTAGGACTAGCTGGTAGAATTAGGGTTTGCTAGGGTTTGCGTTTGTTTTTGGCTTTCAGTTTCTTTTTGCAATTAGGTTAGCTTCCTTCGAGTTAGCTTTCATCCATCAATTAAAAAGCTTCTTCTAAGAGCTCATAGAAGTTAGCTTAAGCTCCTAGCGGACTTGTGCCAGCTGACCAAGTGGCAGCTGCGGCAAGAGCTAGTACTTGTGCATACAGCACCGTCGCTTCCAAGTTTGTTACGAACTACCGGGTTGATAAAATTAGAGAAGGAGGCTCCAGGAGTTGTAGCATTATTGCTACAATACTGGAGCCCACCAGTATGCTCAACAAGAAGGCATAGACTTTGAAGAAACTTTTGCACCAGTTGCTAGACTTGAGGCCATAAGAATGTTCCTTGCTCTTTCTAGCTTTCAGAAGTTCAAAGTATTTCAAATGGACGTGAAGTCTGCTTTTCTAAATGGAGACTTGGATGAAGAAGTGTATATTGAGCAACCAGATGGGTTTATCCTTGGAAATGATCCAAAACTTGTATGTAGACTCAAAAAGGCTCTCTATGGCCTTAAACAGGCTCCAAGGGCTTGGTATTATCGTTTGGATAAGTATCTTCATCAACAAGGTTTTACAAAAGGATCAACAGACAACAATCTATATATAAAAATTGACAATGATAAGTTGCTAATACTTGTTGTATATGTTGATGATATCATATTTGGTAGCAATGAAGAAGGCATGAGTCAAAACTTTTCCTTGTTGACGCAAAAAGAATTTGAAATTTCCCTGCTTGGTGAGCTCACATATTTTCTTGGTTTACAAGTCCAACAAAACAAAGACGGTATTTTTCTATCACAAACCAAGTATCTCAAGCAGATCTTGAAGAAATATGGGATGGAGGATTCAAAACCAGTATGTACCCCTATGGTAACAGGATGCAGCCTCAGCGCAAATGATGAATCAGCAGCAGTGCATCAACCAACCTATAGATCCATGATTGGTAGTCTTCTCTATCTAACAGGTACCCGACCAGACATTATGCATGCAGTGGGAATAGTTGGAAGGTTTCAGGAAAATCCAAAAGAAACTCATCCTTGGGCAGTTAAGAGAATTTTCAAGTATCTTCAAGGAACTCAAAACTATGGCTTATGGTATCCTAGAAGTACAGATCTCGCACTTCATGCATATACAGATGTAGATTGGGTAGGAAGCGTGGATGAAAGAAAAAGCACTAGTGGTGGTGCATTCTTCATGGGTCCTAGATTACTATCTTGGTTTAGCAAGAAACAGAGTTCAATTGCATTATCTACAGCTGAAGCAGAATATGTAGCTGTTGCATCTTGTTGCACACAACTCCTTTGGATGATGCAAACATTGCAAGACATGCAAATCACTTGTACTCCACCTATCTCCATTTTTTGTGATAATACAAGTGCAATCAGTATTTCAAAGAATCCCGTCATGCATTCAAAGACCAAGCACATACCTATCAAATATCATTTTCTCCGGGAACAAGTGCTTGAACAAAATTTCAAATTAGAGTATGTTCCCTCTAAGGAACAAATTGCTGACATACTCACCAAACCACTACCCAAGGAAACATTTGAATACCTCAGACAGAAGCTGGGAGTAGTCGATGCATCATCTTGCTGTTGAAACTTGTCTGTTTCAGAGAAAAGTGGGTGTACGCGAGTTTCATGAGGAGGATCTGCGTACATACGCCGGTTTATGTGGGTACAGTCGCGTATATGTTGGTTTGAAGACAAACAGTGGGCCAGGCTCAGGATGAAAGGAGTCTGATATGGGTCTGACAGAGACCATCTGGCATAGGTTCAGGGGGAGCATATATATTCTTCTAATAATGCATTGTTGGCATTATCCAAGAAGATATTGGTTCAAGATCACAGTGTTTTGGTTTCAGGAGGAACAAGTGCAGAAGGAGAACATGGTTCTTGGTCTGAATGATGATTGACAGAAGCTGATAGTTATTGATAACTATCATAGTCTGGTTATAGATATTTCGTCTCTATGTCATGTATTTCTTTTCTTATCAAGGTCATGTAACGACCTTCTTTGATTTCCCCACTATGCCTGGGATGGTTGATGTAATGTTCTTGTTTTATCTTGTGTAAACTTTTGGTGTATCCCCACTTGGTTGGGTGGATGAGTCAATATTGGTATATCCCCACTTGGTTGGGAGATGTATGTATGTATGAGTCTTTGGTGATAGGAAGGTCGCTTATGATGTATAGAGTCATGGTCTTTCTTATAGATCATTTTTCTGTAGACCTTGCCTATAGTCAAGGGGAGCATGGATAGCACAGCAGAGCAGAGATTTCAGCATGTCCTCAGGGGGAGCATAACCCTTTGCCCTTGATGTCAAAGGGGAAGAATGACTTTGAATGATTTGGGGTTGCCATCAAGTCCAAAGGGGGAGATTTTTGGAATTATGACATAGGTTTGGCACTATGGCACAGGTGTTGTCCTTGATGGAAACTCACTCAGATGGTAGATCACTATTCAGGCTCTTCGTATGAAAGAAAAAGAGGTATACGCAGGTTTCCTTTGACTAAGTCGCGTATACACGTGGGATTGCTAATCAAAAGTCGAGTATGCGCATGCATGCACTTTCATGCACAGAAAGCCGTGTACATGTGGGAAATCTTATTTTTAGGACCATGGTATTTGGGCCTATGGTTTTGGACCTTGGTATTGCGTCTGAAGTATTGAACCCAGGTTTTGGGTGCCTAGTATTGGTTCTCTATGGTTTTTGACCATGGTTTGAGTAAGGTCTAAGCCTATAAAAAGGAGGAGATTATTTGGAAAAGGTATTGACTGAAGTATTGAATATCTTATGAAGATCAAGATCTGGAATACTAGTGATTGGTTTATGGTGCAGAGCTGAATTTGAATCAAGGAGGAACCTGAGCGCAAGAAGATGGATAAGTTCTATTGATGGGTCAAAACTCAAGACTTGAATAGTAGTATCTTTGTGTGTTTTTGATCTGTTATATTTGGCGCATGAATTGATCTATAAATATGATAATCTGAGTATAACTGATGTCTGAATATTTGAAAGAGTGAATTATCTTTTATAGATCTGTATACAAGTTTGGCACATCAGAGGCACCTATACACATTGGTTCAGTAAGTAAAAACAGCGTATACGCTGGTTGGCCTTAATTCAGAAGCATATGCATGCAAGTTGTACACATTGAAGTAGTGTATGTCTCTTGAAATATGTTTTAGCTACTTTTGTTTATTGTTGTAGGGTTCTGGGTTCAGAATTGGTGTTTGGTTACTGTTACTGCTTTCTGGGTACAACATTCAGAGAAGTGATTATTTGATTCAGTTTGTTTGGTGCAAAAGAGATTGGTTGATGCAGATATACTTGATGTTTGATTGATGTTATTCATGGATCCAGTCTGAAAATTTATGAAACGTGGTCCCTGGAAGAAAAGAGAAGGTTGTAGCCTTCTGTAGGTCAGCACCTACGTACTAGTACCTCAGCTAGTACAAGAGCTAAGGGGGTTGTAGCTCCCTTCCAGGAGAAGCTGGAGAATGAGAGAAGGTTGTAGCCTTCTGCAGGTAGTAGCCTGCGTACTGGTATAAGACTGCACTAGTACAGAATCATTGTAAAAAGAAGTTTCTAATTAAAAGAAGATAGAGACGAATTGCAGTAGGTGGTTTTCACCCACATTGGGTTTCCACCTTACATCCTGGTGTTCATGTGTGTTGTGATTTGTTTTGCTTTACTGCTCCTGTTTACTGTTCATATGGTTAATAATGTTCTGATGCACTCATTAAGAAGCAACTAACTGAATTATAAGTTTACTAGATATATGCTTGTTTCATTTCACATAGTTGCATATACACGCGGTTTTCCTTAACTGAAGTAGCGTATATGAAACTGAATTTGGAAATGAAAAAGTTATATTGATTAGATAATACTAATTCACCACCCCCCCAGTATTATTTCCAACATCTTGGACTTCCTTAGTCTATTCAGCTTCCACACTAACCCATAGAGAATTAGGTGCCCAACAAAATGTATCCATATCGAAAAGGATTTCTTAAGTAAACTATTGTGATGTTCCAGATACTTGGATACTGGATTTCTTTCACAAAGATTTATATCCAAATCTAGAAACACACCTTCGTAAAATAATTTTTCTAGGTAAGGGATACCAAATTACATTTTTCCTAAAGTGTATCTAGATCCAGAATAATATCTCACGTGCATTTGTGTGATATGTCGTATTCCAAGATGTTGAATACTAGCTACTTTGAATTTACATCTAGAATCAGAGTCAAGCATTTGGTGACTTATTTGAGTTATCCAGATACTTATATATTTGAACACCTTTTATGTATTCACATGTCGATATGAAGGTGCCAAGTTGACTGTTATATTATCAGTTAGGTCAAAGGTTCAAACCTAAATGGCACTACAAAATCCTTACCTGTCATTGAAGACATGTATAGGTTAACGTGTAGGACAAAATCACAATTTTTCTATGTTGATTAAGAAATTTGTGATTGAGGCCAAAATAATATAAGTGTGAAATTAATTACACTTGTTTCCATAATCACGCATGAAATACATTGTGTTGGAGGGTTATTTTAAACTATTTAGTTTTGATTCACTTGAATAATGTGGTATAAAACAACCATGACTACATTAAGTAAAAACGACAAGTCACTTACCAAACCAACCATGTTTATCATGCAATCCGAGAATTCAAATCCTATTTCCTAGGGATTTAAATTGAATTAAATTTATTAAAGGACAAATCATTGATATCTAACTATTTTAATCAAGATTGGTGTAAACACTTTTGTTTGGATTTTGAGTTTTGAAAATGATTGTATATTAACTATTTATTGTCATTTTATTGTTGAACAATGTGTTGTCATTGATGCGAAAGTTTGGTAGAGGCCAAGAATGTCAAAGTTACAGAGATATTGTTGCAAATATTTTTTCTGTTGAGGTCAATGTAGTGGGAAACTATAGATGTCCAAGACAGAGATTGCAAGATGAATATTATTGGAAATATTTTTTGGATACCTATTTTTTTCTTGATTCCCAGTTTGCATACCCTATATTTGAATGAGCTATTACCCTAAACACATATCTTAAATGGAAGAATAGGATATATGGTTGATAATATTATTCATGTACCTTTCCAATGGTATATGACATTGCTTGTAACTTCATCGCAAGGAGGAGATGTGAAATATTTTTTCTAGTTGTCCTAATCAATTTTACATGTAAATCTCATAAGTGAATGTAGAAACACTATAAATAAAGGATATATGATATGGTTTGAAGACCATTAAATCAATAAGATATCTTAGGTGAATAATGGGAGTTAGGGAATACCCTTGGGGTCCTAAATATGGAGCAAAAATTTTATTTGTGGAGTGAATGAGTTATCTTGGAAGTTTCAATATAACGTTCGTCTAAGATGTTTTAGACCATGAAACTTGGAAGAGTTGGAGGAAATATTTTCCATACATATGATATAAATTTAGGCTTTAGTTAATTGTCAGTTTGGTTATATATTTTGATGAAGTTAAGGTTCCTAAATACTCCTAAATTTTTCTTCAAACAAGTCATCTTGGCATTTTCATTATAACTTTTCTTCTTGGATGTTTGAGACCATGAAACTTGGAATAGATATAGGGACTCTCTTTGCACACTTTTGGTATATATTTTATACTTAGTTTCATTTTAATTTCATATATATATATATATATATATCTATATATATATATATATATATATATATATATATATATATATATATATATATATATATATATATATATATATATATATATATATATATATATATATATATATATATATATATATATATATATATATATATATATATATATATATATATATATATATTAATGCTCCTAAGTATTGGAAAATATTTGATGAAGATATTTGATTATATGCCACAAAAAAAATATATTGAATAACCCATAAAAAATAAATGGATTAAGGAGACGAAAATGGAGGCAAGTTATAAAAATCAAGATGAGTTAAAAGAACAAAAATAAGAGATCCACAAGAAAGGTGATGAGTTATCTAAGCTACAAAACCTTGATGAAGTAATCACTAAGGATATTCAGTAATTAAAACAAGGAAAGAGTAGCAAGGGAAAGTGGGAGAAGGATGAGTGAAGAGGAGAATTGAAAAGAAAGATGAAAAAATATGTAAATTAAAAAACCATAATAAATAAATAATACTAGATTAGGTTAAGAGAATGAAATAATAAATGTAAAAATTAAGAAAAATCAAGGATATTGGATGAAGAAACTATCTAAATACTTAAAGAAGAAATTCGCAAGTAGATTGAAGAAGCCTTAACTATAGATGCAATAAAATCAGAAATGAAATTTAGAGTTGAAGGATGTAATAATTTGTTAGATGGGGTTACATTGCAGCTTCAAAAGGAGAAAGAAAACAAGATTCAAGAAGGTCACCAAAAAATACTTGAAGAATTCTAACTCCATCTAGACTATGTACATGCCAAATATAATGGCATTATCTCTAATGCTACAATAATCAAAGACCAAAAAAAGGGAATAGAGGATGTAATTATATCTAAAAGGAATATTTGTGATATGGGTGTGTAGATTGAGGGAAAACCATGAAATGTGAAATAATAGTGACACCCTTTTTACCAACAAAAATTTCAAGGAAAGAAAGAAGATCGATATCAGTGTTGTCATGGAAGGAGATGGAATACTCATCAGTATCTTGTGAATAGAGAATCACAACATCATTATTCAATAGGATATTATTACAAGCCAACAACTACTAAAAATTGGAGAATTTACAACAACAATACATTGAATCAAAGGAAATTAAATTATGGAACAACTAGCCATCAAGGGTTAAGAATAAACAAAATATTTTTTTATGGATGTATTTTCATCAATGGAAAGAATAACGTAGGAAAATAAGAAAAACATACTAATTGGTTTCATCACATGCAACATCTTTAATTGCAACTATTTGAGGACAAATATTTTTGAAGAAGGATACTATGATACTACCTCAAGAAGGCATATATGAGGTTAATTGTATATTATACGAACCAAAGGGGGTGCATATATGGGGCTAAATGAACATGAAATGGTTAAATGCATATGTAATTGAGTCGGCCTTGTAATATAGGGATCACCCCCCCTTCAAAGTATGAATATGTATATATAGATTATGGAGAATATGTGATTTAGATGTATGAATGTATTATGGTATTTGGAGGCATTTATCCTATTATTTATGGAGATATTGCATAAATTATCTCTTGTATCTATTATGTAGTTATTTTCTTGGCTCATATTGGTGTACATGGTGTGTGCTTCTAGTTTATTATGATATCTTAAGTAGTTGGTTCATAACATCAATCCTTTGGATCCTTCTTTAATTATGTAATATTTTTGACAATAAGATCTGTGTCTCAAACCTTTCACACATCTTAGATCCTAGCCATGGTTAAAACCATCAATATTCATTATTATATTATGGATGAATATAATTTATCTATCATCAATTCTTCAATAGTTGGAAGAAATTAGGGTCCTTAGAATTTGTCTCGTCCATAATCACATTATCCTTCTATGATTGGAATCCATCCCAACCACATGGGCTTATCTAGAAAATTCTTGTTAAACAAGTAGGTAAAATAGTTTGATTGAAAATGAAGTTATGGATGCCCTTATTAACTACAAGATCTTAATCAGACCCATTTGTTTGTGGTCACCTTATCCATATTTCACACCTTGAAGTTCCACCACAATGGTAAAGTCATTATCCATGTTTCACATCTTGAACTTCCACCATAATGGTAAAGCCATTTCCATCTACCACCTTTCCTATTGTCAACCCACCCTACCTTCCAATATTGACCATGTTTTATCCATTATAGGAAATCTACGAGGGTCACAAAAGGCCAAATATTTGAAGTCCTCAAATCTTAGCAAACCCTATCTCAGATCAAAGAGCGCATCATTCTGAATCCAATGGTGTGAGTGGTACTCCAATTTGACACCGTATGTGAAAGTTATTTCCATATGAAGTTTTGGTCCAAAAACTAAAAGATTTGAAGGTGATTTGCCACATGACACTCCCATACACTGCCACGTGGTAGTATGGACAGCATCTGACACCAACAATACAAAATATTTCAAACCAATATGGTGTCAACATGTGGCCATCTAGGATTGGTGTTATGAATCCCAATCCAGGGGCACCACATGTTCCAATCATAGGGCACCACGTGGCACCCTATCAGTGGCCAATTGGGCCTAGACTAGACCAACTTTAGTAGGTTTTTATTCATAGTAAAATTTAGCGGCTTCACTAACTTTTGTGGTCTATTTAGTGATTAAGTGGTAGGTTGGAGGATTGTGTTAGAGGTCAACTAAATAGAGTTAGGTGGCCACCAATTTGGCGGTCCGACCAAAACCTAGTTCAACTTTGGCATAGCTGAAAACACATTACAACCAACGGACGTATATATTATGAATAAAACAAAATAAATAGTGGTCGTGGGGTTTGAACCCCTAACTCACCCACAACCAGCATACTAAACTTGGCACTATGTCGTTGGGCCAACGACTCACAATTGGAAACACCACCCAATGTGATGTTATTTAAATAGGGATCATTTGATGGATAAGGATGAGGGATAATGAATGGGTCAAACCAAGCCCAGTGGAATGATGCCACATGGAAACTACATGGAATCTAAAAGGCTCCCTCAGGTCCCAGGTTTTCTAGTGACAGAAAGGGGTCATGTTTATACTCAAATTTCACGTTTTTTTGCTAGGAATCTAATAGTGTAGTCCATTTTCTTATCTAAGTAGCCCAATTTTAGTTCACTCTCATATTTAGAAGTATAAGATGTATTTTTCCATTTACTCCTTGTATCTTTGCTTAGATGAATGAAGAGGCCTCCCCACCATTGAAGTAGGGCTCAGAGATGTAGTCCGCACTAGATGAACTCCATTATCAAATTATTATGTTCGTTGTCTTGATAGTATCCTTTATGTTTCATCTTCTTTAAAGTGGTTTTTTCATGCTCTTTTACATGCAATTCAAAATACATCAGAGAAGCAAAGGTCTTAGTTAATGTTGGTATTGAGAGAATCCAAATCAAGTTTGGTATCAAAGAAATCTTCTTGTTGATGTGAATTGTGAGTGTGTATGATAGCCACAACCAAGCTCAAAAAGGGTGACTGTAAACTTAATTCCTTTGATCCAGAGATTGGATGTGTAACTCGACGAAGGAAAATGGAAGATGATGATATTCATATCGAGAATGATAAATCTTTCCGTAAATATTTCTACACCATGGAAAATAAGGTAGATAAATTGTTTGCACATTATGAGAGGAAATTGATCAAGAAGGAAAAAGAAGGAGGAGGAGAAAGCAGGGGATAACACTTCAGTGAATCAGGAAAATGGAGGAGAACCTCTTGAACCTCCATCTCCATCTTCTAGTGAAATTTCCTCTTCTTCATAATCTCATCCTCATCATTCTAAAAGACAACATAAAAATGTTTCTAAAAATCATTTTTTCAAGATGGATGTAAAGTTTTATTTTCATATGTTCAACAGAGAATCTAATGTAGAAAAGCTAAATAATTAGATCATACAGATTGAAGTGCATTGCCAGATTCAATAGATCAAAGAGGATGATGTGAAGATCCAGTTAGCATCTCTTCAACTAGGAGTCACCACACACATATTGTGGGAGAGAAAACTTTAGAAAGGTAGAAAACATGTGGGTAAACTCCCTTCTTGTTGGTCTGAATTTGTTTTTGCTTTAAAAGGAAAATTTTATCAATTGGAATATTTATAGAAAGCCACGATAGAATGGCAACATTTGAAACAAGGCAAAGGTCAAGATGTTCAAAGCTTCACAGAGGAATTTAGGAAGAAAAATTTGGCATTGGTAATTCCTTTAGATTCACTTGATACTTTGATGAAGTATATTGGTTCTTTACATAATTATATTTCACACTCTTTATTGTTGTTTGAACCCACTACTCTTGACTTGACTAGTGTGAAATCCATTCATCATGAAAGCAGGGGAAAGTATGAATAAGACAAAAGTACAAAGAAGATAGTGAGAATAAATAAGAAGGAAGCAAAGCCCTCTTACACCCATTATGAGAAAGAAGGGCATGATGAGGAGAATTTGTGTAAACTACATCTCAATTGAATCTAAAGAGGAATAGTAGAAAAGGGAAACAGAATACGATTTCGACCATGTAACACAACCATGAATCTTATTACGACAATGAGGTGAAGGTCACAACTATTGGATTTGCAGGTGTTGGACCAATTGACCTGGGTTCTTATTCAAGTGATGAGATGAAGATCACAACTCATGGGGTTGAAGGTGATGGACTTATTGACTTGGGATTTGATTCAGGAAATGAAACAAAGATTTCAGCAGGTGTTGTACCAAAGATGAGAATAACACCAAAGTCTGCATGGCTCCAAGGACTTGAGGATATCAACCAAATCATTCAAGCAGATAATGCTGAACTGAGGAGACTTCTACGAGAAGAAGAATAGGAGAAGAAGGGATTGAAGCTTTAGCTACAAGCCATAGAGGAGGCCTTGGAAAATTTGAAGCAATGAGTGCTTAGAAAATCAATCATCACCCGCTTCAAAATAGGAAATTGAGGTAAACACTCTCTATGATTATTCAGTTTCATGTTCTCATTATGATAATTATTTGAGTGCATTTGAAAAGAACACTAGAAGTATTGATTCGAATACCCTGAAGAAGATTGGATATGAAGGCAAGGGCCTAGGAGTTAATGGGAAAGGCATTGTGAATCCCATCCAAGCGATGGAATTACCTTGATATGTAGGACTAGGATATGTCAGAATGGAAGATGGTACATTCTCCGAGATCAACGATGAAATACACTCCACACCCATGTAGACAAGAGAGTCCTCAAGTGAAAAGTATGAGATAATGAAATATACTGAGAGTAGATCACCAAATTCCAGTCATAATTATGAGCACTCCAAAAGAAGATATAAAGGAAGCTCCCCTCACCATACTTTCACCAAAGACATCTGTTGAAAGAAGAGTAGGAATGTTTGGAGGAAGAAAAAAAATTGCAACCATTGCAACAAGAAAGGACATCAGAGAGCTACATGTTGGAATCTCCATCCAAATTTTTGTCCCAAGAAGGAGAAAGAAGCACCCATGAAGGAAATTTTCGATGAAGTAGTTCAACAAGAAAGCCAAATATAGGAAGAAGGCCCATTAACCTAGTTAGGTAAGAAATTGGTAGCCATTTTAAGTAGTTGAGTTAGGACACCATTGTAAATCACATTTTGCGAAAATGTTTGTAAAAGTGGTGAAGTATGTCATCACTTATAAATGAAGCATATCGATATTTTAGCCTTTATTTGGATAACAAGGGGCATGGATTTTGTTCTAAAATTTGCCACGAGTCTGTTATAAACTCTTGGAAAGTATGGTCTTGTTTGGGGATCTTGCAAAATAGACATGTATTGGAAGATACGGGTTTGCATGTGGATATAGGTATTGGTTTCACCATTCCAAGTTCTGAAGTAAAAAGGTGAAGGAAGGAGAAGGTGGCCTATTAGAGACATCTATTATTCATATTGAGATTACAGTCATGTTTATACTTTTGGAGGACCAAAAACCTCTCAATGGGGAGGAACGATCAAGGATCCAAAAAGGCCAATTTTTTTAGGTCCACAAATTTCATCGAAACCTATCTCAGATCAAAGAGCTCGCCATTCTAAATCCAAAATCATAAACAACACATCAATATGATATTTTATTTGAAAGTTATTTCCATCTGAAGTTTCGGTCCAATAGCTAAAAAAATTGCAATTGGGTTGCCACGTGGCACACCCATAGAACGCCACATGGAAATATGGACAGAATATGACATCATTAGTATGGAATATTTTGGGTCAATCTGGTGTCAACACATGGAGATCTGAGACTGGCAGTATGAAGCCCAATCTAGGGGCACCATGTGGTCCAATCATAGGTCGCCATGTGGCACCATGTGAGTGGGATGTTGGTCTTGGACTGGACCAACTTTGGCAGGGTTTTTAGTCATAATAAAATTTGGTGGTTCCTCTAATTGTCAGGTGGAAGGTTAGTGGATTGAGTTGGAAGTCAACTAAATAGGGTTGGCGAGCCACCAATTTGGTGGACATGTTAAAACCCAGTTAAAATTTGACGGAGCAAAAAATAAATTACATCCAAAAGATGTATATATTATGAATAAAACCAGAACAACAACATTCGTGGGGTTTGAACCCTCGACTGGGCCCCCAACCAACGTCTTAAACTTCACACTATGTCATTGGGCCAACGTCCGACCATTGGAAACACCACCCAACACAATTTTATTTGAATAGGGCTCATTTGAAAAACAGGGAGGAGGGTTGATAGATGGATGGAACTAAAACGGGTGTAACAACGCATCCAAAACCATAACCTGGGCGCACGTTACAAGAGGAATCCAAGGAAATATTATATCAAAATATTTTGGGAATATTCTAAATAGTATCTACAATAAATCTGAAAGATTCCCTAGGATCCCAGATTTTCCGGTGATAGAAAGGGATCATGTTTTTACTAAAATTTCATGATTTTTCACTAGGAATCTGGTGGTGTAATCGATTTTCTTATCTGAGCAGCCCATTTTCAGGTCACTCCCATATTTGGAGGTGTAAGATGTATTTTTTCCATGTACTCCTTTGATTTTTGTTGAGATGAATGAAGAGGCCTCCTAATTATTGAAATAGTGCTCAGAGACGTAGTCCACACTGGACAAACTCCATTAGAAAATTATTTTGTTCTTTGTCTTGATGGTCTTCTTTATGTTTCTACCTCTTTAAGTGTTTGCACATGTGGTTTCTTCATGCTATTTTACATGCAATTTTGAATATATCATAGAAGAAAAGATCTTTCTTAATGTCAATACTAAGAGAATCTGGATCAGTAGGGGCCACTACTTCCCCTTATGGGTTTTGTGGAGATAAACCCCAACATCCTAATGGACTCTTATTTTCTTGGGGATTGACACGATGATCCTTAATAAGTTAGCTATACAATATCATCACCCATCTATAACATATCCTCTTTCATTTTGGCACCTTGCATCCCATCTAACACACCTTTTCCTAAACTAACATTTTCCCTTGGCCCCCCAAGGAAGCCTTCATTCATTTTGCATCATCCCCACCATCATCAAGTGATGAAGAATCATCCACAAATGGGCTCCTAATTTTAGATAATATTCACATTTAATTCCTTTATTTTACCACCACCTAAAGTAGTAAGGACCCTCATCAACACCATTATTAACCTTCTTAGTTTAATCAGCATATTAACAAATTTGTTACTTAATCTCCTGCATCTCAGTATTTCCATTACAACCATCCATATATTGGAATTTCCTTATGTCTTTTCACCTAATGAATATTTTATTAGTAACAATGATCAACCTAGGTCATCAATATGGAATACTAGAACTCATGCAAAACATGACCACAAACATACAAGAGTTGATAGAATGTGAGGTAACCTTCATCCCTAAACTTGGCTTAGCACCAACCATACAATAATGAGACATTGACATTTAGACTCCCCGACATTGTTACCTTTCTGAAGTATTAGTACATTTAACTCAATATTTCCCTAAGCTCCCATAATTTTCCCAATTAGCTTTTGTTTTACACATTCTACCATTACTTCCCTAACGCATGTAGGCCTCAACCCATCATTCAAATACTTTAAGGAAGGCAATGTGCCCTTTTCTTTCTGTTGTTATACGTGAGCTCACGAGGCCTAGGGAAGACACTTATGTATGTAGATATATTATGTATAACAAATTGGTGACTATACTCGGGATCAATTCAATCCCTTGGTTGTTTTCTTTGCCCTTAGTGTCTATTTTGCCTCTTGTTTTGATATTTATAGTTTCACTTTATCCTGATTAGACATAGGAAGACCTTTCATAAAGATTTCATTGCATTGTTTGTGTCGAAACTTGAGATTCCTTGATAAGCGCACCCCTTAGTCTGGAGACAGTGCATTGCAGTGCGCCCTAGCCCTATCTGTGCCTGCATTGCCATGCACCCCAACCCTCTTTGTGCTTGAATTGGAGAGATTTGGTTCCCCTTAAGCACCTGCATTGATCCCTATTTCATTCCAAAATTTTCCTTGTTTTCATTTGCTCTCTGTCCAACCTTCTTCTAGCTACTCTTCTTTATGTCCCTGAGTGTCTTAATGTCTCTCAGAAGCCCCCATATATTTTTCTTGTGGTTTTATTGCATTTGATAATAATTTTTTTAGGTTTTCCTTTATTCTTTCCATTAGGTCATTAGAAAACTGATTTGTTTAGTTATTGAGTACTTGAAAGAATTAGTGTTCCAGTGATCATTCATAAAAGCTTGTTTTTATCAGTGATTAGACATGCATCTTAGTTTTCTCTTATTTTGAAAATTAAGAGGAATTGAAAATAGAAATCTCTTTGCATTGCATCTATGGTTTTGTGTGTGAAATTCGAATTCCTTAGTGTGAAATTATGTGTTTTTTCTTTCATTTTTTGCAACAAAAAAAATCCCTCTAAATTGCTAAATTGTGTATGAGTATTAATCACCTCAGAGTCACATCACCTTTTTTTATAAGAATTTATTTCGTTCTTTATTTCTTCTTGTCAATTTGGGTTGTATGCATAGATTGATTGTTGAATTTGAAAAGACACTTTTATATTACAGTTAAATTTTGTGTTTTTTCTTCTCGTCAACGATCAAGTTACATCTATATGTTTCTTTAAAAGAAAAGAAAATTCTCTTTGCATTGCATATAGGGATTTGATTTTGATTGGAATAGTGAGGAGATGGATGGTTGCATCACTTGTTTGTTGCATTTTTTATTGATTTCTTCTTCCCCTACTTAGTTAGTCCTTTTATTATTAAAAGGAAAATGAAAAGAGTTATTTTTCTCATATTAGTTATATTATAGGTCCCTTTAGGTGACATCGAGTTTTGAGCCTTGAAATTGAAACATAATTCAATATCAACTCTAAAACTAACCTCAATTAACCTAAGGAGAATTTGTCACATTAATGCAAACACTTAGATGTATAGGCTAAAGACGTGTTTCGGCATCATTAACGTAGGAGTTTTTTTTGTTTGCCAATGTTTTATCCCGAGGGTGATATCATGTTCCACATACGTAAGTGTATCAAATCATTCTCTATGTACCTTTGGTTATATCAGATGGCGTTCCATGCATGAAACATATATGGGAACACTCTCATTGTACAGTTATACATTAGACAGTACTACTACGGATTGTGCTTCCACATACCTCTAAGTATATGTTGGAAGTCCCTACTAGGTTTCTATCCATCCATAAGTAACCGAGTTGGCCGCTTTGTACACTATGATACAATGAACACAACATATGGGGATATTTCCTTTCCATACGTAAATCCTTCATTCTCCAAGGTTTTATATTACAGTTTGGAGTTTCTTGGTAAACCCTTTGCCTATATACCCCTTTTTTTATCTATTTTTGTTGATAGTTTCTAAAATAAATTAATTGACCGCAAAATGACATCCTTATTGTGGAACAACTCCTTAGTAGATCTTAGGTTGAGACTAATGGCAATAGTTCTCGATTCCACCAATCGAGGAAACCCCTCTAATAGGAATCTTGGTCCTTTTCCTTCTTTTGGAAATATTGGTGCTCCTTATATGGCAACATTGTCCCTTCCCAGATTTACCATTGGTTTTCTAGTTTGGTTTTTTCAACCTCCTTGGTTTTGAATCTCTAAATTGCTTCTATCCTCCACCTAAACATGTTGATCTAAAAGTTGACCCTTTGCATTCTTTGAATGTTTAGTCTTCTTCCTCTTCTTCCTTTTCGTTTGGTGAAATCCTCCAAGTTAGTAACCAGGTGGATAAGAAGAAGAAGAAAGGGGATAAGAAGAAGATGAATAAGAAAAATAAGAAGGGGGGAAACCAAGCAACCATTGCTGCCAATGTGACTAGTATGGAGAAACCTTCCAATCATCCCCACAAAGTTAAATCACTTGCAAGTTATGTAAGGGTGATCAAATTCTTAGATATTTTCCTGGTATTCCCAAGATATTAGAAGTGTGGTCTACAGGATCACATCAGCCTTTGTCACCAACCTTTGGATATCATGTTGGTGATAAACCATCACCTAGTGATAGTAAGGTCCATGGGAAAAAGGGTAAATTCAAATTTTCCTATAAGTTATGTGAAGGGAATCATCCTATTCACCCTTTTCCTAACATGGATGAAGCCTCCAAAGTGTTGGAAAACCTTATAGCTTCTCAGCCTCAAATCCTCGTTGGTTATCAAAATATTTCTCCCAATCCTCCACTAGTTAATGAAGTGATTGATCAGAATCCAAATCCAGTCAATATCGCTCTCTCTAAACGTTCATCCCATGAGTCTATTCTCGACCAACCATTGGTTGAGAAAATTGTTGACCTGATTCCACCTTCATTCGATCATACTTTTCCCGTAGAGAGTGTGGATCACACCACTCGGGTTCTTCTTATTTCTTCTAATTCTACTGAACAAGGGGTCATTTCTCTTGTTCCTATGAAACCCCCTCCAAGGAAACATGCCATTGCCTTTGATTGGAGTCAATTGAGAGAACCTTTTCTCCCTTCTTACATGACTTTTAAGATCATGATAAAGTCTTATGATCAGAATATCCATGACACTATTATAAATGAGGGAGATTATGTTAGTATTCTATCCTCTATTCCTTGGCAAGCTTTGGGTTCCCCAGAGCTTGTGTTTGTTGCTTTGACTCTGTTATCTTTTAACAGAAGAACCAGTCAACCCTTAGGGATCCTTCCTCTATTTCTTGTTACCTTGGGAGGAAAAAATGTATGTATTGATGTTATGGTTGTTGTAGACCCTTGGGACTTCAATTTTCTCCTAGGGAGGGATTATTTTTATGCTATGAACGATGTTGTGTCCACATTATTTCGAGTGATGTGATTCTCGCATGATGGAAGGATTGTGACTATCGATCAGATTTCATTTGTTGGTCTTGATTTGGCTGTCAATCATCCTACTTCCCTAAGCGTTCTGAATATCCAAGTGGTATCACAACATTTTAATTATGTGGCAACCTATCCCATTCATGTGCCTACTAATGAAGATGAGTGTTTCACTGTCTGCTCTACTTCTTTAAACATATATCTAGTAGGTAATATAGCGAATTATTTATTGGGGGCATTGGAGCTTAATATTTCCATTGGATCCCTTGATATGTATCCATTCTAGAGTGTTTTTCTCCTCTAATGAGAACCTCTTGAAAGGCATGGCCTTTTGTAGATCATGATCAAGGTGTTGGAGTAGAGTTCCTTGTCTTTTGTCAAGCTCGTTAAAAAATGACACAAGGTCCTTTTAGCAAAGTTCCTTTTCTTGTGTCAATCTCATTAAAAAGTGAAACAAGGTGTCATGAGAAAAGTTATTTTCCTATGTCAAGCTCATTTAAAAATGAAACATATCCCCTTCAAATTTGATTATTTAATAGATCTTGTAAATTCCTAGTTGAATCTTTCACTTGATCTCATAAATAAACCTTCATTCCACCCACCTATTAGTAACCAGTAGTTTACTTAGGTCCATGACATGAAGCTTGGGGGGCATGTACCTCGAATTGAGTCATTATGCTGGGGGCATAAAAACTTATTCCAACCATAGGTTTTTCTCTGTTTCAACCTTGTGGAAAAATGAAACGAATTTCAAGCATACTTTCCCATGTTTCAAGCTTGTGTGAAAATGAAATCATTCTCATCCTATCTCTCATGATTTTCATCTTATCAACCTATTTTTTTCCAAATGAGCCTTATTTTTCTCTTTCCATCATCACCATATGCTTATTCGATCATATGCTTTCACTTCGTTGTTTTACCCTTTCCTGGGGAACAATTGTGATGAGTGGACTTACTAGCCATCCTCTTGAGCTTTGTGTGTTTTCAACAGTTCCAACATGACCCAAACCAGTTTATACCTTTTATACCACTCGTTCCTCCAGGAGGAGTCCTCATTCAGGTCTTTTCAAACTCCTAAAATATGAAAATATTGTCGATCACTTATCTTTTTTAACTTGTTAAAGTAAATGAAAAGATGTCTACTCAGTATAAGTTTAACCATTTTCTGGACTGAGATAGACTACTTACGAAAAATGAATACCTTAGTTGAACATGGCTAAGAGGTTCTCAAGGTATTGTTTTCTACCTTTTCGGACTCAAGAGACTATATATGGAAAGGAACATCTGGAGTTTTCTTTTTTGCCTCTTTTTCAAATCTCTAAACATGAAAAAGATGTTGAGTTTTCACGTTCGTTGGACTCTAAAAAACATCAAATAGTGATGGACTCGTCGATCATGATGGGACCGAACCACTCCTTCTCTGGGTTCGTTAAATATTCTCAAAGGCATTCATTCAAACGATGAACTTACAAATAAATAATATGTTATCCTCCTAAATATTGTTAAAAATAAATGGGTACTAACCAATAATGGTTGGGGAAATTGGGAAAAGATGAAAATGGGTTACGCCACTTGTTAATGGAAGTGAGTTGCTCTTAAACGTGACACTCTTACACTTCATATTTGTGGTTGTTGGGTTGGGAAATTTGCTCATCTTTTGGTTTATCATACCTTTTCAAAGCCTCCATTTTGGTTATGGGTCAATATTTCCAACTCCATTTAGTGTCACCAGTATGTTCAAGAGAAGTCATTCAGTCAATATCTGTTAAAATACTCTTAAGCCTTCATTCCATGTCTGTCATTCCTATTCTAGTTCTTTATTAGCATCATTATGATCATTTTGTCTCAAACCATCATACACATTTCGTGTCATTGATGGGGGCTATATCAAGGCCCTCCTGTGACGAGTCATTTCCTGTTGACATCATCTCATTATCCAGTGTGTTGACTTAGAAACATTCGTTTGGTACCTTTGTTCTTACATACATCAATGGAAATTTTCCTCGCTCTCGGCGACAATTTTACATCATTCGCCTTCGATTGAAATATTTTGTGTGGTGTTCAACATCAACTTATTCATTCAAACCATATGGATTTTACTAGAGTACATTGAGATCTATTAACATCATTGGTAGTTTCTCTCATGTTTGTTAACGAATTACATCATTGGGCAGTAATCAGATGGTGTCTATCATGTTTGACTTCATCTCATTAATTCACATAGTTGGACTCGTACAATGGTTGGTCGTGTGAACGAGATAGAAGACCCTAGATTTAGTTTCATCCATCCGAATTGCATTTTCAGGATTAATTCAAGATCACAATGTGTGATTGCTATGATCATACAGACAGTCATCCAGTCATGGGTCCACCATCAGTCATTTTTGGACATGTATTTTGGTCATTGTACATGTAATGTTAGCTTATGTGCTAAGCATAGGTATGCCTCCCTCAACAAAGATATCATGATGTAAATGTATTATAACATATGATTATCTTGTCAGTTGTTCTTGATCCTAACTTGTCACAAGGTAAAGCACTTCAGTCATCAGTTGTCATTTTTGACTTTGCACTTCAAGGGGGGGATTTTTTATAGTCCATTTTGTCACATATAGTCAATAGGCCTTCAAATGGGGTCAATTCACATCCTTCAACATATTTTCATCATCCAAAAAAAATCCGTAAGCGTGACTTTATTGAATCCCTGAGTTTTTGCACTTGGCTGCTAAGTTTCCAAGATTTTAAGGTCCAATCCACCCTAGCCCTTTAGGGAGTAGTGTAGACTACTAGGTTGAACCTATCTACACCTACGCTAATCACGAGTAGGTTTCTTAGACTTGGGGGTGTGGTGATTCTAGAAATTAAGGAAAAATAAAAATAATCCTGAAGCTTCCCCTTCTAAAAGCTTTATGGGGTTGTTTCAACCATTTACCTTGGATAAGAGTCTTGAATCATATCCTATCATACCTTGTAATTTTCACCTCTTATCACTTAAGCTCATCCTTCCATCTCAAGTGGATCTCCAGCCTAGATTGGTAAATGGATAAGAATTCATGAACTGCCTCCTTCATCTATATATTTGCAGTCATCCATGGGCAAGGGGTTGGCTTTGGGAGATTGATTCTACCCTCATGTTGTTGCTTTGAGAGTCATTATTCCACGCATTAGGTTGACATAGAGGCATATTTGTGCCAAGAAAGAACAAGTCAACTTGGGGAGCTCTTCTACAAGATCAACTCCTATATTTGGTTGTAACTCTCTCCATTTCTATTAATACAAATAGTAGATTTTTTTTCCTATATATGATGTTATGATTTCATGTATTTTAATACCATGTTGATATATTGAATGAATTAATTGGATTATGCTACATAGATGTCATATATCTTTGGCTTTTATTTTTTGATTGTGTAGGTTTTAATTATAGTAATCAGAGCTAGGATTATGTTAGGTCCCTATAATACTAGTGTATTCCCTTATTATTATTGTCATTGTACCCCTTATTTTTATTGTTGTGCCCATTTTATCCCCATAGTTTTATTATTGTGCCCCATAGAAGCCCACTATTGTTATTTTTGTGCCCTTACATTATTATTGTTATGTTGGCTCTGATTATATTGTGAACCCTTAGACTCCTATATATAGAAAGGAGGTCTTGTCATTTGTATCATCCAAGAATTGTTCATTTGTGTAATGTAAAGGAGTTTTCCAGCTCGAAGAGGCTATGTTTTAAGTCATTTATCTATCTCTTTCTTCTATTTTGTGAGCTAATTGCATAACAATTGGTATTGGAGGTTTGGATTCTAGGGTTTCACTGCTTCAAATAGGACATCATGGAATTTTAGCTATAACCTCTTTTTCTACAAAGCTTCATAAGCTAAAATTAAAATCTATTTGGGACGAAATCATGATGAACCGCATGACCTAAATTCATATCTTGTATCACTACATTTTTGGAGATATGAACTAAGGAAGTTAGGGTTTTTGCAGGCTCCTGAATTGGATCTCAAACATGTCACCTTGGGAAAATCATCATAACTTTCTCTCTAAGAATTTGATTTAAATTTCATAAAATGTGACAGAAAGAATAAGGATTGTAGTTTGTTGGGTATTGCTTTCAGAAGCTAAGGTTGAAAATGTGACACGTGGGATGTCATAAAGTTCTCTACACTGAATTAATCTATAATTAGGTCACGCAGGCGACTGGGAATAACTCTTTCATCCAGAATCCAATTGCAATCAGACTTATGGGGTTGGAAATAAGACTCAGAGGGCTATCACAGACCAAAATTTCAAAACTTTGAGATCCGAAATTACAGAGTTATAGTAATTTCAATATTGAGCTCATACAAAGTGAAAAGTGAAAAGAAAATATATATACATGTGTGTGTGTAGTTTTTTTTTTTAACTTGCATAAGCCTTGTTTGAGAAAGTAGTTTCAAGTGATTCAAAGGCCATTGTGAAGAATAATTGTTATTCATTGATGACCCAAAAAAAGAAAATGGAAACATGTAGTAAGCAACTTGAAATCTCTACTATGACACATGAAGAAAAGGAAGAAATGCAACATGATATATCAAAATTACAAAACCAAGTGCAACAAATTTCTCTCTCAAAAAATGTAACTGAAGCTAAGATGGATGGTTTAAAGAATGGAATGGAAGCTAATATGGATGGTATAGAAGCAAAACTTAAAGGCAACATAGAATATTTCAAGATAGATTTGATAAAGTTACTACAAGAAATGCTTACTAATGGCGAAAGGGTAGTAAAGGAAACTCGTGATGAGAACAAAAGGAAAAATCATATTGGAACCTGAAGCAGTCACAGAAACAAGAACTTGATAGCTATGAAATCGATCAATTTCAAAGTATCTCATCAAGTGGAAGAACTTACCCATAGAAGATTCTACATGGGAGGATGATACAGAAGTATCTAGAACTACTCAAGCGTTGAGGACAACACTTTTTTGAAGGAGAGGGGCATGTTAAGTCCCTATAATTCTAGTGTATTCCCTTATTATTATTGTCATTGTACCCCTTATTTTTATTTTTTTTCCCATGCTATCCCCATATTTTTATTATTATGCCCCATAGAAGCCCACTATTATTATTGTTGTGCCCTTACATTATTATTGTTATGTCAACTTTGATTATATTGTGACCCCTTAGACCCATATATATATATATAAAGGAGGTTTTGTCATTTGTATCATCTAATAATTGTTCATTTGTGTAATGTAAAGGAGGTTTCCCCCTCGAAGAGGTTACATTTTAAGTTTTTGATCTATCTCTTTCCTCTATTTTGTGAGCTGGTTGTATAACAGATTGGAGCATACAAGTTGAGGAAAGAGTGAATATTGCAATAGATTCTAGGTAGGCCTCATCCCATAATTTAATTTCTTTAAGGAAGACGTTGTACCATTTTCTTTCTGTTGTTCTAGGTCAGTCCACCAGGCCTAGGGAAGACACTTATGTCCACAGTCGTAGATTCCGTATAACACTCAACTTTTTTGGAATGTAACTAATGCTTACCACTTGAGTATTGATGCTATTTTCATATATGACTTTCTCATTCAACATATTATGTGTCTTCCATCGATGAGACTCCATATGTCTCAACATCACTAGATACTTGTTATGAAACCAGCTCACAAAAAGATAGAAAAGATAGATCAATGCCTTAGAATTCAGCCTCTTCGAGGGGGAAACCTCCTTAACATTACACAAGCGAATGATTATTTGATGATTAAAATGAAAAAACCTCCTTTCTATATATAAGAGTCTAAGAAGTCACAATATAACCTAGCCGACCTAACAATAATAATATAAAGGCACAAAAATAACAATAGAGGGATTCTATGGGGCACAGTAATAACAATATGGGGACAATAGGGGCACAAAAGTATTAATAAGGGATATAACTACAATAGTAATGGGGTAATCACTAGTATTATAGGGACCTAACATGCCCCTCTCCTTCAAAAAAGTATTTTCCTCAACGATTGAGTAGTTCTGGATGCTTCTGTATAAAATTCTCATCCTCCCATGTGGAAACTTTAGCGGATAAGTTCTTCCACTTGATGAGATACTCTTAAATTGATCGATTTCGTAGCTGTCGAGTTCTTATTTCTGTGACTGCTTCTGGTTCCAATATAATTTTTTCTTCCTTGTCAAGTTCTGGCAATATTGTTTGAACTGGGAGCTTGTCACCTATAACCTTATTTAAACATGAAACATGGAAAACTGGGTGCACTCGAGAAGCTACAGGAAGCTCCATTTTGTATGCCATAGTACCAATCTTTTGCAACACCTTGTATGGACCATAATACTTTGGTGATAATTTATTATCCTTCTTAGCTTGCTTGAGGGACATTTGTTTATATGGTTGTAGCTGTAGGAATACCCAATCACCTACATCAAAACTTCTTCCGCTACGATGTTGATCTGCCTGTTGTTTCATTCTATTCTGCACCAACACGAGGTTATCCTTTAAGAGTTGGAGGACTTGTTGTTAATGCTCGATGTGATGTTCCACTACTTGAACCTTAGAATTTTCTCTTAAATATGATGTCATGGATGGTGGCTGATATCCATAAAGTGCCATAAATGGGGTCATTTTTGTTGCTGTATGGAAGGAAGTGTTACACCACCATTCAGCCAGAGGCAACCATTTGACCCTTTGTATCTATTTATCAGATACAAAGCAACGAAGATATCCTTCCAAACATTTGTTTACTATCTCAGTTTTCCCATTAGATTGAGGATGATAAGATGAGCTATGAGCTAACTGAGTACCGAGAGAAGAAAATAATTTTGTCCAAAAATTTCCAGTGAAAATGGGATCTCTATCACGTACAATAATATTTGGGATTCCATGTAGCCTTTGAATTGTTTCCATAAATGCAGTAGAAACTGTACTGGCTATAAATACATGGTAAGTCTATCAACTACCACCATGATGACACTCTTTCCCTTAGACTTGGGTAAAACTGTGATAAAATCCATTGAAACCTCCTCCCAACATTGGCTTGGAATCGATAAAGGTTGTAATAGACCCGGGGAATTAATTGTTTCAACTTTATTTTGCTGGCAAACCAAACATTCTGCCAAAAACTTTTGAATATCCGATTTAAGGCCATCCCAAAAAAATTCCTTCTTAACCTTGTGGTAAGTTTTTAAAAATCCTAAGTGCCCTGCTAAGGGAGAAGTGTGCAATTCCATAAGAATCTTTTGTTTGAGTTGGGAATTCTTACAGAGGTATAAGCGATCTTTGTACCATAATGAATCATTTTGCCAACTAAATGTATCAAATGTACTGGAATCTTCTTCTAACTTTTGAATAAGTGCCCACACTTCTTCATCATTCTTCCATTCCTCCCTTGCTTCATTTATCCAATCTGGCTGGATAATAGAAATGCGCACAACAATGCTTCCACATCTTCATCCTTTCTTGAGAGTGCATCTGCCACCACATTTTGCTTCCTTTTTTGTAGATGATTTTAAAGTCATAACCCAACATCTTTGTGACCCACTTTTGTTGCTCTTCAGAGGATAATCTTTGTTCTAAAAAGTGTTTAAGGCTATCATGATCAATTTTTACCTTGAAGTGTCTTCCCATTAGGTAGGGTCTCCATTTCTTAAGTGCATGTAGTATTGCCAACATTTCCTTCTCATAAATAGCTTTATGTAAAAACTTTCCCTTGATTGGATGACTTTCAAAAGCAATGGGTCTTTCGTCTTGCATTAAAACAACACCAATTCCATTTCCTGAAGCATCACATTCCACAATAAAGGTTTTTGTGAAGTCCGGTGTAGCTAAGACTGGTGCTTGGCACATTGCCTCTTTAAGATGTTCGAAGACCTTTGTTGCTTCTGGAGTCCATGAAAATGCATCTTTCTTCAATAATGTTGTTAGAGGTGCTGCTATTCTCCCATAATTCTTAACAAACTTGCGATAATACCCTATCAACCAGATAAATCCTGGCAGATGCTTTATGGATGTGGGGATTTTCCATTCCTTAATGGCTTTAATTTTCCTAGGGTCTACCTTAACTCCTTCATGAGATACAATATGACCCACATATTCCACCTCTTGTACTCCAAAGAAACATTTGGATCTTTTTGCATATTATTGTTTCTCCTCCAATAATTGTAGTACCCTGTTGACATGTTCAACATGATCCTTCCAAGACTTGCTGTAGATTAGTATATCATCAAAAAATACTAACACAAACTTTCTAAGGAAGGGTTTGAAAATGGAATTCATCAAACCTTGAAATGTAGAAGGTGCATTGGTAAGGCCAAAAGGAATGACCAAAAATTCATAATAACCCTCATGAGTTCTAAATGTTGTTTTTGGAATGTCTTCAGTCTTCATTATGATTTGATGATATCCTGAATGAAGATCCAACTTGGTGAAGTAAATTGATCCATGCAATTCATCCAGTAACTTATCAATGATAGGAATGGGAAACTTATCTTTAATAATGAGCTTTTTGAGCTCCCTATAATCTGGACACATGCACCATCATCCATCCTTCTTATGCACCAATACTACTGGAGTAGAGAAAGAACTTTGACTAGGTTGAATTATACCAGCCTCTAACATTTCTACAACCATATGTTCAATTTCACTCTTTTGGGCATAGGGATATCTGTAAGGCCTGATGTTTGGAGGAACACTTCCTGGAATCAGATGAATAGTATGATCATGATCACGAATAGGTGGGAGACCTTTGGGAGTCTCAAATACCTTGGAATGATTGTCCAAGACTTTTTGGATATTTGGAGAAATAGATGATTTCGATGTGGAAACATCTAGTGAACATATTTGTGCAATTATACCTCTTTTTTCCTTTTTAAGAAGCTTTGTCATACCATTAGAGTTGATTATATTTCCCGGTTTCCCTGCAATACCCCTTAATTCAACTTCCTTCCACAAAAAATTTCATGAAAAGTTCTTGAAAATTAAAAGCTATTGTAGCCATTGGACTCCTAGTACAACTTCAGCGCCTCCCATTGGAATGGAAAGAATTGAGATAGTCAGTACATATTCTCCCATGGATAGCTTGATATTATGGCACTTTCCAGAGAAATTTATTGTTCCTCCATTTGCAACCATCACTTGACACTATAGTGCTAGATATAGGAAACAATTCAATTATTTTCCTAACTTACAATGAATAAAATTGTGGGTACTTCCTAAATCAATCAACACTATTACCTTTTTCTTCTTGATTTGTCCTTCTATCTTGATGGTTTGAGGAGTGGTAATTCCTACCAATGCATTACAAGATATGTTCGGATTCATTTCTTCTTTATCTAGGCTTTTTTCCTGGAGTATATCCTCTTATTTTGACCTTTCTTTCTCCTTTCCTTCTTCCTCTTCACAATCTATGTAGAATAATTTCTTCTCAAGACACTTATGACCTTTAGTGTATTTGCTATCACAACTATAACAAAGCCCTTTTGCTCTTTTTTCTTCCAATTGTTGTGGTGTCAACCTTATAGGTTGTGGAAGACTAGGGGAAACAACACTCCCATCTTTATAGTTGTGAGTGGTATGCTTCCTGGTTGCCATAATTTTGCTTTCCATTTTTCTTGCTAACCTGAATGCCTTCTCTAATGAATCAGGTTCCCAAAGGTGAACATCATGTTGGATATTATCCTTTAAAGTCCCTATGAACACATCAATCCTATGCTCCTTTGGAATATTTTTTACCCTTATGTTCAATTTTTTGAACTATTCAATGTGCTCCATTGTTGAACCCTTTTGTTTGAGACTTATCAATTGGCTAAAAAATGTGTTGTTTTTTGTATCCTCATAATGTGCTGTCAATTCTTCCGTAAAAATTGCCCAAGTGATAATTTTTTTACGAGAGCAAAGCCATTGATACCATACAAACTAATTTGGTTGCAAATATAAAGTTGCAATGTAACGTACCTTTTGTGTGTTTTGCACATTATTGAGATCGAAGAATTGCTCCATCTGTAATATCCATGTTGCGGGATCCTTGCCATCAAACTTCGTCATGTCGATTTTTGGAATATTGTGGGTCTTCGATCCAACATTAGAGTCTATGAAATCATGATTAACATTTCTTTTGTTCACATCATGAGTTTCCTTTACTATCCTTTCACCATTTGTAAGTATTTCTTGTAGAAAATTTGTCAAATATGTCTTCAAAACTACCATGTCTGTCTTCAAATCTATCTTCAAATCTACCATGTCTCTCTTCAAATTTGTCTTCAAATCTATCTTCAAATAGTCCATCTTAGCTTCCATGCCCTTTATCTTAGATTCCATGCCATTTATCTTAGCTTCTGTTAGCTTTTGTGAGAGTGACATTTGTTGCACTTGGTCTTGTAATTTTGATATATCATGTAGCATTTCTTCCTATTCTTCATGAGTCATGCTAGAGATTTCAGGTTGCTTACTAGGTGTTTGTATTTTCTTTTTTCGGGGCATCAGTTACCAATAACAATTCTCTACTATGTCGTTTGAATTCCTTCAAATAATTTTTCCAACCAAACTTAAGCAAAAATTTAAAAAAATCTACACACCTTTTTTCACTTTGTAGGAGCTCGACATTACCTCTGATGTATCTCTATAATTTCAGATCATCCAGTTTTGAAATTGTGACCTATAGTAGCCCTCTATTTCCTCTTTATAATGCTACCATTTTGATCCAAATTGGATTCTCCAAGGAAGAGTTATGCCAAATTTCCCACAGTGACCTGATTATAGACTAGTTCAGTAGAGCGAACTTGTACGACATGCCACATGTCCCTGTTTCGACCTTTGGCTTTGAAAAATATATACAAGAAACTATAGTCCGTCCTCTTTCTGTACCTTTTTACCAAACTTCAATCCGATGCTCAGAGAGAAAGTTATGACAATTTTCCCTAGGTCACCTGTTTGGAATGTAATTCAGGATGCTGAAAAAAGACCAACTTCCCCAGATCATATCTCCACAAATATAGCGCGAAAAGCTCTGAAATTCGGACCCAAGGTTCAGCGCGATTTTTGTCTCAAATGGTTTTTTTTTTTTGCTTCTGAAACATCGCAGAAGAAAAGTTATAGTGAAAATGCCACGATGACCTATTTGGAGTAGCGAAACCCTAGAATCCAAAGCTTCGATACCAAATGTTATGAAACCAACTCACAAAAAGATAGAAAAGATAGATCAACGCCTTAGAATTTAGCCTCTTTGAGGGGGAAACCTCCTTTACATTACACAAATGAATGATTCTTTGATGATTCAAATGAAAAAACCTCTTTTCTATATATAGGAGTCTAAGGAGTCATAATATAACCCAGCCGACCTAACAATAATAATATAAAGGCACAAAAATAATAATAGAGGGATTATATGGGGCACAGTAATAAAAATATGGGGACAATAGGGGCACAACAATATTAATAAGGGATATAACTACAATAGTAATGGGGTAATCACTAGTATTATAGGGACCTAACAATACTTTCAAGGTAATCTTCCAAACATTTATTGCATTGAGTGAAGGACCAATGTATGGTATAAAAATTTTATATTTAATATTTTAAGTTTGTTTTATACCTTGTTTTATATTATATATTTGTAGGCTACAATCAAGGTAAAAAAAAATTCATGAATCTTCACTGGCCTCATTTTAGATATTTTCTACATAATCATATAGTAATATTATCACCCTTTTCTCTATTATATTTTACTTTGTGTTTCCTTTGATATTTCCATAGATTCCACCAATACCAATGAGTGTATTCACCATTATGTCTTTCATGCAAGTGCTCCTAAAACAATAGTATTATTCTTTCAATGGGTTGACCATAATTAATTATCACATTATGTACATTCATACATTGTGGTGACAAAGTTCTATGTCTAGTTGAAAACCAAGGACATCTATAACGTTTTCTCAAAATTTATTCTTACATTCCAATTTGATCTTACATCCAACCATCTATTGACATAATATGGCCACATGTTCTAGGAACTCTTATAGTAAGCCTTATTTATTGTAATTATTTTGTCCTAAGGGGGTTCTGATTCTATCACACATTCTAAATAAACATTCATTTTAGGTGTTCAATGAATTGGATCCACTACCCATGCTCCCATATTGTACTTGACTATATCATGAGCATGGGTATGCGTACCTCATTTGAGAGATGATATGTATATACTACATCACCATTTTTGTTTTGCAAGTATCCTCCTTTCCTTGTCCTCTGCAATGATCTCTCTAGTTCATGTTCTTTCTCTCAATATGATGTTTACATTGTCATGGATATTCCACTAGAATAATTTGTCATAAATTATCTTACAATATTTTGAAATAACTTATTATGTAGTGTTTTACTTTAGATTCAAATTCAATGTTACTAGCTTAATGCGTGAAGTACTAGAATAAATTGAAACTAAATTGAAAGGAACTAAGATAATAACACACCATCCACACAATGAACACTAGATGTACCATGGGACTATTTTCTTATTAGTCATGAAATGAAAATACAATTAAAGGATAACTCACTATGGAGTTGCCATGGAAAGTATGTATGCTACATGATCTTCTACTTCCTTGGTTATTCTTTAATATCCAACTCTCAAATTCTCTACTTGACTATGGGACAAGATACAATATGGTAAGAATGGAAACCCTTCCTTTCCTAGCAACTTAGTATTTAACATGTATTGATAATTTTTTAGGGTTAAGGTTACAGTTTTTTTATCCCTCAACTCCCAATTCATGTCAGGGTTTTATACTCTTTATAATCTTCTCGAAACTCCACACATGAGTAACTCCACATGTGTGAGTAATGTGAATTGATATGGTATATACTTGACATTGTGAGGGTCAAAACTTTAGTAAACTTATATTATTGGAAAGTTATTATATGGATAATAGTGTCAGAAGGTTTGGAAATTTCTTGACAAGGTTTTGACCCTAGGAATGGTCATGTAAGGCCTCAAAATGTTCATTTTCACCTCACCAAAGAAGGACATACCCTTGAAAATGGGTCCTACAAGCTAATAGCTCTAATTTTTCCATCTAAAAAGTACCAAATAGATGGAAAACTATATAGTGACCCATTCTGGATTACAATATTTGTAATAGAATGACATCATGGATTTTATCTATTTGATGCACTCATAACCTCACACATCAAGGGACATATGTTATGATGCCAATTTCATCCACCTACAACACTTAAATGATGTTATCCAGATATATCACAAATCAAAATTGACCATGTGTTGACAATGTGATCAACACCCTCCAAAATTTTTCCTACACTTGAATTTTGAAACCTACTAAGGATCTTATGATCTGTCATTCCATAGTTGCTTCATGATGGATTGATGTTTTGCTAAGCACTTGAGTCTTCTTCTCATATTCTAAGTATCAAAGTTACTTGCTCACACATGCTTAGTCCTTAATAAATTCATGATTGCACCTTTTGTGCAAGCTTCGACTATTGAAAGTCATTGAGCACTCTCCATAAGAAGTCCCTCTCACTTTAGTTTTAATTGTACTTCTATTTTAGTGAGTTTTCTTAATTATCGCTTTTACGCACCTTTGCTTTCATAGATGTCGTTTTTTCATTTTTTATTATCATTTTCACTTGATTTCACTTTAAAAAACATCTTTTTCATGTTATGTTCACTATGGCATGTGTCTCTTTCCATTTCTTTAGTTTTTTCAAGTGTCTTTTTCACATTTTCTTAGTGCTGCAAGTGTCGCTCTTAACTATTTTCACTATTGTATGTGTCACACCTTTGCACATCACTAGTGGTAGATCTATCCCACTCTTCTGCATTATATGGTCTTGCATATCACAATAATATGTTTTAGACACATTCCTATAGGTTATTGCAATTTCTGGTCGTGGTAGACCCTTGTGTTGTAAATTGTATTCTAAGTGTCACAATGTGGCATTTCAATGGTCACGCCTATAAATAAGTGTTGCTTTATTTTCGTTTCAATGTGTCATTTCCGTTCATGAGTCCTCTGAATTCCTCTAGCTTATACTAATGGATTTCAAGTGTGAGATCTATGGTTGAGTCTCATTCAGATGCTTTTCTCTCTCTTACTTTATTAATCCCACACTTAGCCATAATTAGGGGAATTTTGAGGTCTAAAATAGGCCTCCTAAGGAAATTATAAAATAATAGTGGAAGCAATAAAATAAGATTAGATTACATCATTAAATTTTAGAGGGAAAAAATAAAAAAATAAAACTATTTTTTCAACTCGTATTTTCAACTTATCTCCCTATGTGTTTACTCAAATTTTGAAAAACAACACTTGTTGGATGAAGAATTTGATTCCTCATCAAAGGAGAACCCATGTTGCATACTTTTGATGGATTCTACTACATGAAAAATGAGAAATACATGAAAAACGTGATTGCAATCACGTTTTTCCATGTATTTCTCATTTTTCATGTAGCAGGGTGCATCAAAAGTATGCAACATGGGTACTCCTTGGATGAGGAATTAAATTTTTCATGCAACGAGTACTCCCGCTCAAAATTTGAGTAAAAGATTAGGGAGATAGGCTGAAAATACTAGTTGAAAAGTAGTTTTATTATTTTATTATTTTTTAACAATTTTACCTTTTAACTCCAAAAATGGTGAATCATTCCCCATGGTTGAGATCACCATCTTGAATCTTATTAGTTCTTATAAATTTTATTTTGGTTGTACATTTTTCTTAGGAGACCCATTTTAGACCTCAAAATTCCCCTAATTTTTGGACGTCTTCTTGGTCCTACTACCCAGTGCAAGTTATGAAAGAATTGACTCTCTTATAAGGTGATGAGCACAACATATCCATGAGCCTCATTGATGATATCCCCCCCCCAAAAAAAAACTTATGCAATGTATTTTCCCCAGGCTTGGTTCCTATCATTTTACATTAAGAACCTTCAAAGAATAGTCACTAACCCTTGTTGCATGCATTGACTCCCTGCACTGAGATTTGAAAAAACTACGCCTTATATAGTGCATGGAGTATTTTTAGTGACCCTGTGAAAAATAAAACTACACCATACAAAGGTCCTTCCTCTCTCACAATGCAATGAGAATGTCTTAGGAAAAGTGACTTTCCTTTTGCTACCTCCCTTAGTGAACTACACAATCTCCTCTTTTGGTGGGCCTTCCTGAGCACAAGTCACATTTCTAGTGGATAGTTAGCCACTACAGAAGAGATATCTGGCAACATAGGATTTTTCCCTCAAGCACTAGGCATGTCACAGTTACCATGCCTAATCCTACTCCCACTACTGACTGCAACCCCTCATTGTGCCAGGCCTTGTTCTTCTTTCCTTCCTGGTCTCATGTTGCATTTCTAGTGGATATTGAAGCCTTTCCTAGGTCACTACTGAAGAAAAATATGTTCTCCTTTATGTTTGTTTCTCAGTCATAGCAAATGTTGCAGTTTTGCTTAGCAAGCCATCTACCCTTGTCCACTAGACTCCCTCACTACACAGTCATTGAGTCCTACCTTGCCTCCAATGCACATGCCATATTTCTAGTCCATAGTCAGGGCCTCCCTCAGTCACTTTTAAGCTCAACTATGTTATCGTTGCCTCCTTCTCCCTTGGGCCTAGGGCATGTCGTAGTTTTAGAAAGAAAGCTCATCACACTATCTCTTTCACTTTCTCGCTACATTGTATCCTGAATATCCCCTCCTCACAGCACATGGCATAGTGCTAGTGAGTAGTGGTGCCTTCCCCCAACCACTATTGAGCTCAACTGTGCCATCCTCAACAAGCATCTCTCCTTTAGTCCTCACGCAGTCCCATCACAAGTAGTGTTTCCCATGATTAAATTAGGGATAGAATAGATGATTTATTGATTGGTCTTGCCTTGTCATGAGTAAACTTCATTCCCAAGTATACCTCCTCAACCAGGCAAGGTGATGCTCAAGGAAGATAGCAGGGAGAAGGAACAAAGAGCACTTGCATAGAGGAATCACAAAGAAGAACTATCATAAAGACATGAAGAGACCCCAAACCAAGACAAATTGTTGAAATTTCATGATATCTCAGCAAGTCCCATATTGATCTAAGACACTTTGGACGGTGGAGATGAAGTACAAGGCAGATCTACCATAAATATTGAAGATAAAGTGGCAAGGGGAGCATCTTTGGATTTCCACATCATTGTGAAATTCCATTTCATTGATGCAAAGTCATCATAATCTTAGTGTCAATGTGTCTTTCCCCATGATGTGGAATGTAATTATGTATTATCAAAGGGAAAATGACAAATCTAAATGTGTGGAATTCTAATAGTCACATGTGGAATAAAGAGTCATATAGAAGTTCAAAGGTCATTTAGGAGTCTAAGAGTCATGAGGGTAGCTTAAGAGTCATAAGGGGAAATCAAAAGTCATTCCTTTTATTATAAAAGAAACCTCATAACTCAAGAAAAAGGCTTTTGGAAGCTTAGACTTTGGAGAGATATCCTTGACTTCTTCAGCTTGGCATAGAAGAAAATATCATTCCGTGGAGAAGCAAGAAGTTATTTAATGTTCCACTATGAGCTAGTGGCTCACCATTGTAATTGTGTACTTGGATCTTTAACCTAATAATCAAAATATCACTGATCCAACACATTTTCATGCATGTATCTTGAATATTGTAAGACTATTCTTTGGATGTTTGTCGTATAAGTTACATTTATATGTACTAAAGAAATTGAACTACTTCATTGGTTTTGGTGCTTATATTGTTGAATGTGTGTTGTATTTTCTTTAATGATCGTTGTGTATATGTGAACTATTTTGCTAGATAACTAACGAATATTTCCTTCCTATAGTGTGTCTCTCTTAGGATAGTATTGTTACATTCCTTCTAGAGGCTCCCTTTTTATTTCCCTCTCGTGAAAGTCTCCTTTTACACATTGCAATTGGTGTTTCACAAGTCAATTTACTTGTTTGTTTAAAGGTTATGAGTATAATCTCTTATGTCACCCATTGTATACTCTCTTATGTCACCCATTGAAACCAAGGAAAACATTAAGTTATGGTGGTCAATCTAATACTCTAGATGGGACTCCTATACCAAATGGTCTGAGTTCTAATTAATAATTCACATAGAAGAGACCCCTATATGTTGGCAGTATCCAAAACAATCAACACCCCACCAAATGCATCCAAAACCTAGTAGCATATACTAATCATGCACTAAAAGGTAGAAGTCAACCTTCAAAGTGACTAAAAGGATAACTACACAGCCCATACTTTTAACCAATAAGGAATTATCCAAATTTTATCATTATATTTTTTTTCCATATTGATGCTTTGAGAGTGGAAAAATTAAAGAAATCAACTCTTAGGACCATTTTTAGTAGTGGGTCCCAGTTTGGTGAATTGGGATTAAAAACCTTCTAGATGTATTTTAAGGAATTTAATGAAGTTTTCTTAGGGTCTAAAAACTCTCATGTGCACCAAAACCCTTCACTTTATTCTAAACTTGGATACATTTCCAATGATGTAATAAAAACCTCAAACAAAGTATGTATGAAAAAGTTATGCCACCTAAAATTTGACCTTCCTATTTTGTCCACCTTGATTCAAGAGAATTTTGTGTCATCCCCCATTATTCATGGAAGAAAGGCTAGACATGCAGGGCCTATGTAGAATACTCTATCTGGGTTAAATTTTTATTCATGTTGAGGTTTTAATGGGTTAAATTTAACCCCTAGTTGGTTATCAAGTTGTGCTATAACCTTGCCACTATGAGGAAAAGGGGTTAGATTCGATTCTAGTTCTTTTTGTTCCATAGTTGAGAAAAGTAGTTGAGAGTGGATAAAGAGAGGGAAGAATAGTGAGGGTTTATTTTCTATACTATCACATAGGTTATAAGTCTCACTCCTTTGTATTTGCACCATTCCCATTTAGAGAAAGAGAGAGAAAAGGATCCTCACCTTCCAAATGGTTTTTCTCCTAAAAGGGTTTCCTAGGTCATATCTTAGTGTTATTGTGCATTGTGAGTGACTTTTTATTATTTTCTCTCTATTTTTCACACACACACACACACATATTTCCTGCATAAGGAAACAACAACAACTTAATAAATATATAAATCTAAGGAAAAATTAATCCTCATAGTATAGCTTTTTGAATTTTATCAAGTCTTTATCAGATCTATTGTAAGAATTGTCTAGTGGAATATCCACATAATTTTTATGTATCATATTGGTATCAAAGGAGGTTTTTTTGGGTATATATTGGGGAGTTCTATGGGATCATATCAATTTTTTTTTTTAAATCACAAAACCCCAACCACAGCCAATGAATTTGAGATAACCCTTGAGATCATGCACATGAGAGATTCACAAGACTAGAAGAGCAAGCTGCAAATGACAATTGTAATATGAACCTCCTCATGGAATCTCTAGAAAAAAATTCTTAGAATCGAAAAATATGGAGGTTCCAACTAAGAGGTCATATTAGAAGGAAAAGTGGGGGATCGAGAAGAACGAAAGAAGGAGAATAAGAGAGAACTTGAAACTAAACAAAATAGTATGAGTTCCATGAACCATTCATGCTCCATATTCCAGATGGAAGTGAAGCTCGAAATCAAGCCATATCAAGATATTTATTTTAACATTCATCACATAGAGGAAGAATAGAAAATGAATTTCACCCATTTGAAACTAGAGGGTTGTTAGGTAAATTTGACTTGGGGATAGAGTCAAAGTTGGATAGGTTAAAAAGTGGTTTTTTTGGGCATGTGGTATAGTGTACCCATTATTTTCTGCCCATGGTATTGCATGTAATGGAGCCTATAAAAGGCTAGGAAGACTTCATTGCAGGGAAAATTTTAAGAACCCCCCTAAATTTATAAATATAATAAATGGGCGAATCTCCATGGTATATAGGAAAAATGGAAGGCGATTTTATCAATAATATAATATGTATATATAATTTTTTGGCGAATCTCTCACCAGGCATGGAGAATATTTTACTCAATTATAAAATCTTGTAAGATCTTGGCGAGTCTTTCACTAAATAATAAAACTTTGTAAAGTCCTAGTGAATCTTATCATAGGCTACATGCTGGTTTAATTCCCCCATTTAAATAGGCTACATTCTAGGTGAATACCATGGGTCAATACCATGTGCCATTTTGGTGAATAGCATGGGTCAATACCATGTGCCATTTTTAATTTTATTAATTCTAATACTAGGGTTAATAATGGTTTTTTGCATGGTATTAATAACAATCTAGTCCATGGTATTTGTCCCATAGTATTTTGGCCATAGGTTTCACCTAAATATAACCCATTTTTTGAGTGTTCGTAAATATAAGGTGACTTATGGAGTAAATATAAAAAAATGTTTTATTATTCATATTTTTATTAATTTACCATACCTCTTTTACAAATATGGTATTTGGCCCATAGGATTCTCTTAAATAAAACCTCTTTCTTGAGCCTTCATAAATAGAACGAGGGTTATGGACTAAATATAAAAAGAGGTTTTATTTATTTACGATACGTCTAGTTTATTTATATTTTTATTTATTTACCATACCTTTTGAAGTAAGTATAAAAAGACATTTTATTTATTTACCATACCTCCACTTTACTTATATTTTTATTCGTTTACACCCTTACATGTATATAAGGTGACTTATGGAGTAAATATAAAAAATGTTTTATTTATTTACCATACCTCTCATTTATTTATATTTTTATTAATTTACCATACCTCTTTTATAAATATGGTATTTGGCCCATAGGATTCACTTAAATAAAACCTATTCTTGAAAATGGGCGAATGGAAGGTTGTAAGTCCTAATTTCAAGGGCTAAATTTACCTTTTTTACCCTCTCCCTTAAAATAAGGTGGGCTATTTGAGGTGATTTGTAAAAAGTACTATGATACAAAATATTCGCCCACTAAAAATTTAAAACCCCTTAATTTCGCCAAAGGGCGAACATTTGCCCCTAAAATTATCCTTGCTTCATTGTAAAATAAAATCTAGGGAGGTGAGCTATGAAGTCTCACTTAGGAAAGTTGGCCAAGATTTTGGGTAAGTCTAATGAAATTCCACTGGTTGGGATTTTCCCTAGAGTTGGTGTTTTCCAGGGAAAATATTTTGTGCATTATGGATATGTTTGATCATTGTTGTTATGTTAATGTTTTTCCTCTCAGTATATTTAATATCTCTTGTGCTAAATATTTTCTTTTACTTCGGTTATTTTTTATACATGTGGTATCAGAGTCAAATGTTGGCTTTAGAGGGATGCTTCTATTATGAAGGGTTTGTATTGGCCTGGTATATGGAGAGATATAAGAGCTGTAAAAGGTCATGGTGTGGGATTATGGATGCATGTTGCTACTGGATGTTAGCACAGAATGTGTCAATCAAATTATTTAGAGTGTGGTGGTGCATGGCTAAGGAAGGCATCAGAAACAAAGCATGTCATATTGGAGGATGGTCATATAAAGATAGCAACAAGGGATAAAAAAAATCATTTCAAAATTATTGCTTGTAAATGGGCATACTATTGTAAGACCTGGTAAGGCATGTGTACCCTTGGGTAATCACTAGTAAAGTATGGGTTAGACCTAGGTGATCAAAAGGATGTCAGGTTAACACATACCCCAGTATAAAATTTGAGGGGGTAAGGGCTAGAGTGAGCGAGGGCGGGTTGACTCACTTGGAAAGGTTAGCTAGATTTATTCAAGGAACCTATTGTTGTTGCGACAATGACCCTCCAAAATTTGTGTCTATGCCAATTTTTGAGCCTATCCTAACTATTGTTTAAATCCCCCACGTGTCGTCATGTGGTTTGATTTGATATTTATTTGTTTTTTCCTAATGTCGTGTCCTCCTAAGTTAATGTTTCCTAAGTGTCGTCACTTGACCATTAGAGTCGTTTAAGTTAGTAAGTTGTGGTTATGTGGAATCATGGCATTTATTAGACTTAGAAACTTGCCTTATACCCATGCACACACTCAAAAAGAACACAAAAGAAGAAAAAATAAATAAAAAGAATGAAAATCTCTCAAAAAAGTAAAAAATATCACTTTGAGTTTACAAAGGCTTCCACTTGAGGAAAGCGCACTTATTTGGGCCAAAGGAATGCGTCCTACCGAGGCACACTCTTTCACGTTGAGCAAGTGTTCCCTACTTGTGTGCACTCCTTCATGACAAAGACTTTTGCCCTGTCGAGTTGCATACATGAACCAACTTGTCCATGAGGTGCACTCCTAGAAAATAGAACCTCCTTAACTTCCTCTTAATTGATCATTTTAATTGATGACAAGTGGTACTCATGCATGAATCTATTTTACATGTTGATATATTTAAAATAATTTAGTTAATCATTCCTTCACCATCATTTCATTTGAGCACACAGCTGGAGAATCATCAAGTCCTTCATCAACCAGTGTAGCAAGTTTCATGTCTAAATCTTGATTAGTTTTCATCATTTCACTGTCAAATCTTGCTTTTTTTTTCTAATGCTTCCTTGTTTTGTAGCTTTTTTACTGGCGTTTTAGCTAAATCTTCATCTTTCAAGTGGTTATTCACTGTCGCATGCAAGAAACTTTTCATATTCCTGAAACCTTTCATCTTCCATCATGCATGCGAAAAAACCTATAAATATTTGCAGGCCCTTCTATGTCTCATCAAAGCATCAAATTCTTCTTTTTGTACATGTTTATGGGCTCTTTCAAGCATAGTGCACTTCCTAAGCTCGAAACTTCTTCAATCTTGAAAAGCACACCCTGTTCAACCTATTTTTCCTCATAGGTGCATGGGTGATCCAAATCGGATCCATAAATGACTGTCATAGAACCATGACTATATCGGGACAAAACAAATCCTCGAAGAATCCAAAACAACAATCGAAAATACCCTCAAGCAGTGGCCATGGCAGCTGGCGCAGAATGACGAGGACCTCGGTCAAAGCGCGCTGACCGAGGCCCATGGATACTGCGCAGGAGGTCAAAATAGCCCATGGGAGCCCCGGATCGGGAAAAGGAGCTGTTTTTCGATGCGCGTTAGCACAGGGCCGAAAAGAAGGAGCCTTAAGCACTTGGTCATGTTGGGAGCTAAAGGAACGTAGGCGGAAAAATGAAAAGTGCCATCGTACGAAGGTGGGACCCACAACCTAGAAACCGATGGTTTGATCGGGGCACCCTTGAACGGTAAGCGGTTTTGGAGAAAGAGGAGCGATCATACTCAGCGATCGACACGTGGCAGCGGAGGTGAGAGAAAAACCGCCGTGATCATGCATTATCGGTCGAGAAATTCAACTGCGCTCGACGTGTGAATGATGTTGGATCTGCAGGAGCCCAGATCGGATGGCCGAGATTGCGTCCGATAGATAGAGCGGAATTGACAGGGGATTAAGCCGCGATTGAAGGGGATTTGGAATCTGTTGACCGCCACGATGGAGAAAGAAATGAATCGATGAACAGGCTGGCGCTATTCTGATAGGGACACGTGACTACTTCCTGAGCGTTTATGCTGACGCCGAACAGGGGACTCTAAGCACGCAAGCGACAGGCGAGTCGACACAGGCGGAAGAGGAACCGAACAGGCGTGGAGATCGAATGGCTAAAGCCATGAATAGAGACAATTGAAAGGAGATCGAGAGATTTAGAGCAAAGAGTCCAAGCGACCAAGAGAGACAGTGAACAGTGAACCCTGAGAGGAGGACTGAGCATAGAGAGAAATAAAGCCAAGTAGAGGAGACAAAGGGCCGAGCTGACCACAGGCAGCATCAAGCACCAAAGACCTTGAGGAATCAAGCCTTCCCATAGAGGAATCTGTCTGGATAGAGCATCATAGTTGGCTCTTTCCATTGTAGACCGAGGGTCACAGAGCTGGTAGGAAGAACAAGAGTCTGTGTACTCCAAGTGGCTTGGGGAATCTAAGAACCACCCTGGCAAGCAAAATCTGTTTCAGGAGAACTCATATTGAGTCCCTGCATTGTAATTTCTCTACTGAAAGACACAATAAAACAAGGCCACCATTGAAGCTAGACCAGAGATGTAGCCCTGGAGAATAGGGTGAACTCCTTATTAAAAAAAAATTGTGTCTTTGTATTGCTTACTGTATTTCTCTGCTGTCTTTCCATTTATTTTCTGTGTATTGGCAATCTAATCGATCAGTTGTTTCAATAACACAGAACACACACACACCAGCACATGGGTCTATAATACCTTTTTGTTTAATAAATCTTCACTGAGGTCACTCATAGGGTGATTATCAGATCAAGTGGTATCAAAGCTCAAGGCTGTAAGGTTAGAAAAGCTTATGTTGGTTTAGCTGTGGATGCTCACTAGATCAAAGCTCAAATTAGGAGAAGGAGAGTTGGTGGAAACTAATCCTGAGATTGGGAGAGTCTATTCTCGAAAGACAATGTCAGAAGAAGGTTCTATAGGGCCAGACTCTCAATTCATAGAAAGTTTCCTAGCTATAAATTCCATGGTAGAAGAAATGTATAGGGACTTTAGAAAGCATAAGCGTGAAGATTCATCAGGCTCTAAGCAAGATAAAGAAGAAGATGAGTCTCATTCCCATGACCACTCCAAAGGAAAGGGGAAAGAAGAAAGCTTCCCTACACCTCCTAGTATCCCTGTGCATAATAAGAAGGCATCTTTGATTAAGTTAGATGTTAAATTTGATTTGCCTATATATGATGGAGAGCTAAATGCTGAAAAATTGGACAATTGGATAAGACAAATTGATGTGTATTGCAGAGTACAAAATATAGACTTAGACAAGAGCAATATTCAGCTGGCAAGCCTTCGCCTAGGAGGCACTGCCTTGGTTTGGTGGGAAGGCAGAACCTAAGCTGATATGAGGAAGCATGGTAAGACCATCTCTATCTGGAGTGAATTTGTTACCGCAGTCAAAAAACATTTCAATCCATTGTCCTACATCCAACAAGCCATGATGAGTTGGCAAACTCTTCGGCAGTTGAAAGGGAAAAATGTACAAGGGTATACTCAAGAGTTTCGAAAGAGAGCATTGATGTTGGGTATTTCATTAGACTCACCAGAAACTCTTTTGAATTACATTGGTGGTCTACACAACTACATGAGGCACACCATCCTCATGTTTAATCCCACTAGTATAGATGAGGTATCTGTACAAGCTACTCATCTAGAAGCTAGAGGAAAGAATGGAAATCCAAAAGTTGGGAGACCATCCCAACCCACTGTAAGCAAGAGCAAGGAGAAAAGAAAGTAGAAGTGGAAAGCAAGGAAGGCTAAAACTGCATAGAAAGGCAAAGCCTCATGCACTCACTGTAAAAAGGAGGGGCATGATGATGAGCATTTTCGGATTCTACATCCAGAGCTGAGGCCTAAGACGTCCGAGGGTAAGAAGAAGAAGACTACTGCAACTATTCAGAAGGATTTGGGGTCAGACTCGGGAGATGAAACAATCATTGCAGCCACAGGTATAAAAGGTAAGAATTCTGAAGCATATACTAGTAATTTTGCTCAATCTGTTGTTGATGAAGAACATGAGAGAAAGAGGCGTGAGATTTTTCATATTCGAGTTGTTTCCAAAAATCAAAAGATTGACACTTCGTCTGATAGTGGCTAACAAGTAAATCTGATTTCTGAAGCAATTGTCAAGAAATTGGGAATAGCAACCACACCTCATAAGAAACCATACCCATTAGGATGGTTGAATGATAAAGCACAATTACAAGTGACTAGATAGTGCAGACTCAAGTTTTCTTTTGGGTCAGCATTTGTAGATGAGGTTGAGTTAGATGTAATTCCTTTGGATATATGTGGAATTGTTTTAGGAAGTCCTTACTTGTATGATAGAAAGGCTATTTTATATAGAGCTGAGAACAAGTATCTACTTGTTAAAGATGGAATCGAATACTTTGTAAGAGCTCATAAGCTCAAGAATAATGATAATCTCAAAAACTCAAGACATATGAAAATAATGATAAATTCATGCAAACAGTTCTTACTAATGGTTGTAAAGGAAAAGAAAACTGATAAAACCAATGTATTTGAGGGCTGTAATTCTGATCAGCAAGCTGATATAGAAAAGATTGTTTCAGAGTATGATGTCTCGTTTCAAGAACCTCAAGATATGCCACCCAAAAAGGGAATAGAACATGATATTATTTTGCAGCAAGATGTTCCTTTTCCTAACATTGGGATGTACAAGTTATCTGCTTTAGAGAATGTTGAAATCAAGAAGCAAGTGCAGGAGTTGCTCGACAAAGGGTTCATCAGGCCTAGCACATCACCATGTGGGTCACCAATCGTTTTGGTGAGGAAGAAAGATGGCTCATGGAGAATGTGCATTGATTATCGAGCACTGAATAAAATAACAATAAAAAATCGTTATCCCCTTCCTCGCATAGATGATCTTTTAGATCAATTGAAGGAAGTTGTTTATTTCACCAAGCTGGATTTACACAGTGGATACCATCAGGTCAGAGTTGCAGAGAAAGATGCATGGAAGACTACTTTCAAAACAAAGCAGGGATTGTATGAATGGATGGTTATGCCTTTTGGCTTGACCAATGCCCTCGCTACTTTCATGAGATTAATGAATGATGTACTCAGACCTTTTCTGGATGATTTTGTTATTGTGTATTTGGATGACATTCTGATTTTTAGTAAAGCGTGGGAAGAAAATTTAAAGAATGTTAAGCAGACATTAGATGTTTTGAAAAGAGAAAAACATCATGTTGAACTCTCCAAATGTGAATTTGGCAAAACCTCTCTAAATTATTTGGGTCATATAGTAGGGGGAGGTGAATTGAAAATAGATCCCTCTAAAGTGGCAGTCATTGTAAACTGGCCTAAACCCAAGTCTGCTACACAAGTGAGAAGCTTCTTAGGAGCAGCATAGTATTGGAGGAAGTTAATTTCAAATTTTTCCTCAATTGTAGCTCCCTTACGTGCTTTGATAGGATTGAACAAGGTGTTTCAGTGGGGAGGTAAATAGCAGAAAGCCTTCGACACCTTGAAAGAAAAAATTATTACAACACCTGTACTAGCACTGCTAGATCTACAAAGACCATTTGAGATCCAAACTAATGCCAGCGACTATGTCATGGGAGCAGTGTTGACACAACACGGTAAACCCATATGTTATCATTCTGAGACTTTTAATCCTGTAGTAGTTAACTATCCTACCTATGATAAAGAATTGTATGTATTCGTTCAGAGTGTGAAAAAGTGGAAACATTACTTAATGGGAAAAGAAACAGTAATACATACTGATCATCAGCCACTTCAATATCTACACTCCCAAACTAAGTTGCAACAATCAAGACATTACATATGTATGGGTTTTCTACAACAGTTTCATTTAGTCATGAGATATAAAAAGGGCATACATAACAAGGTTGCAGACATGTTATCGAGACCCATTATAAATGCATCTACCATACTTAAGCATAATTCTGTGCTACATGAAAGCTACATAGAACAGTATTCTCAGGATATGGACTTTAAAGATGTATATGCAACTTTGAGTCAAGGAAAAAGAGTAGAAGAATTGGACTATCATGTGAAGGACCGACTCTTATATCATTGTGGGAAACTCTGCATTCCACAAACTGAGAGAGCAAAGATAATTAGGGAGGCACACACTTCTCTGATATCAGGTCACTTTGGGGTAAGTAAAACAGTTGCACAGCTGCAAAGGTTCTATTATTGGCCAAGAATGAGTGAGACAGTTTCTAGATATGTAAAGGGGTGTGCTATGTGTGCTAAAAGCAAGCCCAGCAATAGAAAACTAGGCTTGTACACTCCATTTCCAGTTCCTTCTCACCCTTGGGAAAGTATTTCCATGGATTTTGTTGGAGGACTGCCTAAATCTAGCAAAGGTCATGATTATCTATATGTTTTTGTGGATAGGTTCAGCAAAATGTGTATTTTTATACCCTGTAGTAAACATATTACAGCTGAATAAACTGCAAAACTATTCTTTGAACATGTATGAGTTCATTTTGTATTAACCACTTCCATTATATCTGATCAAGACACCCGATTTGTGGGAAAGTTTTGGTCCAATCTGTGGGAGCTAATGGACACCAAATTAAAGAAAAGCACAACTTTTCATCCACAAAAATATGGCCAGACAGAAGTAGTTAATGGGACAGTCATCCAGTCACTGAGAGGATATTGCAGCAAACAACCTAAGCTTTGGGATGAACACTTGTGTTATGTGCAGCATGCTTACAATAGAGCCAAACACTCTTCTACCCAGAGATCTCATTTTGAGACCTGCTTTGGTTTCATACCAAGGTCTCCCTTGGATTTTGTCTTTGGTAAAGATACCATAGTTGATGGACATAGTGATGTGGACAAAGCAACTAGGTTCATTGAACAGATCCAGGAGATCCACCAGGCAGTATAGGAATAGTTGGAAAAGAGCTAGGCCAAGTACAAGGCTAGGAATGATAAGCATTGGATGGAGCATAGTTTTCAAGTTGGAGACCGAGTCTGGCTGTATATCAGCAAGGACAAGATGCAAGGTGAAGGTAAGAAGCTAAAACCTATCAGGTATAGACCCTTCAAGATACTTGAGAAGATTGGTGAAAATGCTTTTCACCTTGATCTGCCAGCTTACATGCACATCTACTCAGTCATGAACGTCGATTGCTTGAGATTGTTTGAACCTTCAATGATTGAGGACCCTAAAGAGCAGAGTCAGTTTCCTTCTGTTGATGACCTACTACCTGAATATCTTAATGAGTTGCAGGAAGACACAGTGCTGGACAGGAAGGTAAGGACGACACGCAGTGGACAGGTGGAATACCTCAGGATTGGGTTAAAGGTTCGAAACCGAGCAGTTCGAAGTGGATTGAGACTAGACAAGTGAGACAATAGTTTCCTCACTTAGTCGATGCTTGAAGAAAACCAACTTTTGGTGGTCCAAAATCTTTTAAGTTGGGAGGTCGTGATCCAAATCAGATCCATAAATGACTATCATAGAACCATGATTGTATTAGGACAAAAAAATTCCTCGAAGAATCCAAAACAACAATCAAAAAATACCCTGAACCAGTGGCCATGGCAGTCGACGCGGAACGATGAGGACCTCAGTCAAAGAACGCTGACCGAGGCCCATGGAGACTGCGCAAGAGGTCAAAATAGCCCCTGGGAGCCCCGGATCAGGAAAAGGACCTGATTTTCGATGCACTTTAGCGCTTAGCACTAACGCGCATCACTGGGAAAATAGGGCCGAAAAGGAGGAGCCTTAAGCACTCGATCACGTTGAGCCAGAGGACCGTGGGTGGAAAAATGAAAAGCGCCATCGTATGAAGGTGGGACCCACAACCTAGAAACTGGTGGTTTGATCGTGGTGCCCTTGAACGGTAAGCGGTTTTGGAGAAAGTAGAGCGATCATACTCAGCGATCGACGCGTGGCAGCAGAGGTGAGAGAAAAACTGTTGTGATCGCGTGTTATCGGTAGAGCAAGTCAACCGCACTTGACGTGTGAATGACGTTGGATTTGGAGGAGCCCAGATCAGATGGCCAAGATTGCGTCCGATAGACAGAGCGGAATTGACATGGGATTAAGCCGTGATTGAAGGGGATTTGGAATCCGTTGACCGCCGAAATGGAGAAAGAAATGAACAGACGAACAGGCTAGCGTTGTTCCGATGGGGACACATGGCTACTTCCTGAGTGTTTATGTTGATGTCGAACAGGGGACTCTAAGCACGCAGGCGGCAGGTGAATCGACGCAAGTGGAAGAGGAACCGAACAGGCATGGAGATCGAATGGCTAAAGCTATGAACATAGACAGTTGAATAAAGATCGAGAGATTCAGAGCGAAGATTCCAAGCGACCAAGAGAGACAGTGAATAGTGAACCTGTTAGATACCTATACTAATAGGTTTCATATTTCATGATTGGCAAAGAAAGTTCCAAATATGCTCTACTTTGGTGATGCAAAGATCCCATATTTCCAAGAGAATGCAATATGTGTACATAGCTTGATGTTGACTGAATTTTGGATAGATGGTCCAACAGCCTAATCTGGATCATGCCATGTTTCAATTTCTTGTCATTAGAATAGAGAAAGAAGCCTGTCCAAATTGTTTAATCTTGGCAGGCCAGTAGATAGGTAGAGAATTAAGGTTCCCAACTGTTTAATCTGGGGCCTTGGAAGCAATAAGGCTAGCCTTAGATAGAAAATCAAAAGAAAAAGCCAAAGGAAAAGAAAAGGCACATAAGGGTTTGCAAGTCTAAGTGCCCTCTTTGGAGTAACAAAAAATGCTAGGCAATAGAGTGGGTAGCTAGATGGGGTTGCAGAAGCATGATTTCCTTTATGTCACTGGCCCAAACAAAGGAAAAACATGGTGCCAGTGCAGGTCTCTTATTCAGCAGTTTTTGCAACAACTCAATGAAGCATGTCTAACTTCCAGATTATCCCCCATCACATTCATTGCTAACATCCCAATACTACCTATGTTCATGAAAGAAGTCAAACTCTTTTGTTGATTCTTGTTTCTTTAAAAGCTACATTTCTTGTGTAAAATTCTTTTCATTTTGATCTACTTCCTGAACTAAGTTGATTCCATATAAAACTTAGTGTTTTTTTCCCCTTCATCCACCTCTTCCACTCATATTAACTCCTAAATTCCCTATTTATTTAACTCCCTATACTCCTTTTCCCCTATTATTAGGATAATCCTATAAAACAAATCCCAAATATGTACATATTCCCCTCCCCCTTGGCATTATAGCCATATGCTTGAATATTGGAAAATCATGTAGGGATAAAGTCTGCTTGCATGTGGTTGAATGAAGTCAGGGATTAAATTGACCTCTGGTCAGTTTTATAACCTAAGCTACACCCCTTTTCCCTTTGCAACCCTTTGAAATCATTTACCCACTCTACTTGCAAAAAAAGCCTTGTAAAAACCCACCTTTACCCCTTATCCTAAGTTTGCTGTAATGCACATTTCAACACAAAAAACACCAAATAAACCCATTTTTCCGTTTTATCCAAAGTTTATTTGCAAATGCGCACTTTACAAAAAAGAATTGAAAAAACCATAAAACCCGCCAAATCCTAAAGGTTCCGCCTGGGCGCGCACTTCCAGAAAAACTATAAAATATGCCCTGCCCGCTGCCGTATTGTCTTGCCATCTTATTGACCCGTCGACCATCAGATCTGGGCTTTCCTATCCGACAGCCCATATCCATATCGAGTCGGCCCCGATGGCCACACGTTACCTCCAGAGAAACTGTCAAAGGGTGACGTCAGGCCTCCGCCACTCGTCGCCCCCAAATCTTATCGGGCCACCTCTGGCAATACCGCGACCGTATCCAGAGTGGTCCGAGCAAACCACTTACCGCTTATTGTTTACCGCTTATCCCGTCAGGTCCTCATCATCGCTACGTCACGCCCATGTCATAACCACTCAGCACCGTGTCAGCACCCGGCCCGCCACTGCTCCGACCTGTCCGCCACCTCACCAATCCCCGTGGACCACTCACAGGCCGCCACGTCACCCTTTCGTACCCGACCCCACCTGATGACGTCATGCTGACGTCATCCAGAAAAAGCGCCAATAACCCAAAAAGTCCATATTTTCGCCAAAAATCGTAGTTTTTGTCATTTTTGGAAAAAGAACTATTGCTCCGCTCTGCATGCATATTACGACCATTTCGTCGCCAACCTGCAAATTTCGACTCGGAAACCGTGGGCGCCTGCAGATGCACCTGCATTAGTCACCATTGCCAAAGCTTTACCAGGTATTTATCCAAGTTTCCCCTCCGCACCTGGTTTCGTGCGTAATTCACCAAAGCTAGCTTAAAAAGAGTGAAAAACAGTGTGTGTGCCAGCAAATCCCCGACGAACAACATTCTTTTCAGTTGTAAGGTTGAAACTCACCTGCACAGTCCACATTTAGCTAAGTTGTCATAAACTTATAGTCAGTCCGTGCATTCGTGGACTTGAAACCTGAGCTACACTAATTCACCGGGAAAACAGTGGTACTAGCCCCAACAGTTGCTCATTTATCTCCCTTTGGAGCATTTCGATTATTCTCGCCACAATTTACCCAGTTCTTTCCTTGCAAATTGCCTCACTCTTGCAAAAAATACCCCTCTGTGTTGCTTTGTCCAATAGAGCAAATCCTTATACAGTTCAGAGTCCTAATTAGCCATGGAAACACCAGTAGCATTAAATGTCCCACCTTTGAATGCCCCACATAGAGAGTTAGAGTGGAAGGCCCTGGGTGATACAGATTATCAGATGACAGAGACATTCTCAATGAATTCCAAATTTAACATTCATATGCTAAATGAGTTAAAGGCTCAACACCTCAGTGGAGCTGATATTTTAGGGATTTGGGACTCTAATTTGCCCATTTTTAACCTTCCTCAAGTCAATGTCCTTCCAGACTTGATCCATAGATGCTGTGCAAAATATGATCCATGTCAAAGAGCTATTCTCAGTCCCACAGGTTCAGTCTTGTTCCATATCACCCCTGAGGCCATAAATGAGATGCTGCACTTTCACACTGCAAAGCCACTAACTCCTCTCTCTATGATGGACTTATTAAAGAAGGGGGGCAAGCTGTCCAGTGCCCAGGTCATCAAGATTAATCAGTTATTTATTCAGCCAAGCTCTGAAGCTGTGAGAACACCTCCTATTGGAAATCCATACCTCAATGACTTGGGAAAAATGCTTGTGGACTTGATCAGTTATGTCCTGGGGTACAGGGGAATTGAGGATGTTGATGACACTATTATGGCCATGTTGTCCATATTTTCCCCTGGAAAGCCTCCTGCTGTCCACTATGATTATGCTACATACATTGCCAATAAGATTCATGAGCAACTGATGAATCTAGAGAGGGAGAAGGTGTTCAGATACACTTCATACATCTATCATTTGTTCTTATTTTATCAACCTGACAGTTTCCCTATTCCTCTCAAGAAACTTGATGCTCAGGAAAACCCAAGGTCTGTAGTATTTTGGACTTCAGTTTTTCATCACACCTCCTGTTCACCATACACATTCTGTGAATTCATAGACCTTTTCATTCATCCAGCTATGACCTTGTTATATGGTGTCCCTCCTCCCAGGTTTACCGATGAGATGCAAAGAATACTCCAGCTCTCAAAGGCCTACAGCATTGGTGATTGGTACTTTTACCAACACCATACAGTAATCAGAATATATGGCTGTGAGTTGGACCCTTATAGGCTGCCAAGATATGTCCCTATGAGACTCTTTGCCTTGGAGTATTTCAGGCAATTTGGAAATGCAGACCAGGTCCATTTCCATAGTAAAAACAAGAAGGTGCAACTAAAGGTCAGGAACCAGCTAGGCCCATTTCTTTACAACAAAAGGGAGGAGGGATGGAAGGAAGTAGATATGATCCTAGAGACCCTCCAATTAGAAACCAGTTTCCGCTGGGTACCTTATGACCCTAATCATTTCATTTCTCTCAGGAGGGTAAAACATAAACTGGGTGGCTATGCTCACATTAGATTGCCTCATATTGAAAAATATGCCAATTTACTAAGTTGGAAAGAGGGCACTCTAGAAGAGGCAATCACTAGAGAGAAAATGCTACAAAGAGAGGCAAAGAACATTGAGAAAGAGGCTGACTTGGAAACTTTTGGGCAGGTTTCCTCTTCCTATCAAAGGCAACTTGGAGTAGTTGCCTCGTCTTCTACAGCCCAGCAGCAAGCAGCTAGAACTGTTCATCAGGTGTCAAGCAAGGGTAAAGAAAAGCAGATGGAGCAGAAACAGCCACCTCCTAACAAAGAACAACAAAAAGAAGAGCAGCCAGTGCAGCAAGAACAAACAGTTGAGGCCCCAATGTCCACTAGGCAACAAACTCAAGAAACTGTGCCTCCTAGGCAGGAAACGACAGTGGAGGCCTCGGTGCTCCAAACTCCTCAGAATGAAGACAGAAACCGAAAGAGGGATAGAGAGCAGGAGACTCCCTTCACCACATCCACAAATCAAGGGGAGAAAAGGCAAAGGATGAATCCCTTTTCTGAAGAAGAGATGCCCATCGGACAATCATTGGGCATGGGCCCACCAAGCATGGAGGCATCTGCCAGTTCCTTCCAGCAGGAACAAGAAAGAATAATCGGAGGAGAGATCAGCTCCTCAAGTCAGCAAAGGAGAGCCGAAACAGGCATCAAGCAACAATTCATTGACATAAAAAAGAGAAATGAGCCACTCAAGCTCTAGATCTATAATCAATTGCTTAAAATGGCCCCTAAAAATCAGCAGAGGCTTATGTCAGCTTATGACATAAATGAGGGGAAAATGACCATGAGTCATTTCATGCCAACCATGCTACAGCCACAGTCAGCTGCAGACTATATAAGGACCAACCTTGAGGTCCTTGCAAAAGACATCCACCCTATGGATCAAATAGAACTTCATAAGCAAACGGGTGAGATGGTGTATTCTACACTTGCAGACAAGACCTTCTTGGCACATAGGTTGGAAAATAGCCTAAATAATACAACCGCCCAACTTGAGTTGGAGAAGGCATCCTCTCAGGCCAAAGACAACAGAATAAGGTCTTTGGAGGATATAATCATAGAGCTTGGGCATGACCCAAAGGACCCTAAAGCTATAAAGGAGCTGCTAAAGATAAGAGATTCAGACATTGCAGCTCTAAGAAAGATGATAAAGATCCCAACAACTCTTCACCCTCAAACAGAGGAGGTTGCCCAGCAAAGAAAGGACCAGGATGTATCAACATTGCTGGTAACACTGCATAAACAACTTGTCCAGACAGAGGAAAAATTGGTAGAAACAGAGGCTGCATTGCAGGCAGCCCTACAGCAGAAAGAAGGAGGCCAAACATTTCAGCCCCCTCCACAAGTAATCAACCTTGAGGAACCCCCTCAAATTGTCACTCCTCCTACAGTGCAAACAGTTGAGACAGCTCCATCAACATCAGCACCAGCACCAACATCAGAGCAGGCTCCAAGCCTTGACATGCAGAAGCTGATGAATGAGATTCAAGCCCTGGAAGCCCAAATGGCAGAGCTAAATGAAGCCAAGGAGAATTTAGCTAAGCTGAATGAAAAATATGACAAGTCTAAGCAAAATGTAGCTGAAAAAGGAAGAGAAATAAAGGCTCTCAAGGAGAAGATAAAGGAGCTGGAGAAAGAGCTCACCCTTGACAAGGTTGTAGCTGAAATCAGGACAGTTTTATGGGCCAACATTGGCCAATCAATAACAGATCAATGGCAGTATATAGAGACTATTCATGAGCAAATGGAGCTCATAGGCAAAGCACACAAGGAAGTCCAAAGAGCAAGGGCATCTCTAGGAAATATGCCTGAGATAGCCAATAGAATGATCAACGTTCTCAATAACCGCACAGGTCCTCAGCTGGCAGCAATAGGGATCCCCAATAGAACTGAAACCATCCTGCTGATAAAGAGGGTCCTCACATTGAGAAGCTTGGTACAAACATTAGATAGAAGAAGCCAGTACATGCAAACAGAAGTAAACAAATTCATGGATAAGTTTGCAGCATTACAGAGCAGAGGCCTTCCTGGCTTACTGAACAGCGCAGGGAGGCTACTATCACATGAGAATTATGCCAAAAGGGTGAATACATTTGCCACCAATCAGATCACTGCAAGATCAAGTACCCCAGAGGAAACAGGGCCAGCATCTGGGCAAAGTCTCTATGATAGAGTAGAGAACTTATTTTTTATTATGAATGAGATCAAACATTTGTTTGAAGTGCCTCCAAACTTCTACAAATATACAGAGGCAGATGAAACCTTAGATGCAATTTTGAGACATCAACTGCCTACACAGGAATGGTGGACCAAAATGATACAGTTGTTACTGTAAACAAGAGGCTTTCATCAAGTTTTTTCATCAAAAAATATAAGTCATCATGTTCAGAAAAATTTGATGCATTCAGTATGTCTGGAGAAGAATGGACTGAGCCAGCTCAGCAAACCAATTCGGCCACTAAAGCAATACTGACAGCTACAGATGACAGGGCCGAGAAAGCTACAGCATGACAAAGCCATAAAGACACATCATTCAGCATTAAAGCAGAACGCTCAACCGACTCAGTAGCCTCCCAAAGGTCAAAGGACTTCTGACAGAATTAAAGAGTATTCATTTTGTATTTAGAGCAGCAATAACTTCCTTATCTGCTATTCTGTAAAGTTGGTGAGCGTATTTATTTATCAAGTGACTCAGCGGTTCAGATATTTTTTTATAACCGATTGTATATATTCCCACTCGCATAAGCTTGCAGGGGTTGTTGATTTTCTCTTTAGGAGATACTATGCTGTAAATGTTCAGAGTTTTAATACAACAAAGCTGATGGAATTTCCAAAGTTATGTGTTGTCTGATGCGTTTTGGTGTGCTTGCTGAATGCTACAGGATTCCTGCGTATTTCATGGAACAATAAGTTTCTTTAACCTGTTCGTTATGTTTGTTATTTCCTTCATAATCCATTCATGTTCTGTGTTTCACAGTTTAATGGCAAAGAAAAAGAATAGTTCAGGATTTATTCATAGAATACCCTAAACTCAATCTAAGCTATTATGTATGTTTTCCTCAGTTATAGTTATAAGAGTGTGATTCTTAATTGCTGCACTTCCAAACTATACCTTTCACAGTGATTATCGTTCAGGAATTCAAACCTGCTCCTGGTCAATACATCTCTTTCTCACATCACCAACTTAGTGGAAATTTCTTAATTGCCTTCCACTGGTTAAACATACTTCATCATTATAATTTCAAGTTTGTCTCATGAAATATTTAAATGGCCCTGCAGTTTCAACAATCCCACTCAACACTTCAAACAACCTGTAACCACAGACTCCATTGCCCAATGGTCTAAAACTGTCTGAAGATATCACCGTAAGTACTGAAAGACATCATTCAACCAAAATTCTCAAACCAAACCCTCACCTCATATCTAGCCTAAAATTCTTAAGAACAAAGTTAAACAGTCAAAGAGAGAGCCCTCTCTGATTACAGGTTGGCTAGAACCTGTGATCCAAAGCTTGGTTAGTGGTTACCCCGGCCGTATTCCCTCAGGAGTCAAAGGGAACAACCTGGGTGTTAACATAAATGGCGACTCCACTGGGGACCTGGATGAACTTTGCAACCTCCTATCTGATTCTTAATGCTGTAGATAAAGCCTGAGTGACAGCCAGATAGCCTTAGAAACTGCCTCTGCTTTGCATTTGCAGGAGTATATAAAAGCTGCCTCAGTCAATCTTTATTCAGTATTAGGTTTCATATAGTTGTGCTATAACTAACCAGTCCTTGTCAAAAGATCACTACCTCCTTAGAAATTCTCACAAAGAAAGTTATAGAAGCTGGCTCCTAAGAAGAAAACGCGTTACACAAGATCAAACCCAGATCCTGATCCAGCACCTGAGTTTCAAAATCCAAACTTAATTGCAAGAATCCTCAAGAGACACAAATCAGAAGGGACTTTATCAGATTCAAGTTCTGAGGCGGGTCTCCAAACCGACATTCCAACCCCTGCTAAGGCTTCTCTACATCCTCATACAACTGGCCCACAATCTCCTAGCTCTTCATCCACTTCACAAGGTATCCTTTCAACCACTCCATCAACTACGCACACCCCATTCATCCCACTTCCTCCACTTGTCCTATTCATCCCTGTTTTCCTTATTGTCCCACCAAACATGGCTAATAGATATGCCCCACTGCAGTTACTGGCCAATCCAGCTCCTATGCCTCAAGAGTACCAAAGTAAGATATCATACTTTGATGGTACTGGCTCTTATCCAGCCCTTCAACATACTAAGAAAATGCAGGACTACTTTGAAAACTACGAAATAGATGATGATGGGGTTAGAATGAAAATTTTTGTGCAAAGCTTAACAGGGGATGTAAGAACATGGTTTAGGTCACTTACAGCAAACTCAATAGCTGACCCTGAAACCCTCTATCAAACATTTATCAACAGATGGGAGAATAAGAAGGATCCACTTCATATTTTATCCAAATAAAATACAATTAAAAGAGGTCCACAAGAAACTGTCCTGGACTACTGTGCTCGGTTTAACAATGTCTACAATGCTATTCCCCAAAATCTTAGACCCCCACCGGATCTGGCCCTATATACCTTTCCTGATGGGTTTGATTCAGATATGGCATATCAATTAAGGGAAAGGGCTCCCCGAACTTTAGCTGAAATGCAAGATATAGCAGTAAGTGTAGAAGCTAACCTGATAGCCAAGAGAAATAGGACAAGAACTGAGAGAAAGACTACCTTTAAAGAAGAGCCTTCAGGCTGGGATCAAAAACTGGATGCAATAATCACTGGTATGCAGAGATTAGGTGACAGAGTAGAATCAGTTGAGAGGAAGTCATCATGGGAAGCACCACAGAATAATCCTATTAGGAATCCCAATTTCAGAAGAAACCAAAATCCTAATGTTGGTAAAGCAAATTCTAAACCAGAGATTAGACCTCCGTTCCAAGAAAATTATATAGAAGCATCCACTTCTAATGAACATATAGATGACACCCACATTAACCTAATGGGCCTGAATGATGATCAACAATTTTTTCTGAGTCAAGAAGATCATAAGGATGATGACATTAAGCAGTTCCAGACCAAGTCAGGTGAGTCATTCGACTTTAAACAAGGCTATGACACAGCTATTTATGAATTTCATAAGAAATACAAGCTAAGGAGCAGAACTATAAATGTGACATAGCCTGAGAAAACAAAGGACACTCCACTGCCTAAGAAAACCATTGCCACAGAGCCAATTGACAAAACTGATTCAATTACAAATGAAGTAACAGTTGAAGAAATAACTGAAGCATCTTCCCCAAATCAACAATCAATGGCCACATCACCCTTGTAGCCTAATCCAAGCATTACTTCCCAAAAGATGAGCAAAAAGGACAAGCCTCAAGATCAGAGTGAAAACCAAGAAGAAAATTTGAACAACAAAGAAAGGGTTGTCAACCACAATACCAAGGTCCAATCTGAAAAACCCTTTGACTTAGAAGCTGAAATTGGCAAATTGAAGATAGCCATTCCTCTTTCAGAGCTAGCCAAGCATGACATTTACAAACAACAAATCAAAAAGTACCTTCAACTTACCCATAATAAAGATGATGTCAATGTGTTGGATGATACCCCAGAACTACTTTTCGGTCCAGAGGTTGATGGAAAGACAACAGTTACAAGGATCTTACCTTTTTATGTCAGCTTGCATGTTCATGATAAGATATTACACAATGCAATGTTTGATTCAGGCACCTCTCATAACCTTATGCCTAAATCAGTAATGGAGAGACTTAACCTAGACATTACAAGACCATATAAGGACCTATTTTCATTTGACTCCAGCCAAGTTAAGTGTTTAGGTTTGATAAAAGATCTATGTGTATCCCTTGTCCAGTATCCAAACAAAACAATCTTAATGGATGTTGTAGTTGCTGATATCCCACCCAAATATGGAATGTTGTTATCAAGATCGTGGGGGGCTAAACTCCAAGGTTCCCTGCAATTAGACATGTCATATGCCACCATCTCAGTCTTTGGTCAACCCAAGAGGCTATATAGAGAGTCACTTATGAAGTACATGGTGAGCAGTGAAGAAAAGCCTCAAAATTTCCCCATTTATGCAGTCCATTCAGATATGGATTCCTTTATTCTGTTCAATGATGATACAAGTCCTGAGAGTGATAATAAATCGGTCACACTTGAACAAAATATGCATGAGGGTAAGCAACCGAGTCCCCAAGAAACCAAGATTGAGAAACCAATTGATGAGTCAGTCCTAAAAGATAAACCAGATGAAAGACAAGAACTCCAACTGATAATCCCAAGTTACAGAAAGGATGTTGAAAATCCCTTAAAACATGAGATCTTATGGTTTCTTGAGTTTGATGGATCAGTCAACAAATTAGGGGCAGGAGCTGGAGTGTGGATTCATAACAAACAAAGCAATCATGCACAAGGTCGGGCCTATAGGCTTAATTTCAGATGTACCAACAATATGGCAGAATATGAGGCTCTTTTGCTAGGCCTCAAACTGGTAAAATCATTAGAGGCCACAAAACTTTCAAGCATGGGAGATTCAGACCTTATTATCGAACAAGTGAAAGGTAATTTTGTCACCAACAAAAGACTAAGGTCATATAGGTCTGCTACTATTGAAATGCTTAAAACTTTCATTGAATTTCAGATAACCAAGATAGCTAGAGCCCACAATCTTCATGCACACAGTTTAGCCACATTTTCTAGTACATTCAAATTGCCTTTTGAACCTAACCATTGTTTTACAGCCGAGATAAAACATAGACCTTCTGTCCCAATCAATGTTAAAGACTGGCAAGTATTTGAGGATGACACACAGATAAATAATTTCTTAACCTTGCAGCACGAATTTTCAGGTTTGAACATTGATGTTGATTCTGTGAAAGACGTACAACCATTGAGTGAACAGGACCAAATAGCTATATCACCCAAAATAGCAAGTCAAATGCTTTGTTCAACAAGCTTTGACAAGCAACAAATACAAGAACTTGAACAACTGCATTTGGATGAAATAACTGGTACAGAGGCTGAAATCATAGAGCTAAAGGATAACTTTCTGCCAATAGGCCTAACTCCATTCGAGGACATTTTTTACTCAAATGATGTCCCTAGAAAACCAAAAATGTAGCCCCTCAATGCTGCCATTGAAGAATGCAACATTGGGACTCCTGAAAAACCCAAAATAATAAAATTGTCTGCATCTTTACCTCCTGACCAGAAGCCTAAATACATTGACCTCTTTAAAGAGTTCCAAGATGTGTTTGCATGGAGTTATGAGGATTTGAAATCCTATGACACCTCTGTTATCCAACACACCATCCCTCTCAAGCCTAATCAAAAGCCATTCAAAAAAAAATTGAGAAGGATCAATCCTATGCTTCTCCCTTCAATTGAAAAAGAGGTACAAAAAATGTTTAAAGCTGGTATCATAGCCCCAATCAGGTTCTCAGACTGGATTTCAAATTTGGTGCCCACAAGAAAGAAAACCGGTGAGATTAGGCTTTGCGTTGATCTAAGGAATTTAAACCAAGTATCCCTCAAAGACAATTATCCCTTACCTAAAATGGATCACATTCTACAAAGAGTGGTGGGGGCTTCAAGAATATCATTACTTGATGGATTCTCAGGCTTCAATCAGATCCTAGTCCACCCTGATGATCAAGATAAAACAACATTCACAACCCCATGGGGAACTTTCAAATATGTTAAAATGCCTTTTGGATTGAAAAATGCAGGAGCTACATTTCAAAGAGCAATGGACATTGCTTTTGCTAAAGAGATCCATGACTTTCTTGTCATTTACTTAGATGACCTCACACCTTTCTCAAAATCTGACCAAGAACATCTAAAACACTTGAGACAGATATTCATAACATGTAGAAAATATGGGATTTCCTTAAATCCTAAGAAGTCTCTATTTGGTTTGGAAGAAGGTAAGTTGTTAGGTCACATCATTTCTAAGGATGGCATTAGAATTGACCCAGACAGAATATAGGCAATCTTGCAAATGCCCCATCCAAGAAACATCAAATAATTACAAGCCTTCTTGGGAAAGATCAACTTTTTAAGGAGGTTTATCCCAAACTTAGCAGAATTAATCAGATTACTAAACAACATGCTAAAAAAGGATTCAAAAGTAAAGTGGACAGTAGAATAAAATCAAGAGTTTGAAGGTATCAAATTGGCCCTTACCCAAACTCCAGTCTTAACAATTCCCCAATTTGACAAGGAGTTTATCATTTTCTCTTTTGCCTCCCAGCATACCAATGCTGCTGTCTTATTGCAGAAAGATGACCAAGGAAATGAGAAACCTATTGCTTTCTTTAGTAGAGCTCTTAGAGATGCACCTCTGAAATATCAGATCATGGAAAAACAAGCTTATGCTTTGGTCAAAGCCATCAAAGACTTCAGGATCTACATCTTGTATTCCCATGTTATAGCTTATGTACCAAGTCCCATTGTGAAAGACATACTCACTCAAGAAAACTTAGAAGGCAGAAGAGGAAAATGGATTGCCAAAATTTTAGAATTTGATATTGAGATAAAACCTACAAAACTAATAAAAGGGCAAGGTTTAGCTAAATTAATGTCTGAAACAAATTTTCAAGCCTTAGACGTTAACCAACTCGACAATGAACCGGAGCTGGCGACTCCAAAGATCAATGCAGCCTTTGAACAATCCCAGTGGTATTCTGATATATGTTATATAATGCAAAAACTGTGTGCTCCCCCAGGATTGTCCAGAACCAAATCTAGATTTCTAAAAATGAAAGCTTCAAAATTTTGTGTTATAGATGGTAATTTACTATGGAAAAATTGTTGGAAATAATACTGAGAGGGGGGGGTGAATCAGTATTATCAGATCAGTAAAAACTTTCCAATTTCATACTCAGAAACATATACGCTACTTCAATTAAGTGAACCCGCATGTACACGCTACTGTGTCTAATGAAACTCGCGTATATCCAGAGATCTTATAATTCAGTTAGCTTAATCTTCAGTAAATGCATCAGAACATTATTAAGCATATTAACAGTAAACAGGTGCAGAATAACAGAACAGAACATCACACAAGAGCCACACACATGAACACCATGATATAAGGTGGAAACCCAATGTGGGTGAAAACCACCTGCTGCAATTCGTCTCTTTCTTCTTTAATAAGAACTTCTTTTACAATGTACTGGTGTAGTCCTTTACCAGTACGCAGGCTACAACCTGCAGAGGGCTACAACCCTCTCTCGTTTTCCAACTACTTTTGAAAGGGAGCTACAACCCCCTCAGCTCTTGTACTAGCCGATCCATTTACTAGTACGTAGGTGCTGACCCTACAACCTGCTTTCCTTCAGGGACCACGTTTCATCAATTTTCAGACTGGATCCAAGAGTACAAAACAAACATTACCGCAATACAATCATCAACTTATACTTGCATCATAATTCATTAAACAACCCAATACTGAATCACTGAAACCCTGTCATCAAGAACACAGAACCCAAACCAGAGCCCAGAACTCTGCAACAACCACCAGAATCAGCAGTAACCTGAAATATCAAATCTTATTATGCATACGCTACTTCACTGTACCGAAACCGCGTGTATACGCGCTTTCACCAAAGGCAACCCGCGTGCAGATCTAGAAATAGTTTCTTATGCCTTTGCTGTCAGATCCAACCCTTGCCAAGCGTCCCGAACAGATAAACAGTAATACCAGATCTTCTCACTTCGTCAGACACACATTGCTTGCCCACACTTGCCTAATGATCTTCTCCTTATATAGCCTTAGGCCCTTTACAATACCACGGTCCAAAACCATAGTAACCCAATACCATCTGCTTCAAAACTAGGGATCAACACGTTCGTCGAGACATCAAGGTCCAAAACCATAGGCACAACTTCCAAGGAATAACCGCCGTGGACCAAAGATAAGTTTTCCACATACACGCGCTTTCACTGAAGCCAACCAGCGTGTACATACGACTTCATATATAGAGAACCTGCGTATACGCGACTTGGTATATAGAGAACCTGCGTATACGCGACTTGGTATATAGTGAACCTGCTTATATACGCGACTTGGGCTTAACGAACCTGCGTGTATGAACTTTCTTGGCATGCTGTACTAAGATCTGTCCTCTGATTAAGTTGCCATCACCTGTACCAACCTCTGAGCACCTGTACCAACCTCTGAGTGAGTTTCCATCAAGGACAACACTTGAATCATAATGCCAACAATCTCCCCCTTTGGACTTGATGGCAACCACCACACCAAGTCACTCTCCCCCTTTGACATCAAGGGCAAAGGGCGGACCAAGATATTCTCTTCTTTGGTATACCTTTTACTGTCCATACTCCCGCTGAGTACATGCTGAAGTTTCTGATTTGGCTCCCCCTTTGTATATGCCAAGTTGTATCAATCCATCCATGCTCCCCCTGAGCAGATGCAGGTTCTAAGACCAGCAATAACTATTTATCATAAGCCTGCAAAACCATTCCTTAAACAATAAGATGTATCATTTAGTTTCATCATCAACTTCTAACCATAATGCCAACAACGAATTATTTGAAGTATATGCTCCCCCTGAGTGTGAGCCAACCATGACTGAACCATTTCCTGAGTCTGTTCTGCTCCCCCTGAGCATGAGCCAACCATGACTGAACCTGGGTCTGTTCTGCTACCCTTTCTTCATATACGCGACTTGTCTTCGTTATTTCAGCGTATGTAAGATGGAATACTGAATTTCATCACTTTCAGATTCCCCTGTGTCTGTTATGTCCGCTGTCTGAACTATGCCACACCTTTCTGTCTTTGTCTTCTTCAATTCCTGCAATTGTGATGATGTATGGTCCTCTTGTCTTGAATTTTGAAATCTGCTCCTGCATTCCCTTGCTTTATGCCCATAGTTTTTGCATGTATAACACCTTACATTTTTCATGTTCCTTCTATCACAATCAATTGCTTTGTGTCCATATGCATTGCAGGCAAAGCAATATCCTCTGAAATACCTGGGATGCGATGATCTTTCTTGAACCATTCTACTTCTACATCTGGCTGCAACATGTCCAAGATTATGACATACATAACATTCAACATTATTCAGTGGAGGAAATAATCGTCTATCACGTCCATAGTTAGGAGTAAAGGATCTTCCTTGAGGAATTTCTTTCCTTGGTTGTTCCTTGTTGAGCATTTCAGATTTCTCATTAGAGTTTCTTGCCTCACCTTGTGAACTAGATTCACCTTCAACATATTCATGAAAACCAAGACCAGTCTTGATAGCAGGAGACCTTTGACTATTAAGAATATCATCCAAGACTTTAGTACTATCTTGAAATCGTAAAAGCTTATCCTTCTCTTCTATTTTACCTTTCAAGATATTTACCTCAACTTGATGTTGTTATTCCTTTTTCAGATATTGATTCCTTAGGTCTTCTTCAACTTTTCTTCCTTCTTCCACTTGTCGCTTTAGTTTGGTCACTTCATGTTCTTGATCTTCAAGATCTTCTCTGTTTTGTTCTCTTGATTTTTTAAGATCTTCTTTTAGAGAGAGGATCTTTGATTCAAGTCTCTGAATAGTTGTACTCTGATCCTTTACTACATCCTGCAATTGCTCCCTTACCCTGATTTCTGTCTCCAATTGTTCTTTTAATTTGGCAACTTCTTCAGTTTCTGCATTCTTCTCTTCATGTGCCATGAGACTTTTAATATCTTCGCTATTATTGGATGAAGCATTCTTCTTCTTATGTGCCATGAGACTTCTAATATCTTCACTATCATTGAATGAACTTTTAATATGGGTATAATAGCTTCTACCATCTTCTTCAGATATCTTTCCTTTGTTATGAGGACATCTAGCAGCATAGTGACCAACTCTACCACATAGAAAACATTTGAAAGGTAGCTTACCTTTGAACTGTCCAGTTCCCCGTTCAAGATTATTAACAAAATTTACCTCATCTTCTTCCTCTGACACTTCGAATGCGGCCTCTGGTGGTACCTCTTGTCGCATTTCAAAAGCAGTTAAGATCCCGTGAAGTTGTGACATGGTGATTTTCTGCACATTCTCCTTTTCTTCTATGGCAGATACTTTAGAATCAAATTTAGTAGACAGAGATCTCAAAACCTTTTCAACTAAGACAACTTCCTCAAATTCTTCACCCAGATCCCTCATACAATTCACAATCTCATCCATACGTAGGAAATAATTAGCTATGCTTTCATTACTACGCATCTTAAGAGTTTCATACCGGATTCTGAGAGTTTGAAGCTTTGCTCTTTTTACCTGATCATCTCCTTCGTAGCTTGTAACGATTTTGTCCCATATTTCCTTAGCTGATTTGAAATGCATGATCTTCATAAATTCTGATTGAGTCAAGCTACTCAATAGGACAGTAACAGCTTTGGCATTGAGCTCATATTGCTTTTTCTCTGCTGGATCTGTAGGAGTTGCTGATGGGAATTTGTATCCTCCTTCTACGATTCCCCAAACTTTTGCTCCAAGTGATTGTAGATATGCAGTGGTTCTTATCTTCCAGTGAGTAAAATTGTTCCCGTCAAAGACTGGTGGCCTGATGTGTGCCTCTCTTTCTGGATTAGCCATTCTGATGGATCTTTTCCTTCAAGCGATCAAGCTTCCTCTGAAGGATCTACTCTGATTCCAATTGTTGGAAATAATACTGAGAGGGGGGGGGTGAATCATTATTATCAAATCAGTAAAAACTTTCCAATTTCATACTCAGAAACATATACGCTACTTCAATTAAGTGAACCCGCGTGTACACGCTACTGTGTCTAATGAAACTCGCGTATATCCAGAGATCTTATAATTCAGTTAGCTTAATCTTCAGTAAATGCATCAGAACATTATTAAGCATATTAACAGTAAACAGGTGCAGAATAACAGAACAGAACATCACACAAGAGCCACACACATGAACACCATGATATAAGGTGGAAACCCAATGTGGGTGAAAACCACCTGCTGCAATTCGTCTCTTTCTTCTTTAATAAGAACTTTTTTTACAATGTACTGGTGCAGTCCTTTATCAGTACGTAGGCTACAACCTGCAGAGGGCTACAACCCTCTCTCGTTTTCCAACTACTTTTGAAAGGGAGCTACAACCCCCTCAGCTCTTGTATTAGCCGATCCATTTACTAGTACGTAGGTGCTGACCCTACAACCTGCTTTCCTTCAGGGACCACGTTTCATCAATTTTCAGACTGGATCCAAGAGTACAAAAAAAACATTACCGCAATACAATCATCAACTTATACTTGCATCATAATTCATTAAACAACCCAATACTGAATCACTGAAACCCTGTCATCAAGAACACAGAACCCAAACCAGAGCCCAGAACTCTACAACAACCACCAGAATCAGCAGCAACCTGAAATATCAAATCTTATTATGCATACGCTACTTCACTGTACCGAAACCGTGTGTATACGCGCTTTCACCAAAGGCAACCCGTGTGCAGATCTAGAAATAGTTTCTTATGCCTTTGCTGTCAGATCCGACCCTTGCCAAGCGTCCCGAACAGATAAACAGTAATACCAGATCTTCTCACTTCGTCAGACACACATTGCTTGCCCACACTTGCCTAATGATCTTCTCCTTATATAGCCTTAGGCCCTTTACAATACCACGGTCCAAAACCATAGTAACCCAATACCATCTGCTTCAAAACTAGGGATCAACACGTTCGTCGAGACATCAAGGTCCAAAACCATAGGCACAACTTCCAAGGAATAACCGCCGTGGACCAAAGATAAGTTTTCCACATACACGCGCTTTTGCTGAAGCCAACCAGCGTGTACACGCGACTTCATATATAGAGAACCTGCGTATACGCGACTTGGTATATAGTGAACCTGCTTGTATACGCGACTTGGGCTTAACGAACCTGCGTGTATGAACTTTCTTGGCATGCTGTACTAAGATCTGTCCTCTGATTAAGTTGCCATCACCTGTACCAACCCCTGAGCACCTGTACCAACCTCTGAGTGAGTTGCCATCAAGGACAACACTTGAATCATAATGCCAACAACCTCCCCCTTTGGACTTGATGGCAACCACCACACCAAGTCACTCTCCCCCTTTGACATCAAGGGCAAAGGGCGGACCAAGATATTCTCTTCTTTGGTATACCTTTTACTGTCCATACTCCCGCTGAGTACATGCTGAAGTTTTTGATTTGGCTCCCCCTTTGTATATGCCAAGTTGTATCAATCCATCCATGCTCCCCCTGAGCAGATGCAGGTTCTAAGACCAGCAATAACTATTTATCATAAGCCTGCAAAACCATTCCTTAAACAATAAGATGTATCATTTAGTTTCATCATCAACTTCTAACCATAATGCCAACAATGAATTATTTGAAGTATATGCTCCCCCTGAGTGTGAGCCAACCATGACTTAACCATTTCCTGAGTCTGTTCTGCTCCCCCTGAGCCTGAGCCAACCATGACTGAACCTGGGTCTGTTCTGCTGCCCTTTCTTCATATACGTGACTTTGCAGCCTGTAACTCGCGTATATACGTGACTTGTCTTCGTTATATCAGCGTATGCAAGATGGAATACTGAATTTCATCACTTTCAGATTCCCCTGTGTCTGTTATTTCCGCTGTCTAAATTATGCCACACCTTTCTGTCTCTGTCTTCTTCAATTCCTACAATTGTGATGATGTATGGTCCTCTTGTCTTGAATTTTGAAATCTTCTCCTGCATTCCCTTGCTTTATGCCCATAGTTGTTGCATGTATAACACCTTACATTTTTCATGTTCCTTCTATCACAATCAATTGCTTTGTGTCCATATGCATTGCAGGCAAAGCAATATCCTCTAAAATACCTGGGATGCGATGATCTTTCTTGAACCATTCTAATTCTACATCTGGCTGCAACATGTCCAAGATTATGACATACATAACATTCAACATTATTCAGTGGAGGAAATAATCGTCTATCACGTCCATAGTTAGGAGTAAAGGATCTTCCTTGAGGAATTTCTTTCCTTGGTTGTTCCTTGTTGAGCATTTCAGATTTCTCATTAGAGTTTCTTGCCTCACCTTGTGAACTAGATTCACCTTCAACATATTCATGAAAACCAAGACCAGTCTTGATAGCAGGAGACCTTTGACTATTAAGAATATCATCCAAGACTTTAGTACTATCTTGAAATCGTAAAAGCTTATCCTCCTCTTCTATTTTACCTTTCAAGATATTTACCTCAACTTGATGTTGTTCTTCCTTTTTCAAATATTGATTCCTTAGGTCTTCTTCAGCTTTTCTTCCTTCTTCCACTTGTCGCTTTAGTTTGGTCACTTCATGTTCTTGATCTTCAAGATCTTCTCTGTTCTGTTCTCTTGATTTTTTAAGATCTTCTTTTAGAGAGAGGATCTTTGATTCAAGTCTCTGAATAGTTGTACTCTGATCCTTTACTACATCCTTCAATTGCTCCCTTACCCTGATTTCTGTCTCCAATTGTTCTTTTAATTTGGCAACTTCTTCAGTTTCTGCATTCTTCTCTTCATGTGCCATGAGACTTTTAATATCTTCGCTATTATTGGATGAAGCATTCTTCTTCTTATGTGCCATGAGACTTCTAATATCTTCACTATCATTGAATGAACTTTTAATATGGGTATAATAGCTTCTACCATCTTCTTCAGATATCTTTCCTTTGTTATGAGGACATCTAGCAGCATAGTGACCAACTCTACCACATAGAAAACATTTGAGAGGTAGCTTACCTTTGAACCGTCCAGTTCCCCGTTCAAGATTCTTGACAAAATTTACCTCATCTTCTTCCTCTGACACTTCGAATGCGGCCTCTGGTGGTACCTCTTGTCGCATTTCAAAAGCAGTTAAGATCCCGTGAAGTTGTGACATGGTGATTTTCTGCACATTCTCCTTTTCTTCTATGGCAGATACTTTAGAATCAAATTTAGTAGACAGAGATCTCAAAATCTTTTCAACTAAGACAACTTCCTCAAATTCTTCACCCAGATCCCTCATACAATTCACAATCTCATCCATACGCAGGAAATAATTAGCTATGCTTTCATTACTACGCATCTTAAGAGTTTCATACCGGATTCTGAGAGTTTGAAGCTTTGCTCTTTTTACCTGATCATCTCCTTCGTAGCTTGTAACGATTTTGTCCCATATTTCCTTAGCTGATTTGAAATGCATGATCTTCATAAATTCTGATTGAGTCAAGCTACTCAATAGGACAGTAACAGCTTTGGCATTGAGCTCATATTGCTTTTTCTCTGCTGGATCTGTAGGAGTTGCTGATGGGAATTTGTATCCTCCTTCTACGATTCCCCAAACTTCTGCTCCAAGTGATTGTAGATATGTAGGGGTTCTTATCTTCCAGTGAGTAAAATTGTTCCCGTCAAAGACTGGTGGCCTGATGTGTGCCTCTCTTTCTGGATTAGCCATTCTGATGGATCTTTTCCTTCAAGCGATAAAGCTTCCTCTGAAGGACCTTCTCTGATTCCAATTGTTGGAAATAATACTGAGAGGGGGGGGTGAATCAGTATTATCAGATCAGTAAAAACTTTCCAATTTCATACTCAGAAACATATACGCTACTTCAATTAAGTGAACCCGCGTGTACACGCTACTGTGTCTAATGAAACTCGCGTATATCCAGAGATCTTATAATTCAGTTAGCTTAATCTTCAGTAAATGCATCAGAACATTATTAAGCATATTAACAGTAAACAAGTGCAGAATAACAGAACAGAACATCACACAAGAGCCACACACATGAACACCATGATATAAGGTGGAAACCCAATGTGGGTGAAAACCACCTGCTGCAATTCGTCTCTTTCTTCTTTAATAAGAACTTCTTTTACAATGTACTGGTGCAGTCCTTTACCAGTACGCAGGCTACAACCTGCAGAGGGCTACAACCCTCTCTCGTTTTCCAACTACTTTTGAAAGGGAGCTACAACCCCCTCAGCTCTTGTACTAGCCGATCCATTTACTAGTACGTAGGTGCTGACCCTACAACCTGCTTTCCTTCAGGGACCACGTTTCATCAATTTTTAGACTGGATCCAAGAGTACAAAACAAACATTACCGCAATACAATCATCAACTTATACTTGCATCATAATTCATTAAACAACCCAATACTGAATCACTGAAACCCTGTCATCAAGAACACAGAACCCAAACCAGAGCCCAGAACTCTACAACAACCACCAGAATCAGCAGCAACCTGAAATATCAAATCTTATTATGCATACGCTACTTCACTGTACCGAAACCACGTGTATACGCGCTTTCACCAAAGGCAACCCGCATGCAGATCTAGAAATAGTTTCTTATGCCTTTGCTGTCAGATCCAACCCTTGCCAAGCGTCCCGAACAGATAAACAGTAATACCAGATCTTCTCACCTCGTCAGACACACATTGCTTTCCCACACTTGCCTAATGATCTTCTCCTTATATAGCCTTAGGCCCTTTACAATACCACGGTCCAAAACCATAGTAACCCAATACCATCTGCTTCAAAACTAGGGATCAACACGTTTGTCGAGACATCAAGGTCCAAAACCATAGGCACAACTTCCAAGGAATAACCGCCGTGGACCAAAGATAAGTTTTCCACATACACGCACTTTTACTAAAGCCAACCAGCGTGTACACGCGACTTCATATATAGAGAACCTGCGTATACGCGACTTGGTATATAGTGAACCTGCTTGTATCCGTGACTTGGGCTTAATGAACCTGCGTGTATGAACTTTCTTGGCATGCTGTACTAAGATCTGTCCTCTGATTAAGTTGCCATCACCTGTACCAACCTCTGAGCACCTGTACCAACCTCTGAGTGAGTTTCCATCAAGGAAAACACTTGAATCATAATGCCAACAAAAATCATGAAGGTATACTGCTGAACTGTTTGAATATGGATGAAACTGATAATGTTATGAAAGAATTTCATGCAGGTGATTGTGGTGGACATTTGTACTGGAAGTCCACTGTGGACAAGATACTAAGAGCAGGTTACTATTGGCCTACTCTGTTCTCTGATGTTAAAAAATTTACCACTTCATGTCACAAGTGTCAAGTATTTGAGGGAAAGAGAAAATTACTGCCCCTTCCTTTGAGGCCTATTGCAACAGAGAAGCCCTTTCAGCAATGGGGCCTGGACTTCATTGGGGAAATTCATCCTTCTTCTTCAGGCCAACATAGATGGATTTTGACAGCCACAGATTACTTCACCAAATGGATTGAGGTTGTTCCATGTAGACAAGCAAATGATTCTACTATCATTCAGTTTCTGGAGACTAATATTCTTTCTAGATTTGGCTGTCCTAACAAGATTATAACAGACAATGCTGCCGCTTTTAGATCCAAGAAGATGGTGAACTTCTGCCACAGATTTCATATTACTTTGGGCCATTCCACTGCATACTACCCCCAAGGAAATGGCTTAGCTGAATCATCAAATAAAATCCTTGTAAACATCATAAAGAAGGTGTTGGAAGAAAATAAGAAGAATTGGCATAAGAAACTTGTGAATGCCTTATGGGCAGATAGACTAACAACCAAGAGATCCATTGGGGTTAGCCTATATGAGTTATTCTATGGATTAGAAGCCAAATTCCCTTCATCCTTAGGGATCCCTGTCATGAAACTTCTTCAAGAAAGTCAAGTTGAGCCCAATGACATGCAAAGAAGGATCAATCAAATAATATGTTTGCAGCAAACTAGAGACCAAGTTTATAACAGAGTTCAAGTTGTACAAGAAAAGTTAAAGAAAGCTTTTGATAGAAGAACCAAAGCTGAAGACTTCTTTATTGGTGACAAAGTGCTTAAATGGGATTCAAGAAGAGAAGACAAGGGAAAACATGGAAAATTTGATTCCCTTTGGAGAGGACCATTTGTTATCCAAGCAGTGCAAGGAAACAACACTTACTTCCTAAAAAATCTGGATGAAACTGACTTGGATGAAGGTCCTGTGAATGGCAGGATGTTGAAGCACTATTTTGACTACTTCCCATGTATATAGTTTGACTTTCCCTTGTACATTATAGGGTGTATATATTACTTTCTGTTAACATGTATAAAAGGCAGCTTCCCAAGTTTTGTAAGTTATCAGCAGAAGACAAATAAGTTCAGAGATCTACCAAGATGGAAAGGGCACAATTTTGAGATTTCAAGGAGGAAAACTCCAAGTTTTGGTAAAAAGAAGTCAGGGGCCAAGGCATTCTGACCTGCTGTTCTTGGTCTTTCAAATGGAAAAACCATCCCCATGTGGAGCCACTGTTAGATACCTATACCAATAGGTTTCATATTTCATGATTGGCAAAGAAAGTTCCAAATATGCTCTGCTTTGGTGATGCAAAGATCCCATATTTCCAAGAGAATGCAATATGTGTACATAGCTTGATGTTGACTGAATTTTGGATGGATGGTCCAACAGCCTAATCTGGATCATGCCATGTTTCAATTTCTTGTCATTAGAATAGAGAAAGAAGCCTGTCCAAACTGTTTAATCTTGGCAGGCCAGTAGTTAGGTAGAGAATTAAGGTTCCCAACTGTTTAATCTGGGGCCTTGGAAGCAATAAGGCTAGCCTTAGATAGAAAATCAAAAGAAAAAGCCAAAGGAAAAGAAAAGGCACATAAGGGTTTGCAAGTCTAAGTGCACCCTCTTTGGAGTAACAAAAAATGCTAGGCAATAGAGTGGGTAGGTAGATGGGGTTGCAGAAGCATGATTTCCTTTATGTCACTGGCCCAACCAAAGGAAAAACATGGTGCCAGTGCAGGTCTCTTATTCAGCAGTTTTTGCAGCAACTCAATGAAGCATGTCTAACTTCCAGATTATCCCCCATCACATTCATTGCTAACATCCCAATACTACCTATGTTCATGAAAGAAGTCAAACTCTTTTGTTGATTCTTGTTTCTTTAAAAGCCACATTTCTTGTGTAAAATTCTTTTCATTTTGATCTACTTCCTGAACTAAGTTGATTCCATATAAAAGTTAGTGTTTTTTTCCCCTTCATCCACCTCTTCCACTCATATTAACTCCTAAATTCCCTATTTATTTAACTCCCTATACTCCTTTTCCCCTATTATTAGGATAATCCTATAAAACAAATCCCAAATATGTACATATTCCCTCCCCCTTGGCATTATAGCCATATGCTTGAATATTGGAAAATCATGCAGGGATAAAGTCTGCTTGCATGTGGTTGAATGAAGTCAGGGATTAAATTGACCTCTGGTCAGTTTGATAACCTAAGATACACCCATTTTCCCTTTGCAACCCTTTGAAATCATTTACCCACTCTACTTGCAAAAAAGCCTTGTAAAAACCCACCTTTACCCCTTATCCTAAGTTTGCTGTAATGCACATTTCAACACAAAAAACACCAAATAAACCCATTTTTCCGTTTTATCCAAAGTTTATTTGCAAATGCGCACTTTACAAAAAAGCATTGAAAAAACCATAAAACCCGCCAAAGTCTAAAGGTTCCGCCTGGGCGCGCATTTCCAGAAAAACTATAAAATATGCCCCGCCCGCTGCCGTATTGTCCTGCCATCTTATTGACCCGTCGACCGTCGGATCTGGGCTTTCCCATCCGACGGCCCATATCCATATCGGGTCGGCCCCGATGGCCGAACGTTACCTCCCGAGAAATTGTCAGAGGGTGACGTCAGGCCTCCGCCACGCGTCGCCCCCAAATCTTATCGGGCCACCCTCTGACAATACCGCGACCGTATCCAGAGCGGTCCGAGAAAACCACTTACCGCTTATTGTTTACCGCTTATCCCGTCACGTCCTCGTCATCGCTACGTCACGCCCATGTCATAACCACTCAGCACCGTGTCAGCGCCCGGCCCGCCACTGCTCCGACCTGTCCACCACCTCACCAATCCCCGTGGATCACTCACAGGCCGCCATGTCACCCTTTCGTACCCGACCCCACCTGATGATGTCATGCTGACGTCATCCAGAAAAAGCGCCAATAACCCAAAAAGTCCATATTTTCGCCAAAAAACGTAGTTTTTGTCATTTTTGGAAAAAGAACTATTGCTCCTCTCTGCATGCATATTACGACCATTTCGTCACCAACCTGCAAATTTCGACTTGGAAACCGTGGGCGCCTGCAGATGCACCTGCATTAGTCGCCATTGCCAAAGCTTTACCAGGTATTTATCCAAGTTTCCCCTCCGCACCTGGTTTCGTGCATAATTCACCAAAGCTAGCTTAAAAAGAGTGAAAAACAGTGTGTTTGCCAGCAAATCCCCGGCGACCAGCATCCATTTTCAGTTGTAAGGTCGAAATTCACCTGCACAGTCCACATTTAGCCAAGTTGTCATAAACTTACAGTCAGTCCGCGCATTCGTGGACTTGAAACCTGAGCTGCACTAATTCACCGGGAAAACAGTGGTACTAGCCCCAGCAGTTGCTCATTTATCTCCCTTTGGAGCATTTCGATTGTTCTCACCACAATTTACCCAGTTCTTTCCTTGCAAATTGCCTCACTCTTGCAAAATACCCCTCTGTGTTGCTTTGTCCAGTAGAGCAAATCCTTATACAATTCAGAGTCCTAATTAGCCATGGAAACACCAGTAGCATTAAATGTCCCACCTCTGAATGCCCCACACAGAGAGTTAGAGTGGAAGGCCCTGGGTGATACAGATTATCAGATGACAGAGACATTCTCAATGAATTCCAAATTTAACATTCATATGCTAAATGAGTTAAAGGCTCAACACCTCAGTGGAGCTAATATTTTAGGGATTTGGGACTCCAATTTGCCCATTTTTAACCTTCCTCAAGTCAATGTCCTTCCAGACTTGATCCATAGATGTTGTGAAAAATATGATCCATGTCAAAGAGCTGTTCTCAGTCCCACAAGTTCAGTCTTGTTCCATATCACCCCTGAGGCCATAAATGAGATGCTACACTTTCACACTGCAAAGCCACTGACTCCTCTCTCTATGATGGACTTATTAAAGAAGGGGGGCAAACTATCCAGTGCCCAGGTCATCAAGATTAATCAGTTATTTATTCAGCCAAGCTCTGAAGCTGTGAGAACACCTCCTATTGGAAATCCATACCTCAATGACTTGGGCAAAATGCTTGTGGACTTGATCAGTTATGTCCTGGGGTATAGGGGAATTGAGGATGTTGATGACACTATTATGGCCATGCTGTCCATATTTTCCCCTGGAAAGCCTCCTGCTGTCCACTATGATTATGCTACATACATTGCCAATAAGATTCATGAGCAACTGATGAATCTAGAGAGGGAGAAGGTGTTCAGATACACCTCATACATCTATCATTTGTTCTTATTTTATCAACCTGACAGTTTCCCTATTCCTCTCAAGAAACTTGATGCCCAAGGAAACCCAAGGTCTGTAGTATTTTGGACTTCAGTTTTTCATCACACCTCCTGTTCACCATACACATACTATGAATTCATAGACCTTTTCATTCATCCAGCTATGACCTTGTTATATGGTGTCCCTCCTCCCAGGTTGACCGATGAGATGCAAAGAATACTCCAGCTCTCAAAGGCCTACAGCATTGGTGATTGGTACTTTTACCAACACCATACAGTAATCAGAATATATGGTTGTGAGTTGGACCCTTATAGGCTGCCAAGATATGTCCCTATGAGACTCTTTGCCTTGGAGTATTTCAGGCAATTTGGAAATGCAGACCAGGTCCATTTCCATAGTAAAAACAAGAAGGTGCAACTAAAGGTCAGGAACCAGCTAGGCCCATTTCTTTACAACAAAAGGGAGGAGGGATGGAAGGAAGCAGATATGATCCTAGAGACCCTCCAATTAGAAACCAGTTTCCGCTGGGTACCTTATGACCCTAATCATTTCATTTCTCTCAGGAGGGTAAAACATAAATTGGGTGGCTATGCTCACATTAGATTGCCTCATATTGAAAAATATGCCAATTTACTAAGTTGGAAAGAGGGCACTCTAGAAGAGGCAATCACTAGAGAGAAAATGCTACAAAGAGAGGCAAAGAACATTGAGAAAGAGGCTGACTTGGAAACTTGTGGGCAGGTTTCCTCTTCCTATCAAAGGAAACTTGGAGCAGCTGCCTCGTCTTCTACAGCCCAGCAGCAAGCAGCTAGAACTATTCATCAGGTGTCAAGCAAGGGTAAAGAAAAGCAGATGGATCAGAAACAGCCACCTCCTACAAAAGAACAGCAAAAAGCATAGCAAAAAGAAGAGCAGCCAGTGTAGCAAGAACAAATAGTTGAGGCCCCAATGTCCACTGGGCAACAGACTCAAGAAACTGTGCCTCCTAGGCAGGAAATGACAGTGGAGGCCTCGGTGCTCCAAACTCCTCAGAATGAAGACAGAAACCGAAAGAGGGATAGAGAGCAGGAGACTCCCTTCACCACATCCACAACTCAAGGGGAGAAAAGGCAAAGGATGAATCCCTTTTCTGAAGAAGAGATGCCCATCAGACAATCATTAGGCATGGGCCCACCAAGCATGGAGGCATCTGCCAGTTCCTTCCAGCAAGAACAAGAAGGAATAATCCGAGGAGAGATCAGCTCCTCAAGTCAGCAAAGGAGAGCCAAAACAGGCATCAAGCAACAATTCATTGACATAAAAAAGAGAAATGAGCCACTCAGGCTCCAGATCTATAATCAATTGCTTAAAATGGCCCCTACAAATCAGCAGAGGCTTATGGCAACTTATGACATAAATGAGGGGAAAATGACCATGAGTCATTTCATGCCAACCATGCTGCAGCCACAGTCAGTTGCAGACTATATAAGGACCAACCTTGAGGTCCTTGCAAAAGACATCCACCCTATGGATCAAATAGAACTTCACAAGCAAACGGTTGAGATGGTGTATTCTACACTTGCAGACAAGACCTTCTTGGCACATAGGTTGGAAAATAGCCTGAATAATACAACCGCCCAACTTGAGTTGGAGAAGGCATCCTCTCAGGCCAAAGACAACAGAATAAGGTCTTTCGAGGATATAATCATAGAGCTTGGGCATGACCCAAAGGACCCTAAAGCTATAAAGGAGCTGCTAAAGATAAGAGATTCAGACATTGCAGCTCTAAGAAAGATGATAAATATCCCAACAACTCTTCACCCTCAAACAGAGGAGGTTGCCCAGCAAAGAAAGGACCAGGATGTATCGACATTGCTGGTAACACTACATAAACAACTTGTCCAGACAGTGGAAAAATTGGTAGAAACAGAGGCTGCATTGCAGGCAGCCCTACAGCAGAAAGAAGGAGGCCAAACATCTCAGCCCCCTCCACAAGTAATCAACCTTGAGGAACCCCCTCAAATTGTCACTCCTCCTACAGTGCAAACAGTTGAGACAGCTCCATCAACATCAGCACCGGCACCAACATCAGAGCAGGCTCCAAGCCTTGACATGCAGAAGCTGATGAATGAGATTCAAGCCCTAGAAGCCCAAATGGCAGAGCTAAATGAAGCTAAGGAGAATTTAGCTAAGCTGAATGAAAAATATGACAAGTCTAAGCAAAATGTAGCTGAAAAAGGAAGAGAAATAAAGGCTCTCAAGGAGAAGATAAAGGAGCTGGAGAAAGAGCTCACCCTTGACAAGGTTGTAGCTGAAATCAGGACAGTTTTATGGGCCAACATTGGCCAATCAATAACAAATCAATGGCAATATATAGAGACTATTCATTAGCAAATGGAACTCATAGGCAAAGCACACAAGGAAGTCCAAAGAGCAAGGGCATCTCTAGGCAATATCCCTGAGATAGCCAATATAATGATCAATGTTCTCAATAAACACACAGGTCCTCAGCTGGCAGCAATAGGGATCCCCAATAGAACTGAAACCATCCTGCTGATAAAGAGGGTCCTCACATTGAGAAGCCTGGTACAAACATTGGATAGAAGAAGCCAGGACATGCAAACAGAAGTAAAAAAATTCATGGATAAGTTTGCAGCATTACAGAGCAGAGGCCTTCCTGGCTTACTGAACAGTGCAGGGAGGCTACTATCACATGAGAATTATGCCAAATGGGTGAATACATTTGCCACCAATCAGATCACTGCAGGATCAAGTACCCCAGAGGAAACAGGGCCAGCATCTGGGCAAAGTCTCTATGACGGAGTAGAGAACTTATTTTTTATTATGAATGAGATCAAACATTTGTTTGAAGTGCCTCCAAACTTCTACAAATATACAGAGGCAGATGAAACCTTAGATGCAATTTTGAGACATCAACTACCTACACAGGAATGGTGGACCAAAATGATACAGTTGTTACTGTAAACAAGAGGCTTTCATCAAGTTTTTTCATCAAAAAATATAAGTCATCATGTTCAGAAAAATTTGATGCATTCAGTATGTCTGGAGAAGAATGGACTGAGCCAGCTCAGTAAACCAATTCGGCCACTAAAGCAATACTGACAGCTACAGATGACAGGGCCGAGAAAGCTACAGCATGACAAAGCCATAAAGACACATCATTCAGCATTAAAGCAGAACGCTCAACCGACTCAGTAGCCTCCAAAGGTCAAAGGACTTCTGACAGAATTAAAGAGTATTCATTTTGTATTTAGAGCAACAATAACTTCCTTATCTGTTATTCTGTAAAGTTGGTGAGCGTATTTATTTATCAAGTGACTCAGCAATTCAGATATTTTTGTATAACCAATTGTATATATTCCCCCTCGCATAAGCTTGCAGGGGTTGTTGATTTTCTCTTCAGGAGATACTATGTTGTAAATGTTCAGAGTTTTAATACAACAAAGCTGATGGAATTTCCAAAGTTATGTGTTGTCTGATGCGTTTTGGTGTGCTTGCTGAATGCTACAGGATTCCTGCGTATTTCATGGAACAATAAGTTTCTTTAACCTGTTCGTTATGTTTGTTATTTCCTTCATAATCCATTCATGTTCTGTGTTTCACAGTTTAATGGCAAAGAAAAAGAATAGTTCAGGATTTATTCATAGAATACCCTGAACTCAATCTAAGCTATTATGTATGTTTTCCTCAGTTATATTTATAAAAGTGTGATTCTTAATTGCTGCACTTCCAAACTATACCTTTCACAGTGATTATCGTTCAGGAATTCAAACCTGCTCCTGGTCAATACATCTCTTTCTCACATCACCAACTTAGTGGAAATTTCTTAATTGCCTTCCACTGGTTAAACATACTTCATCATTATAATTTCAAGTTTGTCTCATGAAATATTTAAATGGCCCTGCAGTTTCAACAATCCCACTCAACACTTCAAACAACCTGTAACCACAGACTCCATTGCCCAATGGTCTAAAACTGTCTGAAGATATCATCGTAAGTACTGAAAGACATCATTCAACCAAAATTCTCAAACCAAACCCTCACCTCATACCTAGCCTAAAATTCTTAAGAACAAAGTTAAACAGTCAAAGAGAGAGCCCTCTCTGATTACAGGTTGGCTAGAACCTGTGATCCAAAGCTTGGTTAGTGGTTACCCTGACCGTATTCCCTCAAGAGTCAAAGGGAACAACCTGGGTGTTAACAGAACCCTGACAAGAGGATTGAGCACAGAGAGCAGTAAAGGCAGGCAGAGGAGACAGAGGATTGAGCTGACCATAGGTAGCATCGAGCACTAGAGAGCTTGAGGAATCAAGCCTTCCCATAGAGGAATCTGTCCGGATAGAGCATCATAGTTGGCTCTTTCCATTGTAGACCGAGGGTCACATATCTGGTAGGAAGAACAAGAGTCTATGTACTCCAAGTGGCTTGGGGAATCCAAGAACCATCGTGCCAAGCAAAATCTACTTCAGGAGAACTCATATTGAGTCCCTGCATTGTAATTTCTCTGCTGAAAGACACAATAAAATAAGGCCACCACTGAAGCTGGACCGGAGACGTAGCCCTGGAGAATAGGGTGAACTCCTTATTAAAAATTGTTTGTGTCTTTGTATTTCTTACTGTATTTCTCTGTTGTCTTTCCATTTATTTTATGTGTATTGGAAATCTGATCGATCCGTTGTTTCAATAACACAGAACACACACACACCAGCACATGGGTCTGTAATACCTTTTTGTTTAATAAATCTTCACTAAGGTCACTCATAGGGTGATTATCATATCAATGGGTGCATCAAGAAGGCATGAAGATTTCACCTTCAACCCTTTGGAGTGCTATAATACACCCTTTTTGCCTCATAGGCACCTGGGCGCATCACGAAGGTGCGAAGCTTTCACCTTCATCCATTTTGACTGATACAATGCACCCTCTTTTCCTTAGGGTGCATGGGTGCATCATGAAGGCACGGAGCCTCATCACTTATCCCTTCAACATGAAATAATGTGCCCTCATTTGTCTTGAGCGTATAGGCACACTTTGAAGACCCAAAGCTCCACTTTTCTTATCCTTCATTAGTTTGGAGTGCGACAATGCACCCTCCTTTTCTCCCAGGGAGCATGAGCACATAGGGAAGATGTGAAGTCATATTTTCTCATTCCTTCGAGCCTTCAAGCTGCTACAGTGTGACCAGGCCAATGTTTCCTCTTTCTTAATCTTATTAGTGCACCACAAAGCCATGAGTGATCATGCATGTCCCTTCGTTCTTTGAGAGTGTTCCCTCCTATTTTTCATGTGTGTTTTTCCTTGCATGCAAGTTATTTTTGGCTATCACTCATAGTTTTACATGATCTATCATTCATGGTGACTCTTTAAGCATGATTTACAAGTTTTGTTGCATAGTTATTTGTTTTAAGTTGATCTTGTTGTTATGAGTGTGAATCCACAAACAGGCGTATGTGCTACAAGTGTTGCCACCGTGTTGTAATTTTTTGGATACATTCCACCATGAAAAGTAGCCTCTAAATAACTTTTAGAAGCAAGCATTGGTGAGTTTCTTAAAGTTGCAAGGTCGAATGTTCCTATATATGAAGACACTCAATGTTATATCGACAAGGTGAATGAGGCTACCTGGAGCAAGATCTACAACACGTTCATGCAAGAAATATTCCCTAAGGACTTAGAATATGTGCATGCATATATACACATAAAGAAGTCCAAGATCCATAGAATCATATGGAGATGTCTAGTCATGCCATGTGCTGAAGCTATTGAATGGATAATTACACATATGGATGACTCACACCTTGTGCTACACAGTGAGAGTGGAAGTCACCTCGCCACCTATTATGGTGAGGATATGCAAACGTATTATAAGAATATCAAGCCCAATGAGTATGAAAATGATATTTTCTATACAAAATGGGGTAACCTCGACATGACAGCTGTTATCAAACAATGTTTTTGAGAACCCGCTAAGTTCCACCTTTTCCCATCATCAGTCTCACTGATGAAAATATTAAGAGAAGTGTATCATTATTTGATGGATGTGTATTGTCGGATGTTTGTTGTTAAGTATGTTGATGTTTTCTAAGGGAATTGGATATATATGCTCAATTTGGTGGAGAACAGTGGAGGAACTTTTAACTGGGCGGATAAGTTATCCCATGAGTTGCAATGACAGGTGGGGCAGGTCAAATCATCTTTGCAAGGAAATAAATGTCAGGAATTTTAGATGTATGCATATCTCCTAGATGGTATATGTGCATGATATGTGTTCCCAAAGATATATTGGAACTGGACTCCTAAATAGAAGCTCCCAGTGTATGTCCATTATAGGTTGTTATTGGAGGGAAGATTCATAGGCACATATGATAGATTGGTCGACCACTTCTTTGCAACCATATTTCTTTTGATATTTGTGATTGATTCACCATTTAGGAAAAATAAATTTAGGGAGTCACTTCAAGATATTGCGGATTGGTTTGCCGCTCCAGAGGGAACATACGTCAAATGCTTCATATTTCAAATGGCCCCTCATCTTATGCTCCAATATGTGAAAAACAATGTGGTCATGCAGGAGGTGGAAAATCAGTTGGATAAGGGATTATCAGGAACCCTTCATAGGAGGAAGAAATCCGCTTGGCATACTTTTCCATTAAGAATGAGTTTATATGAATTGAAGAGTCAATGGGAATTGGAAACTGAAACATCAGAGTTGATCCACCTACATTTCATCACCAAATATTTCCATGCATATGATCTCAGATGAATTGTTAGGAAACATTATGAAAGGATCGGACATAATATAAGGTATTCATCAATATGTTGACCATAGGATGAAAAGATAAAGAACTAGTACAATGCCAAAATAAATACACATCTAGCCATGGATGCTAGTTCACCTCATAACTCACTAGCTCAGGGCTTGTAGTAATAGGAACAGGAGGAGGAGGAAACAACGCATCAAGTTAAAAACTTAGCTCCAAGGAAAAGGATCAGGTACTCATTAGGAGAAATCAGTAGAAAATGGAAGGTTGATCCTTTGAATACATGATATACACAAAAAAAGCTGGAGAGGAGAGAGGAAGAAGAAGAGGAGGAGGAGGAGAAGATCAAGAAGCAAGATGATTTGCTCAAAAAGAGACTAGTAGAAGAATAAGAGAGAATATGGGAAGGAGAATAATAGTAGAGGTAGTCTCAGGAGGAGGAAGCAACACGGAGATTGGAAGAAGAAAAATTAACTGAAGAACTGGAGGATGAGTTGGAAGAGGAAGAAGACACGACCCAACCCATGGAAGATGAGCCCAGTACTCCTAGTGAACAACCACTGGCAAGAGGACATATTTCATTCAGTGAAATGGGAATCGCACCTCCTCCAATAGAATCAGCCATGAATATATGTAGTGTAATGTTTGATCAGTTGAAGAAGAGGATCATACAACAAAGGAATAGATATTTCCCACTGGATCCTCAAAAACTAGTCTCAGTAGAGACAAAAAAGGTGATCACCTCCAACACTAGAAGAAATCTGAGGGAATTTATGGTGGAAAATGTTGCATTCGCTACATCGGCATAGGATAACTCTAAGTATTTAATAAATGAAAATGCTAGGTTGAAAATATAACTTCTTGCGATGATTAATAGGTGGAGCATCTTGTGGTAGAGAACCAACAGTTGTCATCACATAACTACAATACCACAGAATGACAGTCAGTGATACTAGAAGATTTGGGACCAATGGAGGATACCATGGCATGAATATACGATGAGATGATACTTATACATCAGTTCATGGCCCCTCTCATTAGTATTCAGAATAACTCATAAGAAGTAGTGAAACTCCTAAAGATAGAAATGAAAGTAGTTGATTTGATGTAGTAGTGGATTGTCAAATATCCAGATGCTCCAGAGCAGTTGGAACAGAAGGAAAAGATTGTCATAGAAATTGACAGAGTGCAATTTAGAATCTACCTACAAAACTACTTGCATAGTGGAGCCTATTTGGTGAACACCATGGCTTATTTTAACCAACTACATAAGGGGTTTGAGTCTATTAGACAGAAGCAAGGGATGTCCGCCATCATAACTCTTGAAGAAATACAAGGAAGGGAGGTCATCTTTCAAGAGATCCAGGATTAAATTGAACAAATCAACCAGGTGATTGAATAGGAAGGCTTGGAGGTGACCAAAGATGTTATTCAGTAGTATGCCTTTGCACCAATCAAAGTGCACATGAATCTTTCATTGTTGTGGAATAATGTCTAGTCAAGATCCAAGAACATATTGTCCAAGCCATTGCAAGTGAAAGTGCACTACAAAGGATATTTTCTAGATTGGATCATATCCATCACAAACGAGTTTAGAGCTTGGTACTCTTACATCTCAGATTAACTCCATGAAGAAGCACATGGTCTATCCATTTGATGATCTTCGTATTTTAGCAGATTGTCTTATTAGGCCATTGTCTCATGTGTAAATTGTTTTATGTAATAAATTTTATGTAGTGAAGTCCAAGGGACAAGTGGAAAATGAAAATCCCCTCATGGGAATGTAAGGAGTCATATTAGAATAAAAAATAGTTTTAGACATCAAAGAGTCATGAGGGGTCAAGAGTCATTATATTTGTTATAAATAGCTCCTCATAACTCTAGGTAGAGGCTTTTGGGCTAGACTTTTGGAGGATTGTCCTTTGCTTCTCTTGCACCACATGGGAGATAGATTATTCTTTGGAGAAACAAGTTGTGGCTGCATGTTCCACTATTTGATACAATGTTTCATCATTGTAATAGTGTACTTGGAATCTTATGCTTATATTTAGAAGATCATTAAGTTGAAATTCCTTCATACATGTATCATGTATATAGTGGGACTATTATGGTTGCGTGTATAGTATATGTTGCTTTAGTAACATACTAATTTTATGAACTATTTTGTAGCTTACTTATCCTCATTGTTGAATGAATCTTGTTATGTTTCAACAATTGTTGTTTACTATTTGGATTAATTTGTAGGTACTCAACAAATATTTCTCATTTCCCAGGTCCCCCTTTAGGATAGTACTATTACATTTCTAACTGGTGGATCATTTCTCTCACTAGCCACATAAGTCTTCCTAGTATACCTTATATTGGGTGTCTCGCAAATCTTACATCCTTGTTGACCCAAAGAAGCATTGCATTCTCTTATGTCTGATTATGACTAAGGCATTCCAATGGTGGATGAACTGTATGACTGGATGGGACTCCTACACTAAATGGTGTGAGGTTTAGTTGGGACTTCACATTGGGTAGATCCTCTTGAAATTTTGGCGGGATCCATTACCGTTAAAATTTATTGCGCTAGAAGGAGGGTCAGATGTCAAGCTGTGCCTATGAAGTATGTTTGAATCTTTTTACTTTAATGGCTTCATCCCAAATCATAATCATGGGGTGTTTTACAAATCCTTTGGATCTTGGATCCCTGTGGACTTTTTACATCACTTGTCACGATTTAAATTTGATGGCAAGGGTACATCAACCGTCCTTGTGTATGTTATTGATTTTGTTCAATTTTTCTTCTTGAATGATATTTATTTAGAATAAATAATTCCATGGTTTTTTTCCCTTACATTGGATGGTCGTGTGAAGAAATGGTGCTATTCTTTACCCACTGCCTCTATCACATATTTTTCTCACTTGGTTAACAATTTGTATCGTTTTTTTGATAACTATGATATCAATATGTTATTAAAAAAAATTATCAACTAAGAATGGAATTGACTAAATCTCTTGAGCATTTTGTTGGCTGGTTCCTCCATTTTTTTATTAATTTATAGTTGAGGATGTGGAATGGAAGTATTTGATGAGAATTTTTTATTCTTAGTTTCGATGTCAAGGAAATATTTTTACTTAGATTCCCCTGATCAAGACAAATTTCAGCTTCCAGAAGAAGAACTGAGTATGCTCTTTGTCCCATGTCCTCCTCCCTTTGATGTTCTGTACAATGGACCTAGACCAATCATTAAATCAGAAGATCATCTTACAGATGAAGAACTCATTTTTAGTTCACATCTCCCACTCGATGGTGATTCATCTTAACTCACAAATCAACCATCTAATATTCCACCCATTAATCAAGATGAACCATGGAATGATCAAGACCCCAACGATTTTATTTTTTCTAAATTATATGGTCATGGTCGTTCGATGAATCTGGATGAATCTTTGTTCCTACATGAATAGTTGGATTTGGATAATTTTCAAAAGGTGTCTGATACGATTATTAAATATTCCATTTCAGATATATCTCATTTCGATTAAGAAGATGATATGCTTATAATTTAATACTTTTGCATTCATATCGAACCTTTATCTTTGGTTGAGTCTTGTGAATTAAATGTTGAATCCTCTCTTTATTAGTTGTTGACCATGTTGTCTCAATATTTGGGATCAATTCAGGTGAGTAGGGCACCTCAAATAAGGTTGATGGTTATTTCAGGTCCTTCTCAATATGGCAATATTTTTTTATCTCAGTCAGATTTTGGTTTTCCTACACACCTTTTGCATTGATGTTAGAACACAGGATGATGATGCCTTCTCGAGGGATGCTTCTTTTATTCACTTAAATTTTTTCAACCCTCGAGTAAGTAAATTTAATTTGATCATCGATCTTCCACCACTCTATCACTTTTCTACCAAATGTCAAATATGTAGTGTCGAGACAAAGAAGAAATTTAGTGAATACCTTACATCATTCATCCAAGAATCCTACAAACATGACAACTTTAATCACAATCAACCTGAGAATATTATTCATGGCATGGATCTTCCTTTTTGTAATCTTTCTTGCATATATTTCCGTAAAGTTTTTTTCCATGATCCTTTTAGGGATTTATTAGAATATTCTTTTCAATTTAGGCCCATGTCTTGTAGATTTTTTTTTCATATGATTTTTCAAGTCTTGTAAGGTCATAATCCTAGTGATTATTGTTGTTGCGAAGTCCTTCATGTTGTAGACTAGTTAAGTGTAATACATGATCCGTCCATGCTTTATTTAGTTTACGATAGGTTAGGTTGCATATAGTTAGATGCATTGCATTTTGTTTTCCTTGTCTTGTTTTGGTTTCATTTAAATGTTCAGTTCAATTAGCCTTTGAACAAGTCGGTTTGACCTTCGAAATAGATTGGCTATCTTTTTGCGAAAGGAAAGTTGTAGTAGCATATATCCATTGGCTTATTTGTCACCCTCTTCCTTGATTTGGTTTACAACCTTCAAGACGATTATTTTTTGATGGAAAATATGATCCTTCAAATGAGAAGCTATAAGAAAACCATGAAAATTGTACCTATCTAGGATTCTTGTTCCCACGCTCGGTCCTATAATGGATGGTGTGTTCTTGCCCATCTATCTGTGTAGAATAATATGAGGGGAAAAATTTTAGCGACTAAAGCATCATATATTTTGTCTTTGAAGGAACAACCTCTCTTGCTCTCAAAAAGTTGGGATCCCTCTTCTGCCTATTGAAAAATAATAAGTTCCTATGCACAATCCTATGAAATAAAGAAAAATAATAAAAGGGTGAAATGAAATAAAGGCTTCCTACACAAGGAGGTGAAGCAAGAAACTTAACCGGGGTACTGTCCAGGCTCACTGATAGTGGAGCAATGTTTGTGTTCATGAAGAAACTTTGTCGGGGTGTTTTCCAGGCCTATTGGCAATGGAGCAACGCCAGAGATGTAAAAATCACACTCTGATTGTTTTATTTCGCCATACTATATTCCCTACTTATGTAGACATGATATTGATGTGGCTCGTTCAATGTTTGTGTTGCTATGAGTTGTGGAATTGGAAAATACTTCATCTTTAACCAGATAGAGTGGAGAACCGAAGGTAACTCATTGATTGAATCAATACTTCCTAGAGAATTTAGACTTTGTGCTTACAATGAAACCATTTCAGAGAAGCTGGAGTTCTCCCAATATCTTGCCAATGTTGTCGTTGTGACAACGACCCTCCAAAATTCTTTCCTATGCCAATTTCAGATCCTACAGTAACTATCATTTCAAGGCCCCATGTGTCATCATCTAGTTTTATTTGATATTTGTTCCTTTTCTCCTAATATCTCATCCTCCTAAGTCAATGTTTCCTAAGTGTCGTAACTTGACCATTAGAGTTGTTTAAGTTAGTAAGTTTTGGGTAGGTGAACTCATGACCTTTCTTAGACTTAGAAACTTGCTCTATAGCCATGCACACACTCAAAAAGCACATAAAAGTAGAAAAAGAAAGAAAAATCATGAAAATCTCTCACAAAAGCAAAAAGCACACTTTGAGTTAATGAAGGCTTCCACTTGAGGAAAGCACACTTCTTAGGGTAGAAGGAATGTGCCCTACCTAGGTTCACTCCTTCAAGTTGAGAAAATGTGCCCTACCTAGGTGCACTCCTTCATGATGAATACTTGCACCCTATCTAGGCACATGAATGAACTAACTTGGCCATGAAGGTGCACTCCTAGAAAGTAGGAATCATCTTAACTTTCTCTTAATTGATCCTTTTAACTAGTCCTTTTAACTGATGACAAGTGGCACTCATGCACGAATCTATTTTTCATGTTGATATCTTTACAAGAAATTTGTTAAGCATTCCTTCATCATCATTTCATCTGAGTGCACAGTTGGAGAATCATCAAGTCCTTCATCAACCAATGCAGCACGTAAGTTTCATATCCAAATCTTTATTTATTTTCATCATTTCACCCTCAAATATTGCTTTGCTTGTTGCAGATTTCTTGTTTTGCAGTGTGTTTACTTGTGTTTTAGTTGGATCTTCATATTGCAAGTGTTTATTCACTACCGCATATGAGAAACTTTTCATATTCCTAAAAAATTTCATCTTCCACCATGCATTTGATAACAGCTATAAATATTTGCAAACCCTTCTTTGTCTCATCGAAGCTCGAAGCTCCTTCAGCCTCAAAAATACACCATGATCAATAGATTTTTCCTCATAGGTGCATGGGTGCTTCACGAAGGCATGAAGCTTTCACCTTCATCCCTTTGGAGTGCTACATTGCACCCTCTTTGCCTCATAGGAACATGATTGCATCACGAAGGAACGAAGCTTTCACCTTTAGCTCTTAAGAGTGCTACAACCCTCTTTGCCTTAGGGCACATGGGTGCATCACAAAGGCACAAATTCTCATCACTCATCCCTTCGACATGTGACAATGCACCATTCTTTTACTTGTGCACATAAGCACACTTTGAATACCTGAAGCTCCACTTTTCTTATCCTTCACTTTCTCAAAGTGCGACAATGTGCCCTCCTTGTCTCCTAGGGCACATGAGCACATAAGGGAGGTTTGAAGCCATAGTTTCTCATTCCTTCAATGCTTCACGGTGCTACGGTGCACCCTCATCAATATTTCCTCTTTCTTGAGCACATTAGCACACCACAAAGCCCTGATTGATCATGCATGTCCTATCATGCCTTGAGAGTGCACCCTCCTAGTTTTCATGTGTGTTTTTACTTGCATACAAGTTATTTTTGGTTTTCGTTCATAGTTTTACATGCTTTATGATTCATGGTTACTATTTAAGCATGATTTAAAAGTTTAGTTGTTTTGAGTTGATTAATGTCTCTATGAGTGTTATTCCACAAACAAGTTTCCGTGCTACAAGTGTTACCATTGTGTCGTCATATATTGGATACATGCCACCACTCAAAGTAGCCTCCAAAGAACTTTTAGAAGAAAGAATTGGTGAGACGCTTGAAGTTGAAAATTTTAATTCTCTATATGTGTGTACACCAAGTGTTATGTCAATATGATGATAGAGGGTACCTAGAGCAAGATCTAAAACATGTTCATGCAAGAAACATTCCTTGAGGACTTAGAAGATCTACATGCTACACATAAAGAATTATAGGATACTGAAGTAATCGATAATTACACATATGGATGACTCGCACATTGTGCCATGCAATGAGAGTGGTAGTCACCTCGCCGCCTATTATGTTGAGGATATGAAGACATACTATAAGGTTCTCAAGCCCAATGAGTATGCAAACAATAGTTTCTACACAAAATGGGGTGACCTCAACATGATGGATGTAGTTGAGATCCTATTTAGTTCCACCATTGCCCATAAGAAGTCTATCCAATGAATATCTTAAGAGAAGCATATCATCATTTGATGGCTATTTATTGTAAAATGTTTGGTCTTAAGAACATTGACATTTTCCAAAATAATTGGATATATATGCTTAATCTAGTGGTGAACCATGGAAGAGCTTCTAATTGGGAAAATATGTTATCCTATGAGTTGCAGCGACAGGTGGGGCATGTCAAAGCATATTTGCAAGCACATCGATCTCTAGAATTTTTACATTTATTCATATTTCCTTTATGGTATCTATACATGATATGTGTTCCCGAAGCTATATTGGAACTAGACTCCATAGAAGTTCCTAGTGTATGCCCACTATTCGTATTATCATAGGGAAGCTTTAGAGGCACATATGACATATTGGATGACCACTTCTTTGTAACCATCCTTCACTTGATATTTGAGATTGGTTTTCCATGCATGATAGATTAAGTCAAGGAGTCACTTCGAGATATTGAGGATTGGTTTGCAGCTCTGGAGGGAACATACATCAGATTCTTTAGATGTGAAACACCCCTCATATTATGCCACAATATGTGGCAAACAAAGTGGTCATCTAGGAGGTGTAAAATCAGTTGGACAAGGGACTGTTGGGAACTCTTCACAGGAGGAAGAAAGCCCCTTGGCCTAGTTTTTCATTAAGAATTAGTTTATATGGATTGAAGAGTCACAACACATTAGTATTCAAAACAGCAGAGCTGATCTACCTACACTTAGTCACCAAAGATCTCCTTGCATATGATCACATGCGAATTTCCAAGTAACATTGTGAAAGGATTAGACATAATACAAGGTATTCATCAATATGTCGACCAGAGGATGAAAAGATAAAGAATTGGTATAATGCCAAAATAAAAACATATCCAGCCATGCATGCCAGATCACCTCATAAATCACCATCTCGAGGCTTGCAGGAATAGGAACAGGATGAGGAGGAAACAACGCCTCAAGTTAAGAAGTTACCTCTTTGGAAAAGGATTAGGTACTCAACAAGAAAAAGCAGTAGAAAATGGAAGGTTGATCCTTTGAAAATAGGAGCTACACAAATAGATTCAAAAAGGAGAGAGGAATAATAAGAAGAAGAAGAGGAGGAGAGAAATAATCATGATGAGTTGCTCAAAAATCAACTAGTAGAAGAAGAAGAGAGAAGACATGAAGATGAAGAACACCAGAGGTAGTCTCAAAAGGAGGAAGCAACACAAAGACTAGAAGAACAAAAATTAACCACTAATAGGATGACATCTTCCATTTGGTGAAATGGGAATCAAACCTCCTCCAACAGATCGAGTCATGGATATATGTAGCATAACGTTTGATCAATTGAAGAAGAGGATTGTAAGGAAAAGGCATAGATATTTCCCATAGATTCCTCAGGACCCAGTCTCAGTAGATATAGAAAAGGTGATTATCTCCAACACTAGAATAAATAGGAGGGTAATTATGGAAAAAAATGTTGCATTCGCTATAGTGGCAAATGATAACTCTGAGTATTTATTGAATGAAAATTCCAAGTTGAAAAGATAACTCGTTGTGACAAAGAAGTATAGAACCAATGGTTGTCATCATAGAAATACAATACCGCATAATGGCAGTCGGTGAGGCTAGAAGATTTGGGACCAATGGAGGATACCATGGCATGATTATATGACGAGATCATACTTATACAGCAAGTCATGGCCCCTCTCATTGGAATTGATACGAATGCACAAGAAGTTGTGAAACACCTGAATATAGCAACCAAAGTAGTTGGTCTGATGTAGGAGTGGACTGCCAAATAACCAGATGCTCTAGAGCACTTGGAAAAGAAGGAAAAGATGCTTGAAAAAATTGACAGGGTGTAATTGAGACTCTACCTATAGAACAGTGAACACCATGGCTGCTTATAACCGACTGCATAAGGAGTTTGAGTCTCCTACAGAAGCATGGGGTGCCCACCATCGGAACTCTTGAAGTAATCAAAGGTAGGAAGGTCATTTTTCAGGAGATCAAGGATTACATTGGATAAATAAAGTAGGTGACCGAACAGGAAGGATTGGATGTGGCCAAAGATGTTATTTAGAAGTATGCCTTTGCATCATTCAAAATTCGCATGAATCTTTCATGGTTGTGGAATAATTTCCAAACAAGCTCCAAGAACATATTGTTAGAGGCATTGGAGGTGAAAGTGTTCTACAAAGGAGGATTTCTAGATCAGATCAAAGCCATTGCAAAGGAGTTCAGAGCTTGGTACTCTTGCATCACAAGTGAACTCCATGAAGAAGAACATGATATATCTATTTGATGAGCTTCTTATTTTAGCAGATTTTTCTTATTAGGTCATCAGCTCATGTGTAAATTGTTTTATGTAACAAATGTTATGTAAAGAAGTCCAAGGGACACATGTGGAATATGAAAAGCCACTCATATGAATGAAATGAGTCATATTATAATATGAATAGTTTTAGAAGTCAAAGTGTCATGAGAATCTCAAGAGTCATTATATTTGTTATAAATATATCCTCATAACTCTAGGTAGAAGCATTTGGGCTAGGATTTTGGAGGCTCAGCCTTGGCTTCTCTTGCACCACATAGGAGATAGATTATTCTTTAGCGAAGAAAATTATGACTTCGTGTTCCACTATTGGATACAGTGTTTCATCCTTGTAATAGTGTACTTTGAATCTTATTCTTATAATCAGAAGCTCATTCAGCTGGAATTTCTTCATATATGTATCGTGTATATATTTGGACTATACTGGTTGTGTGTACAGTATATGTTGCTTTATTTACATACTAAGTTTATGAACTATTTTGTAGCTTAGTTATGTTCATTGTTGAATTAATGCTATTGTGTTTCAATGATTGTTGTTTACTATGTGGTCTAATCTGCAGGCACTCAACAAATATTTCTCATTTCCCCGGGTCCCCCTTTAGGATAATACTATTACTTTTCTAACCGGTGGCTCATCTCTCTCACCAGTCATGTAAGTCTTCCTAGTATACCTTATATTAGGTGTCTCACAAATATTACATCCTTGCTTGCCCAAAGAGGCATTGCATTCTCTTATGTATGATTGTGACCAAGTTATTCCAACGATGGTCGAACCATATGACCGGATGGGACTCCTACACCAAATGCTATGAGGTCTAGTTGGGACTTCACATGGGGGAGATCCCCTTGAAATTTTGACACGATCCAGCACCATCAACAAAACCCTAAGTCAAGTTTAAGAGGGGAATGTTAGGTAAACTTGACTCAGGGATAGAGTCAAAATTGACCACGTTAAATAGTAGTGGTTTTGTGCACATGGTATATTATACCCGTGGTTTTATTCCCATGGTATTGCATGTAATAGAGCCTATAAAAGGTTAGGAATACTTAAATGTAAATAAAATCTAGGGAGGAGAGCGATGAAGGGACACTTGGCTAGGTTGGTGTTATAGACATTTTTGTGCCTTACAACATTGAGCGTGAAATGTCCATAATCCAAGGGATCCAAAGTCCCTAAACATGTTTTTCCCACCCCTAGAGGAACAAGGCTAACAAACCACAGCAATTCACAGAAGTTCTCCACCAGAAACTGCTCAAAAACAAGTCAATTCAGGATCAATTCAGAGGCTCCACTAGCTGTTTGCGCTGAAATGCAGAGATTACACTGGCTAGGTGCACTGCAACGCAGGTAGAAGCACTACCAGGGTGCGCTGAGCGGGAAGTGACAAATGGCAAGTTCATTCAACGAGGTGGAAAGACCCTGGAAGCTTCCAGAATCTTCTCCAATGACACTTGCCTCAATGAATTCGACTAGTGATGAGTAAGAGGCTCTTAGTCTCCAAGTGGAAGCAAGAACTGACAGAGGGAGAGGACACTAGTCAGATCTCAAGCTGACTCATCCTCTCTCCAAACATCTATATATGGATCTCTCCTCCATGAGATCCAGGAGGCTGGAATTTTGTTATTGCAAAGAATTGCTGTTGGTTTGAGATTGGAATCATTGGGTGCTTAATGCTTTGAAGGGAGGTGAAGATAGGAATTTCATTCGCTGGGAGGTAGATGCTGGATTGGAGCCCTCTTGGTTGTATCTCCTCCTGAACCTTGTTATTCATCAATAAAGCTATCTTGGTTTCTCCTATATACTGATGTATCTTTGATGTATGATTGCATTAGTATGTTTAGTTTATTTCTAATCCTGAACTAGTTATGAATATGAATCTATGTCTTTGTGTAGTGTTCTCTTCTTGTGATCTTGCAGAAACCCATTGAAGCTGGGCGAGCGAGAAGGCAAGTAGCTGGGAACTCTCAAAGAGAAGAGAAACCGGATCGAGGGACAAATGGAAGACACCGGTTAGTCCATCCATCTCTCTTCATTCTTAATTCATAAAGGAATAATACTAGAATAGTTGTTTCTATTTGTTGCTAAGGCACTGTCACACCTTAGGTGGATAGGATCGTCCTGCATAGGCATTTTTCCCCACAACAGTTGGCCAAGAGTTTTGGTAAGGATAATGAATCATTGGGTTGGGTTTTTCTTGGAGTTGGGGTTTTCCACGGTAAATATTTTATTCATTATATGTATGTTTTATTATTTTTTATATGTTAATGTTTTTCCTCTCACTAAATTTAATATCTCTCATGGTAAATATTTGGTTTTACTTCGGTTTTTTTTCTAGAAGGGCCATGAAATAACTTGGTAGGAATACACATGGAAACCATTAGTTTGGATGAGAATCCTCCATTGGATAAGTGGGAGGATTTCAAAACTCTATTTTTTTATGTATAGGACCAATGGATCAAATGGAATTACTTCAAGCAAATACAATGGCATAGTGTGTAGGAGTACACTACAGAATTCAAGAAGATGGAAATAATGTTGCATCTCTCTTCCAAGAACCTATATGTACTCCTCAAGTATCTAGGGGACATACATATCGATATATGAAATAAATTGTTGTTATTCAAACCCATAATAATGGATGAGGCTTATGTATAGGCACAATTGTTGTAAAGCATAGGCCGAATAGAAATTAAGTGTTTCAAGGTAGAAGGAACACTAGAAATCTTCCAAAGAATGGAAGAAGAAATGGAAAGGGGGGAATGAAAAAAATATAGTTGCCAAAATTGTTCCAAAACACACCTATGAAAATATCCCAATGACCACTTCAACCACCATAACATTGATGGCCATACAGAAGAGAAGTGTGGAAATTACATCTAGAACTCAACCCAAAGAACTTGAAGAAAGATAAAAAGAAAAATATCATAGTCAAAGATTCAAGCAATTTGGTGGAAAGTAACTCATATGTGGATGAGAAGATAATTTATAGATCAATGTGAAAGGGGATGAATATAAGTACTCCTTGGAAACAATAAGAGAAGGAGATGACCAAGCTCTTCCTTATAAAGATATAGGTCAAAAAACGAAAACTTATGGTATATTCAACTTAGGATCATCGGAGAATCTCATCTCATTTGAGTTAGTCAACAAATTGGGATTGGAGGTTTGAGATAATCCCATCTATCCTATATCCATTGGGATGGGTAAATAAGGATTCGAAAATCAACATAGCAACATAGTGCCAAATCAAATTTTCTATCAATATTTATTTTATTAATGAATTAAAGTTAGATGTACTTCCACTTGATGTATGTGTAGTTGTTATGAAACCAGCTCACAAAAGTATAGAAAAGATAGATCAACACCTTAGATTTCAGCCTCTTCGAGGGGGCAACCTCCTTTACATTACATAAATGAACAATTATTGGATGACTCAAATGACAAAACCTCCTTTCTATATATAGGAGTCTAAGGAGTCACAATATAACCCAACTGACATAACAATAATAATATAAAGCCACAAAAATAACGATAGAGGGATTCTATGGGGCACAGTAATAACAATATGGGGACAATAGGGGCACAATATTAATAAGGGATACAACTACAATAGTAATGGGGTAATCATTAGTATTATGGGGACCCAACATGCCCCTCTCCTTCAAAAAAGTGTTGTCCTCAACACTTGAGTAGTTCTGGATGCTTCTGTATAAAATTCTCATCCTCCCATGTGAAATCTTCAGCAGATAAGTTCTTCAACTTGATAAGATAATCCGAAATTGATCGATTTTGTAGCTATCGAGTTCTTGTTTCTGTGACTGCTTTCGGTTCCAATATAATTTTTCCTTCCTCGTCAAGTTCTGGAAATATTGTTTGAATAAGGAACATGTCGCCTATAACCTTCTTTCAACATGAAACATGGAAAACTGGATGCAATCAAGAAGCTGCAGGAAGCACCAATTTGTATGCCATAGTACCAATCTTTTGCAACACCTTGTTTGGACCATAATACTTTGGTGATAATTTATTTTCCTTCTTAGCTTGCTTGAGGGACATTTGATTATATGGTTGTATCCGTAGGAATACCCAATCACCTACATCAAAACTTCTTTCACTCTGATGTTGATCTGCCTGTTGTTTCATTCTATTATGTGCCAACATGAGGTTATCCTTTAAGTGTTGGAGGACTTTTGGTTGATGTTCGATGTGATGTTCCACTGCTTGGACCTTAGAATTTTCTCTTAAATATGATGTGATGGATGATGGCTGATATCCATAAAGTTCCATAAATGGGGTCATTTTTGTTGCTATATGGAAGGAAGTGTTATACCACCATTCAACCAGAGGCAACTATTTGACCCATCGTGTATGTTTATCAGATACAAAGCAACGAAGATATCCTTCCAAACATTTGTTTACTATCTCAGTTTTCCCATCAGATTGAGGATGATAAGATGAGCTATGAGCTAACTGAGTACCAAGACAGAAAATAATTCTGTCCAAAAATTTCCAATGAAAATGGGATCTTTGTCACTTACAATAATCTTTGGGTTTCCATGTAGCTTTTGAATTGTTTCCATAAATGCAGTGGAAACTATACTAGCTTTAAATGGATGTGATAATGCACAAAAGTGTGCATACTTGGTAAGTCTGTCAACTACCACCATGATTACACTCTTGCCCTCAAACTTGGGTAAACTTGTGTTAAAATCCATTGAAACCTCCTCCCAACGTTGGCTTGGAATGGATAAAGGTTGTCATAGACCCGGTGTCTTAATTGTTTCAACTTTATTTTGTTTGCAAACCAAACATTCTGCCACAAAATTTTGAATATCCGATTTAAGTCCATCCCAAAAAATTTCATTCTTAACCCTATGGTAAGTTTTTAAAAATACTGAGTGCCCTCCTAAGGGAGAAGTGTGCAATTCGATAAGAATCTTTTGTTTTAGCTGGGAATTCTTACAGAGGTATAAGCGAGCTTTGTACCATAACGAATCATTTTACCAGCTAAATGTATCAGACGTACTGGAATATTGTTGTAACTTCGAATAAGTGCCCACACTTCTTCATCATTCTTCCATTCCTCCCTTGCTTCATTTATCCAATCTGGTTGGATAATAGAAATAACGCACAACAATGCTTCCACCTCCTCATCCTTTCTTGAGAGTGCATTTGCCACCACATTTTTCTTCCCTTTTTTGTAGATGATTTCAAAGTCATAACCCAACATCTTTGTGACCCACTTTTGTTGCTCTTCAGAGGATAATCTTTGTTCTAAAAAGTATTTAAGGCCATTATGATCCGTTTTTACCTTGAAGTTTCTTCCCATTAGGTAGGGTCGCCATTTCATAAGTGCATGGAGCATTGCCAACATTTCCTTCTCATAAATAGCTTTTTGTAAAACATTTCCCTTGATGGGACGACTTCCAAAAGCAATGGTTCTTTCATCTTGCATTAAAATAGCACCAATTCCATTTCCTTAAGCATCACATTCCTCATTAAAGGTTTTTGTGAAGTCCGGTGTAGCATTTCTTCCTCTTCTTCATGAGTCATGCTAGAGATTTCAGGTTTCTTACTAGGTGTTTTCATTTTCTTTCCTTGGGGCATTACTTACTAATAATAATGCTCTACTACGCCATTTGAATTCCTTCAAAATAAATTTTCAAACCAAGATGAAGCAAAAATTTAAAAAAAATGTACACACCTTTTTTCACTTTGTAGGAGCTCGATATTGCCTATGATGTATCTCTGTATTTTCATATAATCCAGTTCTGAAATTGCAACCTATAGTAGCCCTCTATGTCCTCTTTCCAATGCCACCAGTCTTAAACAAATTGGATTCTCCAAGGAAAAGTTATGTGAAATCTCCCACAGTGACCTGATTATAGACTAGTTCAGTATAGCGAACTTGTACGACATGCCACCAGTCACTGTTTCAACCTTTGGCTCTGAAAAATATATACAAGAAACTATAGTCTGTCCTCTTTCTATACCTTCTTATGAAATTTTAATCTGATGCTCAGAGAGAAAGTTATGACGATTTTCCCCAGGTCACCTATTTGGAATGTGATTCAGGAGTCTACAAAAAGACCAACTTCCTCAGATCATATCTCCACAAATATAGATCAAAAAGCTCTGAAATTTGGACCTAAGGTTCAGCGCGATCTCTTCTCAAATGTTTTTTTTTTTTAGATTCTGAAATGTCGCAGAAAAAAATTTATAGTGAAAATGCCACAATGCCCTATTTGGAGCAGCGAGACCGTAGAATCCAAAGCTCTGATACCAAATGTTATGAAACCAGCTCACAAAAAGACAGAAAACAGAGATCAACACCTTAGATTTCAGCCTCTTCGAGGGGGAAACCTCTTTTACATTACACAAATGAACAATTCTTGGATGATTCAAATGACAAAACCTCCTTTCTACCTATCAGAGTCTAAGGAGTGACAATATAACCCAGCTGACCTAACAATAATAATATAAAGCCACAAAAATAACAATAGAGGGATTCTATGGGGCACAGTAATAAAAATATGGGGACAATAGGAGCACAACAATATTAATAAGGGATACAACTACAATAGTAATGGGGTAATCACTAGTATTATAGGGACCCAACAGTAGTGGTGTTTAAGAGTCTTTATGTGTACATTCATGATGTAATATTGATGTAGATATCCAATCAATACTACCTCATCAAGGAAAAAAAATCCTTCACCGTCAATACAAATAAGGGAAAGTCTAAAATTTCATTGGTAAGTGCCAACCAAGATAAGAAATTTATCAAATCTAGTATAAAGTAAGTTGTGTTATTTTTAAGACAAAATTAGTTTGTAGAAGTCATTGAGAGAAAATTCATTCCTAGAGGGGTGCACTAAGGAATGGAGACAAAAACTAGAAGAATTTTTATGGTCATATAGAGTAGTTTTCTAAGAGCCCAAAGGGATACCAGCCAAGAGGGAAGTGGAGGAAAATATCCAACTATTGTTCGACTTTTTATTTCCAAACATTGGGTTATCCAAGTAGCCTATAATATGAGTAAAGGAGGTGGAGTGGTGGCATTCATTTAACCAATTACCTCACCATGTGGGTCACCCATTGTAATTGTCCCTATGAAGGATGGTACTTTGAAAATGTGCATTGATTATAGGGTTTTGAAGAAAATAATGCTCCAGAATAGGTACCCCATGACAAAGATAAATAATCTATTGGACCAGTTGCAGTAAGTAAATTACTTCACCAAGCTAGACTTAATCAGGGTATCACTGGGTTCAAGTAAGAGAAGAAGATACCTAGAAAACTACCTTCAAAACCATATAAAAGTTTTTGTGAGTTCTTAGTCATGTCATTTGGTAGTTTATGCAATTCACACGCTATATTCATGGGTTAATGAATGACATATTTTCCCCTTTTATATATTCATTTGTTATTGTTTATTTGTGTGATATACTAGTATAGAGTGCTACCGAGGAGCATATCTCACATTCGGTGCAGGTGCTAGAGACATTAAAAAAGAACTAGTTGTTGGTAAATATCAAGAAATGTGGGTTTTCACAACAATATTTGGTGTATTTAGTGTATGTGGTTAGTGGTGGAGAGTGTTAGGTCCCTATAATACTAGTGTATTCCCTTATTATTATTGTCATTGTACCCCTTTGTTTTATTGTTGTGCCCTTACATTATTATTGTTATGTCGGCTCTGATTATTTTGTGACCCCTTAGACTCCTATATATAGAAAGGAAATCTTGTCATTCATATCATCTAAGAATTGTTTATTTGTATAATGTAAAGGAGGTTTTACCCTCGAAGAGGCTACGTTTTAAGTCATTGATCTATTTCTTGTTGGCATTATGGCACAGGTGTTGTCCTTGATGGCAACTCACTTTGGTGACAAATCTCAGTACAAGCTCTCCGAATGAAAGAAAAAGATATATACGCAGGTTCACCTAGACAAAAGCGCGTATACACGCGGGTTAGACGTTACAAAGGCGCGCATGCGTATACACACACTTTCACGCAAGGAAACGCGTGTATATGTTGGAGAACTTACTTTTGGTCCGTGGTAGTTAGTCCTTGGTATTTGAACCTATGGTTTTGGACCATGGTATCTCGTCAGAAGTGTTGATCCTAAGTATTGGGTCCATGGTATTGTCTTATTATGGTTTTGGACCGTGGTATTGTGAAAGGCCTAAGACTATAAAAGAGGAAGATCATTTGGAAAAGCATTGTCTGAACTAATTGAATATCTAATAAGTGCTAGATCTGAAACATTGGTGATTGGGGTTATGGTGTAGATCTGGATCTTAATGAAGGAGGAACCTTAGCGCAAAGAGAAGGATAAGTTCTATTGATGGATCATAATCTTAAGCCTTGAATGATAGTATCTTTGTATGATTTTGATCTTTTATATGTGGTGCAGGCTTGATCTATAAATCTGATAATCTGGGTTAATTACTGTCTAAATATTTCAAAGAGTGAATTATCCTTTATAGGTCTGTACACAGGTTCAGTGAAGCAAAGGCGCGTATACACGCTAGTTCAGTGAATACAAATAGCGTATACGCAGGTTCGTCCACACTCAAAAGCATATGCACACAAGTTTTAGGTTATTAAAGTAGTGTATATCTTTTGAGTTGTGATCTAGCTGCTTCTGTTTATTGCCGCAGTGCTCTGGGTTCAGAATTTGGTGTGTTGTTACTATTACTGTGTTTTGGGTACAACTGTCAGAGAAGTATCTACTTGATTCATTTCTAGTTGGTGAAAAGGAGATTTTTGATGCAGAAATTCTTGATCTAGTCTGAAAATTTATGAAACGTGGTCCCTGGAAGAAAGAGAAGGTTGTAGCCTTCTATAGGCCAGCACCTACATACTAGTATCTTGGCTAGTGCAAGAGCTAAGGGGGCTGTAGCTCCCTTCCAGGAGAAGCTGGAGAATGAGAGAGGGTTGTAGCTCTCTGCAGGTTGCAGCCTGCGTACTGGTAAAGGACTGCACCAGTACATTGTAAAAAGAAGTTTCTAATTAAAAGAAGATAGAGACGAATTGCAGCAGGTGGTTTTCACCCACATTGGGTTTCCACCTTATATCTTGTGTTCTTGTGTGTGATTGTCTTCTACTCTGTTTCACTATTTTTGGTTACTGGTTATTTGATTATGATACACATATTAACAATCAACATCTGAAAGATAAAGTAAGCTATAAGTTTTCATTTTATACGCGGGTTTCCTTATACATAGTTGTGCATATACGCGGGTTTAATTAACTGAAGTAGCGTATATTATCTGGTTTTGAAAAAGGGAATATTTGACTTGATAATACTGATTCACCCCCCCTCTCAGTATTATTTCCAACAATTGGTATCAGAGCAGGTCCTTCTGAAGAAGCTTGATTGCTTGAAGGAAGATCCATCATCATGAGCAACTACGAGAGAGAAGCATCTATTAGGCCACCAATTTTTGATGGGAAAAACTCTGTATATTGGAAGGTAAGAGTTACTACCTATCTTCAATCTCTTGGTATAGAAGTCTGGGATATCATAGATACAGGGTACACTTTTCCATCAGCAACTCCTACAGATCCGGCTGAGAAGAAGAAGTATGAAACAATGCAAAGGCTGTCAATACTCTATTAGGATGTCTATCTCAATCAGAATTGGTGAAGGTTATGCAGTATAAATCCGCAAAAGAAATATGGGACAAGATTGTTCTGAGTTATGAAGGAGATGAACAGGTAAAACGAGCAAAACTTCAAACCCTCATAATTCAGTATGAAAATCTTAGAATGCACAATGATGAAAGTGTGGCTAACTATTTCCTTCATGTAGATAAGATTGTTAATTGTATGAAAAATTTGGGTGAAGAAATAAAAGAGGTTGTTGTGGTTGAAAAGGTTCTAAGATCTTTGTCCCCTAGGTTTGAATCTAAAGTTTCTGCAATAGAAGAAAAAGAGAATCTACGAAACCTTACCATGTCACAGCTGCACAGAATTCTGACTGCTTATGAAATGAGGAAAGGAGGACCATCAAATAGGAGAGAAGTTGCCTTCAAGGCTTCAGGAAAAGGAGATTACTATGAGTCAGGACACGTGTCAGAAGAATAAGAAGAATCAAATTTTGTCAAAAACCTTCAACGGGGTGCTGGACGATTCCGAGGTAAGTTACCTTTCAAATGCTTTGCTTGTGGAAGAGTCGGTCACTATGCTGCCAAATGTCCTCATAAGGATAAGGTTGACAAGGGGAAGGAACCTGTTAGATGGAAAAAGAAACAGAATGCAAATAAGAAAAGCTATTACACTAACAAAGATAGTGATGGACTTTCAAATAGTGATGAAGATGAACAAGGTAACAAATATAAACTCTTAATGGCTTTTGAAGATGATGATTTTGTGGATGCTATAGATGAAGAAAGTCTTTATGAAGAGATTTCTAGACTCAAAATTTGTTTAGAAGAGAAGAATGTGATCATATATACTCTACAATTCCAACTTGCTGAAAAGGAAAATCATCATGAAAAGTTAGAATGTGAAATTGTGGGACTAAGAAAAGATATTGAGAAAACTGTTAGAGTCGGTCTTGTAGCCCTCCATCAGCGATCAAAGCTATTTGCATTTGCATAAGTAGGTGTCTCATCAATGTCAATTTTTGCATCCCATTAGGCATGCCATAACCCTCTTGAAGGAGCTGGTGTCTTTGTTCCCCTCTTGGCATTGCTGGATCAAAGCCATTTCAGTCCTTAATCTCTTTCAGGCTTGTCTTGTCTTGTCTTGAGGTCAAATTCCTAGGTCTAGGGTTTTGGTCAAGTGTGTTTACAAGGTCATGTCTCTGAAGGTCAATAAGTGCTTAGCAAGCCAGAGGGATGATTTTAAAGGTGTTTCTTCGCAAATTTCTATCTTGTACAGTTAATTTTCACCTTGGATTTAAAAACCCTGTTTTTAAAGCCAAGGTCAATTTTCAAATTTCAAAAAGCTTCCAAGGACAGCATGTAACCCTGGCTCCCTTGCCAAGATCCCTCAGATGATATCCCTACAAAAAGCATCAAATAAAAGCATCAAATCAGTCAATTTCAGGATAAAAGGAAACCATGTGGGTTGTGACATGAAATTAATTCAAACAAGGCTATAAAAGCCCTAATCTCCCTCTATCAAGCCTCATTATGCATCCAAGTGATAGAGCAACTGATTGCAAGACAGTTTGAGTGAAATTTGTGAGCTTGACAGGCGCGCGACCCGTCAGGCACCCTTCGCCAGTGCAAAATTATAACGGGTGCGACCCGTCAGAGGCGCGCGACCCGTCAGCGCCCTCTTTGTAAAACCGCCTGAAAATTCACCAAGGAGCCACAAATTGCCAAATTTTGCAAGGTAGGCCCTCCATCATGAAAAATTATTGCTTGCTACAGTTCAAGAAGATCATGATTGTATTTTTAAAGGTCTTCATTTGCAAGTAAAAGTCTCCATTGTGCTTTTGGGCTTAAAGTTGTCAAAATGCCAATTCATGTCACCATTTAGCTAAGTCTATCATCATTCAGAGGGTTTTCATCATCATGTCAAGTTCCATAGGGTCATTCTACAGCTTATTCATGCTTCAGTTGTGCCTAGGCAAGGTCATTTCCCTCTCCTAGGGTTTTGAAGGCAATTTCTCTTGGACGGTCAAATCATTAGCAAAACTTGTATCCAGATGTTCATACACCTTCCCCTATCCTTCATGTACCTTACTAAACACTTCCCATCACTGAGATCCCCCAAATTCCTCATTTTTGCACAAACCCTAGTTTCTAGCTACAACTTGGCAATTTTCTAGGTTGGGCCTGTGTCTTGCCCTTTCGGACCCCTTCCCCTCGCTCAATCTCTGAGATTCCACTTTCCCCTGCTTCCTAACATCCCTCCCTACTTCCAAAAATTTCCCCAAGAATTTAGAAGCCCCTTATCCCCTTCATTTTGCTTCATTTCGGCAAAATTCCTTGTTTCACACATCGGGGCAAGTTTCACTCAAATGATGTTTCAGAGCAATCAAAGATGAATTTTGCAAAACTGAGAGAGGTTTTTGTCCACAACATGCCAAAGACGAAAAAAATCCTTCACTTTTTGCACAGGTGTCATGGTTTTAAAGAAATGTCAAAAATACCGGCGAGAACGAAGATGTTCCAAAGGCAGTTGGCCAAGGCACAAAAAAGGATAAAGAGGCCTGATCCCCTCCATATCTTGGCTGAGGCCTCACTGAAGGATCAAGGCACTAAATAGCCTAGCCACAGCACAAATCCCAAGAAATTTTGAGAATTTTGGGTGAATTTTGGCATTTTCAGGCAATTTGCAGGTTTTTCCCATTAACGGGTCTCACCCCCCGCGCGACCCTTCATAATGGCAACTCCATTTGGAAAAAACTCAGCATTTCCAGATTTTTCATGCAAAGTTACACATGCTCATGGATGGACTTGAGATTTGGTGAAGTTTTGGGCCTCCAGAAAGTCAAAAACCTAGCGAAAAATGACTTTCTGCCACTTTTTTGAATTGGAGAAAGCAGTCTTGGGAGATTTGATTTTTGACAGGGCAAATGAACTCCAAATTCAAAAATTCCAGTTGGGTTGGAAAGTAGACTCACAGTCCTTTCCAACAAGCCCACTTTTGCTCAATTTGGCCACCTAAAAGTGCCCCAAACATGGCTCCAAAGGCGTGCGACCCGTCAGGCAGGGGCGCGCGACCTGTCAGGCAGTTTTGTCCAGAAATGCACTGTACAGCCCAGAAAACGCAGATTTGACTCAGTTTGAATTTTTGGGATGAAATGTGATTCTCTTTGATATAATTATTGTACTTTTTAGACACTTTTACTCTTATGTAACACTTCTAGAACATTCATTCATGAAAAGGGTAAATATTAAATGAATGAATTGGTTTCCAAGTTTATAGAGGCAAGTTGTTTTGACTGCCTAGTTTGTAGTGCTTAGTTTAGAAGTGGTTGAAACAGCTCCTAGGATAGTGAGCTCGACCCATGGAGGCAGGGAAAGAGGTTAGATCATCTATATTATGTACTTTCTTGCTCATTTTCATGGTTGGACTCTTGAGGGAGAAGCTATCATTGTATTATTCACTGTATCTCTGCAATTTTTGGCTAAGGAAGACCAGGGTTTTGCAGTCCTCTTTGGGATTCTTGTGGACTCATGTGTTGATGGTGTGTTTCTCAATGTACTTGTAAGCTTGTTATGCGACTCATTTCCTTTCTTTTACTTCTGCACATTAAACAAATGAAGTGTGTTAGTGTCGGTCTTGAAGCCCTCCATCAGCGATCAAAACTCTTCGCATTTGCATATGTAGGTGTCTCACCAGTGTCAATTTTTGCATCCCGTTAGGCATGCCATAACCCTGATGGAGGATATGGTGTGTTGTACCCCTCTTGGCATTGCTGGTTCAGGTCATTTCAGTCATTAAGCTTTTTCAAGCTTGTCTCGTCTTGTCTTGAGGTCAATTTCCTAGGTCTAGGGTTTTGGTCAAAAATGTTTACAAGGTCATGTGTCTGAAAGGTCAATGAGTGTTCAGCAAGCCAGAGGGATGATTGTAAAAGTGTTTCTTCAAGATTTCTTATCTGGTACAGCTAATCTTCACCTTGGATTTAAAAACTCTGTTTTTAAAGCCAAGGTCATTTTTCAAATTTTTGTAAATAAGTGATGAAATTTCAAAAGTCTTCAGCGGACAAAATGCAACCCTGGTCCCCTTCCCAAGATCCCTCAGATGATCTACCTGCAAAAAGAATCAAGTCAAAGCACTCAATGAGTCAAATTCAGGATAAAAGAAACCAAAAAGTCAGTGTTATAAAGTGTCAAAGAGAAAACATTAGAAAGTGGGTTTGTGAATGAAATTTTTTCAAATGAAACTTATAAAAACCCAAATTCCCTCCTATCACTCTCATTGTGCATCCTAACGCTTGCAAGAGAGGTTTGAGAGAGTGATTGAGAGAAAGGAGAAAAAGCAGAGCGATTTCGGGCATTAGACTGGTGCGCGACCCGTCAGGCCAGGTGCACGACCCGTCAGGTGCGCGCGACCCGTCAGAGGGTTGTTTCCAGTGCAGAAAAACAACGGGCGCAACCCGTCAGAGGGGCGCGACCCATTGGGTGTGGTGCGCGACCCGTTGAACTGTATTGCTGCAAACTCCAAACAAATTCGCTCAAACGCCCTCCAAGCTATCAAATCGTTTGAGGTAGGTGATCTAAACATGGAATGGTTGCTGGTTATGAATGGTGGATGTCATGAACATGTTTAATGATCAAAATTTTGCAAGTAAAACTCCTTCATGTGACTGCAATGTTAATGTTGAAAATGTGCTAGGGTTTGTGTTGTTTCAAGGGGTTTTTCCCTTTGTGTTTGTTTCCCTCCTTCCCCTTCCACTCACACTTATATGTATATCTTTTTTCCCATACCATTTTGTAAATGAAATGCAAACCCTCCCCTCTCCCTAATCACTAAAATGCAAACCCTACCCCTTTCCCAAAGCATCAAAAATTCAAACCCTAATTTCCCTCCACCATATGCATGTGTAAATAAAAGAAAATGTTGGTGAATATGTCAGCAGTTTTGTGAATATGTTTCCCTATCTCCCCTATTAATACATGTATCCATATTCCCATATGTTCACTATCATACATGTTTTTCCCATATGCAGTGATTTTTGCAAATGATTTTCCAATATCCCTGATTATAAATATGTACTCCTATATGCATAATGATTTGCAACATTTTCCTTAAAAATTCCCTGTTATGTTTATATATTCCCAATTCCTTGTTAAAAGATCCCTCCCCTAACATTTCCCTCATGTCTTTTTCCCCTTGAAACAGCATAGAATTCAACATTTTTTACAGGCAGAGACAGCAGTACAGTTTGTCCACTTTGCTCCTAAACTATGTCAGAAACCGAAACTTATGAGCAAAGTGATGACCATTCATCATCTACAGAGGTTGAGGTACAGAGGAGGCCTCGTAAGGGTGGTAAGGGTGGACATCATAAGCGAGAGGAGCCCACCTCTTTGGCAGAATTACAGGCTTGTCCTATGGCAGTCACTTGTTTTCAGTACATGTCTTGTTATCAGTTTTGTGAGAGGATCTCTCGGATTCAACATCACAGAGAGTTGGCCCGCCTCTTTGTTTTACATTTGCATGATGGACATGTCAACCTTGCAGGGGTGGACTTTACATTGACACCCGAGGTGATCTCACATGCTACAGGGATACCTAATGTTGGTGAGGTGTGGCCTAAGCGCAAGATGCTAGATACTGTTCACTTTGAGCCTTATGTCCGTCCACCATTCATGAGACATTTGGCGGGTATTTTTCCATTCAGATTTCTCCGGAGCGAGTATGCTCCCATCATGAGGCTTATTATGCACTATTTTACCTGTGAGGGCAGATTTTCACAGGTGTACTCATATCACATTCGCCTCTTGATGCACTTCACCCGAGTGAGGATGATGAACATCCCGGTTTTCTTCTTTCAGAACATTCAGGGGATGGTGCCCATGTTGCAGAGGAAGACCTCGGCCTAGTAGTACAGGAGCCTATGTCATTATGGTTTGATTCAGCTCATAGTCTTGCATCAGTTGACTCAGCAGGGCATCTCATGGGAGGAGTTCATCTCTCGTGAGTTTTTCACAGCACCACCTCAGCCACATCCTGAGGTCATTCATGAGGAGGGAGGGCCATCTCAGCAGCCTGATATTCCGGTCACTCGACATGTCAGCTCCACACCTCTGGTCACCTATCAGAAAGGCCCAAGGGCCTTATTTGCAGCAGCCAGGCGAGTACTATCTCCACAGCCAGTGGAAGGGGTCTCGCCTTCATCATCAGCTCAGCGAGTGTTATCTCCACATCAGGTGGAAGGGGCCTCGCTTTCTTCATCAGCACAGGCAGCACAGAGGGGAAAACAGCCCATGATCCATGAGGGTCCATTAGGAGTCCCAGACACCGAGGTCATTGATCTTGAGGCCAGTTCTCCTAGCCGAGAGGCAAAGGAGATCATTCAGCATCTCAGAGCTGAAAATGATGCTTTGCAGAGGAGATTTGAGGGTGCCCAATGGACCATCACTTACCTGGAACAGCGCAACAAACAGTTGGAGGAGGAGAAAGTTCTTGATGAGCTATGGAGGATTCGTAGTGACCGAGTCTTGAACCGAAGAAGACCCGGTGATCCATTACTTGCTGACCGAGAGTCTATGCTCATCCAAGTGAATGCACACTTAGAGAGGCTGTTGGCTAAGGCCAACCAAGAGAAAAAGTTGCTGAGGAATATGAAAAATCATTATTGGGCGAGGATGCATGTGTGCAAGGCCAAAATGAAAATGTTTCAAAGGCGGTTGACCGAGGCTCTAAAATGGAGAAAGAAGCCAAATCCCCTTTGTATCTTGGCTGAGGCTTCACTCAAGGATCATGGCACTCAATAGCCTAGCCACAGCTCAAATCCCAAAAAATTTTGAGAATTTTGGGTAATTTTGGCATTTTTTAGTAATTTACAGGTTTTGGCTCTTTAACGGGTCTCACCCCCGGTGAGACCCTTTGTCATGGCAACTCCTTTTTGCAAAAACTCAACATTTCTAGATTTTTCATGCAAAGTTACATATGCCTGTGGATGGACTTGAGTTTTTATGGAGTTTTGGGCCTCCAGAAGGTCAAAATACATGCAAAATTTGACTTTCTACCCCTTTTTTGAGTTGCAGAAACCAGTCTTGGGAGAATTAAGTTTTGACAGGGAAAATGACCTCCAAATCCAAAAATTCTAGTTGAGTTGGAAAGTAGACTCATAGACCTTTCCAACAAGCCCACGTTTGCTCAATTTGGCCACCTGCAAGTGCCTCAAACAGGGCTCCAAAGGGGCGCGACCCGTCAGGCAGGGGGGCGCGACCCGTCAGGCAGGGGGGCGCGACCCATCAGGCAGTTTTGTCCAGAAATGCATTGTACAGCCCAGAAAACGCAGATTTGACTCTTTTTGACTTTTTGAGGTTAATGATGGTCCTGTTTGATGTAATTGTGACACTTTTTAGACACTTTTACCCTTTTTTAACTCTTCTAGAAGATTCATTTATGAAAAGGGTAAAAATTAAATGTATGAATTGGTTTCCAAGTTTATAGAGGCAAGTTGTTTTGACTGCCTAGTTTGTAGTGCTTAGTTTAGAAGTGGTTGAAACAGCTCCTAGGATAGTGAGCTCGACCCATGGAGGCAGGGAAAGAGGTTAGATCATCTATATTATGTACTTTCTTGCTCATTTTCATGGTTGGACTCTTGAGGGAGAAGCTATCATTGTATTATTTCACTGTATCTCTGCAATTTTTGGCTAAGGAAGACCAGGGTTTTGCAGTCCTCTTTGGGATTCTTGTGGACTCATGTGTTGATGGTGTGTTTCTCAATGTTCTTGTAAGTGTGTTTATGTGATTCATTTCCTTTCTTTTACTTTTGCACATTAAACAAATGAAGTGTTAAAGTAAGAGTTCATGCTTGCGCAAAGGAGTTCAGAGCTTGGTACTCTTGCATCACAAGTGAACTCCATGAAGAAGAACATGATATATATATATATATATATATATATATATATATATATATATATATATTTGATGAGCTTCTTATTTTAGCAGATTTGTCTTATTAGGTCATCAGCTCATGTGTAAATTGTTTTATGTAACAAATGTTATGTAAAGAAGTCCAAGGGACACATGTGGAATATGAAAAGCCACTCATATGAATGAAATGAGTCATATTATAATATGAATAGTTTTATAAGTCAAAGTGTCATGAGAATCTCAAGAGTCATTATATTTGTTATAAATATATCCTCATAACTCTAGGTAGAAGCATTTGGGCTAGGATTTTGGAGGCTCAGCCTTGGCTTCTCTTGCACCACATAGGAGATAGATTATTCTTTAGCGAAGAAAATTATGACTTCGTGTTCCACTATTGGATACAGTGTTTCATCCTTGTAATAGTGTACTTTGAATCTTATTCTTATAATCAGAAGCTCATTCAGCTAGAATTCCTTCATACATGTATCGTGTATATATTTGGACTATGCTGGTTGTGTGTACAGTATATGTTGCTTTATTTACATACTAAGTTTATGAACTATTTTGTAGCTTAGTTATATTCGTTGTTTATTTAATGCTATTGTGTTTCAATGATTGTTGTTTACTATGTGGTCTAATCTGTAGGCACTCAACAAATATTTCTCATTTCCCCGGGCCCCCCTTTAGGATAATACTATTACTTTTATAACCGGTGGCTCATCTCTCTCACCAGTCATGTAAGTCTTCCTAGTATACCTTATATTAGGTGTCTCACAAATATTACATCCTTGCTTGCCCAAAGAGGCATTGCATTCTCTTATGTATGATTGTGACCAAGTTATTCCAACGATGGTCGAACCATATGACCGGATGGGACTCCTACACCAAATGCTATGAGGTCTAGTTGGGACTTCACATGGGGGAGATCCCCTTGAAATTTTGACACGATCCAGCACCATCAACAAAACCCTAAGTCAAGTTTAAGAGGGGAATGTTAGGTAAACTTGACTCAGGGATAGAGTCAAAATTGACCACGTTAAATAGTAGTGGTTTTGTGCACATGGTATATTATACCCGTGGTTTTATTCCCATGGTATTGCATGTAATAGAGCCTATAAAAGGTTAGGAATACTTAAATGTAAATAAAATCTAGGGAGGAGAGCGATGAAGGGACACTTGGCTAGGTTGGTGTTATAGACATTTTTGTGCCTTACAACATTGAGCGTGAAATGTCCATAATCCAAGGGATCCAAAGTCCCTAAACATGTTTTTCCCACCCCTAGAGGAACAAGGCTAACAAACCACAGCAATTCACAGAAGTTCTCCACCAGAAACTGCTCAAAAACAAGTCAATTCAGGATCAATTCAGAGGCTCCACTAGCTGTTTGCGCTGAAATGCAGAGATTACACTGGCTAGGTGCGCTGCAACGCAGGTACAAGCACTACCAGGGTGCGCTGAGCGGGAAGTGACAAATGGCAAGTTCATTCAACGAGGTGGAAAGACCCTGGAAGCTTCCAGAATCTTCTCTAATGACACTTGCCTCAATGAATTCGACTAGTGATGAGTAAGAGGCTCTTAGTCTCCAAGTGGAAGCAAGAACTGACAGAGGGAGAGGACACTAGTCAGATCTCAAGCTGACTCATCCTCTCTCCAAACATCTATATATGGATCTCTCCTCCATGAGATCCAGGAGGCTGGAATTTTGTTATTGCAAAGAATTGCTGTTGGTTTGAGATTGGAATCATTGGGTGTTTAATGCTTTGAAGGGAGGTGAAGATAGGAATTTCATTCGCTGGGAGGTAGATGCTGGATTGGAGCCCTCTTGGTTGTATCTCCTCCTGAACCTTGTTATTCATCAATAAAGCTATCTTGGTTTCTCCTATATACTGATGTATCTTTGATGTATGATTGCATTAGTATGTTTAGTTTATTTCTAATCCTGAACTAGTTATGAATATGAATCTATGTCTTTGTGTAGTGTTCTCTTCTTGTGATCTTGCAGAAACCCATTGAAGCTGGGCGAGCGAGAAGGCAAGTAGCTGGGAACTCTCAAAGAGAAGAGAAATCGGATCGAGGGACAAATGGAAGACACCGGTTAGTCCATCCATCTCTCTTCATTCTTAATTCATAAAGGAATAATACTAGAATAGTTGTTTCTATTTGTTGCTAAGGCACTGTCACACCTTAGGTGGATAGGATCGTCTTGCATAGGCATTTTTCCCCACAACAGTTGGCCAAGAGTTTTGGTAAGGATAATGAATCATTGGGTTGGGTTTTTCTTGGAGTTGGGGTTTTCCACGGTAAATATTTTATTCATTATATGTATGTTTTATTATTTTTTATATGTTAATGTTTTTCCTCTCACTAAATTTAATATCTCTCATGGTAAATATTTGGTTTTACTCCGGTTTTTTTTCTAGAAGGGCCATGAAATAACTTGGTAGGAATACACATGGAAACCATTAGTTTGGATGAGAATCCTCCATTGGATAAGTGGGAGGATTTCAAAACTCTATTTTTTTATGTATAGGACCAATGGATCAAATGGAATTACTTCAAGCAAATACAATGGCATAGTGTGTAGGAGTACACTACAGAATTCAAGAAGATGGAAATAATGTTGCATCTCTCTTCCAAGAACCTATATGTACTCCTCAAGTATCTAGGGGACATACATATCGATATATGAAATAAATTGTTGTTATTCAAACCCATAATAATGGATGAGGCTTATGTATAGGCATAATTGTTGTAAAGCATAGGCCGAATAGAAATTAAGTGTTTCAAGGTAGAAGGAACACTAGAAATCTTCCAAAGAATGGAAGAAGAAATGGAAAGGGGGGAATGAAAAAAATATAGTTGCCAAAATTGTTCCAAAACACACCTATGAAAATATCCCAATGACCACTTCAACCACCATAACATTGATGGCCATACAGAAGAGAAGTGTGGAAATTACATCTAGAACTCAACCCAAAGAACTTGAAGAAAGATAAAAAGAAAAATATCATAGTCAAAGATTCAAGCAATTTGGTGGAAAGTAACTCATATGTGGATGAGAAGATAATTTATAGATCAATGTGAAAGGGGATGAATATAAGTACTCCTTGGAAACAATAAGAGAAGGAGATGACCAAGCTCTTCCTTATAAAGATATAGGTCAAAAAACAAAAACTTATGGTATATTCAACTTAGGATCATCGGAGAATCTCATCTCATTTGAGTTAGTCAACAAATTGGGATTGGAGGTTTGAGATAATCCCATCTATCCTATATCCATTGGGATGGGTAAATAAGGATTCGAAAATCAACATAGCAACATAGTGCCAAATCAAATTTTCTATCAATATTTATTTTATTAATGAATTAAAGTTAGATGTACTTCCACTTGATGTATGTGTAGTTGTTATGAAACCAGCTCACAAAAGTATAGAAAAGATAGATCAACACCTTAGATTTCAGCCTCTTCGAGGGGGCAACCTCCTTTACATTACATAAATGAACAATTATTGGATGACTCAAATGACAAAACCTCCTTTCTATATATAGGAGTCTAAGGAGTCACAATATAACCCAACTGACATAACAATAATAATATAAAGCCACAAAAATAACAATAGAGGGATTCTATGGGGCACAGTAATAACAATATGGGGACAATAGGGGCACAATATTAATAAGGGATACAACTACAATAGTAATGGGGTAATCATTAGTATTATGGGGACCCAACATGCCCCTCTCCTTCAAAAAAGTGTTGTCCTCAACACTTGAGTAGTTCTGGATGCTTCTGTATAAAATTCTCATCCTCCCATGTGAAATCTTCAACAGATAAGTTCTTCAACTTGATAAGATAATCCGAAATTGATCGATTTTGTAGCTATCGAGTTCTTGTTTCTGTGACTGCTTTCGGTTCCAATATAATTTTTCCTTCCTCGTCAAGTTCTGGAAATATTGTTTGAATAAGGAGCATGTCGCCTATAACCTTCTTTCAACATGAAACATGGAAAACTGGATGCAATCAAGAAGCTGCAGGAAGCACCAATTTGTATGCCATAGTACCAATCTTTTGCAACACCTTGTTTGGACCATAATACTTTGGTGATAATTTATTTTCCTTCTTAGCTTGCTTGAGGGACATTTGATTATATGGTTGTATCCGTAGGAATACCCAATCACCTACATCAAAACTTCTTTCACTCTGATGTTGATCTGCCTGTTGTTTCATTCTATTATGTGCCAACATGAGGTTATCCTTTAAGTGTTGGAGGACTTTTGGTTGATGTTCGATGTGATGTTCCACTGCTTGGACCTTAGAATTTTCTCTTAAATATGATGTGATGGATGATGGCTGATATCCATAAAGTTCCATAAATGGGGTCATTTTTGTTGCTATATGGAAGGAAGTGTTATACCACCATTCAACCAGAGGCAACTATTTGACCCATCGTGTATGTTTATCAGATACAAAGCAACGAAGATATCCTTCCAAACATTTGTTTACTATCTGAGTTTTCCCATCAGATTGAGGATGATAAGATGAGCTATGAGCTAACTGAGTACCAAGACAGAAAATAATTCTGTCCAAAAATTTCCAATGCAAATGGGATCTTTGTCACTTACAATAATCTTTGGGTTTCCATGTAGCTTTTGAATTGTTTCCATAAATGCAGTGGAAACTATACTAGCTTTAAATGGATGTGATAATGCACAAAAGTGTGCATACTTGGTAAGTCTGTCAACTACCACCATGATTACACTCTTTCCCTCAAACTTGGGTAAACTTGTGTTAAAATCCATTGAAACCTCCTCCCAACGTTGGCTTGGAATGGATAAAGGTTGTCATAGACCCGGTGTCTTAATTGTTTCAACTTTATTTTGTTTGCAAACCAAACATTCTGCCACAAAATTTTGAATATCCGATTTAAGTCCATCCCAAAAAATTTCATTCTTAACCCTATGGTAAGTTTTTAAAAATACTGAGTGCCCTCCTAAGGGAGAAGTGTGCAATTCGATAAGAATCTTTTGTTTTAGCTGGGAATTCTTACAGAGGTATAAGCGAGCTTTGTACCATAACGAATCATTTTACCAGCTAAATGTATCAGACGTACTGGAATATTGTTGTAACTTCGAATAAGTGCCCACACTTCTTCATCATTCTTCCATTCCTCCCTTGCTTCATTTATCCAATCTGGTTGGATAATAGAAATAACGCACAACAATGCTTCCACCTCCTCATCCTTTCTTGAGAGTGCATTTGCCACCACATTTTTCTTCCCTTTTTTGTAGATGATTTCAAAGTCATAACCCAACATCTTTGTGACCCACTTTTGTTGCTCTTCAGAGGATAATCTTTGTTCTAAAAAGTATTTAAGGCCATTATGATCCGTTTTTACCTTGAAGTTTCTTCCCATTAGGTAGGGTCGCCATTTCATAAGTGCATGGAGCATTGCCAACATTTCCTTCTCATAAATAGCTTTTTGTAAAACATTTCCCTTGATGGGACGACTTTCAAAAGCAATGGTTCTTTCATCTTGCATTAAAATAGCACCAATTCCATTTCCTTAAGCATCACATTCCTCATTAAAGGTTTTTGTGAAGTCCGGTGTAGCATTTCTTCCTCTTCTTCATGAGTCATGCTAGAGATTTCAGGTTGCTTACTAGGTGTTTTCATTTTCTTTCCTTGGGGCATTACTTACTAATAATAATGCTCTACTACGCCATTTGAATTCCTTCAAAATAAATTTTCAAACCAAGATGAAGCAAAAATTTAAAAAAAATGTACACACCTTTTTTCACTTTGTAGGAGCTCGATATTGCCTATGATGTATCTCTGTATTTTCATATAATCCAGTTCTGAAATTGCAACCTATAGTAGCCCTCTATGTCCTCTTTCCAATGCCACCAGTCTTAAACAAATTGGATTCTCCAAGGAAAAGTTATGTGAAATCTCCCACAGTGACCTGATTATAGACTAGTTCAGTATAGCGAACTTGTACGACATGCCACCAGTCACTGTTTCAACCTTTGGCTCTGAAAAATATATACAAGAAACTATAGTCTGTCCTCTTTCTATACCTTCTTATGAAATTTTAATCTGATGCTCAGAGAGAAAGTTATGACGATTTTCCCCAGGTCACCTATTTGGAATGTGATTCAGGAGTCTACAAAAAGACCAACTTCCTCAGATCATATCTCCACAAATATAGATCAAAAAGCTCTGAAATTTGGACCTAAGGTTCAGCGCGATCTCTTCTCAAATGTTTTTTTTTTTTAGATTCTGAAATGTCGCAGAAAAAAATTTATAGTGAAAATGCCACAATGCCCTATTTGGAGCAGCGAGACCGTAGAATCCAAAGCTCTGATACCAAATGTTATGAAACCAGCTCACAAAAAGACAGAAAACAGAGATCAACACCTTAGATTTCAGCCTCTTCGAGGGGGAAACCTCTTTTACATTACACAAATGAACAATTCTTGGATGATTCAAATGACAAAACCTCCTTTCTACCTATCAGAGTCTAAGGAGTGACAATATAACCCAGCTGACCTAACAATAATAATATAAAGCCACAAAAATAACAATGGAGGGATTCTATGGGGCACAGTAATAAAAATATGGGGACAATAGGAGCACAACAATATTAATAAGGGATACAACTACAATAGTAATGGGGTAATCACTAGTATTATAGGGACCCAACAGTAGTGGTGTTTAAGAGTCTTTATGTGTACATTCATGATGTAATATTGATGTAGATATCCAATCAATACTACCTCATCAAGGAAAAAAAATCCTTCACCGTCAATACAAATAAGGGAAAGTCTAAAATTTCATTGGTAAGTGCCAACCAAGATAAGAAATTTATCAAATCTAGTATAAAGTAAGTTGTGTTATTTTTAAGACAAAATTAGTTTGTAGAAGTCATTGAGAGAAAATTCATTCCTAGAGGGGTGCACTAAGGAATGGAGACAAAAACTAGAAGAATTTTTATGGTCATATAGAGTAGTTTTCTAAGAGCCCAAAGGGATACCAGCCAAGAGGGAAGTGGAGGAAAATATCCAACTATTGTTCGACTTTTTATTTCCAAACATTGGGTTATCCAAGTAGCCTATAATATGAGTAAAGGAGGTGGAGTGGTGGCATTCATTTAACCAATTACCTCACCATGTGGGTCACCCATTGTAATTGTCCCTATGAAGGATGGTACTTTGAAAATGTGCATTGATTATAGGGTTTTGAAGAAAATAATGCTCCAGAATAGGTACCCCATGACAAAGATAAATAATCTATTGGACCAGTTGCAGTAAGTAAATTACTTCACCAAGCTAGACTTAATCAGGGTATCACTGGGTTCAAGTAAGAGAAGAAGATACCTAGAAAACTACCTTCAAAACCATATAAAAGTTTTTGTGAGTTCTTAGTCATGTCATTTGGTAGTTTATGCAATTCACACGCTATATTCATGGGTTAATGAATGACATATTTTCCCCTTTTATATATTCATTTGTTATTGTTTATTTGTGTGATATACTAGTATAGAGTGCTACCGAGGAGCATATCTCACATTCGGTGCAGGTGCTAGAGACATTAAAAAAGAACTAGTTGTTGGTAAATATCAAGAAATGTGGGTTTTCACAACAATATTTGGTGTATTTAGTGTATGTGGTTAGTGGTGGAGAGTGTTAGGTCCCTATAATACTAGTGTATTCCCTTATTATTATTGTCATTGTACCCCTTTGTTTTATTGTTGTGCCCTTACATTATTATTGTTATGTCGGCTCTGATTATTTTGTGACCCCTTAGACTCCTATATATAGAAAGGAAATCTTGTCATTCATATCATCTAAGAATTGTTTATTTGTATAATGTAAAGGAGGTTTTACCCTCGAAGAGGCTACGTTTTAAGTCATTGATCTATTTCTTGTTGGCATTATGGCACAGGTGTTGTCCTTGATGGCAACTCACTTTGGTGACAAATCTCAGTACAAGCTCTCCGAATGAAAGAAAAAGATATATACGCAGGTTCACCTAGACAAAAGCGCGTATACACGCGGGTTAGACGTTACAAAGGCGCGCATGCGTATACACACACTTTCACGCAAGGAAACGCGTGTATATGTTGGAGAACTTACTTTTGGTCCGTGGTAGTTAGTCCTTGGTATTTGAACCTATGGTTTTGGACCATGGTATCTCGTCAGAAGTGTTGATCCTAAGTATTGGGTCCATGGTATTGTCTTATTATGGTTTTGGACCGTGGTATTGTGAAAGGCCTAAGACTATAAAAGAGGAAGATCATTTGGAAAAGCATTGTCTGAACTAATTGAATATCTAATAAGTGCTAGATCTGAAACATTGGTGATTGGGGTTATGGTGTAGATCTGGATCTTAATGAAGGAGGAACCTTAGCGCAAAGAGAAGGATAAGTTCTATTGATGGATCATAATCTTAAGCCTTGAATGATAGTATCTTTGTATGATTTTGATCTTTTATATGTGGTGCAGGCTTGATCTATAAATCTGATAATCTGGGTTAATTACTGTCTAAATATTTCAAAGAGTGAATTATCCTTTATAGGTCTGTACACAGGTTCAGTGAAGCAAAGGCGCGTATACACGCTAGTTCAGTGAATACAAATAGCGTATACGCAGGTTCGTCCACACTCAAAAGCATATGCACACAAGTTTTAGGTTATTAAAGTAGTGTATATCTTTTGAGTTGTGATCTAGCTGCTTCTGTTTATTGCCGCAGTGCTCTGGGTTCAGAATTTGGTGTGTTGTTACTATTACTGTGTTTTGGGTACAACTGTCAGAGAAGTATCTACTTGATTCATTTCTAGTTGGTGAAAAGGAGATTTTTGATGCAGAAATTCTTGATCTAGTCTAAAAATTTATGAAACGTGGTCCCTGGAAGAAAGAGAAGGTTGTAGCCTTCTGTAGGCCAGCACCTACATACTAGTATCTTGGCTAGTGCAAGAGCTAAGGGGGCTGTAGCTCCCTTCCAGGAGAAGCTGGAGAATGAGAGAGGGTTGTAGCTCTCTGCAGGTTGCAGCCTGCGTACTGGTAAAGGACTGCACCAGTACATTGTAAAAAGAAGTTTCTAATTAAAAGAAGATAGAGACGAATTGCAGCAGGTGGTTTTCACCCACATTGGGTTTCCACCTTATATCTTGTGTTCTTGTGTGTGATTGTCTTCTACTCTGTTTCACTATTTTTGGTTACTGGTTATTTGATTATGATACACATATTAACAATCAACATCTGAAAGATAAAGTAAGCTATAAGTTTTCATTTTATACGCGGGTTTCCTTATACATAGTTGTGCATATACGCGGGTTTAATTAACTGAAGTAGCGTATATTATCTGGTTTTGAAAAAGGGAATATTTGACTTGATAATACTGATTCACCCCCCCTCTCAGTATTATTTCCAACAATTGGTATCAGAGCAGGTCCTTCTGAAGAAGCTTGATTGCTTGAAGGAAGATCCATCATCATGAGCAACTACGAGAGAGAAGCATCTATTAGGCCACCAATTTTTGATGGGAAAAACTCTGTATATTGGAAGGTAAGAGTTACTACCTATCTTCAATCTCTTGGTATAGAAGTCTGGGATATCATAGATACAGGGTACACTTTTCCATCAGCAACTCCTACAGATCCGGCTGAGAAGAAGAAGTATGAAACAATGCAAAGGCTGTCAATACTCTATTAGGATGTCTATCTCAATCAGAATTGGTGAAGGTTATGCAGTATAAATCCGCAAAAGAAATATGGGACAAGATTGTTCTGAGTTATGAAGGAGATGAACAGGTAAAACGAGCAAAACTTCAAACCCTCATAATTCAGTATGAAAATCTTAGAATGCACAATGATGAAAGTGTGGCTAACTATTTCCTTCATGTAGATAAGATTGTTAATTGTATGAAAAATTTGGGTGAAGAAATAAAAGAGGTTGTTGTGGTTGAAAAGGTTCTAAGATCTTTGTCCCCTAGGTTTGAATCTAAAGTTTCTGCAATAGAAGAAAAAGAGAATCTACGAAACCTTACCATGTCACAGCTGCACAGAATTCTGACTGCTTATGAAATGAGGAAAGGAGGACCATCAAATAGGAGAGAAGTTGCCCTCAAGGCTTCAGGAAAAGGAGATTACTATGAGTCAGGACACGTGTCAGAAGAATAAGAAGAATCAAATTTTGTCAAAAACCTTCAACGGGGTGCTGGACGATTCCGAGGTAAGTTACCTTTCAAATGCTTTGCTTGTGGAAGAGTCGGTCACTATGCTGCCAAATGTCCTCATAAGGATAAGGTTGACAAGGGGAAGGAACCTGTTAGATGGAAAAAGAAACAGAATGCAAATAAGAAAAGCTATTACACTAACAAAGATAGTGATGGACTTTCAAATAGTGATGAAGATGAACAAGGTAACAAATATAAACTCTTAATGGCTTTTGAAGATGATGATTTTGTGGATGCTATAGATGAAGAAAGTCTTTATGAAGAGATTTCTAGACTCAAAATTTGTTTAGAAGAGAAGAATGTGATCATATATACTCTACAATTCCAACTTGCTGAAAAGGAAAATCATCATGAAAAGTTAGAATGTGAAATTGTGGGACTAAGAAAAGATATTGAGAAAACTGTTAGAGTCGGTCTTGTAGCCCTCCATCAGCGATCAAAGCTATTTGCATTTGCATAAGTAGGTGTCTCATCAATGTCAATTTTTGCATCCCATTAGGCATGCCATAACCCTCTTGAAGGAGCTGGTGTCTTTGTTCCCCTCTTGGCATTGCTGGATCAAAGTCATTTCAGTCCTTAATCTCTTTCAGGCTTGTCTTGTCTTGTCTTGAGGTCAAATTCCTAGGTCTAGGGTTTTGGTCAAGTTTGTTTACAAGGTCATGTCTCTGAAGGTCAATAAGTGCTCAGCAAGCCAGAGGGATGATTTTAAAGGTGTTTCTTCGCAAATTTCTATCTTGTACAGTTAATTTTCACCTTGGATTTAAAAACCCTGTTTTTAAAGCCAAGGTCAATTTTCAAATTTCAAAAAGCTTCCAAGGACAGCATGTAACCCTGGCTCCCTTGCCAAGATCCCTCAGATGATATCCCTGCAAAAAGCATCAAAGAAAAGCATCAAATCAGTCAATTTCAGGATAAAAGGAAACCATGTGGGTTGTGACATGAAATTAATTCAAACAAGGCTATAAAAGCCCTAATCTCCCTCTATCAAGCCTCATTATGCATCCAAGTGATAGAGCAACTGATTGCAAGACAGTTTGAGTGAAATTTGTGAGCTTGACAGGCGCGCGACCCGTCAGGCACCCTCCGCCAGTGCAAAATTATAACGGGCGCGACCCGTCAGAGGCGCGCGACCCGTCAGCGCCCTCTTTGTAAAACCGCCTGAAAATTCACCAAGGAGCCACAAATTGCCAAATTTTGCAAGGTAGGCCCTCCATCATGAAAAATTATTGCTTGCTACAGTTCAAGAAGATCATGATTGTATTTTTAAAGGTCTTCATTTGCAAGTAAAAGTCTCCATTGTGCTTTTGGGCTTAAAGTTGTCAAAATGCCAATTCATGTCACCATTTAGCTGAGTCTATCATCATTCAGAGGGTTTTCATCATCATGTCAAGTTCCATAGGGTCATTCTACAGCTTATTCATGCTTCAGTTGTGCCTAGGCAAGGTCATTTCCCTCTCCTAGGGTTTTGAAGGCAATTTCTCTTGGACGGTCAAATCATTAGCAAAACTTGTATCCAGATGTTCATACACCTTCCCCTATCCTTCATGTACCTTACTAAACACTTCCCATCACTGAGATCCCCCAAATTCCTCATTTTTGCACAAACCCTAGTTTCTAGCTACAACCTGGCAATTTTCTAGGTTGGGCCTGTGTCTTGCCCTTTCGGACCCCTTCCCCTCGCTCAATCTCTGAGATTCCACTTTCCCCTGCTTCCTAACATCCCTCCCTACTTCCAAAAATTTCCCCAAGAATTTAGAAGCCCCTTATCCCCTTCATTTTGCTTCATTTCGGCAAAATTCCTTGTTTCACACATCGGGGCAAGTTTCACTCAAATGATGTTTCAGAGCAATCAAAGATGAATTTTGCAAAACTGAGAGAGGTTTTTGTCCACAACATGCCAAAGACGAAAAAAATCCTTCACTTTTTGCACAGGTGTCATGGTTTTAAAGAAATGTCAAAAATACCGGCGAGAACGAAGATGTTCCAAAGGCGGTTGGCCAAGGCACAAAAAAGGATAAAGAGGCCTGATCCCCTCCATATCTTGGCTGAGGCCTCACTGAAGGATCAAGGCACTAAATAGCCTAGCCACAGCACAAATCCCAAGAAATTTTGAGAATTTTGGGTGAATTTTGGCATTTTCAGGCAATTTGCAGGTTTTTCCCATTAACGGGTCTCACCCCCCGCGCGACCCTTCATAATGGCAACTCCATTTGGAAAAAACTCAGCATTTCCAGATTTTTCATGCAAAGTTACACATGCTCATGGATGGACTTGAGATTTGGTGAAGTTTTGGGCCTCCAGAAAGTCAAAAACCTAGCGAAAAATGACTTTCTGCCACTTTTTTGAATTGGAGAAAGCAGTCTTGGGAGATTTGATTTTTGACAGGGCAAATGAACTCCAAATTCAAAAATTCCAGTTGGGTTGGAAAGTAGACTCACAGTCCTTTCCAACAAGCCCACTTTTGCTCAATTTGGCCACCTAAAAGTGCCCCAAACATGGCTCCAAAGGCGTACGACCCGTCAGGCAGGGGCGCGCGACCTGTCAGGCAGTTTTGTCCAGAAATGCACTGTACAGCCCAGAAAACGCAGATTTGACTCAGTTTGAATTTTTGGGATGAAATGTGATTCTCTTTGATATAATTATTGTACTTTTTAGACACTTTTACTCTTATGTAACACTTCTAGAACATTCATTCATGAAAAGGGTAAATATTAAATGAATGAATTGGTTTCCAAGTTTATAGAGGCAAGTTGTTTTGACTGCCTAGTTTGTAGTGCTTAGTTTAGAAGTGGTTGAAACAGCTCCTAGGATAGTGAGCTCGACCCATGGAGGCAGGGAAAGAGGTTAGATCATCTATATTATGTACTTTCTTGCTCATTTTCATGGTCGGACTCTTGAGGGAGAAGCTATCATTGTATTATTCACTGTATCTCTGCAATTTTTGGCTAAGGAAGACCAGGGTTTTGCAGTCCTCTTTGGGATTCTTGTGGACTCATGTGTTGATGGTGTGTTTCTCAATGTACTTGTAAGCTTGTTATGCGACTCATTTCCTTTCTTTTACTTCTGCACATTAAACAAATGAAGTGTGTTAGTGTCGGTCTTGAAGCCCTCCATCAGCGATCAAAACTCTTCGCATTTGCATATGTAGGTGTCTCACCAGTGTCAATTTTTGCATCCCGTTAGGCATGCCATAACCCTGATGGAGGATATGGTGTGTTGTACCCCTCTTGGCATTGCTGGTTCAGGTCATTTCAGTCATTAAGCTTTTTCAAGCTTGTCTCGTCTTGTCTTGAGGTCAATTTCCTAGGTCTAGGGTTTTGGTCAAAAATGTTTACAAGGTCATGTGTCTGAAAGGTCAATGAGTGTTCAGCAAGCCAGAGGGATGATTGTAAAAGTGTTTCTTCAAGATTTCTTATCTGGTACAGCTAATCTTCACCTTGGATTTAAAAACTCTGTTTTTAAAGCCAAGGTCATTTTTCAAATTTTTGTAAATAAGTGATGAAATTTCAAAAGTCTTCAGCGGACAAAATGCAACCCTGGTCCCCTTCCCAAGATCCCTCAGATGATCTACCTGCAAAAAGAATCAAGTCAAAGCACTCAATGAGTCAAATTCAGGATAAAAGAAACCAAAAAGTCAGTGTTATAAAGTGTCAAAGAGAAAACATTAGAAAGTGGGTTTGTGAATGAAATTTTTTCAAATGAAACTTATAAAAACCCAAATTCCCTCCTATCACTCTCATTGTGCATCCTAACGCTTGCAAGAGAGGTTTGAGAGAGTGATTGAGAGAAAGGAGCAAAAGCAGAGCGATTTCGGGCATTAGACTGGTGCGCGACCCGTCAGGCCAGGTGCGCGACCCGTCAGGTGCGCGCGACCCGTCAGAGGGTTGTTTCCAGTGCAGAAAAACAACGGGCGCGACCCGTCAGAGGGGCGCGACCCGTTGGGTGTGGTGCGCGACCCGTTGAACTGTATTGCTGCAAACTCCAAACAAATTCGCTCAAACGCCCTCCAAGCTATCAAATCGTTTGAGGTAGGTGTTCTAAACATGGAATGGTTGCTGGTTATGAATGGTGGATGTCATGAACATGTTTAATGATCAAAATTTTGCAAGTAAAACTCCTTCATGTGACTGCAATGTTAATGTTGAAAATGTGCTAGGGTTTGTGTTGTTTCAAGGGGTTTTTCCCTTTGTGTTTGTTTCCCTCCTTCCCCTTCCACTCACACTTATATGTATATCTTTTTTCCCATACCATTTTGTAAATGAAATGCAAACCCTCCCCTCTCCCTAATCACTAAAATGCAAACCCTACCCCTTTCCCAAAGCATCAAAAATTCAAACCCTAATTTCCCTCCACCATATGCATGTGTAAATAAAAGAAAATGTTGGTGAATATGTCAGCAGTTTTGTGAATATGTTTCCCTATCTCCCCTATTAATACATGTATTCATATTCCCATATGTTCACTATCATACATGTTTTTCCCATATGCAGTGATTTTTGCAAATGATTTTCCAATATCCCTGATTATAAATATGTACTCCTATATGCATAATGATTTGCAACATTTTCCTTAAAAATTCCCTGTTATGTTTATATATTCCCAATTCCTTGTTAAAAGATCCCTCCCCTAACATTTCCCTCATGTCTTTTTCCCCTTGAAACAGCATAGAATTCAACATTTTTTACAGGCAGAGACAGCAGTACAGTTTGTCCACTTTGCTCCTAAACTATGTCAGAAACCAAAACTTATGAGCAAAGTGATGACCATTCATCATCTACAGAGGTTGAGGTACAGAGGAGGCCTCGTAAGGGTGGTAAGGGTGGACATCATAAGCGAGAGGAGCCCACCTCTTTGGCAGAATTACAGGCTTGTCCTATGGCAGTCACTTGTTTTCAGTACATGTCTTGTTATCAGTTTTGTGAGAGGATCTCTCGGATTCAACATCACAGAGAGTTGGCCCGCCTCTTTGTTTTACATTTGCATGATGGACATGTCAACCTTGCAGGGGTGGACTTTACATTGACACCCGAGGTGATCTCACATGCTACAGGGATACCTAATGTTGGTGAGGTGTGGCCTAAGCGCAAGATGCTAGATACTGTTCACTTTGAGCCTTATGTCCGGCCACCATTCATGAGACATTTGGCGGGTGTTTTTCCATTCAGATTTCTCCGGAGCGAGTATGCTCCCATCATGAGGCTTATTATGCACTATTTTACCTGTGAGGGCAGATTTTCACAGGTGTACTCATATCACATTCGCCTCTTGATGCACTTCACCCGAGTGAGGATGATGAACATCCCGGTTTTCTTCTTTCAGAACATTCAGGGGATGGTGCCCATGTTGCAGAGGAAGACCTCGGCCTAGCATTACAGGAGCCTATGTCATTATGGTTTGATTCAGCTCATAGTCTTGCATCAGTTGACTCAGCAGGGCATCTCATGGGAGGAGTTCATCTCTCGTGAGTTTTTCACAGCACCACCTCAGCCACATCCTGAGGTCATTCATGAGGAGGGAGGGCCATCTCAGCAGCCTGATATTCCGGTCACTCGACATGTCAGCTCCACACCTCTGGTCACTTATCAGAAAGGCCCAAGGGCCTTATTTGCAGCAGCCATGCGAGTACTATCTCCACAGCCAGTGGAAGGGGTCTCGCCTTCATCATCAGCTCAGCGAGTGTTATCTCCACATCAGGTGGAAGGGGTCTCGCTTTCTTCATCAGCACAGGCAGCACAGAGGGGAAAACAGCCCATGATCCATGAGGGTCCATCAGGAGTCCCAGACACCGAGGTCATTGATCTTGAGGCCAGTTCTCCTAGCCGAGAGGCAAAGGAGATCATTCAGCATCTCAGAGCTGAAAATGATGCTTTGCAGAGGAGATTTGAGGGTGCCCAATGGACCATCACTTACCTGGAACAGCGCAACAAACAGTTGGAGGAGGAGAAAGTTCTTGATGAGCTATGGAGGATTCGTAGTGACCGAGTCTTGAACCGAAGAAGACCCGGTGATCCATTGCTTGCTGACCGAGAGTCTATGCTCATCCAGGTGAATGCACACTTAGAGAGGCTGTTGGCTAAGGCCAACCAAGAGAAAAAGTTGCTGAGGAATATGAAAAATCATTATTGGGCGAGGATGCATGTGTGCAAGGCCAAAATGAAAATGTTTCAAAGGCGGTTGACCGAGGCTCTAAAATGGAGAAAGAAGCCAAATCCCCTTTGTATCTTGGCTGAGGCTTCACTCAAGGATCATGGCACTCAATAGCCTAGCCACAGCTCAAATCCCAAAAAAAATTGAGAATTTTGGGTAATTTTGGCATTTTTTAGTAATTTACAGGTTTTGGCTCTTTAACGGGTCTCACCCCCGGTGAGACCCTTTGTCATGGCAACTCCTTTTTGCAAAAACTCAACATTTCTAGATTTTTCATGCAAAGTTACATATGCCTGTGGATGGACTTGAGTTTTTATGGAGTTTTGGGCCTCCAGAAGGTCAAAATACATGCAAAATTTGACTTTCTACCCCTTTTTTGAGTTGCAGAAACCAGTCTTGGGAGAATTAAGTTTTGACAGGGCAAATGACCTCCAAATCCAAAAATTCTAGTTGGGTTGGAAAGTAGACTCACAGACCTTTCCAACAAGCCCACGTTTGCTCAATTTGGCCACCTGCAAGTGCCTCAAACAGGGCTCCAAAGGGGCGCGACCCGTCAGGCAGGGGGGCGCGACCCGTCAGGCAGTTTTGTCCAGAAATGCATTGTACAGCCCAGAAAACGCAGATTTGACTCTTTTTGACTTTTTGAGGTTAATGATGGTCCTGTTTGATGTAATTGTGACACTTTTTAGACACTTTTACCCTTTTTTAACTCTTCTAGAAGATTCATTTATGAAAAGGGTAAAAATTAAATGTATGAATTGGTTTCCAAGTTTATAGAGGCAAGTTGTTTTGACTGCCTAGTTTGTAGTGCTTAGTTTAGAAGTGGTTGAAACAGCTCCTAGGATAGTGAGCTCGACCCATGGAGGCAGGGAAAGAGGTTAGATCATCTATATTATGTACTTTCTTGCTCATTTTCATGGTTGGACTCTTGAGGGAGAAGCTATCATTGTATTATTTCACTGTATCTCTGCAATTTTTGGCTAAGGAAGACCAGGGTTTTGCAGTCCTCTTTGGGATTCTTGTGGACTCATGTGTTGATGGTGTGTTTCTCAATGTTCTTGTAAGTGTGTTTATGTGATTCATTTCCTTTCTTTTACTTTTGCACATTAAACAAATGAAGTGTTAAAGTAAGAGTTCATGCTTGCCATGCTCTGCTTTTAAGTTTGTTTAATTTCAATGTTTTCTTCTGTCTAAAGAGAATCCAAAGTTACTGTTTTCTCTCTTTAGCTCTTCATCTTTCATTCCCGACCATCCACCTCAATCAAAGGCATAAATACGGTCTCCTACCTCGCCCCAAAGAACCCCCTGCAGAAACTGTGTCAAATCCCCGCACCCAAAATTGCAATTCCTCAATTTGCCACCAAAAACCCAAAAAAAACCCAAATCAACCTTTTTAATCAGTTTACTAGCCTAATATCAGTGTTACCTTATTGGTCATCTCATCCATTGAAGATTTTACGAGATAGACAGGAGAGAGCCTTCTCCTGCCCCGTAGGGCTAGCTACGAGGCTAAATGGTTTGATGTTGCCTTGAGGTTTACCTTTCTCAGCCTGAGGTGAAATTTCAAGCGCTAACAAAGTGTTAAAGTAAGAATTCATGCTTGCCATGCTCTGCTTTTAAGTTTGTTTAATTTCAATGTTTTCTTCTGTATAAAGAGAATTCAAAGTCATTTTTTGCTCTCTTTAGCTCTTCATCTTTCATTCCTAACCATCCATCTCAAGGAAAGGCATCAATATTGTCTCCTACCTCGCCCCAAAGAACCCCCTGCAGAAACTGTGTCCAATCCCCGCATCCAAAATTGCCATCCCCTCAATTTGCCACCAAAAACCCTAAAAATCCCAAAATCAACCCTTTGATCAGTTTACTAGCCTAAAGTCAGTGTTACCCTATTGGTTATCTCACCCATTGAAGAGCTTTATCGAGATAGACCGGAGAGAGCCCTCTCCAGCCCCGTAGGGCTAGCTACGAGGCTAAGTGGTTTGATGTTGCCTTGAGGTTTGCCTTTCTCAGCCTGAGGTGAAATTTCAAGCGCTAACATATTTTGAAGATGATGATTTTGTGGATGCTATAGATGAAGAAAGTCTTTATGAAGAGATTTCTAGACTCAAAATTTGTTTAGAAGAGAAGAATGTGATCATATATACTCTACAATTCCAACTTGCTGAAAAGGAAAATCATCATGAAAAGTTAGAATGTGAAATTGTGGGACTAAGAAAAGATATTGAGAAAACAAAAGCTCTTAATCTTAGATTTGTTAAAGGATCTGACATGCTATATGAGATTATCAAAGTGCAACGCTCTCCACTAATCAAGACAGGTATGGGATATAATGAAGAAACAACTCAAGATCAAAAACCATCTACCTCCAAGAGTTATCTTGATGCTGCAAGGAGAAGTGAACAAAGACCCAATGGAAATCACTAGGTAAACCAGGGACAATTTACCTCAAGAATGAACAAAGACTACCAGGTAAATCGGGGGCAATCTACTTTAAGGACAAACAGAAGCTACAACCAGCCACAGGTAAAACCCTCTCAATTTGCCTCAAGAATGGATGTCAATAGGAACTACAATCAATTGGCTGGTAGATTTGATAATCACAAGATTTTCTTCAATGGCCAATGTTTTTCTTGTCATAACTTTGGTCACAAAGCAGCTCAATGTGTTTCCTATAAGAAAATCATGACTAGAGAAGCTCATAAACATAGGAGTATGACTGGGATCATGAAAAGGACTTACAACAACTTCTCTGCTCTTGAAAATGAAATAGAATGTTCTATTTGTAACAATTTCAGTCATGAAGATTCTGAATGCAGGAGCAGGTTTCGACAGACAACTCAGAAGGAGCAAGCCTCAAGTGCCAAATCATGGAGAATAAAAGAACCCCAACCAGAAAGATGTGGTATAGCCTTATATGCGAAAGGGCAGGAAAATCAATGGTACATCGACAGTGGATGTTCGAAACATATGACAGGTGATAAAGAAAAAATTTAGTCACATATTGCCTTAGAGAAGGAGAAGAAAGTTTCTTTTGGAAATGACACCCCTGCTCTCATAAAAGGTAAAGGTTCTGTTTAGTTGAAAGAAAGAGTCAAAGCTGGAATTGTCATGTATGTTGATGGCTTAAAGCATAATCTATTAAGTGTCAGCCAGATGTGTGATCAAGGAACTGAGGTAATATTTCGATCAAATGGATGTAGTGTTCATGATCTTGATACAGGAAAAACATTGATCAAAGGCGTAAGGACTCCAAATAAATTATACATATTCAAAGAAGGACAACATTAATGCTATCTGAGCAAGAATGATGAACACTGGCTATGGCACAGAAGATTGGGGCATCTTAGTTTCTCACTGATAAGGAAAGCATGCAAATACCAAGTAGTTCGTGGTCTTCCAGACATCAAAATCCCAGATAATACAATATGCAAATCATGTCAGTTTGGTAAGCAAACCAGAACTAACTTCCCTGAGAAGGAAGGATCAGCCAGTAGGCCGCTTGAACTTGTCCATACTGATGTATGTGGACCAACTAGGAAAAGGTCACCTCGAGGAGAAGAATACTTTATATTATTAATTGATGACTATTCCAGGATGTGTTGGATAGGACTTATGAAGCACAAAGATGAAGCCTTTGAAAAATTCAAATCATTCAAAGCCTTGGTGGAGAACGAATCAGATCTCAGAATCAAATGCCTCAGGTCTGATCGAGGAGGAGAATTTACCTCGAATGAATTTTTCGATTTTTGTGAAGAACATGGAATAAGAAGGGAATTCTATATAGCTAGGACTCCTCAGCAAAATGGAGTAGTGGAAAGGATGAAAAGAACGGTTCAACAAATGGCTCGTGCAATGCTTGATGAGTCTGGAACTCCCGCAACTTTTTGGGGTGAAGCCGCAATTGCTGTAGTTGTTATTTTCAATAAGACAAATGTTCGGGTGAACAACACTCAAACTCTTCATGAGCTCTGGTATGGTGAGACTCCTTCGGTAAAACATTTCAAAATTTTTGGAAGAAAATGCTATATTAAAAATAATGATGAAATTCTTGGCAAGTTTGAACCTAGAGCAGATGAAGGCATTCTCCTTGGTTATTATCCTCACAGCAAGGCATATAAGTGTTACAACAAAATACTTAGAAGAATTGTTGACAACATTGATGTAGTGGTTGATGAAGAAGGAAACATTCCTAGGCAAGTGAATTCTGAAGATTTCGAAGATGATGAGGACTATCCTTCAACATCAAATCAGAACTATGATGAAGAAGAAGCTCAAGAGGCACCAGAAGAACAGATAATAATAGAAGAAAAGACTCCATCCAAGTACGTTCAGAAGAATCATCCAGAATCTCAAATTTTGGGGTAGAAACAGGTAGGTATACAAACAAGAAGAACAATTGCAGAAGCCTCAAGCTATTTGGCCTTGCTCTCCTCCACTGAACCACAAAATGTAAAAGAAGCATGCAAGGATGAATGTTGGGTCAAGGCAATGGATGAAGAACTTGAGCAGATCGAAAAGAATAACACTTGGGAGTTGGTTCCTAGACCAAAAGATAAGAATGTCATAGGGACAAAATGGATCTTCAAAAATAAGTTGAATGAAAATGGGGAAGTAATTAGAAACAAGGCCAGACTTTTCTGTGAAGAAATTTTTTCTCCCATTGCTAGACTTGAGGCCATCAGAATGTTCCTTCCTCTCTCTAGCTTTCAGAAGTTCAAAGTGTTTCAAATGGATGTGAAATCAGCCTTTCTGAATGGAGACTTAGAAGAAGAAGTGTACATTGAGCAACCAGATGGTTTCATTATTGGGAATGATCCAAATGTTGTATGCAGACTAAAAAGGCTCTCTATGGTCTTGAACAGGCTCCAAGGGCTTGGTACTACCGTTTGGACAAATATCTTCATCAAAAAGGTTTTTCAAAAGGATCAGCAGATAGCAATCTTTATATAAAAATTGAAAATGACAAATTGCTAATACTTGTTGTGTATGTAGATGATATTATCTTTGGCTGCAATGAAGAAGCTATGAGTCAAAGCTTTTCCTTGGTGATGTAGAAAGAATTCAAAATGTGTTTTCTTGGAGAACTAACATATTTTCTTGGATTGCAAATCCAACAAAATGAAGACGGTATCTTTTTGTCTCAAACCAAGTATCTCAAGCAGATCTTGAAGAAATATGGCATGGAAGATGCAAAACCAGTATGTACCCCCATGGTTACAAGATGCAACCTCAGTGCAAATGATGAATCAGCAACAGTGCATCAACCAACCTATAGATCTATGATTGGAAGTCTACTTTATTTGATAGGTACCCGACCAGACATCATGCATGCTGTGGGGATAGTTAGAATATTTCAGGAAAATCCCAAGGAAACTCATCTTTAGGCAGTGAAGAGAATTTTCAAGTATCTTGAAGGAACTCAAAACTATGGCTTATGGTATGATTCCTAGAGATATAGATCTCATTCTTCATGCTTATACAGATGCAGATTGGGCTAGAAGCGTGGATGACAGAAAGAGCACAAGTGGTGGTGCATTCTTTATGGGTTCCATATTAGTATCTTGGTTCAGCAAGAAACAGAGTTCGATTGCTTTATCTACAGTTGAAGCGGAATATGTGGCTGCTGCATCTTGCTGCACTCAACTCCTTTGGATGATGCAAACCTTGCAGGATTTTTAGATCACTTGTACACCACCTATCTCCATCTTATGTGATAATACAAGTGCAATCAGCATTTCAAAGAACCCAGTCATGCATTCAAAGACCAAGCACATACCGATCAAGTATCACTTTCTCCGGGAACAAGTGTTGGAACAAAAGGTCAAATTGGAGTATGTTCCTTCTAAGGAACAAGTTGCTGATATTCTCACCAAACCACTGCCCAGGGAAACTTTTGAATACCTCAGACAGAAGCTGGGAGTAGTTGATGCATCATCTTGCTGTTAAAACTTGTCTGTTTTAGAGAAAAATGGGTGTACGTGAGTTGCCTGAGGAGGATCTGCATACATACGCTGGTTTGTGTAGAGACAGTCGCGTATATGGAGGCTTGATGGATATCAGTAGGGACAGGCTCTGGTTGAAGATAGTCTGATATGGGTCTAACAGAGACCATCTGGCACAGGTTCAGGGGGAGCAGATAAACTTCTAATGATGCATTGTTGGCATTATCTTAGAAGCTTTTGGTTCTAGTTCATAGCTATTGATGGTTTCAGGTAGAACAAATGCAGAGGGAAAATAGAAGGAAATCATGGTTGCTAATCTGAATAGGTGATTGACAGATGCTGTTGATATCAGTTATTGGTGACTCTCATAAGTCTTTCTCTAGATATTTCGTCTCTATGTCATGTATCTCTTTTATGGTGTCAAGGTCATGTAATGACCTATTTTGGTTTCCCCACTATGCCTGGGATGAAAATGTAATGTACTTGGTTGTCATATGTAAATTTCTGATGTATTCCCACTTGGTTGGGTGATGGATGTATGTATTGAGTCTTTTGGTGATAGGAAGGTCCTTTATGATGTATGGTTCTTCTTGCAGAACATCTTTTTGCAGATCTTGCCTACAGTCAGGGGGAGCATGGTCAGCATAGTAGGGCAGAAATTTTAGCATATACTCAGGGGGAGCACAACCCTTTGCCCTTGATGACAAAGGGGGAGAATGACTTTGAGGATCTTGGGGTTGCCATCAAGTCCAAAGGGGGAGATTGTTGGCATCATGGCACAGGATTGGAGCTATGCCACAGGTGTTGTCCTTGATGGCAACTCACTTTGGTGACAGATCTCAGTACAGGCTCTCAGAATGAAAGAAAAAGATATATACGCAGGTTCACCTAGAAAAAAGCACGTATACACACGGGTTAGACATTACAAAGGCGTGTATGCCTATACATGCACTTTCACGCAAGGAAAAGCGCGTATATGTTGGAGAACTTACTTTTGATCCCTGGTAGTTAGTCCTTGGTATTTTAACCTATGGTTTTGGACCATGGTATCTCGTCAGAAGCATTTATCCCAAGTATTGGGTCCATGGTATTGTCTTATTATGGTTTTGGACCATGGTATTGTGAAAGGCCTAAGACAATAAAAGAGGAAGGAGATCATTTGGCAAAGCATTGTCTGAACTAATTGAATATCTAATAAGTGCTAGATCTGAAACATTGGTGATGGGGGTTATGGTGCAGATATGGATCTTAATGAAGGAGGAACCTTAGCGCAAAGAGAAGGATAAGTTCTATTGATGGATCATAATCTTAAGCTTGAATAATAGTATCTTTGTATGATTTGGATCTGTTATATGTGGCGCAGGCTTGATCTATAAATCTGATAATATGGGTTAATTACTGTTTGAATATTTGAAAGTGTGAATTATCCTTTATAGATCTGTACGCAGGTTCAGTGAAGCGAAGGCACATATACACACTGGTTCAGTGAATACAAACAACGTATACACAGGTTGGTCCACACTCAGAAGCGTATGCACACAGGTTCCAGGTTATTAAAGTAGTGTATATCTTTTGAGTTGTGATCTAGCTGATTTTGTTTATTGCTGCAGTGGTCTAGGTTCAGAATTTGGTGTGTTGTTACTGTTACTGTGTTTTGGGTACAACTGTCAGAGAAGTATCTACTTGATTCAGTTTTAATTGGTGAAAAGGAGATTGTTTGATGCATAAATTCTTTATCCAGTCTGAAAATTTATGAAACGTGGTCCCTGGAAGAAAGAGAGGTTGTAGCCTTCTGTAGGCCAGCACCTACGTACTAGTATCTTGGCTAGTGCAAGAGCTAAGGGGGTTGTAGCTCCCTTCCAGGAGAAGCTGGAGAACGAGAGAGGGTTGTAGCTCTCTGCAGGTTGCAGCCTGTGTACTGGTAAAGGACTGCACTAGTACATTGTAAAAAGAAGTTTCTAATTAAAAGAAGATAGAGACGAATTGCAGCAGGTGGTTTTCACCCACATTGGGTTTCCACCTTATATCTTGTGTTCTTGTGTGTGATTGTCTTCTACTCTGTTTCACTGTTTCTGGTTACTGTTTATTTGATTCTGATACACAGATTAACAATCAACATTTGAAAGATAAAATAAGTTATAAGTTTGCATTGTATACGTGGGTTTCCTTATACATAGTTGCGTATATACGCGAGTTTAATTAATTGAAGTAGTGTATATTATCTGGTTTTGAAAAAGGGAATATTTGACTTGATAATATTGATTCACCCCGCCCCCCTCTAAGTATTATTTCCAACATTTCTTTCTTCTATTTTGTGAGCTGGTTGCATAACAATTGGTATCAGAGATTTGGATTCTAGGGTTTTTCTACTTCAAACAGGTCATCGTGGAATTTTTGCTATAACGTTTTTTTTTTACAATGCTTCCAAAGATACAATTAAAACAAATTTTAGATGAAATAGCGATGAACCGCATCACCGAATTCCAGATCTTGTTTCGCTATATTTTTGGAGATATGAACTAAGGAAGTTAGGGTTTTTGTAGGTTTCCGAATCGGATCACAAACAGGTCACCTTAGGAAAATCGTCATGAAATTTTCTCTAAGCATCTGATTCAAAGCTTGCAAAAAGTGACAGAAAGACAACAGACTATATTTTCTGGGTATCGTGTTCAAAACCTAAGGCCATAACATTGACATGTGGCATGTCGTACAAGTTTGATCTAGTGAACTAGTCTATAATTAGGTCAACGCGAAAGATTGAGCATAACTCTTTCTTCAGGAATCCAATTGCCAGACTTGCGGGGTTAGAAAGAAGATGCTAAGGGATATCACAGGCTGAAATATCAAAACTTGGAGATCTGAAATTACAAAGTTATAGGCATTTCAATATTGAGCTCATACAAAGTGAAAAAATGTGTAGGTTTTTTCTTTTTAATTTTGCATAAGCCTTGTTTGAGAAAGTAGTTTGAAGTGATTCAAAGGGAATTGTGAACAATAATTATTATTCATTGATGACTTGAAGAAAGAAAATGGAAACACCTAGTAAGCGATCTGAAATCTCTACTATGACACACGAAGAAGAGGAAGAAATGCAACATGATATATCAAAATTACGAGACCGAGTGCAACAAATTTCACTCTTACAAAAAGTAACTGAATCTAATATGGATGGTTTAAAGAATGGAATAGAAGCTAATATGGATGGCATTGAAGCTAATATGGATGGTATAGAAGCAAAACTTATAGGTAACAAAAGATTTGAAGATATATTTGACAAAGTTGCTACAAGAAATGCTTACTAATGGCAAAAGGGTAGTAAAGGAAACTCGTAATGAGAACAAAATAAATTTTAGTCATGATTCCATAGACTCTAACATTGGATTGAAGACCCACCATGTTCCAAAGATAGATATGATGAATTTTGATGGCAAGGATCCTGTAACATGGATACTACAGATGGAGCAATATTTCGATCTCCATAATGTGTAAAGCACACAAAAGATACGCATTGCAACTTTATATTTGGAACCCAATTAGTTTGTATGGTATCCATGGCTTTTCTCTAATTAAAAAATTGTCACTTGGGAAATTTTTATGGAAGAAATGATAGCACGTTATGAGGATACAAAAAGCAACACTTTTTTTAGCCAATTGATAAATCTCAAACAAAAGGGTTCAATGGTGGAGCACATTGAGGACTTCCAAAAATTGAATATAAGGGTCAAAGATATTCCAGAGGAGCATAGGATTGATGTGTTCATAGGGACTTTAATGGATAACATCCAACATGAGGTTTGCCTTTGGGAATATGATTCATTGGAGAAGGCATTTAGGTTGGCAAGAAAAATTCAAAGAAAATTATGGCAACAAGGAAGCCTACCACTCACAACTATAAAGATGGAAGTGTTATTGCCCCTAGCCTTCCACAAACTACAAGGTTGACACCACAACAATTGGAAGAAAAAAGAGAAAAAGGGCTTTGTTACAGTTGTGATATACACTAAAGGTCATAAGTGTGTTGAGAAGAAATTATTTTACATAGATTGTGAAGAGGAGGAAGGAAAGGAACAAGAAACATCAAAAGAAGAGGATACACACTAGGAACAAACCCTAGAGAAAGAAGAAATGAACATGACCATATCTTGTAGTGCATTGACCAAATTACCACTCCTCAAACTATGAAGATAGAAGAACATATCAAGACGAAAAAGGTAATAGTTTTTATTGATTCGGGCAATACCCATAATTTTATTCATTGTAAGATATCCAAGGAATTGAATTGCTTCCTATGCACCAAAGTGTTAATTGATGAATGAAAATGGAGGGACCATAAATTTCCTTGGGAAGTTCCATAATATCAACCTATCCATGGGAGAATATGTGTTGAATAGTCCAATGCTTTCCATTCTAATGGGTGGTGTTGATGTTACACTAGGAGTCCAATGGCTACAATCTTTGGGTATGATACCTTTTAATTTCCAAGAAATTTTATTGAAATTTGTTTCGGAAGGAAAGGAAGTTGAATTAAGGGGTCACAGGGATACCAGAAAGATAATAAGCTCTAACGGCATGACAAAGATTCTAAAGAAATAACAACAAGGTGTAATTGCACAATTATGTTCATTAGAGGTTCCCAAATTGGAATCATCTATTTCACTAGATCTCCAAAAAGCCTTGGACAATTATTCCAAGGTATTTGAGACTCCCAAAGACCTCCCACATATTCATGATCATGATCATGTTATTCATTTGATTCTAGGAATTTTTCCTCGAAACGTCAGGCCTTACAAATATCCTTATGCCCAAAGAAGTGAAATTGAACGTATGGTTGCAGAAATGCTAGAGGCTCGTATAATTCAACCTAGTCAAAGTTCTTTCTCTACTCTAGTAGTATTGAGGCACAAGAAGGATGTATCCAGACGGATGTGCCTAGATTATAGGGAGCTCAACAAGCTCACTATTAAAGATAAATTCCCCATTCCTGTCATTGATGAATTATTAGATGAATTGCATGGAGCAATTTAGTTCACCAAGTTAGACCTTCGTTCAGGATATCATCAAATCATAATGAAGACTGAAGACGTTCCAAAAACAACATTTAGAACTCATGAGGGTCATTATGAATTTTTGGTCATGCATTTTGGCCTTACCAATGCACCTTATACATTTCAAGGTTCGATGAGTTCCATTTTTTAACCCTTCCTTAGAAAATTCGTGTTAATATTTTTTGATGATATACTAATCTACAATAAGTCTTGGAAGGATCATGTTTAACATGTTGACAGAGTGCTCAAACTATTGGAGGAGAAACAATTAAATGCAAAAACCTCCAAATGTTTCTTTGGAGTACAAGATGTGGAATATTTGGGTCATATTGTATCTCATGAAGGTGTTAAGGTAGACCCTAGAAAAATTAAAGCCATTAAGGAATGGAAAATCCCCACATCCATAAAGAATCTACGAGGATTTCTCAGGTTGACAGGGTATTATCCCAAGTTTGTTAAGAATTATGGGAGAATAGCAATACCTCTAACAACATTACTGAAGAAAGATGAATTTTCTTAGACTCCAAAAGTAATGAAGGCCTTTGAACATCTGACGCACACGGAAACAATGGTTTAATAATAAACCCACAAATGGATCATATGACCTAACAATCACCCCGATTTACACCATTTTCCACAAAATATATGCCTTTCCCTATCGGAGCCGAAATTCCTTCAGAAACACTTAAACAATGCTTTTTCCTTTCGGAACCAAAATACCCTTGGAAAATACCAAAACAGTGCTTTTTCCATTTTTAAACAAAATACATGTGTTAATGCCGAAGATCGGGATCTTGCTGATCGAACAGTCAGGATTTAATCACCTTATCGGCGATCGACAGTCGCAAGGCCCTTATATCGGCGCTTCCCTTTGGTAGGGTCCTGATGTGATTATCACTAATCACTATTGGCGATCGCTATGGCTCCCACACAGGCTTTATCACTCCACTCCAAAGTGCCGATGCGATATGTCGGCAATTGCATATCGCAAGGTTTCGGGGTTAAGTCTTTGCCATCCGCCAATCCGATTGTGCGATGCGATATATATAATATGTCTCGGACCCGATAAGTCCCAAAAGCAGCATTTATAACATTTCAAGTCCACCTCCCGAATCCGCTAAGTGTTTTTCATTAAAACTTAGTGTATTTTGGGTTTTCTGCTTGCAGGACCGAAACCATGCAAACAGGCTTTATCGACCCGATATGGGTGATCCGATACTTGAATTAAATCAATTCAACAATGGATTTCATATGAAAACTTCATAATTCTATTAACTCCGCAATTGGTACCAAGAATCATATAGAACAACGAGTTAACCACTCCGGCCAGCTATAAAGAACAAAATCATAAAACAAAGTTCCAACAAGCTTTAATAAATCATACACACAACATCATTTTGTTCAAAATAAAGGAAGTTACAGAGTCTTGGCCTTAGGCCTGATTACATAGATAAATACCTTTGTCTCACAAGAATACAATCCACCCACTATCTCTCTGCTCTCATGAATCTTTCCTCTTTGGCCTGATTCTTCAATTAGTGGCCTCTGTTCCTAATGTGCCCATAGGCTTACAATACTCTCGATTCTCTCTCTCCCTCCCCCTCGCTTTCAGAAAATAAAGGAAACACATATACACTTTGTCTAACAATTTCCTTCCACAAATGAAGGAATTTACTATTTTTAAGAAATCAAATCCTACTCTAACTAATCATTCTAACTGCTTGGCTTGATCTCCACACAGGGAGGATCATTTTCCATTTATTCCCAATTCGGTTCAGAAATAGGCAATAGTTAACTAATTACATTTATTTGAAATTAATACAAATTAAACAACCAATTCTTCCTCCAAACTTTCATTAGCCACAACATGTGACCACACCATCACATTGCTAGCTAGGCCTAGATGCTCCTGCATCAGACTCCCAAGGTTAAAAATAATCATGATCTCCTGATCATGTGCTTCTAATCTGTGTCCTCCTAGATCCCATACTTGGTTTGGTAGTTTGTCCTTGGTTGTTGCTGTTGTTGTTTGTTGTTCTCCAGGTCTCCATATTTTATGTTGCAATGCCCCATTAGCTATGCTTTCACTGTCTGCTACTATCCTTTTCATATATCTTACTATTGTTTGCTCATCATTACAATTTATGATAGGCTTCCACATCTTAATTTGTAGTTTTCCATTTCCTTCACCGATACCATTATTTCCAGCCAATCTTCCTTTCTTCTTTTGTCCTTTATTTGTTTCATTAGAATGCTATTTTATGAGTCTCCACAACTCATCCCATTCTTTGTCCACTTCACTTCTCATATGTTGAATACTACTCTCTTGCAACTGAATGTGTTTTGGCATAAGAACATCATGATCCTTGTGCCAATATCTTCCCATATACATTTCTGGAATGTACAAATGCCTCCTCCATTGATCCCCTGCAACCATTTAAGTTCCTTCTTCTGGTTTTTCCTTCATAGCTTCGCTACTTCTTACTTAAAATTCCAGTATAGCTGCAATTCCACAAATTTCTTGAAAACTCAGAATTTCTCCTGCTTGATTAGGTACTTGGAATATCTCTTCTTCTAGTAACTTCATTTTTGCGCTCTTAAGGATTATGGAATTATATTTGTCTACTCTTGAAATGTCATCTTTAGCCTCTTCTTCATGAATAAATCCCTGTAGTACAATAGTAATTCTATTACTATCAAGGATAATTGTAGGGGCGAATGTTCGCCCTTTGGCGAAATTAAGGGGTTTTAAATTTTTAGTGGGCGAATATTTTGTATCATAGTACATTTTTACAAATCACCTCAAATAGCCCACCTTATTTTAAGGGAGAGGGTAAAAAAGGTAAATTTAGCCCTTGAAATTAGGACTTACAACCTTCCATTCGCCCATTTTCAAGAATAGGTTTTATTTAAGTGAATCCATTCGCCCATTTTCAAGAATAGGTTTTATTTAAGTGAATCCTATGGGCCAAATACCATATTTATAAAAGAGGTATGGTAAATTAATAAAAATATAAATAAATGAGAGGTATGGTAAATAAATAAAACATTTTTTATATTTACTCCATAAGTCACCTTATATACATGTAAGGGTGTAAACAAATAAAAATATAAGTAAAGTGGAGGTATGGTAAATAAATAAAACGTCTTTTTATACTTACTCAAAAGGTATGGTAAATAAATAAAAATATAAATAAACTAGACGTATCGTAAATAAATAAAACCTCTTTTTATATTTAGTCCATAACCCTCGTTCTATTTATGAAGGCTCAAGAAAGAGGTTTTATTTAAGTGAATCCTATGGGCCAAATACCATATTTGTAAAAGAGGTATGGTAAATTAATAAAAGTATAAATAAACGAGAGGTATGGTAAACAAATAAAACATTTTTTTATATTTACTCCATAAGTCACCTTATATTTACGAACACTCAAAAAATGGGTTATATTTAGGTGAAACCTATGGCCAAAATACTATGGGACAAATACCATGGACTAGATTGTTATTAATACCATGCAAAAAACCATTATTAACCCTAATATTAGAATTAATAAAAATAAAAATGGCACATGGTATTGACCCATGGTATTCACCAAAATGGCACATGGTATTGACCCATGGTATTCACCTAGAATGTAGCCTATTTAAATGGGGGAATTAAACCATCATGTAGCCTATGCTAAGATTCACTAGGACTTTACAAAGTTTTATTATTTAGTGAAAGGCTCGCCAAGATCTTACAAGATTTTATAATTGAGTAAAATATTCGCCATGCCTGGTGAGAGATTCGCCAAAAAATTATATATACATATTATATTATTGATAAACTCGCCTTCCATTTTTCCTATATACCATGGAGATTCGCCCATTTATTATATTTATAAATTTAGGGGGGGTTCTTAAAATTTTCCCTGATTACTATCATCTCTTGAATTCAGTTCTATTTCAACACTCTCATATTGTAGATTCAGCATCATTCCATATTTCTGAGACATTCTGGTCTCCCCCTTCATTAATTTGATCTGATCTTTAGAATCAGCTCCTTGGTTCAAATTTATTTCGCATTGTCTTGTTCCTACATATAACGCTTCATTAGAATTAATCAATTCATTAAACACAAATACTTTACCTTATTTCCTCATTATTCCAATACTTTTGACAACTTCTTCATTCTCATTCAGTTCTGGTTGTATAATCTAATCACTTATTCTTTGGTTTTCTTGCCTCTCCTCCAAAAGACTTGACTCATGCCACAAATCTGCCATCTCATTTGGAATCTCTCACAAGAGTTCTGCACGATCTCTACAATCTTCATTGTCTACAACATCTGCCTTTAGTACTTCTTTACTCTGGCTTTCTTCAAGGTCAATAATCTTCAATAACTATTTAACATCTACAAAGTCTTATATATCAACCTTCAGTATATGTTCTCCTTTGGCTTCAGTCTCCAATAGTTGTCTAATATCTACATAATTCACTTCCGCTATGCTTAATAGCTGCCCTTTCCTCTACATCACAAGATTATGTGAATTTCCTTCTTCTAACTTCTGAAAAATCATTTCTTTGCTTTTTCTTTCCCTTACGACAACGTCAAACAGTTTCCTTACTTCAGTGTATCCTGCATTTACACACAAAATATTAGTTTCAAAACTATGAGATACCAAGGTCTTCATAAGTTTCTCCATTTGGTTTGTATTATCCTTATCAACTTTCCTAAGAAAAATATTTGTTCTATGTTCACATGAATGGATCTCTTCCTTTCGAAACATTCCTTTGATTTCAATAATTCCTTTGCCATCCTCCTTTTGACTTATCCTTTGGATGTCATCTAACTAGACATCTTCCTTCACTTGAATGTAAATTTTCTCTCTATTCTTCATATGACTGTGAGTAGTCATCCCTTCACTAGTTAATATAACAGTTTCCAATAACTTCTTGTCTTTCCTCAAGTCTACATGACCTACAAACATACAACAATCATCAATTTTAAAAACACAATACCTTCCATCCAATTTTGATGCTTAAAGCACCAATCCTCCATCATAGATCTTCTGGATTTCAGTATATCCTTCTTGATGTGACTCCATTCCTTTGAGTCTCTCCTTTTCTAACGAATCAATATGAAGTTGTTCACGTTCCCTGAACTCGCTTATCAGTTTTCTATTCCACCTCTGCTGCAACAGCTTCCACTTGGCCCTTTTCTTCATTCTCCATCTGTATCTTCGATCTTCATTTGTCTTCCTTTGTACTTCCTCTATCATTATATTTACTTCTGCTCTCATTACTGCCAAACTAATCACTTGCTCTTCATTTTTCTACTAGTTGTTATACTTTTGCAATCTAATGCCTTCCTCAAATTCATTCTCATGTTGCTGATCGCTTTTAAATTGCTGGTTCCTTCCATCTTTATCCTACTAGATTAATACTTTTGTCTCCTTCATGTCCCTAGGGAAATAACTTCCTTGCTACTCCTGATCTTTCATCTCACCTTCAAATAATTTCTACTCTATTTCTCTAATTTCAGCATCATACTTATTAATGATGTCCTCCTTACCTACAGCCACATCATTAACTGAAGAGTCTAAACATTTACTTAACTCTATTAATGTTTGATACATTTCATTCATATGATGCATTGTAACCATATCCTTTTCTTTATCAGGTTCTGATAACTTCATTTCTCCTTCAGGTTCCTTGAGCAATCTTTCCAAAAACTCTAATTCCATGTGAAATCTTCCCATCATTTCATCACAATTGCCCTTCTCAATTGCACTCTTTTTCTGATCCAGGTAGATATTGGTGGCCACTTTCCATGTCCACTTGGATCCCCACCATTATTTCTTTCAACTTTTTAGTTTCCTTAATTGTAACACAGTTTACTATTTTTAGCAATTTTTCGAGTCTTAAACTTCTGGAGCTGTTTTGAGGCCCTAAACGACGTTTTTGGGAAAACTGGGAGCAACATGGGTCCATGGACTGATGTTGCTCTTCCCAAAGTTGTATTTCTTAGATAGATCTTTCTAACGAGATACTGTGCGTGTCAAACGGAGATCGTATGCCAAAGTTATGACCTCGGGAAGTTGATGTACCAACTTACCCAAACAGGGTCCACAGTTTGGTGTTTCATCTTCTAGGGTTAGGTTTTTGGATGTTTATGGTTTTCCATTGTTTCTCAACAATAAATAGGCCTTCAAGCCTCATTGTAGCACAGTTCAGAGGCATGTAGCTGCCACATATCTTCTCAGAGATAAGCTACCATTGCCCTAGCTGGTTTATTTCCATTTCTGTTTGTAAGCATATTTTAGTATTTTACATTAATGAAATGAAGTATTCTTTCCGTTGCATCTTTGTGTCTATGGTTATCTCTATAATTTTTTGCATTCCTATTTAAATCCAGATCAATGGTATCAGAGCGGTTTACTTTTTCTCTGTTTTTCTTTGCATGTCCCCAACAAGGTCGGGATATAAGGAATTAGGGCTTGAACTGGTCGAACCTTTGCAAGACCAGCCTCACAAATCCCAACGGCCTTCCATGGCAGATGAAAATAAAGATGAGGGGGTAGGAGATCCTATGAAAATATTGTTCGAAGAAGCCCTTGAATGACAAAGGAGCACGATGATGGACAACTTTGCGCGGATCCTTCAGCAGCTACCCAGAGGTGACGCATCGACTTCCAGCAGCTACCCTGGAAACGCCACACCCTTTAAGGTAGAAGTTAATTTTGAAATCCCCATATTTGAGGGTCAAGTAAACGCAGATGCCGTAGATAAATGGTTAAATCTGCTAGATGGGTATTTTTTGTTCATGAATTTTTTTAGTCAGGAAAAGATTGTTTTCACTCTTCTCAAAGCAACCCCCCACGTCAAGGATTGGTGGGAAACCTACTGTGAGCATAAGGATGAAAGTACAAGTTCACTATTTTCAGCCACACCCACTTGGGATTCATTCCGAAATGCCATCAAGGAGTAGTACTACCCTGTTGAAAGCTATGAGGATCAATACATAAAGTGGACCACGCTATGGCAAGGAAGGGACCAAGACATATCAAAGTTTACCAATATTTTCCATACCATTCGCACAAAGTTGGATATCAAGGATTCAAAGCAGCATTTGGTACTCAAATACCACAGCTGCCTGCACAAGTACATCCAAGAAGAAATAGAATTCCTAAACATTCCCTCGCTTGACACAACATACTGATATGCCGTCAAGGTCGAGCAAAAGTTTAAACAAAAGAAGCAAGACTTTGGATCTACAAATCCAAAGCAAGGGAAAGGTGCCCCCAAACCACAGAACAAAGGACAAATCCAAGGCGGGGTGGCCCAAGAAAACTGGCCAAAGCAACAAGAAAAGAACAATGTTGTAAAGCCGAAAAAGGACACTGGAAAGTGGTGTGAGTTCCATAAGAGCTCCACTCACAACACAAGTGAGTGCCAGGCCAAGCAGTCACTGGTGGCCGAGCTAATGGTTTCAGAATCATATGCATGGTCCAACTCTGAGTCAGAACCCGACAAGTGGAATGACAAAGGGAAGAAGATTATCGATGCGGAGCCCAACGCCACCGTTTCCACCACAAAGATCCAGAAGGAGGAACCCGAAGATCCAGAGGAGGAGGAGCGTCTCTTCCACTCCCAGATGTGGGTAAAGGTCAGGTCTCCTCGCTATAGTTAATTGACAATAGCGGGAGCCAAAAGAACCTTATTTTGGTAGAGGTCATGAAGCAGCTGAGCTTACTAACCACAACACATCCACAATTGTACACCATCAAGTGGCTTCGCCAAGGACAGGATCTTCGCATGAACCAGCAGTGTTGCCTTCCATACAACATCAAGCCCTTCACAGATGAGGTATTGTGTGACATTGCTCCCCTTGAATTTTGTGATGTATTATTAGGACAACCATACTTGTGGAAGCGACATGCTATGTATGAATCAAGGCTCCGTGCTGTTATTGTTACTTTGGGAAATAAGTTGTACAGGATACCAAAGGTAGCACCGCCCACTGCCATCTCTTTGATTACTGCAAAAAAATGCAGTAAGCTCATTTCAAAAACTGGGAAATTTGTTTTCCTAATGATATGCCCTCAAGGAAAGAAGGAGACAGTGGCCACGACCTCCAGACAGGGCCCCTCTGCACGATAACTACAGATGGACAAGATCATGGAGGAGTACGAGGACATCTTCACCTCTCCTGCAGGTGTACCTTTGCACTTTCAGGTCAAGCACTCCATCGATCTGACCTCAGGTGTTCCATTGCCCAATGGACCAATCTATCAACGCTCCGTTCTAGAGAATGATGAAATCAAGAGGCAAATTCAAGAGTTTCTATAGAAAGGTCACATCCGTCCAGGTTCATGACCCTGTGGGAGCTCGATTGTGTTGGTACAGAAGAAGGATGGGACTTGGAGACTCTATATTAACTATCGGGCACTGAATAAGATCACTCTCTATAATAGGTACCCAATCCCATGGATTGGGGACCTCTTGGACCAACTGAAGGGGAGAAAATATTTCAGCAAGATCGATTTGAAGTCAGGATATCACTAGGTGCCAATCGAACCCTCCGATGTATGGAAGATTGCCTTCAAAGCCAAGGACGACCTTTTCTAATGGTTGGTTATGCCTTTCAGATTGACAAATGCTCCTACAACCTTCATGAGGCTAATGGATGACATCTTGAGGCCATTCACCAACTCATTCGTAGTGGTATACTTGGATGACATCCTGATCTTCAGCTAGAGTTGGGAAGCGCACCTCCACCACATCCGACAGGTTCTCCAAACACTGCGGCAACACAAGTTATGTGCCAATTTGGAGAAATACACTTTTGGCGTGACCCAGGTTCAGTATCTGGGATACATTATTAATGAACAGGGGGTGCATATGGATCAATCCAAGATCCAATTCATTTGAGATTGGCCATCTCCAACCACTCTGACAGAGCTCCACAGCTTTCTAGGTCTTGCTAACTTCTACCATAGGTTCGTGTTGAGATTTTCTGATATCACTTGGCCCTTGAGTCAAGTCACCAAGAGAGGAGCGAAAGAAAAATTCTTTTGGTCTGAATCTCAATAGAAGGCATTCATGGAGCTGAAAGATTGCCTCTGCACGACACTAGTTCTCGTGTCATCAGACATGCAAAAACCATTTGAGGTCGAGAGAGATGCCTCTAACTATGTTATTGGGGCAGTCCTTACTCAACATGGGCATCCAGTGGCATATCACAGTGAGACACTTTCAAACATAGTCCGAAAGCATCCCACTTATGACAAAGAGATGTATTCCATTGTGCAAGCTTGCTGACAATGGAAGCATTACATTTTGGGAAAGGAAACAGTTATCCACACAGACCACCAACCCCTGCAGTTCATACATACCTAAGGGAAATTGTAAAATGATCACCATCAGAAGTGGTCTACATACCTGCAACAGTTCCATTTGAATATCAAGTATAAGAAAGGTAGCACCAATAATGTTGCAGATTGCCTCAGTTGACCACCGATCATGGTGTTAACCACTGTGCTCAACTCTTGTGGGCACGAGACTTCTGATTGGCCACTTCTCTACAAAAGTGACCCAAAATTCAGCCACACATACCAGACACTCTTGGAGGGCCAGCATGTTCTAGATTTTCACCTCTAGGATGCCCTATTATACCACCTAAGTAACCTTTGTGTTCCTTCAAGTGAGCATGACAAGATGATTTGGGAAGCACAATAGAGTAGGGCTGCTGGACATTTTCGGGTCGAGAAAATGGTGGCAATACTGCAGAAGTATTTCTATTGGCAGAATCTTCAACAAGATGTCGGGAAGTACATCAGATCATGCACTGCCTGTGCCATTGCCAAATCGACCATCAAGAAGCAAGGCCTCTATACCCCACTGCCTACCCCTAGTTGACCTTGGGAATCCATCTCCATGGATTACATGTTAGGCCTCCCCTCCACTAAGCATGGAAACAACTATGTTTTTGTGGTTGTCAAGAGGTTCTTGAAGATGACTTTTATGGCTGCTTGCAAGAAGAATATCACAGCAGAAGCCACTGCTAAACTCTTCTTTGGACGAGTGTGGGTACACTTTGGGATCCCACAGTCTATCATCTCTGATCAAGACAACAAACTCCTTAGTACATTTTGGTCCAGTCTCTGGTTGATGCTTGACACCAAACACACTAAGTCCACAACCTTCCATCCTCAAACTGATGGCTATATAGAGGTTGTCAACAGGATGATCGTACACATTCTGTGCATGTACAACTCAAAGCATCCATGCACATGGGATGAGAGCCTCCCCTATGTTCAACACAGCTACAACCGGGCTCTCCACAGCTTGACTGGCCACAGCCCTTTTCAGGTGGGCTTGGGATTCCAGCCACTATGTCCCATTGATGTGGCCATGCCATTTACAGCTACTCACATAGATTCAGCTCATGTCTAGTGCGAAATAGATAAGGCAAATAGCTTCATTGAGAACATCCAATGTATTCGCTAGCAGGTCCATGAAATTCTAGAGAAATAAAATGCCAAGTACAAACAATGACATGATCAACATCGGGTGCCACACAAGTTTCAAGTGGGCGACAAAGTTTGGTTGCATTTGCAAAAGGAATGCCTTACCAGAGCCTATCGGAAACTCAGACCACTCTGATATGGTCCTTACACCATTACCAAGGTTCTGGGAGACAATTCATTTGAGCTCAGCGTTCCCCCATTCCTTGGCTTGCACCCAGTGTTCAATGTGGACGGCCTACGGCCATACTTTCCACCATTACTAGACACATCCAGCATTGTAGAGCAGCTCACACCCACAGAGTTAAATCCAGATTGCATGGAACAAGTTGCAACTGATCGGATCATGGACGCACAGATCAAGCACACTTGCCAACAGAATATCCAATTGTATCGAGTTGTCAAAGCAGGCCAACTCCTTCACCAGGGCAAGTGGCTCACCAAGGACCAAGTTCAGTAGAAGTTTCCTTATCTGATGGAGGAAAACGCAATGGGGACCATTGCTTCCTAAGGGGGGAGGAATGATCCAGGTGGATATTGGTGGCCACTTGCCAAGTCCACTTGGACCCCCACCATTGTTTCTTTTAGCTTTTCAATTTCCTTAATTGTAACACATTTTACTATTTTTAGCAGTTTTTCGGGTCCTGAACTTCCGGAGCCGTTTTGAGGCCCTAAATGACATTTTTTGGGAAACCTGGGAGCAACATGGGTTAGTGAGCCAATGTTGCTCTTCCCAAAGTTGTAGTTCTCGGATAGATCTTTCTAAGGAGATATTGTGTGCATCAAACAGAGATTGTATGCCAAAGTTACGACTTGGGAAGTTGATGTACTAGTTTACCCAAATGAGGCCCACAGTTTGGTGTTTCATCTTCTAGGGTTATTTTTTGGATATTTAGGGTTTTCCATTGTTTCTCAACAATAAATAGGCCTTCAAGCCTCATTGTAACATAGTTCAGAGGCATGTAGCTGCGACATCTCTTCTCAGAGATAAGCTACCATCGCCCTAGCTAGTTTATTTCCATTTATATTTGTAAGCATATTTCAGTATTTTACATTAATGAAATGAAGTATTCTTTCCACTGCATCTTTATGTATATGGTTATCTATATAATTTTTTGCATTCCTATTTAAATCCAGATCATTTTCTGGCAATCCTCTTGAGTTATCCTACTTTCTACATTATCATATTGCAAATTTCTTTCATCAGTTTCTTTAAACAAATTCATTTTTTCACCTTATTGGAATACCACTATGTCATTTTCATTTGGCTTCTGGTCCACATCATCTTCATCTAACTATATTACACCAAATAGAATTTCATCGGTGAACTCTTTTCGCTGCAATAAATTAGCACCTTCTTCCTCTAAAAGGCATTCTCCATCATATTTTACCTCAAGAGCTTCATTCTTGTTTGTGACAATTTCACCAGACTATCCATCATACTCTGCATTTCCTGCAAACATACACAAACTACAAGAATTAAAATCACAAGCCTTCATTACCTCATTGGCTTCCCTTGTCATCATATTTTTGAGTTGTTCCGAACTATGCCAATAGTTCATGAGATCTTCAATTGATCTCCCATTATCCTCTTCACCCAACATTTCACCCTGTTCTAGTCTACAAATGGAAACTTCCATTTCTGTCTCTGCTTCTCTAAGGTTTTCCATCAACCACTTTACCTGTTCTTGTTGCAACCTTCTCTGCAACTTAGGACACTTCACTGGCTTCCTCTCCAAGATCCAACCTTTTCTTTGATTCTCCTCTAGCAGCATTATTATCACATCAAGTTCCTCTCTTATCTTGGCCATTTCTTTGTCAATTTCTGCTTGACTCATGTGTTTCCTATGGATTGTTTGAGCACCCTTATCCTTCATCTTGTAGTCTTCTTCTGAACCTTCCATATGAATTTCCATAGTCACCTTCTCTTTTGTGTGAGCTTCTACACCTGTAACCAATCAACTTTGTCATAAGTTGATCTTCTTACCAAGCTTCTCCTCTGCTTGGTCTCCAAGTCCTCTTTCCTTAGACTTGCACTGAGCAATCTTGCTCTCTCTCTGGTTGCTACACTCACTACTCTTAAGGACTCCTCTGTCCTTATCTATTACAAGCCTCAGATGGAATAAGGTTCTGCTACAATCTCCAAGAACTTCCTGAAAGTTCTTCTACAGTCTCACTACTGTAATTTGGTGCCAAATTTCATTCATTCAACATGCTTCTATTTTCATACCTCTGTAGTCCTAAATATTCATAAGCAAGGTATCCTTGCTCTAATACCACAAATGATGCACACAGAAACAATGGTTTAATAATAAACCCACAAATGGATCATATGACCTAACAATCACCCTGATTTACACCCTTTTCCACAAAATATATTCCTTTCCCTATCGGAGGTGAAATGGCTTTGGAAACACTTAAACAATTCTTTTTCCTTTCGGAATCGAAATACCCTTGGAAAATGCCAAAACAACACTTTTTCCATTTTTAAACAAAATACATGTGTTAATGCCGAAGATCAAGATCTTGTTGATCGAACGGTCAATATTTAAATGCCTTATCGGCGATCGGCAGGGGAAAGGCCCTTATATCGGCGCTTCCCTTTGGCAGGATCCCGATGCAATTATCGCTAATAGATATCGGTGATCGCTATGGCTCCCGCATAGGCTTTGTCGCTCTGCTCCAAAGTGTCGATGCTATATGTCGACAATCCCATATCTCACGGTTTTGGGGTTAAGTCTTTGCCATTCGTCGATTTGATTCTGTGATGTGATATATATAATATGTCTCAGACCCAATAAGTCCCAAAAGTAGCATTTATAGAATTTGAAGTCCACCTCCCAAATCCACTAAGTGTTTTTCATTAAAACTTAGTGTATTTTGGGTTTTCCTCTTGCAGGTCCGAAACCATGCAAACAGGCTTTATCGACCCGATATGGGTGATCTGATACTTGAATTAAATTGATTTAACAATGGGTTTCATATGAAAACTTCAGAATGCTATTAATTCTACGATTTGTACTGAGAATCATATAGAACAACAAATTAACCACTCCGGCCGACTATAAAGAACAAAAGCATAACACAAAGTTCCAACAGGCTTTAATAAATCATACACACAACATCATTTTGTTCAAAATAAAGGAAGTTACAGAGTCTCAGCCTTAGGCTTGATTACATAGATAAAGACCTCTGTCTCACAGGAATACAATCCACCCACTATCTCTCTGCTCTCGTGAATCTTTCCTCTTTGGCCTAATTCTTCAACTAGAGGCCTTTGTTCCTAATTTTCCCGTAGGCTTATAATACTATCGATTCTCTCTCTCCCTCTCTCCCCTCCCCTTTCAGAAAAGAAAGGAAACACATATATGCTCTGTCTAACAATTTCCTTCCACAAATGAAGGAATTCACTATATTTTAAGAAATCAAATCCTACTCTAACTAATCATTCTAACTGCTTGGCTTGATCTCCACACAGGGAGGATCACTTTCCATTTATTCCCAATTCAGTTCAGAATTAGGCAATAATTAACTACTTACATTTATTTGAAATTAATACAAATTAAACAACCATTTCTTCCTCCAAACTTTCATTAGCCACAACATGTGACCACACCATCACATTGCTAGCTAGGCCTAGATGCTCCTGCATCAACATCTTAAAGGGGCAATGCGCCAAGTAGCGATCTTAGCTATGCCAGACTTCACAAAAACCTTTATTGTGGAATGTGATGCCTCAGGAAATGGAATTGGTGTTGTTTTAATGCAAGAAGAAAGACCCATTGCTTTTGAAATTCATCCAATCAAAGGAAAATATTTAGACAAATATATTTATGAGAAGGAAATGTTGGCAATACTACATGCACTTAAGAAATGGTGACCTTACCTAATGGGAATACACTTCAAGGTAAAACCAAATCATGATAGTCTTAAATAATTTTTAGAAAAAAGATTATATTTAGAAGAGTAGCAAAAATGGGTCACAAAGATGTTGGGTTATGACTTTGAAATCATCTACAAAAAAGGGAAGAAAAATGTTGTTACATATGCACTCTCAAGAAAGGATGAGGATGTGGAAGAATTGCTTTGTGCCATTTCTATTATCCAACCATATTGGATAAATGGAAGAATGACAAAGAAGTGTAGGCACTCATTCAAAAGTTGCAGCAAGATCCCAGTGAATCTGATATATTTACTTGGAAAAATGATTTGTTATGGTACAAATATCACTTATACCTCTTTAAGAATTCCCAACTCAAACAAAACATTCTTAGGGAATTGCACACATCTCTCTTAGGAGGGAGTTTGGGATTTTTAAAAACTTACCACATGGTTAAGAAGGAATTTTTTTGGGATGGCATTAAATCTAATATTCAAAATTTTGTGGCTGAATGTTTGGTTTTCCAGCAAAATAAAGTTGAGACAATTAAGATCCCGGGTCTTGTACAACCTTTATCCATTCCACGTCAACGTTGGGAGGAGGTTTTAATGGATTTTATCACAAGTTTACCCAAGTCTGAAGGAAAGAGTGTCATCATGGTGTAGTTGATAGACTTACCAAGTATGAACACTTTTCTTCATTATCTCATCTATTTAAAGACATTAGAGTTACTACTGCATTTATGGAAACAATTCAAAAGCTACATGGAAACCCAAAAATTATTGTAAGTGACAGAGATCCTATTTTCACTGGTAATTTTTGGACATAATTGTTTTCTTGTCTAGGTACTTAGTTAGCTCATAGCTCATCTTATCATCCTCAATCTGATGGGAAAACTGAGATAGTGAACAAATGTTTGGAAGAATATCTTCGTTGCTTTGTATCTGATAAACATACACAGTGGGTCAAATGGTTGCCTCTCACTGAATGGCGATATAACACTTCCTTCCATACTATAGAAAAAATGACCCCATTTATGGAACTTTATGGATATCATCCATCGTCTATCACATCATATTTAAGAGAAATTCTAAGGTTCAAGCAGTGGAAGATCACACTGAGCATCAACAAAAAGTTATCCAACTCTTAAAGGATAACTCACTTTGGCATAGAATAGAATGAAATAACAGGCAGATCAACATCATAGCGAAACAAGTTTTGATGTAGGTGACAGGGTATTTCTATGGCTACAACCATACAAAAAAATGTCCCTCAATGATGCAGGAGCATCCAGACTTAGCGAACAATGTGATTGTATGTTCACATGTTGTGGCTAAAATGGGATGAATTTCATTGACCTGAGTGGTCAAAATTAGTTTAGTAGAGAAGGTTGGATCTTTCAAATTGATCTTTATCTCAATTATTGTAATAATTGAATCATTGTATTATTTTTAGAGCACGAGATAAGTTGTTAGAATAGGTGTGTATCAGAGCTTGAGAATAAGAATTTAATTTTTAAACTGATAAAAATAGAGATTGAGTTGTCAGTGCAGTTAAGATAGTATTGGATCCATAAAAGAAAGGACAAAATGTAATGATAGAGGAAAAATGGAATAAGAGAGTAGGTAAGTGAGAGGTTGAGAGAGAGATAAGGTTTGAGAGTGAAACAAAGGTCAAAAGAATTGTTGTAATCGAGTCGAGAGGGCCAAGAATCTGTATTTCTATGTTATTGAATAAAGGATTAAGTGTGGTGTTACATGTTATTCCTAGTGCAGAATTTTTCTTGAATCTCTGTATTGGTGTTTTGTACCCTAATTGGGTATTACGTCCCATTTATGTACTTCATTTATAATTATAGCCAAATAGAATTAAGGGTTAACACTGATATTAGGCACTAAATATTATTAAGCATATTTATTAAAGGTTCTGTATTAAGCACGTGGGTAGTAATTGGAAAACAGTAAGTTGTATATCGCGTGGAAAATAAATGGTAAATGGTATTTTCCCAATTTGTGCGATTAACCTAAGATGGTGACACGTAGCCTAGGAAAACCACTTTTCTCATGTGTCTTTAACTTGATATTGATTGTACAAGAATTCATGTGAGATCGTGCGATAACCATTGGATTGAATAGGAAAGATCGATGGTGGAGATCATCTGACTAGTTGGCACGTGATACGACGATATTTGATGGATCTGAAGGAGTTAGATCAATGGTGGATATTGAAGCACTCGAGGAGTAAGAAGTAAAAGTGGGACCGAATGTTATTAGTCAGCTTAGCAGGATCCTTAGGAAGAATACACGTATACAATATGCTTAATGCGTAGCTGATTGGTTTTTAAGTGAACCATTAGTCTAATTGTAGACTATCACATCAATTTTGGTATTTACCACATCATTTGGTATAAAATCCCAAGGATTAAGTCTACTACAGTAAACATGCCACCTAGGAGAGGAGCTGGCATAGGTCATGGGAGACCTGTAGTGAATGCAGTTTTGCTGGAAGAGATTCAAAACTTGTGTACAAGTATGGAGACAATGGAAACTGCTCAAAGGAGAGAACCTAATGAAGGAGATGCTAGTGCTGCAAAGAAATATTCTAAGGAAGAAGAAGAGGATGAAAGTGAAGCTACCAAAGTTTTCATTATATTGGCCAAAGCAAGTGGAAGACCAAAGGTGGAAATACCTTTGTATGATGGGAATCTCAATGTAGAAGAGTTGATGGACTGGATTATTTCATTGGACAAGTATTTCAACTATGAGGAGGTTGATGAAAAAAGAAGGTGAAATTTGCAGTTACCAGATTGAAGGGTCATGTGGCTATCTAGTGGGATGAACTACAAACATCTAGAGAAATAAAAGGGATGTCCAAGATCAAACAATGGGATAAAATGGTGAGTATATTGAAAGATAAATTTATGCCAAAAGATTATCAGTTAAATATTTTCAGACAATTGAAAAATTTGAGACAAAAAGGTACCAATGTCAAAGAATATATAAAAGAATTGTATAAGTTGAGAATTAGAGTAGGACATGCAGAGGGTGACGTAGAAAAGGTAGCCAGATACATCAATGGCTTGAGGTATGACATATAAGATGAAATTAGCTTGTTGAGTCTGAAGACAATTGAAGATGCCTATCAAGCAGCAAGCAGAGGAGAAGATGTCGAGAAACAAAATCAGAGGAATAGAGGGAAAAGTTCAGCAAGAGGTAGAGGAACTACCAGATCAAGATTTTAGCACCCTCAGGGTGAGGCAGGAAGTTCAGGTAGTAGACCACCACAGAGAGGAGACTTTAGTAGAGGAATATTTGCACCTAGAGGAAGAGGTTGAGGAAGAAAAATTCAGTGCTATACATGTGGAGAATGGGGACATGGATCATGGGACTGCCCTCATAATAAAGCAACAAATCAGTGGAATGTGAATGTGGCTGAGTCAAAGGAAGAAAAACCTCAAATTGCAAATAAGGAAGAATCACCCGAAGTAGGAGAATATTTGTTATTGAAAAGAGTATTTCTTAAAGCAAAGAAAGAGACAGGAGAACCATCTCAGAGGAAGAATCTATTCAAAACTACATGCAAGTCCAAAGGAAAATGATGTAAAGTGATAATTGACAGTCAAAGCACTAATAACCTTTTTCTACAGAAATGGTGGACAAGTTGGGATTAGTAAAAATAATACACCCTAATCCTTACAAAGTGTCATGGCTGCAAAAAGGACATCAGCTTATTATGACACAACAATGCAAAGTAGAAATCCAAATTGGTACTTATAAGGATGTGGTATTATGTGATGTAATGCCAATGGATGTATGCAGAGAAAATTTTAAGAACCACCTTAAATTTGTATGTATAATAAATGGGCGAATCCCTATGATAAACAGGAAAAATGGGAGGTGATTTTATCACACACACACACACACACACACACACACACATATATATATATATATATATATATATATATATATAGATATATATATATATATATATATATATATATATATATATATATATAGATATATTGGTAAATCTCTCACCAAATTATATTATCTTTTAAATTCATGGCGAATCTTTCACTGAATTATAAAATCTTGTAAGACCTTGGAAAATATTTCACTGAATAATAAAACATTGTGAAGTATTGGTGAATGTTTTGTTAAATTATGAAACCATATATGATAATAATAAAGCATATTCATTAAACTGTAATATACTAACATACATGTTTGGAAAAAAGAAACATAATTTTCACTTCCTACAAACAATGTTGCAAGTTTTAGTGGCCATGTTTGTCATGGTAGGAGAGATTAATGTTTTCTCTACCACTTTTTCCAAGCTATCAAATTTCTTTCTTATTCCATAGACACCAACTACGAGATAGAAAAAATAATTAAATAAATAAATAAATAATTTAATTAATTTGTTTACCCCATCACGCCAACAAGTAGCAAGCCCCAACTATATAATATAATGAAGTAGTAGGTATCCCAAAGGCCTAAAGGGCATCTAATGGAAAGAGGCGACTGTTTTCAGAAGCCTTCCAATCAATATATAAATATATAAATGTAGATTTATTATTATTTTAATTGGAAATCTTTTTATTTTCTTAGTTAAGACTAACCTAAGTACCCACGGGGGATTTGAACCGGTGATATATCGCAAGGAGTGCCTTAATAGCGCACCCATTCACCGACAATCCAAAGCCCCGTGGGCTATTTTAATTGGAAATCTTCAATTAAATAATAAAATTTAATTACGTCTCTCCCAATCTAAATTTATTATTAGCATAATTCACTACTTTCATACCATTTTTAACAACATTGTAACATGTGGATTAATTTCCTTTTTGGTGCACAATCTCTGCCTTTTAGGACAATATGGTGCAGTGACCCAACACCTACAGATCATTACAACAAACTAAGAATAGCAGAGAAGATGAAAGGTTGTACAAACCAGCATATTTTTCAAACAACTAATCTGTACCTTAACTTTTTCATGAAGATATCATATTGAGAATGTTTGAAAAATGGTAGGAAATCTGGGTAGTGACTATCTCTCTTCTGCGAGGGTGATGCTTAAATAGTTAAGATTTCATTGTTTTGAATTTTTTTTTGTTAAATCAGAAAAACCAATATTAATGGAGATATTGATATTTTTTACTAAATTTTCTGAAGTGACTAAATGTAGCTTTAACCATTCACCTTAAGATTTTTTTTACAATATAATTTCCTAAGTCTATTTAATATCTTCATTATCATAAAACCCAACCTATATCCATCTTAACTCCACATCTACCACTCTTAGAGGGATGAAATCTATTTATCCTTCTCAGCACTTGGTAGACCCAAAATTAAGATGGATCTAAGCTAATAGAATTTACCCTTTAAATAGTCTATTCTCACATGAATACAATGGTATTACCATGGGTCAATACCATGGGTTATCATAAACCTAGAGCTTAAAAACTACTATTAGTAATTTATAAAAATTAATAAAATTAATAATTGATTTTTATTTTATTTTTTTAATTTACCCAAGATAAAATGTTTAAGTGGCATTAAATTACAAGATTCATTTTTACTCTTGACCTACCAAGCCCCAAGAGGGATCAAATATTTTTTCACTCTATGTTAGTTTGTGTATCACGATATTTGATCCAGAGGAAAGATGGATCTATGCTAGTTTAATTCCCCCGTTTTAAATAGGCTGCATTCCATGTGAATGCCATGGGTCAATACCATGTGCCATCTTTATTTTTATTAATACTAATATTAGGTTTAATAATGTTTTTTTGCATGGTATTAATAATAATTTGGCCCATGGTATTTGGCCCATAGGCTTCACCTAAATATAACACATTTTTTGAGTGTTCGTAAATATAAAGTGGCTTATGGAGTGAATATAAAAATTGTTTTATTTATTTACCATACCTCTCGTTTATTTATATTTTTATTAATTTACCATACCTATTTTATAAATATGGTATTTGGCCCATAGGATTCAATTAAATAAAAGCTCTTTTTTGAGCCTTCTTAAATAGAAAGAGAGTTATGGACTAAATATAGAAAGAGGTTTTATTTATTTACCATACCTATAGTTTATTTATATTTTTATTTATTTACCATACCTCTAGTTTATTTGTAATTTTATTTATTTACCATACCTCCACTGTATTTATATTTTTATTTATAACTATCAAAAATAAATTTTCTTGAAAATGAGGGCGAATGGAAGATTGTAACTCCTAATTTCAAGGACTAAATTTACTTTTTTTACCATCTGCCTTAAAATAAGGTGGGCTAACCTCCATATCTAATTTTTTTATAAAATAAATTTGAGGCGATTTGTAACAATGTACTATGATACAAAATATTTGCCCAATAAAAATATAAAACCCCTTAATTTACCCCAAGGGCAAAAATTCGCCCCTAAAATTTTCCATGGATGTATGCCATGTATTGTTGGGAAGACCTTGGCAGTTCGATATAAAATCCATTCATGATGGTAGAAGAAGCACGTATACCTTGCAGAAGGATGGAGTGAAGCATACATTTCTTCCCTTAAAGGATGGAGCAGACAAAGGAACAACTGGAAATAGTGTTATGTTGATGAGTGGAAAGGAGTTGATGCAAGAAGTTGGAAAAGGTGAAGAAATGAATTTTGTTGTCATAGGGAGACCTAAGGTAATTTTGACTTCTACAAATTTGGATGATTTACCTGAAGAAACCAAAAATATGTTGAATGATTTTTCTGATATTATTGTGGATGAGTTGTCAAATGCATTGCCACCAATCAGGAGTATTAGTCATCATATTGATCTGATACTTGGAGCAAGTTTGCCAAACAAAGTAGCATACAAATTGACTCCTCAGGAGAATGCAGAAGTTGGGAGACAAGTGCAGGAGTTGTTGGATAAGGGGTTGATTAGAGAGATTCTTAGTCCATGTGTTGTGCCAACAGTGCTGAGCTCAAAAAAAGGTGGTGAGTGGTGCATGTGCACAGACTCCAGAGCCATCAACGAAATCACAATCAGGTATCATTTTCCTTTACCACGCATGGATGATTTGATGGATTGTTTAAGTGGGTCAAAGTATTTTGCTAAGATAGATCTGAAGAGTGGATACCATCAAATAAGGATTAGAGAAGGAGATGAATGGAAGACTCCATTTAAAACAAACAGTGGGCTATATGAGTGGTTAGTAATGCCTTTTGGACTCACTAATGCACCCAACACATTCATGAGGTTGATGAATGAAGTCTTGAAGGACTATGTAGCCAAGTTTTTCATTGTTTACCTTCATGATATTCTAGTTTTCAGTTGAATCAAAGAGGAGCATTTGGAGCATCTTAAGTTGGTTCTAAGAAATTTGCAGAAAGAGAAACTGCTGATAAATCTGGAGAAATGTGGTTTCATGAAAGAAGAATTAATCTATTTTGGGTTTGTAGTTTCTACAGAAGGTCTTAAAATGGATCCAGAGAAAGTCCAAACAATTTGGAACTAGCCTATTCCAAGAAACATATTTGAGGTAAGTGGTGAGCACCAGTATTGAAGCAATAATGTTGCAACTCCTGTGCTGTCTATTTTGCTCTTATCAACTTGGTAGTTCGTAACAAACTTGGAAGTGATGGTGATGTATGCACAAGTACTAGTTCTTACTGCAAGTTGTCACTTGGTCAACTGACACAAGATCACTAGGAGCTCAAGCCAATTTCTATGGATTCCAGAATAAGCTCTATATGTTATGAAATGAAAGAAAGATTACTCTACAAATGCTATTCTAACTACAAAAGGGAGAAAGACTGAAATGTAAAGCAAACCTAGTAAACCCTAATTAACCAACTAATACTACTTTTGCAGAAAGTGTGATGAAAACTGGTGAGCTCCAGTATTGTAGCAATAATGCTACAACTCCTGGGGCTTCCTGTCTCTCATTTTATCAACCCGGTAGTTCGTACAAACTTGGAAGCGACGGTGCTATATGCACAAGTACTAGCTCTTGTCGCAGCTGTCACTTGGTCAACTGGCACAAGTCCGCTAGGGCTCAAGCCAACTTCTATAGGCTCTCAGAAGAAGCTTGCTAATTGATGGACGAAAGCTAATCTCAAAGGAAAGCTACTTTACTTGACAAAAATGAACTGAAAGCAAATCAAAGCATGTAAACCTAGGAAACCCTAATTTAACTAGTCTAACCTCTACAATGCAAGAAAGGTGAATGAAACTTCTACCAATGCTGCTGTTACCTCTAATAAGTGCAAATGCATGGATCTAAACTATTTGCATCATGGAAGATATGTTTTTGTATTTTTCCTTTAAGTGTGTGGAATGATTGTGATCTTGTGCTAACTAGGGTTTGGTTGTGCAGATGGGATGGAGAAGGAAGGAAAGCGTGGGATAGGTTGGGGAGGCTAAGAGAGGTCCCTAGGGATCCTTAGCATCCATCCACATTGGTTCCTCGCATTTAGATGCTCAGCAACCGAGAGAGTGGCCTCCTACAGGATGGCTGTGGAGGATCCTACAGGATACTCTGTTTTCTACAGGATGTCTACAAATGGCTACAGGATGACCTACCGTGAGTGTTTGGAGTGATGGAGGAGTAATGGAATGGTAGGGGAAGATGTGTAAGGTAGGAATGAGGCTGGTGATGGCTGTAGAAGTGGAGGAATAGGATAGGGAATGAATGTAAGGAGTAGGTTGGAAGATAGAGGGCTAGGTCAATGAAAGGGCTAGAGAATAGAAGTACGTGAGGAGTGAAAGACTTTGGGAGATAACAGAGCGGAGTAGGGGTCGAAGATGTGGTTGCATGCGTGATCAAGATGGAGAATGAAGTAATGGAACGAGAGAGGGCAGTGTAAATGGAACAAATGCTTATGACTGTCACTTAACCAAAAATGCATCAACCTAAACTACTTGTGCTTGTAAATTCGATGAGCAGCAATCTAAACGTGAAAGAGAACGTGCATGAAGCTGTGGTAAGGAAGTATGGTGCAGGTGTGAATCATGTAGAAGCAGCTAACTTAACGTGACTGTGTTGGCAGCAATCATGGAATAAAGAAATGCGTATTTTTGGTGGTTAATCATGGACTTCACTCCAATCCCAGATGAGACGGCAGTGAGGCTTAACAACCTTTTTGTTGGAGCTCCAGTGGACTATATCTATCCTCTGCTACACTAACCAACTCTAAACAAACTCACCATAAGCAAATCCTATCTAACTCATGAGAAAGACCAACTTAACAACCTGTAATTCGAATTGCATGTGCAAATGAAAACTCAAAGTGCTGAAAACGAAATGGAAACAACACTACAGCAGAGGGGACCTATGGCTCTCAGGTTGGGCCCTAACCTGAGAGCTATAGTCTCCTTAAGAAACTCAGAACTAGATCACAAACTGCCTTCTTTATTCATAACTGATATCATGCCAAATTGGCTTACAAAAAGGAACGAAAACTGAACTGTGCTCCCAAAATTACAATAGCAATACGAGAGTTTCAACAACCTATCTAAGGCTAAAGCCTTCGTACTTATACAAAAACGATGATCCAACAAGTGTCCTACATTTTAGGAGCTCGGCTGTCCAACTAGAGTTTAACTGCTGATCCTGTAGGATGGTCATAATTGCTGTTCCTGTAGATCAGTTTATAACTGCTGTTCCTGTAGAACAGCTGGCCGTTTTTTAAGCTCGGAGGGGAGATGGATTAGAGCTCGGAGTTCTTGATGGGAATCACGAGGGATGTCCCTAGAACCGTGGACATCCTCTCCCAAAACCCGCAGTGCCACCTCGTTGTCTCCTTAACTCCTTTTTCGTTGTCTTTTGCTCCCTTTTAATGCCAAAACCTGGAATCAAAATGCATTAGTCACGTAGAGAGAGTGCCTAACCTTCTTCCTACAAACAACATGAATAAACTAAGAAATGCATGCATAAGCAATAAAAAATGAATGGTTTGAGCAAGTAGAATAGGCCAAAATGAGCCCAAATTGTACCAAAATTGGGGCTCATCATCACCCCCCAGCTGAACCATTTGCTCATCCTTGAGCAATTTTGCCCCGGCTCCTTGTCCTTGGCCGAGAGCTGGGGCCTAGAACCTGCTCCTTCTTCTCTATTTTTGGGCCCTCTGTTTTCTCTGCCTCAGGTGGAGACGAGGGTGGTGCTTCTTCCCCCTTTTTCATTTCCTTGAGTCGGGCTTCAGAAGGAGACTGGCCTATTTTCCGCGTCCAGGAAGTGACTTTTGGGCTTCCCTTCTCAGGGGTGGCCTGTGTTTTAGAGGGAGTTCTTGTACTGGGTGAAGTAGGGATGTCTCCTGAAGTGGGTTGGCTGCTGGGTGGAGGCAGCGACTTGTCTGTTTTCATTCTCTGACTCCTCCTTGTTTCGGAAGGTAGAGGGATCTCCCTCTCTCTCTTTTCTTTGGGTTTTGCCGGTGTGTTGAGGGCAGCCAGTGCCGCTGCCGCCTCCGGATGCTAGACTTCTCTTTCTTGTGCTTTGCTCTCTCAGAGCTCCTTGTAGAGGGGCCCTCCTCCTTTGGTTTCGGGCCTCCTGCAGAAGACCCTTCTTTGACCGGTTTTGGGCTCCCTACAGGAGCATCTTCCTTAGCTCTTGGGCTTCCCGTAGGAGCCTTTTCTTTTAGCACGTCTGGGCTTCCTGCAGGAGCTCTTTCCTTTAGCAGTTTTGGGCTTCCTGTAGAAGCCTTTGTCTTTGTTTCCAGACTTCCTGTAGAATTCTGTTCCTTAGTGATTTTCGGGCTTCCTGTAGAAGACCCTTTCTTTACGCTCTGTGGGTCTTTTGTAGAAGATCCCTTCTCTGTTTTTGAGCCTCTTGTAGAAGCCTTCGTCTGCTTTCCTGTAGGCGTTGTTCTTGGGCTTCCTGTAGAAGCCTGTGTTTGTTTCCCTGTAGATGCAGCTGTCACCACCTTTTCTTGCTTGGCTGCGTGGATTTTGCTTTTGGCTTTGCCTGCAGGAGCTGACGAGGTGCTTGGGCTGGCAGGGACCACCTTAGTCTTGACTGCCCTGCTTTTCAACCTCTGTTCTCTTGCTGACAGGATGGGGGTGTCTTCTTTTGCTCTGTCATCCTTCCCCTCCTCCTTTTCCTTTCGTTCTTCCTTCTGTGTCGGAGTCGGGACCTTTTTGCTTTTCCCTTTCTTACTCTTGGCTACGGGCTCTTCTTCTTCACCGCTAGAGGACTCCGTTTCTTCAAGCAACATTTTTATGTCCCCTTCCCGTGTTAAGCTCCTAAATGATTCCCATGCGAGGGGGACTTTATATGAGTGAAGAGCATCCTCCACAAGCAATTTTATCAGCCCATGATGGGCTATCTGATCAGGGATTCCGTCCTTGAGCTTTGTAGAGCACTCCATCAAGGACTGCAGTAAAAAGTAAGGAACGCTCAGCCTCTGTGCTGTAGGGAGGTCAATCTGGTGTCTTAGTTCATTGAGCAGCCTGAAGTGATACGCATATATGATGCTGTAACAACCCTCACAGGTGATATATTTCATAATTTGCAAACTGACTTCGTTCCACGGTGGCAACAGGCTTGTCCTTTTCACCCCATTTTTGTCCTCTGTGAATGATTCTTCAGGCGGGAAGAACTCCTTCTTTGCTTGTTGGCTCTGCTTCCGTTCTTCTTTATCCCACGGCAGACCCATGGGCAGTTCCGTGACTCGACTTATGTGCTCTGGGGTGAGTTGGAGGCTGAGGCCTCGGAAGCTTACCGTGGCCAGTGTCAGGGATTTAGGCTTCAAGGCCTGCAAGAATTCCTCGGCTACTTCATCATCGTAGCCTTGTAGCTTATCACAAAAAGGCATCCATTGTGCTCTAGTGAATAGCTCAACCACTGCCGGGTTTCTCCTTAATGTATTTGAATCAGTGGGCTCTCGCCTGATAAACCCACCAGGCATGACGAACACAGTGGTTTTGACCAAAGGCGGTAAATACAAAAGGAATTCGGTCTTATAGACAGAGCATGCAATGAATTCACAAAACCACAGTCTAATTATACTGCTATCCTGTAGAAGCGATAGTATGGGCACGGCAATCCAATGTTTTTTTATGACCAGACTGTGAATAATGACCTTGCCACCTTTGAAAACCAATTGCGGAGGGAGTTTCAGGGTTACCTCTTTTCCGCCACCTTTTTTTACGTGAAGACTTCACCTTCCTGTAGAGACTGCTTTCCTGTAGATACTGCTTCCTGTAGGACTGCGTTCCTGTAGAAACTGTTCCTGTAGGAGCAGTGCGCAGACTTCGGGGGGAGCTATAGTTGAACAGCGGTCGAGAGGTGCCTTACCAGCGTTCAGGTAGCCGAGAGCTTGGCGTATCAACATGCAGAGGTAATCAAAGGAGCTACTCGAGTCTTGAAGTGAGGTTGATGGATATACACGCTTAATCGAGCCGATTAGATTTTGAATCGGCGCAGCTCGTGGCGCGGGGGGTGAACTGTCCCCGCCGGACCGTTGGGTGACGTCACCCATCATCCGCCTGCACATTCGCTTGCTGCTGCATTCATTCCCATAGATCTGCCGCCGCCCTTTTCGGTTAAACTCGTTTCACGGTTGACGGGACTGATCTTCACGTGCGTGCTGCGTGTGTCCTTTGTTGTGGCTACCACCTCATCATCCTACTATCCCTTCACTAGCCGATGTGGCCAGTCAACTGGCCTTACGGCCGCTCAACCATTCACCTTTATGCCATGAAAAACAAATCAAAGTAATATCCATGCGATTTGATGGGGAGAAGGATTAGAACACTTACCTGCGCGCGTCTGCATATGATTTTCAGGTTTTTGGACGACGGATCTACCTGCTGCATGTGGCTTACACAGTCCGGAGGCTCGTGGTCACGGGATGCTGGCGCTGTGGTGGACGTTCTGGTTGCATGCGCCCGCGTTTTGCTTGCAGATGGCTGGCCGATGAATGGCATCCACTCCTGCAGGTTTGACTGCTACAGGATTCCCGCGGGAGCCTTGCAACAGTCTCACCTCCTTGGGTGCATGCTGCATGCTGGCAGTTCTGGCTTCTCGATCACGATCCCAGCGCTTCTGATGCATAACGTGGATGTGGTATGGCTCTCGGTGCTTGGTTTTTCTTCGACAGATGTTTTTTCGCGAGAACTCATTGCTTTGTTGTGCTGCTGCAGGGATCTTGGTTGCATGTCGACGAGGATGGTGGAGCAAGATAATAGCAATGTTCAGGGGTACCATCAGTGGCATGCATGCATTCAATCCACTCCTCAGTCGCTAGATCTTCATTTGAAACACATTTCGGCCATCGCAACCTTCTACAGGAAGTTTCCTGTAGAACACAGAGCTTCCTGTAGAAATTTTGCACTTTCCTGTAGAAGATCCGCGTCTTCCTGTAGGAAGACTGTCTGTTCCTGTAGAAAACTGTATCTTCCTGTAGAAGATCCAAATCACGATGAAAATTGCACATACCTTGAAAAACATTGTTATTCTTGGAGGAGGTGTTGATGACATCCTTTGATAGCATGATGAAGGCCCCTGGCTTGGAGTGGAGAGGCTTCTTCTCCTCCATAGAACATCTGCATGCAAAACTTTTATTGTGCTTATTGATTTTTCTTTTTTTTTTTCTCTTTTTTTTTTTTTTTTTTTTTTTTTTGAAAAGATAGCAGGGGTGCCCCAAAGAGGTTTTCACCCTTTCTACCTGCCCAGAGCGCCTCAAAGAGGTTTTCACTCAAGGATCTTTTTTAAACTTTCTTCTTTTTTTTTTTTTTTTTTTGAAAGACAATAGGAGCACCTCAATGAGGTTTTCACCCCTACTTCCTGCCTTGGGCGCCTCAGAGAGGTTTTCACCCAAGGATCTTTATTTTTTCTCTCTTTTTTTGTGTTTTTTTTTTCTTTTCTTTTTTTCTTTTTTTTTCTTTTCAGGGTATGCCCAAAGTGGAGGCATAACCCTTCTCTATGACCAAAACAGATTTTTCCATAGTGCTGATAAACTCTTGCCTTGAGGGAGGCTTCCTGTAGATCTTCAATCGGTGCCCATTGACAAGCATGGGAATGGCTTCCTCATCAATGGTTCGAATGAGGACAAATCCATTGTCATGGCACTGCTCCACTACATATGGTCCTAGCCATCTGGTTCTCAACTTCCCCTTGAAATCTTTGAATCTGGAGTCATACAACAAAGCCCAATCTCCCGGCCGAAATTGCTTGTCATGGAGATGTTGGTCATGCCACACCTTCCTCTGAAGTTGAACCACTTCTGAGTGAAGGAGGGCCTGCATGCGGTGCTCATCCAGCCCATTCAGCTGCAACAACCTTTCTTGTTGTGCATGGCTGAGATCTAAGTCCAGCTGAGCTGCCATCCTCAAAGTGTTATACTCAAACTCAATGGACAGCAAAGCCTTCTTCCCATAGACCAGCTCATAAGGTGTGAAGCCGGTGGTGGTCTTCCAAGTGGTGTTGTAAGCCCAGGTGGCTTCAACCAGGCGATCTGCCCAGTCCTTTCTGCTGCTGCTCACCACTTTGGTCAAGATCCCCTCTAATGCTCTATTGGTGACCTCCACCTGCCCATTTGCTTGAGGATGATAGGGAGTGGAGGTTCTATGCTTGATCTTGTGATGAGCTAGAAGATCTTCAATCAAGTTGGATGTGAACTGGCTCCCCTGATCGGTCACCAGCTCTCTTGGGTAGCCAAACTTGTAGAAGATGTTCTCTCTCAAGAACTCGACCACCTTCTCTTCTGTTGCTGCTTTGATTGCTTTAGTCTCTGCCCACTTTGTCAAGTAGTCAGTACACACAATGATGTAGTATCTCTGCCTCGAAGAGGGATTGATTGGACCCACAAAGTCCATGCCCCACTTCTCAAATGGCTCAAGAGTCACTTGAGGTTGGAGAGGCATCTCATCCCTTTGGGTCGGTTTCCCCATTCTTTGGCACTGGTCACACTGGCTGACATATCTTCTGACATCTTGATGAAGTGTGGGCCAATAGTAGCCTACCTGCAGAATCTTGAAGGCAGTTCTCTTTGCTGCAGAATGTCCTCCACAAGGCCCATCGTGACAGGTGAGGAGGATGTCAAAGACTTCCTCTTCCCTTACACAACGCCTTAAGATCTGATTAGGGCCAAGCTTGAACAGGTTGCCCCCGATCCAAGTGAATGAGGCACTTTTTCTGATGGTTTTGCTCTTCTCTTTTGAAGAGAGGTGCGGAAGGAACTGAGCTGAAACAAGGTAGTTTGCTATATCAGCAAACCATGGAGAGAGTACTGAGATAGCAAACAGATGCTCATCAGGCATCTGGTCATCCACCGTCCCATCTTCACCTGCAGACAAATCCAATCTAGATAAAAAGTCAGCAACAACATTCTCTCTACCTGGTTTATCAACAATGGTTAGATCAAACTGCTGCAATAAAAGTAACCATCTAATAATACGAGCATTCACATCTGGTTTATTCATCAAATATTTAATAGCAGCATGGTCAGTATGTACAAAAGTCTGGTAACCAGTAATGTAATGACGGAACTTGTTCAGTGCATGGACCACAGCTAAGAATTCCTTCTCGGTTACAGTGTAGTTCAGTTTTTGATAACGACGTAAATGGCATATGGAAGTTTTTCCTCAACTTGTCCTAAGGCTACACCTATGGCTTTGTTTGAGGCATCAGTGTGGATGTGGAAAGGTAGGGCCCAGTTTGGACCTCTCAAGATTGGTGCTGACACCAACTTGTCCTTTATCTCATTCAAACTCCTCTGACAATCGTCAGTCCACTTAAACTCCACATCTTTTGCCAACAGACCAAACAATGGTGAGGCTAACTTGCTGAAGTCCTTAATGAATCTCCGGTAGTATCCTGCTAATCCCAAGAAACTCCGGACATCCCTTACTTTTTGAGGAGGTGGAACCCTCTTGATGAGAGCAATTTTGTTGGGATCCACCTGCAATCCTTGGGAAGAAATAGTATGGCCTAGCACGGTCCCCTCAGTCATTAGGAATTCACATTTTTCAGGACTAAGGGACAAGTTCATCTCAGTGCACTTGGTTAGGACCTTTCCCAAGTTGGACAATGCTTCCTGGAAGTTGGCCCCATAAGGGGTAAAGTCATCCATGTATATTTCCACTGCATCATGGACCAACTCCGAGAAGATGCTCAAGACATCTCTTTGAAAAGTAGCAGGAGCATTGCATAGCCCAAAGGGAAGGACTCGGTAGGCAAAGGTACCCCAAGGACAGGTGAAGGTGGTCTTATCTTGGTCTTCCGGGCTGATTTGGATTTGATTGTACCCGCTAAACCCATCCAGGAAAGAGAAGAACTTCTTTCCTGCCAGTCCATCCAACACTTGATCTATGAAGGGTAGGGGGAAATGGTCTTTCTTGGTAGCTTTGTTCAGCTCACGGTAATCTACACAGATCCTCCACTTCCCATTCTTCTTGGGAACCAACACTAGAGGGGACACCCATTCACTATCTGAAATGGGGTAGATGAATCCGGCATCCAACAGTTTTTGCAGCTCTTCCTTGACAATGTCCTTAAGGGCTGGATTCATTCTCCTCTGGGGTTGCCTAACTGGTTTACAATCCTCTTTGATGTATATATGATGGGTACAGACCGAGGGATGGACTCCTTTCATCTCCTTATAGCTCCAAGCAAAAGCATCTAGGTGGCTGGCCAATAGGCTACACAACTCCTTCTCCTGGGAAGGAGATAGGGAGGAGCTGATCTTTAATGCTCTCTCAGGGCCAAACTCCACACTTTTGACTCTGGGAGTGACAGGGCCAGTTGTACAAAGGTCCACTGAGGTGCTAGCTTGGGCATCCTCCACCAATTTTTCTAAAGGTGGTGCACTGGTAGGTGGATTCTGGATCAAGTTCTCGATCAAATCATCCTCGGTTGGGGGATTTCTTCTATTGGTTTCTATGGTACACAGAGGTGCTGAATACACCTCGTCTTCTTCTCCTTCTTCCAACCAGAGTGGTAAATCATGCTCTAAAGAAGGTTGGGCAGGAGGGTATAGGACTAGCTGCTTGGACATGGAACCATTCTTGATGGTCATGTTTCCTGCCCGAAAACTTATGTAAGCATCTGCAGTAGCTAACCAAGGCCTTCCCAAGATGAGAGGATATCCAGTAAGCTTGGCCTTTGGTTGCAAAACCAGGAAGTCTGCAGGGTATTCCCAAGAATCAATAGAGACCAAGACATCCTCCACAATCCCTTCAGGAGTCACGGTGGAGCGGTCTGCTAATTGCAGTACTGTCGAGGTCTTCCTCAAGGAACCCTGAAGATTGAGTTTAAGCATGGTATCTCTGGTCATCACATTGATGGCTGCCCCCAGATCAATCAAGGTGTGGGGGATAATGGTGCCATTGATGTGAACATCTACTACAGGGCTTCCAGGATCTAGGTACTTTGGGCAGATGACTTGTCCTAGCATAAGGTCAGACAGTTGTCCTATGACATTGATAGTTGAGGCATCTTTCTTCCGTCTGCCTGGGTGTTTGAAACACTTCTCCTTAACCAGCTTGTTATATATAGGCACATCCTTGATGGCTTGGAGAAGTGGGATTTTTACACACAACTGCTTGAGCTCACCCAAAAGCTCATCTTCTTCGGGGTTAGGTTGTGTGGTGGCTGTTAGTCTCTCAGGAAAGGGTGGAATAGGCTTTGGTTCACTCTCCTGATGGTTTTCCTCATCCTCTGGGGGAGGAGGTTGGCGATCTGGAAGAGTCTTTCCAGATCTAAGATTGATCTCCTGGACCTCCACAGCATATGTAGGGCATGAGGTCTCCCCAGTATATACCTGCTGAGCCTGTCTATTGTTGGGGTTCGGGTTCGGTTGAGCAGGCATCTGAGGTTGCCTAGGAGGAGCAGGAGGTAAAGGCTGAGGTTGAACTGGTGGTGGAGGCAAAATGGCAGGAGGAGTGTTGTATTGGGGCCTCCACCCCGACTGAGGAGCACTCCATTGAGGCTGCGACTGGGGATGTGAGTGATATGGATGAGAGGGAGGTTGAGTAGGATACTGAGGTGGATAAGACCATGGAGGAGGCATGGACCAAGAAGGATGAGCAGGGGGACCCCAGGAAGGCATAGGAGTCGATTGGTTGGGGTTGTAATAAGCTTGAGATGCCCCTTGCATCCCCTGCTGATAAGGTCTAGATCCTTGAGGCCTCCGTTGGTTGATGAAGTAGAGAGGTTCAGTGGGGGCTTCAGTCCCTTGGTACATGGCTTTAAATCCAGGTAAGGTTGGACACTGATTTTTTGGGTGGTCCTCCTCACAAACGAAACACACTTCAACCGAATGCAATGGACATTCGTTCTTAGGGTGTCTTCTGGTGCACCTAGGACAGAAGATAGCCAAGGCTCTCTCAGCTTCTTCTTTCTTCTGCTGGATCCTGAATGTGTCCAGCTGCATGGCAATGGTCTGTCTCACCTCACTCTTAAGATCTTCTAATTGGTTTGTAAACTCATGTTTGGAGAAAGGGACACCAGTGGAGAGGAGATTTCCTCTACCTCTTTTCCTAGCTGCCCTAGAATGATTTCGGAACACAGTCTTGATGTCCTCATAAGGCAGTTGGTAAATGTCCCCCCCAGCTAACATGTGAAGGGTGTCTAAGAGATCTTCAGGGACTCCTCGGAGTAGAACCAACTTGAGGGATTCAGGGTCAAGTGTGCACCTGGCCTGTTTATAGCTAAGTTGGAACCTCTCCTCATAATCCTCTAAAGACTCATCATTCCCCATGGTCATTCGAAAGATCTCTCCCTTAGTTTCCTTGGACCTACAATAATCCCTATACTTGGTATTGAAGGCTTGCTGCATCTGAGCCCAAGTAGCTATGCTATTCCCAGGTAATCCCATGAACCAGCGTAGGGCTACATCCTTAAGGGTGGAAGGGAAAAGCTTCAGCTTTTTCTCATCTTCAGTATAGTCATAGGTTCTACAAAGGACAACAAACTCAAACAAGAAGGTATCAGGATCCTCAGTGGTCAGTCCATGGAAGTGAGGCAAAGCAGAGGGGCTAATGTTTTTCATTTTCATCTCCCCATTGGTCTCTCGGATGGGGAAAGCTCCTTCTATTCTCTCATCTTCTCTATTGTCAGCCATAGCTACAGATGGAGTGGTCTCTAACTCTTCTTCTTCTATAGGGTCTTGGTATATCTCAGGATGTTCACCTATAGGTTCCTCTGGGTCACTGTCACCAAAGAAGAGAGAAGGGTGACTCAGTGATGTGGTGGGGGTGTTTGGTAGGAATTTGCCTGATCTATCACGGTTCCTACGAGGCATGAAATGGAAAGGACTTTTCTTTCTTTTGTTTTGAGTGCTTTTGTTTTTTTCTTTGGTACCTGCAAAACTGAAACAAAGTGATCTACAACTAACTATATTGCTCAAATGAAATTGCAAAATTGGAAAGCTAATCTAGGAAAGCAAGAAATATTAATCTAGGAAACCAGGAAATGCTAATCTAGGAAAGCAAGAAATATTAATCTAGGAAAGCAAGAAATATTAATCTAGGAAAGCAGGAAATGCTAATCTAGGAAAGCAAGAAATGCTAAGCTACTTTTGCAAAAAGGGAAATGAAGTAAACTACTGAGCAGAAGTAAGAGTATGGAAGTAGAAGAAAAGCAACAATTACTAATACTCTGACGCTTCCCCGGCAACGACGCCAAAAAGATGGTGAGCTCCAGTATTGTAGCAATAATGCTACAACTCCTGGGGCTTCCTGTCTCTCATTTTATCAACCCGGTAGTTCGTACAAACTTGGAAGCGACGGTGCTATATGCACAAGTACTAGCTCTTGTCGCAGCTGTCACTTGGTCAGCTGGCACAAGTCCGCTAGGGCTCAAGCCAACTTCTATAGGCTCTCAGAAGAAGCTTGCTAATTGATGGACGAAAGCTAATCTCAAAGGAAAGCTACTTTACTTGACAAAAATGAACTGAAAGCAAATCAAAGCATGTAAACCTAGGAAACCCTAATTTAACTAGTCTAACCTCTACAATGCAAGAAAGGTGAATGAAACTTCTACCAATGCTGCTGTTACCTCTAATAAGTGCAAATGCTTGGATCTAAACTATTTGCATCATGGAAGATATGTTTTTGTATTTTTCCTTTAAGTGTGTGGAATGATTGTGATCTTGTGCTAACTAGGGTTTGGTTGTGCAGATGGGATGGAGAAGGAAGGAAAGCGTGGGATAGGTTGGGGAGGCTAAGAGAGGTCCCTAGGGATCCTTAGCATCCATCAACAGAGGTTCCTCGCATTCAGATGCTCAGCAACCGAGAGAGTGGCCTCCTACAGGATGGCTGTGGAGGATCCTACAGGATACTCTGTTTTCTACAGGATGTCTACAAATGGCTACAGGATGACCTACTGTGAGTGTTTGGAGTGATGGAGGAGTAATGGAATGGTAGGGGAAGATGTGTAAGGTAGGAATGAGGCTGGTGATGGCTGTAGAAGTGGAGGAATAGGATAGGGAATGAATGTAAGGAGTAGGTTGGAAGATAGAGGGCTAGGTCAATGAAAGGGCTAGAGAATGGAAGTACGTGAGGAGTGAAAGACTTTGGGAGATAACAGAGCGGAGCAGGGGTCGAAGATGTGGTTGCATGCGTGATCAAGATGGAGAATGAAGTAATGGAACGAGAGAGGGCAGTGTAAATGGAACAAATGCTTATGACTGTCACTTAACCAAAAATGCATCAACCTAAACTACTTGTGCTTGTAAATTCGATGAGCAGCAATCTAAACGTGAAAGAGAACGTGCATGAAGCTGTGGTAAGGAAGTGTGGTGCAGGTGTGAATCATGTAGAAGCAGCTAACTTAACGTGACTGTGTTGGCAGCAATCATGGAATAAAGAAATGTGTATTTTTGGTGGTTAATCATGGACTTCACTCCAATCCCAGATGAGACGGCAGTGAGCCTTAACAACCTTTTTGTTGGAGCTCCAGTGGACTATATCTATCCTCTGATACACTAACCAACTGTAAACAAACTCACCATAAGCAAATCCTATCTAACTCATGAGAAAGACCAACTTAACAACCTGTAATTCGAATTGCATGTGCAAATGAAAACTCAAAGTGCTGAAAACGAAATGGAAACAACACTACAGCAGAGGGGACCTATGGCTCTCAGGTTGGGCCCTAACCTGAGAGCTATAGTCTCCTTAAGAAACTCAGAACTAGATCACAAACTGCCTTCTTTATTCATAACTGATATCATGCCAAATTGGCTTACAAAAAGGAACGAAAACTGAACTGTGCTCCCAAAATTACAATAGCAATACGAGAGTTTCAACAACCTATCTAAGGCTAAAGCCTTCGTACTTATACAAAAACGATGATCCAACAAGTGTCCTACATTTTAGGAGCTCGGCTGTCCAACTAGAGTTTAACTGCTGATCCTGTAGGATGGTCATAATTGTTGTTCCTGTAGATCAGTTTATAACTGTTGTTCCTGTAGAACAGCTGGCCGTTTTTTAAGCTCGGAGGGGAGATGGATTAGAGCTCGGAGTTCTTGATGGGAATCACGAGGGATGTCCCTAGAACCGTGGACATCCTCTCCCAAAACCCGCAGTGCCACCTCGTTGTCTCCTTAACTCCTTTTTCGTTGTCTTTTGCTCCCTTTTAATGCCAAAACCTGGAATCAAAATGCATTAGTCACGTAGAGAGAGTGCCTACCCTTCTTCCTACAAACAACATGAATAAACTAAGAAATGCATGCATAAGCAATAAAAAATGAATGGTTTGAGCAAGTAGAATAGGCCAAAATGAGCCCAAATTGTACCAAAATTGGGGCTCATCATCACCCCCCAGCTGAACCATTTGCTCATCCTTGAGCAATTTTGCCCCAGCTCCTTGTCCTTAGCCGAGAGCTGGGGCCCAGAACCTGCTCCTTCTTCTCTATTTTTGGGCCCTCTGTTTTCTCTGCCTCAGGTGGAGACGAGGGTGGTGCTTCTTCCCCCTTTTTCATTTCCTTGAGCCGGGCTTCAGAAGGCGACTGGCCTATTTTCCGCGTCCAGGAAGTGACTTTTGGGCTTCCCTTCTCAGGGGTGGCCTGTGTTTTAGAGGGAGTTCTTGTACTGGGTGAAGTAGGGATGTCTCCTGAAGTGGGTTGGCTGCTGGGTGGAGGCAGCGACTTGTCTGTTTTCATTCTCTGACTCCTCCTTGTTTCGGAAGGTAGAGGGATCTCCCTCTCTCTCTTTTCTTTGGGTTTTGCCGGTGTGTTGAGGGCAGCCAGTGCCCCTGCCACCTCCTTTTCGAGGATGCTAGACTTCTCTTTCTTGTGCTTTGCTCTCTCAGAGCTCCTTGTAGAGGGGCCCTCCTCCTTTGGTTTCGGGCCTCCTGCATAAGACCCTTCTTTGACCGGTTTTGGGCTCCCTGCAGGAGCATCTTCCTTAGCTCTTGGGCTTCCCGTAGGAGCCTTTTCTTTTAGCACGTCTGGGCTTCCTGCAGGAGCTCTTTCCTTTAGCAGTTTTGGGTTTCCTGTAGAAGCCTTTTCTTGAATTTTTGGGCTTCCTGTAGAAGCCTTTGTCTTTGTTTCCAGACTTCCTGTAGAAGTTTGTTCCTTAGTGATTTTCGGGCTTCCTGTAGAAGACCCTTTCTTTACGCTCTGTGGGTCTTTTGTAGAAGATCCCTTCTCTGTTTTTGAGCCTCTTGTAGAAGCCTTCGTCTGCTTTCCTGTAGGCGTTGTTCTTGGGCTTCCTGTAGAAGCCTGCGTTTGTTTCCCTGTAGATGCAGTTGTCACCACCTTTTCTTGCTTGGCTGCGTGGATTTTGCTTTTGGCTTTGCCTGCAGGAGCTGACGAGGTACTTGGGCTGGCAGGGACCACCTCAGTCTTGACTGCCCTGCTTTTCAACCTCTGTTCTCTTGCTAACAGGATGGGGGTGTCTTTTTTTGCTCTGTCATCCTTCCCCTCCTCCTTTTCCTTTCGTTCTTCCTTCTGTGTCAGAGTCGGGACCTTTTTGCTTTTCCCTTTCTTACTCTTGGCTACGGGCTCTTCTTCTTCACCGCTAGAGGACTCCGTTTCTTCAAGCAACATTTTTATGTCCCCTTCCCGTGTTAAGCTCCTAAATGATTCCCATGCGAGGGGGACTTTATATGAGTGAAGAGCATCCTCCACAAGCAATTTTATCAGCCCATGATGGGCTATCTGATCAGGGATTCCGTCCTTGAGCTTTGTAGAGCACTCCATCAAGGACTGCAGTAAAAAGTAAGGAATGCTCAGCCTCTGTGCTGCAGGGAGGTCAATCTGGTGTCTTAGTTCATTGAGCAGCCTGAAGTGATACGCATATATGATGCTGTAACGACCCTCACAGGTGATATATTTCATAATTTGCAAACTGACTTCGTTCCACGGTGGCAACAGGCTTGTCCTTTTCACCCCATTTTTGTCCTCTGTGAATGATTCTTCAGGCGGGAAGAACTCCTTCTTTGCTTGCTGGCTCTGCTTCCGTTCTTCTTTATCCCACGGCAGACCCATGGGCAGTTCCGTGACTCGACTTATGTGCTCTGGGGTGAGTTGGAGGCTGAGGCCTCGGAAGCTTACCGTGGCCAGTGTCAGGGATTTAGGCTTCAAGACCTGCAAGAATTCCTCGGCTACTTCATCATCGTAGCCTTGTAGCTTATCACAAAAAGGCATCCATTGTGCTCTAGTGAAGAGCTCAACCACTGCCGGGTTTCTCCTTAATGTATTTGAATCAGTGGGCTCTCGCCTGATAAACCCACCAGGCATGACGAACACAGTGGTTTTGACCAAAGGCGGTAAATACAAAATGAATTCGGTCTTATAGACAGAGCATGCAATGAATTCACAAAACCACAGTCTAATTATACTGCTATCTTGTAGAAGCGATAGTATGGGCACGGCAATCCAATGTTTTTTTATGACCAGACGGTGAATAATGACCTTGCCACCTTTGAAAACCAATTGCGGAGGGAGTTTCAGGGTTACCTCTTTTCCGCCACCTTTTTTTACGTGAAGACTTCACCTTCTTGTAGAGACTGCTTTCCTGTAGATACTGCTTCCTGTAGGACTGCGTTCCTGTAGAAACTGTTCCTGTAGGAGCAGTGCGCAGACTTCGGGGGGAGCTATAGTTGAACAGCGGTCGAGAGGTGCCTTACTAGCGTTCAGGTAGCCGAGAGCTTGGCGTATCAACATGTAGAGGTAATCAGAGGAGCTACTCGAGTCTTGAAGTGAGGTTGATGGATATACACGCTTAATCGAGCCGATTAGATTTTGAATCGGCGCAGCTCGTGGCACGGGGGGTGAGCTGTCCCCGCCGGACCGTTGGGTGATGTCACCCATCATCCGCCTGCACATTCGCTTGCTGCTGCATTCATTCCCACAGATCTGCCGCCGCCCTTTTCGGTTAAACTCGTTTCACGGTTGACGGGACTGATCTTCACGTGCGTGCTGCGTGTGTCCTTTGTTGTGGCTGCCACCTCATCATCCTACTATCCCTTAACTAGCCGATGTGGCCAGTCAACTGGCCTTACGGCCGCTCAACCATTCACCTTTATGCCATGCAAAACAAATCAAAGTAATATCCATGCGATTTGATGGAGAGAAGGATTAGAACACTTACCTGCGCGCGTCTGCATATGATTTTCGGGTTTTTGGACGACGGATCTACCTGCTGCATGTGGCTTACACAGTCCGGAGGCTCGTGGTCACGGGATGCTAGCGCTGTGGTGGACGTTCTGGTTGCATGCGCCCGCGTTTTGCTTGCAGATGGCTGGCCGATGACTGGCATCCACTCCTGCAGGTTTGACTGCTACAGGATTCCCGTGGGAGCCTTGCAACAGTCTCACCTCCTTGGGTGCATGCTGCATGCTGGCAGTTCTGGCTTCTCGATCACGATCCCAGCGCTTCTTATGCATAACGTGGATGTGGTATGGCTCTCGGTGCTTGGTTTTTCTTTGACAGATGTTTTTTCGCGAGAACTCATTGCTTTGTTGTGCTGCTGCAGTGATCTTGGTTGCATGGATCATATGGAGGATGTGCTTGCTGATAAGTTTTCCTACTGCTAGAAGAGATCTGCTGCAAAGGAACTGACATTAACCAAGAAGATCAAGCAAACAATGAAATGAGTGCATTTAGGAAAAACAAAGTTTTTCATTAAAACTATCTACACTATGATCTATGGAAGGAAATGTTGAGAAATGTTGCAAGAAAGGAAAGCATGAAATAACTATTGCAAATGAGGAAGTGCACATGATAAGGAAGATCTGAAGCAAAGCAAAACTAGACTATTAACCTACTAAAAAGTTGTAAACACTAGAAGTCCTATGAATGTGGAAAATTTGTGTTTTTGGGGCAGCAAGATGGTCTTTTCCTCAAATCATGGTCCCAAAGGGAGGAAGAGAGTCTAAGGAACTGTTTCTAGCCTTTTTAATCTTTGTTGATCATCGTTTAACCTTCTACAGAAAGCACAAATGGAAGAAAACTACTGAATCATCAAAAGCAACCTATTCTTAACCAAAAAAGAAATACATCTAACAGCAACCTAACCTACAAATTGAAATAAAACATACAAATACAAGTACAGAGGAGCTTGACTGCTTGGATTGGGCCCTGACCCAAGTGCTTCAGCCCTATGAGGTAACTCAGTGCTAGCTCAAAAAGAATTCCATCTTTATTATCAAAACAATAGTAAGATTACATGAGACTGTCACAAAATAATAAGCTCGAAGTTGGAGTAGAGTTTACGTAAGCAAAAATCCAACAAAAATCTGACCCTAGTGAGGCCCTAGGCCTCTCTACTTATACAAATGAAGCTACCAACAACTTCCTTAAAATTAGGGAGGCTTGGCTCCCAAAACTCGAGATAATCTTCAGTCATCCTCCACTTGCTCGGTTGCCTTATAGTGCATGATTTGGCTGCTTGTACTCTGAGATGAATGAAGGGGAATTCAAAGTAGGAGTAATAAATGAGGGGGGTTCCCTCCTATAAGTCCTCTCCTTGTCCACTTTGAGTTATTGCTGCCATTTATCCACTGGATCCTTGACTTTGACCTCAAAATTCATCAATAATATGCATAAACACATGTTAGACCACATGGCATCATAACTAACTCAAATCACTCTATAAGCATAAATATAATAAAAAAATCATATAATAAACTAAGAGAATGGTTGATTTGAATAGGTTAGGAGGTAAAATGAGCCCATATAATTACCCATTTATGAGGCTTATCATCAGCCCCCTACTGAAGGTGTTGCTCATCCTCTGAGCAAATTAGTCAATCTCCTCATCTTTTATGGCCCTTGTGGCCTCCCTAACATCCCAGGCTTTTGATTTGGTCTACTCTTCTTTGCCATAGAATCCTACCTTCCTATCTATCTCTTCCCACTGCTCCTCCTCTTCTTCTTCTCTTCTGTCTTCTAGCATGCCTAACAGTAGTGGGGGGCTCAATTTGAGGCCAATCCATTTGACCTTCAGCCTCTACATGGAGCGCTTGCACAGTGGCACTCTTTCTAATGCCTCCTTCAGCTTCATGGGGGAATGATATTCCCTTATTTGCAGACTGTTTGGTAAGTTGTTCCATCTCCTCATGCATGCATGCACACAGTCAGCCCCAAGTAGCGTTTGCATATCCTCAAAGTGTGCAATGGCTTGTGCCTGATTGTCTAGATATCTAGGGGCAATCTAATGGTCATTGGCAAGTAGGTTGTGTGTGCTGATGAGTGCCATTTGATCTAACAGCTCGGCCCTAATCATTAATGGCTCAGTTTTCTCCTTTATCATCAGGCTTTTTATTTTTGCTGCCCTCAACTCTTCATGGTTCATCCATGAGGCCATGGCCATTAGTTGCAGGTCCCCTAGCTTGGCTTTGGGGTCCCACACATTCATGTCTGTGAGGGCCATGTTATGTAGGTAGAATTCTGCCATCTTTGCCTTATCTTCGGATGTGCTTTGGTCACACAGATCCATAAAATACCTGTAATCTTGGAAAGGCATTGTGCCTGTTTGTGCCAAAGTCTTTATCTGGAATTGTAACCATTGGTCCTTGAGATAAATGCCATAGGATTTTGTTGGTGTTCTACATTGCAGTGCCTCCATGGATAAGCTAGCCATGCATGCCAGTTGAGTCTCTTTCTCTTGCAGCTGCCTCCTTAACATTTCATTTTTAGTTTCAAGGTGGTTTCTTGTAATTGCTTCCCTGTTTCTAAGAGAACTCAACTCTCTGCCCATTTCTTTGAGTTTTTTATCCATATGGCCAACATCCTCAACTTCTTTGGATTTGGCTATTTGCATCCACCTATGTGCTCTTATTCTTTCTTTCTCTAATTCAAAGAATAGTAGAATTGCAATTTTTTGTGGGATTATCCTTCCTCCCTCAAGTAGATTGTAATAGGAGGCAAAACTAGGCTAGGGATCAGGTTCTTGTAGGTTTGTTACTTCCTCCTTTACTTGTGGTTGTCCTTCCACCCTTTCCTCAAACTTTTGGGTCTCTTATAGTTTTGACAGTGTCTCCTGTAGAACTGTCTGAGCCTCATGTAGGATTGTTTTTGGGTCCTATAGTACTACCTTTTTCTTCCATGAGGAAGATCTAGGAGTCCCCCTTTCATATGTGATAGGTTTCTTGGAAGGGGATTCTTTCCCCTTGGTAGAGGGTGAATATTCAATTGTAATTGGAATTTTTGAAGAGGGATGAGGTTTGCCTGTTTTGATTCTTCTGCTCTTCCTAGCCCTGAAATACATGGAGTCTTCTCTTTTCCTCTTTTGCTTTACCTTGATTGGTGTACTGAGGGCAGTGAGGTCAGTTTCTGCCTCCCTTTCCATAGTATTAGGGGACCCTTCTCCTTGTTCTGCCTTTTCTACCTCTTTTTCTCCTCATTTTGTCTCATTTTGCTCTATTTCTTCCTGCTTTTTTTCTTCAGCTTTATCTTCCTCTATTTCAGTTCCATCCTCATTCCTTCCTTATTCTTTTATGTCACCAGTGGCTTCACCTTCTCCCTCTTGCTATTCTTCCTCCTCACTTCTAGTAGGAATAACATCATAGGTTAAGACCTTCATGTCATTCTCAACTGTCATGTTTCAGAAAAAATCCCATGCTATAGGGAGTGTAAAGGTATGGAGGGCTTCCTCCACTAGGATTGTTATTAACCCATGGTGAGCTAGCTGCTCTAAATTTCCTGGTTGAACCTTAGCGCTGGAGTCAATGAGGGACTATAGGAGGAAGTAGGGGATGTTGAGCTTCTGAGGTACTGGAGTGTCCATGCCATACCTTAATTCATGGAGGATTCTAAAGTGATAACCATAGACAATGTTGTACCTCCCCTCGTAGGAAATGTATTTGATTATTTGATAACTAACCTCATCCCAAGGATATGGTATGCTATCCCTTCTAATGCCAATTTTATCCTCTACAGGGGTTTCATTGTTTTGGAAAAAGTCTTTCTTGGCAGCCTGGCCAATTGGTTTCTCTTCCTTACTCCAAGGTAGCCCAAGAGGAAGGGTAGTGACCCTACTAATAAATTCAGGGGTTATCTCCATGGAAAGACCTCTAAAGGTGACAATGGCATGAGTTCTTGTGTGGGGTACCAAAGAGAGAGCAAACTCTTGGGAAATTTCCTCATCAAACCCTTGGAATTTCTCAAATAAATTCATCCAATTTGCCCTTGTGAAGATGTCCACCACCTGTGGATGTGTATGGAGCCTAGTGGAGCTGGTGGGCTCCTTTCTCATAAAACTCCTATCATTTTGTTTATACTCTTTAGGAAACCAAATGTGGAGATGGAGACAGAAGTTTTGAGAAAAACAGAGAAACAGAAGAGACTGTGTTTTTTTTAAATAAGCAATTTTTATTTTATTTATTTTCTCTTCCCCTAAATACTTTATTTCCTCCTCAAATTGAAACCACTTCTTGCGTATATTGATATTCAATAGGGGCATGCATAGAACCTACCTTCTTAGACCTAAAATCGTGCTAAAAATTGTGTTTTCTCCCTTTAAAACAACAACTCACTGCCCCTCCTATAGAAGCCTATTGTCCCTCCTATAGAATTCTTGTAGGTGCTCCTGTAGAAATTGTAGGTGCCCCTGTAGAAAACACCAAGAGAAGGAATATGGGAGAGATCAATGGAGGAGAATGGTTACGAGGTTGTGGGGCCACAAGGAAACTGCTGTAGCTGAGTTACGAGGAGAGAATGAAGGAAAAGGTGGTGAGAATGCTCGGGGAGGAGTACTTATTACCCTTTATGGATATTTCCGGTGATGGGGAGTGAGATGGTAAGGTATACATTGGCAATATTCGGATCGTTGGTCCCCACCTGATTTGTCATCATGGCCCCTCCTCGTAATCATCCCTCATTATTGCATTGGAGTTCACAGTTCCTCCACTACCTGTCCTTGACATCTTTATTGAGTTGAATGTGTGCACATGTGGGTGACATCATAGATGAGTGGAGTCAACTAGATGAAGGTGGCCAAGTTAACTGGCCACCTTTCCCTCGTTCAACCTCAACCATCTCGTTGCTTTTGCATGACTTCTAATTACACAAATAAAAATAGAGGAGTGAGTTAGTTACTTACATGTGATCCGAATGTATTTGCTATGAGGTGTTGTGGCTCTCTCTCTGTTACATTCCTTTATTTATTTTGATGCATGTTTTCTACTCACTAATGTGTGGTTGTGTCTTGTGCAGGTTCTTCTCTAGCTAAGTCTGAGCTTCAGGTTCCTTTTCAACCTTCAGGCGTGCATTCTCCTACTATTGGTGCTGGGTTTTGATGGGATCAACTGCTACAAGAATTCCTACAGGAGCTCCTGTAGCTGCTTCTCCCCTTGAAACTTCAACTTCTTCCTGTATGGAGCTTCAGGATGATGCCATAGGTATAGATGAAGATGGAAAGGTAGTAGGTAGGCTTCAAGTGAGGTGGATGGTGCTACTTACTCTCTTGTTTTTTTTTTTTTTTACTGAAAAACTATTTTTTCTGTGTTTTTCTTGAACAAGAAGAAAAATGATGCTTGGGGTGTGATGCAGGCTTGGAAATGATGGCAAGGAGGTTTGAATACTATAGGAGGGTTTATAGGTTCTTCATGAAGCTTCCCTATCCCTCAAAGTGCCTTTTATATCCATTTTTGGCCCTCTGTAATTCCTACAGGAGCCTCCTGTAGGAAACACAAAGCCTCCCATAGAAAACACAGTTTTTGAAAAAGAAGCACAGTGGGGTTAAAGAAATGCAAAATACGATGGAGAAAAGTGTGGAGATAGGATAGGTGTTGGTGTGGATGTCAGGGTTACCCTGGCACCTTCTTCTTCTTCCTGTAGTCATCCTATAAACCTACAATGCAAATGAAAATTCATTTTCCTATTCTCCTTTTTTTTTGAAGAAAACTATGGCACCCTAGGGAGGTTTTCCCCCTAATTTCCTGCCCTTGGCGCCTCCAAGGGAGGTTTTTACCTAGGGATCTAATTCTTTTTTCCTCTTTTTTTTTGACATCTCTAGGTCTCCTCGGAAGAGATTTTCAACCCAATGATGGGACTCAAGCGCCTCATGGAGGTTTTCACTTGAGTCCTTATTTTCTATTTCTCTTTTTCTTTTTCTTAAGTGAGTAGGTGAAGTGGAGGCTAAGACATGCTCCACTACCATCAATATCTTATTCAAATCTTCAATGAAATCTCACTTGGAGAGGAGTTTCTTGTATACTTTCAATCAATGTCTGTTGAAAAGCATGGGGATGGCTTCATCATCAATGGTTCTAATTAGAACTTAACCATTGTCATTGCATTTCTCCATAGTGTAGGGTCCCAACCATCTTGTACTTAGCTTGCCTTTGAAATATTTGTATCTTGAATCATAGAGTAGTTCCTAATCTCCCTCTTGGAATTTCTTCTCCTTGATATTTTTGTCATGTCATATCTTTCTCTAAAGCTGAACTACCTCTGTATGGAGAAAGGCCTGCAATCTGTGTTCATCCAATCCATTGAGCTGATGTAATCTTTCCTTTTGTGCATGGCTGAGGTTTAGGTCTAGCTGAGCTACCATCCTTAGGGTATTGAATTCAAATTATATTGACAGCAAAGCCTTTCTTCGCATAGACCAGTTCATAGGGTGTGAACCTTGTGGTGGTCTTCCATGTTGTTTTGTAGGCCCAAGTGGCCTCAACTAATCTGTCTGCCCAGTCTTTTCTACTGCTGCTCACTACCTTGGTCAAGATCCCTTCCAATGCTCTGTTAGTGACCTCCACCTACCCATTGGCTTGTGGATGGTAAGGGGTGGAAGTCTGGTGCTTGATTCTATGATGTGTGAGTAGGTCTTCAATCAATTTGGAAGTGAACTAAATGCCTTGATCTGTGACCAACTCTCTTGGATACCTGAACTTGTAGAATATGTTTTCTCTCAAAAATTCAACTACTTTTTCCTTTTTCACTGCTTTGATTTCTTTTGTCTCTTCTCGCTTTGTCAGGTAATCAATGCACACAATGATGTGTTGTTTTTTCTTTGAAGGAGGGCTGATAGGACCCACAAAGTCCATGCCCCACTTCTGAAATGGATCAAAGGTCATTTGAGGTTGCATGGGCATCTCATCCTTTGGAGTAGGTTTCCCCATCCTCTGACACCGATCACACTGGTTGGTATATCTCCTCACCTCCTAATGAAGAGTGGGCCAATAGTAGCCTACTTGAAATATCTTGGAGGCGGTTCTTTTTACTACAAAATGAACTCCACAAGGCCCATCATGATAGGTTAGGAGGATGTCAAAGAATTCATCCTCCGTGACACATCTTCTCAAGATCTAATATGGTCCAATTTTGAAGAGATTTCCCCCAATCCAGGTGAAAGTGGTGCTTTTCCTTACTATCTTGCTCTTCTATTTTGAGGATAGGTGCGGTGGGAACTATGTTAAAACCAAGTAGTTTGCCATATCACCAAACCATGGAGAGAGTACTGAGATAGCAAATAGATGTTCATCTAGCATTTGGTCATCCACCATTCCTTCTTCACCTGCAGGAAAATTTACTCTAGACAAAAAGTCAGCAACAATATTTTCTTTACCAGGCTTATTAATAATGGTCAAATCAAACTGCTATAGTAAAAAAAACCATCTAATAATGTGAGCATTTACATTTGGTTTGTTCATTAAATATCTAATTGCAGAATTATCAGTGTGCACAAAGGTTTGATAACCTGTGATATAATGTCTGAATTTGTTTAAGGAATGCACGATAGCTAGGAGTTCCTTCTCGGTCACTGTATAGTTTAACTATACCTTTGACAAGTTTTTGGTTATAAAGTATATGACATAAGGTAACTTTTCATAAATTTGTCCTAAGGCTACTCTGATGGCTTTGTTTGAGGCATCTGTGTGAATGTGGAAAGGTAGGGCCCAGTTTGGGCCTCTCAGAATTGGGGTAGTCACTAACTTGCTCTTCAAGGTATCTAGGGCTTCTTGACAGTTTTCTGACCATATGAACTCAACATATTTGCCTAAGAGGCCAAACAAAGGAGAGGCTAGCTTGCTCAAATTGTTAATGAATCTTCTGTAATATCCGGCTAAGGCTAGGAAACTTCTAATATCTCTCACCTTTTGAGGAGGTGGGACCCTTTGGATGATGGCAATTTTGTTGGGGTCCACCTGCAGTCCTTGCTGAGATATTGCATGACCTAACACTGTCCCTTCAGTCATCAAAAATTCACATTTTTCCAGAGTGAGGGATAGGTTCATCTCAATACATTTGTCTAGAACTTTTCCTATGTTAGATAAAGCTTCCTGAAAGTCAGAACCATAATGAGTAAAGTCATCCATGTGTATCTCTACTGCATCATGAACTAATTCAGAAAATATACTCAATACCACTCTTTGGAATTTGGCTGGAGCATTGAACAAACCAAAAGGAAAAACCCGGTATGAAAAATTACCCCAAGGAAAAGTGAAAGTGGTCTTATCTTGGTCTTCCAGGATAATTTGAATCTAATTGTACCCGCTAAACCCATCTTGGAAGGAGAAAAACTTTTTCCTTGCTAGACCGTCTAACACTTGATCTATGAAAGGTAAAGGAAAATGATATTTTTTAGTGGCTTTGTTTAATTCCCAATAGTCGACACAGATTCTCCACTTACCATTTTTCTTTGGCACTAACACCAAAGGAGAGACCCATTCAGTGTCAGAGATGGGATAGATGAATCCTACATCAAGCAACTTCTAGAGTTCTTCCTTAACAATATCTTTAAGTGCTGGATTCATCCTCCTTTGAGGCTGCCTAACTGGCTTGCAATCCTCCTTGATGTATATATGATGAGTACATACTGAAGGGTGTACTCCCTTCATCTCCTTATAACTCTAGGCAAAGGCATCTAGGTGTTTTCTCAGTAGGCTACACAGTTCCTTCTCTTGGGAAGTGGATAGGGATGGATTGATTTTCAAGGTTCTTTCTGGGCTAAACTCTATATTCTTAACACAGAGAGAAGTGGATTCGGCCACACAGAGATCAGTTGAGGGGTTGTTTTGGGTTTCTCTTACTATGTCCTCTAATGGTGATACACTGGGAGGTGGATTCTGAATCAAGTTTTCAATCATATCATCCTTATCTTGATGTTTCCCCCCATGGTGATTTCCAATGCACAAAGTGATGCAGAATAGACTTCATCCCCATCTTCCTCCTCCAACCAGAGAGGTAGATCATGTTCTAGCAAGGGTTGGGCAAGAGGATATAGGATTAACTGCTTGCACATTTGCCCGTTCTTTATGGTCATGTACCCAGCTCTACAGCTGATGTAGGCATCAGGGTAGCCAATCAAGGTCTTCCCAGAAAGAGAGGATACCCAGTGAGCTTTGCCTTTGGGTGGAGAACTAAGAAATTAGTAGGGTACTCCAAAGAATCAATAGAGGCCATCACATCTTCCACAATCCCCTCAGGGGTCACTGTGGAGCAGTTTGCTAGCTGTAGCACAGTCGTGGTCTTCCTCAAGAAGCCTTGGAGATTAAGTTTGAGAATTGTGTCCTTTTTCATCACATTAATGGCAGCTCCCAGATCAATCAAGGTATGTGGGACCATGGTGACATTGATGTGGACATCAACTACTGGGCTTCTAGGGTTCAGATATTCTGGAGAGATTACCTGCCCTAACATTAGGTCGGATAGTTGTCCTATGACATTAATGGTTGGGGCATCTCTCTTGTGCCTTCCTGAATGCCTAAAGCACTTCTCTTTGATCAACCTATTGTAGATAGGCACATCTTTTATGGCTTGGAGAAGGGGTATCTTCACACATAAATGTTTCAATTCTTCCAGGAGTTCAATTTCTTCTGGGGTAGGTTGGACTGTTATAGATAGTCTCTCCGGAAAGGGTGCAATTGCTTTAGGTTCACTTTCCTCTTTATCTTCCTCAACCTCCCTAGATGGAGGCTGGCTATTTGGGGGAACTTTCCTAGATCACAAGTTAATTTCTTGAATCTCCACAGCATAAGTTGGGCATGATGGTTCCCCACTATACACTTGCTAAGCATGTATGTTGTTCAGGTTCGGATTTGGTTGGGCAATCATTTGGAGTTGCTTTCGTGGAGTAGGAGGTAATGGTTGTGGTTGGGCAAGTGGTGGAGGCAAAAGAGTGGGAAGAGAGTTTTGTTGGGGCCTCCACCCCTAATGAGATCCACTGAGGTTGTGGTTGACCATAGGATTTAAATGAATGGGCGGTTGGTTGGGCATGATATTGAGATGTGAAGGACCAAGGAGGGGGCCTGGACCAGGAAGGATGAGCAAGGGGACCCCAAGAAGGTATGGAAGTGACTTGGTTGGGGTTGCAGCATGCCTGAGATGTCCCTTGCATCCCCTGCTAGTATGGTCTAGGTTGATGCAGACTCCTTTGGTTTATGTAATAGAGCTATTCAGTGACTCCCTCAACTCGTTGATAGAGAACTTTAAGTCTAGGCAAAGAGGGGCACTTATCTGTAGAATGATTTTCTTCACAGACTGAACAAACCTATATAGAGTTCAATGGGCATTCATTCCTAGGATGCCTCCTAGTGCATCTAGGGCAAAAAATGGCCAAAGCCCTCTTTGCTTCCTCTTGTTTCCTTTTGATATGTAAGGTATCCATTTGCATGGAAAGAGTTTGTAGCATCTCACTCTTGAAGTCTTCCAGCATGTTTCCAATTTCTCCTTTAATGGATGAGTTAGAGGAAGAGGTACTGGCTATGGGTTGACTCCCCCTACCTTTCTTTCTAGCTGCTCTAGAATGGTTTCTAAAAACAGTCTTTATGTCCTCATAGGATAGTTGGTAGATGTCTCCCCCGGCCAATAGATGGAGGGTGTCTAAAAGATCTTCCTAAATTCCCTTGAGCAGGACCAACTTCAGAGACTCAGGGTCAAGTGTACACCCAGCCCTTTTGTAACTGAGCTGGAACCTCTCTTCATAGTCTTCCAGGGACTCATCACTTCCTATAGTCATTCGGAAAATTTCTTCTTTAGTATCTTTTGACCTACAATAGTCTCGATACTTGTTGTTAAAGGCTTGCTGCATCTGAGCCCAAGTTGTGATGCTATTGCCAGGTAATCCCATGAACCAACGTAGTGCTGCATCCTTGAGAGTAGAAGGGAACAATTTCAACTTTTTCTCATCTTCTGCATAGTCATAGGTTCGATAGATGACAACAAACTCGAACAAAAAGGTGTCAGGATATTCTGTAGTTAGACCATGGAAATGAGGTAGGGCGGAAGGGCTTATATTCTTCATTTTGGTGTCCCCATTGGTCTCCCGAATGGGAAAGGTACCCTCTATTCTCTCTCCATTCCCCCTAGCATTTCTGTTTTTAGCCATTGGCTCCAAAGGAATGTTTTCTTCTTCTTCTTCCCCTATAGGTTCTTCAAATATGTCTTGTTGTTCACCTAAGGGTTCTTCTTGATCACCATCGCCGAAGAAGAGAGAAGGTTGGTTATGTGAGGCAGTGGGGGTGTTGGGAAAAAATTTTCCTGAGTTATCTCTATTCCTATGAGGCATGAAAGGAAATCTTTTTTGGTTGGTTTTTATTTCTTTTTCCCCACACTGACAATACCTGCAGAAACTGAAATTGTGATTGAAAAAAACAAATTGCAACTAACTGAAATGAACTTGCTGAAATGAAATTTGGAAAATTTAAGAGGAAAATAAGGAAATGCAGAATTGAAGGAAAATGAATGACTAGTCTACTCTTGCTAAAATGAAATTTGCAGAATTGAAAAGGAAAGCAAGGAAATGCAAAATTGAAGGAAAAGAAAGGACTAGTCTACTTTTGCTGAAATAAACTATTAGCAGAATGTTGTAATAGAAAATAGAAGAAAGCAGTAATCACATAATACTCTAATGCTTCCCTGGAAATGACGCCAAAAAGTGGTGAGCACCAGTATTGCAGCAATAATGTTGCAACTCCTTGGCTGCCTACTTTACTCTTATAAAACCGGTAGTTCGTAACAAACTTGGAAGTGGCGGTGCTATATGCACAAGTACTAGTTCTTACTGCAAGTTATAACTTGGCCAGCCGACGCAAGATCACTAGGAGCTCAAGCCAACTTATATGGATTCCAAAAGAAGCTCTATATGTGATGAAAGGAAAGAAAGATTACTCTACAGATGTTATTCTAACTGCAGAAAGGAGAAAGACTGAAATGTAAAGCAAACCTAGTAAACCCTAATTAACCAACTAATCCTAATTTTGCAGAAAGAACGATGAAAACCATGAAAGGAATGCTATTACCTACTCAAGGAAGTAAACAACATCTAGCTAAGCTATTTCCAGAAGTAAATAAGCAAAAAACATATTTTTGGATTTTTATGTGAATTTGACATGCTTGTACTTTATTGTGTTTGAGTGTGGCAGCGAATAGGCGGCGTTGAAGGGCGGTTTTGGGAATTGAGAGGATGTAGGATGCTGTGGATGGGTCCTAGGAGGTCTCAAGTGGCCTTCTGGAGGATTTTCCCACACTCGGCTTTCAAAATAAATCCTACAGGAAAATCTACAGGAGGACACAGGAAATCTACATGAGGAAAATAGGGCAACTACAGGAGGCCTATAGGAGGAGGCCGAGAGCAATTTTCACTCTTTTGAGGGTGTGAGAGTGGGTGAAAAAGGTGGACGAAGGTTGGAATGGGATGTTAGGGTGCCTAGGGTCTACCAAGAATCACCAGGAGAGAGGAAGAAGTTCTATGGAAAATGCAAGAAACTAAGGCAGAATTGAAGTGAGGTTTGGGAGACTTATAGGGCATGGATCAGATGGACGATGTGATTGATGATAAGCTAGCCTACTGCTGGAAGATATCTACTGCAAAGGAATTGACAGTTAACCAAGAAGATCAAGCAAATAATGAAATAAGTGAATTTAGGAAAAGCAGAGTTTTGCATTAAAATGATCTACACTATGATCTATGGAAGGAAATGCTGAGAAATGTTGCAAGAAAGGAAAGCATGAAATAACTATTGCAAATTAGGAAGTGAATATGATAAGGAAGATCTAAAGCAAAGCAAAACTAGACTTTTAACCTACTAAAAATTTGTAAACACTAGAAGTCCTATGAATGAGGAAAATCTGTGTTTTTGGCGCAGCAAGAGGGTCTTTGCCTCAAATCATGGTCCCAAAGGGAGGAAGAGAGGCCAAGGCACTATTTTTAGCCTTTTGAATCTTTTTTTATCACTATTTAACTTGCTATATAAAGCACAAATGGAAGCAAACTATTGAATCATCAAAAGCAACCTATTCTTAACCAAAAAATAAATACATCTAACAACAACCTAACTTACAAACTGAAATAAAACATACAAATACAAGTAAAGAGGAGCTTGGATGCTTGGATTGGGCTCTAACCCAGGAGCTTTAGCCCTCTGAGGTAACTCAGTGCTAACTCAAAAAGGATTCCATCTTTATTATGAAAACAATAACAAGATTACATGAAACTGTCGCAAAATAATAAGCTCGAAGTTGGAGCAAAGTTTACATAAGTAAAAATCCAACAAGAATCCGACCCTAGTGAGGCCCTATTCCTATCTACTTATACAAATGAAGTTACCAACAACTTCCTTAAAATCAAGGAGGCTTGGCTCCCAAAACTCGAGATAATCATTAGTCATCCTCCACTTGCTCGGCTACCTTCTAGTCCATGATTCGGCTACCTGTACTCTGAGCTGAATGAAGGGGAAGTCAAAGTGAGGAGTAATAAATGAGGGGGATTCCCTCCTATAAGTCCTCTCCTTTTTCCACTTCGAGTTTTTGCTACCATTTGTCCACTAGATCCTTAACTTTGACCTCGAAATTCATCAATAATCTGCATTAAACACATGTTAGACCACATGGCATCATAACTAACTCAACTGTCTCTATAAGCACAAATATAATAAAAAATTCATACAATAAGCTAAGAGAATGGTTGATTTGACTAGGTTAGGAGGTAAAATGAGCCCATATAATTACCCATTTATGAGGCTCATTAGTAAGAAGCTTTCATGGTCTTGAAATTTTTTATAGAAAATTTATCAGAAGTTATAGTCAGATTTGTGCACCAATTATTGAAACAATCAATGAGACTAATCATCCATTCATGTGGATAGAAGCAGCAAACCAAAACTTTAAGTTGTCGTAGAAGAAAATTATAGGAAAACCAGTTTTAGCTTTGCCTAATTTTGCAAAAGTTTTTCAAGTTGAAACTCATGCTAGTGGAGTTGCAATTGGAGCGGTTTTAAGTCAGGAACAGAGACCAATAGCATACTTTAGTGAGAAACTAAATGAAGCTAAGAAGAAATATTCTTCATATGATAAATTTTTATGCTATTATGCAATCTTTAAAAAAATGGAGACATTATTTGCTAAAAAAGGAGTTTGTATTATACTCTGACAATCATGCATTGTAGTTTATAAACAATCAACCAAAATTGAATCAAAAGCATGTCAAAAGGGTAGAATTTTTGCAGTTTCACTTTTGTGATAAAACATACAAGTGGTAAGTTGAACAAAGTTGTTGATGCTTTAAGCGGGGTAAGTTTCGTTGTGCAAGAATTAAGAGTTGGTGTTGTAGGATTTGAAAAAATGGTTGATATGTATAAAGACGATGCAGAATTTAAGGATATTTATGTAGTTGTACAAAATCCAGCAATTCATAATAAAATCCAGTGGTTAGACTATCTTATCCAAGGAGGATTACTATTTAAAGGTAACAAAATGTGCATTCCCAAATTTTCTATGAGGGAAAACATGATCAAGGAGAAACACAGTGGAGGGTTATCTAGGCACTTTGGACAAGACAAAACCTTTGCTCAGGTAAATGCTTTTTACTATTGGCCAAATATGCAAACTGATGTTGAGAAATTTGTTGAGAAGTGTAGGATCTGTCAGCATGCTAAGGGGAGAATACAAAATACAGGATTGTACCAGCCATTACCGATACCAGACCAACCATGGGATGTAGTTAGTATGGATTTTGTTTTGGGATTACCTAGAACTCAAAGAGGAAATGATTCCATTTATGTTGTGATAGATAGATTTTCTAAATGGCACATTTCATTGCATGCAAAAAGGCTAGTGATGCAACACATATTGCTAGTTTGTTTTTTTCAGAAGTTGTAATGTTGCATGGATTTCCTATAAGTATTTTATCTAATAGGGATACAAAGTTTATTGGGCACTTTTGGAGAACTCTTTGGAAGAAACTAGGTACCAACCTTAGTTTCAGTTCATCATATCACCCTCAAATAGATGGACAGACCAAAGTGGTAAACAGAAGCTTGGGAAACATAATGAGAAGTTTAGCGTACCAAAATCCTAAGCAGTGGGATTTAGCACTTGCTCAAGCTGAGTTTGCTTATAATGAAACTCATAGCCATAGTAATAGGATGAGTCCATTTCAAATTTTTTTTGGAATGAATCCAAGAGGTGTGTATGAGCTCATAAATTTGAGCAAACAGGAGACAAGAAGTGCAAAGGTTGAAGAGTTTGCAGAGAAAATGTAGAGACTACAAGAAGATGTGAAAGACAGATTGAAGGAAAGGAGTGGCAAATGAAAATAGAGGGTTGACATGAGGAGGAAAGAAAAAGAATTCCAAGTGGGAGATCTAGTGATGGTACACTTGAGGAAAGAAAGGTTTCCTGTTGGGACTTATAACAAACTGAAATTGAAAAATATAGGTCCATGTATAATTGTCAGAAAATTTTCAACATAGGCTTATGAAATTGAGTTGCGAGAAGGGATTGGAATCTCACCTATATTTAAATATTACGGATTTGTACCCATACTAGGAGATAGAGTCAGAGATACATGATGAACCTGCAGAAGATGAAGAACAAACTACACATTGGGAAGAACAAATGCCTGAAACAGTCAAGAAAGAGGTGGAAGTTATTCTGGAGAGGGGAGTAACTAAAAGAACCAGAGGATAGGTTTATTTTAAGTATTTAGTCAAATGGGAGGGATACCCAATAGAGGATGCCATTTGGTTGACATCACAAAGTTGTAGAAGTATGAAGTAAACCCTGAAAGTCTGATGGATGATTCTTTTCTTGCCCGAGAGTTTGATGCAAAAGCATCCGGACTTAGCCAGCAATGTGATTGTATGTTCACATGTTGTGGCTAACATGAGATGAATTTCATTGACTTGAGTGGTCAAAATCAGTTTAGTAGAGAGGGTTGGATCTCTCAAATTGATCTTTATCTCAATTATTGTAATAATTGAATCATTGTATTATTTTTAAAACAAGAGATAAGTTGTTAGAATAGGTGTGTATTAGAGCTTGAGAATAGGAACTTAATTGTTAAACTGATAAAAAATAGAGATTGAGTTGTTAGTGTAGTTAGGAAAGGATTCGATCCATAAAAGAAAGGAAAAAATGTAATGATAGAGTAAAAATGGAATAAGAGAGGGGGTAAGCAAGAGATTGAGAGAGAGATAGGGTTTGAGAGTGAAACATCGGTCACACAAATTGTTGTAATCGATCCGAGAGGGCCAAAGCTCTGTATTTATATGTTATTGAATAAAGGATAAGTGTGGTGTTCCGTGTTATTCCTGGTGCAAAATTTCTCTTGAATCTGTGTATCGGTGTTCTGTACCCTAATCAGGTATTATTTCCCATTTATGTATTTTGTAGAAATTCCCAATGTAGATCAACAGATTATGCCATATACTAAAACACAATATAAGATCTACTTCTATCAACCAAGAACAAATATAACTGAGAATGAGAAGCAATCACACATAACACAGAAGAAATAACCCGGGGAAAGCCTCAGCCTAAAAACCTAGCAATGTATTATCATACAAGTGGAAATATAGTCCAGATTACAAAAAGAATCAGCTCACAAGCTATTTTTCTCTCTCTGCAATCCCTCTGCTGCTCATAGATAGTCAAAGGCCTCTCTCAAACCTTCTCCTCTACCCTCCAAGCCTGCTATTTCTTTGCACAATTTTCGTTGGGGTCCAATGAAGCCACATGTGTGAATTCCCACCTCACACAACTCACTTGGCTCAAAAATAACTGCACAAAACTAAAGGAGATAAATCCTTTTGCATGGATGAGTTTCCTTTATAGGAAAAATTTTGCCAATTGATAGTACACTGTCCCTCCTCTGATCTCAACTGGGTCTCTTTCTGAACTGACATGCATGAGTTATTCATGAGAGAATATTCAGTTATCTAAATTGCATCAGCTATATACAAGCATGCATTAACTAACTGAACTCACATTAATTTAAACAAACTATTTAAATCAAACTAACTGGACTTGACTCAGTTAATTGAGCCAAATAATTAAAACTCCAACTAGAACTCATCCTTATCTCTTTAACTGATGGATAAATTCCTCAATTAATAGAGAAACTGTTGCATGTCCTCACATAGACTTCATGTTTGATTTTTCACAGCTAATTAACTCATGGTGAATTAATTAATTTATTTTCAAATAGTTGTTAAGTTCAAATTCAAATTTTACTTCCTATTTTAGTTTAGGGACTGACTAAAATAGGAATCCGTCCTGAACTACTAAAAATAGAAATCTATTTTTAGCACTTCCATTTTTCATTCCCTGATGCTCAATTCAGCACTGTACCCAAACTGTTGTTTATAGCAATGCTATTTTTAGCAGTTCTATTTCTAGCATTTCTTGTTGCCATTTTCAACACTCCCTCTCAACAAGAAAGGCTTCAATTCAAACCTGATCTTGTACCTTTGGAATGTTCTACATGCAACACTTCTACCACGTGTGGTTGCTCCTGTTTGGTCAATTTAGTGATGTCTAAATTGAAACTTTTAAATGTCAACCCGGGGCTCGTAAGCTGATGAAGTGAGGTGTACTATATGTACTTAGATAACCTTTTCTAGATCTTTTGTCGTTTTTATCTTTTTAGTTTGTTTTTGATTGTATTTTCCTAATGAAATGTGATGGAGATGTAATGAAGTGAGTGAATGTGTGTGTGTGTGTGTGTGGCGACTAAATGATTTCTTAAAACTTAAAAGTGATCTACCAGAAAGCTTTGAATAACAACTGAAATGAAATTAACTCTTGAAGGAAAATGAAAGAATCAAATAAAAGACCAATGGCATTGGCCCAGTACCTCTACTGCTGATAAAAATGAGATTGAAAATGACATCTATATTAACTCAATTAAAAAAAAGAACAACTACTTTAACTCTCCAATTAAATCTTAAGCAATGTACAATCTAAGTGACAAATCACACTACTTAATTTTCCCTTAACCTTTCTGCCTTCAGCTGGATTGATCATATAAGAAAGAGTTATGAGAAAGTTGGCAATGTGAGTCTTAAAACAAAGTAAACCAAGCTGCACTTAAGTGATATTCTGGCTCCATTAAAAGTTAGTTGATTATCATAAAAAGAGCCATCAAAAGATAAACAACTTGATAAGCTACGAGCAGAAAATAAAGTGCAAACTAAAGCAATGTGTTATAGACATTTTTGTGCCTTACAGCATTGATCATGAAATGTCCATAATCTAAGGGATCCAAAATCCCTAAACATGTTGTTCCTACCCCTAGAGGAACAAGGCTAACAAAACACAGCAATTCACAGAAGTTCTCCACCAGAAACTGCTCAAAAACAAGTCAATTCAGGATCATTTCAGTGGCTACACTAGCTGTTTGCGCTGAATGTCAAAGCCAACATTGGCTACTTGCGTTGAATGTCAAAGGCAACACTGGCTACCTGCGCTAAACGAAAGTGGACATGTGGCAAGTTCATTTCTCAAGGTGTCAAAACCCAGGAAGCTTCCAAAATGACACTTGCCTCAGGGAATTCGACTGGTGATGAGTAAGAGGTTCCAAATCTCCAAGTGGAAGCAAGAACCTCCAAGTGGAATCAAGAACTGACAGAGGGAGAGGACACTAGTCAGATCTCAAGCTGACTCATCCTCTCTCCAAACATCTATATATGGATCTCTCCTCCATGAGATCTAGAGGCTGGAATTTTGTTATTGCAAAGAATTGTTGTTGGTTTGAGATTGGAATCATTGGGTGCTTAATGCTTTGAAGGGGGTGAAGATAGGAATTCCATTTGCTGGGAAGGAGATGCTGGATTGGAGCCCTCTGGGTTGTATCTCTTCCTGAACCTTGTTATTCATCAATAAAGCTATCCTGGTTTCTCCTATATGCTGATGTATTTTGATGTATGATTGCATTAGTGTATTTGGTTTATTTCTAATCCTAAACTAGTTATGAATGTGAATATCTGTCTTTGTGTAGTGTTCTTCTCTTGTCGCAAGTAGTTGTTCTCTTGTGATCTTGCAGGAACCCGTTGAAGCTGGACAAGCAAGAAGGCAAGTAGCTGTTCTCTTGTGATCTTGCATGAACCTGTTGAAGCTGGGCGAGTGAGAAGGCAAGTAGCTCTGAACTCCCAAAGAGAAGAGAGACCGGATCGAGGGACAAACGGAAGACACCGGTAAGTCTATTTATCTATCTTCTTTCACATTTCATAAAGGAAGAAACCAGAATAGTTGTCCTTGTTTGTTGCTAAGGCACTATCACACCTTAGGTGGATAGGATCGTCCTGCATAGGCATTTTTCCCCACAAAAAATTGGCGACTCCGCTGGGGAGATTTGTTTAGTCATTTTATTTGTGTTTCTATCTTTATTTGTTTGATAGACTCGACAGCAACAATCGAACTGCATCTGCTATTCCTGGATGCAAAGTAGACAGTTGCTGCTTTGATCCAATCACTGGACTTGTCTATGATCTGAACAATGGACTCACAAAGGATTTGATGATCCTTTGTGATAGATCTTAGTACCCCCTCAAAGCATCCCTTTGATTGCACCTTGCTTGTTGCTTTGATTTGGCCTAAAACAGTTGATTAAATAGCAATCTGTGACCCAGAACCTGTGAGAAACGAGAGTTTCTCCTTCAGCGCAGACCCAGTGAAGGGATTCTGCATTTCAACGCAGGTCCCGTGAAGGCTACCTGCGCTGAATGTCAAAACCCCTGTGTTGAGGTTGCGCTGAACCAGTTTGCCCTTGTGCAGTTGGGGTTCTCTGCTCTGTTTTGCCTTGTTTTGATCTCTGATTTTTGCAGCCTGTAACCAACATAGGTACCAGTCTGATAACTCCTTTTCTCTGCTTAGATTCCGCCTCCTTTTGTACAAAAAGACTGTGAGTGTTTTTATGTGTTTGTGGCATCATTTACAGTTTTCCTTTGCATGAGTGAAATAGTCATCCTGTAGCCCTTGATTCAGATCTATTGATTGTGATCTTAGAAGAGAGTTCATTGGCTGTTTGCAGTTGATTATACATTTACTCTTGCTTATTGGTTTGAGTTTGTCTCTTTTAAGTGTCGAAACAAGTATTCATTTCGAAAATCATTAAGTGTTGTAATCTCTTCTACCCTCTCTGATTTCGAAAAAGTAAACTTGTTTGTATCTGTCATTTAAAAGCAAATTCAAAGTTGTACAAAAAGCTTTCTTTGTAGGCATCAATACTAAGAAAGCGGAAAACAAACACCTGCATTGTGCATTTGCATCTTGATAGTTTGCATGTCTGATTTAAGAAAAGTGCATTAGAGTGTGCTGATTGCTCTTTGAGAAAAGATGGTGTCTTTCTTTTCCCTTAGTAGCTAGGATTTTCAAAGTTGAAAAGATATAAAGCTTTCTTATCATCTTTAGACTGCACTTAGGAATTGTATCATACATCTCGTGGTGAACCTTGAAAGACAAACTTCTAAAAAGATCAACCTAAAATAAATTGAATGAACTTAACAACGCTTTGCAACATAACGCACAACATAGAGGTCTAGGCTAGAGACGTGTTCCGGTGTCGTAAAGCCTAGTGACTGTCGATCTCGTGGATGGTGGGTGATTCCTCCTGAGGGACGATAGCGCCAGTACGGATTGTGCTCCCACGTACCGTCGCGTATATATTGGGAGACCCCTATAGGCATAAAACATTTATCCTTAGGAAGCCGTGTCGGCCGCCCTACTAATCGCAATGCACTGAACACAGCATTCAGGAAGATCGACCGCCCGTACCCTAAAAAGTATTCTGCGGTTTTGCGAAAAGTTTGGCACACCCTCTGCCTAGAACTCCAGAGCAGTTCCTTTTGGCCTTTTTCAGATTCTATAACAGAAAAATTCCATCCGAGTATTTGTCACTTCGGGCTCGTTAAAACATCAAAGGAGACTAGACTCATCTTTAGCTTTTTCTCGACTCTTTAAAAGTGAAAAAGCAAGTTGTGTCTAAAGCGTCGTTAAAATTAATTTTAAACGGAACAATCACCCTTTATTCCTGCGTTGGTCTTTAGGTTGAAAAAATGGAGCACACCAACCAAGGAATTCCCCTTGGGGGAAATCCTAGTCCCTTCTCCTCTTGGGGAGATGTTGGTGTGCCTCATATGGCCACATTGTCGCTTCCAGGACTGACAATTGGCCTGTCGGTCTGGCTCTTTTCAACCAATGTCGTTCAGAACACCACTATTCCTGAGCAGTCGAGTCAACAGTTAGACCTGACCAGAGTTTCCCACCAGCCTTCTACTTCATCTAATTCTTCCTCTCCTCCTTCCTCTTCGCTTGACGGAACTGGTAAAACAAAAAACCAAGTTCCTAAGGAGAAGAAGGAAAAGAAGAAGAAAGAGAAGAAGAAGAAGGAGCCAAAAGCGACTGGGGGCAAACAAGTGTCGTCTGACAAAAATCCACACACAGCACTAACCAGGCCTAAATCGCCATGTGTCATATGCAAGGGAGACCACTTCCACAGAGATTGTCCCTGCATCCCTCGGATACTAAGGGACTGGTCTCCCCGTTTGCACAATTCGGTAGCGTCGACCTCTGATAGCCATGTTGACAGCTCACCGTCGACTAGTGAAAGTGAAGTCCCAGGACAGAGAGGGAAAGCTAGATTTCCCTGCAAACTGTGTGAAGGTGACCACGCCATCCACCGTTGTCCCTTCTTAGACGAGGCTAAAAGAGTTTTGGAAGATCGCCCGATTTTACGAGCGCAACTTCCTCCTGGATATCAAAAACTCCTGCCGAGTCCTTCACTAGTTGAGAACCCGGCTGGCCCACCCAGGTGGTCAGCCGAAGCACCTATCATTGAATATGAGCCGTCTGGATCCATGCCTGACAAAAGTCAAAAGGTTGAGGCGGCAGTTGACCCGGTTTTTCCTTCAGAGGCTCTATATTCGAATGATACCATCACAGAGGAGAATAAAGACGACATCGTCCAAATTCTCTTCATCAACACAGACTCCGACGAACACGGGGGAAATGCACCCATTCCTTTATCGCAGGAAGGAAGTTCGTCAGAGCGATATCCGGCCGTCTATTCGGTCCCACCACCAAGCAACCTAGTTGTCTCGTTCGACTGGAACCAACTAGGCAGACCCCGGTTGCCAGCAAGCATACCATTCAGAATTATCGTTCAAATATACAGAATGGTAATGGTTGGCACTATCATTGATGAGGGGGCATCTGTGAGTATCCTTTCCTCTATTGCTTGGAAAGCGCTTGGCTCGCCAGCGCTTTTGCCTGAAATGAGAAATCTATCAGGCTTTGATAAAGGAACCAGTCGACCTTTAGGGATCCTCCCCAATGTGCCCATAACATTGAAAGGGAAGACCGTTCAAATGAACATGATGGTCGTTCAAGGACCCTTGGATTATAACCTACTCCTTGGACGAGACTATATATATTGCATGGGAGCTATAGTCTCCTCACTCTTTAGAGTAATGTGTTTTCCGCACGAAGGAAGAGTGGTCAAGCTCGTGGACCAACTTTCATTTCCCGGATCACGCATCGCAAATAGTCATGTACCATCCCTAAATGGTCTATTCACGCAAGAAATGTCTCAACCCACGGTCCATCCTCCTGATGAGCGCGAGTAATCCGAGAGGATATGACAGGAACCCAGGGGGCATGCGTCCTGGTCTGCTTCGGCAGGAAAACTTTGGGTATAAGGTAGCTTTCCGCGGGAAAATATGACTAGTCCGTACCCTGTCCATGGTTGGAAGAGGGGTTGTTCTGGAATAAGATTCTCTTGTCAAAGTTATGTGAGAGGGCAGGTCTCGTCACTCACCTTTGTTTATCTCGGTAGACATTGCCGAGGAAGTGTTTTGTTTGAAAGATTAACAAGACAATCTTTGGGTAACCTGAAAGAGGTAAGCCTCTCTCGTTAAAACAAATGTTTTGACGGAAGAGAAGTAGAGGTAACCTTGAAACTCTGTTTTATGCCTGGGGGCATGCAAACCTTTTGGAGTGCAAGCAAGGGGCGGCTATTTATTTTTTAAATTTTTAGGTCCTTCCCTTTAAACCTGTAGGTCTAACCCTTTAAACTCGTAGGATTAGTCGTTTCCGAACTTGCATAACGAAAGGATGCGGGGCATAGCTTTGGTAAGGCGCAAGCTCCATAAAAAATGGAATCTTACATGAGACATTCTTATCATATGACTGGATTGATCGAGCAGTTTTAGCACACAGTTCATGCTCGTTAAAAAATAAACGCAAGATCCGAGCAGTTTTAGCACATAGTTCATGCTCGTTAAAAAATAAACATAAGATCGAGCAAGTGTTTCAATCCGCGTTTAAGCTCGTTAAAAAATGAACTACCCGGTAAATAACCACAGTGAATGTAATATCATCAGCCATTAAAGCCTTGGTCGTGTTTGCACCATCACCTCCACTTTTCCATTGGCTGATCGTTCACCTCCATATGTTTGTTTACCCATTTTGAGGAACAGCTGCGAAGAGTGATTTCACCTAGCCATCCTTGTGACACTGCCGTGATTGGAAAATTCCAACCTGTACCTGGAATCAGCTGCTAACCCTTTTTATCACTCGTTCCTCAAAAGACGAGTCTTCTTTAAGCTCTTTTCATCTGACTCGTAAAATATGAAAAGATTGCCGAGTTTTGGCCTTCCAGCTCATTAAAGCGACCGGAAGAGCTATCCCTCCTCTAGATTTTAATCTTTTTGGACCTGAGGGATTATTGCACAAAAAGATTGAGCGCTTGTTTTGTTCGGCTCGTTAAAACTATCGAAAACTCATCCCTTCTGTATTTTTTTATACTTTTTCGGACTTAAGGGATTAGATGACGAAAAAGGACTTTTGGAGTTAACTTTATGTACCTTTTTAGACTCTCTAAAAATGAAAAGGACCGAGTTATCTTTGTTGTTAGACTCGTTAAAATCATTAAATAGCGAGAAACTTGTCTTTAGACAAGAACGAGTTTCACTATCACTAGGCTCGTTAAAACATAGCGATGGGCTTGCCCGAAGGGCAGGTTATAGAACAAGCATATGTTATCCTCCTCAATCTTGACAAAAATAAAGAGGTATTGGTCAGCAATGACTGGGGAAAAATTGGGAGAAACTAAAGAAAACTTTGATGGTAGCAAGTCGCTCTTGAACATGACACTTTTCCTCCGTACCACAATCGGGTTGGGTTGTTTCATTCACCGGTCACATCCATGGTCTTGCCATACCATCCATATTTGGGGTAATGCTACCAATCCATCGCATCAGTGTCGCCATATGTTCAAGAGAAGTCATTCAGAAAAGTCAACCGTGTCCCATCCACTGCCATACATTATCCTTCATCCTTTCATGACTGCCACCCTGAATCATATGTCACAGATCGTTTTCACCTCCATTAAAATCATTAGCTCCGTTCCGTGTCACTGATGTGGGATTCATTAAGGCCCTCCTTTGACGGATCGCTTCTTGTCGACATCAGCTCATTATCCAAGAAGTTGATCTAGGAACAACCTCTTCAGTACTTTGAAGCTTGCATGCCTCAATGGAAAGTTTCTCACTTCCGGCGACAGGTATACATCAATGACCTTCGACCGAAAGATTTTGCGTGGTGTTCGACGCCAAGTCCTTTATTCACACCACGTGAATTGTACTGCAGTACCTTGAGGGTCATTATCATTATCGGTGATTCCTCTCACGCTTGTTAACGGTTTACATCATTTGACCGGTAATCAAGCGATGTCTTTCCATGTTCGACTTCAGAACATTTCTCACATGGATTGACTTGTACTTAGAGTGAAGATCGAACGAGTTTGAAGACCCCGGATCTAGTTTCATCCATCCGGGCTGCGATATATATTCAGGAAAGCTAAAGACATTGACATGTACATCATTGCAGCAGATAATCATCCTACTCAAAGGATGATAATTTCATCAAAATTATCAGTCTACCATCAGACGATTGTCTGTTCTATGTACAGAAAAATGAATTTATAGAGTTGAGCATGGGAATGCCCGCCTCAGCTAGATCATGAAAGCAGTATGAAAAATAATGTATTGTATCTTATTACAGGTCTCCTCCCAGAATTGGATGAACTTCGGATCCCCCTGATAAAGAATTTCACTCGATAAACGGCCTCATACTTTAGGGGGAAACTGTTATAGACATTTTTGTGCCTTACAACATTGAGCATGAAATGTCCATAATCTAAGGGATCCAAAGTCCCTAAACATGTTGTTCCTACCCCTAGAGGAACAAGGCTAACAAACCACAACAATTCACAGAAGTTCTCCACCAGAAACTGCTCAAAAACAAGTCAATTCAGGATCATTTCAGTGGCTACACTAGTTGTTTGCGCTGAATGTCAAAGCCAACACTGGCTACCTGCGTTGAATTTCAAAGGGAACACTGGCTACCTACGCTGAACGCGAGTGGACATGTGGCAAGTTCATTTCTCAAGGTGTCAAAACCCAGGAAGCTTCCAAAATGACACTTGCCTCAGGGAATTCGACTGGTGATGAGTAAGAGGTTCCAAATCTCCAAGTGGAAGCAAGAACCTCCAAGTGGAATCAAGAACTGACAGAGGGAGAGGACACTAGTCAGATCTTAAGCTGACTCATCCTCTCTCCAAACATCTATATATGGATCTCTCCTCCATGAGATCTAGAGGCTGGAATTTTGTTATTGCAAAGAATTGCTGTTGGTTTGAGATTGGAATCATTGGGTGCTTAATGCTTTGAAGGGGGTGAAGATAGGAATTCCATTTGCTGGGAAGGAGATGCTGGATTGGAGCCCTCTGGGTTGTATCTCTTCCTGAACCTTGTTATTCATCAATAAAGCTATCTTGGTTTCTCCTATATGCTGATGTATTTTGATGTATGATTGCATTAGTGTATTTGGTTTATTTCTAATCCTAAACTAGTTATGAATGTGAATATATGTCTTTGTGTAGTGTTCTTCTCTTGTCACAAGTAGTTGTTCTCTTGTGATCTTGCAGGAACCCGTTGAAGCTGGACAAGCAAGAAGGCAAGTAGCTGTTCTCTTGTGATATTGCATGAACCTGTTGAAGCTGGGCGAGTGAGAAGGCAAGTAGTTGTGAACTCCCAAAGAGAAGAGAGACCAGATCGAGGGACAAACGGAAGACACCGGTAAGTCTATTTGTCTCTCTTCTTTCACATTTCATAAAGGAAGAAACCAGAATAGCTGTCCTTGTTTGTTGCTAAGGCACTGTCACACCTTAGGTGGATAGGATCGTCCTGCATAGGCATTTTTCCCCACAACACAATGATACTAATGGAAATCAAAAATAAAGATCAGCAGTCTAGATAAGATGATCACAAATGCCACTAGCTGTAAAAAGAGAAGTAAGAAAACTGTCCCGGGCACCTAAGAAATCTGCAAAAACACACTGATCAGTCATGGAAAAGTGCAGAAATATAAATGAGCAGAATTCAAAGTTATATACAGCTATTGTACATGATCAAAACATAGCAATCAAAAGCATTCTGTACAACTATTATACATAAACTAATAAGAATAAATGCAGGAAATGAAAAGCACTGTACAGGCCTTGGTAAACAGGGGCCCTCTGCCTACTCCAGCCAGCTCAAAAGATCAGTTACACGCTTAGAAACAAAACGGTCTTCTCATATATTATGTAGCAAAATAAAGAGTACAGTGGGGGATCAAAATTACACAACAGCAGCTAACTAATCAGCGTTCAGATACGCTTTATTTATAGCAGAAAAACAAAACTAACTTAATCACAAACTACGCTATTCTAACAGCTGTGTGAAAAACACGTAATCTAGCACAGTCCACGGATTTAGGCAACGGTCGAGGTGGGCATTAAATCTCCTGTTGGATTCATGTTCCCCATCATCTGTGTGGTTGAGGAAGAGGCCAGCTGTGCTTCACGTGCTCTAAAACTGAACACGTAGAGTCGTGCCACCGCCAATGACCTTTGTTGACCATAGTTTCCCCCTCGTTGACCATGGGTGTTTATAACTGATTTGGCTGAGCTGGAAGGACACACACCATGTCCTTGGTTCCACGCACTTGTCCATGTGGCTCTTCTGACCGGAGGACACCTGGATCATGTTGTTTAAGAAAACAGCTGCGGAAACTGGGATCAGCTGCGGAAAGTCTGTGTGAGCTGCGGAAAGTGCAGGTCTTGAACCAAAATTCTAATCCAACAACACAGTCATTAGCATAATTAATAAACCATGTGAAAGTCCTAAAATACAATGATTTAAGCAATTTGATGGAGGAAATGAGTGACAAATGAGGGAAATGAATGAAAAAGGAGGCTGAGAGGATGTGAAAAGAAGTGCAGGTCTGAGGCTCAACATACCCCCACTGTGAGGATGTTGCATGTCCTCATGCAACCAAAACTTTGTCAGTATTTTTCAGTCCATGTGCTCAGATGCTTCTGCCAAAACATCCAGCCTTCTTCTCTTTCTCCTTGTTGCCAAAATTTTCCTTGGTTTTCTGTCTAAACACTTGAATTTCAAATTGATCAAGGCCCTGCTCTGTTTCTTGCATTTTCTCTTAAATTTTTTGTTCTTCTTTTGCCAGAGTCCTAGGTGAAGCATGGTGTTGTCATGGACAATCTTGTCTACCTTGCCTTGTTCTTTCAATGCTTCGTTTTCCTGTGTAATATGCCGGTTCAGGACTTCTAGCTCAAACACCTCTTGTTTTAGAGATTGGACTTGTTCCTCAAGAGGCAATATAGTGCTTGGACCTGCAACTGATTGCTCCAAGGTCTCCAAATAATTGTATGCCTCCTATTGGTCAGGGTCAATGTCAGGTGTTTGTCTTGGCCTAAACTCGAATTCTTGAGGACTGTTTTCTCTTTCTTGGAAGGGACTTTCCTCTCGCGGCGGACTTGGCTCAATATCTAGCTGGATTGGAGTCTTTTCAGGTGTGCCCAAATCAATGAAATGTGACTGTTTTTCTTTAGTCACACTCTTCTTTTCTATAAGTCTACTGCTTCTTCTCACTTGTACACTAGTACTCTTTTGTTGACTACTTTGTTTTTCTTTTTGTTTCTTCTTTGAGAGGGCAGTAGCTTGGAGTTGTACTAGTCTATCAGCCAAGGTTTGATAGTCCTCTTCTATTGAAGGTTCAGGGGATGAATATGATTCTTGGACAACTGTTTTCCCTTTATCCTTTTTCTGTTTCTTGGTTTTATCTCTCTCCACTTCTTCTTCTTGAGTAGTCTCCTGAGTTTCTAAAATGGGAAGATCTTGGGCTGCAATATACTTTTTCATTCTCCTACTTCTTTTTGGGACTCTAGGAGAGCTGCTAGTGGAAGCTTCAGTTACCTCTTGAAAATGATTCCTGACTAAAAACTTTTCCCATGTATCATTGTTGTTTTTCAATTGGTCCTCTATGAGAATCTTAATGAACCCATGATGATACAAGTGTGGTTCAATATGGCCTATATTCTTTTGGACAGTGGAACTCATTTTTGTTAGGCTTCTTAACAAAAAATAGGGTAAATTGATGGCATGTCCCTCCATGAAGTTCATCATAATTCTAGCATGGTACATTTACATAGTGCCAAAGTGGCCCTCACATGTGATAAAATTTTGAACTAATAACAACAATGCAGTCCATTCTTCTTTAATAACATGTACAGGAATCCCTTTGGTGAATATTGAAGTGTCCATACCTGGATTCTTAAGCATATTTTTCCATTCCTGATCTTCCACCCCTCTGTTCTTGAACCATCGGTCTCCCACCGTAGGTAGATTAGTTGTTGTTGCTATGGAGTTCTCTGTGACTGTGAATTTCAGATCTCCTACTTCCACAGTATGTCCATTGAATGAACGAGAAAACGTTTTCGTTACCTCCTTATCATATCCTTTGAATTTTTGAATGAACTTCAACCATTTTGCCTTCTTTAACGCTTCCTTTCTCTATGGGTATCCTTCTAGATACTTTGATCCTTCAGGTTCTGCTCTAAGCAGTTTCCCCATCTCAACTTCGGCTGAAGCTTTGACTGTGTATGGATATTATGGATTTGAGACTTCTGCGATTTGTGTTTTGTGTGGTTGTATCTTCCGGATTCATCGCATCTGTTGTTTTAGTGCATCGACGTTTCGAACCAGCCTCTGTGGTTCATCATCAGGATGAGAATTATTGAAGAAGTCAGAGATGGGTGATGGTGAATAAATAGGTGAAGATAAGGGAGAGAGCAGGGCCGACAAGATCCAGATAAGAGGAGAGGTTTATTAATTAGATTTAGATTTTTTTTTTTTTTGAATTGTGTTTAAATTTGTTTAACCTAATCATGTTTTTTAGTTATGAATAGACTTAGTTCATTTGTATATAAATGTTTATGTATATTTGTTATGTTTTAATCTAATTACAAGTACATTGTGATATGATTAGTTTATTTCTTTTTATATTGATTGATTTAATGTATTAAGATATGTATATGTTGCTTTATATTATGATATATATATTTTGATTTAATATATATTATGATTTGATTTAATATATATTGATTTTAATATATATTATGGTTTGTTTTATTATATTGTGATATATATATATATATATATATATATATATATATATATATATGATTGATTTAATATGTATTATGTATTATGTTTATTTCTTTTTATACCTATATATGTCTATTGATTGATATTAATGTGTTAAGATATGTATATATTGATTTATTATATTATGATAAATATGTGTATTTTGATTTAATATATATTATGTTTTGATTTATATATTGATTTAATATATATTATGTTTTGATTTATATGTTGATTTAATATATATTATGTTTTGTTTTATTTGAGATATAAATTTATTGATTTAATATGTATTAAGATATTGTTATAATTACAAGTGCATTGTGAATTAAAACTACATTGTTTTGAAAATGAATGCTTAGTATATTTCTTATTTATATGACTATTGGTTGATTTAATATATTCTCATATATATATATATATATATATATATATATATATATATATATATATATATATAGATTTAATATGTTATTATAGATATATATATATATATATATATATATATATATATATATATATATATATATATATATATATATGTATATTTAATATATATAGAATGTTATTATGGAGTTAAATTAATTGGATATGGTGAAGGGTATATTGCATTATGAAGGTGAGGGAAATTGATCAGACAAAGGGATGAAGGGGGAACGGGGGACTAGGAAGTGGAAGAATCCTCTATTATTGTGGGAATCCAGTTATCGCTTATCTTCCAACCGTCATCGCGATTTAGGTTATCAGGGTGTTTTCTTATTTCAATCGCTTCGCTGAATTTCCTATGGTGGTAATGCTCAATTTTGGCCATGACACAGGAGTCTTCGATGCAAATGTGGTGATTGGTTTTGCTTGAGTGTTCAACTAAGGCTGAGGTTTTGGAGCGGTTATGGTTAATGCCCGCAGCATGTTCTTGAATCCTTGTTAATATAGATCTGCCGGTTTCACCAATGTATGACTTTCCGCATGAACAAGGGACCAAGTAGACCCCTTTGTGGTGCTTAGGGTCAATAGGATCTTTCACTGATTTAAGGCATCTACTAATTGTTTTCAGGGGTTTGAATGTGGTTTTTATTTTATTCTTTCTTAAGGTGTGAGCAATTTTATCAGTGGTGCCTAGAATGTAAGGGAGGTGAACTGTACCAGCATAATCATCCCTATGATGCTTGTTCATGGGATTTTCAATCTTCTTGAAAGCCTTGATCCCTTGGTGTCTCTTGTATCCATTCTTCTTGAAGACTTCCAAGAGGTGGTTCTTTTCTTGTTCAAAATTATCATGATCTGAGATACGAATTGCTCTTGTTGCTAAGGTGTTTAGTACCCCAAGTTTCTGAGCTGGATGATGGTGAGAGTTAGCATGTAGGTAGTGTTCGGTGTGAGCTTTTTTGCGATAGACCTGGTGAGAAATAGTGCCATCTTGGTTCCTTTTGATGAGGATGTCAAGAAAGGGAAGACAACCATTTTCTTCCACTTCCATAGTGAACTTGATGGAATCTGACTGGCTGTTAAGGTGTTCAAGAAATTCGTTTAGTTTTTCTTTTCCATGAGGCCAAATGACATAAGTGTCATCAACAAATCTTTTCCACAATTTGGGTTTTAGGGGAGCAGACTCAATGGCCTTAGTTTCAAAATGTTCCATGAATAAATTGGCAATGATGGGAGACAGGGGTGATCCCATGGCCACACCACATGTTTGTTCATATATCTCATCTTTGAAGCTAAAAAAGGTGGATTTTAAACAGACTTCAACCAATTTAGCTGTGCTGGGGTCAGTGATTTTGTGTACCACCTCCATGGCTTTGTTTATAGGAATATTGGTATAAAGGGCTTTTACATCAAAGCTCACTAAGATGTCGTCTTGGTCTAGCTTTATGGGTTTGATTTCCTTAATGAAATGGTAGGAATCTTTGACAAAGGAGCTGGTATTTCCTACCAAGGGTTTAAGATTTTTAGCCAGATGCTTCGCCAGGTGGTAAGTGGGGCCACCTCTGACTTCTTCAATAATTCTCATCCTGATGATGAACCACAGAGGCTGGTTCGAAACGTCGATGCACTAAAACAACAGATGCGATGTGTATGGATACTCAAGGAGGATGCTCACGGAAAAGATGGATGGACTACGGCTGTAAATAGAATAGTCGCAGTGTTATGCAAGGTAATACAGGTTTGAAACAGAATTGTGGAGCTTGAAACAGAGCTGCGGGGTTTGAAACGAAGCCGTGGAGTTTAAAACAGAACAGTGGAGTTTACAGCAAAAACGAGAGTGGAAATGGTGTAAGTGTGAAGGAGTGGAGGACAAGCATGAGAATGAGTTCAAATGTGTGCGGAAATGGAGTAATAAGGGAATGAAATAACGGCCAAATCCCTTGGAGTCGGACGGCTTACATACACGTTTCGGTTTTGGCTGCGGAGATCGTGGTGGAGAAGAGACGTAGTACGATAGGTCTCTTCTTCCTCGTACGGCTAATTAATGGAAGCGCAGTCTCGATTTGAGTTTAAACTAAGAGTGATTATGAGACTGTTATGTGGGTATGAGGTGGATGAAGGATTATCATGGCGGAGAAATGGGATGATCTTTGCCTAATCATTGCATTTAGTGGCTCTGTCCACGATTAATAATTATGCACAAAATGACGTTTAAATGGTTGTTTGGAAAAAAAAATTGATCATACCTTTATGGGTTTACCATTAAAGTTGTTGATCCATGCTTGCCTTTTGATCCTGCAGGTGCCTCCCATCCTTGTTGCCCTCTAACTATGATTTTTGAAAACAGAGTACTGCTGCTGTAGAGACAGAGTGTGCTGGCTGCCGAAACTGGTGCGAGCTGCGGAAATAGTTCTCAGATGCGGAAACTGAAACAACACCCTTCTGTCTATACAAAAAGTAGTTAGAGAAGACTTAACTGAATGAAATAGTCCTGAGAGGGACTTTTATTGATGAAATGGAGTGAGATGAATGAAATGAAATGAAAATGAAGTGGAATGAAAATGAAATGGAATGGAGATGAAGTGGAATGAAATGGTGAATGAGATGGAAAGAGAGAGAGATTTTTTTTATTTGGAAAATATAAAGTGTCAGGTGCCCCTGATTTTCACCTTATATTTTCTGCATAAGACCGCCAATCCAAGATTGGTTTTCAGGCTTATACAAGAGACCTTTTTTTTTTTCTTTTTTTTTCTTTTTTCAACTGAAAGAAACAAAGACTAGGCTGATGGAGGAGAAGAATTCTTCTCCACCAGCCTCATTGCAGAATCTTCTTGGAACATTTTAACAAATTCCTCCTTTGAGAGTGGCTTGTGGTAGACTTTCAATCGGTGGCCATTCACAATGAGAGGAGTCTGAAACTCATCAATGGCTCGAACTGCTCCATTTTTAAAGACTTCATCAATCTCATATGGTCCAAGCCAATGAGTTTGCAATTTTCCTTTGAAGTCCTTAAACTTGGAATCAAACAGTAGCGCCCAATCTCCTTTTTGGAACTTCTTCTCTTTGATATATCGGTCATGCCACTTAGTTCTTTGGTGCTGAACTAGATCGGTCCTTAGAATTTCATCTTGTCTTATTTCATCTAGCTCATTTAGCTGGTCCATTCTCTGCTTTTGGGCTTCTGATAGATTCATCCCCAATTGAACTGCCATCTTGAAGGTCTTGATTTGAAACTCAATGGGGAGCAAGACTTCTTTCCCATAAACAAGTTCATAGGGAGAATGTCATGTTGTGTTCCTCCATGTAGTTCTATAGGCCCATAAGGATTCAGGAAGCCTTTCTGCCCAATCTCTTCTGTGGAGATGAACAGTATTGGTGATGATACTTTCAAGAGCTTTATTTGTAGATTCCACTTGACCATTTTCTTGCGGATGGTATGGAGTAGATTTTCTATGCTTGATTTTGTATTCCTCCATCAGCTTCTCCATCAATTTAGATGTAAATTGACTTCCCTGATCTGTCACAATTTCTCTTGGGACACCAAAACGAGTAAAAATATCCTCAAAAAGAAATTGAACAACTGAATTTTCAGTGGCAGAAGGCAATGCCTTGGCTTCTACCCACTTAGTAACATAATCAGTGCAAACCAATATATACTTCTTTTGTTTAGATGGTGGATTAATAGTTCCAACGAAATCTAGAGCCCATTTCTCAAAGGGTTCGATGAGTACCTGTGGCTGTAGTGGCATTTCATTTGAAGGAGTTGGTCTCCCAACTCTTTGGCAGCTGTCACACCTTCTAACATATTGCTTTGCATCTTTGAAGAGAGAAGGCCAATAATATCCTAAAGAAAGGATTTTATAGGCCGTCCTCTTGTCAGCAAAGTGTCCGCCGCACGGTTCATCATGACATGCCTTAAGGATGTCAGGCATTTCATCTTCCCGAACACATCTTTTGATCACACAATCTAGCCCTGTTTTGAACAATTCATTAGAAATCCAAGAATACTTTGAGCTCTCCTGAATGATTTTCCTTTTCTCATTAGGAAATAAGTGTGGAGGTAGCTTCCCTGTAACCAAATAGTTAGCAATATCTGCATACCAAGGAGGTTTAGTAGTTACTGCAAACAGATATTCATCTAGAAACTTATCCTCTACGGGAGAATCTTCGTTAGTATTTTGAATTCTAGACAAGAAATCAACTACTGTATTTTGTTTTCCTGGTCTATCTAACACAGTAATGTTGAATTCTTGTAGAAGTAGAAGCCATCTTGTAACTCTGTCATTAGTAACAAGTTTGTTCATGAGATATCTAATTGCAGAATGATCAGTATGGACAAAAGTTTCATAGCCTGTTATATAGTGTCTAAACTTGTTGATTGCATGAACAACGGCTAAGAATTCTTTTTCAGTCACAGTATAATTTAACTCAGTGGGAGTCAAATTTTTACTGGTGTAATAAATGGCATAAGGAACTAAATCCTTTTGACCCAACACAGCTCCTAGAGCTGTATCTGAAGCATCTGTAGAAATGTGGAAAGGGAGTTTCCAATTTGGCCCTCTCAAAATGGGTGCTTCAGATATTCTAGTTTTTAAAGTTTCAAATGCAGATTGACAGTCAGGATCCCACTTGAATTCACAATCTTTGGTAAGTAATTTGAAGAGTGGAGATGCTATCTTTGTGAAGTTTTCAATAAATCTTCTATAATACCCAGTAAACCCAAGAAAACTTCTAACATCTTTTTGACAATTTGGAATAGGTAACTTGGAGATGACTTCGACTTTTGATCTATCAACTTTAATTCCATCTCCTGAAATATGATGTCCTAAAATAATCCCTTCAGTAAACATCATGAAACATTTTTCATGACTTAATGAAAGATTTGTTTCTTTACATCTAATAAGGACTTTTTCCAAATTTTCTAATGCTTCTTCAAATGAGTTACCATAAACTGTAAAATCATCCATATAGACCTCTACACAATCATGAATTAGATCGAAAAAGATTCCTAATACTGCCCTTTGAAATGTTGCGGGTGCATTACATAATCCAAAAGGAAGTACTCGGTAAGCAAAAGTCCCCCATGGATAGGTAAATGTGGTTTTGTCCTGGTCTTCAGGTGCTACCTGAATTTGATTGTAACCACTAAAACCATCCAAGAATGAGAAATACTTTTTGCCTGCTAGAGTATCTAATACTTGATCAATAAAGGGTAAAGGAAAGTGGTCCTTCAAGGTTGCTTTGTTCAATTCTCTGTAATCAATGCAAACCCTCCATTTACCATTCTTTTTAGGTACTATAACCAAAGGGGAAACCCACCGGCTATCTGAAATAGGGTAAATGAAGTTTACATTAAGTAACTTTTGGAGCTCTTCTTTCACTATCTCCCTAAGATTTGGATTCATCCTTCTTTGAGGTTGTCTGATTGGTCTACTGTTTTCATCAATGTAGATGTGATGAATGCAAGTCTTAGGATCAATACCTTTCATATCGGTATACTCCCATGCAAATGCAGTAGAATGTCTTTGCAAGATTTTGGTTAACTCTTCCTGTTGTGATTTTTCCAAGTTTCTATTGATGTTTAGTGTTTTTCCTGGAAAGATCTCAATGGCAGAACTACCAAACTCTTCCATAGAGAAAAGAGACATTTTTCTAGATGATAGACACTCTATGTCAGAATCCAACTGAAATTGTGTGGAGTCATATTCTGAAGATGGTTCAAAATTTTATAATGTATTCAGAATTTGACTATCTTCACTAATCTCAGAAATGGTAAAGACAGGTTGTATAGTATCTTCATCATCAACCCACTCATTATCTCCTATTTCTGTGATTGCTTTTGCTGGAGAATACAGATTGAACTTCTTTGTCGAATTACCATCAGAAATGTACATATCCCCAGACCTACAACTTATGAAAGCATCAGTTGTGGCTAGCCAAGGTCTTCCTAAAATAAGAGGATGTCCTCCTAGATTACTCTTGGGAGTTAAAATCATGAAATACACTGGATATTCCCAAGAATCTAAGGAGACAGGAATGTCTTCTAATACACCATCTGGTTTAATAATGGATCGATCTGCAAGTTGCAACAAGGTGGGTGTAAAAATAAGATTAGGAAGTTTTGGCTGTTCCATAGTCTGTCTACTCATAATGTTAATAGCAGCCCCTAAATCAATCAAAGTATTTGGTATTTCTACCCCATTGATATGTGTTTTGATAATTGGACTACCGGGGTCTACATATTTCTGCATAGTAATCTTTCCCATCATGATGTCTGCAATTTTTCCTACCAGGTGGATCCTTCTGGTATCTCTTGGTTTCCTTCCTGGTCTTTTAAGGCTCAACTCCTTTATTGTTTTTGCTAGAATAGGAATTTCCTTAATGGCTTGTAACAAGGGAATCTTGATACAGACATTTTTCAATTCATCTAGGAAATTATAGTCAGGCAACCAAATTTGTTTTTCCACTCCTTTATCAATTTGTAATCTTTCAGGAAAAGGAGGTGTGGATAGAGATGTAGGTTTCTCAACTATGGGAGTTGTGGGGGTTGATTCTTTTTCTTTTTCTTTTTGAGTGTTTGGGTTTTGAAGAGTGCTTCAGAACCCTTATTGGCATCAAGAGATTCTTTCTCAGAAATGCTTTGCTGTTGAGCATTTATAGAAGGTTTATCTAGAACTCTACCTGATCTGAGTTGTACTTCATTGAGAGGAACAATCATATAGGTAGGAAATGGTTGACCTTCCAACATGTAAGCATTTTGAGGATTCTTATTATTGGGGTTTGGCAATGGCTGAGAAGGAAGTTGATTTGACTTCTGTTGGAATGGAAGCAAGAGTTGAGAATTTTGATTCTGTTGAGAAGGTTGTTGTTGTTGTGGAAATGGTAATGATAGTTGTGGATTTTGATTTGGAAGTTGTGGAGCTTGTTGGTTTTGGAAAGATGGAGGATATTGGTAGAATTGAGCAAATCTACCATAAGGATTCTGCATACCTTGTAGCCATGCTTGAAAAGGATTTTGAGCTTGGGGCCAAGGTTGTTGCCAAGGATTCCAATTTGGTGGAGGTTGAAAATTCATAGAGTTGTTAAACCCTTGATTTTGTTGCCCCTGCCAAGGTCTCCTTGCAACAAAACAGAGAGATTCAAGTGTACTTGGATCTTCTTGAAAGACAGCTTTGAGCCCAGGGATTGAAGGACAATCCTTGGTCTCATGATTCTCTGAGAAAATTACACATGTCTCTACAACTTTTGCTTCCAAGGGACATTCCCTTAGAGCATGTTTCTTTCTGCACTTTGGGCAAAAGATGGCCAAAGCCTCAGCTTCTGCTTTCTGCTTATTGTGAATCTTAAGAGTGTCTAGTTGTTCACTAAGACTCCCTAAGATGTCGGTTTTAAATTCATCAAGCATACTGCCAATCTCAGCCCTACTTACCGATCCAGTTGCAGATTTGTTTGCTCTGAGGAGAGAAGGATCTCTAGGCCCTTTTTGAGTTTTAGATTTCCCCCTTGAGAGATGGACACATAGTTCCGCTATTTCATTGAGTGAAAGTTGAGATATATCTCCCTTCCCCATCATGTTCAAAATGTCTATCCATTCATCTCTAATGGATTTTAACAAAAGGGCTTTCAAGGTCTCCTCATCTAAGTTGTTCATTTTTGCTCTTTTCAAATTGTATTGAAATCTTTCAAGCAAATCCTCCAAATTTTCATCTTCTTTTTGTACCATTTTGAATACCTCATCCTTGTGATTGGTGGGCATACAATAGTCCAGGTACCTATCCAAAAATGTTGTTTCATATCATTCCAAGACCTAATGGATTGAGTGAGTAATCCCATGAACCATTTCAAAGCTTGTCCTTTCAATGTTGAAGGAAACAATTTGAGTTTTTGAGAGTCATCCAGATAATCATAAGTTCGACATACGACTTCAAACTCAAATAGAAATGTTTCAAGGTCCTCATTCCTTAACCCATGGAAGTTTGGGAGGACGGATGGTGAGATGTTTTTCATGGTGGCTTGGGAGTCCTCATCGACTATAGGAAACCCGAATGAGTTATCTCCATCCCTATTTCCTCCAATGTTACCTCTACCTCCTCCATTGTTTCCTCCTCCTCCTCCCCTACCTCTACCTCTACCACCTCCTTCCTCTGTCATAGTAGTTTCCCTAGAGACTTCAGAGTCTTCTGGTTCTTCTACAAAGGGTGAATGAGAAGGAATTTCTCCCTCTTCTTCAGATGATTCTACTTCTTCAATTACAATTGGTCTTTCTGTAGAAGAAAGGAAAGGATCTCTTTCTGATTCAAATTCAATAGAAGGTGTGGGAGAGTCAATTCTTGCCTCTTGAATTCCAGGAATCCTAGGGCTAGGAGTGTCAGTTGGAGATGAGGGAGGTGTCTCTTGTCTATTCCTTGAAGTAGATGGACTTGTAAAAATCGAACTCTTGGCTCTAGCTAAAAACCTTCCCCTAGAATATCTAGCTCTATGCATGTCATTTTTTTTATTTTTTCTTCAAGTCAGGCTAATAATTCTCTTTCTGATCTTCCAGGTCACTCTAGGTGCAAGAAGAGAGCATACTCAAGAAACTATTAAACCAATAACTTTCTCTTTTCTGATCCTCCAGATCACTCTAGGTGCAAGAGGAGAGCATACTTTGAGAGGTTATTAATTTTCCTTCCTTGAAATTTCTTGTTTTTTTTTTAAGAATTGGCTACGTAATTTTCACTTCCCCGGCAACGGCGCCAAAATGTTTGGTCAATTTAGTGATGTCTAAATTGCAACTTTTAAATGTCAACCCGGGGGTCGTAATCTGATGAAGTGAGGTGTACTATATGTACTTAGATAACCTTTTCTAGATCTTTTGTCGTTTTTATCTTTTTAGTTTGTTTTTGATTGTATTTTCCTAATGAAATGTGATGGAGATGTAATGAAGTGAGTGAATGTGTGTGTGTGCGTGTGTGGTGACTAAATGATTTCTTAAAACTTAAAAGTGATCTACCAGAAAGCTTTGAATAACAACTGAAATGAAATTAACTCTTGAAGGAAAATGAAAGCATCAAATAAAAGACCAATGGCATTGGCCCAGTACCTCTACTGCTGATAAAAATGAGATTGAAAATGACATCTATATTAACTCAATTAAAAACAAGAACAACTACTTTAACTCTCCAATTAAATCTTAAGCAATGTACAATCTAAGTGACAAATCACACTACTTAATTTTCCCTTAACCTTTCTGCCTTCAGTTGGATTGATCATATAAGAAAGAGTTATGAGCAAGTTAGCAATGTGAGTCTTAAAACAAAGTAAACCAAGCTGCACTTAAGTGATATTCTGGCTCCATTAAAAGTTAGTTGATTATGATAAAAAGAGCCATCAAAAGATAAACAACTTGATAAGCTACGAGCAGAAAATAAAGTGCAAACTAAAGCAATGATACTAATGGAAATCAAAAATAAAGATCAGCAGTCTAGATAAGACGATCACAAATGCCACTAGCTGTAAAAAGAGAAGTAAGAAAACTGTCCCGGGCACCTAAGAAATCTGCAAAAACACACTGATCAGTCATGGAAAAGTGCAGAAATATAAATGAGCAGAATTCAAAGTTATATACACCTATTGTACATGATCAAAACATAGCAATCAAAAGCATTCTGTACAACTATTATACATAAACTAATAAGAAGAAATGCAGGAAACGAAAAGCACTGTACAGGCCTTGGTAAATAGGGGCCCTCTGCCTACTCCAGCCAACTCAAAAGATCAGTTCCACGCTTAGAAACAGAACGGTCTTCTCATATATTATGTAGCAAAATAAAGAGTACAGTGGGGGATCAAAATTAAATAACAGAAGCTAACTAATCAGCGTTCAGATACGCTTTATTTATAGCAAGAAAAAAAAACTAACTTAATCACAAACTACGCTATTCTAACAGCTGTGTGAAAAACACGTAATCTAGCACAGTCCACGGATTTAGGCAACGGTCGAGGTGGGCATTAAATCTCCGGTTTGATTCGTGTTCCCCATCATCTGCGTGGCTGAGGAAGAGGCCAGCTGTGCTTCACGTGCTCTAAAACCGAACACGCAGAGCCGTGCCACCACCAATGACCTTTGTTGACCGTAGTTTCCCCCTCGTTGACCATGGGTGTTTATAACTGATTTGGCTGAGCTGGAAGGACACACACCATGTCCTTGGTTCCACGCACTTGCCCATGTGGCTCTTCTGACCGGAGGACACCTGGATCATGCCGTTTAAGAAAACAGCTGCGGAAACTGGGATCAGCTGCAGAAAGTCTGTGTGAGCTGCGGAAAGTGCAGGTCTTGAACCAAAATTCTAATCCAACAACACAGTCATTAGCATAATTAATAAACCATGTGAAAGTCCTAAAATACAATGATTTAAGAAATTTGATGGAGGAAATGAGTGACAAATGAGGGAAATGAATGAAAAAGGAGGCTGAGAGGATGTGAAAAGAAGTGCAGGTATGAGGCTCAACAGCTCCAGCAACTCTAGAAACAAAAAAAACTCCCAACTAACCTCTCTGTTAGGCTAGAAACATACTCTGATGTTGAAGCTCTACCTGCTGCTTACAAGTGCTCCCTCTCTGACCTATGAGCTGCTACAACACTCCATGCATCTCGCATCATTGCACACCTCTTTGTGCCATCCTGCACTAGTGCAACACTCATGTGCCTCTCGCATTGTTGCAGCCTGCTAGCTCTGCACTGTCTTGGGATTCTGCATTGTAGCTCTCTCTATTGCTCCATCCGCATCTATCTCTACCCACTCATCTTGTCATGTTACTCCTCGTCGGGGCTCCCATATCAAGGTCGAATCAAAGAGGTTGGGTACCTCAAAGATCTTGCCCCTATTCTAGACTTCTTGGGACGATCACTCCACATCGCCCCACCTCCTACCTGGAGGTATGGATGCATGTGATCCCTCTGCCCACTTGGCTTGAAAGTTCCCCCTACTAGAGGTCTCTGCATTAGTGGATGCCTCCACTTAGTCTCCTCTCAACTTCTCCAGTTGTGGCTACTCCACAACCTCCTAAAGCTGCTTCACCAATTGTGGCTCCTCCACAATTGTCTAAGACTTCTTCTGGCACTACATGTTGAGAGGTAATGTACTCTCCCTCTCAACCACCAAGTCTCTAATAGTTTCCTTGCTCCTCAAGGCTTTGTATGCATCTTGAACCTCAAGAGCATACATGTTCTTGGCTAGCACCCCAATCTATTTCATCTTTCCTATCGTCACGAAATGTTTTGGAAAAAGAGCTAATTTTAAATCAGTGATATCTACCTCATCCGAACTCTGATTTAACATTTTTTTTTTTGAATTTGGGTATTTTTCCACAAGGAATCCAGATATGTTATTTGTTTTTGAAAATTTCGCACAAAAATTTTCAAATCTACTCCGAAATCTCGCAGCCATTTTTTTTTTACTTTGAATTTTCTTCTTCGTATACTATTCACTGCTTCGATCACCTTTGCTACAATACCATGTAGAAATTCCCACTGTAGATCAACAAATTATGCAATATACTAAAATACGATACAATATATACTTCTACCATAAACTTTGCGAAATCGTAATCACATATGAGCAGTATCAACCAAGAACAGATATAACTAAGAATGAGAAGAAATCACACATAACACAAAAGAAAAAACCCGAGGAAAGCCTCAGCCTAAAACCCCAACTCTATATTATCATACAAGTGGAAATATAGTCTGGATTACAAAAAGAATCAGCTCACAACCTATCCTGCTCTCTCTGCAATCCCTCTGCTTCTTATAGATAGTCAAAGGCGTCCCTCAAACCTTCACCTCTGCCCTCCAAGCCTCCTATTTATTTGTTGCAATTTCCCTTGGGGTCCAGTGAAGCCACATGTGTGAATTCCCACCTCACACAACTCACTTGACTCAGAAATAACTTCACAAACCTAAAGGAGATAAATCCTTCTGCATGGATAAGTTTCCTTTATAGGAAAAATTCATCCAACTAATAGTACATTTTCCCTCCTCTGATCTCAACTGGGTCTCTATCTGAACTGACATGCAAGAGTTATTCATGAGAGAATATTCAGTTATCTTAAGTGCAACAGTTATATGCAAGCATGCATGAACTAACTAAACTCACATTAATTTAAACAAATTGTTTAAATCAATCTAACTGGACTTGACTCAGTTAACTGAGCCAACTAATTACAACTCAAATTAGAACTCATCGTTATCTCTTTAACTGATGGATAAATTCCTCAATTAATAGAGAAACTGTTGCATGTCCTCACATAGACTTCATGTTTGATTTTTCACAACTAATTAACTCATGGTGAATTAATTAATTTATTTTCAAATAGTTGTTAATTTCAAATTCGAATTTTACTTCCTATTTTAGTTTAGGGACTGACTAAAATAGGAATCCATCCAGAACTGCTAAAAATAAAATGTTATTTTTAGCACTCCCATTTTTCATTCCCTGTTGCTCAATCCAGCACTGGTACCCAAACTACTATTTATAGCAGTGCTATTTTTAGCACTTCTATTTTTAGCATTTCTTGTTGCCATTTTCAACATTCTTCATTTATAATTACAGCCAAATAGCATTAAGGGTTAACACCAAGATTAGGCACTAAATCTTATTAAGCATGTATATTAAAGGTTCTCTATTAAGCACATCGGTAGTATTCGGAAAACAACAAGTGGTATATTGCGTGGAAAATAAATGGTAAATGGTATTTTCCCAATTTGCGTGATTAACCTAAGCTGGTGACACGTAGCACGAGAAAACCGCTTTTCACACGCATTCTCGACCTGATATCAGTCATGCAAGAATTCACACAAGATTGTGCGATAACCATTGGATTGAATGGGACAAATCGATGGTGGAGATCATCTGGCTAGTTGGTGCTTGATACGATGGAATATTCATTGGATCTGAAGGAGTCAGATCAACGGTGGAGATTGAAGCGCTCGGGGAGTAAGAAGTCGAAGTGGGACAGACGGTGATTGGTCAGCTTAGCGGGACCCTCGGGAAGAATACACATATACAATATGTTTAACATGCAGTTGATTGGTTTTAAAGTGAACCATTAGTCTAATTGTAGACTATCACATCAATTTGGTATTTACCACATCACTCAAGCAAGCTAAGAAGGATAATAAATTATCACCAAAGTATTATGGTCCATACAAGGTGTTGCAAAATATTAGTACTATGGCATACAAATTGGAACTTCCTGCATCTTCTTGAGTAGACCCTTCCATGTTTCATGCTTAAAAAAGATTATAGGTGACAAGCTCCCAGTTCAAACAATATTGCTAGAGCTTGACGAGGAAGGAAAAATCATATTGGAAACTGAAGCAGTCACAGAAACAAGAACTTGACAACTACGAAATCGATCAATTTTAGAGTATCTCATCAAGTGGAAGAACTTACCCATTGAAGGTTCTACATGGGAGGATGAGAATTTTATACAAAAACATCCATAACTACTCAAGCGTTGAGAACAACAATTTTTTGAAGGAGAGGGTCATGTTAGGTCCCTATAATACTACTGTATTCCCTTATTATTATTTTCATTGTACCCCTTATTGTTATTGTTGTGCCCATATTGTCCCCATATTGTTATTATTATTCCCCATAGAAGCCTGCTATTGTTATTGTTGTGCCCTTACATTATTATTGTTATGTCGGCTTTAATTATATTGTGATCCCTTATACTAATATATATAGAAAGGAGGTCTTATCATTTGTATCATCTAAGAGTTATTCATTTGTGTAATTTAAAGGAGGTTTCCCCCTCAAAGAGGCTACGTTTTAAGTCGTTGATCTATCTATTTCTTCTATTTTATGAGCTAGTTGCATAACAGAGAGTTGAATATAGATCCTACCAAGATGGAGGCCATCATAAAGTGGTCAATGCTTACGGTGTTTCTATGCTAAAGAGTTTCATTGGCATAACACATTGTCTAAGGAAGTTCAGAGCCTCATTTTCAATAGTAGCAACTCCACTCCATGCCATAATAGTGAGTGGAAAGAATTTCCAATGGGGAAATGGCCAATAGAATTCCTTTGAGGAGCTAAGGAATAAAATCAGATGAGCACCAAATTTTGCATTATCAAACTTGTAGCAGCCCCTTGAAGTGGAGACAGATGTGAGTGGGTATGCTATGGGAGTAGTGTTTATGCATGGAAGAAGGCCTATTTGCTACCATTTTGAAATATTTGATGAGGCAATTCTCAACTACCCCATATATGACAAGGAGCTTTATGCACTAGTGGAAGTTGTCAACACGAGGACTTCACTAGGGGAGAAATACCATAGCATGTGCATTCATATTGGGGGATATATATTGAGGAAAAAATGACATAATATATTAAGAATATAATAAGGGGTAAAGGGTTTTTATTTTAGCGGGTATAGAATAATGGAGCTCAAAGTTAATGGAAAATTATAAATGGGTGTAAAAAATGTTAATGATTAAATAGATATCTACAATGTCTAGTGAAAATAGGGGTTTGTTAAATTGGGAGGCTGTATTGGGTTCATATTGGTAGGGGGTTAAATAATGTGATTTTTAGAGGTATTTTCAAATATGTAGTCAAATTAAGGATATTGTTTAGTATGCCACGAATGCATGTGCTATTTAAAAGGTTCATTGAGTGAAGCCCCCATGGAAGTCAAAAAGTGGAAACACTATCTGACAAGAAAGGAGATGATAATCCACATAGATAACCAACTAGTATAGTACCTGTAGGCCTATAGTAAGTTACAACAGACCAAGAATTACAAGTGGAAGAGGTTTTATAGTAGTTTCATTTAGTGTTCAAGTATAAAAGGGCAACACAACTCATTTGGCGGACATGCTTTGAAAGCCACCAACATCAATTGTCACAACTTTGTGAACTATGATGCACATGTATCCTTTTACCCATGATGCATAATGAGAGGCATACATAGAAGATGAGGACTTCAAGGAGGTTCTTCAACAATTGCAAAGGTAGAGTCATGTGCATGATGGTGATAGCACAATTGACTACCATCTCTAGAATGGGTTACTCTATAGGTTGAACAAGTTATGTGTCCTAAAGGTGAGCGACTACAATTAATCAGAGAGGCTCACACCCCCAAGGTTGAAGGCCATTTTGGTGTAGGGAAAATCCGACCAACTTACAAAAATGTGTACTATTGTAAGATGAAAGAATATGTAGTTATATTTAAAAGAGGATGCATGTTTCAAGATACTAACAATCCTAATAGCAAGAAAAAGTGTCTATACCATCTCTTACCTATACCCACTCATCCTTGGGAAAGAATTTCCATAGACTTTATGGAAGGTATACCAACCACTAGGAAATCATATGACTGCCTATTCATGGTAGTTGAAAAGTTCAGAAATATGTCCATTCTCATACCCTGTAAAAATACCATCAACGAGAACAAAAAAGAAAACTTTCTCTTTGGATAAGTCTTTGTGCACTTTTGAAACCCAAGGAGCGTCATTTCAGACAAGGACATAATATTTATCTGTGGATTTTGGACTACAGTATGGGACAATATGGACATAAAGTTAAATAGGTTTATACCAATCCATCCACATATAGATAGGAAAAAAAATTACTTAACAAGGATTTGCTTAGTTTTGTAGTGTTTATAATTAAAATCATCAAAAGACTTGGGAATAAAATTTAGTATATATGAGCACTCTTATAATAGAGAAATCCACACTTATATTGGAAATTCCTCATTTGAAACATTTTTTATATATTTACCACCTTCACCTTTGGACATTGTATATAAATAGCAAGGAAGAGTGAAGGAGGATCTTACAAGGGGTGCCTTAAGGGAAACAAATTGTTGAGAAGATCAAGCACATCCATCTATAGCTATAGAAGACACTACAAACGTTGCAAGAAAAGTACAATTCTAGGCATGATCATCTCGTAATGAAGAAGTCATGTAGAGTGGGAGAAAGAGTAAGGTTGTGATTTAAATAGGAGAGACTATAGGGTCCTGGTAAGAAAAATCAAGGCTCTATGATATGGTCCCTTCTAGGTACTAGAAAAGGTGGGAGATAATGTCTATAGACTATGTTTACCCCCATACATGTGCATTTAATCAATAGATTTAGAAAATCTAAAACTCTATGATCTTTCCATGTTGGATCAAGAATATGAGAAGTTACTACCTTATGTAGAGGATTTAGCACTAGATGCCTAGGTAGAGTTGACAAAGGATATCATTTATAGAAGAGATCCAAAATTACAACATAAGGGTAGCATGGCCTTTGGAAAATTAGGTTGAAAGGAAAGATTCCACGCAAGGCTAAATGGTACTATAGGGAGAAGGTAAAGGAAAATTTTCCTCATCTCATTCAATAAAATCTTTTGAGACCAAAATCCTCTCAAAACGAGAAGGCATTATTTGTATTGTATAATTATATTTCTTTTATCTATCTTAATTCTTTTAGAGTGGAAAATTTGGAAGCATCAACTCAGAAGAAAATTTTTACAAATGGGTCCTAATTTGGAAAGTTGGGGTTTGAAACTTTCCAGAGGTTGTTTGAAGCATTTAGTGAATTTTTTCTTTTCAAAAAAATCTCACTTGTTTGAAACCTCTTGGCACTATTCTACACTCTTCTAATTGCACATAAAAAACCTCAAATGAAGACTGTATATAAAACTTATGCCACACAGAACTTAACCTACATATCTTATTCACAATGATTTGTGATACATCATCCCCATTATCAATGGAAAAGAGACTAACCACATGGGCCCATGTAGAAGACTATAAGGGTTTATATTTACTCATATTGAGGATCAAATGGGTTAATATTAACCCCTAGTTATCTATCAAGTTGTGTTATAACTGGATCACAGGGAGGAAAAGGGACTCTATTCTATTCTAGTGCATGTTGTTCCATAGTTGAGTATAATAACTCAGAGTGCATAAAGAGGGTAGAAAAAATAATGTTTATGGTATGTAGTAACCCATTGGCTAAGAAAATAAGCTTAGAGTGCCCAAAGTAATAACTCTATCTAAAATATTACCCAAAAAAAAAAAATTATTCCAAAATTTTGAAAAAGTAAAGTGATTCTACCCGGATTAAAACCAATAAAAATAATTCAAACTGCATATTAAAACAAAGATCCCTCCAACTCAAATAAAACCTCACTTTTTCTATGAACCAAGGGCCTTTTGCACCACATTAAAAAAAAACATTTATGTGAGAAATTCTATACTAAAACAAATCACTATCATAGTGTTTAACCAATAAATTTACACGGAATTCACAAAAAAATATAAGAGACCAAAAAACCAAGGGCCTTCTGCACCACATTAAAAAAACATTTATGTAAGAAATTCTATAATGAAACAAATCACTATCATAATGTTTAACCAATAAATTTACACGGAATTCACAAAACATATAAGAGACCAAACTTTTTTAACCTTTGATATAACTCATTGAAAGTATATATCAACCTATGAAGTAAGAAGTGTCTATCTTCTTCTTTAATCGAAAGTGAGATCTAACTTCAAAATAAAATAGTGGACTGGTTCGAGACACAAAATATGAGATTGGGATCAAAGGACATAAAATTATCATTAAAGAAAAAACCCTTCCTGGAACGAAAAGGCCATAAAAAGGCCATCTTTAAAGGAAATTCCCTTCTTTAGAATAGATTGCTCATGTGCACTTCCCCTCAAAATAGCCATTCTACAAATCATTTGGCACCTCTTATTCTCCTTCCATATTCTTATCTTCATTGATATTTACTTTTGATTCACCAAAAATTGAACATAGTTTGATTTTGAAGTTTTCAGCGTCAAGTTGTATCATAGTTGTATCTTACTTTCATATTTCCATTCATATGGTTATATTTTCTTCATTTTCTTGAAATGAAGAAAAAAGAATAGAGTATTATAATATTGAAGAGAGAAATTCCTTGTTATTATTTTTTAATTATATTTTCATGAAATGAAAAAAAACTGAGTATTATAATATTGAATAGAGAAATTTCATAATATTATTTTTTAATTTAAATTTAAAAAAAATTGATATTGTTTTTTTTTTTAAGATATAGATTAATGGTAACGAAATTAGTACTTTATAACTTAGTATTTAAAATATGTTGTAATAATTTTTTTCATTTTTTTTCTAAGTAAGGTTAATATATTGATATAATACAAAAAGTTACATAGTAGCCCGGCCGTAAAGAGTTCCAGCCTTAATTAGCATACAACCATGAGAAAAATCTGAGATTGCCCCAACAAAGGGGAAACCAGTCTATTAAGCATCCAAAAATAAACCCACATGTTCCTGAGTAAACCAATCTATTAGCTAACAACAAGACCATCCTGAAAATGAGCAAAACCACCCCAAAAAACCACCCAGAAAAACCATGAATTGTCTTGACTAGATCGCCCAGCCATCAAATTTCCTTGAGGACACAACATCAAGACAGAAAAAGAAAACCAGAGCTAAGTGAATTGCCACCTGTCAGGGGTGACATACGACGCAAAGTCCTCTGGAGCCAGGTCATCCATGGAAATCTCCACGACAGGACATGCCCAATCGTCCGCCTCGCCACGTCCCTCAGCCTGACGGTCTCCCTCCCTGCTACCACCTGCATCTTGCTGGCGCGACGTGTTCTCCGGACGGCTGTCCACAGTCCGCGTGTCACTAGGAATGTCTGAAGCATCATGCGAGCTGCCAACAATGGCTTTTCCATGTCTTCTATTCCGTCCTCCATTGCCATTCAGCTCATCATTGTTATCTCTGTGTTGGCTTGGACCGGCTCTGTTCCTCTCCTCCAGGGAAGTAGTCATGGGTATATGCGGCTCAGGCTCTTCAGAAATGCAGATGGAGATGGTGGCGACTATGACCCGGCAATTCATGGAGCTCCGGAACCGGAACTGCATCGTGTGGGGGACATGGTTCAGAGGCAGAGGGAAGGTGGCAGTGCGCATCGCTGCCTCATCGCGTCTGGAGCAATTGAGGTAGGCTCTGCCTCTGCCACTTCTGGTGTTCGGATAATGACCAACAACACTGAACGGGCAGGGATTTTCAGTAGAGGAGGCAGGGGAAGCCGAATTGTGGTTGTTTAATTCAGAGGAGCGAGAACTGCCGCCGCGCATGCCACCACGACGGCTGCGCATGCGGTGGCGGACCGTGGTGGAGGTAGGCACAGTTGCAGAGTCAGGGGGGGCAGAAGGAGAGATGACAGAGGAACGCTGAGCAGAATTTACAGAGTGTTGAGAGGGATGGTGGAAACCAAAGTACTGAGCACAAGAACAGAGATTAGAATGGGAATGGTGGAAGCCATTACCCAAATCCAAATAGCAAACAAGCCAGCATCTATGTCCTGTGCTGGTTCGCTCAGTCGGCGCTTCCACCTGCGGAGGGAATGCACAATGAAACAGGGGAAGAATGATTGAATGAATCACCGAAGCCATGGTTATGCAGTTGGTTATGTTGCCTCGGCCAGAGCAGGCATTAAATGCCGCTTGCGAGGTGTCGTGAGAGTTATTCAGTCTGGTCTTAGGATGATTGCAGGAGGCTAAGTGGCCATCTTTCCCACCGTCATCTCGTATCATAGCCTTGAAGGCTTTAAATGCCACCCGCATTCGGGGAAAAGGTAGTGGGCTTGGCCCGATTTAGACTAACTACTCGCACGACAAGCTATGACCTTGCTGGGGATCGAACACAAGGCCAGTCTGTCATGACGAGGCCAACTTTACCACTACGCTTCCTCCACGACCTTTATGTTGTAATAAATTTAAAATGAAATTAAAAAACAATATAAATAGTTGAATGAAAAGGTAATAAAATGTAAAAATAATAAATCTATTTAATTAAAGTTGTGGTATTGTAATTTTATTGTCATTAATAAAATTATAAATAATTAATTAGATAGCCAAATATATATATATATATATATATATATATATATATATATATATATATATATATATATATATATATATATATATATATATATCACGTTAAAAAAATTAAATAATAATAATTCATAATGATAAACATAATATTTCAAAATATATAAAAAATAATTGGAAAGAGTATTTATATTATAAATCTACGTTTAGTCATAGAAAATATATAAAGTAGTACATAGAATTTTCTTCAAAATTTCTATCATATTTCTTATATCTAAGAGATATACAAAAGTATCATCAAGAGCATGTCATTGATTAATAAAATTGGGGTTTCTACGGGTATAAAACTTACGTTATTGCCCCATCAAAATACAACATTTAATAAACATAAACTATTGGTTGATAATATAATCCCCCATACCAATGAACCAACCACCTTCCTAGGGCAGCTCATTTAAGTCCAGGAATTTGATTGTTGGCTATGAGTTTGTGCTTTCTAATTCATTGAAAATGTGATTAATTTGCTTGAGTTGTTCCTTTAGTTATAATATTTCTGATCGCAGAGCATCCATTTTATCTTCTTGACAGCCTTCTTGACTTTTCAGACATTTAGTTTCATCAATTTCATTATTTAGGGTTGCTCCTTGATCATTTTGGTTCAACCTAAGAGTGAAAATTTCTAATTGGATTGCATCAACTCTCTGAGCTAGACTGGTAATGAGATTCATTCATTTACAACCCTTTACATCATTGGTTGGTTGCACAAAGCTCAACTTGTCCATTTATGAGATACAACTACTACAATTCTTCTCAATCTAGGAACCAAATACTGACTCAAGTCCTTCTGTTATTAGGTCTCAATCAAGGTCAAGAGGCTCAACTAAATTTTGTCTACATGGCTGAAATATCAAAGTTTTAAGACCCACAACAATTGTTTTGTTTCAGAAATTGTCAAATTCAAAAGGTCTATATCCTTCGTGATAAGTGGCCTGCATAAATTAACACTTATACCCTCCTAAATTGCAATGACAATTTCCAAAACCAACCAACTTTTGTGATCTTGAAGGAAAACAAAGGAAAAATTGGCATTCTCAATAGCAACACCATTTGGTTCCCATCTGATATACATGCAACACTTACACATAATAGAATGACTACACATGAATTCATTGCAAAGATAATTGTACATTGAATCCAAATCCTTTTATTATCCAACCTGAGAAAGTCAGAACTAAATTGTGAGTTGCAATCATGCATGAAAGTCAAAGACAAGGGAAATAAATTATTTGTGAATTTTCACCCACGGTTGAAGGGGAAATCTTTTCGCTTTCTCCAAAAACTCTAGCTTCTTCCAAAAGTTCCCTAGCCTCGTTGTGTTTCCAAACTCACCCCTTAATTTCCAAATATGAGAGAAGCATAAGGGTAGGGACTTCTGAATGATGGAAAGCCACCATAGAGAAATCACACATCCTTGCCAGTGTAGGATACCATCGCACTTTTTTATTACCTTCACTTATATCCTCAATACCACATACTATTATCGTAGACTCTGGATTTAATGCTTTGTACTTGTATTAATATCCATATTTGTTTTTGTAAATTCGGCATTGGTGAGGCTACATCATGTCATGTCCAAGAATAACACCTGAATAAGGTGGAGTTGAACCAATGACTTAACATCTAGGAGTTCTTTAACAATGCACCAAATCACCTTCTATCCAAGACCATGTGGGCGTATTAATCTCCATCTTAATTGAGATGGTATGCTTTATTTATTTAAGTGTGTGAGACCACCTTGCATGATTGAGATCAATAAAAATTTCCTTGAGGCCTCTAAGCACCCACTGTCCACCCCTGTTTTCCAATGATCTTTGTTTCTATGACTTATATATTTTTTAACCTTCATTAAGGAATAATTGATGGTCTAAATTGTCCATTTATATATAAGTATATTACTTTCAATTTACATCAATCATGAGCAAGTTTGCCAGGTTGTTTATATTTTCATAATATTCTCTAGATATTTCTCCTAATATTGTTTCTCAAACTAAATGTTGCAAAATGAGGAGGGAATCTCCAAGGATGGTGAGCTCTTGCACTTGTTTTTCTTTCAATATCAAGAGACCTTGCTAAACGTCGTGAATCTCTATCTAGTTGTTTGTCATGTGACCAAGTCCCCATGTGTACCTGAATACTTTGACATCCCCAAAGCTATAAAAAGACCCTCCCCTCTTTCATCCCCCAATTTATAAAGAGCCCCTCCCCTTTTTTCCACCCCTATTTCTTTTGTTTGCTGAAGCAAGAGTCAGACCTTCTATTTCATTAATCAGTGAATAAAATACATATAATACAACATTCCATGAGAAGTTGTGGACCAAGGAAAAACCCTACTCTATCTGTTACTGGGTCAAAGGCAAAAGCCCCGAACCCTACAAACCAAAGCTAAGAACTCTCAAAATAGAAACACTGCAGAAGCTAGCTAGAAAGAACCAAGAGTCGGACCCAAAGAGGAACAAATGTGAAATCTATAAATATTTCATGTCCGCCTAACTCACAAAGCCGTGAATCTGTAGAACGAGTAAAAAAGACGCTTCCAGCCAGGAACATTTTGTATCCTGCAATAACCCCTCCTGCCATTTCCTGACTTGTATCTTTAATCTCAACCGTCGAACCTCCTCACCCGATCCAACGGCTATAGCCACTTTCACAGTGCTTAGAAGCACAACGCTTACCCATATGGACCCACCAACAATCTCGATCAATCCCAACCATAGATCCGCCTTGCTTGATCCAATGGTTGAGGATCATATCACACTGGTCTACTTCACTGAACAATAGCGCGCGATGAGGGAAGTATTCTATCCAACCCCACTGCCACGTGGAGCTCACTGAATGGAATCACTCCCAAATTGGAAAAACCACTTCCTGCTTGCAAGGCCTGTGATCACCGAAAAACTGCCCTAGATGCAGTAATGCGAACAAAAAAGGAAAACCCAGGGTTTCGAGGCTGCCGAGAGTTCTCGATTTTCGGCTTCTCGCTGCATCTACTCTACCTCTAAGAGCCTCTATGAAAGTACTAACCTGGGTTGCAACCCGCTAAAGACCCGACCGTGAACAAACTACTAATCATAAAGCTATTGAGTCATCTGGACCCTGCCTCCATGGCTTTGTTCCTAAACACATCCTATCTTCATCTGCTTGGTCATAAAAATTCACCTTTAATTTGTTCTGAGGTAGCTCTTGTCAATTCATCGCAACCCTATTGTCTGTGCAGATCATGCCTTGATTTGCCAGAAGATCTGCCAATTTATTGGTCGTTCTTCGCACATGTTTGAAACTAATTGTTCTAAGGCACTAGAGATGACTCTAAATCCATTGATAGACTTGGATTAGCCTCCAATTTCGAGAGGATTTTTCCGGCTTCGTACCCCAGCTGATTCTCTTGACCGAGTTAATGATTAACTCAGAATCAGCTTCAACAATCACATTTTGGCAGTTATCCTGAACTAGGAAATCTAAACATTGCTCCATAGCCATTAATTATGCCATATTGTTGGTGGCCTTTCCTAAATGGAAATAGAAGATGAAAAGATTACTTCCATATTCATCCCTTAAGACCCCTCCATAACCAGTCGTGCCCGGGTTGCCTTTTGAAGCTCCATCAATGTTGTATTTCAAAAAACCCTTGGGGGGGGATGCTAGAAATCTAGCTCAGAATCCAATATTAATACCTTCCTATCCAGGCCTTGAGGAAAAGGTCGCTGTAACCCCAGCAAACTGAGAATCCTCAATTCTAATACAGAAGGTGGATTCTTAGGGAGATTTCAAACTATAGTGCCAACTGTCTCCTTAAGTTGTTTTAAGATCTGTTCATAAAGGCATTGGGATGGATTCTTTTCATTATTGAAGGTTTTTTGTTCGTTTCTTTCCAGAAATTCCAAATAATGAAGCTAGCGTAAGAGCCCCAACTGAGCCAAGAACTTCATAATCTGAAAAGTTTCTTCTCCAGTTGTTTAGGGTGTTCATAATACTCCCTTTGTTCCTACCATTTTGTTGGAAAATGGTGGCAAAAGAATCCCATAACCAAGAGGTAAAAATGCAATTGTTGAGAATATGCTCCATTGTTTGCTCTTGGGCTTCACAGAGCTGCCATTTGGAAGGCCCCAAGACACCCCTCTTCCGAAGGTTATCCCAAGTCAAAATTTTCTTATGCTGAACCAGCCACATGAAGAGTTTAATTTCCATCCAACCTTGATGCCTCCATAGGTTTTTCCAAATCCTATCCGGAGCATGGGAATCTAGTTCAAGGAGTATGAGTTTTTCCTCCTTAAGATTAGAGGTACCCTCATTGTTGTTGCCCCATCTCAGCTGGTCATGCCCCCCTAACACTAAAATCTTCCTTTTCTCTAACACTTTCATTAGTGTCTCAGCTTTTGCTTTCAGGGGGTTGTCATCCCTAAAATCAAAGTTCTTCCAGATTATCCATTTTCCTATACTGTTGGTTTGGTCCCAAAATTCTTTTACATTAGATATCCCTTTAGTATCCGTCTCTTCCTTGAGGTCCCCCAAGTCCTCTTTTAACAGAATAGGTTCTTGTTGCCATCTATCCTCCCAGAATAAAGCTAAGTCTCCCTCTCTAATTTCCCAGAAGCTGTTTTCTTGAACTAAGCTCCTATTTTCCCGGGCCTTATTCCAAGTGTGTGAACCCTTTGTATTTCCATCCATCCTTATGTGGTCATTATTTTTCCATGAGCTGGCATATTTTTCTTTCCAAATAATATCCCACTAAGCCTCTAGTCCTTTTACCCAGTGCCACCATAATTTTGCCCCTAATACCTTGCTTAGAATCTCAGGATCATCCAATCCAAGACCCCCATGGTTTTTAGGTTTGCAGATTTTTTCCCAAGCTACCAAGGCCCATTTCTTCCTTTCTTCCCCCTTGCCCCAAAGAAAGTCTCTTTGTATGGATCTGAATTGTTGTAGGATTCCCTTAGGAACTGGGGGAGCTGATAGCATGAAAACTAGGATTGATTGAAGGACAAACTTTGTAACCACCAACCTACCAGCAAAGTTTAAGGATCTAATAGTCCATTTCCTGATTTTATCCTACAACTTATTAATCATCGACTCCCATATGCTTTTGTGTAAAGGTTTAGAAGTTAGAGGAACTCCCAAATATTTTGAGGGGAGAGTCTCCCTTTGAAAGCCCAGAATTCTAGAGATGTTCCTCTGAATAGAAATATTAGTATTAAAGAAAAAAATCTTAGGTTTGGAGAGATTTACTTCCATACCTGAAGCCATGGAAAAGTCACTTAGGATTTGTCTATACACGAGAGCTTCCTTGATTGTGGGGATACCCTGCAGCATGGTATCATCGACAAATTGTTGATGGGTCAAGGCTTGCCCATTATCAGAAAGTTGGAGACCTTTGATCTTACCAACTTCTTTTGCATGCTTGATAGATCAACCCAATCCTTTCATCATGAGGATGAAGAGAAAGGGAGAGAGTGGGTCACCCTGCCTAAGGCCTCTTGAAGGCATAAAAGTCTCTGAGGGAGAACCATTAGCCAAAATTGAAAAGTTGGAAGAAGTAACCAGGGCCATGACCCATCTCACCTAATTGTGATCAAACCCAAAAGCAATAAGAAATTTCCTAATATAGGTCCAATTCAACTTATCATAAGCTTTGGCTATTTCCAATTGCATGATCATTCCAGCCTTCCTATTGCTAGTCAGAGAGTGCACCACCTCATGTGCTTGAATGATGTTATTGAGAATTTGTCTTCCTTCCACATATCCAAATTGTTCCATAGAAAGTAGGGTAGGAAGAAGAGGTTTGAGTCTGTTGGCCACAACTTTTGATATTATCTTGTAAACCACATTGCATAAAGCTATTGGTCTAAACCTATCAGGAGTTTGAGCCAACTCCTGTTTAGGGATCAGGGAGATGGAGGTATTCAACGCCTTCAAAATAGTTCTATTCATCCTGGAATCTTCTACTACATCCAGAATATCCTGTTTGATTATATTCCAGCAAGATTTAAATAAATCTACATTGAAACCATCCGAGCCTTGCGCCTTACCTTTCTGCATCTCCTTGAGGACCTCACTAACCTCCTCTTCAGTCATTGGCCTGTTAAGGTTGAAATTGTCCTCTCTAGACACCAGCCTAGGTATATGTTTGGTAAAGTCCCTAATGGAATGTTCTCTATCATAACACGTTTCCTTTGCTATACCTCGAAAGTGCTGAACAAGAATAGCTTCTATTTCTTCATGAGAATTGAGAAGATTACCTCCCTCGTCCTTGATCGAAGAAATCCTGTTGTGAGCTCTATTCGCCATGGTGGATCTGTGGAAAAATATAGTATTATGTTCTCCTTCCTTTAGCCATTGAACTCTAGATTTTTGTCTCCAAAATATTTCCTCTTGTTTACATAAGTTTTACCAGTCTTGATGATATTTGGTAACTTGATCACTTTTGACTTTATCAAAGCCATCCGTGATAAGGGCTTGGTTGAGTTCCTGTATTTTACTTTCAACATATTTTTTTTCCCTCAAAGATATTGCCATATTCATTCTTGTTCCAATCTTTGAGCCTGAGCTTGATGCATTTTAATCTTTTCTGAAGAAGGAACATTCTTGTGCCCTAAATGTTCAAATCTTCTGACCACCTATTGGCAATGTTGCTGATGAAATCTGGGTGGGAAAGCCAAATATTCTCAAATGGAAAAGGTCTATTCCTGGGTCACCAATGCCATGAACCTCCATTTGAACTGGCCAGTGATCTGAGCCTCCAAAGGGGAGAACTCTTGCTACCATTTCCTTGTCATTGAGCATAAGGTCCTCTGAGATTATGAATCTATCTAATTTTGAGGCCACCTGAGACTCTCCTTCTCTTTTATTGTTCCAATTAAAGATACCATTACTCATTACAATGTCCACTAGCTTCATATTATCTATAAAAGTTTGAAATGCCAAAGAGACTTTACTTAGAATTCTGGTTCCCCCTTTTTCTTTGAAAGTGATTTGATCATGTTGAAATCACCCCCCAAGATCCATGGTATGCCTGCATGTCTGTCTTTGAGATCCTCCAAAGAGTCTAAAAACTTGAGTTTACCATCCACTCTTTGGGGGCCATACACATTCGTGACCAAGTAGGTTTCCTTATCTCCCACAAGTTGCATGACCACTGATAAATAATCCCTAGATGCCTCAGCATCTATAGTGCCAATTTTTTGGGTATTCCAAGGAGTGAGTATGTCTCCTGCTATATTCTCTGCTTTGACTTCCAGAAACTCATATCGATTGAGTCATTTGCTATGAATCTCTTTTATTTTTTGAAAGGAACATTTAGTTTCCTGGATGAAGATCACATCTGATGCTGCTTGTTTCATTCTATTACTAATTAATCTTTGTTTTCTTTTACTACCTAGACCCCTAATACTCCAAGAAGCGAACTTCATTATTAAAGATTTGTAAAGGAGTAGCTAGTTAGGTCTTTCATGTTACCTAAATCTATCATTAACTTTCCACATTCCATCATTAGCTCATTCTGCTTTTTCCTGCCTCTTTTCTTTCCTGGGTTTCTGGGTGTTAATCTTGGTGTGGTTTTCAAAGTTTTCACACCTTCACTACCCTACCTTTCCTTGCTTCTTTGCTTCTCCAGCCATTTGGTCTGAGTTTTCCATATGAAAAACTACTGAACTCTATTGAATTCCTCTGGAGGTAACAAGTCTACCCCCTCCCTAGTTCCTTGTTTCAAGAATCCTTCTAGATCTAAGTTCTCTTTGTCAAGAAACTCCTGTAGTTCATGGTCCTCCATTTCCATCTCACTCTGGGTCATTTCCTGGTCCATCTCCAGTTTTGTATCACTCATCATAGTTTCTTTCTATTTGGTAATATCTTATGTTTGTTCACCATCTACTTCATTCTTTTCCTGCATAGGACTTCCTCCCTTTGCCTGATCTGCTTTTGTAATCTCTTCTTCTTCTTCTAGAACTTGGAACCTATTCTGGCTGGCTTGTCACCCTTCTATTTACTGTAGCTTTGGCCCCCTTTTGCCTCCTTTTCCTTTGTGTACCACTTTGTGAAAGATTTCAGTTTATTTCATGGTGTTAGCTTTACTCATGTTTTCTATTTTACTGAGAGCGCAGTCTCTAAATAGGTGCCCATGCTCATGGCATTTGTGACATTTGAAAGGAATATGTTCATAATCCATTGTTTGTACCAATTCTTCATCAAATACTTCCAAGATTACCTCATCCGATAGAGCTCCAAAGAGATCCATCTCCACACATATTCTAGCAAAGGAAGTATTTTTCCCCTTCTAGTGGCCTTAGAAGCTTTGACAAAACGCCCTAACTTATATCCTATGGCAGATAAGGATTTTGTTTGCCATTAATCAAGAGGTAGAGAGTAGAGTCTAACCCAGACCGGGACTGAGGTAAAAGTCTCATGCTCTGGGACTAAATTCATAATCCATGGTCACATATAAAGGCCCACTGTTGCATAAAAGTAGGGCCCTCCTTCAAACACTTTGTCCTTATCTTCAATATTTGCAAAGACCACAGTAAAGAATCCCTTTGACCCAAGATGTAGGTCTATGCTTCCTTTAGGTTTCCAGTGGTATTTAATCCATGTTTGTAAATATTTTTCAATGGGCCATAAGCCCATGAATTTACAAATGATTGCATATGTCTGCATGTGTCCCCTATGCGCCTGCAGAGCGGGATCATTTAAAACTACTCTGAGTGTGATAGGGGCTTTGGCTTTACATGTTCCCTTTTGTGTTTTTTCTTTTGTTCCCTGGTCCTTGTCTTCTTCCTCATTTTCTATAGTGCTATTATTCTCCCTTGATTTATTGCCATCTTGTTCCTCTTCACTGTTCCTTTTCCTTCCTTCTGAAGGACCTCTATCATTATCTATTGGTGATCCAGGTGGATGTTGGTGGCCACCCACCTATCCCATTTGGATCCCCATAAGTGTCAGTTTTAGTTTTTCAGTTTCCTTAATTATGGCACAATTTACTATTTTTAGCAGTTTTTCGGGTCCTAAACTTCCAAAGCCGTTTTGAGGCCCTAAACGACATTTTTTGGGAGATCTATCGCCTGTCAAAAAATCGTCTTTTCCATCGTATTCCTCGGAGAGATCTTTCCAATAGGCTATCATGCGCGTCAAATGGAGATAATATGACCAATTTGCATCCCCGGGAAGTTGATGTACCAACTTAGCCAAAAATGGGGCCCACAATTTGGCGTTTCATCTTCTAGGGTTAGGTTTTGGAATGTGAAGGGTTTTCCATTGTTTCTCAACAATAAATAGGCCTTCAAGCCTCATTGTAACACAGTTCAGAATAGTTCAGAGGCATGTAGCCGCCACATCTCTTTTCAGAGATAAGCTACCATCGCCCTAGCTAGTTTATTTCCATTTCTATTTGTAAGCATATTTCAGTATTTTACAGTAATGAAATGAAGTTTTATTTCCACTGCATATCTATCTTTTTGGTTATCTCTGTATTTTATTACGTTCCTGTTTAAATCCGGATCAATGGTATCAGAGCGGTTTACTTTTTCTCTGTTTTTCTTTGCATGTCCCCAACAAGGACGAGATATAAGGAGTTAGGGCTTCAACTGGTTGAACCTTTGCAAGACCAGACTCGCAAATCCCGACGGCCTCCCATGGCGAATGAGAAGAAAGACAAGAGGGCAAGAGATCCTATCAAAATCTTGCTCGAAGAAGCCCTTGAGTGACAAAGGAACTCGATGATGGACAGCTTTGTGCAGATCCTTCAGCAACTACCTAGAGGCGATGCATCAGCTACCAACAGCTACTTTGGAACGCCACGCCCTTTAAGGTACAAGTTAATTTTGAAATCCCCATCTTCGAGGGTAAAATAGACGTGGATGCCGTAGATAAATGGTTAAATATGCTAGAGGGTTATTTTTCTGTTCATGAATTTTCAAGTGGGGAAAATATTGTTTTCGCTCTTCTCAAAGCAGCCCCCCACGTTAAGGACTGGTGGGAAACATACTATGAGCAGAAGGATGAAAGTACAGGCTCATTGTTTTCAGCCACACCCACTTGGAATGACTTCCGGGACGCCATCAAGGAGCAGTACTACCCTGTCAGAAGCTATGAGGACAAATACATCAAATGGACCACACTGCGGTAAGGACGAGACCAAGATGTGCCGGAGTTCACAAACATTTTTCATACCCTTCGCACATAGTTGGGTATCAAAGATTCTGAGTTGCATCTGGTACTCAAATACCATGGCTTCCTACACAGATACATCCAGGAAGAGATGGAGTTCCTGAACATCTCTTTGCTTGGCATGGAGTAACGATACGCTGTCAAAATCGAGCAAAAGTTCAAACAGAAGAAGCGAGACTTTGGATCTGCAAATCCGAAGCCCAAAGGACAAAGCCAAGGCGGGGTGACCCAAGACAACCCATTAAAGCCGCAATAAATGAACAACACCACAAAGCTGAAGAAGGACACAGGAAAGTGGTGTGAGTTCCACAAGAGCCCCACTCACAACACAAGTGAGTGTTGGACAAAGAAGTCGCTAGTGGCCGAGTTGAAGGCTTCTGAATCAGATGCATGTTCCGACCCTGAGCCAGAACGCGATAAGGGGAATGGAAAAGGGAAGCAGATCATTGATGCGGATCCCAGCGCCACTGTTGCCACTGCCAAGATCCAGAAAAATGAGCCCGAAGATCCAAAGGAGGGGGAACGTCTTTTCCACTCACAAATTTGGGTGAAGGGTTCGCCGCTGCAATTCATTGTCGACAGTGGCAGCCAAAAGAACCTCATTTCAGCAGAGGTCATGAAGCGGTTGGACCTACCAACTACACCACACCCACAGCCATACAGTATCGGGTGGCTTCATGAAGGATGAGATCTCAAAGTTTGCCAGAAATGCCACCTTCCCTACAGCATCAAGCCCTTCACAGACGAGGTATTGTGTGATGTTACACCTCTAGATGTTTGTGACGTATTATTAGGCCATCCATACTTATGGAGGTGACATGTTGTGTCTGAGTCAAGGCTTTGCGCTGCCATTATTTCTTTGGGTGATTCATTATACAGGATACCGGAGATAGCTCCACCTACCGCCACCTCTTTGATCACTACTAAGAAAGGCAGCAAGCTCATCTCACAGACTAGGAAATTTATTTTGTCTGGTTCGCTCCTAAAGTAAGGGGAAGATCGTTGCTACATCCATGACCCCCGCGAAGGGTTCCTCCACGCAGCAGTAACAACAGAGGGATACAGTCATGACAGAACACAAGAACAACTTCTCCTTACCCAGAGGGGTACCACACAAGTTTCAGGTGGCGACAAAGTTTGGTTACATCTGCAGAGAGAACGCCTTACCAGAACCCATCAGAAACTCAAACCACTTCGACATGGTCCTTACACAAGTAACAAGGCTACATGCAACAATGCTTTGAAGCATAGCATTCCTCCATTCCTTCTCTTGCATCGAGTGTTCAATGTGGACCATCATCGACCATGCTTCCCACCATATCTGTACACATCAGAGAGTGCAGAACAGCTCACCAGAGACCTAGCTCAGCAGAAGCTTCCTCATCTTAGGGAGGAACTCAACGCAATGGGGACCATTGCTTCCTAAGGGGGGAGGAATGATCCAGGTGGATGTTGGTGGCCACCCACCTATCCCATTTGGATCCCCATAAGTGTTTGTTTTAGTTTTTCAGTTTCCTTAATTATGGCACAATTTACTATTTTTAGCAGTTTTTCGGGTCCTAAACTTCCGAAGCTATTTTGAGGCCCTAAACGACATTTTTTGGGAAATCTATTGCCTGTCAAGACATCACCTTTTTCGACGTAGTCCTCGGAGAGATCTTTCCAACGAGCTATCATGCGCGTCAAATGGAGATAATATGACCAATTCGCAACCCCGGGAAGTTGATGTACCAACTTACCCAAAAACGGGGCCCACAATTTGGTGTTTCATCTTCTAGGGTTAGGTTTTGGAATGTGAAGGGTTTTCCATTGTTTCTCAACAATAAATAGGCCTTCGAGCCTCATTGTAACACAGTTCAAAGGCATGTAGCCGCCACATCTCTTCTCAGAGATAAGCTACCATCGCCCTAGCTGGTTTATTTCCATTTCTATTTGTAAGCATATTTCAATATTTTACAGTAATGAAATGAAGTATTATTTCCATTGCATATCTATCTTTATGGTTATCTCTGTATTTTACTGCGTTCCTATTTAAATAGGATCAATTGGTTATTTACCTCTGCTAGCCAAAGCCTGCTTGTAGGAGGGAGTGGAGCTCCCTTCTTTGCGTCCTTCCATGGAGAACAACCTCTGCAAAAGCCTATAACCCTAGCTAATCGCCCTCCTCACTCCGTCGATCAATCCTTCCACCCCTATTTCAAAACATATAATTAATAAACATTTAAAAACTTAGTAAATTTAATTAATAAAGTTATAATTAGAAAGAAAATAGGTCACAACAAGGGGGTTTGGGATTTGAACCTGGGTCTTTGACTTTCAACTATTTCACATTCCTTAGATTAACACATTGAGCTACCCAAAAACATATAATATTACATTTAAAAATATTAAAATAATACTTTAAATTAACAAATCAAAAATAACAATAACAAAATAAATTCATGCAAACCACAATTAAAATATTTCAATTTACACCTCAATTTTATATAACTTTATATTGAGATATAAAATAACTGAAAGTAAAAAAAATCATTTACCTTTTTAGTATGAACAAATGTAATTTTTTGAATACTTGATCTAGACATGAGTAGGAAAAAAAATAATTTACTTTTTAATATGAGGAAGAAATGTAATTTGTCACTACTTAATATGGAGATGATAGAAATAGTATTGTTGATATATGATGTGTAATTCATTCTTAAAACAAAAAATATATCAAAAAAAAAAATTATCTATCAACCATAAGTAAAATATTTCAATGTCTAAATTAAATAACATAATTTTATATCTATTTATATAGACAAAAATAAAGTAATTTATTTAAAAAATTCTTACATTTTAACTTTCTATAACTAGGGAGATGTGTAATTTTTATTTGTTTTTTAAATGGAATTGATATATAAGATTTTAAAAATACTAATCACAAAGAAAAATTTAATGTGAGTTACATATAAAATATTTCAATAAGTAGGCTAAGTAAAAGATTTTAACATGAAACATATATATTGAGAAAAAGATTGAGAGTGGAATAATATATTATGTCTAATTCAATATATGAGGGAGATTTATAATTCTTTCAATGTTTAATATGGATTTGATATGTAATATTTTAGAAAATACTAATAATACAAATAACTAGATGTATGCATAGGGAGAAAAGATGAGAGGACATGTTTTAACATTTTAATGTGGAGAAAGTGAATTATAAATAAAATGTTTCAGAGGGATCAAATAGCTTTTCACTCTAAAAAAATTTGCTTCTCAATAAATTTGATCCCTCTAAGTGCTTGGTAAATCCAAAATTAAAATAGATCTCATTATAATAATAATTCATCATTATCAATTAAAAATATTAATTTACATAAAATAATAATCCACTATAATAATATAATCATATTTTATTCTCTTAAGTACTGTTAGCTACCTATACCAATAGGTTTCATATTTCATGATTGGCAATGAAAAGGTCCAAATATGCTCTGCTTTGATGATGCAAAGATCACATATTTCCAAGAGAATACAATCTGTGCTTATAGCTTGATGTGGACTCAATTTTTGACGGATGATCCAACAGCCTAAGGATCATGCCATGTTTTAAATTTCCAGTTGTAGAATAGAGAAAGAAGTCTGTCCAAACTATTTAATCTTGGAAGACAAGTAGTTTAGGTAGAGAAGAAAGGCTCCCAACAGCTTAATCTGGGACCTTGGAAGAAATAAGGGTAGAAGTAGATAGACCATCAAAAGAAAAAAGCCAAAGAAAAGAAAAGGCAAGTAAGGGTCTGCAAGCCTAAGTGCACCCTCCAAGAAGAAATAAAAAATGCTAGGCAAGTAGATGGGTAGGCAGATGGGGTTGCAGAAGTATCATTCCTTATAATTGAAGGTATGCTAAACTATTTCACAAAAGCAGAATCAATGGATTGAGAAGTCCTTCTTCTCTATCAGGTTGCAGCAAAGCAAAGAAGCATGTCTAACTTCCCACTTATCCCCTTTCCCATTCATTACTAATATCCCCTCATCAGTTGTGATTCATGGAAGAATTGATGGTTTTATGGGGGTTCTTAGTCCCTTAAAAGCCACATTTCTTGTCTAAAACTTTTTTCATTTTGCTCTACTCCCTAAGCTAAGATATTTTCAAACAAACTTAGTGGTATCTCCCCTCATCTACTCCTTTCATCCATATCAACCCTAACTCTATTATATAATTCCCCTATATTACCCTTTCCCTAGTATTATAACACCATGGTGTATAAACCCCAAACATTGTATAAATATCCCTCCCCTTGGCATTATAGCCATATGTTCTCTGTCAGGGATCAAAATGACATCTGGTCACTTTGATAAACCTAAGTCTAACCCCCCTCCTCTCTTCTGAATCCATTAGGCTCATTAAAACCTTCATTTGCTAAGAAAACCTTGGAAAAAACCCTTTACCCATAACCCGCTTTGTATTATGAAATAACACAAAAACCCACTTTTTGCCATTTATCCAAAGTCTCCGCCAGCATTATTTCATTCCGAAAAAATACATTGAAAAACATTACAAAACACCATATCCCTAAGTTTTTCCGCCGGGCGCAAACTCCAAAAAATATGTTATTTTAATCCTTCGTCTGCCCCCGCGTCCGTATCATCCGATCAAATCATCAACCCGTCAACCGTCCGATCGGGCACTTTTGATCGGACGGCTATTATGAATATCGGGTTGGGCCCGAGGTCCGACGTTTAGCACCCGAGAAACTGTCAGAGGGTGACGTCAGGCCTCTGCCACGCGTCGCCCTCACAGCTTCTCGGGTCGGCCTCTGACAAAACCGTCACCGTATTGTAAGCGGTCCGAGAAAACCATTACCGTTGTTCCGCTTACCACCTTTTTTGCCGGGCTTGCGTCATCCCCACGTCAGAGCCACGTCACTACCACCTCGCTGTCGCATCAACTCCTTCGTCCGCCCCCGCGCTGATATGGCCACCACCTCACTATCCCCGTGGACCAATCGCAGCCTGCCACATCACCCGGTGACGTCATGCTGACGTCATCCGACTCCGACCCCACCCGATGACGTCATGCTGACGTCATCCCAAAAACGCGCCAATATTGCCAAAAATCCATATTTAGGCCAAAATGTCATGTTTTTTCCACTTTTGGCAAAAGAAACTCTAGCTATTTCTGCATGCTGCTCACGTTCAAACCAGCGCCAACCTGCTAAAGCTGATTCCAAGACCGCCGGCGCCTCCATTGCACCTGCATTTGCAACTCTTACCGGCGAAATTACCAGGTATTCCTCAAAATCATTCCATGAGCCTGGTTTTATCCGTATTTCCTCAAGCAAACTGTTAAGAGACTGTAAAACACTGTTTTCACCATCAAATACACAGTGACTTGCACCCATTTTCAACCAGTGAAGCCATAAACCTCCTGCAGAGCCGCATTTGACAAATTAAGCTGAATTCACAGCTAGTTCGCGCAGTCGTGAACTAGAAATTTCAATTGACCAGATTCACCACAGAAAATACTCCTGGTCAGTCCTGCTACTGTTTTATCAATCCTTTAGATAGTATTTCAACTGCTGTTTATTCAATTTGCCTTCTGTTTCTTACAATTCACTTCCATTGCAAGAAAACATTCCTCTCTGTTGTCCTGCTCGATTGAAATCGGTTCACCTATAGTTCAAAAGCTTCAGTAGCCATGGAGACACTAATAGCCCTGAATGTCCAGCCTCTGAATGCCCCTCATAGGGAAATAGCATGGAAAGCCCTGGGAGATGTGGATTATCAGATGTTAGATTGGTTTCCAATGGGTTCCAAGTTCAATATTCACATGCTCAATGAACTAAAAGCCCAACACCTTGGTGGAGCTGATATTTTAGGGATTTGGGACTCAAATTTGCCCATTTACAACCTCCCTCAAGTAAATGCCCTCCCAGATTTGATCCATAAATGCCAGGAATGCTATGATCCTTGCCAGAGAGCTGTTCTCAGTCCTACAGGCTCAGTTTTGTTCTTTATCACCCCAGAAACCATCAATGAGATGCTACATTTCCACTCTGCAAGGCCATTGACCCCTCTTTCCATGTTGGACTTAATAAAGAAGGGGAGGAATCTGTCAAGTGCCCAGATTACCAAAATTAACCAGTTATTTGTACAGCCAAGCTCTGAAACTATAAGGACTCCTCCTATTGGATATCACTACCTGAATGACTTGGGCAGAATGCTAGTGGATTTGATCAGCTATGTCCTGGGCTTTAAAGGAATTGAGGATGTTGATGAGACTATAATGGCAATGTTGTCCATATTTTCTCCTGGAAAGCCTCCAGCTGTACACTATGACTATGCCACTTATATTGCAGAAAAGATCCATGAACAGCTAATGAATCTACCAAGGGAAAGGGTGTTCAGATACACCTCATACATCTACCACCTGTTCTTGTTTTATCAGCCAGACAGTTTCTCCATTCCCTTCAAGAAACTTAATGCCCAGGGGAATCCAAGGTCAGTTGTGTTCTGGACTCCAGTTTTCCATCATGTTTCTCAATCGCCATACACATACTGTGAATTTATAGACCTGTTCATTCACGCAGCTATGACATTGTTGTATGGTGTCCCTCCTCCAAGGTTAACCGATGACATGCAGAGAATTCTCCATCTCTCCAAATCCTACAGCATTGGTGATTGGTATTTTTACCAGCATCACACAGTAATCAGAGTATATGGCTGTGAGTTGGACCCTTTTAGGCTTCCAAGGTATGTCCCCATGAGACTTTTTGCCTTAGAATATTTTAGGCAGTTTGGATATGCTGACTACTTCCATTTCCAAAGCAAAACCAAGAAGGTACAACTGAAGGTAAGGAGCCTGCTAGGCCCCTTTTTGTACAACAAAAGAGAGGAGGGATGGAAGGAGGCAGATATGATCCTAGCAAGCCTCAAATTGCAAACCAGTTTCAAATGGTCACCTTATGACCGTAATCATTTTATTTCCCTCAGGAGGATAAAACACAAATTGGGTACCTATTCACATATTAAGCTGCCTCATATTGAAAAATATGCAAATTCTTTAGGCTGGAAAGAGGGCACTCTAGAAGAGCCAATCTCTAGAGAGCAGATACTAGAAAGAGAGGCTAGGAATATGCAAAAAGAGGCTGACTTGGAAACTTGTGGACAGGTTTCCTTATCATATCAAAGGCAACTTGGAGCAGCTGCCTCTTCTTCAACAACACATCAGCAAGCTGCCATGGACACTCAACAAACAAGCAGCAAAGGCAAAGAAAAGCAGGTGGAACAAGAGCAACCACCTCCCATAACTGAAGGGCAAGCAGAAAAAGAGATGGAGCAACAAGAAGAAGTGCAGCAGCAGGGAGAGCAACAGCAACAACAGGAATCACAGCAAAGAGAAGGGCAGCATGACAGAGAGCAGCCCACACAGCAAGAAGGGGCAGTTGAGGCCCCAATTCTCACTGAGCAGCAAGCTCAAAACATAGTACCTCCTAGGCAAGAGGCTGTTAATGAAACCTCAGTCCTCCAAACTCCTCAAAAGGAGGATGTAAGTAGGAAAAGGGATAGAGAGACTCCCTTGACTACATCAACAAGTCATGGTGAGAAGAGGCACAGGATGAATCCCCTTTCAGATGAAGAGATGCCTATAGGGCAATCTTTGGGTATGGGCCCGCCCAGTTTGGAGGCATCTACAAGTTCCTTCCAACAGGAACAAGAGAGGACAGTGGGAGGAGAAGTCAGCTCCTCTAGCCAGCAGAGAGAGGGTGAACTGAGCATTAAACAGCAGTTCATCGAAATAAAGAAAAGGAATCAGCCCATAAAGATACAACTATATAACCATTTGCTGAAAATGGCTCCCACCAACCAGCAGCGACTAATGTCTGCATATGATGTCCAGGAGGGCAAGATGATCATGAGTCACCTCATACCAACTACATTGCAGCCACAGTCCCCTTCAGATTACTTAAGGACCAATCTTGAGGTCCTGGCCAAGGACATCCACCCGATGGATAAAATTGAATTGCATAAACAAACAGGTGAGATGGTCTATGCTTCCTTGGCAGACAAGACATTAGATAACTACAGGCTAGAAAATAGCCTTAATAATACAGCTGCCCAACTTGAGTTGGAAAGGGCATCCTCACAAGCAAAGGACAACAGAATAAGGTCCTTAGAAGATATAATTATTGAGATTGGGCATGACCCCAAAGATATCAAGGGCATACAAGAAATATTAAAATTGAGGGATGCAGATATGGTAGCTTTAAGGAGAAAGATCAAACTCCCAGCCACTATTCACCCTCAAACAGATGAAGTAGCTCAACAAAGGCATGATCAAGATGCCACAGCTTTGCTGGTGTCTCTCTACAAGCAGCTTATCCAGACACAAGAAAAGCTGGGAGAATCAAAGGCTGCACAGGCAGTGTTACAAGCAACTCTGAAACAAAGAGAAGAAGGTCAGAACTCCCAGCCTCCTCCTCAAATCATTAACCTTGAGGAAGCAGCTCCAACTACTATTCCTCCTCCTCAACAGACTGAAAAAGCAACACCATCTACTTCTGCACCACCAACAACAGAGCAGGCCCCTAGCTTGGATATGCAAAAGCTAAGGAATGAGATTCAGGCCCTGGAAGCTCAAATGACAGAACTGAATGAGACCAGGGAGAAATTGGCCAAAGTAAATGATAGATATGACAAGTCCAAGCAGTCTGTGGCAGAAAAGGGCAGGGAGATAAAAGCCCTCAAAGACAGGATCAAAGAGCTAGAGAATGAGCTCAGATTAGATAAGGTTGTGGTTGAGCTTAAAATAGTGTTGTGGGCTAATATTGGCCAATCTATTAATGACCAATGGCAGTATATTGAAACAATCCATGAGCAGTTAGAGCTCATTCCAAAAGCACAAACTGAAATTCAAAGATCAAGAGCTGCTCTAAGCAATATGCCTGAAATTGCCACCAGGATGATTAATGTGCTTAACAATAGAACAAGTACTCAGTTGGCTGCCATGGGAATTTCAAACAGAACTGAGCACATTCAGCTAATCAAGAGGGTTCTTACACTGAGAAACTTGGTGCAGACATTAGAGAGAAGAACCCAGGACATGCAGACTGAGGTAAACAGGTTTTTGGAGAAGTTTCAGGTATTAGAAAACAGAGGGCTCCCTAGCTTACTGAACAGCGCAGGGAGACTGTTCACTCATGAGCAGTATGCCAAAAGGGTTAATGCATTTGCCACAAGTCAGATCAATGAGAAGCCTAGCTCCTCAGAGGAAACAGGGCCAGCCACAGGACAGACTCTCTACAACAGAGTAGAAAGTTTATTTTTTATAATGAATGAAATTAAACACCTATTTGAAGTGCCTCCCAATTTTTATAAATATACAGAGGCAGAGGAGACTATGGATGCAATTCTCAGGCATCATCTACCTACACTAGAATGGTGGACTAAGGCAATACAGATGATTTTATAAACAGGAAGCCGTTCAATAAATTTTGTTCATGGAAAATGCAAATTGTCATACACAGTACAGTTTAAAAGAATCAGCATGCATTAAAGATTAAAGCTGAGCCAACTCAGCAAAATTTACGGCCAACAAAGCAAGGTGAGAAGCTACAGGTGTCCAGGCCGAGAAGCTACAGCAGAGCAGCTCCAAAAGCGCATTTCTCAGCATTAATGCAGATCACTACAACCGACTCGTTGGCTTCCAATAGCCAAAATATCTTCTGACAGATAGAAAGATGCATTTATGGTGTATTAAAGGCAGCAATAACTTCTTATCTACTGTTCTGAACAAAGTTGTTGAAATATTTATTTCTCAGATGACTCAACGCCTGAGATATTTTGTAATACTGTTTGTATATATTTGCCCCTCGCACAAGCTTGCAAGGGGTTCTTGTTGATTTCTCTTGAAGAATTTCTTATGTTGTAATCCTTTCAGAGTTTAATAAAGAAAGTGATGGAATTTCTCAAAGTTCTGAAGTGTTGAATGCGTTCTGGTGTCTGTTGAAAACTGCAGGATTCCTGTGTACCTCACAATACAATAAGTTTTTCTGTAACTCTCTTTGTTATGTGTTTCAATCCGTTACAATCCATATATGTTTCTTATTTCTAAGTATTTAGCAACAAAGAAAAAGAATAACCTTCAGGATTTATTCATGCAATACCCTGAGTTCAATCTATGTTGTTAATGAATGTTTTTCTTCAGCTATAATTTTGATAAGTGTAATTCTTAATTGCTGCACTTTTAGAACATATCTTTCACAGTGACCTTTGTTTCAGGAATTCAAGTTTGCTCCTGTGCAACATGTTTCACTTTCACATCACCAGCTTAATAGAGAATTCTTAATTGCTTTCTGTTAGCTGACCATACATCACCACTTAAGTTTAAATTTTGTTTGTTTGAGATACCCAATAGGCCCTGCAGTCTGAACATCATCATTCCAGCCTTTCAAAACATTTCACAGCTCTAGACTCCATTGCCCAATGATATACTACTATCTGAACACTACATCTTAAGCACTGAAAGAAGTCCTTCAACCAAAACATAAACCAAAACCTGAGCATAATAACTAGCCTAAAATACTATCAGAATAGAGACAAATTATAAAGAGAGAGCCCTCTCTGACTACAGTTTGGCTAGAAACTGTAATCCAAAGATTGGTTAGTGGTTACCCCGGCCGTATTCCCTTGGGAGTCATAGGGAACAACCTGGGTGTTAACATAAATGGCGACTCCACTGGGGAACTCTTAGGATTTTCCAATTTCTATACATCTCTCAAAGCTACAAATCAAGCCTGAAATCAGTCAGGAGGCCTTCAAAACTGTTTCTGTGTCACATTGACAGCTTTAGGGAAGAGCTTTTTCAGTGAATCTTCATCTCAGCTTTGAAATATATATAGCCATTCCAAAATCTTTATCCAGTCCTTGCAGATATAAAAACTTCCTATAAAATCCTAAAAACAGTTAGAAACTGGCTCCCAAGAAAAATCCGCGGCATACTAGGGCAAATCCTGACCCTAATCCACCCATCATTGTTGATAATCTAAATACTATCCCTAGAAACATTAGGAAGCAGCAAAGGCAGGAGCAGCCTGCTGATTTAACCTCAGATTCAGATCATCCTAGCCTCATCTCTACTCCACGCAAGGTCCTTTTCCGGTCTACCCCTAGTTCCCCTAGTTCACCATCCACATCTCAAAGTCCTCCTCTCACATCTTCATCCACTGCACATATCCCCTTGACCAACACTCTAGGTTCACCCTTACCTATTACCCCTGTGGTACCCACTGTTCCTATTATCCCGGCTACCCCTGTTAATCCTCTAAACCCTGTAAATATGGCAAACAGATATGCACCCTTACAGTTACCTGCTAATCCTGCAGCCTTACCTCAGGATTACCAAACCAAAATCACATACTTTGACTCCACTGGCCCTTACTCTGCCATCCAACATGCTAAGAGGATGCAAGATCACTTTGAAAACTATGAAATAGATGATGACAGTGTGAGGATGAGAATTTTTGTCCAAAGCCTGACAGGTGATGTTAGAACCTGGTTCAGGTCACTTGCTGCAAACACTATCACAACCCCTGATGAGCTTTATCAAGCATTTACTAATAGATGGGAGAAGAAGAAAGATCCCCTGCACATACTTGGTGAATATGATACAATCAAGAGGGGTCCTCAAGAGACTGTTCTAGAGTATTGTGCTAGATTCAACAATGTATACAATGCGATACCACAAAACTTAAGACCTCCCCCTGATTTGGCCCTGTACAAATTCCCTGATGGATTTGATCCTGACATGGCATATCAGTTAAAGGAAAGAGACCCTCAATCCCTTGCAGAGGCCCAAAGGGTTGCTGTCACAGTGGAAGCTAACCTGATTGCCAAAAGAAACAGAGCAAGGTTGGAAAAGAGGTCTGTTTTCAAAGAGGAACCCTCTGCTTTTGATCAAAAGCTGGATGCAATACTCAATGGAATGAAAAGATTGGGTGATAGAGTGGAATCGGTTGAGAGAAAATCATCATGGGAAGCACCACAGAACAACCCTCCTAGGAATCCAAATTTTAGGAGAACTCAAAACCCAGGCATTGGCAAGCCCAGTGCTGACCAAGACATAAGACCTCCTTTCCAAGAAAATTATGCTGAAACTTCCACATCAACTGAACCCAATGAAGATTCTCAGATTAATTTAATGGGTCTAGATGGTGAAAGTCAAGTTTTCTTAACACAACAAGATCATGAGGATGATGAAATCAAACTGTTCCAAACTAAATCAGGTGAATCCTTTGACTTTAAACAAGGCTATGACACTGCTGTTTATGAAGTCCATAAACAATACAAGCTAAGGAGTAGAACTGTGAATATAAATCAGCCTGAAAAGGTGAAGGATAATCAGCAGCCTAAAAGAGCCATAGTCACAGAGCCTAATGACAAAACAAATTCACCTGCAGAAGAAGTAATTATTGAAGAGATTACTGAACCATTGTCTTTAAAACAGCAGCCTATGGCTACTTCATCCTCACACCCTAATTTAAATGTTACTCCTCAAGAGATGAGTAAAAAAGACAAATCTCAAAATCAAGATAAGAATCAAGAAGAAGAGTTAGTGAACAAGGAAAGGACTGTTATCCATAACCCTAAGACCCAATCTGAAAAACCCTTTGACCTAGAAACTGAAATTGGCAAACTAAAGATAGCAATTACTCTCTCAGAACTAGCCAAGCATGACATCTATAAACAACAGATCAAGAAGTCCCTTCAACTCACTGGCAACAAAGATGATGTTAATGTGTTGGATGATACCCCAGAACTACTGTTTGGCCCAGAAGTGGATGGAAAAACAGTAGTCACAGGGGTATTACCTTTTTATGTCAGCTTACATATTCATGATAAAATATTACATAATGTAATGTTTGACTCAGGTGCCTCTCACAATCTCATGCCAAAAGCAGTCATGGAGAGATTGAATCTAGATATAACAAGACCTTACAAGGACCTATTTTCCTTTGACTCCAGCCAAGTCAAGTGTTTAGGTCTCATAAAAGATTTATGTGTGTCTCTGGTTCAATACCCAAACAAAACAATTCTGATGGATGTCGTAGTTGTTGATATCCCACCTAAGTATGGGATGTTGTTATCAAGATCATGGGGAGCTAAACTCCAAGGTTCCCTACAATTAGACATGTCATATGCCACCATCTCTGTTTTTGGGCAACCAAAAAGACTATACAGAGAAACACTCATGAAATACATGGTCAGCAGTGAAGAAAAGCCTCAAAACTTTCCCATATATGCTGTCCATTCAGACATAGACTCATACATTCTCTTCAACGACAGCACAACTCTCTCAAAAAATGATGTTGAGACCAAAATACTCATAGAGGAGGAAGACTCTAATGAAAGAATTACCACCCATGAAACAACAGTCAATCAATCACAAGACACTGCTGCTGCCCTAGTTGTCAAGCATATCCAATCAAACGATGAGACTGTCCTAGGAGACAAGCCAGATGAAAAACCAAAACTTCAACTTACATTGCCAGCCCATGAACAGATCATTAAATCTCCTTCCCAACAAGATATTCTATGGTTCCTTGAATTTGATGGCTCAGTCAACAAATTAGGGGCAGGAGCTGGAGTTTGGGTACACAATAAAGAAAACAGTCATGCAGAAGGTAGAGCCTATAGATTAAACTTCAGATGTACTAATAACATGGCAGAATATGAAGCTCTTTTACTAGGCCTCAAGTTAGTAAAGTTCTTGCAAGCTGCCAAGGTTTCAATCATGGGTGATTCAGATTTAGTTATCCAACAAGTGAAGGGAAATTTTGTCACCAATGACAAAAGACTAAGGTCTTATAGGTCTGCTGTTGCTGAAGTACTAAACTTTTTCGCTGAATTCCAAATCACTAAAATTCCTAGAACCCACAATCTGCATGCTCATAGTTTGGCCACATTTGCTAGTACTTGCAAATTACCATTGGAACCTAACAATTGTTTCACAGCTGAGATAAAACACAGACCCTCCATTCCAAACAATGTTAAAGATTGGCAAGTATTTGAGGATGATATGCAAATAAACCATTTTTTAACTCTGCAACAAGAGTTTGCAAGATTAAATATTGACACTGATAGAGCAAGTCAATCACAAATACTTGATAGAGCAAGTCCATCACAAATACAGTTTGAACAGATCAACCACCCAATATCACCTAGAACAGCAAAACAAATGCTAAATCCAACTATTTTCAACAAGGAAAACATTCAGCAAATTCAACCAATCAGTTGTGAAGAAGTGGCCAATGCTGAAACTGAAATCATAGAGCTGAAAGACAATTTTCTGCCAACAGGCCTAACTCCACTAGAGGACATCTTTGATTCAAATGATATTCCCAGAAAACCAAAAATGCAGCCCTTAAATGCAGCCATTGAAGAATGCAACATTGGTACCATTGACAAACCCAAAATAATAAAATTATCTGCATCTCTACCTCCTGATCAAAAGCCTAAATACATTGACCTCTTTAAAGAGTTCCATGATGTTTTTGCATGGAGTTATGAGGACCTAAAGTCCTATGACACCTCTGTTATCCAGCATACTATCCCTCTCAAGCCTGATCAAAAACCATTTAAACAAAAATTAAGGAGGATCAATCCTATGCTTCTCCCAGCAATGGAACAAGAGGTGCAGAAAATGTTCAAGGCAGGCATCATAGCACCTATCAGATTCTCTGAATGGATTTCAAACTTAGTTCCCATAAGAAAGAAAACTGGAGAAATAAGGCTGTGTGTGGATCTTAGAAATCTGAACCAAGTATCCCTCAAAGACAACTATCCCTTACCCAAGATGGATCACATTCTCCAAAGAGTGGTAGGGGCCTCAAGGATCTCATTACTTGATGGATTCTCAGGATTTAATCAAATCTTAGTACACCCTGATGATCAAGACAAAAATGCATTCACAACCCCATGGGGAACTTTCAAATATGTAAAAATGCCTTTTGGATTGAAAAATGCAGGGGCAACTTTTCAAAGAGCAATGGATATTGCTTTTGCCAAGGAGATTCATGACTTTCTTGTCATTTACTTAGATGACTTTACACCTTTCTCAAAATCAGATCAAGAACATTTGAAACATTTAAGACAGATCTTCCTAACATGCAGGAAATATGGAATTTCCTTGAATCCCAAGAAATCCTTATTTGGTTTAGAGGAAGGTAAGCTACTAGGGCACATCATTTCTAAAGATGGCATTAGAATTGCCCCAGATAGGATACAGGCTATCTTACAAATGCCCCACCCAAGAAATATCAAAGAGTTGCAAGGATTCTTGGGAAAAATCAATTTCTTGAGAAGGTTTATCCCCAACTTAGCAGAGTTGATCAGATTGCTAAATAACATGCTAAAGAAGGATTCAAAAGTAAAATGGACTGTTGAAGCCAATCAAGCCTTTGAAGGTATAAAGCTGGCCCTTACCCAAACCCTAGTCTTGACCAATCCTCAATTTGACAGAGAATTTATCATTTTCTCTTTTGCCTCCCAGCATACTATTGCTGTTGTTTTGTTACAGAAAGATGACCAAGGAAATGAGAAGCCAATTGCTTTCTTTAGCAGAGCTCTTAGAGATGCACCTTTAAAATATCAAATCATGGAAAAGCAAGCTTATGCTTTGGTCAAAGCCATTAAAGACTTTAGGATTTATATCCTCTATTCACATGTTATAGCTTACGTACCAAGTCCTACTGTCAAAGACATTCTCACCCAAGAAAATTTAGAGGGCAGAAGAGGAAAGTGGATTGCCAACATTTTGGAATTTGATATTGAGATAAAACCTACAAAACTAATAAAAGGGCAAGGTTTGGCCAAACTAATGACAGAAGCAAATTTCCAAGCCTTAGACATCAACCAGCTGGACAGTGAACCGGAGCTGGCGACTCCAAAGATCAATGTAGCCTTTGAACAATCCCCTTGGTACTCTGATATATGTTATGTATTGCAAAACCTGTGTGCTCCCCCAGGATTGTCCAGAACTAAATGTAGGTTCTTAAAAATGAAAGCTTCTAAATTATGTGTTATGGATGGAAATTTATTTTGGAAAAACCATGAAGGGATATTGCTAAACTGCCTAGTTGAGAATGAAACTGACAATATCATAAAAGAATTTCATGCAGGTGACTGTGGTGGACACTTGTACTGGAAGTCCACTGTGGATAAAATACTAAGGGCTGGCTACTACTGGCCCACCCTGTTCTCTGATGTCAAGAAATTCACCACCTCATGTCATAAATGTAAAGTGTTTGAGGGAAAGAGACAGTTGCTGCCACTTCCCTTGAGGCCTATTGCAACAGAGAGACCTTTTCAACAATGGGGCCTGGATTTCATTGGGGAAATTCATCCCTCATCTTCAGGCCAACATAGATGGATCTTAACAGCCACAGACTACTTCACCAAGTGGATTGAAGCTATTCCATGCAGACAAGCAAATGATTCCACTATCATTCAGTTCTTGGAGAACAACATATTGGCTAGATTTGGCTGCCCTGACAAAATAATAACAGACAATGCTGCTGCTTTCAGATCCAAGAAAATGGTGAATTTCTGCCACAAATTTCACATTACCTTAGGCCATTCTACTGCATACTATCCCCAAGGTAATGGCCTTGTTGAGTCATCAAACAAAAGCCTAGTAAACATTATAAAGAAAGTGCTAGAAGAGAACAAAAAGAATTGGCATAAGAAGCTTGTGAATGCTCTATGGGCAGATAGACTAAAAACCAAAAGATCAATTGGGACCAGCCCATATGAGTTAGTTTATGGATTAGAAGCCAAATTCCCTTCATCACTAGGGGTGCCTGTTATGAAACTTCTTCAAGAAAGCCAAGCTGAACCAAATGATATGCAAAGAAGAATCAATCAAATCATATGTTTACAGCAGACTAGAGACCAAGTTTTCAGCAGAGTTCAAGTTCTACAAGAAAAATTAAAGAAGGCCTTTGACAGAAGAACTAAGGCAGAAGATTTCAACATTGGTGACAAAGTCCTCAAGTGGGATTCAAGAAGAGAGGATAAGGGAAAACATGGAAAATTTGATTCCCTCTGAAGAGGACCATTTGCTTTCCAAGCAGTACAAGGAAACAACACTTATTTCCTTAAAAGTCTTAATGAAACTGATTTGGATGAAGGTCCTGTGAATGGCAGGATGCTGAAGCACTATTTTGACTACCACCCATAAGTGCAGCCTGAGTTTTCCCTTGTACATATCCATATGTATATATTATTTTCTGTTAAGATGTAAAAATGCAATTTCTCAAAGTTTTCTCAACTACCAGCAAAAGGTAAATAGGATCAAGAGGTCTACCAAGAAGGGAAGTACACAATTTTGGCATTTCAAAGCAGCAAACTTCAAAATTTTGATAAAAGCAGTCAAGGGCCAAGGCAATCTGACCTGCTGTTCTTGGTCTTTCAAATGAAAAACCATCCCCATGTGGAGCCACTGTTAGCTACCTATACCAATAGGTTTCATATTTCATGATTGGCAATGAAAAGGTCCAAATATGCTTTGCTTTGATGATGCAAAGATCACATATTTCCAAGAGAATACAATCTGTGCTTATAGCTTGATGTGGATTCAATTTTTGATGGATGATCCAACAGCCTAATCTGGATCATTCCATGTTTTAAATTTCCAGTTGTAGAATAGAGAAAGAAGTCTGTCCAAACTGTTTAATCTTGGAAGACAAGTAGTTTAGGTAGAGAAGAAAGGCTCCCAACAACTTAATCTGGGACCTTGGAGGAAATAAGGGTAGAAGTAGATAGACCATCAAAAGAAAAAAGCCAAAGAAAAGAAAAGGCAAGTAAGGGTCTGCAAGCCTAAGTGCACCCTCCAAGAAGAAATAAAAAATGCTAGGCAAGTAGATGGGTAGGCAGATGGGGTTGCAGAAGTATCATTCCTTATAATTGAAGGTATGCTAAACTATTTCACAAAAGCAGAATCAATGGATTGAGAAGTCCTTCTTCTCTATCAGGTTGCAGCAAAGCAAAGAAGCATGTCTAACTTCCCACTTATCCCCTTTCCCATTCATTACTAATATCCCCTCATCAGTTGTGATTCATGGAAGAATTGATGGTTTTATGGGGGTTCTTAGTCCCTTAAAAGCCACATTTCTTGTCTAAAACTCTTTTCATTTTGCTCTACTCCCTAAGCTAAGTTATTTTCAAACAAACTTAGTGGTATCTCCCCTCATCTACTCCTTTCATCCATATCAACCCTAACTCTATTATATAATTCCCCTATATTACCCTTTCCCTAGTATTATAACACCATGGTGTATAAACCCCAAACATTGTATAAATATCCCTCCCCTTGGCATTATAGCCATATGTTCTCTGTCAGGGATCAAAATGACATCTGGTCACTTTGATAAACCTAAGTCTAACCCCCCTCCTCTCTTCTGAATCCATTTGGCTCATTAAAACCTTCATTTGCTAAGAAAACCTTGGAAAAAACCCTTTACCCATAACCCGCTTTGTATTATGAAATAACACAAAAACCCACTTTTTGCCATTTATCCAAAGTCTCCACCAGCATTATTTCATTCCGAAAAAATACATTGAAAAACATTAAAAAACACCATATCCCTAAGTTTTTCCGCCGGGCGCAAACTCCAAAAAATATGTTATTTTAATCCTTCGTCTGCCCCCGCGTCCGTATCATCCGATCAAATCATCAACCCATCAACCGTCCGATCAGGCACTTTTGATCGGACGGCTATTATGAATATCGGGTTGGGCCCGAGGTTCGACGTTTAGCACCCGAGAAACTATCAGAGGGTGACGTCAGGCCTCTGCCACGCGTCGCCCTCACAGCTTCTCGGGTCGGCCTCTGACAAAACCGTCGTCGTATTGTAAGCGGTCCGAGAAAACCATTACCGCTGTTCCACTTACCACCTGTTTTGCCGGGCTTGCGTCATCCCCACGTCAGAGCCACGTCACTACCACCTCGCCATCGCATCAACTCCTTCGTCTGCCCCCGCGCTGATATGGCCGCCACCTCACTATCCCCGTGGACCAATTGCAGCCTGCCACATCACCCGGTGACGTCATGCTGACGTCATCCGACTCCGACCCCACCCGATGACGTCATGCTGACGTCATCCCAAAAACGCGCCAATATTGCCAAAAATCCATATTTAGGCCAAAATGTCATGTTTTTTCCACTTTTGGCAAAAGAAACTCTAGCTATTTCTGCATGCTGCTCACGTTCAAACCAGCGCCAACCTGCTAAAGCTGATTCCAAGACCGCCGGCGCCTCCATTGCACCTGCATTTGCAACTCTTACCGGTGAAATTACCAGGTATTCCTCAAAATCATTCCATGAGCCTGGTTTTATCCGTATTTCCTCAAGCAAACTGTTAAGAGACTGTAAAACACTGTTTTCACCATCAAATACACAGTGACTTGCACCCATTTTCAACCAGTGAAGCCATAAACCTCCTGCAGAGCCGCATTTGACAAATTAAGCTGAATTCACAGCTAGTTCACGCAGTCGTGAACTAGAAATTTCAATTGACCAGATTCACCACAGAAAATACTCCTGGTCAGTCCTGCTACTGTTTTATCAATCCTTTAGACAGTATTTCAACTGCTGTTTATTCAATTTGCCTTCTGTTTCTTACAATTCACTTCCATTGCAAGAAAACATTCCTCTCTGTTGTTCTGCTCGATTGAAACCGGTTCACCTACAGTTCAAAAGCTTCAGTAGCCATGGAGACACCAATAGCCCTGAATGTCCAGCCTCTGAATGCCCCTCATAGGGAAATAGCATGGAAAGCCCTGGGAGATGTGGATTATCAGATGTTAGATTGGTTTCCAATGGGTTCCAAGTTCAATATTCACATGCTCAATGAACTAAAAGCCCAACACCTTGGTGGAGCTGATATTTTAGGGATTTGGGACTCAAATTTGCCCATTTACAACCTCCCTCAAGTAAATGCCCTCCCAGATTTGATCCATAAATGCCAGGAATGCTATGATCCTTGCCAGAGAGCTGTTCTCAGTCCTACAGGCTCAGTTTTGTTCTTTATCACCCCAGGACCCATCAATGAGATGCTACATTTCCACTCTGCAAGGCCATTGACCCCTCTTTCCATGCTGGACTTAATAAAGAAGGGGAGGAATCTGTCAAGTGCCCAGATTACCAAAATTAACCATTTATTTCTACAGCCAAGCTCTGAAACTATAAGGACTCCTCCTATTGGATATCACTACCTGAATGACTTGGGCAGAATGCTAGTGGATTTGATCAGCTATGTCCTGGGCTTTAAAGGAATTGAGGATGTTGATGAGACTATAATGGCAATGCTGTCCATATTTTCTCCTGGAAAGCCTCCAGCTGTACACTATGACTATGCCACTTATATTGCAGAAAAGATCCATGAACAGCTAATGAATCTACCAAGGGAAAGGGTGTTCAGATACACCTCATACATCTACCACCTGTTCTTGTTTTATCACCCAGACAGTTTCTCCATTCCCTTCAAGAAACTTAATGCCCAGGGGAATCCAAGGTCAGTTGTGTTCTGGACTCCAGTTTTCCATCATGTTTCTCAATCGCCATACACATACTGTGAATTTATAGACCTGTTCATTCACCCAGCTATGACATTATTGTATGGTGTCCCTCCTCCAAGGTTAACCGATGACATGCAGAGAATTCTCCATCTCTCCAAATCCTACAGCATTGGTGATTGGTATTTTTACCAGCATCACACAGTAATCAGAGTATATGGCTGTGAGTTGGACCCTTTTAGGCTTCCAAGGTATGTCCCCATGAGACTTTTTGCCTTAGAATATTTCAAGCAGTTTGGATATGCTGACTACTTCCATTTCCAAAGCAAAAACAAGAAGGTACAACTGAAGGTAAGGAGCCAGCTAGGCCCCTTTTTGTACAACAAAAGAGAGGAGGGATGGAAGGAGGCAGATATGATCCTAGCAAGCCTCAAATTGCAAACCAGTTTCAAATGGTCACCTTATGACCGTAATCATTTTATTTCCCTCAGGAGGATAAAACACAAATTGGGTACCTATTCACATATTAAGCTGCCTCATATTGAAAAATATGCAAATTCTTTAGGCTGGAAAGAGGGCACTCTAGAAGAGCCAATCTCTAGAGAGCAGATACTAGACAGAGAGGCTAGGAATATGCAAAAAGAGGCTGACTTGGAAACTTGTGGACAGGTTTCCTTATCATATCAAAGGCAACTTGGAGCAGCTGCCTCTTCTTCAACAACACATCAGCAAGCTGCCATGGACACTCAACAAACAAGCAGCAAAGGCAAAGAAAAGCAGGTGGAACAAGAGCAACCACCTCCCATAACTGAAGGGCAAGCAGAAAAAGAGATGGAGCAACAAGAAGAAGTGCAGCAGCAGGGAGAGCAACAGCAACAACAGGAATCACAGTAAAGAGAAGGGCAGCATGACAGAGAACAGCCCACACAGCAAGAAGGGGCAGTTGAGGCCCCAATTCTCACTGAGCAGCAGGCTCAAAACATAGTACCTCCTAGGCAAGAGGCTGTTAATGAAACCTCAGTCCTCCAAACTCCTCAAAAGGAGGATGTAAGCAGGAAAAGGGATAGAGAGACTCCCTTGACTACATCAACAAGTCATGGTGAGAAGAGGCACAGGATGAATCCCCTTTCAGAGGAAGAGATGCCTATAGGGCAATCTTTGGGTATGGGCCCGCCCAGTTTGGAGGCATCTGCAAGTTCCTTCCAACAGGAACAAGAGAGGACAGTGGGAGGAGAAGTCAGCTCCTCTAGCCAGCAGAGAGAGGGTGAACTGAGCATTAAACAGCAGTTCATCGAAATAAAGAAAAGGAATGAGCCCATAAAGATACAGCTATATAACCATTTGCTGAAAATGGCTCCCACCAACCAGCAGCGACTAATGTCTGCATATGATGTCCAGGAGGGCAAGATGATCATGAGTCACCTCATACCAACTACATTGCAGTGCAGGGAGACTGTTCACTCATGAGCAGTATGCCAAAAGGGTTAATGCATTTGCCACAAGTCAGATCAATGAGAAGCCCAGCACCTCAGAGGAAACAGGGCCAGCCACAGGACAGACTCTCTACAACAGAGTAGAAAGTTTATTTTTTATAATGAATGAAATTAAACACCTGTTTGAAGTGCCTCCCAATTTTTATAAATATACAGAGGCAGAGGAGACTATGGATGCAATTCTCAGGCATCAGCTACCTACACTAGAATGGTGGACTAAGGCAATACAGATGATTTTATAAACAGGAAGTCGTTCAATAAATTTTGTTCATGGAAAATGCAAATTGTCATACACAGTACAGTTTAAAAGAATCAGCATGCATTAAAGATTAAAGCTGAGCCAACTCAGCAGAATTTACGGCCAACAAAGCAAGGTGAGAAGCTACAGGTGTCCAGGCCGAGAAGCTACAGCAGAGTAGCTCCAAAAGCGCATTTCTCAGCATTAATGCAGATCACTACAACCGACTCGTTGGCTTCCAATAGCCAAAATATCTTCTGACAGATAGAAAGATGCATTTATGTTGTATTAAAGGCAGCAATAACTTCTTATCTGCTGTTCTGAACAAAGTTGTTGAAATATTTATTTCTCAGATGACTCAACGCCTGAGATATTTTGTAATACTGTTTGTATATATTTGCCCCTCGCACAAGCTTGCAGGGGTTGTTGTTGATTTCTCTTGAAGAAGTTCTTATGCTGTAATCCTTTCAGAGTTTAATAAAGAAAGTGATGGAATTTCTCAAAGTTCTGAAGTGTTGAATGCGTTCTGGTGTCTGTTGAAAACTGCAGGATTCCTGTGTACCTCACAATACAATAAGTTTTTCTGTAACTCTCTTTGTTATGTGTTTCAATCTGTTACAATCCATATATGTTTCTTATTTCTAAGTATTTAGCAACAAAGAAAAAGAATAACCTTCAGGATTTATTCATGCAATACCCTGAGTTCAATCTATGTTGTTAATGAATGTTTTTCTTCAGCTATAATTTTGATAAGTGTAATTCTTAATTGCTGCACTTTCAGAACATATCTTTCACAGTGACCTTTGTTTCAGGAATTCAAGTTTGCTCCTGTGCAACATGTTTCACTTTCACATCACCAGCTTAATAGAGAATTCTTAATTGCTTTCTGTTAGCTGACCATACATCACCACTTAAGTTTAAATTTTGTTTGTTTGAGATACCCAATAGGCCCTGCAGTCTGAACATCATCATTCCAGCCTTTCAAAACATTTCACAGCTCTAGACTCCATTGCCCAATGATATACTACTGTCTGAACACTACATCTTAAGCACTGAAAGAAGTCCTTCAACCAAAACATAAACCAAAAACCTGAGCATAATAACTAGCCTAAAATACTATCAGAACAGAGACAAATTATAAAGAGAGAGCCCTCTCTGACTACAGTTTGGCTAGAAACTGTAATCCAAAGATTGGTTAGTGGTTACCCCGGCCGTATTCCCTTGGGAGTCATAGGGAACAACCTGGGTGTTAACAAGTAAAACTCACTCAAAATATTAATTAAATTAATGAAATAATTCACTATAATGATATAATCATATTTTATTCTCACAAATAAAACCCACTCAAAATATTAATTAAATTAATGAAATAATTCACTATGATGATATAATCATATTTTATTCTCATAAATAAAACCGACTCGAAATATTAATTAAATTAATGATTCATTCTAATATGTTTACGCATATTAAAAATGTTAATCAGAATAATTATCTAAAATGATGAACTAATTAGAATAATAATGAGGTTGGATGATATAATCAGATCTTAGTCCCATCTATGTCTGACATGCCTTTACAATGAAGATAAAGAATATAAAATATCAATTATAGTACGATATTAATAAATATATTTCCCAATTTAGGGTTGGATGATATAATCAGATCTTGGTGCCAACTATGTATGACATGCCTTTACAATGAAGATAAAGAATATCAAATATCAATTATAATACAATATTAATGATTATAATTCCCAATTTAGGGTTGGCTCGCATGCCCTCTCTAGTGGTGATTGCTTAGAGATTCAAATCCCTCCAATTTAGTCCATAAACCTCGAATTTGGTCCATAAACCATGTATTGGCCTCGTCTAATTACTGATTCTTCTGATATATATACGGTGATACAATCATGATGATGCGCAGGCTAGGGTTTCTTTGCAGTGAGATTGAAGTTTAAATTGCAGTTATGTACTCTCAAAATCATTTGCACGGTAATACAGACATGCGAACCAACTTTATGGCTCTGGTGAAGGATGTGGGTTCCTTACTGTTTCAGTTTAAACTTCTTGCTTGGTTCTGTAATCATACATGCACGGTGACGCGTGGGCTAGGGTTTCAATACTCTCTATAGTGAAATTGGATTTAGGTGCATAGCTATTTACAGTTCTGTGCTCACTGACATAATATGCGCAGTTATACAAAGACGGTGAACCAACTTTATCATTCCGTGAATTCTTTGTAGTGATTGCATGATGATTTAATACAAGCACAGTGATTTCTAATACAGCACCGTGATTTAATTTGCACCGTTATACAGAGACGGTGAACCAACTTTATCTTCTGTGAATTCTTTACAGTGATTTTCGTGATGATTTAATACAATCACAGTGATTTCTAATAACAGCACGGTGATTTCTCGGGACGATAACCCTAACGTGAATTATGTGCACTTGTTCCTTCTATCATTCTTATTTATTTATTTTATTTTTCTGAGCAATTCACCATGGATTCTTACAAACATGCTTTTAAATATTATATATAAAAAACTATTAGAAAAAACAAAAGAAGAGAAGCCAAGTTTAAAAAATAATTAGATGTAAGGTTAGTTATAAATTTAAGTTTAGATTTTGGATATTTGGGAAAGATAAGATTTAAACATTCATAGAAAAGATAGGTTCAATGCTATTAAGGAAAATGGGAGTTTGGTTATAAAAAATAAAAATAAAGGTTAGGAAAAGCCAATTAATTTAAGAATCAAAAAATTTTAAAAAACTAAAAAAAACAATTAGTGAAAAAGGGAATTCAAGAAAATGGAAAAACAATTCATTTAGGGAGAAACAAAAAAAATGAAGAATTAAGGAATAAAAGAAAAATTAACAAATAATTTCGCCTTAAATAGCTTGGAAAGTATGAGCATCAATATGACATACTAAATAAATTTCTAAGCTTAAAGGGTGAGACATATTTATAAATGATGGTCTCATCCAAAAAAAGAAATTCAAAAGTTAAAAGAAATTAGTAAGGAAATAAAATGGGCAAAAATTAGGAATTGAAAAGATATTAGGGAAAGAGAAAAAAGGGCATTTAGGACACAATGCTTGAATCCTCTTTTCTAATTGTTATTTTGTTCCATGGCACTTAGATCCTATGTTAAGTTGGATGCTGAGTGAAATTCATATTATTTTTATCCTTGAAACTTGGGAGCATGAACAACCTAAGGTCCCTATCATAGAAGAATTTGTCTTGTAGTTGATGTGGAAGAGAAAATCCTATCATGAAGAGATTGGAGGCATAGCTTGTTACATCAAAAAAGTACTTTTTCATCACATTTGACATCATAAGAGAGGCCCTCGCAATGAGTGCAAATGAATGGATATTTCTTTTTTTTTAAATAACATTTGTTTTTCTATAAACAAAATTGGATTTTGGCCAGAACCAATACATCCATAAGCAACATAATGTTCATCTCCGTGCAAAATTGTTCTAGCCATAGGTAGAAGATATTTTGAGATTTCTTACCTATTTCGTTTACTGCATTATTCTTATATAGTCGCCAAAAATTCTCATTAAACATTACATACTTACATTGCATTAAAAAAAAAAATGAGATAAATGACTAGTCTACATCTTTTGAAACCGGTTGTCTTTCTTCGTCCATCTTTGTTGCTGCAGGTTCTATTGGCCTCCTCTGCTTTGAGTTGTGATCCTGCCTCCACTTCCTATGCGAGGTTTCCAGGTGTATCATCGTGAATGTCTAGGTGTACCGTATTTGGTGAGCAGGAGTGTCCTAAGTGCCACGATCGTTCTCATTATCACCATCCTCCCCAAGCCGATTTTGGTCATAATTACATTCGAGGTGGCCTGAACAATTTCCATATTTTTCCTCATACTTTCTAACTAGCTCATTACAATAGAGAAATGGGATCTAGCTTCAAAAATGATTTTCCCTTCTATGTGTGATATCATTTTCTCTATTTCACACTTGAATATCCCCGAAGAGTTCTCAAATGAACCTCCTGCACCATTTCCTGACAGGGAATCCATTTCTTTATTTTTAACAGGATGAGAACCTAACCATAAAGCAAAGGCCCTAGCGATCCATCTCCTTATAGTCGAGATCAAATCCAAGTTGACGGCCCCAAGGGTCACTTTAGAATCAATGCCTCTCATTAATGTTCTTTCTGCGAGAAAATTCATTTCCATTTCTTCCTCCTCCAAGAAAAATTCCCGCACGATCGGCTGATAATAGCCCTCCTTCAAATTTGTATGTTTATGTCCTTCACATCCCCTTCCCATTAAATCAAGGTCGCTTGCCTTCTAGCTATTTGCGCTCCTATCAAGAAGTACCATACTTATCCACTTGGGAGATGATTTATCAATCCTTTCTTCGTTCCTTCTTCTGCATGTCATCTGAACCAGGTAGTTAAGACAACAATAATTCCCTCTGACATTTGTTTCACCCTTCTCTAGGCCGCTCCTATATATCAAGGAGATGCATTTATTTTGTATCATGGAACTTGAAATATAGTTGTGGGACCTTCATCTACCGTCAATTCGCCCTGCTTCAAGGTGGCAGCCTTGTTGGCTTGTTGATCCACCATTTTGTTAAATTCCCTTTTTATATGGAAACTTTCAATAAATTCAAATTTGTCCAACATAAGAATTGTTCTTTGCATAGTTGGACTTAGCTCAAATTCTTGATGTTTGGACCATTTGATACATTTTTGAATAGTTATAAGGGAGTCACCAAACATAGATAAGTGAGTGATGCCATCATCAAGAGCCTGTCTCAATCCTTGCCATAAGTCGAGTTCTTCTGCTCTATTATTTGTGGCTACTCCCAACCCCGTGCATACTTTTTCCATATTTGTTCATTGGGGCATAGAATTACCCCTCCTACTCCAACCTCCCCAACAAATGAATGGATATTTCATACATTACTCGTAAGAAGATTTATATAGAAATTTATTATTTAATGCCTATTAATTGTAAGTTTTATGAGAAAAGCCATTTAAATAAAAGCTGCCCTAGAAATAACTTAGAACAATTTATAGTTTGAGAAGCAAAAGCAACAACAAAAAATATTCATATTATTATTTTGAGCAATGATTACAATCGCAAGGCTCAAGCACAATAGTCATTATATGAAGTATTATCTAAATTGTGAAATTCAAGGTTCAAATATCAAGTGAGTGTTCACACCAAAATAATAATAATAATTATTATTATTATTATTATTATTATTATTATTATTATTATTATTATTATGATAATTCAAACCCTAATCCTTTATGACTAGATAAGGGCATTATTTTTAGCTATCACATCTTTAAAAAATTCTAAAGACACAACAAAAAATTTGTTTATTATTTTTCCTTTTCATTAAAAGTGCCATCAAATTTTAAAACAAAATAAAAATTGATTAATTCTTCACCCAGAACTTATCCTCTAGAATAGATTGCTTATTTTCACTTCCCATTAAACCTCTACTTTGACAAACTTGATTCAACTTTTTAAAACATTTAAACATTTGTCACTTGTTACATTCTTTTTGGATTCATATTTTCTCATATTTTTATATTTATATTTAATTCACCCAGAATTGAATATAATTTTATTTAAAAGTTCTCAACTTCAAATTATTTCACAATTATATCATATTTCCTTATTAAAAAAGAAATGACCATTTTCTTAATACTTTTATATCATGATATCAAATCATATCATTTTTTTCAAAAGCAGATATTTTAGTTTTTGTATTATAATAACATTTAAAAATAAAAATAATAAATATTAAACATTAATTATTATGTAAATAAAAAATAAATAAAAATGTTCATTGAAATAATAATCCATTATAACAATTTAAAAATACGCCTAAAATAATACCTCATATAACTCATTATATAATGATTCATTATAATAACTTTTAAAATATTAATTGGAATAATTACATACTATAATGAATTAATTAAAATAATAAATTTTAATGATATAATTAGATCTTAATACCATCTATGTAATGACATGATTTTACAATGAAGATAAAGAATATAAAATATTAATTATAGTACGATAACCTTAAAAAGGGAGATTTAATAACTTTTAAAATATTAATTGGAATAATTACATACTATAATGAATTAATTAAAATAATAAATTATAATGATATAATTAGATCTTAATCCCATCTATGTAATGACATGATTTTACAATGAAGATAAAGAATATAAAATATTAGTTATAGTACGATAACCTTAAAAAGGGAGATTCCGCATTATAATTTTGGGGTGATACTAATACGGTTGTACAGTGATAAGACCTTGGTTCTGAGCTGATAGAAGCGTGATGATGCGTGGGCTAGGGTTTCTATTGAATTCTACTTTGCATATTCGTGCTCACAAAATCATCTTCACCGTAATACAAACATGGTGAACCAACTTTATCGCTCTGGTGAAGCACGTGGATTCCTCTACCATTTCAATTTTAAACTTCTTGCTTGGTTTTGCAGTTATACAACCAGGTTTCAATATACAAAGACCGTGAACCAACTATCCCTGTGTAAATTCTTTGTATTATTTCTATTATAAGCGTAATGATCTAAGACAATCACAGTAATGTCTAATACCAGCAGGGTGATTTCTCTGAAGTGATTGTCGCCATTCAAACCTTAACTTGGAGGAAGTGCACTCATTCTATGAATATTAAATGGATTCTAAACACTTACCGACATCAATACAAAAGACCTAAACCTAAGAAATTTCACAAAGTAATAAAGTAGGTTCTTAGATAAACCTAAGAAATTTCACAAAGTAGTAAAGTAGGTAAATAGATAAGTGAGAGTAGATACGGTGTAAATCCATTGTCAATTTATGGAAATTTCGAGGAAAAATTAAATCAAATAACTGAACTTACATAACTAAGCTTTTAGAAAATACTTGCAAACGGTATCATCGCAATATCACTTAATAAAGATTTCAAAGAGTGTTAGAGGAGCTAAACTATATATCAATAGCTTATAAGTTTAGGTTTGGAAATTTCAATTTAAAATTAGAATTGTTTGAAATTAATGGAGAAGGTTTGTTTCACGTTATGTGTTTTAGTTTAGACTTGGTTCTTATTTTTTAGGAGATAATTTTGATCTTTTATTTATTTATGATTTTATGATCAATGGATGTGAGCTTAGTCTCAAGGTGTAGCTCGTTCCACTGAGCTGCAAGTTTCATTTGCATGTTTCATTCTAATTTGTCTTTCCATTTTTTATCATTGTATCATAGGGGATAGAGTATTGCAAGAGGAATTGCTCGTGGACAGGATTGAATTGAAGATTGCATGTGAGACTTAAGCTCGTACAATTTTTTATTTTTATTTATTTTTTAGCGTGCCCCCAACAAAGAGAAGTCATGATGATCAAAGGTGGCAGTACATAGGGAAAGCATGTTGATCAGTGTTGCTACTCCCGCAGGCTGATAACTTATAGGAATTTTCTTCAATGAGACCTGCACCAAAGTGAAGTGGCACTAGTGTTTTTTTCATGTTAGAGGCAACCTGAAACCAGATGTACCTATGTTGGTGGTCTTGTCTAGAATTTTTTTGTATATTGAAGGTCATCTATCTAGAGTTGGATCAATAGCACCAAGATCTAGAGCTATGGAAGGATCTAGAGTTAAATCCATAGATCAATTGTTGGAGGATCTGGAGGTAGATCTGAATCATGATCTTAAATTATTTTTGTTTGATGTTTTGGTTCTCCTGAGACGATGAGGTTGGAACTTGGTTTGTGGATTGTGGAGCATCTACTGATATGACATATAGTAAAAATTGGCATGAAAATTTTAAGGAGACCAATAATGGTGCTAACATCTACCTCGGAGATGACATAGCATATCATATTAAAGGGTGTTATCACTCCATAATTTCTTAATCCTATGAAAGAAACCCAGAGCTAACCACAAAACCGCTTTTAAGTTTAGAAGCTAGCCCTTCTAAACTCAGAGAGAGATCTCTCTGTTAGATTTAGATTTGTTTGTAGTTTTGAATTGTTGGGTTGTTAGATTTAGATTTGTTTGTAGTTTTGAATTGCTTGGTTGAGGCTGCAAGGTAAGCCCATTGGGAAATGGATTCAAAGTCTTAGAATGATCAAGTGCATAAATATCAAACCAAAAATAATAGGGCAAGGTAGGCAGGCCTTTGGATCTTCGTAGGTTGATTATGTGATACGGAGGAAAAAGGTTCAAAATCAATTAAAAATAGAGAAATTAAGAATTATATATTTAATTTCAATTGGAAAACATATATATTGTTTAAATCAAGGATAGAGTGTAATTAAACATGTTCAGCCCATAATTTTCTTTTAAACAATAAATGGAAGAAACACATAGAAAAAGAACAGAGATATTACAGAATTACGCGTAGAATAAACATCACCAATTAAGTCTGACACATGAATCCTAGAATATTGTCTGTATTAATGAGAAATGATCAAATAAACATCACCAATTAAGTCTGACACATGAATCCTGGAATATTGTCTGTATTAATGAGAAATGATCAATTTAGTTCAGTGAACAACTTTACATCATATAGTAGTCCTTTCTTGCTACAAGTCCCAACATTTGTACTTCAATTTGGGAAGTACTTATACAAAATTATCAAAAAATATCTTGAGTGAAAACCTCAAGATCTTTTACAAAATATCCTAAATTGCTTGTAAAAATAGAACAAAAGTGTTTCTTTGTTACTGAAGGTAAAATAGTTTTTACTCCAAAATTTGACATAGTTGGTCCCATCTGTCTTCATCTAGAATTGGCATTTTAACCAATTTTCTGTAAGTCTCATCTACCTCGGTGTATTTCTGGAAAGTTGGTTTGACTAGAAATAAATGATTGATTTCAACTCTGTTGATATCCAGATCGAATTCCAAAGCCTCCATGAAAGCTTTTCCTGTGATTAAGCCTTTGATAGCTGAAAACTTTGACTTGTCCTAGGCTATTGAATAGAATTTTTTTTGATAATCTGGTAGAGACACTAACTTTTCTCCAATTCCCTTTAGTCATGGAAGTCTTTTCAAATGTAATGCATTGAATTTCCTATGAAACTTTTGAATGTTGGTCTCCAAATGTACTACCAAGTTCCTTTTAGTAAGGACTCTCCTAACTTCCAAGATAGTCTCTGTCCTATCTACAATTTCAAAATATGCTAACTCATCCTTTGCTTTTGAATTCAAAAGTTTAATTAAGGTGCTAGCTTCCCCTGGCCTCTATCCCAAGTTGTTTCTGTCTCTTTCCATTAACTCCTTTGATCTTTGTATTAAGTCCTCTTGTTCAAATATTATCTCAATTCATCGCCGATTTTCTGTGATGGCCTCATTTATCTCAACCCATATGCATTCTTTAGCTTGTGCTAGTGTTTGAGCCATCATAGACTCATTCTCTAGCTACTCAATCCTTTGGGTTAACCTGTGAGATTTTTGTAGTTCTGCTATGTATGAATTATCTATCTTCAATTTCTGATCCTACAAAGTTTTAAGTTGGGTTTTTAATTTTTCAATTTCTTTCCCTCTGATGGATAGGTCTTACATAGCTTTAACCAACTCATTTGAGGAATTTGTGCTTTGTGCTTCTGTTGTTGTGGATGTAGATGCTCATGTTGTGGTTACAACTGAAATATGCATTGTTGTTAGAGGAAGTATGGCTAGTTGTAATGACTACTCTTTTTACTTGAGTAGTCTTTCCATCTCCTCTTCCATAACCTTAATCTGGCTACTTTTTTCAATTATTATCTTGAACATGTTCTCTTTTTCTTTCTCAAGCTCCCTAACTTCCTTAGCTTAGGGATCCTCAGTGGAGGGAATTTGGAGTTGCTTCCACAATGTTGTTATGTTTGCATTTTTCCTCCTTACAATTTCTTCTACTGCTTTTACATCTTTGGGGTCATACCCTAGTTTAATTACCAAGTTCTCCAATGATTTGATCCTAGATTCCTTAGCCAAAGATGAGATATTTTTAAGTTTTAATTGTGATTGTTTGTTGCTAATTGAGGTTTGCAACTTGGAAGTTGTCATGGCAGTGTTGTTCAAAGTAGAGTACAACATTTCACCAATTTGTTTATGTAGGTCTATTTGGTCAATGGGGTGACTCTGCTCTGCATCAAAGGAGAAAATAAACTTCTTATAATCAGTTGGAGTTATTGGAAATGGAACCTGTGCTTGAAGGAATGCAATTTGCATCTTCCCTTTTCTGTATCAAAGGTTGAAAGAAGCTTGTGTTGTGAAGAGGTTGTTTGATTCCAGAATTGGGAGTATGTGGTGGCTTTGAGCAGCTCATTCTTCTTCTTAATTTCTCTATATTTTGCAAAAATATTTGGTTCATCCTGGTCCTGAACCAATTCTATTGTTTGAGTTGTATCTAGGGGATCTTGGGAAGCTGAGGAAGCTAGGGATCCTGTGAAGATATCTTCTTCTCTTGTAGAAACATGAGGGCCTATTAGGAATATGGTGACCTTCTCCTCATCCTCCTGCTAAAAAATTGATTTAGTATTAGTCTTATGCTTCTTCTTGTATATCAAAAATTATTTGACTACAATATTTGTCACTAAAGAGGAATCATCCACCCTTGGGATCTTGTCCCTTTCTTCTTGAGGCACTGGAGTCTATGAGGCAGTTATGGATATCACCTGTTCTTCTGCCTCTTATAGTGTATTCTCCTCCCACTCACTTTGATTCATAAACTCCTCTATCTCTGGTCTAGGAGTGTGATTGTATGGAGTGGTTTTCTGCTCCACCCTTAGTTTATAAATGCTGCCAAAAGGGTCGTATGACCAGGTGAAACTCCACTTTAAGTTCATTTGCTTAAGGATAAAATATGCCTCCTTACCTACTGCTCTAGTGTTACAAATAAATGGACCAACTTGTGCATTGATTTTAAACTCAGATTTCCTTCTTGCTGCAATGAAATGAAGATCATCCATATGAATCATCTGCCTTATATATTACATTGAGAAGATCCTCATAGGAATAACTTTTGGCAACCTTTATGTTGGAAATTCACACCCAAAAACTTTGATCTCAGTATAATTTTTGTACAAGTACCAATCTCCTGTCTTAGTCTGCCCATTGAGATGCAGAATTATCTATATCTCTAGTCCTATCCTAGGCTCTATATTATGGTTTAATAAATAGGATATTGTGTGTAAAAATTTATCAACATAATCAGAGAAGGTGTACTCAGTGGAATTTTTCCTCACCAAGGATGTCCAATGGATTACTGACTGTGGATTACCCTACTCATCTAATTTCTATAAAGGAAATGAAAATCTATCTGCCTGATGATAAAGAAACAAATAAACCAACACTGAAGCATATTTAAAAGTCCCTTCAGTAGAAAACTTGAGGAACTGGTCATGAATTGATTCTGCAATGAACTCACTATAATTGAAAATGGGAGGTTTATCACTAGTTGCAAAAACTAATAAGAAACCAAAAATGGCCTCATCAACCCACTGATCGGATTGATAGCCAAGTATGCATGAAATAATTGAAATCACTTGTTTGTTCATCTCAAGGAACATAGAGGATGAGTATGGGGGATTCTTCTTGGGTAATTAGGCATCCTCAGGGAGAAAAATCTCAAAAATCTTGGCTCTCTATGGGAAGGTTAAGTTTTTGTAGAATTCCATAAGGGAATCTACTAAAACTAGTTGTAGAGAGTCAGAATTTGGCAATTGGAGCATTTGGGAGATGGATTTTGTAGTGATGGTGAAGAGTATGTCACTGTTTTCGAACACAATTTCCCTTTGACTGGGGATATACCTAAATTGACACCAGGAGACGAATTCAGGGAAGTGAGGTGTCTCGAGAAACTTGAATTGATCTCAGAGGCTCAGTTCATCGCTCTAATCCAAGAATTTCTATTTTAACCTGTTGTGAAGCTCGTACAGGTCGAATTCACAACTAGTTTCAGTAATTTTTTAATATTAGTTTACCATTAGTTCATGATCTAAGTCTATGGTAGGGGGCAGCATAGGATTATCATCAGAGACCTTGGATTTTCCTTTAGGTTCCATGATAGAAAATAAAAGGAATAGGGAATTTAGTATTACCTAGGAAAAATAAGTGAAAACTAGTAACTGGATGTAGATTGACGGATAGGAACTTGGTTGTAGTGACTGGTTATGTTGATTGGTCACAGAGATGGTGTGGATCACTGGCTAGGAATTGGAGACTAGTTGATTGTGCACTGAATCTTATGATTTATGTTACCATGAAATGGTGAAAGCAGGCGAAGTAGTGATGGGAATTTGCTTTGGCAGAAGGGAAGTGTGGTCCGCTGGTGTGAGGTGGACAGGAATTGGAGGAATAAGGAGTGACGTAGGAGCAAGGTGGGTATGGGAGTTCCACCTGGCGGAATGAAATTGGTGTGGGAGTGGAAGGGGGTCAACAGTCAGCATGAGCAGGATGGTAGTTTTCGGAAGGGGTGAGGGGCGGTTAGTGGTTTTATGCGGGGGTATGAAATGCCCAGAATCCACCACGCTGCAAGAATTTCTGCCTTTCCAAATCCCCTGCCCCCTATTGGTTAAACATCAGAGGGGCTAGGGGGGAGCAAATACAATCCTTCACCATTGATCCAAGCAGGTGGATCATGGTCGTTAACTCATGTGCCCAATTTAATTTATAGCGACAAAATATGTTGCATCAAACTTTATTTACAATTAGAATTGAGATTTAAATTAGCAATCTATTTTAACATTAAATCATAATCAACCACATTTAAACATTATGGTTAATTAATTTTATTCTAACTAATCTAATTCAACCATGATTACATTGTGTGGTTGATTATTCACTAACCTAAACTAATTTTATTTAATCCATCCTAATCACGCTTAAACAGTGTGATTAAAATAACTAATCTACTTCTCTTACTTCAATGTGGCATTTTGACTAGCAGCACATTATTCAAAATTTCTAAGGTATTACTGATGCATTTTTCATTTTTTGAGTGGCATTTAGATTTTCTCACTTATTCTTTTTTGGGGTATTTTTCATTATTTTTTCTATTTTTTCATTTTTTTAATTCTTTTCACATATATGTATTTTTCTTGTTTTTGTATCCCCTTCTTTTTTTTTCTATTTTGGAAATAACTTGCAAAATGAAAGATTATTTACAACATCTCATATATAAAACTCAACAGCAAATAGTCAGCTCATCCTATAAAATATAGGACCCTAACAGTGGCTCCAATGGGGAGGGAACTCTCCTTGTGAGGTGTCAAGAACACCTCAAGAACATTATAGATCAGTAGCTTTGATCCATTGGGCATGTTGTCCTTATTCTACTGTTGAATCTAATCCACTTGTTGTTAATCATAAATATGGGCAAGACATCATCAGAAGCTTAGGGCCTTCACTTTAGGCTTCAATTTCTTATGTGAGCTACCCTCGCTCTTTCAGTAGAATAGTAAAATTATATGTACAATGATTATAAATGAAACTAATTTAACTTTGAGGAATTTAGTGTTTGAGAAGTCTTCCATTGACAAGTCCACCAGGAAGTGCTTCTTCAGTCAATTCCTTCAATAAAAATGCATTATTGCCTCTAAAAGCTTCAATTTTATATGGCCCTTTCCATAAACTTTCAAACTTACCATGATTGCCTTTATCTTCATTCCTTGAGTCCCACTTTAACACCAGGTCACCTAACTAGAAATCATCTGCTTTTGTTCTCCTATCATAGATATTTTTGATGTTGTCTTGAACAAGTTGAGTTTTGTTATAGACCTCCTCCCTGGATTGTTGCAACTGTATGGTCTAGTTGATCCTTCTTTGTAAATAATTAGTTTCCACTTGTGATTCTTGTAACAATTTTAACACAGGAATTCCCAGAGAAATAGGAAACACAACATCAACTCCATATACTAGTTGGAATGGAGACATTCCAATAGACTTTTTGGTGCTAATTCGGTCAGCCCACAGGGCATTAATCAACTTTTTATGCCATGATTTTTTATTCTCCTGCAATATATTTTTGATGATGTTGACTAAACTCTTGTTGGAGGACTTAACTAGCCCATTTCCTTGTGGGTAATAGGCATCTGAGTGTCCTAATATTATGTGGTATTGGTTACAAAAATCAACCATTTTCTTTTACTTAAAGGCAGCGACATTGTCAATAATAATCTTATGGGGACATCCAAACCTAAACAAAATGTTACCTTCTAAAAAATGGATAATGACAGTTTTTGTGGCCTATCTGATGTGGATAGCCTCAATCGAATTGGTAAGTAATCAGTGGTTATTAAGATCAATCTATGTTGGCCTGAGGAGCTCGGATGGATTTCACTAGTGAAATCCAGAAGCAGTTTCAACTGAAATGGGTTTCAAGGGTAAAGGCAGAATCTTTCTCTTGCCTTCAAAGATTTGAAACTGGTGCCAAGTGGTGACTTTCTTAAGCATGTCTACAAACAAGGTAGGTCAGTAAAATCTAGCCCTTAGGATTTTTTTGGCTGTGGTTTTCTGATACAAATGGCCTCCACATTCCCCTTAATGAAACTCTCCCATGACCATGTCTGCTTCATATTTCAATAAGCAGTTTAGAAAAATACCACCGGTGTCTTTCCAATATACATTTTGATCTAAAATATAAAAATTTAATAGCTTTTAGTTTTAGAAACCTAGCTTTTGTTTTGGTTAAGATAAGAGGAGCTTGTAAGTTTTGTAATATAAAGATATTTTCTATGTACCATGGTGAGGTAGAAAAGGCCTCTGATACTTGTGGAATTGTCAGCTCTTCTTGTTCATCCAGTGCAGCAATATAATTGATATCCAATGCATGAAAATTGGACTCAACCATTAGCTTCAAAAATCCTTGAAATTTGATGAGCTTGGTTGGTTTTATATCAATGTCACACTCTACTATCACAGCAATCCATTTCCCTCTTCTGCCATTTGGGTCAGTCTGTGTGAGAATATATTTTACCATAGCACTTGGGACAAATGCAATGATATGAGAATGTAGGATGTACACTCTAAAATCCTTTAATGCCTTTACCAAAGCAAAGGCTTGTTTCTCCATGATGTTGTACTTCAATGTTGCATCCCTCGGAGCTCTGTTGAGAACAAATATGGGTTGTTCATGGCCTTGATTGTTTTTCTGCAATAAAATAGTTCCAATAGTATGCTCAGATAAAAAAGAAAAAATGATAAAATACTTTGTAAAGTTAGGGCTTATCAAAACAAGAGCAGTATTTAAAGCTAACTTTACTTCAATGAAGGATTTCTTGGCTTCGATATTCCATTTTATTTCCATGCATTTATTTAACATAGTTGTAATGGATCTTAAGATTTCAACCAAGTTAGGAATAAATCTTCTGAGAAAATTTATCCTACCAATGAAGGATTGAACTTCTTTCTTATTTCTGGGAGGGTCAATTTTCAATATGGCTTCGACTCTGCTAGGATTAATTCTAATACCTTCCTTGGATGCCTAAAGCACTTCTCTTTGATCAACCTATTGTATATAGCCACATCTTTTATGGCTTGGAGAAGTGGTATCTTCACACTTAAATGTTTCAATTCTCCCAGGAGTTCAGTTTCTTCTGGGGTAGGCTGGACTGTCATGGATAGTCTCTCAGGAAAGGGTGGAATTGCTTTAGATTCACTTTCCTCTTTGTATTCCTCAACCTCTGTGGGTGGAGGCTGGTTATCTGGGAGAAATTTGCCAGATCGCAAGTTAATTTCCCTGAATCTCCACAATGTAAGTTGGGCATGATGGTTCCCCACTATACACTGGCTGAGCCTATTTTTTGTCTGGGTTTGGATTTGGCTGGGCAAGCATTTTCGGCCGGATAAATTGTTCTTGCGGACAAGACCGATCTCCCTAGTATCAACTAATATCTAGTGACAAGAAGAACAAGCAAATCTACCTTTCTCTAAATATTGCGATTTATAAATAAAAACCAAGAGGTGTTTTAGACCATACCTTAAGTCCAACGCTAGTTTGTGGCAGCCACACTTCGACCATCCGAACAAGTATCCTTTTAAGAACCTGCAAACACAAACAAGCACACATCAAATAACACCTGCATAGCTAATATAATAAATCATATTCATCATGGTGATCAAGGAGTCCATGAAATAAACCATAAAAGATAGCTTATTGAAAAAAATAAACTTGATTGTATTAACTTTGAAAATAAGAAGAACTTTACAACCTTTGGTGCCTTAATGTTGTACAAGCTCCTCCCAGGGTCTAGACAAGAATCTCCTCTACTTTGACAAGCATCGCACTCTTCCCAATGAGATCAAAAAGGTATGTAATCTCGACTTTCAAGCTCAATTAGGAAGACTAAATTCCAACAGCATTTACCCTCAAAAATATTCATCTTTCAACCTCCTCAGTAACCAGCCCAATGCCTCATTTTATAGTGCAGAGGGAGGAGGTTACAGGTCCACCTATGAAGGGATAGAGTCCTCCTTCAAAGGGATAAGCTCCTCACATCAAGGGGTTAGCTCCTTTAGGTATGGGATGCATGCACCTTAAAGGAGCGAACTTGCCACCTCAAGATTCCCTCTAGAAGCTTCCAGAAATAACCCAAAGTGAGTTTTTAAGAATGTACTTGCGCCTTTTTTACTTTTACAGGGGTCCGCACCCATTACACAGAAACAAAACAGTTAGGTACGCAGGGGACATGACCAGTGGGTGCGAGACCGCAGGTAATGCTAAGAGAAAGTGCGGAACCAGAGTTTTAGAGATTTTTAAGGGCTTTCTCTTATTTTTCAAGGCTTGACATGAAGAACTGAGGTTTAAGACTTGCAAAGGAGGAAATTATGAGTGGTGATAGACTCACATTGATTGCAGAATGTCATGGTGACAATATTTTATGCAACAGATTGCCCCCTAAAGTGAGAAGTCTGTAATAGATGAGGATAGTATTTGTCATCTAAGAAGAGTGAAGTACTTTATCATTTCAAAGATCATCTTGTGGACATCCTGGTCAGAACCTGTAAAAACATTCAATATATGTGATCATATCATCACTGAGGTAGGCATTCCCATACTCAGATCAAAACTTACTAAAGAACTAACTAAACTTCTCTGATATAGGAATGATCTTGTAATACATCACAAGTATAGACATATGTAGACACAATATGGGCGCAGCCATCTGTTTATGAGTAGTCCATTGTATAATGAATAAAAAAATTCCTCGCAACTTGGATGGTGGAAACTAGATCCAGGGTCTTGATTTCTTCTTCCCGAACTAGTACGATTCTATCCATGTGAATGAATGTGTCGAAGTCGAACATGGTAGAAACCACTTGATTACGAGTCAACGATGTAAACTGTTAACAAGTGTGAGAGAAACCACCAGTAATGTCAATGTCTCTCAAAGTACTTAGTACAATCCATGAAATGTGAATAGATGAGCTGATGTCGAACATGTCATAGAATCCTTTGATCGAAGGTCAATGATGCAACCTATCGTCGAAGGCGAGAAACCTGCCATTGAGGCATGCAAATTCCAAGGTACTGACGATTTCTAGATCATCTTTCTAGATAATGAGCTGAAGTAGATAGTAAGCGATCCGTTGTAGGCAAGCCCACAACACGAAATCATAGATCAAGTTTGAAGAAATATATTTGGCAAGGACTAACTTAGGGATGGTCAAGATGGATGACAGATATTTTGCAAATGAATGGTTTATTTGGACTGACCTCTTGAACACATAACGACATTGCAGATGGTTTGGTGACAATTGACCCAAAGCTAATACCCAAAAACCGGCTGAAGACTTTCAATATGGTTTGATTAACTGTTAGGCAAAGGATTTTCCAACCTAGGTGAACAAAAAGTGTCGTGTTCAAGAGTGGTTCAATGCTTTTCTAAGACACAAAGTATAACAAATAGGTTCATTTTTCTCTCTTTTCCCCCACCATTTCTGGCAAGTAGCTCTTTATTTTTGACAAGCTTAAGGAGGATAACATTTTCTTGGTTATAAGATCACCCTTCGGATGAGTCCAAATTAGTTTAAAATTCGAACCCTAAGAAGGAGTGGTTCATTCCTATTTGAAATTGAACAGGTCCTTTACCGTTAAATTTTAACGAGTTCGGTATAGGAGAAACTCAACGTTTTTCAATTTTAGGGAATCAGAAGAAAAACTTAAGAAAAATCCATGGTTGTCCTTTTTCATAAATTTGTGTCTCCCAAGCCTGAAAAAGTATAAAATAATACTTGAGAGAACAGCTTGACCATTATGATCAAGGAGTACTTTTCATAATTACTGTATTTGATCCGAAAAAGTAAAAAAGCGACCAACGACACGTCGTTTTATAACCAATATCGAACTTGAAACGACAAAAGCCTGGCAATATTTTCATGTTTATAAAGTCAGAAAAGAGTTGTAAGTGGACCGTCCTTTTAATTTCGTTTTAACGAGCTTAAAAAGAAAAACTCGGCAATATTTTCATATTTTACGAGTCAGAAAAGAGCTTAAAGAGGTCTCCAATGTTTTTTGTTGAAAATTATCAGTTTTGCCTGAAAAATCCAATATTCTGCACAAAAACTCAAACATTACTCATACCTATTTAAAAATAAATAAAAATGCATCAAAAAGTTGTCTTTCTAAAGTGAAAAATAAACAAATTAAAAATTCATTTATTCAAAAAAGCTTATAAAAATGGCTTTTGTAAATTCATTTTTACCGTTTCACTTCAGAGTGAGAAAAGAGAGCTTTTGGGTAAGAAACTTCCTGTGAAGATTGTGGAAAATCCGTCCGTTGGAAACGAAAACCGTCACCTCCAGGTAATCCACATCACTTTAATCTTTCATTTCAACCGTTTGAATTTTGTTTTTAGGATTCCATTTGATTTTTTAGAGAAAAATTAGTTGAAAAAACCACTCGCGAGGGTCCACAAGCACACCACGCAAAACCTGCGAACCCCGAATTTTTCTACAAAGGAAAGAGCCAGGGGCCCACACCTGCTGCTTGGGCAGAGTATGGACCTACGCACTGTCCCTAACTGGATAGTGTGGTCCCCGCGAAATAGATTTTAAAACATCAATTTTTTTATTTCCGCCCAAAATTTTTTGAACTAAAATGTTCTAATCTGCGGTTTTTGCAATGTAGGATATACACAATGCTCATTTGACGGGAACGGGCATGAAGATGTGGACCTTGCCACAATTAATCATCAGCCCTCAATAGATGCATTGAGAGCATGTGGCTTATTTAAATTCTGGGCCATACCTGGCATAAGGGCCAAAGTAGACTTTTTGCAGTGGCTGGTGGACAGATGGAATATACAGGACCAGTGTTTCATTATTGGTGGCCACCGGCTCGAAATGGAGCTAGAGGACATTTACTTCTTGACTGGTTTTCCCAAGAGAGGTGAATGATTATCTCTATTCGGGACTAGGCCAGGTGGCCAGTCTGTCGATAGTCTCTGACTAGAGTTTTGTAATGACCAAACAAAGGACAAAGGGATTGATATCAAAACTATCTCCCGTCCTAAACTTAAAGTGATTGCATTTACTGTCACCAGACTCTGCAGAAGCATAACACTGCATGTAGCTACCAGATCCCAAATGCGAATGGCAGTAGACTGTTATCAAGGCACCATCTTCAACTGGTGCGAAGCTGTGTTGGCGAATGTAAAAGGCCAACTAACTAGAGCAAAGAACAGACAACTAAAAAACTTTGGATATGGTTTCTTAGTTGTGAGCTTTGGTCTAGAGAGGGTCCCGATGTTGGTCCCACAACATATTTCCGTTGGAGCTGGACTTCCCTGAGAACCTAAGCTAATACGCCGGGTTACAGTTATGGCCCGTCATCCTGAGGAGGGTTCAGAGGTTGTTCGATTTCCGCCTGAGTATTTTCGTTGGTTGGAAAACCAACTTTTCGTGATTCAGGATTTTCCTTATGCTGGGATGGATTATCGTGGTGACCCAGACATGACTCTTCCACCAGGAGAGCAGTGGGATGATTCAGGTAAAATCATTCTCAACATTTTCTAAGTTTTATTTTTTTTTTTGTTTTTAAATCATCCAAAACTGATAGTAAAAAGTTTCAAATGTAGATGTGGGTCCACGGCGACCAGCCACTCTCCGACCCTATGAGAGGAGACACCCAGCTACAGCAGTACCGGCCCCACGGGACGAATCTACAGAGACCCTGACCGAATTGGAAAATCATCTAGAGCGTTTGACAGCAGATATTCCAGAGACTAGCATAGATGATATTCCACTTAGGTTACAACGCTATGTGATTGGGGTCCCAGGACCTTTCAGGAGGTTCCTTTGTAGGGTGGCTCGAGTAGTGGTTTCTTATCGTGATCATCACCAGTGATAGGATGATCGCTTTTGTAGACTTGATACGACATTTTTGCTTTTTGTACTATCATTTTTGCCGATCATAAGGTGTTTTTCAACCTATGATCGAAGACGATGTATATTTGACACACTTCTATGCTATGCTATATCACTATTACTGGCTATCTTGTAAAACATGTTATGGAATGTTTTTAAATTTACTGTTTGATTATTGCAAATGTCTATTTAACATTCGAGAAGCAATTGCATCTGCTAATGTATTTAAATATCTTGGAATATGTTGATATTCAATATAGTCAAATTCACGTTCCAAGAGACGAACTCTCAAAAATAATCTTAATAACACAAGATTTCTAATGGCATAAACTCTATTAAGCTGCAATACAATGAGTTCAGAATCCAACCTAACAATCAAACTCCGAATCTCGAATGAGATGGATTCAGATAATAACTCAATCACTGCACTATACTCTACAATGTTTTTCGTTGTTTGACCGAGGCTTACCCCATGCATAGATACCAACTCATCAGAGGGTGAATAGATAACCCAAGCTGTGGAAGAAATTTTCCGTGTATTACGACAAGCACCATCAGCGAAACCAATGTATGTTTGAAGAGACGTCGACATCTACAATATCAAGAGTAAAATCAAGATAAGCAGGAATAATGATAAAAGCACTCTCTAAACTAAGCACACTTTTCTAATCTAAAACACACCAGCTAGAAAGAAAAACTAATCTAACTAAAATCTCCACACCTAGATTTAAACATAATATCTCTTCAGATAAAGACCATTTATGGGCTTACCCAAAGAGGCACCATCAAAATCTACCAATTCATAGGCCCCTTTCGCCAGCTTTCGCTTAACAACATAAGCACCATGCCACATAGGTACAAATTTTCCAGCCCCTAGCTTATCGTTTTCTTGATCGTATAGTAAGACTAGGTCCCCTTCTGAAAAATTACAAGGTGTAACATTTCGATCGTACTGAGCTTTAATTCGTTTGGCATGAGTTTCGATTGCTAATGCAGCATCATGTCAATTCTCATCTAGCTAAGCTAAGTACAAAAAACATTTCTCCTCTTCGGAAGTGGCTGGGAGTAACTCTACGGCTATTTGCAATGATGGAATTTCACATTCAATGGGTAACGCAGCTTCCAAACCGTAAACCAGTTGAAAAGGAGTGAAACCAATTGATGTTTTTACTGAGGTTCGATATGCCCAAAGCACTGAAAATAACATGGTATGCCAATTCGAGCTATGAATACCAATGATTCGTCGGATCATAATGACTAGAACTCTATTGATGGCTTCAACCAGACCATTAGCCTGTGGGTAATATGGAGTATAACTATCATGACGCAGGCCAAGTTGATCTGTTAGTTTAGTCATCATGATGTTTCGAAAATGACTCCCATGATCAGTAATAATCGCTTGAGGAACATCGAATCTAGTAATTATATGATTGAAAATGAAAATTGCAGCAATTTTGCCATCTGCCGAAAATGTAGGCATTGCCTCGGCCCACTTAGTAAAATAATCTACCACAAGGATGATATACGCATGACCCTCGGCCGAGTGAGGGTTACATGTAATAAAGTTGATACCCCACTTTGCAAAAGGGCCGACAGAAATTATAGGGTGGAGAGGAGCAGGTGGAGCACGCATCTTTCGATCAAAAATTTGACAATTTTGGCATTTTCGGACTGCATAAATACAATCTTTAAATAAAGACGCCAGAAATAACCAGCGCACAATATCTTTTGGGCTGTGGCATACCCAGACATATGACCGCCACATGCTCTAGAGTGACAGTCATTTAGAACCTTTTCAGCTTCTTCATGAGTTAAACAACGTCAGAAAATAGAATCCGCCCCACGACGATAGAGTGTATCTCCAATAATTTTGTATTGTTGGGATTGGGAACATATTTTCTGCTGTTGAGATCGTGAAATTTCAGGCCGAAAAGATTGGGTTTGGAGATAAACAATGATATCTCCATACCATGGATCAAGAGTACGGATAAGAAACAAGGATTCGTCCGCAATGGGCTCTTCCGCCACAGTCTCAGTATCAGCACGCAGGAAGTCACACATCAGTTCCGCAAATACCAAAGATTTCTTTGACTTGGATTTTTCAAATTCCAAGTCAAATTATTGCAGGCTAACAATCCATTTGGAATACTTGCCCCCTAGCAATTGTTTGGTCAAAATATAGATCATAGGGTTACAGTCAGAAATTACGGTAGTTTGCGTAGTAAGATGTAATGATGAAATCTTTGGACAGCTTGAACAACTGCCAAGGCCAATTTCTCCACATGCGAATATTTAAGCTTAGTCAGATTCAGAGTTTGACTAAGATAGTAAATCACATGTTCACTACTGAAATCATCTTCCTAAACTAAAACCATCCCGATGGTGGAATGAGAGGCGGCGAGGTACAAGAAGTAATCATGGTTGTAATTGGGAGGATGCAATAACGGTGCATGGGTCAACGCATGTTTAAGTGCATCAAAATATTTGTCAGCTATCTCATCCCAAAAGAATGGAGTATTCTATTTCAACAACCTAGTAAAACCCTTTGTTATCTCCACGTAGTTAGGAATGAAACAACGTAAAAAGTTTGCTTTCCCTTGCAAACTTTGGAGTTGGCGAAGAGTCGAAGGAGGAGGCAATTTGACAATAGCTTCAACCTTCGAGGGATCAACACGGACGTCGGCTTTTGAAACAACAAATCCCAATAAACGACTCGTTTCTATACAGAAAACACATTTGTGTGGATTCAGCCTAATTCGATAATTCCTCCATCTCATAAAGATTGCTCGTAAATGAGTGAGATGATCGACTCTACGTAATGAATGGGCAGGTAAATCATCGAGATATGGCTGCACAATGTGCTTGATGTCATGAAACACGTAAGACATAGCTCTTTGAAAAGTTTCTTCGGAATTATTTAATCCAAAAGGTAATTTGCAATAAGCAAATGTCCCCCATGGGAAAATGAAAGCCATTTGGTTGATCAGCAGGGAGTATGTTAATTTGATTGTAACTGGAAAAACCATCCATAAAGGAGAAAATTTCACTGTTGGCACAATCATCAATGATTTGATTGATATAGGGAGTTGGGTAATTGTATTTAGGACAAGCTCAATTAATATCCCTATAATCGATACATATTCTTATCGTTCCTTGCTTTTTGTTAACAGGAACAATATTTGATACCCAATCCGTTAAGGGAATTGGATATATGAAACCTGCTTTAAGTAATTTCTCAACTTCTGCTTTAATAGCAGCAGCTTTTCGCGGATGTATCTGATGCAAACGTTGCCGGACAGGTTTAGCATCCGGGTAAGTTTTGATTTCATGAACAACAATCGTTGGATCGATTCCTGGCATCTCTTCGTATGACCAGGAAAACACGTCACGGAATTCTTGAAATAGGGCTTTATAAGTTTGGAGTTCATTATACGTACAAGAAGCACCTATATGAATGTTTTCAACAATTCCAGGTTTAACTAAAATGTCAATAAGAACCGTTCGAGAAATATTTCCCAAATTTAACTCAGAATCAGGATGTTGTAATGGATTCTATGGTTCTTTGACATAATCAGTAGTAAAAATAGACGAAAAATCATTTTCAAAATGATTAAGCTCAGGTAAAAACGAAGATCGATGATGAAGATCTTCCCATGGTAAATCATCACTAGACAAAATTTCACGAATCTGCTCATCCGTATGAACAAGCTCAGAAAAAGTTGTTGAATCTGAGGTTGACATTGAAAGTGATTCTCCATGGACCACATTCATTAGATCAATTTCGGTTGAAGAAGGGTCGGAAAACGACTGTATAGCCTGATACGCAATTTCATAGGGACTCAAAGGCATCACATCACCAAATGAATCTACCTCAGACTCGGAAGGTAAGATCCAAGGATCATCAATAACAATAGTGTTGGATGAAATCATATGAATTGTTGCAGTAGAAGGCGATACGTTAGGAGGAGGAAAGGAAAAAGTTCCTAGTAAACCAGAATCTTTAACTAATCCTACCCCAACATCCTTATAAGGGATAGTTGTTTTGCCAACATGTTGGATACTTTCAGAAGAGGCTGGGTCGGATGAAAAGTAAGTCAGCTGGTCTATAGTTATGATCTTTCCATTATGAGGAAACTTTATAAGCCAAAAGACCGATGAAACAACAACGGTCATAACATAAGACCAACTGCGACCCAAAAGAAGGTTGTAATCTAAAGGGGCATCGACCACCTCCACATCTAGATTAATTGTTTTTCCTTCAACCCCTATAGGTAAATCCTGTAGAATGCCAAAAGGATGGAACCCACGGCCATCAAAAGCCTTTAGAATCATCGAGGATTGATTGAGTGTAGGAGAACCAAGCGATCTCCAACACTGGATCGACATAATACACGTAGAAGCTCCCTCATCAATTACAGTACTAAAGCAAGGTCTGTTTTTGAATAACACTAGAATCTGGAAAGCCATTTGATGAGGTAGGCGAGGCGTACTATTTTCTAAATCGAAGATTATTAGGTTCGAGTCTTGAATATCAATAGCTCCTATGGCTGACAATAGCAATTTACGTTGTGCTGGGCATGATTGCAGCACCTCCAAAGCCGACATTGTTGAAGGGGAAATAGCTAAGTCTTCAACAATGTTATAATTATGAGCAGCTCTCGCATGCGGATTGAAAGCTGACTTTCGAAGTATACCTTTAGTAGGCGGTTTGATTACTAAGTCTGGGTTAGGTTTCTCGATCTGTAGCGGATCAAAACCGGAAGGAGTTGAAGTTGATGGGTTTGAATTAGAAGATTCTGCTTCCTTACCACCAACAGGACTTTTACTACCATAATCTTGCGATCACGTCGTAATCCTAACATGACACATCATCATTATGGGTTCTTCTGAGGCATTTGAGGAAGAACTGATCATCTTACTATCTTGACTAGGAAAAGGATCCTTCAAGACAGCAGGCATTTGACAACATTTGATGATTTTCGCAACCTCTACGCAATGTGGGCAGCCTCTTGTAAAATGCTCTTCATCACAAATGAGACAAGGATAGCGAGGTTTACGTTTCTCGTCAGTAAATTCAGTTTTATCTGATTTCTCTTTCGAATTTTGTTTTTTTTTCTTCCCTTTCTTTTTATCGCCGGATTTTGATTTGGCCATAGATGATTCTATGACATGAATATCAGCAGGAATTTCAGCGGAAGAGTCTCCTATCGTGGAATCTGGTAAATTTATAATAGGAGAAGAATTCTTTGAAGATTTCTTCTTACTTTTGGTGTTAACTGAACCAATCATACCATCAGCGACATGAGACCCTAAAGGAGTTGTAGTTATTTGATTTTGTTTCAGAAGGTCGGGGATTTTTTCGTGTAAAGTACCCGACTGCGTATAAACGAGGTCTAGGTACTGAGCTTGAGCAATTACTTGCTCTTCAGTAACAACTCCTACCTTAGTTACATCCTCAGTGATTTTAGGTAACAATGATTTAACAAACCATTCTGCTAAAATTTGATCTGGAATAAAAACTTTCACTAAACGTTGTCGACGTCGCCATTCATGAATATGATCTGAAATATATGTGGACGTTGACTATTTTAATGAAGTTAATAATTCCGTGCCATTTTCATATCTGACAGGCAACTGAAAATGAGTTAAGAACGAAGTGGCTAACTCACTAGAATTATAAAAAGAGGCTCATGGTAACTCAATGTACCACTTGGCCGCAAGACCAATCAAAGTGCGTTGAAAAAGACGTAAGCGAATTGAATCATCTATAATAGAATTAGATGCGCACCAGAGGTGATAAGTCATCACATGGTTTGACGGATCCTCTCCTGATTTACCTTCAAACTTTGGGATATCACTAGGCAACTTATTTTGCATTGGCGGCCAAAATGGAAGATAATTAATTGGATCGTTCATAAGGCGGGACAAATCAGGCAAGTCCAAAGTTGCAATAAACAGTAACTGACAGTTAGGGTCACGAAAACCCTGGGTCATGAGACCAGCACCAGGAGGAGGATATCCAGGATAGCTTGGAATTGGAATCGCATTTTGGATATTATATCCTCCCGAAAAACCAGGATTAACCGGACCAAACTGGGGTTGTTGAGGTTGTTGATAAGTATATCCAGGGTACAGTTGATACTGGAAAACTGGATTTTGAACAGCAGGGCTGAATTGGTATTTTCCCTAGTACGGTTGGTAAGTGAACTACGGTTGACTTGTGACAACCGTACTTGGACCAGTTTGACCTACAGGTATCTGAACCGAAGTCTGAATTGTAGGTCCCGACTGAGGTAAAGATGCTTGAGGAGTTGATGCAGGAATAGTAGAAACCGGAGCTGCCGATACTCCAGAAGTAGGTGGGGTAGATTGAATAGAAGCTGTAGTAGTTGTAGTAGTTGTTTGAGGCAGAGTTCGAGGTGAACTAGGCCCAGACTGATGAGCTACACTAGGTGCAGAAGTTTGAATAGTAGGCTGGACAGGTTGTTGGGTTGAACCAGAAACCAAAGGTTGTCCAGATTGAGATGACAACTGCACATTAGGTTGCAAAATCTGTTGAGATTGAGATGGATCCCACACCATGTTCATTCCGGGGTATGGACCCATAGAAGGTTGAGCATATTGAGGACCATAACCGGGTTGAGCATAGGGCTGATAATTCAAAGGTACATTTCCAGCTCCTTGTACAAATGATTGTCCAAAAGGTGGTTGGAAACCTTGGGTTGGGTACTGACCTTGAGGTTGATAACCTTGAGGCACGTACTGAAACTGGGGTTGACCTTGAGGTATATATTGATACTGGGGTTGACCTTGAGGTATGTACTGAGTCTGGGGTTGACCTTGAGGAATGTACTATCCCGAAGGAATGTACTGTCCTTGAGGTTGCCCCCCAGGTGGTAACTGACTACCCTGAGGTTTCTCCCCAGACGATAATTGAGTACCTTGAGGTTTCCCCCCAGGCGGTATTTGACTACCTTGAGGTTGCGGATTTGGAATAGTACTAGGCATCATAAGAATTTCTTCTACGCTCAACGGTTTAGTTCCATTATTACTAGTTGATATCCCATGTTCAATGGGTTGAGGAGATGCTCCTGAAAAAGTACCAGTGAGTGACTGATACCCAGAAGGAACAGAAGGACCGCCATATAAAAATGCTTCCGGTGATTGGGAAAACATGGATGACTGTCTCGTCATATTCAAAGGAGCATAATAACCTCTAGGTGTTGAATTTAAAGGAACTCGAGGTGGTGAAAAGCTAAGACCCAGATTTTCTAAATGAGAGGTACCAAGCGTCCCTCCTAGGTGGACTGTATAAAATTGATTCACGCTCCCTAAGTTCTAAAGTTGGTTGATTTTCAGGGAGACTTATATCTTCCTCTAGACTAACAAGTTCCTCAATAGAAATAAGTCTCAAAGGAAGATTTTGGGTAATGATCATTCCTACCCTGGGTGAACTAGGACCACTAGAAGTTGGAGAAACAAATCCTGAGGATGGAGTAGCAACATGTTCAGTTTCAGGCTCAGAAATTTCAGGTTCTTCGGCTAATTCACTAGTAGAAGAAATACTACCAGTAACTTCGGAAAATAAAATTGGTTCAGGAATATACTCTGTTGCTTGAACTTGATAATCAGGATGAAAAACTAGAGAAAATTCTCTATCTTCCGGTGACCCAACTCTACTGCCACTAGGAGTTACAAGAGCTCGTAGCCCTTCAAGCTAGCTTGGTGAATACTCGGGAGGTTTCCCCCGAAGTCTACGGGATTGTCTCGGTAATTCAACCATGATTAAATATTTTAATTACTTCACATGCAAACAAAGAAAAATCTCAATAAAACCACCTAAAGTCTCTAAGGAAACAAACAACTGAATCACACGCCTAAAAAATCTAAGAGATCAAACCACACACAAACAGTAACTTTCTGTACCAAAAGCACTAGTTGGTGATGAAATCCAACGTCGCAAAATTCAATACAGAAAGGACGGTTGGAACAGTTACCCCAACAACCTACTTAATGAAACAGACTGGCACAAGTTTCTTCACAAAACCGTCTCGAGTGAAGAGAACCCCCCAGAGAGTCCAAGTGAGTCTAGTCGACGTCTGCTCCAAGTACAGTGGGATCTTCCCTCCACCGTCACCTTAGGAAAGAATCCTATAGATTATGGTCACTATGGTTACCAACAGAAACAAATATACCTGGGGGAATAGTCTACGATCCGATACACATGCAAGGGCAGAGTAACAAAGCTCAATCCCTTTGAAGGCTCCTTGATATAATCCAAGGTTTACCAACAACTGACCCCAGGCTCCTCGACAATGAAAATCTGAGGTTTACCATTTTTAATACGTGTATATCTGCTATTGTTCCCAATGAGGAAGGAATGATTACCCCACTGGTTCAGATATGATCTCGTGCTTGACTCCTTTAAGAGGAGCTTCCCAGAGCATAGATGTAACAATTGGAATTTATTTCCTACTGCAAGATATAGCTACTTGTTTGTTTTAACTATCTTGGAGAGTTAATTACTCCCTACTCCAAGATACTAGCCTAAGCTATGTTGGTGATAAGAGCCCTAGAAATAAAAAGATTGCTAGATCAATTTTACTTTAAGCATTATTTTTATAGGTTGTTTCTTAAGTCAAAAGGTATGGAGATGAAACTTTATGGTGTGAAGACTCAACTCCAAAACACTAAAAATGCACCTAAGATGATAAACAATTATTTTTCTTCAATGAATTTCTAGCTAAAGAAAGAGTTGAGAATGCAATTTTTCGAAAAAAATTTCTTTTCTTCAACATATAAATGAAAATAAAAACTTTTTTGTCTTTTTCAATAAACTCAAAACGAGACTACTAATTATGCTCACAAAAAAATCCTTTTCTTTTTCAACACTCAAAAACTACAGAAAACAATTTCTTTCAAAAGAGATTCTAAAATTTCTAGAAAACACTCAAAACTATAAAAAACTATGCTTGAGATCTAAAGATTTCTAAGAACCTAATTGAAGTAAAAGCTTTAAAAAATTTCTTTTTGAGGACGTTTTACTTAGTTATTGAGCAAACTAAGGACTAATTCGTTCAGAAAAACAAATTAATCAAAAAACACCCAGCTATGTTTTCTTTTTTAAAAAAGAAATTCGAAACTTTCAAACAAGTTCGTTCAAAGCTTTGCAAAGAGAAAACGAGATCTATTTCTCAATCAAGGGCAGATTTCACAAATCAGTTAGACTCATCAAGAAGACCAAAAAGACCAGGGTAATCTAAGGTTTCTTAGGCTTCTAATCTCTGAGTTACTACAAAGACCAAGCGAAAATCAAACCAGGCACGCAAAACTTCTAGAAAATCACCTAAAACCAAAATGCCAATGGAATTCACTTACAAGGAACTTTTGACAGGACACATGCAGATCTGGGCAGAGGCTAAAAAACGTAAACAAATCCTAAGCTTAACTGGATGAAAAGATTTTAGGTTTTTCAAAAATTTGACAGGGTCCGCAGGCTTCCGGTATAACCAGATGTGGTACCGCTCTGTGTAGTAAAGTAACAGTGCGGGGATGTCCGCACTGTGTTACAAACAGAACGTGCAGTCCTCTTTCAAAAACGTGAAAAAACAAAAAACAATTCAGAATCTAAAACCTACCCAATCCCACACACATCAAGCAAAAACCAGAAACAAGAAAAATTTTCTCAAGTCAAAGTAAAAGTAGAGGCAAAAAACCAAAAATTCAAATCCGCAGTATGGTCGGCAATTTTTCAGCCGGATAAATCGTTCTTGCGGACAAGACCAATCTCCCTAGTATCAAATGATATCTAGCGACAAGCAGAACAAGCAAATATTCCTTTCTCTAAATATTGTGATTTATAAATAAAAACCAAGAGGTGTTTTAGACCCTACCTTAAGTCCAACGCTAGTTTGTGGCAGCCACGCTTCGACCGTCCGAACAAGTTTCCTTTTAAGAACCTGCAAACACAAACAAGCACACATCAAATAACACCTGCATAGCTAATATAATAAATCATATTCATCATGGTGATCAAAGAGTCCATGAAATAAACCATAAAAGACAGCTTATTGAGAAAAATAAACTTGATTGTATTAACTTTGAAAATAAGAAGAACTTTACAACCTTTGGTGCCTTGATGTTGTACAAGCTCCTCCCAGGGTCCAGACAAGAATCTCCTCTACTTCGACAAACCTCACACTGATTGCAGGATGTATGAGTGGTGATAGACTCACACTGATTGTAGAATGTCATGGTGACAATATTTTGTGCAACAAGCATTTGGGGTTGCTTTGGTGGAGCAAGAGGTAACGGTTGTGGTTGGGTAGGTGATGGAGGCAAAAGAGTGAGAAGATAATTGTATTGGGGCCTCCACCCCTGATGAGGTGCATTCCACTGAGGTTGTGGCTGAGCATAGGATTGAAATGAATGGGTTGCTAGTTGGGCATGATATTGAGATGGAAGGACCAAGGAGGAGGCATGAACCAAGAAGGATGAGTAGGAAGGCCCCAAGAAGGTATGGAAGTGACTTGGTTGGGGTTGTAGTATGCCTGAGATGTCCCTTGCATCCCCTGCTGGTATGGTCTAGGTCCATGCGGCCTCCTTTGGTTTATTTAATAGAGCTGTTCAGTGACTCCCTCAGCCCCTTGATATACAGCTTTAAGTCTGGGTAAGGAAGGGCACTTATCTGCAAAATTATTTTCTTCACAGACTGAACAACTATAGAGTTCAATGGGCATTCATTCCTAGGATGCCTCCTGGTCCATCTATGGAAAAAAATGGCCAAAGCCCTCTCTACTTCCTCTTGTTTCCTTTTGATATGTAAGGTATCCATTTGCATGGCAAGAGTCTGCAGCATCTCACTCTTGAAGTCTTCCAGCATGTTTCCAATTTCTCCTTTAATGGATGAGTTAGAGGAAGAGGCACTGCCTTTGGGTTGACTCCCCCTACCTTTATTTTTGGCTGCTCTAGAATGGTTTCTAAAAGCAGTCTTTATGTCCTCATAGGACAGTTCATAAATGTCTCCCTGGCTAGTAGATGGAAGGTGTCTAAAAGATCTTCCCGAATTCCCCTGAGTAGGACCAAATTCAGAGACTCAGGATCAAGTGTACACTCGACCCTTTTGTAACTGAGCTAGAACCTCTCCTCATAGTCTTCCAGGGACTCACCACATCCCATAGTCATTCGGAAAATTTCTTCTTTAGTATCTTTTGACCTACAATAGTCTTGATACTTGTTGTTAAAGGCTTGCTGCATCTGAGCCCAAGTTGTGATGCTATTGCTAGGTAATCCCATGAACCAGCGCAATGCTGCATCCTTGAGAGTAGAAGGGAACAGTTTCAACTTTTTCTCATCTTTTGCATAGTCATAGGTTTGGCAGATAACAAGAAACTCAAAGAAGAAGGTGTCAGGATCTTCTGTAGTCAGACCATGGAAATGAGGTAGGGCGGAAGGGCTTATATTATTCATTTTGGTGTCCCCATTGGTCTCCCGAATGGGAAAGGTACGCTCTATTCTTTATTCCTTCCCCCTAGCATTTTTGTTTTCAGCCATTGGCTCCAAAGAAACGTTTTCTTCTTCTTCTTCCCCTATAGGTTCTTCAAATATGTCTGGCTGTTCACCTAAGGGTTCTTCTTGATCGTAGCCACCGAAGAAGAGAGAAGGTTGGTTGTGTGAAGTAGTGGGGGTGTTGGGAAAAAAATTTCCTGAGTTATCTCTATTCCTACAAGGCATGAAAAGAAATATTTTTGGTTGGTTTTTGTTTCTTTTTCCCCACACTGATAGTACCTGCAAAACTAAAATTGATTGAACAAAACAAATTGCAACTAGATGAAATGAACTTGATGAAATGAAATTTGAAAAATTGAAGAGGGAAGCAAGGAAATGTAGAACTGAAGGAAAAGGAATGACTAGTCTACTTTTACTAAAATGAAATCTACAGAATTGAAGAGGAAAGAAAGGAGATGCAGAACTTGAAAGAAAAGAAATGACTAGTTGACTTTTGCTGAAATAAACTATTAGCCGAATGTTGTAATAAAAAATAGAAGAAAGCAGCAATCACAGAATACTCTGACGCTTCCCTAGCAACAACGCCAAAAAGTGGTGAGCACCAGTATTGCAGCAATAATTTTACAACTCCTAGGCTACCTACTTTACTCTTATCAACCCGGTAGTTCGTAACAAACTTGGAAGCGACGGTGTTGTATGCACAAGTACTAGTTCTTACTACAGGTTCTCACTTGGTCAGCTGGCACAAGATCACTAGGAGCTCAAGCCAACTTCTATGGGTTCCAGAAGAAGCTCTATATGTGATGAAAGGAGAGAAAGACTACTCTACAGATACTATTCTAACTGCAGAAAGGAGAAACTCTAGAATGTAAAGAAAAACTAGTAAACCCAAATTAACCAACTAATCCAACTTTTGCAGAAAGCACTATGAAAACCATGAAAATAATGAAATTACCTACTCAAGGAAGTAAACAACATCTAACTAAACTATTTCTGGAAGTAAATAAGCAAAAAACATCTTTTCGGATTTTTAAGTATTTTTATGTGAATTTGACATGCATGTAATTTATTGTTTGTGAATGTGGCAGCGAATAGGTGGCGTTAGAGGGTGGTTTTGGGACTTGAGAGGATGTAATATGGTGTGGATGGGTCCTAGGAGGTCACAGGTGGCCTTCTGGAGGCTTTTCCTACACTTGGCCTTCAAAAGAAAGCCTACAACAAAATCTACAGGAGGACACAGGAAATCTACAGGAGGAAAAATAGCGTTCTATAGGAGGCCTACAGGAGGAGGTCGAGAGCAGTTTTCACTGTTTTGAGGGTGTGAAAGTGGGTTGAATACGTGGATGAAGGTTGGAATGAGGTGTTATGGTGCCTAGGGTCTACCAATAATCATCATAAGAGAGAAAGATGATTGGATTTGCTCAAGGGGAGAGGAAGAAATTCTATGGAAAATGCAGGAAACTAAGGCAGAATTAAGGGGAGACTAGGGCGACCTGTAGGGCATGGATCAGATGGAGGATGGTATGGTTGATAGGCTGGCCTGCTGCTATAAGAGAGTTGTTGCAAAGGAATTGACAATCAACCAATAAGATCAAATAAGCAATGAAATGGGTGCATCTAGAAAAGTAGACTTTTGCATAAAACTAGTCTAAACTATGATATATGAAAGTAAATGTTGAGAAATGCTGCAAGAAAGGAAAGCATGAAAGAATAATATTATAAATAAATAAGTGAGGATGATGAAGAATTTCTGAAGAAAAGCAAAACTAGACTATTATCCGACTAAAAAGCTGCAAACACTAGAAATCCTATGAATTAGGAAAATCTATGTTTTCGGGGCAGAAAGAGGGTCTTTGCCTCAAATCATGGTCCCAAAGGGAGGAAGAGAGGCCAAGGCACTATTTCTAGCCTTTTGAATCTTTTCTTTACCAATGCTTAACCTGCTATAGAAAGCCCAATTTTCTTGTGCATGATCATTCCAGCCTTCCTATTGCTAGTCAGAGAGTGCACCACCTCATGTGCTTGAATGATGTTATTGAGAATTTGTCTTCCTTCCACATATCCAAATTGTTCCATAGAAACTAGGGTAGGAAGAAGAGGCTTGATTTTGTTGGCCACAACTTTTGATATTATCTTATAAACCACATTGCACAAAGCTATTGGTCTAAACCTATCGGGAGTTTGAGCCAACTCCTGTTTAGTGATCAGGGAGATGGAGGTATTCAACGCCTTCAAAATAGTTATATTCATCCTGGAATCTTCTACTACATCCAGAATATCATGTTTAACTATATTCCAACAAGCTTTAAAAAAATCTACATTGAAACCATCTGAGCCTTGCGCCTTACCATTCTACATCTCCTTGAGGACCTCACTAACCTCCTCTTCAGTCACTGGCCTGTTAAGGTTGAAATTGTCCTCTCTAGACACCAGCCTAGGTATATGTTTAGTAAAGTCCCTGATGGAATGTTCTCTATCACAACAGGTTTCCTTTGCTATACCTCGAAAGTGCTAAACAAGAACAGCTTCTATTTCTTCATGAGAATTGAGAAGATTACCTCCCTCGTCGTTGATCGAAGAAATCCTACTGTGAGCTCTATTTTCCATGGTGGATCTATGGAAAAATATAGTATTATATTCTACTTCCTTTAGCCATTGAACTCTAGATTTTTGTCTCCAAAATATTTCCTCTTGTTTACATAAGTTTTCCCAGTCTCGATGATATTTGGTAACTTGATCAGTTTTGACTTTATCAAAGCCATTCGTGATAAGGGCTTGGTTGAGTTCCTACATTTTAATTTCAATATATTTTTTTTCCCTAAAAAATATTGGCATATTCATTCTTGTTCCAATCTTTGAGCCTGAGCTTGATGCGTTTTAATCTTTTCTGAAGTAGGAACATTCTTGTGCCCTGAATGCTCAAATCTTCTGACCACCAATTGGCAATGTTGTTGATGAAATCTGGGTGGGAAAGCCAGATATTCTCAAATGGAAAAGGTCTGTTCCTGGGGTTACCAATGCCCTGAACCTCCAGTTGAACTGGCCAGTGATCTGAGCCTCCAAAGGGGAGAACTCTTGCTACCATTTCCTTGTCATTGAGCATAAGGTCCTTTGAGATTATGAATCTATCTAATTTTGAGGCCACCTGAGACTCTCCTTCTCTTTTATTATTCCAAGTAAAGATACCATTACTCATTACAATGTCCACTAGCTTCATATTATCTATAAAAGTTTGAAATGCCAAAGAGCCTTTACTTAGAATTCTGGTTCCCCCTTTTTTCTTCGAAAGTGATTTGATCATGTTGAAATCACCCCCCAATATCCATGGTATGCCTGCATGTCTATCTCTGAGATCCTCCAGAGAGTCTAAAAACTTGAGTTTACCATCCACTCTTTGGGGGCCATACACATTCATGACCAAGTAGGTTTCCTTATCTCCCACAAGCTGCATGACCACTGGTAAATAATGCCTAGATGCCTTAGCATCTATAGTGCCAAATTTTTGGGTATTCCAAGGAGTGAGTATGCCTCCTGCTATATTCTCTGCTTTGACTTCTAGAAACTCAAATCGATTGAGCCATTTGCTATGAATCTCTTTTATTCTTTGAATGGAACATTTAGTTTCCTGGATGAAGATCACATCTGATGCTGCTTGTTTCATTCTATTACTAATTAATATTTGTTTTCTTTTACTACCTAGACCCCTAATATTCCAAGAAGTGAACTTCATTATTAAAGATTTGTAAAGGAGTAGCTAGTTAGGTCTTTCATCTTACCTAAATCTATCATTAGCTTTCCACATTCCATCATTAGCTCATTCTGCTTTTTCCTGCCTCTTTTCTTTCTTGGGTTTCTGGGTGTTAATCCTGGTGTGGTTTTCAAATTTTTCACACCTTCGTTGCCCTACCTTTCCTTGCTTCTTTGCTTCTCCAGCCCTTTGGTCTGAGTTTTCCATATGAACAGCTACTGAACTCTATTGAAATCCTCTGGAGGTAACAAGTCTACCCCCTCCCTCGTTCCTTGTTTCAAGAATCCTTCTAGATCTAAGTTCTCTTTGTGAAGAAACTCCTGCAGTTCCTGGTCCTCCATTTCCATCTCACTCTGGGTCATTTCCTGGTCCATCTCCAGTTTTGTATCACTCATTTTAGTTTCTTTTTATCTGGTAATATCCTATGTTTGTTCACCATCTACTTCATTCTTTTCCGCATAGGACTTCCTCCCTTTGCCTGATCTGCTTTTGTAATCTCTTCTTCTTCTTCTAGTACTTGGAACCTATTCTGACTGGCTTGTCGCCCTTCTGTTTGATGTAGGTTCGGCCCCCTTTTGCCTCCTTTTCCTTTATGTACCACTTTGTGAAAGCTTTCAATTTCTTTCATGGTGTTAGCTTTACTCATGTTTTCTATTTTACTGAGAGGGCAGTCTCTAAATAGGTGCCCATGCTCATGGCATTTGTGACATTTGAAAGGAATATGTTCATAATCCACTGTTTGTACCCATTCTTCATCAAATACTTCCAAGATTACCTCATCCGGTAGAGCTCCAGAGAGATCCATCTCCACACATATTCTAGCAAAGGAAGTATATTTTCCCCTTCTAGTGGCCTTAGAAGCTTTTACAAAACGCCCTAACTTATTTCCTATGGCAGATAAGGATTTTGTTTGCCAGTAATTAAGAGGTAGAGAGTAGAGTCTAACCCAGACCGGGACCGCAGTAAAAGTCTCACGCTCTGGGACAAAATTCATAATCCATGGTCGCATATAAAGGCCCGTTGCTACATAAAAGTAGGGCCCTCCTTCAAACACTTTGTCCTTATCTTCAATATTTGAAAAGACCACAGTAAAGAATCCCTTTGACCCAAGATGTAGGTCTATGCTTCCTTTAGGTTTCCAATGGTATTTAATCCATGTTTGTAAATCTTTTTCAGTGGGCCATAAGCCCATGAATTTACAAATGATTGCATATGTCTGCATGTGTTCCCTATGCGCCTGCAGAGCGGGATCATTTAAAACTACTCTGAGTGTGATAGGGGCTTTGGGTTTACATGGTCCCTTTTGTCCTTTTTCTTTTGTTCCCCGTTCCTTGTCTTCTTCCTCATTTTCTATAGTGCTATTATTCTCCCTTGATTTATTGCCATCTTGTTCCTCTTCACTGTTCCTTTTCCTTCCTTCTGAAGGACCTCTATCATGATCTATTGGTGATCCAGGTGGATGTTATTGGCCACCCACCTATCCCATTTGGATCCCCATAAGTGTTTGTTTCAGTTTTTCAGTTTCCTTAATTATGGCACAATTTACTATTTTTAGCAGTTTTTCGAGTCCTAAACTTCCAAAGCCGTTTTGAGGCCCTAAACGACGTTTTTTGAGAAATCTATCACATGTCAAAAAAACGTCTTTTCCATCGTAGTCCTCGGAGAGATCTTCCCAACGGGCTATCATGCGCGTCAAACGGAGATAATATGACCAATTCGCGACCCCGGGAAGTTGATGTACCAACTTACCCAAAAACGAGGCCCACAATTTGGCGTTTCATATTCTAGGGTTACGTTTTGGAATGTGAAGAGTTTTCCATTGTTTCTCAACAATAAATAGGCCTTCGAGCCTCATTGTAACACAGTTTAGAACAGTTCATAGGCATGTAGCCACCACATCTCTTCTCAGAGATAAGCCACCATCGCCCTAGCTGGTTTATTTCCATTTCTATTTGTAAGCATATTTCAGTATTTTACAGTAATGAAATGAAGTATTATTTCCGCTGCATATCTATCTTTATGGTTATCTCTGTATTTTATTGTGTTCCTGTTTAAATCCAGATCAGTGGTATTAGATCGGTTTGCTTTTTCTCTGTTTTTCTTTGCATGTCCCCAATGAGGATGGGATATAAGGAGTTAGGGCTTGAACTGGTTGAACCTTTGTAAGACCAGCCTCGCAAATCCCGACGACCTCCCATGGCGAATGAGAAGAAAGACAAGAGGGCAGGAGATCCTATCAAAATCTTGCTCAAAGAAGCCCTCGAGCGACAAAGGAACTCGATGATGGATAGCTTTGCACAGATCCTTCAACAGCTACCCAGAGGCGACGCATTGGCTACCAGCAGTTACTCTGGAAATGCCACGCCCTTTAAGGTACAAGTTAATTTTGAAATCCCCATCTTTGAGGATCAAATAGACACGAATACCGTAGATAAATAGTTAAATATGCTAGAGGGTTATTTTTCTGTTCATGAATTTTCAAGTCGGGAAAAGATTGTTTTCGCTCTTCTCAAAGTAGCCCCCCACGTCAAGGACTGGTGGGAAACATACTACGAGCAGAAGGATGAAAGTACAGGCTCACTATTTTCAGCCGCACCCACTTAGAATGACTTCCAGGATGCCATCAAGGAGCAGTACTACCCTGTCAAAAGTTATGAGGACAAATACATCAAATGGACCACACTGCGGTAGGGACGAGACCAAGATGTGCCGGAGTTCACAAACATTCTTCATACCCTTCACACACAGTTGAGTATCAAAGATTTTGAGCTGCATCTGGTACTCAAATACCATGGCTGCCTACACAAATACATCCAAGAAGAGATGGAGTTCCTGAACATCTCCTCCCTCGGCACGACGTACCGATACGCTGTCAAAATCAAGCAAAAGTTCAAACAGAAGAAGCGAGACTTTGGATCTGCAAATCCGAAGCCCAAAGGACAAAGCCAAGGTGGGGTGACCCAAGACAACCCATCAAAGCCGCAAGAAAAGAACAACACCACGAAGCCGAAGAAGGACACAGGAAAGTGGTGTGAGTTCCACAAGAGCCCCACTCACAACATAAGTGAGTGTCGGACCAAGTAGTCACTGGTGGCCAAGTTGAAGGCTTCTGAATCAGATGCATGTTCTGACCTTGAGCCAGAACCTGATAAGGGGAATGGCAAAGGGAAGCAGATCATTGATGCGGATCCCAGCGCCACTGTTTCCACTGCCAAGATCTAGAAAAACGAGACCGAAGATCCAGAGGAGGGGGAACGTCTTTTCCACTCACAGATGTGGGTGAAGGGTTCGCCGTTGCAATTCATTGTCGACAGTGGCAGCCAAAAGAACCTCATTTCAGCAGAGGTTGTGAAGCAGTTGGGCCTACCAACTACACCACACCCACAACCGTACAGTATCAGGTGGCTTCACGAAGGACGAGATCTCAAAGTTCGCCAGCAATGCCACCTTCCCTATAGCATCAAACCCTTCACAGACGAGGTATTGTGTGATGTTACACCTCTAGATGTTTGTGACGTATTATTAGGCCAACCATACTTGTGGAGGCGACATGCTATGTATGAGTCAAGGCCTTGCGCTGTCATTATTTCTTTGGGTGATTCATTATACAGGATACCGGAGATAGCTTCACCTACCGCCACCTCTTTGATCACCACTAAGAAAGGCAGCAAGCTCATCTCACAGACTAGGAAATTTATTTTCTGTCTGGTTCGCTCCCAAAGTAAGGGGAAGATCATTGCTACATCCATGACCCCCGAAAAGGGTTCCTCCATGGAGCAGCAGCAACAGAGAGATACAGTCATGACAAAACACAGGAACAACTTCTCCTTACCCAGAGGGGTACCACACAAGTTTCAGGTGGGCGACAAATTTTGGTTACATCTGCAGAGAGAACGCTTTACCAGAACCCATCAGAAACTCAAACCACTTCGACATGGTCCTTACACCAGTAACAAGGCTACGGGCAACAATGCTTTGAAGCACAGCATTCCTCCATTCCTTCTCTTGCATCGAGTGTTCAATGTAGACTGTCGTCGACCATGCTTCCCAGCATATCTGTAAACATTAGAGAGTGCATAACAGCTCACCAGAGACCTAGCTCAGTAGAAGCTTCCTCATCTTAGGGAGGAACTCAACGCAATGGAGACCATTGCTTCCTTGGGGGGGAGGAATGATCCAGGTGGATGTTGGTGGCCACCCACCTATCCCATTTGGATCCCCATAAGTGTCTGTTTCAGTTTTTCAGTTTCCTTAATTATGGCACCATTTACTATTTTTAGCAGTTTTCAGGTCCTAAACTTCCAAAGCCATTTTGAGGCCCTAAACCATAGAAAATTTTAGGGGCGAATGTTCACCCTTTGGCGAAATTAAGGGGTTCTAAATTTTTAGTGGGCGAATATTTTGTATCATAGTACATTTTTACAAATCACCTCAAATAGCCCACCTTATTTTAAGGGAGAGGGTAGAAAAGGTAAATTTAGCCCTTGAAATTAGGAGTTACAACCTTCCATTCGCCCATTTTCAAGAATAGGTTTTATTTAAGTGAATCCATTCGCCCATTTTCAAGAATAGGTTTTATTTAAGTGAATCCTATGAGCCAAAGGCCCAAATACCATATTTATAAAAGAGGTATGGTAAATTGATAAAAATATAAATAAATGAGAGGTATGGTAAATAAATAAATAAAATTTTATATTTACTCCATAAGTCACCTTATATACATGCAAGGGTGTAAACAAATAAAAATATAAGTAAAGTGGAGGTATGGTAAATAAATAAAATGTCTTTTTATACTTACTCAAAAGGTATGGTAAATAAATAAAAATATAAATAAACTAGACGCATGGTAAATAAATAAAACCTATTTTTATATTTAGTCCATAACCCTCGTTCTATTTATGAAGGCTCAAGAAAGAGGTTTTATTTAAGTGAATCCTATGGGCCAAATACCATATTTGTAAAAGAGGTATGGTAAATTAATAAAAATATAAATAAACGAGAGGTATGGTAAACAAATAAAACATTTTTTTATATTTACTCCATAAGTCACCTTATATTTACGAACACTCAAAAAATGTGTTATATTTAGGTGAAACCTATGGGAAAAATACTATGCGACAAATACCATGGACTAGATTGTTATTAATACCATGCAAAAAAAACATTATTAACCCTAATATTAGTATTAATAAAAATAAAAATGGCACATGGTATTGACCCATGGTATTCACCAAAATGGCACATGGTATTGACCCATGGTATTCACCTGGAATGTAACCTATTTAAATGGGGGAATTAAACCAGCATAGATCCATCTTTACTCTGGATCTACTAAACCCCAAGAGGTATCAAATATCGTGATATGCAAACTAGCATAGAGTGAAAAAATATTTGATCCGATCAAGAGTAAAAATGGATGTTGTAATTTAATGTATGTTAAACATTTTAGCTTGGTTAAAATAAAAACGAAAATAAAAATCAACTATTAATTTTATTAATTTTTATAAATTACTAATAGTAATTTTTAAGCTCCAGGTTTATGATAACCTATGGTATTGACCCATGGTAATACCATGGTATTCATGTTAGCATAGACTATTTAAAGGAGAAATTCTATCATCTTAGATCCATCTTAATTCTGGGTCTACCAAGTGCTCAGATGGATAAATAGATTTCATCCCCCTAAGAGTGGTAGATGTGGAGTTAAGATGGATATAGGTTGGTTTTTATGATAATGAAGATATTAAATAGACTTAGGAAATTATATTGTAAAAACATCTTAAGGTGAATGGTTAAAGCATAGACATTGGACAAGTATATTTGTATATTTTTGTTTTAAACTGAAACAAATCCAGGGCTAAAATGAATGGATTGATTGCACTAGTCATCCTTCTATAACTTTCCAACATATGCTGGAGTAAACAGATTGTAATTTGAGTAATTTTTCTAATTGCAAATAGGAACATACTTGTGTATTGGCAGGGTGGTTACGAGGTCCCTAGAGGTGATGAATTTGAATTTCTCTTGGTTTTATATATAGTATTAGGTTTTTTCTCATGCTTTCTGTGAATGGCACGGGTGAATTTTATCCTACACCCACTAGGTTATCGATATGTAATTTCGGTAATTTTGATTTCAAAAGGTATTTTAAAGAAATGCAATGATTTTATTTGTGTATTCAATAAACACAAGATTTTATAATTGAGTAAAATATTCGCCATGCCTCATGAGAGATTTGCCAAAAAATTATATATACATATCATATTATTGATAAAATCGCCTTCCATTTTTCCTATATACCATGGAGATTCGCCCATTTATTATACATGTAAATTTAGGGAGGGTTCTTAAAATTTTCCCTGCCCTAAACAACGTTTTTTGGGAAATCTATCGCCTGTCAAAAAATCGTCTTTTCCATCATAGTCCTCGAAGAGATCTTTCCAATGGGCTATCATGCGCGTCAAACGGAGATAATATGACCAATTCGCGACCCTGGGAAGTTGATGTACCAACTTACCCAAAAACGAGGCCCACAATTTGGCGTTTCATATTCTAGGGTTAGGTTTTGGAATGTGAAGGGTTTTCCATTGTTTCTCAACAATAAATAGGCCTTCGAGCCTCATTGTAACACAGTTCAGAATAGTTCAAAGGCATGTAGCCGCCACATCTCTTCTCAGAGATAAGCTACCATCGCCCTAGCTAGTTTATTTCCATTTCTATTTGTAAGCATATTTCAGTATTTCACAGTAATGAAATGAAGGATTATTTCCACTGCATATCTATCTTTATGGTTATCTCTATATTTTATTGCGTTCATGTTTAAATCCGGATCAATGGTATCAGAGCGGTTTGCTTTTTCTATGTTTTTCTTTGCATGTCCCCAATGAGGATGGGATATAAGGAGTTAGGGCTTGAACTGATTGAACCTTTGCAAGACCAGCCTCGCAAATCTCGACAGCCTCCCATGGCGGATGAGAAGAAAGACAAGAGGGCAGGATATCCTATCAAAATCTTGCTCGAAGAAGTCCTTGAGCGAAAAAGGAACTCAATGATGGATAGCTTTGCACAGATCCCTCAGCAGCTACCCAAAGGCGACGCATTGGCTACTAGCAGCTACTCTGGAAATTCCACGCCCTTTAAGGTACAAGTTAATTTTGAAATCCCCATCTTCGAGGGTCAAATAGACATGGATGTCGTAGATAAATGGTTAAATATGCTAGAGGGTTATTTTTCTGTTCATGAATTTTCAAGTCGGGAAAAGATTGTTTTTGCTCTTCTCAAAGCAACCCCCCACGTCAAGGAGTGGTGGGAAACATACTGCGAGCAGAAGGATGAAAGTACAGGGTCATTGTTTTCAGCCGCACCCACTTGGAATGACTTCTGGGACGCCATCAAGGAGCAGTACTACCCTGTCAAAAGCTATGAGTACAAATACATCAAATGGACCACACTGCGGTAGGGATGAGACCAAGATGTGCCGAAGTTCACAAACATTTTTCATACCCTTCGCACATAGTTGGGTATCAAAGATTCCGAGCTGCATCTGGTACTCAAATACCGTGGCTGCTTACACAGATACATCCAGGAAGAGATGGAGTTCCTGAACATCTCCTCGCTCGGCACGACGTATCGATACGCTGTCAAAATCGAGCAAAAGTTCAAATAGAAGAAGCGAGACTTTAGATCTGCAAATCCGAAGCCTAAAGGACAAAGCCAAGGCGGGGTGACCCAAGACAACCCATCAAAGCCGCAAGAAAAGAACAACACCACGAAGCTGAAGAAGGACACAGGAAAGTGGTGTGAGTTCCACAAGAGCCCCACCCACAACACAAGTGAGTGTCGGACCAAGCAATCGCTGGTGGTCGAGTTGAAGGCTTCTGAATCAGATGCATGTTCCGACCCTGAGCTAGAACCCGATAAGGGGAATGGCAAAGGGAAGCAGATCATTGATGCGGATCCCAGCGCCACTGTTGCCACCGCCAAGATCCAGAAAAATGAGCCTGAAGATCCATAGGAGGGGGAACGTCTTTTCCACTCAAAGATATGGGTGAAGGGTTCGCCGCTACAATTCATTGTCGACAGTGGCAGCCAAAAGAACCTCTTTTAGCAGAGGTTGTGAAGCAGTTGGGCCTACCAACTACACCACACCCACAACCGTACAGTATCAAGTGGCTTCATGAAGGACGAGATCTCAAAGTTCGCCAGCAATGCCACCTTCCCTATAGCATCAAACCCTTCACAGACGAGGTATTGTGTGATGTTACACCTCTAGATGTTTGTGACGTATTATTAGGCCAGCCATACTTGTGGAGGCGACATGCTATGTATGAGTCAAGGCCTCGCGCTGTCATTATTTCTTTGGGTGATTCAGTATACAAGATACCGGAGATAGCTCCACCTAACGCCACCTCTTTGATCACTACTAAGAAAGGCAGCAAGCTCATCTCATAGACTAGGAAATTTATTTTCTGTCTGGTTCGCTCCCAAAGTAAGGAGAAGATCGTTGCTATATCCATGACCCCCGCGAAGGGTTCCTCCATGCAGCAGTAGCAACAGAGGGATACAGTCATGACAGAACACAGGAACAACTTCTCCTTACCTAGAGGGGTACCACACAAGTTTCAGGTGGGCGACAAAGTTTGGTTACATCTGCAGAGAGAACGCCTTACCAGAACCCATCAGAAACTCAAACCACTTCGACATGGTCCTTACACCAGTAACAAGGCTACGGGCAACAATGCTTTGAAGCACAACATTCCTCCATTCCTTCTCTTGCATCGAGTGTTCAATGTGGACCGTCGTCGACCGTGCTTCCACGATATCTGTACACATCAGAGAGTACAGAACAGCTCACCAGAGACCTAGCTCAGCAGAAGCTTCCTCATCTTAGGGAGGAACTCAACGCAATGGGGACCATTGCTTCCTAAGGGGGGAGGAATGATCGAGGTGGATGTTGGTGGCCACCCACCTATCCCATTTGGATCCCCATAAGTGTCTGTTTCAGTTTTTTAGTTTGCTTAATTATGCCACAATTTACTATTTTTAGCAGTTTTTTGGGTCCTAAACTTCCGGAGCCATTTTGAGGCCCTAAACGACGTTTCTTGGGAAATCTATCGCCTGTCAAAAAAATTGTCTTTTCCGTCGTAGTCCTTAGAGAGATATTTCCAACGGGCTATCATGCGCGTCAAACGGATATAATATGACCAATTCGCGGCCCTGGGAAGTTGATGTACCAAGTTACCCAAAAACGGGGCCCACAATTTGGCGTTTCATCTTCTAGGGTTAGGTTTTGGAATGTGAAGGGTTTTCCATTGTTTTTCAACAATAAATAGGCCTTCGAGCCTCATTGTAACACAGTTCAGAACAGTTCAGAGGCATGTGGCCGCCACATCTCTTCTCAGAGATAAGCTACCATCGCCCTAGCTGGTTTATTTCCATTTCTATTTGTAAGCATATTTCAGTATTTTACAGTAATGAAATGAAGTATTATTTCCGCTGCATATCTATCTTTATGGTTATCTCTGTATTTTACTGCGTTCCTGTTTAAATAGGATCAATTGGTTATTTACCTCTGCTAGTCAAAGCCTGCTTGTAGGAGGGAGTGGAGCTCCCTTCTTTGCGTCCTTCCATGGAGAACAACCTCTGCAAAAGCCCGTAACCCTAGCTAATCGCCCTCCTCGCTCCGTCGATCAATCCTTCCACCCCTATATCAAAACATATAATTAATAAACATTTAAAAACTTAGTAAATTTAATTAATAAAGTTATAATTAGAATGAAAATAGGTCACAACACAGGGGATTGGGATTTGAACCTGGGTCTTTGACTTTCAACTATTTCACATTCCTTAGATTAACACATTGAGCTACCCAAAACATATAATATTACATTTAAAAATATTAAAATAATACTTTAAATTAACAAATCAAAAATAGCAATAACAAAATAAATTCATGCAGACCACAATTAAAATATTTCAATTTACACCTCAATTTTATATAACTTTATATTGAGATATAAACTAACTGAAAGTAAAAAAAAATCATTTACCTTTTTAGTATGAACAAATGTAATTTTTTGAATACTTGATATGGAGATGAGTAGGAAAAAAATAATTTACTTTTTTATATGAGGAAGAAATGTAATTTGTCACTACTTAATATGGAGATGATAGAAATAGTATTGTTGATATATGATGTGTAATTCATTCTTAAAGCAAAAAATATATCAAAAAGAAAAAAATTATCTATCAACCATAAGTAAAATATTTCAATGTCCAAATTAAATAACATAATTTTATATCTATTTATATAGACAAAAATAAAGTAATTTGTTTAAAAAAAATCTTACATTTTCACTTTCTATAACTAGGAAGATGTGTAATTTTATTTGTTTTTTAAATGGAATTGATATATAAGATTTTAAAAATATTAATCACAAAGAAAAATTTAATGTGAGTTACATATAAAATATTTCAATAAGTAGGCTAAGTAAAAGATTTTAACATGAAACAAATATATAGAGAAAAAGATTGAGAGTGGAATAATAGCTTATGTCTAATTCAATATATGAGGGAGATTTATAATTCTTTCAATGTTTAATATGGATTTGATATGTAATAATTTAGAAAATACTAATAATACAAATAACTAGATATATGCATAGGAAGAAAAGATGAGAGGACATGTTTTAACATTTTAATGTGGAGAAAGTGAATTATAAATAAAATGTTTCAGAGGGATCAAATAGCTTTTCACTATAAAAAAGTTTGCTTCTCAATAAATTTGATCCCTCTAAGTGCTTGGTAAATCCAAAATTAAAATAGATCTCATTATAATAATAATTCATCATTATCAATTAAAAATATTAATTTACTTAAAATAATAATCCACTATAATAATATAATCATATTTTATTCTCTTAAGTAAAACTCACTCAAAATATTAATTAAATTAATGAAATAATTCACTATAATGATATAATCATTTTTTATTCTCACAAATAAAACCCACTCAAAATATTAATTAAATTAATGAAATAATTCACTATGATGATATAATCATATTTTATTCTCATAAATAAAACCCACTCAAAATATTAGTTAAATTAATGATTCATTCTAATATGTTTACGCATATTAAAAATATTAATCAGAATAATTATCTAAAATGATGAATCAATTAGAATAATAATGAGCTTGGATGATATAATCAGATCTTAGTCCCATCTATGTCTGACATGCCTTTACAATGAAGATAAAGAATATAAAATATCAATTATAGTACGATATTAATAAATATATTTCCCAATTTAGGGTTGGATGATATAATCAGATCTTAGTGCCAACTATGTATGACATGCCTTTACAATGAAGATAAAGAATATCAAATATCAATTATAATACAATATTACTGATTATATTTCCCAATTTAGGGGTGGCTCGCATGCCCTCTCTAGTGGTGATTGCTTAGAGATTCAAATCCCTCCAATTTAGTCCATAAACCTCGAATTTGGTCCATAAACCATGTATTGGCCTCGTCTAATTACTGATTCTTCTGATATATATATATATATATATATATTTTTGAAAAGATGACATATAATGGCATGCCAAATTGTAACATTGTTCTACGGTGATACAATCATGATGATGCGCAGGCTAGGGTTTCTTTGCAGTGACATTGAAGTTTAAATTGCAGTTATGTACTCTCAAAATCATTTGCACGGTAATACAGACATGGCGAACCAACTTTATGGCTCTGGTGAAGGATGTGGGTTTCAGTTTAAACTTCTTGCTTGGTTCTGTAATCATACATGCATGGTGACGCGTGGGCTAGGGTTTCAATACTCTCTATAGTGAAATTGGATTTAGGTGCATAACTATTTACAGTTCTGTGCTCACTAACATAATATGCGCAGTTATACAAAGACGGTGAACCACCTTTATCATTCCGTGAATTCTTTGTAGTGATTGCATGATGATTTAATACAAGCACAGTGATTTCTAATACAGCACCGTGATTTAATTTGCACAGTTATACAGAGACGGTGAACCAACTTTATCTTCTGTGAATTCTTTACAGTGGTTTGCGTGATGATTTAATACAATCACAGTGATTTCTAATAACAGCAGGGTGATTTCTCGTGACGATAACCCTGACGTGAATCATGTGCACTTGTTCCTTCTATCATTCTTATTTATTTATTTATTTTTTTGAGCAATTCACCCTGGATTCTTACAAACATGCTTTTAAATATTATATATATGCTTTTAAATATTATATATATAAAACTATTAGAAAAAAACAAAAGAAGAGAAGCCAAATTTAAAAAAGAATCAGATGTAATGTTCGTTATAAATTTAAGTTTAGATTTTGGATATTTGGGAAAGATAAGATTTAAACATTCATACAAAAGATAAGTTCAATGCTATAAAAGAAAATGGGAGTTTGGTTATAAAAAATAAAAATAAGGGTGAGGAAAAATCAATTAATTTAAGTGACAAAAATTAAAAAAATTAAAAAAACAATTAATCAAAAGAGAATTTAAGAAAATGGAAAAACAATTCATTTAAGGAGAAACAAAAAAAAAGAATTAAGGAATAAAAGAAAAATTAAGAAATAGTTTAGCCTTAAATAGCTTGGAAAGTATGAGCATAAATATGACATACTAAATAAATTGCTAAACTTAAAGGGTGAGACATATTTATAAAAGATGGTCTCATCCAAAAAATGGAAATTCAAAAGTTAAAAGAAATTAGTAAGGAAATAAAATGGGCAAAAATTAGGAATTGAAAAGATATTAGGGCATTTAGGACACAATGCTTGAATTCTCTTTTCTAATTGTTATTTTGTTCCATGGCACAAAGACCCTACTTTAAGTTGGATGCCAAGTGAAATTCATATTATTTTTATCCTTGAAACTTGGGAGCATAACAACCTAAGGTCCCTATCATAGAAGAATTTGTCTTGTAGTTGATGTGGAACAGAAAATCCTACCATGAAGAGATTGGAGGCATAGCTTGTTACATCTAAAAAAATACTTTTTCATCACATTTGACTTCATAAGAGAGGCCCTCGCAATGAGTGCAAATGAATGGATATTTTTATTTTTTTTAAATAACATCTTTTTTTTCTATTAACAAAACTGGATTTTGGCCAACCAATACATTCATAAGCAACATCATGTTCATCTCTATTCAAAATTGCTCTAGCCATAGACAAAAGATATTTTGAGATTTCTTGCTTATTTCATTTATTACATTATTCTCATATGGTCACCAAAAATTCCCATTAAACATTACATACTTACATTGCATTAAAAAAAAAATGGGATAAATGACTAGTCTACATCTTTTGAATTCGTCCATCTTTGTTGTCGTAGGTTCTATTGGCCTCCTTTGCTTTGAGTTGTGATCCTGCCTCCGCTGCCTATGCCAGGTTTCGAGGTGTATCATCCAGGTGAATGTCTAGGTGTATCCTATTCTGGTGAGCAGGAGTGTCTTAAGTGCCACAATCGTTCTCATTATCACCATCCTCCCCAAGCCCAAATGCCTCCTTCAAGATGGAGACAACCCTAGTTTACACCTTTTCCTCTGTGTTTTCTACCCTTCGATCTAGGGTTTCAACAACCCTAGTTTACACCTTTTCCTCTGTGTTTTCTACCCTTCGATCTAGGGTTTCAATACTCTTTATAGCGAAATTGGATTTAGGTGCATAACTATTTACAGTTCTGTGCTCACTGACATAATATGCGCAGTTATACAAAGACGGTGAACCAACTTTATCATTCCGTGAATTCTTTGTAGTGATTGCATGATGATTTAATACAAGCACTGTGATTTCCAATACAGCATCGTGATTTAATTTGCACAGTTATACAGAGACGGTGAACCAACTTTATCGTTCTGTGAATTCTTTATAGTGATTTGCGTGATGATTTAATACAATCACAGTGATTTCTAATAACAGCACGGTGATTTCTCGTGACGATAACCCTAACGTGAATTATGTGCACTCGTTCCTTCTATCATTCTTATTTATTTTTTATTTTTTTCTGAGCAATTCACCATGGATTCTTACAAACATGCTTTTAAATATTATATATAAAAAACTATTAGAAAAAACAAAAGAAGAGAAGCCAAGTTTAAAAAAGAATTAGATGTAATGTTCGTTATAAATTTAAGTTTAGATTTTGGATATTTGGAAAGATAAGATTTAAGCATTCATAGAAAAGATAGGTTCAATGCTATTAAAGGAAATGGGAGTTTGGTTATAAAAAATAAAAGGAAATCGGAGTTTGGTTATAAAAAATAAAAATAAGGGTTAGGAAAAACCAATTAATTTAAGAAGTCAAAAAAAATTAAAAAACTAAAAAAAACAATCATTCAAAAGGGAATTCAAGAAAATGGAAAAACAAATCATTTAGGGAGAAACCAAAAAAAATGAAGAATTAAGGAATAAAAGAAAAATTAAGAAATAATTTGGCCTTAAATAGCTTGGAAAGTATGAGCATAAATATGACATACTAAATAAATTTCTAAGCTTAAAGGGTGAGACATATTTATAAATGATGGTCTCATCCAAAAAAAAAGAAATTCAAAAGTTAAAAGAAATTAGTAAGGAAATAAAATGGGCAAAAATTAGGAATTGAAAAGATATTAGGGAAAGAGAAAAAAGAGCATTTAGGACACAATGCTTGAATCCTCTTTTCTAATTGTTATTTTGTTCCATGGCACTTACATCCTATGTTAAGTTGGATGCCAAGTGAAATTCATATTATTTTTATCCTTGAAACTTGGGAGCATGAACAACCTAAGGTCCCTATCATAGAAGAATTTGTCTTGTAGTTGATGTGGAACAGAAAATCCTATGTGAAGAGATTGGAGGCATAGCTTGTTACATCAAAAAATACTTTTTCATCACATTTGACTTCATAAGGGAGGCCCTCACAATGAGTGCAAATGAATGGATATTTCTTTTTTTTTAAATAACATTTGTTTTTTTATTAACAAAATTGGATTTTGGGGAGAACCAATACATCGATAAGCAACATAATGTTCATCTCCATGCAAAATTGTTCTAGCCATAGGCAGAAGATATTTTGAGATTTCTTACCTATTTTGTTTACTACATTATTCTTATATAGTTGCCAAAAATTCCCATTAAACATTACATACTTACATTGCATTAAAAAATGAGATAAATGACTAGTCTACATCTTTTGAAACCGGTTGTCTTTCTTCGTCCATCTTTGTTGCTGTAGGTTCTATTGGCCTCCTCTGCTTTGAGTTGTGATCCTGCCTCCGCTGCCTATGCGAGGTTTCTAGGTGTATCATCCAGGTGAATGTCTAGGTGTATCGTATTCTCGTGAGCAGGAGTGTCTTAAGCGCCATTATCGTTCTCATTATCACCATCCTCCCCAAGCCCAAATGCCTCCTTCAAGATGGAGACAACCATTGTTTCCACCTTTTCCTCTGTGTTTTCTACCCTTCGATCCAGGGTCTCAATTTTGGTCATAATTACATTCGAGGTGGCCTGCACAATTTCCATATCTTTCCTCATACTTTCTAACTAGCTCATTACAATAGAGAAATGGGATCTAGCTTCAGAAATGATTTTCCCTCCTATGTGTGATATCATTTTCTCTATTTCACGCTTGAATGCCCCCGAAGAGTTCTCAAATGAACCTCCTGCACCATTTCTTGACAGGGAAGCCATTTCTTTGTTTTTAACAGGATGAGAAACTAACCATAAAGCAAAGGCCCTAGCTATCCATCTCCTTATAGTCAAGATCAAATCCAAGTTGACGGCCTCAAGGGTCACTTTAGAATCAATGCCTCTCATTAATGTTCTTTTCTGCGAGCAAATTCATTTCCATTTCTTCCTCCTCCAAGAGCACGATCCGCAGATAATAGCTCTCCTCGAAATTTGTATGTTTATGTCCTTCACCTACCCTTCGCATTAAAACAAGGTCGCTTGCCTTCTAGCTATTTGGGCTCCTATCATGAAGTACCATACTTATCTACTTGGGAGATGATTTATCAATCCTTTCTTCGTTCCTTCTTCTGCATGTCATCTGAACCGGGTATTTAAGACAAAAATAATTCCCTATGACATTTGTTTCACCCTTCTCTAGGCCGCTCCTATATATTAAGGAGATGCATTTATTTTGTATCATGGAACTTGAAATATAGTTGTGGGACTTTCATCTACCGTCAATTCACCCTGCTTCAAGGTGGCAGCCTTATTGGCTTGTTGATCCACCATTTTGTTAAATTCCCATTTTATATGGAAAATTTCAATAAATTCGAATTTGTCCAACATAAGAATTGTTCTTTGCATAGTTGGACTTAGCTCAAATTCTTGATGTTTGGACCATATCATACATTTTTGAATGGTTATAAGGGAGTCACCAAACATAGATAAGTGAGTGATTTCATCATCAAGAGCATGTCTCAATCCTTACCATAAGTCGAGTTATTCTGCTCTATTATTTGTGGCTACTCCCAACCCTATGCATATTTTTTCCATATTTGTTCATTGGGGCATAGAATTGCTCCCCAACAAATGAATGGATATTTCATACATTACTCGTAAGAAGATTTATATAGAAATTTATTATTTAATGTCTATTAATTGTAAGTTTTATGAGAAAAGTCATTTAAATAAAAGTTGCCCTAGAAATAACTTAGAAAAATATATTTATAGCTTGAGAAGTAGAGGTATTATCCCCCTGCTACGAGACTTTGCAACAACAAAAAATATTCATATTATTATTTTGAGCAATGATTACAATCCCAAGGCTCAAGCACAATAGTCATTATATGAAGCATTATCTAAATTGTGAAGGTTCAAATATCAAGTGAGTGTTCACACCAAAATAATAATAATAATAATAATTATAATTATGATGATGATGATAATCAAACCCTAATCCTTTATGACTAGATAAGGGCATTATTTTTAGCTATCACATCTTTAAAAAATTCTAAAGACACAACAAAAAATTTGTTTGTTATTTTTCCTTTTCATTAAAAGTACCATCAAATTTTAAAACAAAATAAAAATTGATTAATTCTTCACCCAAAAAACATGATTTTAAAAATTTACATAACATAAAATTATTTTAAAAGAAAAATCCTTAAAAGAATTTATCCTCTAAAATAGATTGCTTATTTTCACTTCCCATTAAACCTCTACTTTGACAAACTTGATTCAACTTTTGTAAAACATTTAAACATGTGTCACTTGTTACATTCTTTTTGGATTCATATCTTCTCATATTTTTATATTTATATTTAATTCACCAAGAATTGAATATAGTTTTATTTAAAAGTTCTCAACTTCAAGTTATTTCACAATTATATCATATTTCCTTTTTCCTTATTAAAATAGAAATGACCATTTTCTTAATACTTTTATATCATGATATCAAATCATATCATTTTTTCAAAAGCATATATTTTAGTTTTTGTATTATAATAACATTTAAAAATAAAAATAATAAATATTAAACATTTTAAAAAATATTATGGCATCAAAATATTTATATAAATAAATAAATAAAAATTAAAAAATTTAACCATCTTTAAAATTATTAATAATTATTATATAAATAAAAAATAAATAAAAATGTTCATTGAAATAATAATCCATTATAACAATTTAGAAATATCGCCTAAAATAATACCTCATATAACTCATTATATAATGAATAATAACTTTTAAAATATTAATTAGAATAATTACATACTATAATGAATTAATTAAAATAATAAATTATAATGATATAATTAGATCTTAATCCCATCTATGTAATGACATGATTTTACAATGAAGATAAAGAATATAAAATATTAATTATAGTACGATAACCTTGGTTCTGAGATGATAGAAGCGTGATGATGCATGGGCTAGGGTTTCTATTGAATTCTACTTTGCATATTCGTGCTCACAAAATCATTTTCACCGTAATACAAACATGGTGAACCAACTTTATCGCTCTGGTGAAGCACGTGGATTCCTCTGCCATTTCAATTTTAGACTTCTTGCTTGGTTTTGCAGTTATACAACCAGGTTTCAATATACAAAGACCGTGAACCAACTATCCCTGTGTAAATTCTTTGTATGATTTCTATTATAAGCGTAATGATCTAAGACAATCACAGTAATTTCTAATACCAGTAGGGTGATTTCTCTGAAGTGATTGTCGCCATTCAAACCTTAACTTGGAGGAAGTGCACTCATTCTATGAATATTTAATGGATTCTAAACACTTACCGACATCAATACAAAAAACCTAAACCTAAGAAATTTCACAAAGTAATAAAGTAGGTTCTTAGATAAACCCAAGAAATTTCACATAGTAAAGTAGGTAAATAGATAAGTGAGAGTAGATACGGTGTAAATCCATTGTCAATTTATGGAAAATTCGAGGAAAAAATAAATCAAATAACTGAACTTACATAACTAAGCTTTTAGAAAATACTTGCAAACGGTATCATCGCAATATCACTTAATAAAGATTTCTTTGACAAATAAGCAGTCCCACGTTTACAATAAATAGATTCAATGACTCGAAGATTCCGTCAAAGAGTGTTAGAGGAGCTAAACTATAGATCAATAGCTTATAAGTTTACGTTTGGAAATTTGAGGGAAACTAGAATTGTTTGAAATTAATGGAGAAGGTTTGTTTCATGGTTGTGTGTTTTAGTTTAGATTTGGTTCTTATTTACTAGGAGATAATTTTGATCTTTTATTTATTTATGATTTTATGATCAATGGATGTGAGCTTAGTCTCAAGGTGTAGCTGGTCTGTAAGTTTCATTTGCATGTTTCATTCTAATTTGTCTTTCCATTTTTTATCATGGTATCACAGGGGAGAGAGGATTGCAAGAGGAATTGCTCAGGGACAGGATTGAATTGAAGATTACATGTGAGACTTAAGCTCGTACAATTTTTTTTTTTTTTGCTAGCCCGCCCCCAACAAAGAGAGGTCATGATGATCAATGGTGGCAGTACATGGGGAAAGCCTGTTGATTAGCACTACTACTCCCACTGGCTCATAGCTTAAACTTATAGGAATTTTCTTCAACTAGACCTGCAACAAAGTGAAGTGGCACTAATGCTTTTTTCATGTTAGAGGCAACCAGAGACCAGATGTACCTATGTTGGTGGTCCTGTCTAGGATTTTTTGTATATTGAAGGTCATCTATCTAGAGTTGGATTAGTAGCACGAGCTATTGAAGGATGTAGAGTTAAATAAGTAGATCAACTGTTGGAGGATGTGGAGGTGGATCCCTAGATCTGAATCATGATCTTAAATTATTTGTGTTTGATGTTTTGATTTCTAGAACTTGGTTTGTGGATTGTGGAGCATTTACTCATATGACATATAATAAAAACTGGTATGAAAATTTTAAGGAGACCAACAATGGTGCTAACATCTACCTCGGAGATGACATAGCATATCATATTAAAGGGTGTTATCACTCCATAATTTCTTAAGCCTATGAAAGAAACCCAGAGGTAACCACAAAACAACTTTTAATTTTAGCAGCTAGCCCTTCTAAACTCAAAGAGAGATCTCTCTGTTAGATTTAGATTTGTTTGTAGTTTTGAATTGTTTGGTTGTTAGATTTAGATTTGTTTGTAGTTTTAAATTGTTTGGTTGAGGCTGCAAGGTAAGCCCATTGGGAAATGGAGTCAAAGTCTTAGAATGATCAAGTGCATAAATATCAAACCAGAAATAATAGGGCAAGGTAGGCAGGCCTTTGGATCTTCATAGCTTGATTATGTGATAGGGAGGAAAAAGGTTCAGAATCAATTAAAAATAGAGCAATTAAGAATTCTATATTTAATTTCAATTGGAAAACACATATATTGTTTAAATCTAGGACAGAGTGTAATTAACCATGTTCAACCCATAATTTTCTTTTAAACAATAAAGGGAAGAAACACATATGAAAAAGAACAGATTACGAGTAGAATAAACATCACCAATTAAGTCTGACACACGAATCCTGGAATATTGTCTGTATTAATGAGAAATGATCACTTGAGTTCAATGAACAACTTTACATCATATAGTAGTCCTTTCTTGCTACAAGTCCCAACATTTGTACTTCAAATTTGGGAAGTACTTATACAAGGTTATCAAAAAATATCTTGAGTGAAAACCTCAAGATCTTCTACTAAATATCCTAAACTGCTTGTAAAAATAGAACAAAAGTGTTTCTTTGTTACTAAAGGTAAAATATATTTTACTCCAAAATTTGACATAGCTGGTTCCATCTATCTTCATATGTAATTGGCATTTTAACCAATTTTATGTAAGTCTCATCTACCTAGGTGTATTTTGGGAAAGTTGGCTTGAGTAGAAATAAATGCTTGATTTCAGCTCTCCAGATGGAATTCCAAAGCCTCCATGAAATCTTTTCTTGTGATTAAGCCTTTGATAGCTGAAAACTTTGATTTTTCCTAGGCTATTGAATACAATTTTTGTTGATAATCTGGTAGAGACACTAACTTGCCTCCAATTCCCTTTAGTCATGGAAGTCCTTTCAAATGTAATGCATTAAATTTCCTATGAAACTTTTGAATGCTGGTCCAAATGCTGGCACTTGTTCTCCAAATGTATTACCAAGTTCCTTTTAGTAAGGACTCTCCTAACTTCCAAGATAGTTCAAAATATGATAACTCATCCTTTGTTTTTGAATTCAAAATTTTAATTAAGGTGTTAGGTTCCCCTAGCCTCTATCCCAAGTTGTTTCTGTCTCTTTCCATTAACTCCTTTGATCTTTGCATTAAGTCCTCTTGTTCAAATATTATCTCAATTCAATTCCAATTTTTTGTGATGGCCTCATTTATCTCAAACCATATGCATTCTTTAGTTTGTGCTAGTGTTTGAGCCATCACGGACCCATTCTCTAGCTAATCAATCCTTTGGGTTCACCTGTGAGATTTATGTAGTTCTGCTATGTATGAATTATCTATCTTCAATTTCTGATCCTACAACGTTTTAAGTTGGGTTTCTAATTTTTCAATTTCTTGCCCTCTGATGGATAGGTATTGCATAGCTTTAACCAACTCATTTGAGGAATTTGTGCTTTGTGCTTTGTTGTTGTGGATGTAGATGCTCATGTTGTGGTTACAACTGAAATATGCATTGTTGTTAGAGGAACTATGGCTAGTTGTAATGACTACTCTTTTACTTGAGTAGTCTTTCCATCTCCTCTTCCATATCCTTAATATGGCTACTTTTTTCAATTATTATCTTGAACATGTTCTCTTTTTCTTTCTCAAGCTCCCTAACTTCCTTAGCTTGGGGATCCTCAATGGAGGGAATTTGGAGTTGCTTCCACAATGTTGTTATTTTTGCATTTTTCCTCCTTACAATTTCTTCTGCTGCGTTTACATCTTTGGGCTCATACCCTAGTTTAATTACTAGGTTCTCCAATGATTTGATCCTAGTTTCCTTAGCCAAAGATGAGATGTTTTTAAGTTTTAATTGTGATTGTGTGTTGCTGATTGAGGTCTGCAACTTGGAAGTTTTCATGGCAGTGTTGGTCAGAGTAGAGTACAACATTTCACCAGTTTGTTTATACAGGTCTATTTGGTCAATGGGGTGACTCTGCTCCACATCAAAGGAGAAAATAAACTTCTTATAATCAGATGGAGTCCTTGGAAATGGAACTTGTGCTTGAAGGAATGCAATTTGTGTCTTCCCTTTTATGTATCGAAGGTTGAAAGAAGCTTTTGTTGTGAATAGGATGTTGATTCCAGAATTGGGAGTATGTGGTGGCTTTGAGCATCTCATTCTTCTTCTTAATTTCTCTATATTTTGCAAAAATATTTGGTTCATCCTAGTCCTTAACCAATTCTGTTGTTTGAGTTGTATCTAGGGGATCTTGGGAAGCTAGCAAAGCTGGGGATCCTGTGAATATATCTTCTTCTATTGTAGGGACATGAGGGCCTATTACGAATATGGTGGCCTTCTCCTGGTGGCCTTCTCCTCATCCTCTTGCTGAAAAATTGATTTAGTATTAGTCTTATGCTTCTTCTTTAATATCAAAAATTATTTGACTACAATATCTGTCACTAAAGGGGAATCATCCACCCTTGGGCTCTTGTCCCTTTTGTCTTGAGGCACTAGAGTCTATGAGGCAGTTATGGATATCACCTGTTCTTCTTCCTCTTATAGCATATTCTCCTACGACTGACTTTGATTCATGAACTTCTCTATCTCTAGTCTAGGAGTGTGAGTGTAGGGAGTGGTTTTCTGCTCCACCCTTAGTTTATAAATTCTGCAAAAAGGGTCATATGACCAGGTGAAACTCCACTTTAAGTTCATTTTCTTAAGGATAAAATATGCCTCCTTACCTACTCTCTGGTGTTACAAATAAACGGACCAACTTATGCATTGATTTTAAACTGAGACTTCTTTCTTGCTACAACAAAATGAAGATCATCCATATGAATCATCTGCCTTATATATTCCATCGAGAAGATCCTCATGGAATAACCTTTGGCAACCTTTATCTTGGCAATTCACACCCATAAACTTTGATCTCAATATAATTTTCGTACAAGTACCAATCTCTTGTCTTAGTCTGCCCATTGAGATGCAGAATTCTCTATATCTTTGGTCCTATCCTAGGCTCTATATTATGGTTTGATAAATAGGATATTGTGTGTAAGAATTGATCAACATAATCAGAGAAGGTATACTCAGTGGAATTTTTCCTCAATAAGGATGTCCAATGGATTAATGACTGTAGATTACCCCACTCATCTAATTTCTATAAAGGAAATGAAAATCTATCTCCCTGATGATAAAGAAATAAATAAGCCAACACTGAAGCATATTTAAAAGTCCCTTAAGTAGAAAACTTGAGGAACTGATCATGAATTGATTCTGCAGTGAACTCACTGTAATTGAAAATGGGAGGTTTATCACTAGTTGCAAAAACTGATAAGAAACCAAAAATGGCCTCATCAACCCACTGATCAGATTGATAGCCCAGTATTCATGAAATAATTGAAATCACTTGTTTGGTCACCTTGGGGAACATAGAGGATGAGCATGGGGATTCTTCTTGGGTAACTAGGCATCCTGGGAAGAAAAATCTCAAAAATATTGGCTCTCTATGGGAAGGTTAAGTGTTTGTAGAATTCCATAAGGGAATCTACTAAAACTAGTTGTAGAGAGTCAGAATTTGGCAATTGGAAATCGGAGCATTTGGGAGATGGATTTTGTAGTGATGGTGAAGAGGATGTCACTATTTTGGGACACAATTTCCCTTTGACTGGGGATATACCTAAATTGACACCAGGAGACGAATTTGGGAAGTGAGGTGTCTAGAGAAACATGAATTAATCTCAGAGGCTTAGTTCATCGCTCTAGTCCAAGAAGTTCTATTTTAACCAGTTGTGAAGCTAGTACAAGTCAAATTCACAACTAGTCTATGGTAGGGGGCAGCATAGGATTATCGTGAGAGACCTTGGATTTTCCTTTAGGTTCCATGATAGAAAAAAAAAGGAATAGGGAATTTAGAATTACCTAGGAAAAATAAGTGAAAACTAGTAACTGGATGTATCTTGATGACTAGGAACTTGGTTGTAGTGACTCGTTATGTTGACTGGTCACAGAGAGAGATGGTTTGGATCACTGGTTGGGCACTGGGGCAGACTCTGACTCATTGATTGTGCACTGAATATTATGATTTGTGTTACCATGAAATGGTGAAAGGAGGCGAAGTAGTGATGGGAATTCGCTTTGGCAGAAGGAAAGTGTGGTCCGCTGGTGTGAGGTGGATAGGAAGTGGAGGAATAAGGAATGATGTAGGAGCAAGGTGGGGATGGGAGTTCCACCTTGTGGAATGAAACAGGCGCGAGAGTGGAAGGGGGTCAATAGTTAGCATGAGCGGGATGGTAGTTTTCAAAGGGGGGAGGGGCAGTTAGTGGTTTTAGGCGGGGGTGTGAAATGCCCAGAATCCACCACGTTGCAAGAATTTTCTGCCTTTTCAGATCCCCCACCCCCTAGTGATTAAACATCAGAGGGGCTGGGGGGAGCAAATACATCCCCCACGGTTGATCCTAGCAAGTGGATCGTGGTCATTAACTCATGTTCCCAATTTATTTTATAGCGACAAAATATGTTGCATCAAACTTTATTTACAATTGTAATTGTGATTTAAATTAGCAATCTATTTTAACATTAAATCATAATCAACCACCTTTAAACATTGTGGTTAATTAATTTTATTCTAACTAATCTATTTCAACCATGATTACACTGTGTGGTTGTTATTCACTAACCTAAACTAATTTTATTTAGTCCATCTTAATCACGCTTAAATAGTGTGATTAAAATAACTAATATACTTCTCTTACTTTAATGTGGCATTTTGACTAGCAGCACATTATTCAAAATTTCTAAGGTATTACTGATGAAATTTTCATTTTTTGAGTGGCATTTAGATTTTCTCACTTATTCTTTTTTGGGGTATTTTTCATTATTTTTTCTATTTTTTCTATTTTTTAATTATTTTCACATATATGTATTTTTCTCGTTTTTGTATCCCCTACTTTTTTTTTTCTATTTTGTGAAATAACTTGCAAAATGAAAGATTATTTACAACATCTGACATATAAACCTCAACAACAAATAGTAAGCTCATCCTATAAAATATAGGGCCTTAACAGTGGCTCCAATGGGGAGGGAACTCTCCTTGTGAGGTGTCAAGAACATTATAGATCAATAGCCTTGATCCATTGGGCATGTTGTCCTTATTCTACTGATGAATCTAATCCACTTGTTGTTAATCATAAATATGGGAAAGACATCATCAAAAGCTTATGGCCTTCTCTCTAGGCTTCAATTTCTTATGTGAGCTATCCTCACTCTTGCCGTAGAATAGTAAAATTATATGTACAATGATTATAAATGAAAATGATTTAACTTTGAGGAAATTAGTGTTTGATAAGTCTTCCATTGACAGGTCCACCAGGAAGTGCTTCTTCAGTCAATTCCTTCAAGAAAAATGCATTATTGCCTCTGAAAGCTTCAATTTTATATGGCCCTTTCCATAAACTTTAAAACTTACCATGATTACCTTTATATTCATTCCTTGAGTCCCACTTTAACACCATGTCACCTAACTGGAAATTATCTGCTTTTGTTCTCCTATCATAGATATTTTTTATGTTGTCTTGAACAAGTTGAGTTTTTTTATAGACCTCCTCCCTGGATTGTTACAACTGTATGGTCTAGTTGATCCTTCTTTGTAAATCATTAGTTTCCACTTGTGATTCTTATAACAATTTTAATGCAGGAACTCCTAGAGAAATAGGAAACACAACATCAATCCATATACTAGTTAGAATGGAGACATTCCAATAGACTTTTTGGTGCTAATTCGGTCAATCCATAGGGTATTAATCAAATTTTTATGCCATGATTTTTTATTCTCCTACAATAGATTTTTTATGATGTTGACTAAACTCTTGGTGGAGGACTTAACTAGCCCATTTCCTTGTGGGTAATAGGCATTTGAGTGTCCTAATATTATGTGGTATTGGTTACAAAAATAAACCATTTTCTTTTACTTAAAGGAAACAACATTGTCAAAGATAATTGTATGGGGACATCCAAACCTAGACAGGATGTTACCTTCTAAAAAATGGATAATGACAGTGTTTGTGGCCTATCTGTCTCAATCCAATTGGTAAGTAATCAGTGGTTGTTAAGATCAATATATGTTGGCCTGAGGAGCTCAAATGGATTTCACTAGTGAAATCTAGACCCCACTGCTGAAAAGTAGTTTCAACTGAAATGGGTTTCAAGGGTAAAGGAAAAATCTTCTCTTGCCTTCAAATATTTGAAACTGGTGGCAAGTGGTGACTTTCTTATGCACGTTTGCACACAAGGTAGGTCAATAAAATCTAGCCCTTAGGATTTTGTTGGCTGTGGTTTTCCGATACAAATGGCCTCCACATTCCCCTTAATGAAACTCTCCCATGACCATGTCTACTTCATCTTTCAATAAATAGTTTAGAAAAATACCACCAACATCTTTCCAATACATTCTGATCTAAAATACAAAATTTCATAGATTTTAGTTTTAGAAACCTAGCTTTTGTTTTGGTTAAGCCAAGAGGAGCTTGTAAGTTTTGTAATATAAAGATAATGTCTATGTACCATGGTGAGGTAGCAAAGGCCTCTGATACTTGTGGAATTGTCAGCTCTTCTTGTTCGGTGACTTTCTTATGCACGTTTGCACACAAGGTAGGTCAATAAAATCTAGCCCTTAGGATTTTGTTGGCTGTGGTTTTCCGATACAAATGGCCTCCACATTCCCCTTAATGAAACTCTCCCATGACCATGTCTACTTCATCTTTCAATAAATAGTTTAGAAAAATACCACCAACATCTTTCCAATACATTCTGATCTAAAATACAAAATTTCATAGATTTTAGTTTTAGAAACCTAGCTTTTGTTTTGGTTAAGCCAAGAGGAGCTTGTAAGTTTTGTAATATAAAGATAATGTCTATGTACCATGGTGAGGTAGCAAAGGCCTCTGATACTTGTGGAATTGTCAGCTCTTCTTGTTCATCCAGTGTAGCAATATAATTGATATCCAATGCACGAAAATTGGACTCAACCATTAGCTTCAAAATCCTTGATATTTGATGAGCTTGGTTGGTTTTATATGAATGTCACACTCTACTATCACAGCAATCCATTTCCGTATTCTGCCATCTGGGTCAGTTTGTGTGAGAATATATTTTACCACAACACTTGGGACAAATGCAATGATATGAGAATGTAGGATGTACACTCTAAAATCCTTTAATGCCTTTACCAAAGCAAAGGCTTGTTTCTCCATGATGTTGTACTTCAGTGATGCATCCCTCAGAGCTCTGTTGAAAACAAGTATGGGTTGTTAATGGCCTTCATTGTTTTTCTACAATAAAATAGTTGGAATAGTATGCTCAGATAAAAAAGAAAAAATGATAAATCCTTTGTAAAGTCAGGGTTTATCAAAACAAAAGCAGTATTTAAAGCTAACTTTACTTCAATAAAGTATTTCTTGGCTTCAATATTCCATTTTATTTCCATGTATTTATTTAACATAGTTGTAATGGATCTTAAGATTTTAGCCAAGTTAGGAATAAATCTTCTAAGAAAATTTATCCTACCAATGAAAGATTGAACTTCTTTCTTATTTCTGGGAGGGTCAATTTTCAGTATGGCTTCGACTATGCTAGGATTACTTCTAATACCTTCCTTGGATGCCTAAAACACTTCTAGTTGATCAACCTATTGTAGATAGGCACATCATTTATGGCTTGGAGAAGTGGTATCTTCACACATAAATGTTTCAATTCTCCTAGGAGTTCAGTTTCTTCTGGGGTAGGCTGGACTGTCATGGATAGCCTCTCAGGAAAGGGTGGAATTGCTTTAGGTTCACTTTCCTCTTTGTATTCCTCAACCTCCCTAGGTTGAGGCTGGTTATCTGGGAGAAATTTCCCAATCGCAAGTTAATTTCCCGAATCTCCACATTGTAAGTTGGGCATGATGGTTCCCCACTATACACTGGTTGAGCTTGTCTGTTGTTCGGGTTTGGATTTGGCTGGGCAAGCATTTGGGGTTTCTTTGGTGGAGCAGGAGGTAACGGTTGTTGTTGGGTAGGTGGTGGAGGCAAAAGAGTGGGAAGAGAATTGTAATGGGGCCTCCACCCCTAATGAGGTGCATTCCACTGAGGTTGTGGCTGAGCATAGGATTGAAATGAATGAGTGGCTAGTTGGGCATGATATTGAGATGTGAAGAACCAAGGAGAAGGCATGAACCAAGAAGGATGAGTAGGATGGCCCCAAGAAGGTATGGAAGTGACTTGGTTGGGGTTGTAGTATGCCTGAGATGTCCCTTGTATCCCCTGCTGGTATGGTCTAGGTCCATGTGGCCTCCTTTGGTTGATGTAATAGAGTTGTTCAGTGACTCCCTCAGCCCCTTGATATACAACTTTAAGTTTGGGTAAGGAAGGGCACTTATCTGTAGAATGATTTTCTTCACAGACTGAACAAGCCTCTATAGATTTCAATGGACATTCATTCCCAGGACGCCTCCTGGTCCATCTAGGAAAAAAAATGGCCAAAGCCCTCTCTGCTTCCTCTCGTTTCCTTTTGATATGTAAGGTATCCATTTGCATGGCAAGATTCTACAACATCTCACTCTTGAAGTCTTCTAGCATGTTTCCAATTTCTCCTTTAATGGATGAGTTAGAGGAAGAGGCACTGGCTATGGGTTGACTGCCCCTACCTTTCTTTTTGGCTGCTCTAGAATGGTTTCTAAAAGCAGTCTTTATGTCCTCATAGGACAGTTGGTAGATGTATCCCCCGGCCAGTAGATGGAGGGTGTCTAAAATATCTTCCTGAATTCCCCTGAGCAGGACCAGATTCAGAGACTCAGGGTCAAGTGTACACCGGACCCTTTTGTAACTGAGCTGGAACCTCTTCTCATAGTCTTCCAGGGACTCACCACTTCCTATAGTCATTCAGAAAATTTCTTCTTTAGTATCTTTTGACCTACAATAGTCTCGATACTTGTTCTTAAAGGCTTGCTACATCTGAGCCCAAGTTGTGATGCTATTGCTAGGTAATCCCATGAACTACCGCAGTGCTGCATCCTTGAGAGTATAAGGGAACAGTTTCAACTTTTTCTCATCTTTTGCATATTCATAAGTTCGGCAGATAACAGCAAACTCAAACAAGAAGGTGTCAAGATCTTTTATAGTCAGACCATGGAAATGAGGTAGGGAAGAAGGGATTATATTATTCATTTTGGTGTCCCCATTGGTCTCCCGAATGGGAAAGGTGCCCTCTATTCTTTCTCCCTTCCCCCTAGCATTTTTGTTTTCATCCATTGGCTCCAAAGGAATATTTTCTTCTTCTTCTTCCCCTATAGGTTCTTCAAATATGTCTGGTTTTTCACCTAAGGGTTCTTCTTGATCGTAGCCACCGAAGAAGAGAGAAATTTGGCTGTGTGAAGTATTGGGGGTGTTGGGAAAGAATTTTCCTGAGTTATCTCTATTCCTACGAGGCATGAAAGGAAATCTTTTTGGTTGGTTTTTGTTTCTTTTTCCCCACACTAATAGTATCTGCAAAACTGAAATTGATTGAACAAAACAAATTGCAACTAGATGAAATGAAATTTGCAGTATTGAAGAGGAAAGCAAGGAAATGTAGAAATGAAGGAAAATGAATGACTAGTCTACTTTTACTTAAATGAAATCTGCAGAATTGAAGAGGAAAGCAATGAGATGCAGAACTTGAAAGAAAAGAAATGACTAGTCTACTTTTACTGAAATAAACTATTAGCAGAATGTTGCAATAGAACATAGAAGAAAGTAGCAATCACAGAATACTCTGATGCTTCCCTAGAAACAACGCCAAAAAGTGGTGAGCACCAGTATTGCAGCAATAATGTTGCAACTCCTAGACTGCCTACTTTACTATTATGAACCCGGTAATTTGTAATAAACTTGGAAGCGACAGTGTTGTATGCACAAGTACTAATTCTTACTATAGGTTGTCACTTGGTCAGCTGGCACAAGATCAGTAGGAGCTCAAGCCAACTTCTATGGATTCCAGAAGAAGCTCTATATGTGATGAAAGGAGAGAAAGACTACTCTACATATACTATTCTAACTGCAGAAAGGAGAAAGTTTGGAACGTAAAGAAAAACTACTAAACCCAAATTAACCAACTAATCCAACTTTTGCAGAAAGCACTATGAAAACCATGAAAAGAATTCCATTACCTACTCAAGGAAGTAAACAACATCTAACTAAACTATTTATGGAATTAGATAAGCAAAAAAACATCTTTTTGGATTTTTATGTATTTTTATGTGAATTTGACATGCATGTAATTTTTTGTTTGTGAATGTGGTAGTGAATAGGTGGCATTAGAGGGTGGTTTTGGGACTTGAGAGGATGTAAGATGGTGTGGATGGGTCCTAGGAGGTCGCAGGTGGCCTTCTGGAGGCTTTTCCCACACTCGGCCTTCAAAAAAAGGCCTACATGAAAATTTACAGGAGGACACAAGAAATCTACAGGAGGAAAAACAACATTCTATAGGAGGCCTACAGGAGGAGGCTCAGAGCAGTTTTCACTATTTTGAGGGTGTAAGAGTGGGTGGAATAGGTAGATGAAGGTCGGAATGAGGTGTTAGGGTGCCTAGGGTCTACCAATAATCATCAGGAGAGAGGAAGATGATTAGATTTGCTCAAGGGGAGAGGAAGAAATTCTATGGAAAATGCAGGAAACTAAGGCAGAATTGAGGGGAGACTTGGGCGACCTGTAGAGCATGGATCAGATGGAGGATGGGATGGCTGATAGGCTATCCTAATGCTAGAAGAGAGTTGTTGCAAAGGAATTGACAATCAACCAATAAGATCAAATAAGCAATGAAATGAGTGCATCTAGAAAAACAAATTTTTGCATAAAACTAGTCTAAACTATGATATATGAAAGTAAATGCTGAGAAATGCTGCAAGAAAGGAAAGCATGAAAGAAGAATATTATAAATAAATAAGTGAGCATGATGAAGAATTTCTGAAGCAAAGCAAAACTAGACTATTATCCAACTAAAAAGCTGCAAACATTAGAAATCCTATGAATGAGGAAAATCTATGTTTTTGGGGCAGCAAGAGGGTCTTTGCCTCAAATCATGGTCCCAAAGGGAGGAATAGATTCCAAGGCACTGTTGCTATCCTTTTGAATCTTTTCTTTACCAATTCTTAACCTACTATAGAAAGCCCAAATGGAAGCAAACTATTTAATCATCAATAGCAACCAATTTTTAACCATAAAAGAAATGCATCTAAAAGGAACTTGATCTACAAATTGAAATAAAGCATACAAATACAAGTAAATAGGAGCTTGGCTACTTGGATTGGGCCCTAACCCAAGAGCTTCAGCCCTCTAAGGTAACTCAATGCTAACTCAAAAAGGATTCCATCTTTATTTCCAAAACAATAGCACGATTACATGAACTATCACAAAATAATAAGCTCGAAGTTGAGTAGAGTTTACATAAGCAAAAATACAACAAAAATCTGACCCTAGTGAGGCCCTAGGCCTCTCAACTTATACAAATGATGATACCAACATCTTCCTTAAAATCAGGGAGGCTTGGCACCAAAACTCGAGATAATCATCAGTCATCCTCCACTTGCTCGGCTACCTTCTAGTGCATGACTTGGCTGCTTGTACTCCGAGATGAATGAAGGGGAATTCAAAGTGAGGAGTAATAAATGAGGGGGATTCCCTACTATAAGTCCTCTCCTTTGTCCACTTCGAGTTGTTGCTGCCATTTTTCCACTGGATCCTTGACTTTGACCTCAAAATTCATCAATAATCTGCATTAAACACATGTTAGACCACATGGCATCATAACTATCTCAACTCACTCCATATGCATAAATATAATTAGAAAATCGTATAATAAGCTAAGAGAATGGTTGATTTGACTAGGTTAGGAGGTAAAATTAGCCCATATAATTACCCATTTATGAGGCTCATCACTATTGCCATATGTAACACTTGAGATATTAAGCCTTGCTTACTTCTAAAATTGGTTGTTGTTTATATTATGTGGAAAACTCTTTTAAGAAAAAAAATTCCTTTGGAAAATAATGAATGAAGATAACCAATCTTCTGGGATTTCTACTTATAAGTCTATAATCGATGTTGGCAATTATTGTTAGAATAGAGTAATTACTCTCATGTGTCTCTGTGGTACTGAAATGTGATGTGTAAATAGTACCGTGAGCCTAAATTGTCAAGGAAGAGTTTTCTTTTTTCTGCTACCAAATGGTATTGTTTGAATAATTTGTGCATGCTCTGTTTTTGTTGAATGAGAATAAACCTATGTGTTAGTGTATTAGTCATGCAGGCCAAATTAGCACCTGGCCGATCTAGCATAGTCAGCACCTTGGGTACAGTTCTGAGCCCAACTTATTTGCTACATAAAAATATGTTAACAAAGTATTATCACCAGCATAGTCGAAAGTTATGTTGTTCGACCTAACAAAATGAAACTAACTGAATTGAGATAGATTACTCTCAAGATCATAATGGTCATATGTGAAATAAAACAAAGAAATTAAATAATTACAAATTGTAGGATAACTCAAGATTAAAGCCTACTAATACTCGAAGGGAATGCAATACCAAGTCGCAATAAGGAAATATAATATCATGTTTAATGTTGTAGAAGTAAGAGAAAATATATCACACGAAACTGATCATAGCTATCGTTAGAGAAAATCATAGCTTTGAATTAATACCATCAATTGTTAGAACCATCTATAGAATATATATAATATTTGCAAGCTAACACCGATTCTTTTTTAAATATCATCAACCCATAACCACTGTATTGGAAAAGGCTCGCTCCAATAAGTACTAGTACATTTAGAACAATTGTATAATATTTTCATGGCCATAATCGGTACATGCCATAGCCAACGAAAATAGTGAAACCCTCTTTGAAAGTAAACAAATCACTCAATCGTAAGACTGATCACTATTGAGAAAAGTTCCATACTAGAATTGACCATATCTACGGAAGGTAGCATAGAGTTAAACATTCCCAAAAAGTAGAATAGAAACCTGGAATAGTAAGGGAACTATGTATGATCTAGCGAACACTTCAAATAACCTAGAAAATAGGTATAAGGGTTAGCCTACCGAAATAATTGCATTTCGAAGGAAATGGTTAAACTCTGCTAGTGAATAAGGGAAAGGAATATATAAGAACAAGTAAAAATTTTAACTCATGAGATAAATGCCAGAATGAAATGCTACAGCAGAGAAAAAACCTAAGAAGAAATTGGATAAGGTACTTTAGGAAATAATGGATTAAATGATATGCCATATATATATATATGTGTGTGTATATATATATATATATATATATATATATATATATATATATATATATATACATACATACATATATATATATATATATATATATATATATATATATATGTATATATATATATATGTATATATATATATATATATCTTTTTTCTTACTTGGAGGTATAAACTATATGGTCGAACTGATACGCAAACCTTAGCTATCACCTAGACCAAAATTGGGAAACAAAAACTATTTCTATAACCTGTGAACCAAAATAAAGTCAAAAAGTAAACATAATACCATTCAATAGGAAAACCCATACTCTGCATATAGAAATTTTCCATTACCTATTGTAGTGAACTTCATTTGGATGCTCTACTGCTAGGCATTGGCACGCGAATGACCAACCAAACTGGAAGAAAAGTGGGTAGTTACCAAAAACCCATGGTGGATAATCAAGACCATCAAATCTTACCCTAGAAGATCAATGAACACACTCTCATGAGATGTGCAATCATTAAGATATTCTAGGAATAATCATCGTCGGAGTGCAGTTCACCCATTACTAATGGGACGTGGGGTATTTTATGGATTGTTAGCACCACACTTGCCTGTACTTTTAAATTTAACATTGAATACTATTGGCACAAAAATGTCATCGGGTAAGAGACCCTGGGTTCAGGCACAAGGGGCCAAGAAGGCTCCATTGTAGTCTAGGACAACGTTGGCATTTTCACATTACCCAAGGGGTAAGGAGTCTCACCCGAGGCATGTCGTGACCGAAGATAGGAAGGGTTGGATGGATATCAAGGGAGATCCAAACATCAACCATCAATAGATTAAATATATCATTCATCACAACATCATAGTATTACAATCATTATATTCATCAAGCAAACACCCATTAATTAAAATTTTGAACAGGTTTATAAATTAGAACAATGCACTTGACCATAATATAACATCCAATCTGTATCATTCATTCATTAACATCAACATAGGGAAGGTTCAATACAAAATACATAAGGCACAAAGCCTTTCATCAAATACATGGAATAACATAAACATAGGATGCCTCAGAACTCTGGTCGAGTCTAGCTCTGGCCCTTCCACGACTACTCAGGTTCTCGGGACCCTATTCTTCTAAAATACTTACCTCTGATGGATACTAACCCCTTTCCCTTTTTGTCTTCTGCTTTTATCTTTTCTTTTGTCTTTCCCACTTCCAGTTTTATTCAGCTTCCCTTGCCCTCAGCTGATTTCCGCTCTCCTTCTTGTTCGCTTGGATGTTCATATTTGCTCTCACCACCTTGCCACAACTACCTCTTTGCTACATGTCCCTACCTCCATCAATGGTTTTCATCTCCACAACTCAACCATTTCTCCCGCCACCTATTCTCTGCCTTGGTTCCTGCAAAACTTCAAAATTCAAAACGAAAGCCCCAACCACAGTTATTTGACTCATCCCCGAGCCAATGTATCTCGAGCATTGTGCGTCCAATCTCTGGTACTGCTGATGTTTCTGTTGTTCTTTCATACTACTGCATTGGTCCTTCCTTTTATGGGGCTACTTCTTCAACTCCTTCTGCTACATGTTGGCCTTCTTTTTCAATCGAAGATTAGTCTTCTTTTGCAAACCAAGGCCATGTTGAAGCCCCGAAAATCGGGTATACAACAAGGGGGATACCCACCCGGTCCAGACCTTGGTTAGCAGCTCCTTTTTCGTTTGTTATAGTGGGTCTGACTGGGGATATGGGACCAGTTTCCAAATTTAGGTGTCTGTGTGTGTGATGGACTGATATTTCTCTTTCTAACAGTTTCTAAATGGAATACTTTTACTCTAATTCTAATCTAATAATATAGAAATTGTATTCTAATAAGCAGAAATATCTAAATCTACACTAACCCGGGGTGTAATATTTCTGTTATGCGATCTGAAATGATTTCAAATAACAAGTGGTAATAAAGATCATTCAATTGTTATGAGAAAAGATTTCAATAAAGATGAACCACTTCGTATAAAAAGTTAGACGAAACAGTTGTGATAAACATATCGCATAATAAGCTATTCATACATCGAGCATAAATAAATAGCTATCATCGTACAAAAGTGACAAATGATAACTCAGGCATTCATACATGAATATACAAATAACTGAGCATCAAAATCACTTTAACACAGAGGTAGAAATAGTTAAGAGATGGAAATACCATTTATAACTAGTCCTACTCATGAGCTTCAAGTGATAATGATTTATCTCTTCTTGATCTAACATCCACTAAGACTACAAAAGTGCGACATCAGTAGCAGATATCAAATGCAAACATCAATAAATCTTGTTCCATTCATTCATCAAAACCTCCTCAGAGGGTACAGAAGTGCATGTTTTGGGGATAAGTTTTTGATAAATTTCAGGACCCTTCTCTAAATGCATGAGAAGGGTTTAAATACTACTAACTAAATCTAAAAATAAATTATTACAAAAATGTAGGATGCGGTTTAAATGACCATCCTCATTTTAGGAAAATAAAACAAAATTAAAACTGAAATTAAATCTAAAATTAAAACTACTTCTGTATTTGGTCCTTGAAATCGCATGCATGCAACATCTGTTGAGAAGAGTAAGGTGGCCGACTTCCAATTTTAGCTGAGCTGAGAAATCCAAATCGACAAGAGCTAGCGCCATCTTTTCGGCTTAATTGATGATACACTTAAGAGTCATCCACTGGCTATGTGGCTTTACCAAGTATGCCCAGTAATAATCCTAGTTTAACTTCGTTAACCCTTGGATTGCTTGTGCCTTTTCTTGGGCTTTCTGCTTCCAATTTGTCTTTAGTTTCTGTGCATTAGGTAAATACCCTGGAGTGGTATCTGCGATCAAATTTTCCCTGTGAAAATTTTCATTTACACAATCAATAATAGTACTTGCTGTTGTGGCTGCTCCTTCTGCTGCTCGTTTTGCCTCCCTGATTTGCTCGTCCCATTTGTTAAAGAGCATTTGTTTGTGATTTTCATTGATCCATGATGCACCTGCTCTTTTTCCCTCGTCTGTTTCTTGCCAAGCCAAATATTCAGTCACCCATTTATCAATTAAATCATAACCAGTTCGTAAATCTACAACTTGATTAGTGGTTATCACTTATTTTACAATAATAGTTCCACTGTGATATGTTTTGGCCCAACGCCTCCTACTGCTGTAGTAATTGTTCATTCAAGGAAATGGATTCTGTGATAAATTCTATAAGTTTTGGATTGTCCTTGTGCATCTCCTGCAAATCCTGTAACTGCTTTCCTTTCTAATCCAAACTTTTTTGGTAGCCTATCTGCATTTGCTGGAAGTCCTGCTGTAATCTTTCAAGTTGTTTCTGTGCTTCATTGTTAGCATTAGCTTGTTTCAACTATTATTGCAAAACTTGTATCTGGTCTTCCTTTTCTTTTAGTAATTGTTGTACCTTAGATGCTTTATCAATAGTCGCAGAGGCATATGCTCCTGCGATCTGAGATAGTTTGGTGAGATTCTCAGTGGGATTGCTAGTGGGATCTTGCTATAGGACATCTAATTGTTCTACGTCATGAGAGAGCACATTTTCCAATTTCCTTTTCTTCCTCTATCTTCTCACTATTGCTTTGTGTTGTGGGCTATAGAATATATCAAGAGGAGGAATTTCTTCTATTTTGAGCATAAGCTCAGAGGATGGGGCAATAGGAATGTGCTCCTTATCTGAGACATTGCTAACTGTTCTTGTGACTACTTCTTTTGTTTCCTGTTCATTTCTCACAGGTGTCTTTATGGTTTGTCCTTCAAGATTGATCAAGTCATTGAAGGTTTCCCATTCTTTATCTAGTTTAGTTGTGACTGATGGATGCTAAACGATGAGAGGGGGAGGATCTCTTTGTGGGGAGGTAAAAACCTATTGCTGTAGAAGTTTCGTTGACTGGGCCGTATCCTTTACTGACCCTTCGCTCTTATCTTGTTCACTTTCAGATCTTTTAGAATGTTCATATGTTTCTTTTCTAGACTTGGATTTAGATCCATTTGTGCCTGAACTTCTGCTAAGACTAACACTTGGAGTTGGTTCACTTGCGGGTTTTAGGCGTAGCTTCTCCAAAGGAATACTGGCTAACCTTCTTTCCCTGTATATTTTGAACTTTTGTAATTCTTCTGGAGAGAATTTCATTTGGGTTGCATGTAGAATTTCTTCAAGTGTGCTTTTCTGTTGGAATATGTCATCGAATAAATCATCTTCTCGAGAAAACACCTTTATCTTGATTGCTATAGTGAAATTATTAGCAACATCATGAGGGTCAAATGGTCTTCCTGAAAATTTGAATAACTGTAAACACGTTATATTTCTTTACTTCTGTGAATGCATGGCCTACATCGAACAGTGAAAAGGTCCCACAGGCTACAGGAAAATGTGGCCATATAGCCTTCTTTTTGTCTTTCAAATCTTTAGTCAAACCACCTTCTCCACAGGTTTGATAAGCAATCTCTCGAGCCAAGAGTTTATCAGGGACATATAAAGGTAGGACATGAGGGGAAGCAAAACTTCCAAATACCCTGACATAAGTAAACAATTCCTCCCCAAACCATCTCGCGACGGGGAGAATATCTACCTCTACTTCAGGAGAGCATCTCGGAGCATCTTTATCATACAACATTCTATACAAGGGCAGCATGATTCCATGACAAATTTGGTAGAAGTATGGAGCGAACTTAGAGTCCCACAATTCTTTATGATAGACATGGATGGGTAAGGGGTCTTGAGTTGTCCACTTCCAACCCATAACAGGAAACTTATAACATATTGCATCCATTACATATGCAAATAGGTAAAAAGGGTGATAAATTCTCTAAGGGACAGTCCTTTTGGACTGGTAATTTACAATGGCCGTGACTAGGTTATCAGACAATATTTTAGCCCAATCTACAATAGTGGCATTCGTGGTGACATCCAATAACGGTAGCCATTTGGATGAAAATTTGTTGATATCTAGCATTCCAAACAATCTACAGAGCATGGCAGCAGCAAAGAAATATGGGGAGGTGAGAGAACTAGTATTGTACATACTGTGTTTATCTTTCTTCAGCGGTTCGTCCCTCCTCGACCAATATTTGGTGGTTTCTGCCAGGTCTTGATTTTCTTTCGCAAATTTCTCCATAAACTACTTGTTATAAGTTGCCTGTGGCTCCGGTAAATGATACATGAGCTTTAAATCATGTGCAGCGAATGAGCCGATAAGTCCTTGACCCTGAGTTTTAAACTGTCTATTTCTGATATCAACGTTGTCTAGTATCCACTTGACCATGTTTGTGTATGGGAGAATTTTGGGCCTTGCTGCTATTGAGTGTAAGAATCAGCAAGCTAGCTCTGTGATAGATGCCTCAGAAGAACTATTTGAGCCCGTTGTAGCAGCAACTTCCATTACTCTAGGATTTTCCTCTTCAAGCAAATTATACATGCCTTCCCACGTAGAAATTCCTGCGTCTCTGTTACAGGCCGTGTTTGTATATAGGGGTGCCATTTCTTTCTCTTCAAAGCTCACAGCTTTGCTTTTCTTTCCCATTTTATCCTGCGTACTGCTTTGTACCACTCCCTGTTCTTCGTTCCTGCAATTCACAAGTGAAGTGAAAATAATGACAAGGAAGGGTGATGGGAAAGTTTTAAATGCTAAAGACGCATAAAGTATACCACCTTACATGAGATGATTTTTTGATAAGCGCGAAGCCATATTCCATTAATAACTGGCAACTAACTCATTTATTAGCATTAAAGCGCATAACCAGGTGTCAATTTATGGAAAATACTTTTTTTAATAATGAGCCCGAAAGATCTGCGATGAAGTGATTTTGTGATTTGCTTCGCAATATCGCAGATTGCAATATCGCAAAGTTATTAGCTCTTTATATCGCACTTATCGTATTTCCGCTCTATCACAAAATTGCAATATCGCCACATCGCATTATCGCAATATCGCAGGATCGTAATATATGACAATCTTTGTTAACTTGTTTTCTGCGAAATATGATTTGCGATCGGCATCATCGCATATCGGCAAATTAAAGTGTTTCAATGTAAATTGTATTTTTTGTATGCGATGCGATATTATTACGTATCGCGATCTCGCAATGTTGAACATCTAACTTGTAAGGAGGTATCTCGTTATCTGCTTGCGATGCGATATTTCCTAAGGAAATATTTTTGTCTTACTTTATCATAAAACTTAGATTTTTTAGATTTTTCAAGGGGGCTTCCTAAGCTTATGATGATAAGTTTATTCGAAAAGGAAATTTAAACACTACTTTGATTTTTTAAATTTTTAACTAAGGGTCCCCACCTATTTAGTATTAGGAATAACACTAAATAAGAAGGGGGGTTGTTGCTAGCCACAACAATTGGTGATTCACTTGGAAGAACCAGTTACCTCTCCTGCTTTTTTGAATTTTCAAAACTTCAGAAACAGAAAATTTTCCAGAAAATTAAACTTTGCTATGGAAAGACTAAGTACATTATGCTTTCACCTATCAATGATATTTTTTTATTGTTTTTCCCAACTTTGATTATTTACTTCCTTAAGCCAGTCCTTATTGATAAACATAAACTATTGGTTGATAATATAATCCCTCATACCAATGAACCAACCACCTTCCTAGGGCAGCTCATTTAAGTCCAGGAATTTGATTGTTGTCTATGAGTTTGTGCTTTCTAATTCATTGAAAATGTTATTAATTTGCTTGAGTTGTTCCTTTAGTTATAATATTTTTGATCGCAGAGCATCCATTTTATCTTCTTGAAAGCCTTCTTGACTTTTCAGACATTTAGTTTCATCAATTTCATTATTTAGGGTTGCTCCTTGATCATTTTGGTTCAACCTAAGAGTGAAAATTTCTAATTGGATTGCATCAACTCTCTAAGCTATACTGGTAATGAGATTCATTCATTGACAACCCTTTACATCATTGGTTGGTTGCACAAAGCTCAACTTGTCCATTTATGAGATACAACTACTACAATTCTTCTCAATCTAGGAACCAAATACTGACTCAAGTCCTTCTGCTATTAGCTCTCAATCAAGGTCAAGAGGCTCGACTAAATTTTGTCTACATGGCTGAAATACCAAAGTTTTAAGACCCACAACAATTGTGTTGTTTCAGAAATTGTCAAATTCAAAAGGTCTATATCCTTTGTGATAAGTGGCCTGCATAAATTAACACTTATACCCTCCTAAATTGCAATGATAGTTTCCAAAACCAACCAACTTTTGTGAGCTTGAAGGAAAACAAAGGAAAAATTGGCATTCTCAATAGCAACACCATTTGGTTCCCATCTGATATACATGTAACACTTACTCATAATAGAATGACTACACATGAATTCATTGCAAAGATAATTGTACATTGAATCCAAATCCTTTTATTATCCAACCCGAGAAAGTCAAAACTAAATTGTGAGTTGCAATCATGCATGAAAGTCAAAGACAAGGGAAATAAATTATTTGTGAATTTTCACCCACGGTTGAAGGGGAAATCTTTTCGCTTTCTCCAAAAGCTCTAGCTTCTTCCAAAAGTTCCCTAGCCTCGTTGTGTTTCCAAACTCACCCCTTAATTTCCAAATATGAGAGAATCATAAGGGTAGGGACTTCTGAATGATGGAAAGCCACCATAGAGAAATCACACATCCTTGCCAGTGTAGGATACCATCGCACTTTGTTATCACCTTCACTTATATCCTCAATACCACATACTATTATCATAGACTCTAGATTCAATGCTCTAGATTCAATGCTTTGTACTTGTATTAACATCCATACTTGTTTTTGTAAATTCGGCATTGGTGAGGCTACATCATGTCATGTCCAAGAATAATGCCTGAATAAGGTGGAGTTGAGCCAGTGACTTAACATCTAGGAGTTCTTTAACAATGCACCAAATCACCTTCTATCCAAGACCCTGTGGACGTATTAATCTCCATCTTAATTCAGATGGTATGCTTTATTTATTTAAGTGTGTGAGACCACCTTGCATGATTGAGATCAATAAAAAATTTCTTGAGGCCTCTAAGCACCCACTTTCCACCGCTGTTTTCCAATGATCTTTGGTTATATGACTTATATATTTTTTAACCTTCATTAAGGAATAATTGATGGTCTAAATTGTCCATTTATATATAAGTATACTACTTTCAATTTACATCAATCATCAGCAAGTTTGTCAGCTTGTTTATATTTTCGTAATATTCTCTAGATATTTCTCCTAGTGTTGTTTCTCAAACTAAATGTTGCAAAATGAGGAGGGAATCTCCAAGGATGGTGAGCTCTTGCACTTGTTTTTCTTTCAATATCAAGAGACCTTGCTAAACGTCGTGAATCTCTATCTATTTGTTTGTCATGTGACCAAGTCCCCATGTGTACCTGAATACTTTGACATCCCCAAAGCTATAAAAAGACCCTCCCCTCTTTCATCCCCCAATTTATAAAGACCCTCTCCCCTTTTATCCACCCCTATTCCTTTTTTTTGCTGAAGCAAAATTCGGACCTTCTATTTCATTAATCGGTGAATAAAATACATATAATACAACATTCCATGAGAAGTTGTGGACCAAGGAAAAAACCCCACTCTATATGTTACTGGGTCAAAGGCAAAAGCCCCGACCCCTACAGATCAAACCTAAGAACTCTCAAAAGAGAAACACTGCGGAAGCCAACTAGCAAGAATCAAGAGTCGGACCCAAAGACGAACAAATGTGCAATCTATAAAGATTTCATGTCCGCCTAACTCACAAACCCACGAATCTGTAGAACGAGTAAAAAAGACGCTTCCCACCAGGAACATTTTGTATCCTGCAATAACGCCTCCTGCCATTTCCTGACTTGTATCTTTAATCTCAACCGTCGAACCACCTCACCTGATCCAATGACTATAGCCACTTTCACAGTGCTTAGAAGCACGACGCTTACCCATATGGACCCACTAACAAGCTCGATCAATCCCAACCGTAGATCCGCCTTGCTTGATCCAATGGTTGAGGATCATATCGCACTGGTCTACTTCACTGAACAATAGTGCGCGATGAGGGCAGTATTCTATCCAACCCCACTGCCACGTGGAGCTCACTGAATGGAATCGCTCCCAAATTGGAAAAACCACTTCCTGCTTGCAAGGCCTGCAATCACCGAAAAACTACCCTAGATGCAGTATTGCGAACAAAGAAGGAAAACCCAAGGTTTCGAGGCTGCCGAGAGTTCTCGGTTTCCGGCTTCTCGCTGCATCTACTCTACCTCTAGGAGCCTCTATGAAAGTACTAACCTGGGTTGCAACCTGCTAAAGACCCGACCGTGAACAAACTATTAATCATAAAGCTATTGAGTCATCTGGACCCCGCCTCCATGGCTATGTTCCTAAACACCATCCTATCTTCATCTGCTTGGTCATAACAATTCACCTTCAATTTGTTCTGAGGTATCTCTTGCCAATTCATCGCAACCCTATTGTCTGTGCAGATCACGCCTTGATTGGCCTGAAGATCTGCCAATTTATTGGTCGTTCTTCGCACATGTTTGAAACTGATTGTTATAAGGCACTGGAGATGACTCTGAATCCGTTGATAGACCTGGATTAGCCTCCAATTTCGAGAGGCTTTTTCCGGCTTCGTACCCCAGCTGATTCTCTTGACCGAGTTAATGATTAACTCAGAATCAGCTTCAACAATCACATTTTGGCAGTTATCCTGAACCAGGAAATCTAAACATTGCTCCATAGCCATTAATTCCGCCATATTGTTGGTGGACTTTACTAAATGGCAATAGAAGATGAAAAGAATACTTCCATATTCATCCCTTAACACCCCTCCATAACCAGTCGTGCTTGGGTTTCCTTTTGAAACTCCATCAATGTTGTATTTCAAAAAACCCTTGGGGGGATGCTAGAAATCTAGCTCAGAATCCAATATTAATACCTTCCTATCCAGGCCTTGAGGAAAAGGTCCCTGTAACCCCAGTAGACTGAGAATCCTCAATTCTACTATAGAAGGTGGATTATTAGGGAGATTTCGAACTATAGTGCCAACTGTCTCCTTAAGTTGTTTTAAGATCTGTTCATAAAGGCATTGGGATGGATTCTTTTAATTCTTGAAGGTTTTTTTGTTCGTTTCTTTCTAGACATTCCAAATAATGAATCTTAGCATAAGATCCCAAGCTGAGCCAAGAACTTCATAATCTGAAAAGTTTCTTCTCCAGTTGTTTAGGGTGTTCATAATACTCCCTTTGTTCCTATCATTCTGTTGGAAAATGGTGGCAAAAAAATCCCATAACCAAGAGGTAAAAATGCAATTGTTTAGAATATGCTCCATTGTTTCCTCTTGGGCTTCACAGAGCTACCATTTGGAAGGCCCCAAGACACCCCTCTTCCGAAGGTTATCCCAAGTCAAAATTTTCTTATGCTGAACCAGCCACATGAAGAGTTTAATTTTCATCCAACCTTGATGCCTCCATAGGTTTTGCCAAATCCTATCCAGAGCATGGGAATCCAGTTCAAGGAGTATGAGTTTTTCCTCCTTAAGATTAGAGGTACCCTCATTGTTGTTGCCCCATCTCAGCTGGTCATGCCCCCCTAACACTAAAATCTTCCTTTGCTCTAACACTTTCATTAGTGTCTCAGCTTTTGCTTTCAGGGGGTTGTCATCCCTAAAATCAAAGTTCTTCCAGGTTCTCCATTTTCCTATACTGTTGGTTTGGTACCAAAAATCTTTTACATTAGATATCCCTTTAGTATCTGTCTCTTCCTTGAGGTCCCCCAAGTCCTCTTTTAACAGAATAGGTTCTTGTTGCCATCTATCCTCCCAGAATAAAGCTAAGTCTCCCTCTCTAATTTCCCAAAAGCTGTTTTCTTGAACTAAGCCCCTACTTTCCCAGGCCTTATTCGAAGTGTGTGAACCCTTTATATTTCCATCCATCCTTATGTGGTCATTATTTTTCCATGATTTGGCATATTTTTCTTTCTAAATAATAGTCCACTGAGCCTCTAGTTCTTTTACCCAGTTCCACCATAATTTTGCCCTTAATACCTTGCTTAGAATCTCAAGATCATCCAATCCAAGACCCCCATGGTTTTTAGGTTTGCATATTTTTTCCCAAGCTACCAAGGCCCATTTCTTCATTTCTTCCCCCTTGCCCCAAAGAAAGTCTCTTTGTATGGATCTGAATTGTTGCAGGATTCCCTTAGGAACTGGGGAAGCTGATAGCATGAAAACTAGGATTGGTTGAAGGACAGCCTTTGTAACGACCAACCTACCAGCAAAGTTTAAGGATCTAATAGTCCATTTCCTGATTTTATCTTGCAACTTATTAATCATCGGCTCCCATATGCTTTTGTGTAAAGGTTTAGCAGTTAGAGAAACTCCCAAATATTTTGAGGGGAGAGTCTCCCTTTGAAAGCCCATAATTCTAGAGATGTTCCTCTGAATAGCAATATTAGTATTAAAGAAAAAAATCTTAGATTTGGAGAGACTTGCTTCCATACTTGAAGCCATGGCAAAGTCACTTAGGATTTGTCTATACACAAGAGCTTCCTTGACTATGGGGATACCCTGCAGCGTGGTATCATAAACAAATTATTGATGGGTCAAGGCCTGCCCATTATCAGAAATTTGGAGACCTTTGATCTTACCAACTTCTTTTGCATGCTTGATAGATCAAGCCAATCCTTCCATCATGAGGATGAAGAGAAAGGGAGAGAGTGGGTCACTCTGTCTGAGGCCTCTTGAAGGCATAAAAGTCTCCGAGGGAGAACCATTAACCATAATTGAAAAGATGGAAGAAGTAACGAGGGCCATGACCCATCTCACCCAATTGTGATCAAACCCAAAAGCAATAAGAACTTTCCTGATATAGGTCCAATTCAACTTATCATAATCTTTGGCTATGTCCAATTGCATGATCATTCCACCCTTCCTATTGTTATTCAAAGAGTGCACCACCTCATGTGCTTGAATGATGTTATTGAGAATTTTTCTTCCTTCCACATATCCAAATTGTTCCATAGAAACTAGGGTAGGAAGAAGAGGTTTGTGTCTGTTGGCCACAACTTTTGATATTATCTTGTAAACCACATTGCACAAAGCTATTGGTCTAAACCTATCAGGAGTTTGAGCCAACTCCTGTTTAGGGATCGGGGAGATGGAGGTATTCAATGCCTTCAAAATAGTTCTATTCATCCTAGAATCTTCTACTACATCCAGAATATCCTGTTTGACTATATTCCAACAAGCTTTAAATAAATCTACATTGAAACCATCCGAGCCTTGTGCCTTACCATTCTGCATCTCCTTGAGGACCTCACTAACCTCCTCTTCAGTCATTGGCCTGTTAAGGTTGAAATTGTCCTCTCTAGACACCAGCCTAGGTATATGTTTAGTAAAGTCCCTGATGGAATGTTCTCTATCATAACAGGTTTCCTTTGCTATACCTCGAAAGTGCTGGACAAGAACAACTTCTATTTCTTCATGAGAATTGAGAAGATTACCTCCCTCGTCCTTGATCGAATAAATCCTGTTGTGAGCTCTATTCGCCATGGTGGATCTGTGGAAAAATATAGTATTATGTTCTCCTTCCTTTAGCCATTACACTCTAGATTTCTGTCTCCAAAATATTTCCTCTTGTTTACATAAGTTTTCCCAGTCTTGATGATATTTGGTAACTTGATCACTTTTTACTTTATCAAAGCCATCCGTGATAAGGGCTTGGTTGAGTTCCTGCATTTTACTTTCAACATATTTTTTTTCCCTCAAAATTCATTCTTGTTCCAATCTTTGAGCTTGCGCTTGATGCATTTTTTCTTTTCTGAAGAAGGAACATTCTTGTGCCCTGAATGTTCAAATATTCTAACCACCAATTGGCAATGTTGCTGATGAAATATGGGTGGGAAAGCCAGATATTCTCAAATGGAAAAGGACTGTTCCTGGGGTTACCAATGCCATGAACCTCCAGTTGAACTGGCCAGTGATCTGAGCCTCCAAAGGGGAGAACTGTTGCTACCATTTTCTTATCATTGAGCATAAGGTCCTCTGAGATTATGAATCTATCTAATTTTGAGGACACCTGAGACTCTCCTTCTCTTTTATTGTTCCAAGTAAAGATACCATTACTCATTACAATGTCCACTAGCTTCATATTATCTATAAAAGTTTGAAATGCCAAAGAGTCTTTACTTAGAATTATGGTTCCCCCTTTTTTCCTCGAAAGTGATATGATCATGTTGAAATCACCCCCAAGATCCATGGTATGCCTGCATGTCTATCTCTGAGATCCTCCAGAGAGTCTAAAAACTTGAGTTTACCATCCACTCTTTGGGGGCCATACACATTCGTGACCAAGTAGGTTTCCTTATCTCCCACAAGCTGCATGACCACTGATAAATAATCCCTAGATGCCTCAGCATCTATAGTACCAATTTTTTGGGTATTCCAAGGAGTGAGTATGCCTCCTGCTATATTCTCTGCTTTGACTTCCAGAAACTCAAATCGATTGAGCCATTTGCTATGAATCTCTTTTATTTTTTGAATGGAAAATTTAGTTTCCTGGATGAAGATCACATCTGATGCTGCTTGTTTCATTCTATTACTAATTAATCTTTGTTTTCTTTTACTACCTAGACCCCTAATATTCCAAGAAGTGAACTTCATTATTAAATATTTGTAAAGGAGTAGCTAGTTAGGTATTTCATCTTACCTAAATCTATCATTAGCTTTCCACATTCCATCATTAGCTCATTCTACTTTTTCCTGCCTCTTTTCTTTCCTGGGTTTCTAGGTGTTAATCCTGGTGTGGTTTTCAAAGTTTTCACACCTTCGCTACCCTACCTTTCCTTGCTTCTTTGCTTCTCCAGCCCTTTGGTCTAAGTTTTCCATATGAATAGATACTGAAATCTATTGAACTCCTCTGGAGGTAACAAGTCTACCCCTCCCTGGTTCCTTGTTTCAAGAATCCTTATAGATCTAAGTTCTCTTTGTCAAGAAACTCTTGTAGTTCCTGGTCCTCCATTTCCATCTCACTCTGGGTCATTTCCTGGTCCATCTCCAGTTTTGTATCAATCATCATGGTTTCTTTCTATTTGTTAATATCTTATGTTTGTTCACCATCTACTTCATTCTTTTCCTGCATAGGACTTCCTCCCTTTGCCTGATCTGCTTTTGTAATCTCTTCTTCTTCTTCTAGAACTTGGAACCTATTCTGGTTGGCTTGTCGCCCTTCTGTTTGCTATAGCTTTGGCCCCCTTTTGCCTCCTTTTCCTTTGTGTACCACTTTTTGAAAGCTTTCAGTTTCTTTCATGGTGTTAGCTTTACTCATGTTTTCTATTTTAATGAGAGGGCAGTCTCTAAATAGGTGCCCATGCTCATGGCATTTGTGACATTTGAAAGGAATATGTTCATAATCCACTGTTTGTACCCATTCTTCATCAAATACTTCCAAGATTACCTCATCCGATAGAGCTCCAGAGAGATCCATCTCCACACATATTCTAGCAAAGGAAGTATATTTTCCCCTTCTAGTGGCCTTAGAAGCTTTGACAAAACGCCCTGACTTATTTCCTATGGCAGATAAGGATTCTGTTTGCCAGTAATGAAGAGGTAGAGAGTAGAGTCTAACCCAGACCGGGACCAAGGTAAAAGTCTCATGCTCTGGGACAAAATTCATAATCCATGGTTGCATATAAAGGCCCGTTGCTGCATAAAAGTAGGGCCCTCCTTCAAACACTATGTCCTTATCTTCATTTTTGCAAAGACCACAGTTAATAATCCCTTTGACCCAAGATGTAGGTCTATGCTTCCTTTAGGTTTCCAGTGGTATTTAATCCATGTTTGTAAATCTTTTTCAGTGGGCCATAAGCCCATGAATTTGCAAATCATTGCATATGTCTGCATGTGTTCCCTATGCGCCTGCAGAGCGGGATCATTTAAAACTACTCTAAGTGTGATAGGGGCTTTGGGTTTACATGGTCCCTTTTGTGCTTTTTCTTTTGTTCCCTGGTCCTTGTCTTCTTCCTCATTTTCTATAGTGTTATTACTCTCCCTTGATTTATTGCCATCTTGTTCCTCTTCACTATTCCTTTTCCTTCCTTCTGAAGGACCTCTATCATGATCTATTGGTGATCCAGGTGGATGTTGGTGGCCACCCACCTATCCCATTTGGATCCCCATAAGTGTCTGTTTCAGTTTTTCAGTTTCCTTAATTATGGCACAATTTACTATTTTTAGCAGTTTTTCGGGTCCTAAACTTCCAAAGCTATTTTGAGACCCTAAATGACATTTTTTGGGAAATCTATCGCCTGTCAAAAAATCATTTTTCCATCGTATTCCTAGGAGAGATCTTTCCAACGGGCTATCATGCGTGTCAAACAGAGATAATATGACCAATTCGCGACCCTGGGAAGTTGATGTACCAACTTACCCAAAAACGGGGCCCACAATTTGGCGTTTCATATTCTATGGTTAGGTTTTGGAATGTGAAGGGTTTTCCATTGTTTCTCAACAATAAACAGGCCTTCAAGCCTCATTGTAACACAGTTCAGAAAAGTTCAGAGGCATGTAGCCGCCACATCTCTTCTCAGAGATAAGCTACCATCGCCCTAGCTAGTTTATTTCCATTTCTATTTGTAAGCATATTTCAGTATTTTACAGTAATGAAATGAAGCATTATTTCCGCTGCATATCTATCTTTATGGTTATCTCTGTATTTTATTGCATTCCTGTTTAAATCTGGATCAGTGGTATCAGAGCGACTTGCTTTTTCTCTGTCTTTCTTTGCATGTCCCCAATGAGGACGGGATATAAGGACTTAGGGCTTGAACTGGTTGAACCTTTGCACGACCAGCCTCGCAAATCCCAACGGCCTCCCATGGCGGATGAGAAGAAAGACAAGAGTGCAGGAGATCCTATCAAAATTTTGCTCGAAGAAGCCCTTGAGCGACAAAGGAACTCGATGATGGACAGCTTTGCGCAGATCCTTCAGCAGCTACCCAGAGGCGACGCATCGGCTACTAGCAGCTACTCTGGAAATGCTACGCCCTTTAAGGTACAAGTTAATTTTGAAATCCCCATCTTCGAGGGTCAAATAGACGCGGATGCCGTAGATAAATGGTTAAATATGCTAGAGGGTTATTTTTCTGTTCATGAATTTTCAAGTCAGGAAAAGATTGTTTTTTCTCTTCTCAAAGCAGCCCCCCACGTCAAGGACTGGTGGGAAACATATTGCGAGCAGAAGGATGAAAGTACAGGCTCACTATTTTCAGCCGCACCCACTTGGAATGACTTCCGGGACTCCATCAAAGAGCAGTACTACCCTGTCAAAAGCTATGAGGACAAATATATCAAATGGACCACACTGCGGTAGGGACGAGACCAAGATGTGCCGGAGTTCAGAAACATTTTTCATACCCTTCGCACACAGTTGGGTATCAAAGATTCTGAGATGCATTTGGTACTCAAATATCGTGGCTGCCTACACATATACATCCAGGAAGAGATGGAGTTCCTAAACATCTCCTCGCTCGGCACAGCGTACCGATACGCTGTCAAAATCGAGCAAAAGTTCAAACAGAAGAAGCGAGACTTTGGATCTGCAAATCCGAAGCCCAAAGGACAAAGCCAAGGCGGGGCAACCCAAGACAACCCATCAAAGCCGCAAGAAAAGAACAACACCACGAAGCCAAAGAAGGACACAGGAAAGTGGTGTGAGTTCCACAAGAGCCCCACTCACAACACAAGTGAGTGTCGGACCAAGCAGTCGCTGGTGGCTGAGTTGAAGGCTTCTAAATCAGATGCATGTTCTGACCCTGAGCCAGAACCCGATAAGGGGAATGGCAAAGGGAAGAAGACCATTGATGCAGATTCCAGTGCCATTGTTGCCATCGTCAAGATCCAGAAAAATGAGCCCGAAGATCTAGAGGAGGGGGAACGTCTTTTCCACTCACAGATGTGGGTGAATGGTTCACCGCTGCAATTCATTGTCGATAGTGGCAGCCAAAAGAACCTCATTTCAACAGAGGTTGTGAAGCGGTTGGGCCTACCAACTACACACACCCACAGTCGTACAGTATCGGGTGGCTTCACGAAGGACGAGATCTCAAAGTTCGCCAGCAATGCCACCTTCCCTACAGCATCAAGCCCTTCACAGATGAGGTATTGTGTGATGTTACACCTCTAGATGTTTGTGATGTATTATTAGGCCAGCCATACTTGTGGAGGCGACATGCTGTGTATGAGTCAAGGCCTCGCGCTGTCATTATTTCTTTGGGTGATTCATTATACAGGATACCGGAGAGAGCTCCACCTATCGCCACCTCTTTGATCACTACTAAGAAAGGTAGCAAGCTCATCTCACAGATTAGGAAATTTATTTTCTGTCTGGTTCGCTCTGAAAGTAAGGGGAAGATTGTTGCTAGATCCATGACCCCCGCGAAGGGTTCCTCCACGCAGCAGCAGCAACAGAGGGATACAGTCATGACAGAACACAGGAACAACTTCTCCTTACCCAGAGGGGTACCACACAAGTTTCAGGTGGGCGAAAAAGTTTGGTTACATTTGTAGAGAGAACGCCTTACCAGAACCCATCAGAAACTCAAACCACTTTGACATGGTCCTTACACCAGTAACAAGGCTACGGGAAACAATGCTTTAAATCACAACATTCCTCCATTCCTTCTCTCGCATGGAGTGTTCAATGTGGACTGTCGTCGACCATGCTTCCCACCATATCTATACACATCAGAGAGTGCAGAACAGCTCACCAGAGACCTAGCTCAGCAGAAGCTTCCTCATATTAGGGAGGAACTCAACGCAATGGGGACCATTGCTTCCTAAGGGGGGAGGAATGATCCAGGTGGATGTTGGTGGCCACCCACCTATCCCATTTGGATCCCCATAAGTGTCTGTTTCAGTTTTTCAGTTTCCTTAATTATGGCACAGTTTACTATTTTTAGCAGTTTTTCGGGTCCTAAACTTCCGGAGCCGTTTTGAGGCCCTAAATGACATTTTTTAGGAAATCTATCACCTGTCAAAAAATTTCCTTTTCCGTCATAGTCCTTAGAGATATATTTCCAACAGGCTATCATGCGCGTCAAACGGAGATAATATGACCAATTTACGACCTCGGGAAGTTGATGTACCAACTTACCCAAAAACAGGGCCCACAATTTGGTGTTTCATCTTCTAGGGTTAGGTTTTGGAATGTGAAGGGTTTTTCATTCTTTCTCAACAATAAATAGGCCTTATTGTAACACAGTTCAGAATAGTTCAAAGGCATGTAGCCACCGCATCTCTTCTGAGAGATAAGCTACCATCACCCTAACTGGTTTATTTCCATTTCTATTTGTAAGCATATTTCAGTATTTTATAGTAATGAAATGAAGTATTATTTCTGATGCATACCTATCTTTATGGTTATCTCTGTATTTTATTGTGTTCCTGTTTAAATAGGATCAATTGGTTATTTACCTCTACTAGCCAAAGCCTGCTTGTAAGAGGGAGTGGAGCTCCCTTCTTTGCGTCCTTCCATGGAGAACAACCTCTGCAAAAGCCTGTAACCCTAGCTAATCACCCTTCTTGCTCCGTCGATCAATCCTTCCACCCCCTATTTCAAAACATATAATTAATAAACATTTAAAAACTTAGTAAATTTAATTAATAAAGTTATAATTAGAATGAAAATAGGTCACAACAAGGGGGATTGGGATTTGAACCTGGGTCTTTGACTTTCAACTATTTCACATTCCTTAGATTAACACATTGAGCTACCCAAAACATATAATATTACATTCAAAAATATTAAAATAATACTTTAAATTAACAAATCAAAAAGAGCAATAAAAAAATAAATTCATTCACACCACAATAAAATATTTCAATTTACACCTCAATTTTATATAACTTTATATTGATATATAAAATAACTCAAAGTAAAAAAAATCATTTACCTTTTTAGTATGAACAAATGTAATTTTTTGAATACTTGATCTCGAGATGAGTAGGAAAAAAATAATTTACTTTTTAATATGAGGAAGAAATGTAATCTGTTACTACTTAATATGGAGAGATGATAGAAATAGTATTGTTGATATATGATGTGTAATTCATTCTTAAAACAAAAAATATATCAAAAAAAATTATCTATCAACCATAAGTAAAATATTTCAATGTCCAAATTAAATAACATAATTTTATATCTATTTATATAGACAAAAATAAAGTTATTTATTTAAAAAAATTCTTACATTTTCACTTTCTATAACTAGGGAGATGTGTAATTTTATTTGTTTTTTAAATGGAATTGATATATAAGATTTTAAAAATATTAATCACAAAGAAAAATTTAATTTGAGTTATATATAAAATATTTCAATAAGTAGGCTAAGTAAAAGATTTTAACATGAAACATATATAAAGAGAAAAAGATTGAGAGTAGAATAATAGTTTGTGTAATTCAATATATGAGAGAGATTTATAATTCTTTCAATGTTTACTATGGATTTGATATGTAATATTTTAGAAAATACTAATAATACAAATAACTAGATATATGCATGGGGAGAAAAGATGAGAGGACATGTTTTAACATTTTAATGTGGAGAAAGTGAATTATAAATAAAATGTTTTAGAGGGATCAAATAGCTTTCACTCTAAAAAAATTTGCTTCTCAATAAATTTGATCTCTCTAAGTACTTGGTAAATCCAAAATTAAAATAGATCTCATTATAATAATATTCATCATTATCAATTAAAAATATTAATTTACTTAAAATAATAATCCACTATAATAATATAATCATATTTTATTCTCTTAAGTAAAACCTACTCAAAATATTAATTAAATTATTTCATTTTATTCTCTTAAGTAAAACCTACTCAAAATATTAATTAAAATAATGAAATAATTCACTATAATGATATAATCATATTTTATTCTCACAAATAAAACCCACTCAAAATATTAATTAAATTAACGAAATAATTCACTATGATGATATAATCCTATTTTATTCTCATAAAATAAAGCCCACTCAAAATATTAATTAAATTAATGATTCATTCTAATATGTTTACGCATATTAAAAATATTAATTAGAATAATTATCTAAAATGATGAATTAATTAGAATAATAATGAGCTTGGATGATATAATCAGATCTTAGTCCCATCTATGTCCGACATGCCTTTACAATGAAGATAAAGAATATAAAATATCAATTATAGTACGATATTAATAAATATATTTCCCAATTTAGGGTTGGATGATATAATCAGATCTTAGTGCCAACTATGTATGACATGCCTTTACAATGAAGATAATGAATATCAAATATCAATTATAATACAATATTAATGATTATATTTCCCAATTTAGGGGTGGCTCCCATGCCCTCTCGAGTGGTGATTGCTTAGAGATTCAAATCCCTCCAATTTAGTCCATAAACCTCGAATTTGGTCAAAAACCATGTATTGGCCTCGTCTAATTACTGATTCTTCTGATATATATACGGTGATACAATCATGATGATGCGCAGGCTAGGGTTTCTTTGCAGTGAGATTGAAGTTTAAATTGCAGTTATGTACTCTCAAAAGCATTTGCACGGTAATACAGACATGGCGAACCAACTTTATGGCTCTGGTGAAGGATGTGGGTTCCTTACTATTTCACTTTAAACTCCTTGCTTGGCTCTGGTGAAGGATGTGGGTTCCTTACTGTTTGAGTTTAAACTTCTTGCTTGGTTCTGTAATCATACATGCACGGTGACGCGTGGGCTAGGGTTTCAATACTCTTTATAGCGAAATTGGATTTAGGTGCATAACTATTTACAGTTCTGTGCTCACTGACATAATATGCGCAGTTATACAAAGACGGTGAACCAACTTTATCATTCCGTGAATTCTTTGTAGTGATTGCATGATGATTTAATACCAGCACAGTGATTTCTAATAACAGCACGGTGATTTCTCGTGACGATAACCCTAACGTGAATTATGTGCACTTGTTCATTCTATCATTCTTATTTATTTTTTTTATTTTTCTGAGCAATTCACCATGGATTCTTACAAACATGCTTTTAAATATTATATATAAAAAACTATTAGAAAAAACAAAAGAAGAGAAGCCAAATTTAAAAAAGAATTAGATGTAATGTTCGTTATATTAGAAAAAACAAAAGAAGAGAAGCCAAATTTAAAAAAGAATTAGATGTAATGTTCGTTATAAATTTAAGTTTAGATTTTGGATATTTGGGAAAGATAAGATTTTTTTGGATATTTGGGAAAGATAAGATTTAAACATTCATAGAAAAGATAGGTTTAATGCTATAAAAGAAAATGGGAAAATGGGAGTTTGGTTATAAAAAATAAAAATAAGGGTTTGGAAAAACCAATTAATTTAAAAAGTCAAAAAAAATTTAAAAACTAAAAAAAAATCAGTGAAAAGGGAATTCAAGAAAATGGAAAAACAATTCATTTAGGGAGAAACCAAAAAAAATGAAGAATTAAGGAAGATATCTACTGCATAGGAATTGACAGTTAACCAAGAAGATCAAGCAAATAATGAAGTGAGTGCATTTAGGAAAAACAGAGTTTTGCATTAAAATGATCTACACTATGATCTATGGAAGGAAATGCTGAGAAATGTTGCAAGCAAGGAAAGCATGAAAGAACTATTGCAAATCATGAAGTGAACATGATGAGGAAGATCTAAAGCAAAGAAAAACTAGACTTTTAACCTACTAAAAATTTGTAAACACTAGAAGTCCTATGAAGGAGGAAAATCTGTGTTTTCGGGGCAGCAAGATGGTCTTTGCCTCAAATCATGGTCCCAAAGGGAGGAAGAGAGGCCAAGGCACTATTTGTAGCCTTTTGAATCTTTTTTTATCACTATTTAACCTGCTATAGAAAGCAAAAATGGAAGAAAACTATTGAATCATCAAAAGAAACCTATTCTTAACCAAAAAAGAAATACATCTAAAAACAACCTAACCTACAAACTGAAATAAAACATACAAATACAAGTAAAGAGGAGCTTGGATGCTTGGATTGGGCCCTAACCCAAGAGCTTTAGCCCTCTAAGGTAACTCAGTGCTAGCTCAAAAAGGATTCCATCTTTATTATGAAAACAATAGCAAGATTACATGAAACTGTCACAAAATAATAAGCTCGAAGTTGGAGCAAAGTTTACATAAGCAAAAATCCAACAAGAATCCGACCCTAGTGAGGCCCTATTCCTATCTACTTATACAAATGAAGTTACCAACAACTTCCTTAAAATCAAGGAGGCTTGGCTCCCAAAACTCGAGATAATCATTAGTCATCCTCCACTTGCTCAGCTACCTTCTAGTCCATGATTCGGCTACTTGTAGTTTGAGTTGAATGAAGGGGAATTCAAAGTGATGAGTAATAAATGAGGGGGATTCCCTCCTACAATTCCTCTCCTTTGTTCACTTCGAGTTATTGCTGCCATTTGTCCACTGGATCCTTATCTTTGACCTCGAAATTCATCAATAATCTGCATTAAACACATGTTAGACCACATGGCATCATAACTAACTCAACTCACTCTATAAGCATAAATATAATCAGAAATTCATACAATACGCTAAGAGAACGGTTTATTTGACTAGGTTAGGAGGTAAAATGAGCCCATATAATTACCCATTTATGAGGCTCATTAGTAAGAAGCTTTCATGGTATTGAAAGTTTTTATAGAAAATTTATCAGAAGTTTTAGTCAGATTTGTGCACCAATTATTGAAACAATCAACGAGACTAATCATCCATTCATGTGTCGTAGAAGAAAATTATAGAAAAACCAGTTTTAGCTTTGCCTCATTTTGAAAAAGTTTTTCAAGTTGAAACTCATGCTAGTGGAGTTGCAATTGGAGCAGTTTTAAGTCAGGAACAGATACCAATAGCATACTTTAGTGAGAAACTAAACAAAGCTAAGAACAAATATTCTTCATATGATAAATTTTTATGCTATTATGCAATCTTTAAAAAAATAGAGACGTTATTTGCTAAAAAAGGAGTTTGTATTATACTCTGACAATCATGCATTGCAGTTTATAAACAATCAACCAAAATTGAATCAAAAGCATGTCAAAAGGGTAGAATTTTTGCAGAGTTTCACTTTTGTGATAAAACATACAAATGGTAAGTTGAAAAAAGTTGTTGATGCTTTAAGCAGGGTAATTTTCATTGTGCAAGAATTAAGATTTGGTGTTGTAGGATTTGAAAAAATGGTTGATATGTATAAAGATGATGCAGAATTTAAGGATATTTATGTAGTTGTACAAAATCCAGCAATTCATAATAAAATCTAGTGGTTAGACTATCTTATCCAAGGAGGATTACTATTTAAAGGTAACAACATGTGCATTCCCAAATTTTCTATGAGGGAAAACATGATTAAGGAGAAACACAGTGGAGGGTTATCTAGGCACTTTGGACAAGACAAAACCTTTGCTCGGGTAAATGCTTTTTACTATTGGTCAAATATGCAAACTAATGTTGAGAAATTTGTTGAGAAGTGTAGGATCTGTCAGCATGCTAAGGGGAGAAGACAAAATACAGGATTGTACCAGCCATTACCGATACCAGACCAACCATGGGATGCAGTTAGTATGGATTTTGTTTTGGGATTACCTAGAACTCAAAGAGGAAATGATTCCATTTATGTTGTGATAGATAGATTTTCTAAAATGGCACATTTCATTGCATGCAAAAAGGCTAGTGATGCAACACATATTGCTAATCTGTTTTTTTTCAGAAGTTGTAATGTTGCATGGATTTCCTATAAGTATTTTATCTAATAGGGATACAAAGTTTATTAGGCACTTTTGGAGAACTCTTTGGAAGAAACTAGGTACCAACCTTAGTTTCAGTTCATCATATCACCCTCAAATAGATGGACAGGCCAAAGTGATAAACAGAAGCCTGGGAAACATATTGAGAAGTTTAGTGTACCAAAATCCTAAGCAGTGGGATTTAGCACTTGCTCAAGTTGAGTTTGCTTATAATGAAACTCATAGCTAGAGTACTAGGATGAGTCCATTTCAGATTGTTTTTGAAATGAATCCAAGAGGTGTATGAGCTCATAAATTTGAGCAAACAGGAAACGAGAAGTGCAAAGGTTGAAGAGTTTGCAGAGAAAATGTAATGACTACAAGAAGATGTGAAAGATAGATTGCAGGAAAGCAGTGGCAAATGAAAACAGAGAGTTGATATGAGGAGGAAAGAAAAATAATTCCAAGTGGGAGATCTAGTTATGGTACACTTGAGGAAAGAAAGGTTTCCTGTTGGGACTTATAACAAACTGAAATTGAAAAATATAGGTCCATGTAGAATTGTGAGAAAATTTTCAACAAAGGCTTATGAAATTGAGTTGCCAGAAGGGATTGGAATCTCGCCTATATTTAATGTTGCAGATTTGTACCCATACTAGGAGATAGAGTCAGAGATACAGGATGAACCTGCAGAAGATGAAGAACAGACTATACATTGGGAACAACAAACGCCTAAAACAGTCAAGAAAGAGGTGGAAGTTATTCTGGAGAGGGGAGTAACTAAAATAACCAGAGGATAGGTTTATTTTAAGTATTTAGTCAAATGGGAGGGATAGCCAATAGAGGATGCCATTTGGTTGACATCACAAAGTTGTAGAAGTATGGAGTAAACCCTGAAAGTCTGATGGATGATTATTTTCTTCCCCGAGAGTTTAATGCAAAAGCATCCAGACTTAGCAAGCAATGTGATTGTATGTTCACATGTTGTGGCTAACATGAGATGAATTTCATTGACTTGAGTGATCAAAATCAGTTTAGTAGAGAGGGTTGGATCTCTCAAATTGATCTTTATCTCAATTATTGTAATAATTGAATCATTGTATTATTTTTAAAACATGAGATAAGTTGTTAGAATAGGTGTGTATTAGAGCTTGAGAATAGGAACTTAATTGTTAAACCGATAAAAAATAGAGATTGAGTTGTTAGTGTAGTTAGGAAAGGATTCGATCCATAAAAGAAAGGAAAAAATGTAATGATAGAGGAAAAATGGAATAAGAGAGGGGGTAAGCAAGAGATTGAGAGAGAGATAGGGTTTGAGAGTGAAACATCGGTTAAACAAATTGTTGTAATCGATCCGAGAGGGCCAAAGCTCTATATTTGTATGTTATTGAATAAAGGATTAAGTGTGGTGTTCCGTGTTATTCCTGGTGCAAAATTTCTCTTGAATCTGGGTATTGGTGTTCTGTACCCTAATCAGGTATTATTTCCCATTTATGTATTTTGTAGAAATTCCAATGTAGATCAACAGATTATGCAATATACTAAAACACAATATAAGGTCTACTTCTATCAACCAAGAACAAATATAACTGAGAATGAGAAGCAATCACTCATAACACAGAAGAAATAACCCGGGGAAAGCCTCAACCTAAAACCCTAGCATTGTATTATCATACAAGTGGAAATATAGTCCACATTACAAAAAGAATCAGCTCACAAGCTATTCTGCTCTCTCTGCAATCCCTCTGCTGCTCATGGATAGTCAAAGGCCTCTCTCAAACCTTCTCCTCTACCCTCCAAGCTTGCTATTTCTTTGCGCAATTTTCGTTGGGGTCCAATGAAGCCACATGTGTGAATTCCCACCTCACACAACTCACTTAGCTCAAAAATAACTGCACAAACCTGAAGGAGATAAATCCTTCTACATGGATGAGTTTCCTTTATAGGAAAAATTCTGCCAATTGATAGTACACTGTCCCTCCTCTGATCTCAACTGGGTCTCTTGCTGAACTGACATGCATGAGTTATTCATGAGAGAATATTCAATTATCTAAAGTGCACCAGCAAGCATGCATTAACTAACTGAACTCACATTAATTTAAACAAACTGTTTAAATCAATCTAACTGGACTTGACTCAGTTAACAGAGCCAACTAATTAAAACTCAAATTAGAACTCATCCTTTTTTTTTTCTGAATAAGACTATGCTATTATATTACAAAAAAGGCAAAAATTACATCATCTTTGGTACAACAGAGCCGTAGCCCTGTGATTCCTGTCGAAGGACTGACAGTAAGCTCAGGAATGATCATCTCCAAAATTACATAAGACCGACACTTGAACCAAATCGACATTCATGAGACCGACACTGAACAACTGAAACACATAAAGACTGGAACAACTATGGATAGCCGTCACTGTAACAGATAAGGACAGAATTACATAAGGACGAAGACCGGACACATATAAGATAGCGGTGAGAGCAGACAGTGAAAAAATTCCTTCTTCAGAAACCTGAGGCGAACTGCTGAGCGAACTAGTCATCATCAGTGGTGTGCACATCTTCCTCCGCTTTGCATCTGGGAACCTTGTGGATGTCCGGTTCGGTGAGGATGTCACGCTGCACAGGTTCACTTGGGCCTGCCCCAGGGTCTGGGGAGAAGCTGTCTTGAACAGGGCGCAGCATGTCAATGGCGGGAACTTGCATATCTATTGTAGGAGCCAACCCAGGAATCCGCGGAGGGCTGGCATGAATAGCATCATCTTCACCTCGAGGATTGCTGCAATGCTCCACCGAAACCGTAACAAAGAAAGTTGAATTAGACAGAGTACAAGGAATGCGATATCTCACCATGGGATGCTCAGAGTGCCCACAGTCCATAATCTCTCGGTGTTCCGCTGCTCTGCCTCTGCCAACTGCCCGTCCCCTGGAGCGCCTACGGTCGGAAGAAACCTCGATTGAGGAGGAGGGGGAGGGGGCTTGCCTCTGAGACGAAGCCCGCCCTCTGGAACTCCCGCGCCGGCTTATCAGTCGTTGACGCTCTCGCTGCATCTCTAAATTGTGTGAAGAGCAGGTATACCCCGTCGCAGCCTCCCTCGGAACCAGAGAATGAGCACACACCACCTCCGAGCACTCGAACCTTATGCCAGTCAGCGGGAGAGTGACAGAGATGCCAAACATCCCCGAATTGTCCCAATAGCAGGAATACCCCCTCGCAACCTCCCTCAGAACCAGAGATTGAGCCACCACGACCTCCCTCAGAACCAGAGCATGAGCAAACACAAACTGCGGGAGAATGACAGAGAGGCCATGGCTTTGTAGCGCCATTTTCCCGTTACCAAGAAGGGCAGTAAATGCCGAAAGGACCCGACTGCCATTAACCAACGCCTCCGAACTTAAATGCCTCACGCAGCAAGCCCATATGCTAAGCGTCCTGTTATACGTGGCTCGTCCGGGCGGACACCTGCCCTCATGACGAGCCCCTGACCTGTTAAGCATTAAAACCACCCGCATCCGGGAAAATTAGAACTCATCCTTATCTCTTTAACTGATGGATAAATTCCTCAATTAATAGAGAAATTGTTGCATGTCCTCACATAAACTTCATGTTTGATTTTTCACAGCTAATTAACTCATGGTGAATTAATTAATTTATTTTCAAATAGTTGTTAAGTTCAAATTCGAATTTTACTTCCTATTTTATTATAGGGATTGACTAAAATAGGAATCCATCCCAAACTACTAAAAATAGAATGTTATTTTTAGCACTTCCATTTTCCATTCTCTGTTGCTCAATTCAGCACTGGTACCCAAACTGCTGTTTATAGCAATGCTATTTTTAGCACTTCTATTTCTAGCATTTCTTGTTGCCATTTTCAACACTCCCTCTCAACAAGAAAGGCTTCAATTCAAACTTGATCTTGTACCTTTGGAATGTTCTACATGCAACACTTCTACCAAGTGTGGTTGCTCCAACAACTCTAGAAACAAAAAAAAACTCCCAACTAACCTCTCTGTTGGGCTAGAAACATACTCTGATGTTGAAGCTCTACCTACTGCTTACAAGTGCTCCCTCTCTGACTTCTGAGATGCTACAACACATAACACAAAAGAAAAAACCCGAGGAAAGCCTCAACCTAAAACCCCAACTCTATATTATCATACAAGTGGAAATATAGTATGGATTACAAAAAGAATCGGCTCACAAGCTATCCTGCTCTCTCTGCAATCCCTCTGCTTCTCATAGACAGTCAAAGACCTCTCTCAAACCTTCACCTCTAACCTCCAAGACTCCTATTTATTTGTGCAATTTCCCTTGGGGTCCAGTGAAGCCACATGTGTGAATTACCACCTCACACAACTCACTTGGCTCAGAAATAACTGCACAAACCTGAAGGAGATAAATCCTTTTTCATGGATGAGTTTCCTTTATAGGAAAAATTCATCCAACTAATAGTACATTTTCCCTCCTCTGATCTCAACTGGGTCTCTTTCTGAACTGACATGCAAGAGTTATTCATAAGAGAATATTCAGTTATCTGAAGTGCAGCAGCTATATGCAAGCATTCATGAACTAACTAAACTCACATTAATTTAAACAAATTGTTTAAATCAATCTAACTGGACTTGACTCAGTTAACTGAGCCAACTAATTACAACTCAAATTAGAACTCATCCTTATCTCTTTAACTAATGGCTAAATTCCTCAATTAATAGAGAAACTGTTGCATGTCCTCACATAGACTTTATGTTTGATTTTTCACAACTAATTAACTCATGGTGAATTAATTAATTTATTTTCAAATAGTTGTTAAGTTCAAATTCGAATTTTAATTACTATTTTAGTTTAGGGACTAACTAAAATAGGAATCCATCCCGAACTGCTAAAAATAAAATGTTATTTTTAGCACTCCCACTTTTCATTCCCTGTTGCTCAATCCAGCACTGGTACCCAAACTACTATTTATAGCAGTGTTATTTTTAGCACTTCTATTTTTAGCATTTCTTTTTGCCATTTTCAACATACTTCATTTATAATTACAGCCAAATAGCGTTAAGGGTTAACACCGAGATTAGGCGCTAAATCTTATTAAGCATATCTATTAAAGTTTCTCTATTAAGCACGTTGGTAGTATTCGGAAAACAGTAAGTGGTATATTGCGTGGAAAATAAATGGTAAATGGCATTTTCCCAATTTGCGTGATTAACCTAAGTTGGTGACACGTAGCATGAGAAAACCGCTTTTCACGCGCGTTCTCAACCTGATATCGATCGTGCAAGAATTCACACAAGATTGTGCGATAACCATTGGATTGAATGGGATAGATCGATGGTGGAGATCATCTGGCTAGTTGGTGCTTGATATGACGCGATATCCATTGGATCTGAAGGAGTCAGATCAACGGTGGAGATTGAAGCGCTCGGGGAGTAAGAAGTTGAAGTGGAACAGACGGTGATTCGTCAGCTTAGTGGGACCCTTGGGAAGAATACACATATACAATATGTTTAACATGTAGTTGATTGGTTTTAAAGTGAACCATTAGTCTAATTGTAGACTATCACATCAATTTGGTATTTACCACTTCACTCAAGCAAGCTAACAAGGATAATAAATTATCACCAAAGTATTATGGTCCATACAAGGTGTTGCAAAAGTACTATGGCATACAAATTGGAACTTCCAGCATCTTCCTGAGTACACCCATTTTTCCATGTTTCATGCTTAGAAAGGTTATAGGTGACAGGCTCCCAGTTCAAACAATATTGCTAGAGCTTGACGAGGAAGGAAAAATCATATTGGAACCTGAAGCAGTCACAGAAACAAGAACTTGACAACTACGAAATCGATCAATTTTAGAGTATCTCATCAAGTGGAAGAACTTACCCACTGAATTTTCTACATGGGAGAATGAGAATTTTATACAGAAACATCCATAACTACTCAAGCATTGAGAACAAAAAATTTTTGAAGGAGAGGGTCATGTTAGGTCCCTATAATATTCCTGTATTACCTTATTATTATTATCATTGTACCACTTATTGTTATTGTTGTGCCCATATTGTCCCCATATTGTTATTATTATTCCCCATAGAAGCCTGCTATTGTTATTGTTGTGCCCTTACATTATTATTGTTATGTCGGCTTTAATTTATATTGTGACCCCTTATACTAATATATATAGAAAGGAGGTCTTATCATTTGTATCATCTAATAGTTATTCATTTGTGTAATTTAAAGGAGGTTTCCCCCTCAAAGAGGCTACGTTTTAAGTCATTGATCTATCTATTTCTTCTATTTTATGAGCTAGTTGCATAACAGAGAGTTGAATATAGATCCTGCCAAGATGGAGGCCATCATAAAGTGGTCAATGCTTACAGTGTTTCTATGATAAAGAGTTTCATTGGCGTAACACATTGTCTAAGGAAGTTCATAGCCTCATTTTCAATAGTAGCAACTCCACTCCATGCCATAATAGTGAGTGGAAAGAATTTCCAAAGGGGAAATGGCCAATAGAATTCCTTTGAGGAGCTAAGGAATAAAATCAGACGAGCACCAAATTTTGCATTATCAAAATTGTAGCAGCCCCTTGAAGTGGAGATAGATGTGAGTGGGTATGCTATGGGAGTAGTGTTTATGCATGGAAGAAGGCCTATTTGCTACCATTTTGAAGTATTTTATGAGGCAATTCTCAACTACCCCATATATGACAAGGAGCTTTATGCACTAGTGGAAGTTGTCAACGAGAGGACTTCACTAGGGGAGAAATACCATAGCATGTGCATTCATATTGGGGGATATATATTGAGGAAAAAAGGACATAATATATTAAGCATATAATAGGGGGTAAAGGGTTTTTATTTTAGCGGGTATAAAATAATGGAGCTCAAAGTTAATGAAAAATTATAAATGGGTGTAAAAAATGTTAATGGAAAAATAGATATCTACAATATCTAGTGAAAATAGGGGTTTGTTAAATTGGGAGGGTGTATTGGGTTCATATTGGTAGGGGGTTAAACAATGTGATTTTTAGAGGTATTTTCAAATATGTAGTCAAATTAAGGATATTGTTTAGTATGCCACGAATGCATGTGCTATTTAAAAGGTTCATTGAGTGAAGCCCCCGTGGAAGTCAAAAAGTGGAAACACTATCTGACAAGAAAGGAGATTATAATCCACATAGATAACCAACCAGTATAGTACATGTAGGCCTATAGTAAGTTACAACAGACCAAGAATTACAAGTATATATTAGGACTCTTATAATAGAGAAATCCACACTTATATTGGAAATTCCTCATTTGAAACATTTTTATATATTTACCACCTTCACCTTTGGACATTGTATATAAATATCAAGGAAGAGTGAAGGAGGATCTTACAAGGGGTGCCTTAAGGGAAAAAAATTGTTGAGAAGATCAAGTACATCCATCTATAGCTATAGAAGACACTAAAAACATTGCAAGAAAAGTACAATTCTAGGCATGATCATCTCGTAATGAAGAAGTCATGTAGAGTGGGAGAAAGAGTAAGGTTGTGGTTTAAATAGGAGAGGCTATAGGGTCCTGGTAAGAAAAATCAAGGCTCTATGATATGGTCCCTTCTAGGTACTAGAAAAGGTGAGAGATAATGTCTATAGACTATGTTTACCCCCATACATGTGCATTTAATCAATAGATTTAGAAAATCTAAAACTCTATGAGCTTTCCATGTTGGATCAAGAATATGAGAAGTTACTACCTTATGTAGAGGATTTAGCACTAGATGCCTAGGTAGAGTTGACAAAGGATATCATTTATAGAAGAGATCCAAAATTACAACATAAGGGTATCATGGCCTTTGGAAAATTAGGTTGAAAGGAAAGATTCCATGCAAGGCTAAATGGTACTATAGGGAGAAGGTAAAGGAAAATTTTCTTCATATCATTCAATAAAATCTTTTGAGACCAAAATCCTCTCAAAACGGGGAGGCATTTATTGTATTGTATAACTATATTTCTTTTATCTATCTTAATTCTTTTAGAGTGGAAAATTTGGAAGAATCAGCTCACAAGACAATTTTTACCAATGGGTCTTAATTTGGAAAGTTGGGGTTTGAAACTTTCCAGAGGTTGTTTGAAGCATTTAGTGAGGTTTTTCTTTTCAAAAAAATCTCACTTGTTTGAAATCTCTTGGCACTATTCTACACTCTTCTAATTGCACATAAAAAACCTCAAATAAAGAGTGTATATAAAACTTATGCCACGCAGAAGTTAACCTACATATCTTATTCACAATGATTTGTGAGGATGCCACATCATCCCCATTATTCATGGAAAAGAGACTAACCACATGGGCCCATGTAAAAGACTATAAGGGTTGATATTTACTCATATTGAAGATCAAATGGGTTAATATTAACCCCTAGTTATCTATCAAGTTGTGTTATAACTAGATCACAGGGAGGAAAAGGGACTCGATTCTATTATAGTGCATGTTGTTCCATAGTTGAGTATAATAACTCAGAATGCATAGAGAGGGTGGAAAAAATAAGGTTTATGGTATGTAGTAACCCATTGGCTAAGAAAATAAGCTTAGAGTGCCCAAGGTAATAACTCTATTTAAATATTACCAACAAAAAAGAAAGAATTTTAATCCAAAATGTTGAAAAAGTAAGGTGATTCTACCCGGATTAAAACCAATAAAAAATAATTCAAAATGCATATTAAAACAAAGATCCCTCTTACTCAAATAAAACCTCACTTTTTCTATGAACCAAGGCCCTTTTGCACCACATTAAAAAAACATTTACGTGAGAAATTCTATACTAAAACAAATCACTATCATAGTGTTTAACCAATAAATTTACACGGAATTCACAAAAAAATACAAGAGACCAAAAAACCAAGGGCCTTTTGCACCACATTAAAAAAACATTTATGTGAGAAATTCTATAATGAAACAAATCACTATCATAATGTTTAACCAATAAATTTACACGGAATTCACAAAACATATAAGAGACCAAACTTTTTTTTGCCTTTGATATAAGGCAGTGAAAGTATATATTAACCTATGAAGTAAGAAGTGTCTATCTTCTTCTTTAATCGAAAGTGAGATCTAACTTCAAAATAAAATAGAGGTGGACTGGTTCGAGACACAAAATATGAGATTGGGATCAAAGGACATAAAATTATCATTAAAGGAAAAACCCTTCCTGGAACGAAAAGGCCATAAAAAGAGAGCTCATAAAAAGGCCATCTTTAAAAAGGCCATCTTTAAAGGAAATTCCCTTCTTTAGAATAGATTGCTCATTTGCCATTCTACAAATCATTTGGCACCTCTTATTCTCCTTCCATATTCTTATCTTCATTGATATTTACTTTTGATTCACCAAAAATTGAACATAGTTTTATTTTGAAGTTTTCAGCGTCAAGTTGTATCTTACTTTCATATTTCCATTCCTAGGGTTATATTTTCTTTGAAATGAAGAAAAAAGAATAGAGTATTATAATATTGAAGAGAGAAATTCCTTGTTATTATTTTTAATTATATTTTCATGAAATGAAAAAAAAAACTGAATATTATAATATTGAATAGAGAAATTTCATAATATATTTTTTAATTTAAATTTTAAAAAAATTGATAATGATTTTTTTTTTAAAGATATAGATTAATGGTAACGAAATTAGTACTTTACAACTTAGTATTTAAAAAATGTTGTAATAACTTTTTTCATTTTTTTTCTAAGTAAAGTTAATCTATTGATATAATACAAAAAGTTACATAGTAGCCTGGCCATAGAGGGTTCCAGCCTTAATTAGCATACAACCATGAAAAAAGTCTGAGACTGCCCCAACAAAGGGGAAACCAGTCCATTAAGCATCCAAAAATTGACCCACATGTTCCTGAGTAAACCAATCTATCAGCTAACAACAAGACCATCCTGAAAACGAGCAAAACCACCCCGAAAAACCACAAAACCACCCAGAAAAACCATGAATTGTCCTGACTAGACCGCCCAGCCATCAAATTTCCTTGAGGACACAACATCAAGACAGAAAAAAACCAGAGCTAAGTGAATTGCCACCTGTCAGGGTGACATACGATGCAAAGTCCTCCGGAGCCAGGTCATCCATGGAAATCTCCATGATAGGATACACCCAGTCGTCCGGGTCGTCTGCCTCTCCATGTCCCTCAGCCTGACGATCTCCCTCCCTGCTACCATCTGCATCTTGCTAGCGTGACGTGTTCTCCAGACGGCTGTCCACAGCCCGTGTGTCACTAGGAATGCCTGAAGCATCATGCGAGCTGCCAGCAATGGCTTTTCCATGTCTTCTATTCCATCCTCCATTGCCATTCAGCTCATCAGTGTTATCTCTATGTTGGCTCGGACCGACTATGTGGCGACTATGACTGGGCAATTCATGGAGCTCTGGAACCGGAACTGCATCGTGTGGAGGACATGGTTCGGAGGCAGAGGGAAGGTAGCAGTGCGCATCACTGCCTCGTCACGTCTGGAGCAATTGAGGCAGGCTCTACCTCTGCCACTTCTGGTGTTCGGATAATGACCAACAGCACTGAACGGGCAGGGATTTTCAGCAGAGGAGGCAGGGGAAGCCGAATTGTGGCTGTTTAATTCAGAGGAGCGGGAGCTGCCGCCGCGCGTGCCACCGCGATGGCTGCGCATGCAGTGGCGGACCATGGTGGAGGTAGGCTCAGTTGCAGAGTCAGGGGGGGCGGAAGGAGAGATGACAGAGGAATGCTGAGCAGAATTTACAGAGTGCTGAGGGGGATGGTGGAAACCAGAGTACTGAGCAGAAGAGCAGAGATTAGAATGGGAATGGTGGAAGCCATTACCCAGATCCAGACAGCAAACAAGCCAGCATCTGTGTCCTATGCTGGTTCTCTCAGTCGGCGCTTCTGCCTACGGAGGGCAAGCACCATGAAACAGGGGAAGAATGATCGATTGAATCCTCGGAGCCATGGTTATGCAGTTGGTGATGTTGCCTCGGCCAGAGCAGGCATTAAATGCCACCTGCGAGGTGTCGTGAGAGGTATTCAGTCTGGTCTCGGGATGATTGCAGGAGGCCAAGTGGCCATCTCGCCCACCGTCGTCCCGTATCATAGCCTTAAAGGCTTTAAATGCCACCCACATTCGGGGAAAAGGTAGTGGGCTTGGCCCGGTTTAGACTAACTACTTGCACGACAAGCTATGACCTTGCTAGGGATCAAACACAAGACTGGTCCGTCATGACGAGGCCAACTTTACCACTACGCTACCTCCACGACCTTTATGTTGTAATAAATTTAAAATGAAATTAAAAAACAATATAAATAGTTGAATGAAAAGGTAATAAAATGTAAAAATAATAAATATATTTAATTAAAGTTGTGGTATTGTAATTTTATTATCATTAATAAAATTATAAATAATTAATAGATAGCCAAATCATTATATATATATATCACGTTAAAAAAATTAAATAATAATAATTCATAATGATAAACATAATATTTCAAAATATATAAAAAATAATTGGAAAGAGTATTTATATTATAAATCTAGGTGTAGTCATAGAAAATATATAAAGTAGTACATATAATTTGCTTCAAAATTTCTATCATATTTCTTATATCTAAGAGATATACAAAAGTATCATCAAGAGCATGTCATTGATTAATAAAATTGGGGTTTCTATGGGTATAAAACTTACATTATTGCCCCATCAAAATACAACATTTAATAAACATAAACTATTGGTTGATAATATGATCCCTCATACCAATGAACCAACCACCTTCCTAGGGCAACTCATTTAAGTCCAGGAATTTGATTGTTGACTACGAGTTTGTGCTTTCTAATTCATTGAAAATGTTATTAATTTGCTTGAGTTGTTCCTTTAGTTATAATATTTCTGATCGCAGAGCATCCATTTTATCTTCTTGACAGCCTTCTTGACTTTTCAGACATTCAGTTTCATCAATTTCATTATTTAGGGTTGCTCCTTGATCATTTTGGTTCAACCTAAGAGTGAAAATTTCTAATTGGATTGTATCAACTCTCTTAGCTAGACTGGTAATGAGATTCATTCATTTACAACCCTTTACATCATTGGTTGGTTGCTCAAAGCTCAACTTGTCCATTTATGAGATACAACTACTACAATTCTTCTCAATCTAGGAACCAAATACTGACTCAAGTCCTTTTGCTATTAGGTCCCAATCAAGGTCAAGAGGCTCGACTAAATTTTGTCTACATGGCTGAAATACCAAAGTTTTAAGACCCACAACAATTGTGTTGTTTCAGAAATTGTAAAATTCAAAAGGTCTATATCCTTCGTGATAAGTGGCCTGCATAAATTAACACTTATACCCTCCTAAATTGCAATGATAGTTTCCAAAACCAACCAACTTTTGTGAGCTTGAAGGAAAACAAAGGAAAAATTGGCATTCTCAATAGCAACACCATTTGGTTCCCATCTGATATACATGCAACACTTACTCATAATAGAATGACTACACATGAATTCATTACAAAGAGAATTCTACATTGAATCCAAATCCTTTTATTATCCAACCTGAGAAAGTCATAACTAAATTGTGAGTTGCAATCATGCATGAAAGTCAAAGACAAGGGAAATAAATTATTTTTGAATTTTCACCACGGTTGAAGGGGAAATCTTTTCGCTTTCTCCAAAAGCTCTAGCTTCTTCCAAAAGTTCCCTAGCCTCGTTGTGTTTCCAAACTCACCCCTTAATTTCCAAATATGAGAGAATCATAAGGGTAGGGACTTCTGAATGATGGAAAGCCACCATAGAGAAATTACACATCCTTGCCAGTGTAGGATACCATCGCACTTTGTTATTACCTTCACTTATATCCTCAATACCACATACTATTATCGTAGACTCTAGATTTAATGCTTTGTACTTGTATTAATATCCATATTTGTTTTTGTAAATTCGGGATTGCTGAGGCTACATCATGTCATGTCCAAGAATAACGCCTGAATAAGGTGGAGTTGAACCAATGACTTAACATCTAGGAGTTCTTTAACAATGCACCAAATCACCTTCTATCCAAGATCCTGTGGACGTATTAATCTCCATCTTAATTGAGATGGTATGCTTTATTTATTTAAGTGTGTGAGACCACCTTGCATGATTTAGATCAATAAAAATTTCCTTGAGGCCTCTAAGCACCCACTGTCCACCCCTGTTTTCCAATGATCTTTGTTTCTATGACTTATATATTTTTTAACCTTCATTAAGGAATAATTGATGGTCTAAATTGGCCATTTATATATAAGTATATTACTTTCAATTTACATCAATCATCAGCAAGTTTGTCAGCTTGTTTATATTTTCATAATATTCTCTAGATATTTCTCCTAGTATTGTTTCTCAAACTAAATGTTGCAAAATGAGGAGGGAATCTCCAAGGTTGGTGAGCTCTTGCACTTGTTTTTCTTTCAATATCAAGAGACCTTGCTAAGCGCTGTGAATCTTTATCTAGTTGTTTGTCATGTGACCAAGTCCCCATGTGTACCTGAATACTTTGACATCCCCAAAGCTATAAAAAGACCCTCCCCTCTTTCATCCCCCAATTTATAAAGAGCCCCTCCCCTTTTTTCCACCCCTATTTTTTTTTTTTTCTGAAGTAAGAGTCGGACCTTCTATTTCATTAATCGGTGAATAAAATACATATAATACAACATTGCATGAGAAGTTGTGGACCAAGGAAAAACCCCACTCTATCTGTTACTGGGTCAAAGGCAAAAGCCCCGACCCCTACAAACCAAACCTAAGAACTCTCAAAAGAGAAACACTGCGGAAGCCAGCTAGCAAGAATCAAGAGTCGGACCCAAAGAGGAACAAATGTGCAATCTATAAAGATTTCATGTCCGCCTAACTCACAAACCCGCGAATCTGTAGAACGAGTAAAAAAGAAGCTTCCCGCCAGGAACATTTTGTATCCTGCAATAACTCCTCCTGCCATTTCCTGACTTGTATCTTTAATCTCAACCGTCGAACCTCCTCACCCGATCCAACGGCTATAGCCACTTTCACAGTGCTTAGAAGCACGACGCTTACCCATATGGACCCACCAACAAGCTTGATCAATCCCAACCGTAGATCTGCCTTGCTTGATCCAATGGTTGAGGATCATATTGCACTGGTCTACTTCACCGAACAATAGCGCGCAATGAGGGCAGTATTCTATCCAACCCCACTGCCACGTGGAGCTCACTGAATGGAATCGCTCCCAAATTGGAAAAACCACTTCCTGCTTGCAAGGCCTGCGATCACCGAAAAACTGCCCTAGATGCAGTATTGCAAACAAAGAAGGAAAACCCAGGGTTTCGAGGCTGTCGAGAGTTCCTGGTTTCCGGCTTCTCGCTGCATCTACTCTACCTCTAGGAGCCTCTATGAAAGTACTAACCTGGGTTGCAACCCACTAAAGATCCGACCGTGAACAAACTACTACTCATAAAGCTATTGAGTCATCTAGACCCCACCTCCATGGCTCTGTTCCTAAACACCATCCTATCTTCATCTGCTTGGTCATAAAAATTCACCTTTAGTTTGTTCTGAGGTAGCTCTTGCCAATTCATCGCAACCCTATTGTCTGTGCAGATCACGCCTTGATTGGCCAGAAGATCTGCCAATTTATTGGTCGTTCTTCGCACATGTTTGAAACTGACTGTTCTAAGGCACTGGAGATGACTCTGAATCCGTTGATAGACCTGGATTAGCCTCCAATTTCGAGAGGCCTTTTCCGGCTTTGTACCCCAGCTGATTCTCTTGACCAACTTAATGATTAACTCATAATCAGCTTCAACAATCACATTTTGGCAGTTATCCTGAACCAGGAAATCTAAACATTGCTCCATAGCCATTAATTCTGCCATATTGTTGGTGGCCTTTCCTAAATGGCAATAGAAGATGAAAATAATACTTCCATATTCATCCCTTAACATCCCTCCATAACTAGTCGTGCCCGGGTTGCCTTTTGAAGCTCCATCAATGTTGTATTTCAAAAAACCCTTGGGGGGGATGCTAGAAATCTAGCTCAAAATCCAATATTAATACCTTCCTATCCAGGCCTTGAGGAAAAGGTCCCTGTAACGCCAGCATACTGAGAATCCTCAATTCTGCTACAGAAGGTGGATTCTTAGGGAGATTTCGAACTATAGTGACAACTGTCTCCTTAAGCTGTTTTAAGATCTGTTCATAAAGGCATTGGGATGGATTCTTTTCATTCTTGAAGGTTTTGTTGTTTGTTTCTTTCCAGACATTCCAAATAATTAAGCTTAGCGTATGAACCCAAGCTGAGCCAAGAACTTCATAATCTGAAAAGTTTCTTCTCCAGTTGTTTAGGGTGTTCATAATACTCCCTTTGTTCCTATCATTCTGTTGGAAAATGGTGGCAAAAGAATCCCATAACCAAGAGGTAAAAATGCAATTATTGAGAATATGCTCCATTATTTCCTCTTGGGCTTCACAGAGCTGCCATTTGGAAGGCCCCAAGACACCCCTCTTCCGAAGGTTATCCCAAGTCAAAATTTTCTTATGCTGAACCAGCCACATGAAGAGTTTAATTTTTATCCAACCTTGATGCCTCCATAGGTTTTGCCAAATCCTATCCCGAGCATGGGAATCCAGTTCAAGGAGTATGAGTTTTTCCTCCTTAAGATTAGAGGTACCCTCATTGTTGTTGCCCCATCTCAGTTGGTCATTCCCCCCTAATGCTAAACTCTTCCTTTTCTCTAACACTTTCATTAGTGTCTCAGCTTTTTCTTTCAGGGGGTTGTCATCCCTAAAATCAAAGTTCTTCCAGGTTCTCCATTTTCCTATACTGTTGGTTTGGTCCCAAAAATCTTTTACATTAGATATCCATTTAGTATCTGTCTCTTCCTTGAGCTCCCCCAAGTCCTCTTTTAACAAAATAGGTTCTTGTTGCCATCTATCCTCCTAGAATAAAGCTAAGTCTCCCTCTCTAATTTCCCAGAAGCTGTTTTCTTAAACTAAGCCCATATTTTCCCAGGCCTTATTCCAAGTGTGTGAACCCTTTATATTTCCATCCATCCTTATGTGGTCATTATTTTTCCATGAGATGGCATATTTTTCTTTCCAAATAATAGCCCACTGAGCCTCTGGTTCTTTTACCCAGTGCCACCATAATTTTTCCCCTAATACCTTGCTTAGAATCTCAGGATCATCCAATCCAAGACCCCCATGGTTTTTAGGTTTGCAGATTTTTTCCCAAGCTACCAAGGCCCATTTCTTCCTTTCTTCCCCCTTGCCCCAAAGAAAGTCTCTTTGTATGGATCTAAATTGTTGCAGGATTCCCTTAGGAACTGGGGGAGTTGATAGCATGAAAACTAGGATTGATTGAAGGACAACCTTTGTAAGCACCAACCTACCAGCAAAGTTTAAGGATCTAATAGTCCCATTCCTGATTTTATCTTGCAACTTATTAATCATCGGCTCCCATATGCTTTTGTGTAAAGGTTTAGCAGTTAGAGGAACTCCCAAATATTTTGAGGGGAGAGTCTTCCTTTGAAAGCCCAGAATTCTAGAGATGTTCCTCTGAATAGCAATATTAGTATTAAAGAAAAAAATCTTAGATTTGGAGAGATTTACTTCCGTACCTGAAGCCATGGCAAAGTCACTTAGGATTTGTCTATACACAAGAGCTTCCTTGACTGTGGGGATACCCTGCAGCATGGTATGATCAACAAATTGTTGATGGATGAAGGCTTGCCCATTATCAGAAAGTTGGAGACCTTTCATCTTACCAACTTTTTTTGCATGCTTGATAGATCGACCCAATCCTTCCATCATGAGGATGAAGAGAAAGGGAGAGAGTGGGTCACCCTGCCTGAGGCCTCTTGAAGGCATAAAAGTCTCCGAGGGAGAACCATTAACCAGAATTGAAAAGCTGGAAGAAGTAACCAGGGCCATGACCCATCTCACCCAATTGTGATCAAACCCAAAAGCAATAAGAACTTTCCTGATATAGGTCCAATTCAACTTATCATAAGCTTTGGCTATGTCCAATTGCATGATCATTCCAGCCTTCCTATTGCTAGTCAAAGAGTGCACCACCTCATGTGCTTGAATGATGTTATTGAGAATTTGTCTTCCTTCCACATATCCAAATTGTTCCATAGAAACTAGGGTAGGAAGAAGAGGTTTGAGTCTGTTGGCCACAACTTTTGATATTATCTTGTAAACCACATTGCACAAATCTATTGGTCTAAACCTATCAGGCGTTTGAGCCACCTCCTGTTTAGGGATCAGGGAGATGGAGGTATTCAACGCCTTCAAAATAGTTCTATTCATCCTGGAATCTTCTACTACATCCAGAATATCCTGTTTGACTATATCCCAACAAGCTATAAAGAAATCTACATTGAAACCATCCGAGCCTTGCGCCTTACCATTATGCATCTCCTTGAGGACCTCACTAACCTCCTCTTCAGTCACTGGCCTGTTAAGGTTGAAATTTTCCTCTCTAGACACCAACCTAGGTATATGTTTAGTAAAGTCCCTGATGGAATGTTCTCTATCATAACACGTTTCCTTTGCTATACCTCAAAAATTTTGAACAAGAATAGCTTCTATTTCTTCATGAGAATTGAGAAGATTACCTCCCTCGTCCTTGATCAAAGAAATCCTGTTGTGATCTCTATTCGCCATGGTGGATCTGTGGAAAAATATAGTGTTATGTTCTCCTTCCTTTAGCCATTGAACTCTAGATTTTTGTCTCCAAAATATTTCCTCTTGTTTACATAAGTTTTCCCAGTCTTGCTGATATTTGGTAACTTGATCACTTTTGACTTTATCAAAGCCATCCGTGATAAGGGCTTGGTTGAGTTCCTGCATTTTACTTTCAACATATTTTTTTTCCTCTCAAAAATATTGCCATATTCATTCTTGTTCCAATCTTTGAGCCTGAGCTTGATGCGTTTTAATCTTTTCTGAAGAAGGAACATTCTTGTGCCCTGAATGTTCAAATCTTCTGACCACCAATTGGCAATGTTGCTTATGAAATCTGGGTGGGAAAGCCAGATATTCTCAAATGGAAAAGGTTTGTTCCTGGGGTTACCAATGCCCTGAACCTCCAGTTGAACTGGCCAGTGATCTGAGCCTCCAAAGGGGAGAACTCTTGCTACCATTTCCTTGTCATTGACCATAAGGTCCTCTGAGATTATGAATCTATCTAATTTTGAGGCCACCTGAGACTCTCCTTCTCTTTTATTGTTCCAAGTAAAGATACCATTACTCATTACAATGTCCACTAGCTTCATATTATCTATAAAAGTTTGAAATGCCAAAGAGTCTTTACTTAGAATTCTGGTTCCCCCTTTTTCTTCGAAAGTGATTTGATCACGTTGAAATCACCCCCCAAGATCCATGGTATGCTTGCATGTCTGTCTCTAGGATCCTCCAGAGAGTCTAAAAACTTGAGTTTACCATCCACTCTTTGGGGGCCATACACATTAGTGACCAAGTAGGTTGCCTTATCTCCCACAAGCTGCATGACCACTGATAAATAATCCCTAGATGCCTCAGCATCTATAGTGCCAATTTTTTGGGTATTCCAAGGAGTGAGTATGCCTCCTGCTATATTCTCTGCTTTGACTTCCAGAAGCTCAAATCGATTGATCCATTTGCTATGAATCTCTTTTATTTTTTGAATGGAACATTCAGTTTCCTGGATGAAGATCACATTCGATGTTGCTTGTTTCATTCTATTACTAATTAATATTTGTTTTCTTTTACTACCTAGACCCATAATATTCCAAGAAGTGAACTTCATTTTTAAAGATTTGTAAAGGAGTAGCTAGTTAGGTCTTTCATCTTACCTAAATCTATCATTAGCTTTCCACATTCCATCATTAGCTCACTCTGCTTTTTCTTGCCTCTTTTCTTTCCTGGGTTTTTGGGTGTTAATCTTGGTGTGGTTTTCAAAGTTTTCACACCTTCGCTGCCCTACCTTTCCTTGCTTCTTTGCTTCTCCAGCCCTTTGGTCTGAGTTTTCCATATGAACAGCTACTGAACTCTAATGAACTCCTCTGGAGGTAACAAGTCTACCCCCTCCCTGGTTCCTTGTTTCAAGAATCCTTCTAGATCTAAGTTCTCTTTGTCAAGAAACTCTTGTAGTTCCTGGTCCTCCATTTCCATCTCACTCTGGGTCATTTCCTGGTCCATCTCCAGTTTTGTATCACTCATCATAGTTTCTTTCTATTTGGTAATATCTTATGTTTTTTCACCATCTACTTCATTCTTTTCCTACATAGGACTTCCTCCCTTTGCCTGATCTGCTTTTGTAATCTCTTCTTCTTCTTCTAGAACTTGGAACCTATTCTGGGTGGCTTGTCGCCCTTCTGTTTGTTGTAGCTTTGGCCCCCTTTTGCCTCCTTTTCCTTTGTGTACCACTTTGTGAAAGCTTTCATTTTCTTTCATGGTGTTAGCTTTACTCATGTTTTCTATTTTACTGAGAGGGAAGTCTCTAAATAGGTGCCCATGCTCATGGCATTTGTGACATTTGAAAGGAATATGTTCATAATCCACTTTTTGTACCCATTCTTCATCAAATACTTCCAAGATTACCTCATCCGGTAGAGCTCCAGAGAAATCCATCTCCACACATATTCTAGCAAAGGAAGTATATTTTCCCCTTCTAGTGGCCTTCGAAGATTTGACAAAACGCCCTAACTTATTTCCTATGGCAGATAAGGATTCTGTTTGCCAGTAATCAAGAGGTAGAGAGTAGAGTCTAACCCAAACCGGGACTGAGGTAAAAGTCTCACGCTCTGGGACAAAATTCATAATCCATGGTCGCATATAAAGGCCCGCTGCTGCATAAAAGTAGGGCCCTCCTTCAAACACTCTGTCCTTATCTTCAATATTTGCAAAGACCACAGTAAAGAATCCCTTTGACCCAAGATGTAGGTCTATGCTTCCTTTAGGTTTCCAGTGGTATTTAATCCATGTTTGTAAATCTTTTTCAGTGGGCCATAAGCCCATGAATTTACAAATGATTGCATATGTCTGCATGTGTTCCCTATGCACCTGCAGAGCGGGATCATTTAAAACTACTCTGAGTGTGATAGGGGCTTTGGGTTTACATGGTCCCTTTTGTTCTTTTTCTTTTGTTCCCTGGTCCTTGTCTTCTTCCTCATTTTCTATAGTGCTATTATTCTCCCTTGATTTATTGCCATCTTGTTCCTCTTCACTATTCCTTTTCCTTCCTTCTGAAGGACCTCTATCATGATCTATTGGTGATCCAGGTGGATTTTGGTGGCCACCCACCTATCCCATTTGGATCCCCATAAGTGTCTGTTTCAGTTTTTCAGTTTCCTTAATTATGGCACAATTTACTATTTTAAGCAGTTTTTCGGGTCCTAAACTTCCAAAGCCATTTTGAGGCCCTAAACGACGTTTTTTGGGAAATCTATCGCCTGTCAAAGAATCATCTTTTCCATCGTAGTCCTCGGAGAGATCTTTCCAACGGGCTATCATGCGCGTCAAATGGAGATAATATGACCAATTCGCGACCCCGGGAAGTTGATGTACCAACTTACCCAAAAACAGGGCCCATAATTTGTCGTTTCATATTCTAGGGTTAGGTTTTGGAATGTGAAGGGTTTTCCATTGTTTCTCAACAATAAATAGGCCTTTGAGCCTCATTGTAACACAGTTCAGAACAGTTCAGAGGCATGTAGCTGCCACATCTCTTCTCCAAGATAAGCTACCATCGCCCTAGCTGGTTTATTTCCATTTCTATTTGGAAGCATATTTCAGTATTTTACAGTAATGAAATGAAGTATTATTTCCGCTGCATATCTATCTTTATGGTTATCTCTGTATTTTATTGCATTCCTGTTTAAATCCATATCAGTGGTATTAGAGCGGTTTTCTTTTTCTCTGTTTTTCTTTACATGTCCCCAACGAGGACGGGATATAAGGAGTTAGGGCTTGAACTGGTTGAAACTTTGTAAGACCAGCCTCGCAAATCCCGACGGCCTCCCATGGCGGATGAGAAGAAAGACAAGAGGGTAGGATATCCTATCAAAATCTTGCTCGAAGAAGCCCTCGAGCGACAAAGGAACTCGATGATGGACAGCTTTGCGCAGATCCTTCAACAGCTACCCAGAGGCGACGCATCGGCTACCAGCAGCTACTTTGGAAATGCCACGTCCTTTAAGGTACAAGTTAATTTTGAAATCCCCATCTTCGAGGGTCAAAATAGACGTGGATGCCATAGATAAATGGTTAAATATGTTAGAGGGTTATTTTTCTGTTCATGAATTTTCAAGTCGGGAAAAGATTGTTTTCGCTCTTCTCAAAGTAGCCCCCCACGTCAAGGACTGATGGGAAACATACTGCGAGCAGAAGGATGAAAGTACAGGCTCACTGTTTTCAGTCGCACCCACTTGGAATGACTTCCGGGACGCCATCAAGGAGCAGTACTACCTTGTCAAAAGCTATGAGGACAAATACATCAAATGGACCACATTGTGGTAGGGATGAGACCAAGATGTATCGGAGTTCACAAACATTTTTCACACCCTTCGCACACAGTTGGGTATCAAAGATTCTGAGCTGCATCTAGTACTCAAATACCATGGCTGCCTACACAGATACATCCAGGAAGAGATGGAGTTCTTGAACATCTCCTCGCTCGGCACGGCATATCGATATGTTGTCAAAATCGAGCAAAAGTTCAAACAGAAGAAGCGAGACTTTGGATCTGCAAATCCGAAGCCCAAAGGAAAAAGCCAAGGTGGGGTGACCCAAGACAACCCATCAAAGCCACAAGAAAAGAACAACACCATGAAGCCGAAGAAGGACACAGGAAAGTGGTGTGAGTTCCACAAGAGCCCCACTCACAACACGAGTGTCGGACCAAGCAGTCGCTGGTGGCCAAGTTGAAGGTTTCTGAATCAGATGTATGTTCTGACCCTGAGCCAGAACCCGATAAGGGAAATGGCAAAGGGCAGCGTATCATTGATGCGGATCCCAGCGCCACTGTTGCCATCGCCAAGATCCAGAAAAATGAGCTCGAAGATCCAGAGGAGGGGGAACGTATTTTCCACTCACAGATGTGGGTGAAGGGTTCGCCGCTGCAATTCATTGTCGACAGTGGCAGCCAAAAGAACCTCATTTCAGCAGAGGTTGTGAAGCGGTTGGGCCTGCCAACTACACCACACCCACAGTCGTACAGTATCGGGTGGCTTCATGAAGGACGAGATCTCAAAGTTCGCCAGTGATGCCACCTTCCCTACAGCATCAAGCCCTTCACAGACGAGGTATTGTGTGATGTTATACCTCTAGATGTTTCTGACGTATTATTAGGCCAGCCATACTTGTGGAGGCGACATGCTATGTATGAGTCAAGGCCTCGCGCTGTCATTATTTATTTGGGTGATTCATTATATAGGATACCGGAGATAGCTCCACCTACCGCCACCTCTTTGATCACTACTAAGAAAAGCAGCAAGCTCATCTCACAAACTAGGAAATTTATTTTCTGTCTGGTTCGCTCCCAAAGTAAGGGGAAGATCGTTGCTACATCCATGACCCCCGCGAAGGTTTCCTCCACGCAGCAGTAGCAACAGAGGGATACAGTCATGACAGAACACAGGAACAACTTCTCCTTACCCAAAGGGGTACCACACAAGTTTCAGGTGGGCGACAAAGTTTGGTTACATCTGCAGAGAGAATGCCTTACCAGAACCCATCAGAAACTCAAACCACTTCGACATGGTCCTTACACCAGTAACAAGGCTACAGGAAACAATGCTTTGAAGCACAACATTCCTCCATTCCTTCTCTTGCATCGAGTGTTCAATGTGGACCGTCGTCGACCATGCTTCCCACCATATCTGTACACATCAGAGAGTGCAGAACAACTCACCAGAGACCTAGCTCAGCAGAAGCTTCCTCATCTTAGGGAGGAACTCAACGCAATGGGGACCATTGCTTCCTAAGGGGGGAGGAATGATCCAGGTGGATGTTGGTGGCCACCCACCTATCCCATTTGGATCCCCATAAGTGTATGTTTTAGTTTTTCAGTTTCCTTAATTATGGCACAATTTACTATTTTTAGCAATTTTTCGGGTCCTAAACTTCCAGAGCCGTTTTGAGGCCCTAAACGACGTTTTTTGGAAAATCTATCACCTGTCAAAAAATCGTCTTTTCCATCGTATTCCTCGGAGAGATATTTCCAACGGGTTATCATGCGCGTCAAACGGAGATAATATGGCCAATTCGCAACCCCGGGAAGTTGATGTACCAACTTACCCAAAAAGAGGCCCACAATTTGGCGTTTCATCTTCTAGGGTTAGGTTTTGGAATGTGAATGGTTTTCCATTGTTTCTCAACAATAAATAAGCCTTAGAGCCTCATTGTAACACAGTTCATAACAGTTCAGAGGCATGTAGCTGCCACATCTCTTCTCAGAGATAAGCTACCATCGCCCTAGCTGGTTTATTTCCATTTCTATTTGTAAGCATATTTCAGTATTTTACAGTAATGAAATGAAGTATTATTTCCGCTGCATATCTATCTTTATGGTTATCTCTGTATTTTATTGTGTTCTTGTTTAAATAGTATCAATTGGTTATTTACCTCTGCTAGCCAAAGCTTGCTTGTAGGAGGGAGTGGAGCTCCCTTCTTTGCGTCCTTCCATGGAGAACAACCTCTGCAAAAGCCTGTAACCCTAGCTAATCGCCCTCCTCGCTCCATTGATCAATCCTTCCACCCCTATTTCAAAACATATAATTAATAAACATTTAAAAACTTAGTAAATTTAATTAATGAAGTTATAATTAGAATGAAAATAGGTCACAACAAGGGGGATTGGGATTTGAACCTGGGTCTTTGACTTTCAACTATTTCACATTCCTTAGATTAACACATTGAGCTACCCAAAACATATAATATTACATTTAAAAATATTAAAATAATACTTTAAATTAACAAATCAAAAATAGCAATAACAAAATAAATTCATGCAGACCACAATCAAAATATTTCAATTTACACCTCAATTTTATATAACTTTATATTGAGATATAAAATAAATGAAAGTAAAAAAAATCATTTACCTTTTTAGTATGAACAAATGTAGTTTTTTGAATACTTGATCTGGAGATGAGTAGGAAAAAAATAATTTACTTTTTAATATGAGGAAGAAATGTAATTTGTCACTACTTAATATGGAGATGATAGAAATAGTATTGTTGATATATGATGTGTAATTCATTCTTAAAACAAAAAATATATCAAAAAAAAAAAATTATCTATCAACCATAAGTAAAATATTTCAATGTCCAAATTAAATAACATAATTTTATATCTATTTATATAGACAAAAATAAAGTAATTTATTTAAAAAAAAAATTACATTTTCACTTTCTATAACTAGGGAGATGTGTAATTTTATTTGTTTTTTAAATGGAATTGATATATAAGATTTTAAAAATATTAATCACAAAGAAAAATTTAATGTTAGTTACAAATAAAATATTTCAATAAGTAGGCTAAGTAAAAGATTTTAACATGAAACATATATAAAGAGAAAAAGATTGAGAGTGGAATAATAGCTTATGTATAATTCAATATATGAGGGAGATTTATAATTCTTTCAATGTTTAATATGGATTTGATATGTAATATTTTAGAAAATACTAATAATACAAATAACTAGATATATGCATAGGGAGAAAAGATGAGAGGACATGTTTTAACATTTTAATGTGGAGAAAGTGAATTATAAATAAAATGTTTCAGAGGGATCAAATAGCTTTTCACTCTAAAAAAGTTTGCTTCTCAATAAATTTGATCCCTCTAAGTACTTGATAAATCCAAAATTAAAATAGATCTCATTATAATAATAATTCATCATTATCAATTAAAAATATTAATTTACTTAAAATAATAATCCACTATAATAATATAATCATATTTTATTCTCTTAAATAAAACCCACTCAAAATATTAATTAAATTAATGAAATTATTCACTATAATCATATAATCATATTTTATTCTCACAAATAAAACCCACTCAAAATATTAATTAAATTAATGAAATAATTCACTATGATGATATAATCATATTTTATTCTCATAAATAAAACCCACTCAAAATATTAATTAAATTAATGATTCATTCTCATATGTTTACGCATATTAAAAATATTAATCAGAATAATTATCTAAAATGATGAATTAATTAGAATAATAATCAGATCTTAGTCCCATCTATGTCTGACATGCCTTTACAATGAAGATAAAGAATATAAAATATCAATTATAGTACGATATTAATAAATATATTTCCCAATTTAGGGTTGGATGATATAATCAGATCTTAGTCCCATCTATGTCTGACATGCCTTTACAATGAAGATAAAGAATATAAAATATCAATTATAGTACAATATTAATAAATATATTTCCCAATTTAGGGTTGGATGATATAATCAGTTCTTAGTGCCAACTATGTATGACATGCCTATACAATGAAGATAAATAATATCAAATATCAACTATAATACAATATTAATTATTGTATAAATAATATCAAATATCAACTATAATACAATATTAATGATTATATTTCCCAATTTAGGGGTGGCTCGCATGCCCTCTCTAGTGGTGATTGCTTAGAGATTCAAATCCCTCCAATTTAGTCCATAAACCTCGAATTTGGTCCATAAACCATGTATTGGCCTCGTCTAATTACTGATTCTTCTGAGATATATATATATATGTGAAAAGATGACATATAATGGCATGCCAAATTGTAACATTGTTCTACGGTGATACAATTGCGCAGGCTAGGGTTTCTTTGCAGTGAGATTGAAGTTTAAATTGCAGTTATGTACTCTCAAAATCATTTGCACGGTAATACAGACATGGCGAACCAACTTTATGGCTCTGGTGAAGGATGTGGATTCCTTACTATTTCAGTTTAAACTTCTTGCTTGGTTCTGTAATCATACATGCACGGTGACAGGTAGGCTAGGGTTTCAATACTCTCTATAGTGAAATTGGATTTAGGTGCATAACTATTTACAGTTCTGTGCTCACTGACATAATATGCGCAGTTATACAAAGACGGTGAACCACCTTTATCATTCCGTGAATTCTTTGTAGTGATTGCATAATGATTTAATACAAGCACAGTGATTTCTAATACAGCACCGTGATTTAATTTGCACAGTTATACAGAGACGGTGAACCAACTTTATCTTCTGTGAATTCTTTATAGTGATTTGCGTGATGATTTAATACAATCACAGTGATTTCTAATAACAGCACGGTGATTTCTCGTGACGATAACCCTAACGTGAATTATGTGCACTTGTTCCTTCTATCATTCTTATTTATTTATTTATTTTTCTGAGCATTTCACCATGGATTCTTACAAACATGCTTTTAAATATTATATATAGAAAAAACATGCTTTTAAATATTATATATAGAAAAAACAAAAGAAGAGAAGCCAGGTTTAAAAAAGAATTAGATGTAATGTTCGTTATAAATTTAAGTTTAGATTTTGGATATTTGGGAAAGATAAGATTTAAACATTCATAGAAAAGATAGGTTCAATGCTATTAAAGAAAATGGGAGTTTGGTTATAAAAAATAAAAATAAGGGTCAATAAAAACCAATTAATTTGAGAAGTCAAAAAAATTTAAAAAACTAAAAAAACAATCATTCAAGAGGGAATTCAAGAAAATGGAAAAACAATTCATTTGGGGAGAAACCAAAAAAATAAGGAATAAAAGAAAAATTAAGAAATAATTTCGCCTTAAATAGCTTGGAAAGTATGAGCATAAATATGACAGACTAAATAAATTTCTAAGCTTAAAGGGTGAGACATATTTATAAATGATGGTCTCATCCAAAAAAAAGAAATTCAAAAGTTAAAAGAAATTAGTAAGGAAATAAAATGGGTAAAAATTAGGAATTGAAAAGATATTAGGGAAAGAGAAAAAAGGGCATTTAGGACACAATGCTTGAATCCTCTTTTCTAATTGTTATTTTGTTCCATGGCACTTAGATCCTATGTTAAGTTGGATAATAAGTGAAATTCATATTATTTTTATCCTTGAAACTTGGGAGCATGAACAACCTAAGGTCCCTATCATAGAAGAATTTGTCTTGTAGTTGATGTGGAATAGAAAATCCTATCGTGAAGAGATTGGAGGCATAGCTTGTTACATCAAAAAAATAATTTTTCATCACATTTGACTTCATAAGAGAAGCCTTCATAAGAGAGGCCCTCGCAATCAGTGCAAATGAATGGATATTTCTTTTTTTTTAAATAACATTTGTTTTTCTATTAACAAAATTGGATTTTGGCTAAAACCAATACATCCATAAGCAACATAATGTTCATCTCTGTGCAAAATTGTTCTAGCCATAGGCAGAAGATATTTTGAGATTTCTTACCTATTTCGTTTACTACATTATTCTTATATAGTCACCAAAAATTCCCATTAAACATTACATACTTACAGTGCATTAAAAAAAAATGAGATAAATGACTAGTCTACATCTTTTGAAACAGGTTGTCTTTCTTCGTCCATCTTTGTTGTCGTAGGTTATATTCGCCTCCTCTGCTTTGAGTTGTGATCCTACCTCCACTGCCTATGTGAGGTTTCCAGGTGTATCATCCAAGTGAATGTCTAGGTGTACCGTATTCTGGTGAGCAAGAGTGTCCTAAGTGCCACGATCGTTCTCATTATCACCATCCTCCCCAAGCCCAAATTCCTCCTTCAAGATGGAGACAACCCTTGTTTACACCTTTTCCTCTGTGTTTTCTACCCTTCGATCTAGGGTCTCAATTTTGGTCATAATTACATTCGAGGTGGCCTGAACAATTTCCATATATTTCCTCATACTTTCTAACTAGCTCATTACAATAGAGAAATGGGATCTAGCTTCAAAAATGATTTTCCCTCCTATGTGTAATATCATTTTCTCTATTTCACACTTGAATGTCCCGAATGAGAACCTAACCATAAAGCAAAGGCCCTAGCTATCCATCTCCTTATAGTCGAGATCAAAACCAAGTTGACGGCCCCAAGGGTCACTTTAGAATCAATGCCTCTCATTAATGTTCTTTCTGCGAGCAAATTCATTTCCATTTCTTCCTCCTCCAAGAAAAATTCCCGCACGATTGGCCGATAATAGCCCTCCTCGAAATTTGCATGTTTATGTCCTTCACCTCCCCTTCGCATTAAATCAAGGTCGCTTGCCTTCTAGCTATTTGGGCTCCTATCAGGAAGTACCATACTTATCCACTCGGGAGATGCTTTATCAATCCTTTCTTCGTTCCTTCTTCTGCATGTCATCTAAACTAGGTAGTTAAGACAAAAATAATTCCCTATGACATTTGTTTCGCCCTTCTCTAGGCCGCTCCTATATATCAAGGAGATGCATTTATTTTGTATCATGGAACTTGAAATATAGTTGTGGGACCTTCATCTACCATCAATTCGCCTTGCTTCAGGGTGGCAGCCTTGTTGGCTTGTTCATCCACCATTTTGTTAAACTCCCTTTTTATATGGAAAAATTCAATAAATTCGAATTTGTCCAACATAAGAATTGTTCTTTGCATAGTTGGACTTAGCTCAAATTCTTGATGTTTGGACCATTTGATACATTTTTGAATAGTTATAAGGGAGTCACCAAACATAGATAAGTGAGTGATGTCATCATCAAGAGCATGTCTCAATCCTTACCATAAGTCGAGTTATTCTGCTCTATTATTTGTGGCTACGCCCAACCTCATGCATACTTTTTCCATATTTGTTCATTGGGGCATAGAATTACCCCTCATGCTCCAGCCTCCCCAACAAATGAATGGATATTTCATACATTACTGGTAAGAAGATTTATATAGAAATTTATTATTTAATGCCTATTAATTGTAAGTTTTATGAGAAAAGCCATTTAAATAAAAGCTGCCCTAGAAATAACTTAGAACAATATATTTATAGTTTGAGAAGCAGAGGTATTATCCCCCTACTAGGAGACTTTGCAACAACAAAAAATATTCATATTATTATTTTGAGCAATGATTACAATGGCAAGGCTCAAGCACAATAGTCATTATATGAAGCATTATCTAAACTGTGAAATTCAAGGTTCAAATATCAAGTGAGTGTTCACACCAAAATAATAATAATAATTATTATTATTATTATAATTATGATGATGATGATAATTCAAACCCTAATCCTTTATGACTAGATAAGGGCATTATTTCTAGCTATCACATCTTTAAAAAATTCTAAAAACACAACAAAAAATTTGTTTGTTATTTTTCCTTTTCATTAAAAGTGCCATCAAATTTTAAAACAAAATAAAAATTGATTAATTCTTCACCCAAAAAAATTGATTTTAAAAATTTACATAACATAAAAAACTTATCCTCTAGAATAGATTGCTTATTTTCACTTCCCATTAAACCTCTACTTTGACAAACTTGATTCAACTTTTGTAAAACATTTAAACATTTGTCACTTGTTACATTCTTTTTGGATTCATATCTTCTCATATTTTTATATTTATATTAATTCACCAAGAATTGAATATAGTTTTATTTAAAAGTTCTCAACATCAAGTTATTTCACAATTATATCATATTTCCTTATTAAAAAAGAAATGACCATTTTCTTAATACTTTTATATCATGATATCAAATCATATCATTTTTTATCAAATCATATCATTTTTTCAAAACCAGATATTTTAGTTTTTGTATTATAATAACATTTAAAAATAAAAATAATAAATATTAACATTTTAAAAAATATTATGTCATTAAAATATTTATATAAATAAATAAATAAATAAAAATTAAAAAAAAATAACCATCTTTAAAAATAATAATTATAATATAAATAAAAAATAAATAAAAATGTTCATTGAAATAATAATCCATTATAACAATTTAGAAATATCGCCTAAAATAATACCTCAAATATCGCCTAAAATAATACCTCATATAACTCATTATATAATGATTCATTATAATAACTTTTAAAATATTAATTAGAATAATTACATACTATAATGAATTAATTAAAATAATAAATTATAATGATATAATTAGATCTTAATCCCATCTATGTAATGACATGATTTTACAATGAAGATAAAGAATATAAAATATTAATTATAGTACGATAACCTTAAAAAGGGAGATTCCGCATTATAATTTTGGGGTTATACTAACACGGTTGTACAGTGATAATACATTGGTTCTGAGATGATAGAAGCGTGATGATGCGTGGGCTAGGGTTTCTATTGAAATCATTTTCACCGTAATACAAACATGGTGAACCAACTTTATCGCTCTGGTGAAGCACGTGGATTCCTCTGTCATTTCAATTTTAAACTTCTTGCTTGGTTTTACAAAGACCGTGAACCAACCATCCCTGTGTAAATTCTTTGTATGATTTCTATTATAAGCGTAATGATCTAAGACAATCACAGTAATTTCTAATACCAGTAGGGTGATTTCTCTGAAGTGATTGTCGCCATTCAAACCTTAACTTGGAGGAAGTGCACTCACTCTATGAATATTAAATGGATTCTAAACACTTACCGACATCAATACAAAAAACCTAAACCTAAGAAATTTCACAAAGTAATAAAGTAGGTTCTTAGATAAACCTAAGAAATTTCACAAAGTAGTAAAGTAGGTAAATAGATAAGTGAGAGTAGATACGGCGTAAATCCATTGTCAATTTATAGAAAATTCGAGGAAAAATTAAATCAAATAACTGAACTTACATAACTCAGCTTTTAGAAAATACTTGCAAACGGTATCATCGCAATATCACTTAATAAAGATTTCTTTGACAAATAAGTAGTCCCACGTTTACTATAAGTAGATTCAATGGCTCGAAGATTCCGTCAAAGAGTGTTAGAGGAGCTAAACTATATATCAATAGCTTATAAGTGTAGGTTTGGAAATTTGATCTTGAAACTAGAATTGTTTGAAATTAATGGAGAAAGTTTGTTTCATGGTTATGTGTTTTAGTTTAGATTTGGTTCTTATTTTTTAGGAGATAATTTTGATCTTTTATTTATTGTTGATTTTATGATCAATGGATGTGAGCTTAGTCTTAAGGTGTAGCTCCTCCCACTTAGCTGTAAGTTTCATTTGCATGTTTCATTCTAATTTGTCTTTCCATTTTTTATCATTGTATCAAAGGGGATAGAGGATTGCAAGAGGAATTGCTCAGGGACAGGATTGAATTGAACATTGCATGTGAGACTGTACAATTTTTTATTTTTATTTTTTTTCTAGCGTGCCCCCAACAAAGAGAAGTCATGATGATCAATGGTGGCAGTACATAGGGAAAGCATGTTGATCAGTGCTGCTACTCCCACGGGCTGATAGCATAAACTTATAGGAATTTTCTTCAACGAGACCTGCAGCAAAGTGAAGTGGCACTAGTGTTTTTTTCATTAGTGTTTTTTTCATGTTAGAGGCAACGTGAGACCAGATGTACCTATGTTGGTGGTCTTATCTAGAATTTCTTGTATATTCAAGGTCATCTATCTAGAGTTGGATCAATAGCACCAGGATCTAGAGCTATTGAAGGATCTAGAGTTAAATCCATAGATCAATTGTTGAGCTATTGAAGGATCTAGAGTTAAATCCATAGATCAATTGTTGGAGGATCTGGAGGTAGATCTGAATCATGATCTTAAATTATTTGTGTTTGATGTTTTGTTTTTTGCTGAGACGATGAGGCTGGAACTTGGTTTGTGGATTGTGGAGCATCTACTCATATGACATATAGTAAAAACTGGCATGAAAATTTAAGGAGACCAACAATGGTTCTAACATCTACCTGGGAGATGACATAGCATATCATATTAAAGTGTGTTATCACTCCATAATTTCTTAAGCCTATGAAAGAAACCCATAGGTAACCACAAAACCGCTTTTAAGTTTAGAAGCTAGCCCTTTTAAACTCAGAGAGAGATCTCTGTTAGATTTAGATTTGTTTGTAGTTTTGAATTGTTTGGTTGTTAGATTTAGATTTGTTTGTAGTTTTGAATTGTTTGGTTGAGGTTGCAAGGTAAGCCCATTTGGAAATGGGGTCAAAGTCTTAGAATGATCAAGTGCATAAATATCAAACTAGAAATAATAGGGCAAGGTACGCAGGCCTTTGGATCTTCATAGCTTGATTATGTGATAGGGAGGAAAAAGGTTCAAAATCAATTAAAAATAGAGAAATTAAGAATTCTATATTTAATTTCAATTGGAAAACATATATATTGTTTAAATCGAGGACAGAGTGTAATTAAACATGTTCAGCCCATAATTTTCTTTTAAACAATAAAGGGAAGAAACACATACGAAAAAGAACAGAGATATTATAGAATTACGAGTAGAATAAACATCACCAATTAAGTCTGACACATGAATCTTGGAATATTGTCTGTATTAATGAGAAATGATCACTTTAGTTCAGTGAACAACTTTACATCAAATGGTAGTCCTTTCTTGCTACAAGTCCCAACATTTGTACTTCGATTTGGGAAGTACTTATACAAAATTATCAAAAAATATCTTGAGTGAAAACCTCAAGATCTTTTACAAAATATCCTAAACTGCTTGTAAAAATAGAACAAAAGTGTTTCTTTGTTATTGAAGGTAAAATAGATTTTACTCCAAATAGCTTGTCCCATCTGTCTTCATCTATAATTGGCATTTTAACCAATTTTATGTAAGTCTCATCTACCTCGGTGTATTTCTGGAAAGTTGGTTTGACTAGAAATAAATGCTTGATTTCAGCTCTGATATGCAGATCGAATTCCAAAGCCTCCATGAAAGCTTTTCCTGTGATTAAGCCTTTGATAGCTGAAAACTTTGATTTGTCCTAGGTTATTGAATACAATTTTTTTTGATAATCTGGTAGAGACACTAACTTGTCTCCAATTCCCTTTAGTCATGGAAGTCCTTTCAAATGTAATGCATTGAATTTCCTATGAAACTTTTGAATGTTGGTCTCCAAATGCTGGCACTTGTTCTCCAAATGTACTACCAAGTTCCTTTTAGTAAGGACTCTCCTAACTTCCAAGATAGTCTCTGTCCTATCTGCAATTTCAAAATCTGCTAACTCATCCTTTTCTTTTGAATTCAAAATTTTAATTAAGGTGCTAGCTTCCCCTGGCCTCTATCCCAAGTTGTTTCTGTCTCTTTCCATTAACTCCTTTGATCTTTGTATTAAGTCCTCTTGTTTAAATATTATCTCAATTCAACACCAATTTTCTGTGATGGCCTCATTTATCTCAACCCATATGCATTCATTAGTTTGTGCTAGTGTTTGAGCCATCACAGACTCATTCTCTAGCTACTCAATCCTTTGGGTTCACCTGTGAGATTTATGTAGTTCTGCTATGTATGAATTATCTATCTTCAATTTTTGATCCTACAAAGTTTTAAGTTGGATTTCTAATTTTCCAATTTCTTTCCCTTTGACAGATAGGTCTTGCATAGCTTTAACCAACTCATTTGAGGAGTTTGTGCTCTGCGCTTCTGTTGTTGTGGATGTAGATGCTCATGTTGTGGTTACAACTGAAATATGCATTGTTGTTAGAGGAACTATGGCTAGTTGTAATGACTACTCTTTTTACTTTAGTAGTCTTTCCATCTCCTCTTCCATATCCTTAATCTGACTACTTTTTTAAATTATTATCTTGAACATGTTCTCTTTTTCTTTCTCAAGCTCCCTAACTTCCTTAGCTTGGGAATCCTCAGTGGAGGGAATTTGGAGTTGCTTCCACAATGTTGTTATGTTTGCATTTTTCCTACTTACAATTTCTTCTGCTTCTTTTACATCTTTGGGGTCATACCCTAGTTTAATTACCAAGTTCTCCAATGATTTGATCCTAGTTTCCTTAGCCAAAGATGAGATATTTTTAAGTTTTAATTGTGATTGTGTGTTGCTGATTGAGGTTTGCAACTTGGAAGTTGTCATGGCAGTGTTGTTCAAAGTAGAGTACAACATTTCACCAGTTTGTTTATGCAGGTCTATTTGGTCAATGGGGTGACTCTGCTCTGCATCAAAGGAGAAAATAAACTTCTTATAATCAGTTGGAGTCATTGGAAATGGAACCTGTTCTTGAAGGAATGCAATTTGCATCTTCCCTTTTATGTATCAAAGGTTGAAAGAAGCTTGTGTTATGAATAGGATGTTTGATTCCATAATTGGGAGTATGCGGTGGCTTTGAGTAGCTCATTCTTCTTCTTAATTTCTCTGTATTTTGCAAAAATATTTGGTTCATCCCGGTCCTTAACCAATTCTATTGTTTGAGTTGTATTTAGGGGATCTTGGGAAGCTGGCAAAGCTGGCGAAGCTGGGGATCATGTGAAGATATCTTCTTCTCTTGTACGGACATGAGGGCCTATTACGAATATGGTGGCCTTCTCCTCATCCTCCTGTTGAAAAATTGATTTAGTATTAGTCTTATGCTTCTTCTTGTATATCAAAAATTATCTGACTATAATATCTGTCACTAAAGAGGAATCATCCACCCTTGGGATCTTGTCCCTTTCTTCTTGACGCACTGGAGTCTATGAGGCAGTTGTGGATATCACCTGTTCTTCTCCCTCTTATAGTGTATTCTCCTCCCACTGACTTTGATTCATGAACTTCTCTATCTCTGGTCTAGGAGTTGAGTGTAGGGAGTGGTTTTCTGCTCCACCCTTAGTTTATAAATGCTACCAAAAGGGTCATATGACCAGGTGAAACTCCACTTTAAGTTCATTTGCTTAAGGATAAAATATGCCCCCTTACCTGCTACTCTAGTGTTACAAATAAATGGACCAACTTGTGCATTGATTTTAAACTGAGATTTCCTTCTTGCTTCAATGAAATGAAGATCATCCATATGAATCATCTGCCTTATATATTCCATTGAGAAGATCCTCATAGGAATAACTTTTGGCAACCTTTATGTTGGCAATTCACACCCAAAAACTTTGATCTCAATATAATTTTCGTACAAGTACCAATCTCCTATCTTAGTCTGCCCATTAAGATGCAAAATTCTCTATATCTCTAGTCCTATCCTAGGCTCTATATTATGGTTTAATAAATAGGATATTGTGTGTAAGAATTGATCAACATAATCAGAGAAGGTGTACTCAGTGGAATTTTTCCTCACTAAGGATGTCCAATGGATTAATGACTATGGATTACCCCACTCATCTAATTTCTATAAAGGAAATGAAAATCTATCTGTCTGATGATAAAGAAACAAATAAACCAACACTAAAGCACATTTAAAAGTCCCTTCAGTAGAAAACTTGAGGAACTGATCATGAATTTATTCCGCAATGAACTCAGTGTAATTGAAAATGGGAGGTTTATCACTAGTTGCAAAAACTGATAAGAAACCAAAAATGGCCTCATCAACCCACTGATCAGATTGATAGCCCAGAATGCATGAAATAATTGAAATCACTTGTTTGGTCACCTTGGGGAACATATAGGATGAGTATGGGGGATTCTTCTTGGGTAATTGGGCATCCTTAGGAAGAAAAATCTCAAAAATCTTGGCTCTCTATGGGAAGTTTAAGTGTTTTTAGAATTCCATAAGGGAATCTACTAAAACTAGTTGGGACACAATTTCCCTTTGACTGGGGATATACCTAAATTGACACCAGGAGACGAATTCGGGGAAGTGAGGTGTCTGGAGAAACATGAATTGATCTCAGAGGCTCAGTTCATCGCTCTAGTCCAAGAAGTTCTATTTTAACCAGTTATGAAGCTCATACAGGTCGAATTCACAACTAGTTTCAGTCATTTTTTAGTCTTAGTCTACCATTAGTTCGTGATCTGAGTCTATGGTAGGGGGCAGCATAGGATTATCATCAGAGACCTTGGATTTTCCTTTAGGTTCCATGATAGAAAAGAAAAGGAATAGGGAATTTAGTATTACCTAGGAAAAATAAGTGAAAACTAGTAACTGGATGTAGATTGACGGCTAGGAACTTGGTTGTAGTGACTGGTTATGTTGACTGGTCATAGAGATGGCGTGGATCACTAGCTAGGCACTGGAGCAGACTCTGACTAGTTGATTGTGCACTAAATCTTATGATTTATGTTACCATGAAATGGTGAAAACAGGCGAAGTAGTGATGGGAATTTGCTTTGGTAGAAGGGAAGTGTGGTCCGCTGGTGTGAGGTGGACAAGAAGTGGAGGAATAAGGAATGACGTAGGAGCAAGGTGGGGATGGGAGTTTCACCTGGAGGAATGAAATTGGTGTGGGAGCGGAAGGGGGTCAGTAGTCAACATGAGCGGAATGGTAGTTTTTCGGAGGGGGTGAGGGGCAGTTAATGGTTTTATGCGAGGGTGTGAAATGCCCAGAATCCACCATGTTGCAAGAATGTTTTCCTTTCCAAATCCCCCGCCCCCTATAAATTAAACATCCGAGGGGCTGGGGGGAGCAAATACAATCCCCTATCGTTGATCCGAGTAGGTGGATCATGGTCGTTAACTCTTGTGCCCAATTTATATTATAGTGACAAAATATGTTGCATCAAACTTTATTTACAATTAGAATTGAGATTTAAATTAGCAATCTGTTTTAACATTAAATCATAATCAACCATGTTTAAACATTGTGGTTAATTAATTTTATTCTAACTAATCTATTTCAACCATGATTACACTGTGTGGTTGATTATTCACTAACCTAAACTAATTTTATTTAATCCATCCTAATCATGATTAAACAGTGTGATTAAAATAACTAATATACTTCTCTTACTTCAATGTGGCATTTTGACTAGCAGCACATTATTCAAAATTTCCAAGGTATTACTGCAATTTTCATTTTTTGAGTGGCATTTAGATTTTCTCACTTATTCTTTTTTGGGGTATTTTTCATTATTTTTTCTATTTTTTCATTTTTTTAATTCTTTTCACATATATGTATTTTTCTCATTTTTGTATCCCCTACTTTTTTTTTCTATTTTGTGAAATAACTTGCAAAATGAAAGATTATTTACAACATCTGATATATAAACCTCAACAGCAAATAGTTAGCTCGTCCTATAAAATATAGGGCCCTAAAAGTGGCTCCAATGGGGAGGGAAATCTCCTTGTGAGGTGTCAAGAACATTATAGATCAGTAGCCTTGATCCATTGGGCATGTTGTCCTTATTCTACTGTTGAATCTAATCCACTTGTTGTTAATCATAAATATGGGCAAGACATCATCAGAAGCTTAGGGCCTTCTCTTTAGGATTCAATTTCTTATGTGAGCTACCCTCACTCTTGCAGTAGAATAGTAAAATTATATGTACAATGATTATAAATGAAACTGATTTAACTTTGAGGAAATTAGTGTTTGAGAAGTCTTCCATTGACAAGTCCACCAAAAAGTGCTTCTTCAGTCAATTCCTTCAAGAAAAATACATTATTGCCTCTAAAAGCTTCAATTTTATATGGCCCTTTCCATAAACTTTCAAACTTAACATGATTGCCTTTATCTTCATTCCTTGAGTCCCACTTTAACAACAAGTCGCCTAACTAGAAATTATTTGCTTTTGTTCTCCTATCATAGATATTTTTTATGTTGTCTTGAACAAGTTGAATTTTGTTATAGACCTCCTCCATGGATTGTTGCAATTGTATGGTCTATTTGATCCTTCTTTGTAAATCATTAGTTTCCACTTGTGATTCTTGTAACAATTTTAACACAGGAATTCCCAGAGAAATAGGAAACACAACATCAATTCCATATACTAGTTGGAATGGAGACATTCCAATAGACCTTTTGGTGCTAATTTGGTCAGTCCACAGGGCATTAATCAACTTTTTATGCCATGATTTTTCATTCTCCTGCAATATATTTTTGATGATGTTGACTAAACTCTTGGTGGAGGACTTAACTAGCCCATTTCCTTGTTGGTAATAGGCATTTGAGTGTCCTAATATTATGTGGTATTGGTTACAAAAATCAACCATTTTCTTTTACTTAAAGGCAGCAACATTGTCAATGATCATCTTATGGGGACATCCAAACCTAGACAGAATTTTACCTTCTAAAAAATGGATAATGACAGTGTTTGTGACTTATCTGGTGTGGATAGCCTCAATCCAATTGGTAAGTAATCAGTGGTTATTAAGATCAATCTATGTTGGCCTGAGGAGCTCGGATGGATTTCACTAGTGAAATCTAGACCCCACTGATGAAAAGCAGTTTCAACTGAAATGGGTTTCAAGGGTAAAGGAAAAATATTTCTCTTGCCTTCAAAGATTTGAAAATGGTGGCAAGTGATGACTTTCTTATGCACGTCTACAAACAAGGTAGGTCAGTAAAATCTAGCCCTTAGGATTTTGTTGGCTGTGGTTTTCTGATACAAATGGCCTCCACATTCCCCTTAATGAAACTCTCCCATGACCATGTCTGCTTCATCTTTCAATAAACAATTTAGAAAAATACCACCAGCATCTTTCCAATATACATTCTGATCTAAAATACAAAATTTCATAGCTTTTAGTTTTAGAAACCTAGCTTTTGTTTTGGTTAAGCCCAGAGGAGCTTGTAAGTTTTGTAACATAAAGATACTGTCTATGTACCATGGTGAGGTAGAAAAGGCCTCTGGTACTTGTGGAATTGTCAGCTCTTCTTGTTCACCCAGTGCAACAATATAATTGATACCCAATGCATGAAAATTGGACTCAACCATTAGCTTCAAAAATCCTTGACATTTGATGAGCTTGGTTGATTTTATATCAATGTCACACTCTACTATCACAGCAATCCATTTCCCTCTTCTGCCATCTGGGTCAGTATGTGTGAGAATATATTTTACCACAGCACTTGGGACAAATGCAATGATATGAGAATGTAGGATGTACACTCTAAAATCATTTAATGCCTTTACCAAAGCAAAGGCTTGTTTCTCCCTGATGTTGTACTTCAGTGTTGCATCCCTCAGAGCTCTGTTGAAAACAAATATGGGTTGTTCATGGCCTTGATTGTTTTTCTGCAATAAAATAGTTGCAATAGTATGCTCAGATAAAAAAGAAAAAATGATAAAATCCTTTGTAAAGTCAGGGCTTATCAAAACAATAGCAGTATTTAAAGCTAATTTTACTTCAATAAAGGATTTCTTGGCTTCGATATTCCATTTTATTTCCATGTATTTATTTAAAATAGTTGTAATGGATCTTAAGATTTCAGCCAAGTTAGGAATAAATCTTCTGAGAAAATTTATCCTAGCAATGAAGGATTGAACTTCTTTCTTATTTCTAGGAGGGTCAATTTTTAATATGGCTTCGACTCTGCTAGGATTACTTCTAATACCTTCCTTCGATGCCTAAAGCACTTCTCTTTGATCAACCTATTGTAGATAGCCACATCTTTTTTGGCTTGGAGAAGTGGTATCTTCACACTTAAATGTTTCAATTCTCCCAGGAGTTCAGTTTCTTCTGGGGTAGGCTGGAATGTCAGGGATAGTCTCTTAGGAAAGGGTGGAATTGCTTTAGCTTCACTTTCCTCTTTGTATTCCTCAACCTCCCTGGGTGGAGGCTGGTTATCTGGGAGAACTTTCCCAGATCACAAGTTAATTTCCCTGAATCTCCACAGCGTAAGTTGGGCATGATGGTTCCCCACTATACACTGGCTGAGCCTGTTTGTTGTTCGGGTTTGGATTTGGTTGGGCAAGCATTTGGGGTTGCTTTGGTGGAGTAGGAAGTAATGGTTGTGGTTGGGTAGGTGGTGGAGGAAAAAGAACGGGAAGAGAATTGTATTGGGGCCTCCACCCCTGATGAGGTGCATTCCACTGAGGTTGTGGCTGAGCATAGGATTGAAATGATGGGTGGCTGGCTGGGCATGATATTGAGATGGAAGGACCAAGGAGGAGGCATGAACCAAGAAGGATGAGTAGGAGGGCCCCAAGAAGGTATGGAAGTGACTTGTTTGGGGTTGTAGTATGCCTGAGATGTCCCTTGCATCCCTTGCTGGTATGGTCTAGGTCCACGCGGCCTCCTTTGGTTGATGTAATAGAGTTGTTCAGTGACTCCCTCATCCCCTTGATATACATCTTTAATTCTGGGTAAGGAAGGGCACTTATCTGTAAAATGATTTTCTTCACAGACTGAACAAACTTCTATAGAGTTCAATGGGCATTCATTCCTAGGATGCCTCCTGGTCCTTCTAGGGAAAGAAATGGCCAAAGCCCTCTCTGCTTCCTCTTGTTTCCTTTTTATATGTAAGGTATCCATTTGCATGGCAAGAGTCTACAACATCTCACTCTTGAAGTCTTCCAGCATGTTTCCAATTTCTCCTTTAATGGATGAGTAACAGGAAGAGGCACTGGCTATGGGTTGACTCCCCCTACTTTTCTTTTTGGCTACTCTAGAATGGTTTCTAAAAGCAGTCTTTATGTCCTCATAGGATAGTTCGTAGATGTCTCCCCTGCCAATAGATGGAGGGTGTATAAAAGATCTTCCTGAATTCCCCTGAGCAGGACCAAATTCAGAGACTCGGGGTCAAGTGTACACCCGACCCTTTTGTAACTGAGCTAGAACCTCTCCTCATAGTCTTCCAGGGACTCACCACTTCCTATAGTCATTCGGAAAATTTCTTCTTCAATATCTTTTGACCTAGAATAGTCTCGATACTTGTTGTTAAAGGCTTGCTGCATCTGAGCCCAAGTTGTGATGCTATTGCTAGGTAATCCCATGAACTAGCACAATGTTGCATCCTTGAGAGTAGAAGGGAACAGTTTCAACTTTTTCTCATCTTTTGCATAGTCATAGGTTCGGCCGATAACAACAAACTCAAAGAAGAAGGTGTCAGGATCTTCTGTAGTCAGACCATGTAAATGAGGTAGGGCGGAAGGGCTTATATTATTCATTTTGGTGTCCCCATTGGTCTCATGAATGGGAAAGGTACCCTCTCTTCTTTCTTCCTTCCCCCTAGCATTTTTGTTTTCAGTCATTAGCTCCAAAGGAATGTTTTCTTCTTCTTCTTCCCCTATAGGTTCTTCAAATATGTATGGTTGTTCACCTAAGGGTTCTTCTTGATCGTAGCCACCGAAGAAGAGAGAAGGTTGGCTGTGTGAAGTAGTGGGGGTGTTGGGAAAAAATTTTCCTAAGTTATATCTATTCCTACGAGGCATGAAAGGAAGTATTTTTGGTTGGTTTTTGTTTCTTTTTCCCCACACTTATAGTACCTGCAAAACTAAAATTGATTGAACAAAACAAATTGCAACTAGATGAAATGAACTTTCTAAAATGAAATTTGAAAAATTGAAGAGGAAAGCAAGGAAATGTAGAACTGAAGGAAAAGGAATGACTAGTATACTTTTACTGAAATGAAATCTACAGAATTGAAGAGGAAAGCAAGGAGATGCAAAACTTGAAAGAAAAGAAATGACTAGTCTACTTTTGCTGAAATAAACTATTAGCAGAATGTTGCAATAGAAAATAGAAGAAAGTGGCAATCACAGAATACTCTGACGCTTCCCTAGCAACAACACCAAAAAGTGGTGAGCACCAGTATTGCAGCAATAATTTTACAACTCCTAGGTTGCCTACTTTACTCTTATCAACTTGGTAGTTCGTAACAAACTTGGAAGCAGCGGTGTTGTATGCACAAGTACTAGTTCTTACTACAGGTTGTCACTTGGTCAGATGGCACAAGATCACTAGGAGCTCAAGCCAACTTCTATGGATTCCAAAAGAAGCTCTATATGTGATGAAAGGAGAGAAAGACTACTCTATAGATACTATTCTAACTGCAGAAAGGAGAAAGTCTGAAATGTAAAGAAAAACTAGTAAACCCAAATTAACCAACTAATCCAACTTTTGCAGAAAGCACTATGAAAACCATGAAAAGAATGCCATTACCTACTCAAGGAAGTAAACAACATCTAACTAAACTATTTCTAGAAGTAAATAAGCAAAAAACATCTTTTTGGATTTTTATGTATTTTTATGTGAAATTGACATGCATGTAATTTATTGTTTGTGAATGTGACAGCGAATAGGTGGCGTTAGAGGGTGGTTTTGGGACTTGAGAGGATGTAAGATGCTGTGGATGGGTCCTAGGAGGTCACAGGTGGCCTTCTGGAGGCTTTTCCCACACTCGACCTTCAAAATATAGCCTAGAGCAAAATCTACAGGAGGACACAGGGAATCTACAGGAGGAAAAATAATGTTCTATAGGAGGCCTACAAGAGGAGGCCGAGAGCAGTTTTCACTATTTTGAGGGTGTGAAAGTGAGTGGAATAGGTGGATTAAGGTTGGAATGAGGTGTTAGGGTGCCTAGGGTCTACCAATAATTATCAAAATAGAGAAATATGATTGGATTTTCTCAAGGGGAGAGGACGAAATTCTATGGAAAATGCAGGAAACTAAGGCAAAATTGAGGGGAGACTAGGGCGACCTATAGGGCATGGATCAGATGGAGAACGGGATGGCTGATAGGCTAGCCTGCTGCTATAAGAGATTTGTTGCAAAGGAATTGACAATCAACCAATAAGATCAAATAAGCAATGAAATGGGTGCATCTAGAGAAGTAGAGTTTTGCATAAAACTAGTCTAAACTATGATATATGAAAGTAAATGCTGAGAAATAATGCAAGAAAGGAAATCATGAAAGAATAATACTATAAATAAATAAGTGATCATGATGAATAAAAAGCTGCAAACACTAGAAATCCTATGAATGAGGAAAATCTGTGTTTTGGGGGAAGCAAGAGGGTCTTTGCCTCAAATCATGGTCCCAAAGGGAGGAAGAGAGGCGAAGGCACTATTGCTATCCTTTTGAATCTTTTCTTTACCAATGCTTAACCTGCTACAAAAAGTCCAAATGGAATCAAACTATTGAATCATCAAAAGCAACCTATTCTTAACCATAAAAAAAATGCATCTAAAAGAAACTTGATCTACAAATTGAAATAAAGCATACAAATACAAGTAAAGAAGAGCTTGGCTACTTGGATTGGGCCCTAACCCAAGAGCTTCAGCCCTATAAGGTAACTCAATGCTAACTCAAAAGGGATTCCATCTTTATTTCCAAAACAATAGTAAGATACATGAACTGTCACAAAATAATAAGCTTGAAGTTGAGCAGAGTTTACATAAGAAAAAATACAACAAAAATCCAACCGTCATGAGGCCCTAGGCCTCTCTACTTATACAAATGATTATACCAACAACTTCCTTAAAATCAGGGAGGTTTGGCTCCCAAAACTTGAGATAATCATAAGTCATCCTCCACTTGCTCGGCTGCCTTCTAGTGCATGACTTGGTTGCTTGTACTCCGAGCTGAATGAAGGGAAATTCAAAGTGAGGAGTAATAAATGAGGGGTATTCCCTCCTATAAGTCCTCTCCTTTGTCCACTTCGAGTTATTTCTTCCATTTTTCCACTGGATCCTTGACTTCGACCTCAAAATTCATTAATAATTTGCATTAAACACATGTTAGACCACATGGCATCATAACTATCTCAACTCACTCCATAAGCATAAATATAATTAGAAAATCATACAATAAGCTAAGAGAATGGTTGATTTGACTAGGTTAGGAGGTAAAATTAGCCCATATAATTAACCATTTATGAGGCTCATCACTATTGTAGATAAGTAACACTTGAGATATTAAGCCTTGCTTACTTCTAAAATTGGTTGTTGTTTATATTATGTGGAAAACTCTTTTAAGAAAACAAATTCCTTTGGAAAATAATGAATGAAGATAACCAATCTTCTTGGATTTCTACTTATAAGTCTATAATCGATGTTGGCAGTTATTGTTAGAATAGAGTAATTATTCTCATGTGTATCTGTGGTACTGAAATGTGATGTGTAAATAGTACCGTGAGCCTAAATTGTCAAGGAAGAGTTTTCTTTTTTCTGCTACCAAATGGTATTGTTTGAATAATTTGTGCATGCTCTATTTTTGTTGAATGAGAATAAACCTATGTGTTAGTGTATTAGTCATGCAGGCCAAATTAGCACCTGGCCGATCTAGCATAGTCAGCACCTTGGGCACAGTTCTGAGCCTCACTTATTTGCTACATAAAAATACGTTAACAAAGTATTATCACCAGCATAGTCGAAATTTATGTTGTTGGACCTAACAAAATGAAACTAACTGAATTGAGATAGATTACTCACAAGATCATAATGGTCATATGTGAAATAAAACAAAGAAATTAAATAATTACAAATTGCAGGATAACTTGGGCTCAAAGCCTACTAACACTCGAAGGGAGTGCAATACCAAGTCGCAATAAGGAAATATAATATTATGTTTAATGTTGTAGAAGTAAGAGAAAATATATCACGAGAAACTAATCATAACTATCGTCAGAGAAAAACATAGCATTGAATTAATACCATCAACTGTTAGAACAATCTATAGAATATATATAATATTTACAAGCTAACATTGATTCTTTTTTAAATATCGTCAACCCATAACCACTGTATTGGAAAGAGCCGGCTCCAATAAGTACTAGTACATTTAGAACAATTTTATAATATTTTCATGGCCATAATCGGTACATGCCATAGCAAACAAAAATAGTGAAACCCTCTTTGAAAGTAAACAAATCACTCAACCATAAGACTGACCACTATTCAGAAAATTCCCATACTAGAATTGACCATATCTATGGAAGGTAGCATAGAGTTAAACATTCCTAAAAAGTAGAATAGAAACCTGGAATAGTAGGGGAACTATGTATGATCCAGCGAACACTTCAAATAACCTAGAAAATAGGTATAAGGGTTAGCCTGCTGAAATAATTGCATTTCAAAGGAAATGATTAAACTCTGCTAGTGAATAAGGGAAAGGCATATATAAGAACAAGTAAAAATTTTAACTCATGAGACAAACGCCAGAATGAAATGCTACAGCAAAGAAAATACCTAGGAAGAAATTGGATAGGATACTTTAGGAAATAATGGATTAAATGATATGCCATATATATATATATATATATATATATATATATATACAAATCCATATCTTTTTCCTTACTTGGAGGTATAAACTATATGGTCGAACTGATACGCAAACCCTAGCTACCACCTAGACCAAAATTGGAAACAAAAACCATTTATATAACCTGTGAACTAGAATAAAGTCAAAAAGTAAACATAATACCATTCAATAAGAAAACCCATACCCTGCATATAGAAATTTTCCATTACCTGTTGTAGTGAACTTCATTTGGATGCTCTACTGCTAGGCATTGGCACGCGAATGACCAACCAAACTGGGTGAAAAGTGGGTAGTTACCAAAAACCCATGGTGGATAATCAGGACCGTCAAATCTTACCCTAGAAGATCAATGACCACACTCTCATGAGATGTGCAATCATCAAGATATTATAGGAATAATCATTGTTAGAGTGCAGTTTAGCCATTACCAATGGGACGTGGGGTACTTTATGGATGGTTATCACCACACTTGTCTGTACCTATAAATTTAACATTGAATACTATTGGCACAAAAATTTCATCAGGGAAGAGACACTAGGTTCAGGCACAAGGGGCCAAGAAGGCTCCTTTGTAGTCTAGGACAACATTGGCATTTTCACATTACCCAAGGGGTAAGGAGTCTCATCCGAGGCATGTCGTGACCAAATATAGGAAGGGTTGGATGGATATCAAGGGAGATCCAAACATCAACCATCAATAGATTAAAGATATCATTCATCACAACATCATATTATTATGATCATTATATTCATCAAGCAAACACCCATTAATTAAAATTTTGAACAGGTCTATAAATTAGAACAATGCACCTGACCATAATATAACATCCAAACTGTCTCATTCATTCATTAACATCAACATAGGGAAGGTTCAATACAAAATACATAAGGCACAAAGCCTTTCATCAAATACATGGAATAACATAAACACAGGATGCCTCGGAACTCTAGTCAAGTCTAGCTTTGGCCCTTCCATGACTGCTCAGGTCCTCGAGACCCTATTCTTCTAAAATCTTAACCTTTGATGGATACCAAACCCTTTCCCCTTTTTGTCTTCTACTTTTATCTTTTCTTCCGTCCTCCCCACTTCCAATTTTGTTCAGCTTCCCTTGCCCTCAGCTGCTTTCCGCTCTCCTTCTTGTTCACTTGGATGTTCCTATTTTCTCTCGCCACCATGCCACAACTACCTCTTTGCTACATGTCCCTACCTCCATCCCTGGTTTTCATCTCCACAACTCAACCATTTCTCCCACCACCTATTCTCTGCCTTGGTTCCCGCAAAACTTCAAAATTCAAAATGAAGGCCCCGACCACAATTCTTTGACCGTCCCCGAGTCAATGTATCTCGAGCATTGTGCATCCAATCTCTAGTACTGCTGATGTTTCTATTGTTCTTGCCTGCTACTATGTTGGTCCTTCCTGCTATGGGGCTACTTCTTTGACTCCTTCTGCTACATGTTGGCCTTCTTTTTCGATTGAAGATTGGTCCTCTTTTCCAAACTAAGGCCCCAATTCAGGGATAGTCATGATCTTTTCTTGCTGAAAGTAGGTGTAATGATTGAGCACTACTTTCCATGTGGTCATAATGGAGTCATCATGTTTAATGAAATCATCCACCGCAATGGAGGTTGGCTAATATGACCTGTTGTTTTGTAGTATGCTCCACTGTGCTTTAATGTTGTTGCAGATCTCCTCTAGAGGAAGAACATGGTAGTGGACTGGTGGTCAGAGGTCACAGTTCCTCTTTTTGGTCTTCATGGATTCTTACTCTATTTCATGGACTCGAGCCTCAAAGGAGTCAATCTCTTCATCAATCTTCTGCAATTGAATTGAGTCCGTGCAAGTTTTGTTGTCTGTGATGTATTTTTGTAACTGATCACGAAGATGGTAGACTGGTTGATTATTTTGAGCCAAGTTGCCTAACCTGGTCCATTAGGGCATATCCATTAGCGAGGGCATCAGTAAGGGACTGATTTATTGCAGCACCTGTGGTGAACTTCTGATCAATTTCTTGGGTGTAGCCCGCAGTTGGATCAGGTAGTGCTAATCTGACCATTTCTAAGCTCTTCTTCAACTCTATGTTTGTAACCAACAAGCCTGAGCACGCTACCAGAATGTGGTCACAGTAGTCGACCAATGTGCAGGATGAAAAATCTTGGAGAGCTTCGATAATAAGGTCATAAATTGTTGGCCAGAGAGCCCGAATCTTATCCTTGACTTGGTCTACCTGTGACTAGAGGTCCTGGTTTACTTGTCTGAGTTGATCTCTTTCCTCTATGAGTGCTTGAAATTGTTATTTCTACTGTTCATCCTCTTAGATGATGTCGTCGTTTATTCTTTCCGTTTGTCTCACAACCTGTTGGATAAAGTCAAACAACTGCGAGGATGACTAGTGTTGGAGATTCTCTGCATGCATGGTGTTTGGATCTGGGAATTTACTCTAAAGGGTTAGGCCACTAGCGATAGATTTTTGAAGTGAGCATGGGGAGAGGTGGTTGGTTGGGAAGTTGTGGAAAACTGAGGAGTGGGTGGAATAATAACGGGGTCTAGAACATACAGTGAAATTTATCTAAAAAGTGGGCTAGTAGGGTTCAATTCCCGTAGACTATGGTGTGGAGGCGATCAGCTCCTCGCCTGGAAGTGGTCCCAAACCTAGGAGTAGGGATACCAGAGAGGAGGTTTGAGTGTCGTTACCTTGGAGCGACCCAGTGTACCATTGTCCACTCGAGTACTGTTGGGGATGTTTTCAGACAGGGTTGTAGAGGTGGAGGCGATGTGTGGCAATGGATCCCACGACCTAGGTGAAACTGTAGACATGGATGGGAGATTTTCTTCAATTACAGGTGAGGCGGACACTAATTGAGTTGCCTTATCAGTGAGGTCAATAATCTGAATTGCAAGGGTTGTCTTAGGTTTCTTAGCAAGAGGCTTTTTGGCTCCTCTTCATTGTTTTGGCTTAGGTATGTTTGTTTTAGTTTATGCATGACGGATGATGTGAGGGATTTATACAAAGAGTGGGGTGGTGAAAATTGGATTAAACAATGTGAACCCTTGAAAAGTGACGAACTAAGTGCTCTTACCTGAGGAGCCTGCGAAACTTGCAATTTTCTTCTTGAAAGAAGACATATGTTTCTGCATTTGGGAAAACATGGGTTGTAGCTCATCCTCAGCTATTATCTTCTTGCTTCTCCCTGGTGCTTCTCCTAATGACGGTTGTGATTGCATGCCTACAAACATGTATTTGTATCAGCCCTCTGTAATCTCACACGCAACTCCTAGCCATGACCCAACTTTAGTGTGGAACATCGCATCGTCCAAAGCAAACTTTTGTGGCCTCATCTAGAATATCTCCAGATGGACACATTGTGGTATTATATAAGTATGTCCATGGGTTACCTCGAACCAGAAATCCTTCGAAAACTCATCCAACGGTTCTCTGGGGATCCACTCTACCTCTCTGATTGTGGCAAGAATCATTGAATACCAATCACTAAAGGTTGCCTCATTGACCTCTTTAGTTCTCGGGTCTCCTAAGGTCCTCTTGGGATCGTACCTCAGTGCTACAGGTTGGTCTTCTTGGATTAGTGTAAGCTCCCTGCCTTTGGGCGAACACCACTTCCACATTTCCAATTTCATGAGAAAATATGTGAAGATAAAGTTGGTGCTTCTCCTATATAGGTCTTTGCAAGCCTCAAAGAGTTCATTGAGCAGGAAAGTGAACCAATTGAGAAAAGTTCCTTCGCAACAATATTCTGCAACTGAAATGGTGTCTAGAGTACAATATTTTCTAGCAAAGTGTCTCATTGTCTTCCTTGCTATGATATAACAGGAAAATTTAATCTCTTCCTTGTTGATCAAGTCAACCTTGGTGCCTTTTCCTCTGTGCTTGGTTTTATACTTGTCGTAGTAGTAGTTGTCACCTTCTTTCTCTACCCGTTTCGTTCCTACCTAGAATGCAAAAGAAACTGCATTCCCTGTCACTAAGATTATTGTCAAGCACTGGATGTCATCTACATGAATTAGGTATTCCTTATCTAGCCATAGTGACCCGCCATGATTCCTATTTGCAAGGAGCTTGGTGCACTTCCTTGTAGCCAATTGTGTCCCAAAAACTGGTAAACTTCTGAGGTTGATCAATGTTGGGTGTTGAAGGCACTTGAATGTAGATTTAACTCTTGTAACTGTTAACACCCAGGTTGTTCCCTTTGACTCCCAAGGGAATACGGTCGGGGTAACCACTAACCAAGCTTTGGATTATAGGCCCTAGCCTACCTATATTCAGAGAGGGCTCTCTCTTTGAGCTTTAGCTCTGTTTTGTAAAAGATTTTAGGCTAGTTGTGAGTTTCGGTTTTTGTTCAAGGTTTTGGTTGAATGATGTCTTTCAGTACTTAGAGTGGAAATCTTCAGATAGTATTAGTTCATTAGGAAATGGAGTCTGTGGCTACAGGTTGTTTGAAATATTGAGTGGGGATGTTGAAACTGCAGGGCCATTTAAATATTTCATGAAACAAACTTGAAATTGTGATGGTGAAACATGTTCAACTAGTGAAAAGCAATTAAGAATTTTCCACTAAGCTGGGAGTGAGAAAGAGATCTATTGCACAGGAGCAGATTTGAATTCCTGAAAAATAGACCATGTGAAAGATATAGTTTGAAGATGCAGCAATTAAGAATTACACCTTTATAACTATAACTGAAGAAAACATTTATAACAGCGTAGATTGAGTTCAGGGTATTCTATGAATAAATCCTAGAACTATTCTTTTTCTCTGCCATTAACTGTGAAACATAGCACATGATTGGGTTATGAAGAAGTAATAAAAACACATAACGAAGAGTTTAAAGGAAACTTATTGAGCCATGAAATACGCAGGAATCCTGTAGCATTCAGCAAACACACTACAACGCCTCAGACAACACAGAACTTCGGAAATCCCATCAGCCTTTGTATTAATCCTCTGAAGATTTACAGCATAAGATCTCTAGAAGAGAAAATCAACAACCCCTGTAAGCTTATGCGAGGGGGAATATATACAATCGGTTACACAAAATATCTGAACCGCTGAGTCACTTGAGAAATAAATATGTTTACCAACTTTACAGAATAGCAGATAAGGAAGTTATTGCTGCTCTTAATACAAAATGAATGCTCTTTAATGTTGTCAGAAGTCTTTTTGACCTTTGGAGGCCACTGAGTCGGTTGAGCGTTCTGTACTAATGCTGAATGATGTGTCTTTATGGCTTTGTCCTGCTGTAGCTTTCTTGGCCCTGTCATTTGCAGCTGTCAGTATTTCTTTGGTGGCCGAATCTTTCTGCTGAGTTGGCTCAGTCCACTCTTCTTCATACATACTGAATGCATCAACTTTTCCTGTATATGATAACTTATGTTTTTTGATGAAAGCCTTTCGTTTACAGTAACAACTGTATCATTTTGGTCCACCATTCCTGGGTAGGAAGTTGATGCCTCAAAATTGCATCTAAGGTCTCATCTACCTCTGTATATTTGTAGAAGTTTGGAGGCACTTCAAACAAATGTTTGATCTCATTCATAATGAAAAATAAGTTCTCTACTCTGTCATAGAGATTTGCCCAGATGCTGGCCCTGTTACCTCTGAGGTACTTGATCCTTGAGTGATCTGATTGGTAGAAAATGTATTGACCCTTTTAGCATAGTTCTCATGTGAAAGTAGTCTCCCTGCGTTGTTCAGTAAGCCAGGAAGACCTCTGCTTTGTAATGCTGCAAACTTGTCCATGAATTTGTTTACTTCTGTCTGCATGTCCTGGCTTCTTCTTTCCAGTGTTTGTACCAGGCTTCTTAATGTAAGGACCCTTTTTATCAGCAGGATAGTTTCAGTTCTGTTAGGGATTCCTATTGCTGCCAGCTGAGGACCTGTGCGGTTATTGAGAACGTTGATCATTCTGTTTGCTATCTCAGGCATATTGCCTAGAGATGCCCTTGATCTTTGCACTTCCTTGTGTGCTTTGCCTATGAACTCCATTTGCTCATGAATGGTCTCTATATACTGCCATTGATCTGTGATTGATTGGCCAATGTTGGCCCATAAAACTGTTTTGAGCTGAGCCACCACTTTGTCAAGGGTGAGCTCTTTCTCCAGCTCCTTTATCTTCTCTTTGAGAGCCTTCACTTCTCTTCCCTTTTCAGCTATGCTTTGCTTTGACTTGTCATATTTTTCATTGAGCTTAGCCAAATTCTCCCTGGCTTCATTTAACTCTGCCATTTGGGCTTCTAAGGCCTGAATTTCATTCTTCAGCTTCTGCATATCAAGGCTTGGAGCCTGCTCTGTTGTTGGTGCTGGTGCTGATGTAGATGGCGCTGTTTGAGTTGTCTGCTCTGCAGGAGGGGCAGTAGTTTGAGGAGTTTCCTCAAGGTTGATTATTTGTGGAGGGGGCTGAGATGTTTGGCCTCCTTCCTTCTGTTGCAGGGCTGCCTGCAGTGCAGCCTCTAACTCTCCCAATTTCTCCTGTGTCTGGATTAGCTGTTTGTATAATGATACCAGCATAGCTGCTGCATCTTGGTCATGCCTTAGCTGGGAAACCTCTTCTGTATGAGGAAGAAGAGTTGCTGGGATCTTGATCATTTTTCTTAATGCTGCCATGTCTGCATCTCTTAATTTCAGCAGCGCTTGTATAGCCTTGGTGTCCTTGGGATCATGCCCAAGCTCTATGATGATGTCCTCCAATGCTTTGATTCGGTTGTCCTTTGCCTGGGAGGATGCTTTCTCCAACTCAAGTTGGGCAGCTGTGTTGTTTAGGCTATTTTCCAGCCTATAATTAACCAATGTTTTGTCTGCAAGAGTGGCATATACCATCTCACCCGTTTTCTTGTGTAATTCAATCTGATCCATGGGGTGGATGTCTTTTGCAAGGACCTCAAGGTTGATCCTTATGTAGTCTGCAGCTGACTGTGGCTGCAGCATGGTTGGCATGAAATGACTCATTACCATTTTGCCCTCATGTACATCATATGCAGACATTAATCTCTGCTGGTTTGTAGGAGCCATCTTTAATAAGTGGTTGTAGAGCTGCACCTTGAGGGGCTCATTCCTCTTTTTGATATCAATAAATTGTTGTTTGATGCCTGTTTCAGCTCCCCTTTGGTGGCTTGAGGAGCTGACTTCTCCTCCAACTGTTCTTTCTTGTTCCTGCTGAAAGGAACTTGCAGATGCCTCCATACTCGGTGGGCCCATGCCCAAAGATTGCCCAATAGGAATTTCTTCTTCTGAAAGGGGATTTAGCCTCTGTCTTTTCTCCCCTGGAGTTGTGGATGTGGTGAGGGGAGTCTCCTGCTCTCTATCCCTCTTCCGATTTCTGTCTTCATTTTGTGGGGTTTGGAGGACTGAGGCCTCCACTGTCGTTTCCTTCCTAGGAGGCACAGTTTCTTGTGCCTGCTGCCTAGTGGATATTGGGGCTTCAGCTGTTTGTTCTTGCTGCACTGGCTGCTCCTGTTTTTGTTGTTCTTTTTGCTGCTGTACTTCTTCATGAGGAGGCTTTTCTGGCTCCATCTGTTTCTCTTTGCCTTTGCTGGAAGCCTGATAAGTATCTTTGGCTGCTTGCTGATGTGCTGTAGAAGATGAGGCAGCTGCTCCCACTTGAGTGCCTGGAAGAGAAAATACTTGTGAACAAAGCTCTAAGTCGGCCAACTTTTGGAGATTTTTTACTGCTCTTTGAGCTAGTTCTTCTTGTGTGGTAGCCTCCTCTAAGGTGCCTTCCCTCCACTTTAGTTGATTTGCATATTTTTCTATGTGAGGCAACCTTAAGTGGTCATAACTGGCCAGCTTATATCTGACCCTTCTTAAACTTATGAAATGATTGGGGTCGTATGGTTTCCAAAGGAAGCTGGTCTGTAAGCCAAGGGCTTCTAGCATTCTATCTGCCTCTTTCCAACCTTCCTCCCTTTTATTGTAAATGAAGTGGCCTAATTGGTTTCTGACTTTGAGATGTGCTTTCTTTCCCTTGCCTGAAAAATGGAGTACATCAGCATTCCCAAATTGCCTGAAGTACTCAAGGGCAAACAATCTCATAGGCACATATTTGGGTAATCTGTATGGGGGCAACTCACACCCATATATTCTGATAGCTGTGTGGTTTTAGTAATAGTACCAATCCCCAATGCTGTATACCTTAGACAACTGAAGAATCCTCTGCATCTCATCAGTTAGTCTTGGAGGAGGTGAGCTCAGAAGCAGAGACATGGCTGGGTGGATGAAGAGGTCTATAAACTCATAATAAGTGTATGGGGAACAAGATTTGCAGTGGAAGGCAGAGGACCAATAAACCACTGACCTTGGATTGCCTTGTGCATCCACTCTTTTCACAAGAAAAGGAAATTTCTCATGCTGATAGTATAAGATTAAGTGGTAGATATAGGAGGTGTATCTGAACACCCTTTCTCTTGCCAAGTTCATCAATTGCTCATGTATTTTATTGGATATGTAAGTGGCATAGTCATAACAGATTGGGGACTTGCCAGGAGAAAACATGAGCATCACCACCAGCTTAGCTCCTTGCTTTATCAGATCTGTCAGCTTAGCTCCTTGCTTTATCAAATCTATCAGTGATAAAGGAACTAATTTCTTATCAGTATTGAAGTGTAGCATCTCTCTGATGGCTTCAGGGGTGACATAAAAAACAACTGAGCCTGAAGGGTCAAGCACAGCCCTCTGAGTGGGGTCATAGTAGTCAGCACATCGGTGGATTAGGTCAGGAAACTGGTTGACCTGAGGGAGCTTGAAGATAGGGAGGAAAGAATCCCAAATGCCCAATACATCCATTCCACTCTCATGCTTGATCTTCAATTCATTTAGCAAGTGAATGTGGTACTTGCTATGCATTAGCATTTCCTCTGATATTTGATAATCTAGATCTGCTAATGATTTCCACTCCAACTCTCTCTGAGGGGCATTCAATGGAGCAATATTCAGGGCCACAGGTGCTACTGGTGTATCCATGTTTCTCAAGTGAATTTGGGTTGAATCCTGACTATCTATGGGAGAGATACCGTCCTGTGTTGTAGGTTAGGTAGTTTTCTGAATTACCGCCTGTTTCTGAGCAACAGGGGTGTAATTGGGCACAATTGGCCGGTTAAAAGCTGAGGGAATTAGTTTTAAGGCGTAGTAGGCCTATTTCTCCAGGGAAAATGGTCAATTCTATTGGTTTTTTAACAATGCAGAACGAAACAGAGGGCGCAGTTGGGGAATTTGACAAATACCTGGTTAAGTGGCGGTATTAGAGCTTGGTTACAGTTGAATTTTGGGCGACAGCAGCTCCGAATGTTCTTAGCGAGGTGCGGCAGCAAAGGACGTAAAATCGCATGCAGAAGGCAGAGCATAAAAAACACAGAAAAGAACGTAAAAATGACAAAATTCGGCCAAATATGGACTTTTTGGCGTTGGCGCGAAAATTTGGATGACGTCAGCATGACGTCATCAAGTGGGGTCAAGGTTGGGTGACGTCAGCATGACGTCATCGGGTGACGTGGCGGCCTGTGAGTGGTCCACGGGGACTGCATAGGTGGAAGACATGTCGGAGCGATGGTGGGCGAGGGCACTGACGCGGTGGTGAGGTGGCGTGACGCTGGCATGACCGGTCAGCGGAAAACCGGAAATGGTAAGCGGTATAATATCGCACCGCTCTTTATACGGAAGCAGGATTGTCAGAGGGCGGCCCGATAAGATTTGGGGGCGACCCGTGGCAAAGGCCTGACGTCACCCTCTGACAAATTTCGGAAGCTAACTGCAGTACATCGGGGCCGCTCCGAAATTGATAAGGGCCGTCGGATGGGAAAGCCCAGATCCGACGGCTGGCGGAAGGAAGAGGTGGCTGGACGATACGGTCAAGCGGGGCCAATAAAATATTATTATTTGTTTGAAACGTGCGCCCGGCAGGACTTTGGAAAAAGTGGGTTTTTTAATGTTTTTTCTGTGTAAAATGCACATGACCTCCAAACTTTGGATAAAGCGGAAAAGTGGGTTTTTAGCGTATTTCGCAAACAACACGGGTTAGGGGTAATAATGGGTTTTTACAAGGCTTTATTGACAAAGAGGGTTTAGGCTATTAGACTGACCAGAGGTCAATTTAATCCCTGACTTTGGACATATGGCTATAATGCCAAGGGAAGGGAATATTTATACATTGCTTGGGGTTTATACACCATAGTGTTCATCATAGTAGGGGAAAGGGGAACATAGGGGATTTAGATAATAAGAAGTTAGGAGTTAATATGAGTGGAGAAGGTGTATGAGGGGGTAAAACACTAAGTTTTATATGAAATCAACTTAGTTTAGGAAGTAGATCAAAATGAAAAGAATTTTACACAAGAAATGTGGCTTTTAAAGAAACAAAAACCACCATAAGACCTTAACTTTCTTCCATGAACACAACTGGTAATGGGATGTTAGCAATGAATGTGAGGGGGGAAAACAGGAAGTTAGACATGCTCCTTTGTATTGCTGCAAGATGATGGAGAAGAGGAACTTCTCTATCCACTGATGTTTCCTTTATGTTAGACCAGCAAAATTCCATTGAAAGGAATGACATTTATGCAACCCCCTCTACCTACCCATTAGCTTGCCTAGCGTTTTTTGTTTCTTCATGGAGGGTGCACTTAGACTTGCAGACCCTCATGTGCCTTTTCTTTTCTTTTGGCTTTTCTTTTGATTTTCTATCTAGAACTACCCTTATTGCTTCCAAGGTCCCAGATTAAGCAGTTGGGAACCTTAATTCTCTACCTAACTGCTGGTCTGCCAAGATTGAACAGTTTGGACAGACTTCTTTCTCTATTCCACAACAAGAAATTGAAGCATGGCATGATCCAGATTAAGTTGTTGGATCACCCATCCAAAATTGAGTCAATATCAAGCTATGTACACATATTACCTTCTCTTGAAAATATGGGATGCTTGCATCACCAAAGCAGAGCATATTTGGAACTTTCTTTGCCAATCATGAAATATGAAACCTATTGGTATAGGTATCTAATAGTAACCATGGTACCATCCCCCTCGGGAACCTCCTCTGTGTAGACTTCTCATTTTAAGGTTTGGAATTGGAAACAGTCGAAAATATCATTATCCACTACCATCGCCTTATGATACTTACCATATAGAGTTTCAAGAACTGCAATTCGTTCATCCAATTTATCCTCGGGGACTGATATAATGGTCGTTTTCATTTTGTTTCACCTTTAATAAATTATGGTTATCATAGGTTGATAGCTACTACACTTTTGTTGCTACTAGTTCTCAGACTGAAATTTGAACTCTTCTACCACTTGTGTTTGAAACTCTGAAACTTCCTGTGTAGCCATGAAAATTAAGCAGACCAACTTTGACATGACGTTTCTGACTTTAATCGCTAACTAATTACTAAGGAAACTTTCCCTATGAAAACTCAATCATGTTACTCCGTCGTCGGTTGACCTGGACTTGACTCAGATGTCGTAGCATAGAAAAGGACAAATTGGAGTGTATGGGTAATAAAGTTTCCATAATGACAGATGCTTCTTAGTTAATTCCTTCCATAATGGGAAAAGATCCTACAAAAATTTATCTAACAAGTGTATTATTTCCTACTTATTTCAAAAAATACTCGGAGTATGATGAATAAGACTCATAAAGTGTGTGACCACCTACCCCAACCACAATTGGGTTGTGGTCACCGAACTAACATGCGCAATTTATTTGTTGGACAAGAAATGAAAATGTGATTGACTATGCAACTGACTAAGTGTTACTCTAAACCTACCAATGGGCATGTTTCTAAGACCCGTTCAATTTGATGATATGACTTTGGACTTGTGGAAAGGTTTCAGGCGTGCGTCATTCACCCATCCTGGTAACAATATTTCGTCTAGTTGTGCTAGCTTCACCGCACCAGACTCTTTGATCTCCGCAAATATAAATGGGCCCAACCAATGCATCTGCAACTTTCCTGGGAACTTCTGAAATTCGTTGTCATATAACATAACATGATCTCCAAATACGAAAGCCTTTGTCTTAATGTGCCTGACATGCCAAGCCTTTTGTCTCTATTTCTTGACTAATTGGTGGAATTTAGCTAAAAACTTTGATTCATCCATCTCTGTTAGCTCCTCCAACCTCTTTTGTAAGGATGCATCATCTATCAATCTAGTAGCTTGAGAAATGAAGATGCTTGGTACAATGAATGTCACTGGTACTACCACTTCTCACTCGTATACCAATTGGAACGGTGCTCATTTATGTGAGTGATTTACTCTCATTCTATATGCCCACAATGTGGCTAGCATCCGCTCATCCCAGTCATCTTGATTTGCTGAAACAATATTTGTTAGGACCTTCTCAAGTATCTTGTTGAAAGCGTTGACCGTTCCATTAGCTTGAGGATGGTAAGGCCTACTCTTATGATGTTGGACCAAGAAATTTGCCTGGAGAGATGCAACCGTTCATTTATAAAGTGAGTCCCTTGATCACTAGTTAGCCTCTTCAAACACCCAAACCTAGATATTATGTTTTCAAAGATGAACCTTGTTGTTGTATTGGTTGTATAGTCCTTTACTAGCATTGCCTCTTCCCACTGAGTGAGGTACTCGGTAGATATGACCATGTATCTTGCATGAGAATTACATGTTGGTGGTGTAATTAGACTGATGAAGTCTACTTCCCATTTTTTAAAAATTTGTACTGTGTGTACCAGATGTAAAGGTAATTCATCCCAATGTGATGGTTTTCTAACCCTCTGACAAACATCACATCCCTTTTCATATTCCTTAGCATCCTTGTGGAGGGTGGGCCACCACAACCCTGCTTGTAGGACTTTCCTTACAGTAGCCTTTCCGCCAACATGCCCCCCCTGCAACCCCACCATGGCATTCCCATAGTACCTCATGCCTTTGTGCTGAAGGAGACAGTGTCATAGGACTTGATCAAGTCCTAGCTTGTATAGATGCCCAGAAATTAGTTGATAGTATATAGCTCATACTACTAGGTTGCTTTTCGGTGTTGTTGTGTATCCTTCCAAGCACTGCCCTATCATTAGGAAAGCAGCGATCTCCTCCAAGTAATATGGTATGACATCTATGCGGAAAAAATCAGCATCTGGTAGTTGGTCATCTAATAACCCTTCATTCTCTCCTGACTCTAATCTTGAAAGGTGGTCTAGCCCCACATTTAATCTTCTCAGTTTGATAACAACTTCACATGTGAATTCTTGGAACAACAATAACCATCTGCAGATTCTTCCTTCTAGGACTGGCTTATTGACTAGATATTTCAAAGCCGAATGGTCCATGAAGAACTTTCTATGCTCTTGACCTGCGAGAAGATACCAGAATACCAAATATGCGAAGAAATATACCCAGAACATAGAACAATAAGAAATAACAGCATGTATTTTATTATTCAGAAAGGAAAGCAATGTTCACTTGCCTCTTCGAGGGGGCAAACTCCAATAGAGCTGGTCTCAATTACAAAATAAGACATGATGCTCCTCGAGGGGAGTCTCTATCCTTTATATAAGATTCATACATGAAATACCATGGGTCAATAACATGGTTCTTATTAATACCATCTATCTAATACCATGGCCCATTTGCAACTAACTGTGGTCCCTTCTTTAAATGTGTATCAACCACTTACAATTATTAATATGGGCTTTATTGACTCTTTACTTAGATATAACTATGACTTGACCCTATTAAATAAATAAGGGGGTTAGGGTTGGACCCTAACATGCCCTCCCCCATAAAAATAGCCTTGTCCTCAAGGCTGAAGCTATGGAAAATACTAAAGGACAGTGGCTGGTTCCCAAGTCACATCTTCTGGCGAGGTGTCTTTCCACTTGATGAGGACTTCCTTGATCATGCGGTCGCCCAGGTGCCATTCTCGCATGTTAAGAACCTGTTCAGGTTGGAGCCAAATTGAACCTTCTTCATCCAATTCTGGTAGACTGGTTTGAATTCGGCAATGGTTCCCAATCACTTTCTTGAGGCATGAGACATGGAAGATTCGATGAATTTTTTTCGTGGGTGGAAAAGCTAGCTTGTAGGCTACTTCTTCGATGCACTGAAGTGCTTGATACGGTTCGCAAAATTTTGGAGATAATTTCTGACAACCCTTGTCTTTGAGTGATATTTGCTCATATGGTGGCAATCTCAAAAATACCTGACCCCTAGTTCTGAACGATGTTGATCTGCCTGTTGCTTCATGCAGTTTTGAGCTTGATGGAGATTCTCTCTGAGGTGGGCCAGTATGGTTATGTAGTTTTGTAGGAATTGATCCACTGCTTGTACCTTCGAGCATCCCTGGATATAAGAAGTAGGTGAAGGAGGGAGTTGACCATAAACTACTTCATATGGAGTCATTTTGGTGGTGTCATGATAGTTAGTTTTATACCACCATTCGGCTAGAGGTAACCACTATACCCATAGATGTTTCTTTAGTGAAGTGAAACACCTAAGGTAGGTCTTCAGACATTTGTTGACTGCCTCAGTTTGAACATCAGTTTGGGGATGATAGGAAGTACTGAGTTGTAGTTGGGTACCTTGTAGCTTGAAGAGTTCCTACCAAACGTTACTAGTGAAGATCGGGTCACGATCAAACACAATGGAAGTGGGCATGCCATGCAATTTGAAGATCTGGTCCATGAAATATTGAGCCACCAAAGCCTGTGCAAAAAGGTGGGGTAGGGCACAAAAATGAGCATAATTAGAAAGTTTGTCCACAACCACCATGATGACTGATTTGTTACCTGACTTCGGAAGACCCGTAATGAAGTCCATTGAAACCTCTGTCCAGATTGAGGGATGTGCAATGGCTGTGATGTGCCCGAGGATTTGATTGTTTCTCCTTTGTGGCACTGACATACGTCACACGTAGCTACAAAAGTAAGAATGTCCTTTTTCATGCATGTCCAAAAGAATGAACCTTGAGTGCGAGCATAAGTCTTCTGAAAGCTTGAATGGCCTGTAGTGGGAGATGAGTGCAACTCCGCCAAAGTGTGACTTTTGAGGGTGGATGTTGGTGATATCACGACTCTATCCTTGTAGTGAAGAATCTCATCCTACCAAGAGTAGCCCGCTGTGGAATTTGGATCCGCCTGCAATTTATTAATGAGTTGGGAGAGCAAAGGATGTGAAAACCATTCCTTGCGAGCCTCTTCAATCCATTCTGGAATGGGAATGGAGATTGCGAGCCGGGTGCTTTCCTCCTCAAATTGGCATGATAAAGCATCTGCTACGACATTTGCACACCCTTTCTTGTAAATTATCTCATAATCATATCCCAACATTTTGGCGGGCCATTTATTTTTTTGTGGCGAGGATAGGCGTTGCTCCAAAAAATATTTAAGGCTTTGATGGTCTGTGCAGATTTGGAAACGTCGCCCCAATAAGTATGGTCACCAGGTATCTACTGCACGTAAGATGGCCACCATCTCCTTCTCATAGGTAGATTGTCCCAGATTTGTCCCACTTAGTTTTTGGCTAGTGAAGGCCAAGGGTCAACCTTCCTCCATTAAGACCACCCCAATACCCGTACCTGAAGCATCACATTCAATCACAAAAGATTTGGTGAAGTCGGGTAGTGTTAATACGGGAGTGGAACACATGGCATGTTTGAGAGCTATAAGTTCCTATTGCGCTTCATCATTCTAGAGAAATGAATTTTCCTTGAGAAGGTGAGTGAGGGGTCTAGAAATGTGACCATAATTGCGGACAAATTTGCGATAGTAACCCGTGAGACCAAAAAATCCTCTCAAGCTCTTCAAGGTCTTTGGTTGAGGCCAATCCTACATTGCCCGGATCTTTTTGGGGTCCACACTAACACCTTCATGCCCCACAATGTGGCCCAAATACTCAACTTCTTCCATGCCAAAAGAGCACTTGGACATCTTGACAAATAATTTATGCTTCTGGAGTAGTTGCAAGAGCAGATCTACATGTTGAAGATGTGTGGCCCAGGTGCGGCTGTAGATGAGGATGTCATCAAAGAAAACAAGGACAAATTTTCTAAGATATGGTTTGAGCAAGTGGTTCATGAGGCTCTGAAAAGTGGATGGGGCATTACAAAGACCAAATGGCATGACCAGGAATTCATAATGGCCTTCATGAGTTCGGAAAGTAGTCTTTGGAATGTTTACTTCTTTCATGCGAATTTGGTGATAGCCTGAGCGAAGGTCGAGCTTAGTAAAGAATTAAGCCCCATTTAGTTCATCCAACAAATCATCAACAACCGGGATGGGAAATTTATCTTTGACCCTCAACTTGTTGAGGGCCCTAAAGTCTGGACACATACGACATTACCCATCTTTCTTGAGCACCATGGCCACAAGCAAAGAATAAGGACTAATGCTAGGAGGAATGACGCCTACTTCAAGGAGTTCCTTGATGATTTTTTCAATTTCATTCTTTTGGGTGAATGGATATCTATATGGGCACACATTTGGTGGTTGGGCCCCAAGGACCAAAGTAATGCTATGATCATGTTCCCTCTCGAGGGTGGAAGCTCATGAGGCTTGTCAAAGACCGACAAATGGTTGTTTAAGATATGTTGCATCTCAGGATGAATATGAAGAGAAGTGGGTTCGAAGACCTGGATGGCATTAAATTGGGCTATAACTCCATGGTGGCCCTTTTTTGACAATTTTTCCATCCTATGCCAGATAATGATAGAGGGAACGCCCGCCTGGAGTCTGCGGAGGGTATGTGTGTCGTTGTTCTGCTTAAAGCTCATATATAACTCCTAGAAATCCATTGTGATTGGGCCTAGTGTGCAGAGCCATTCAGCACCCAAGACAATGTCACACCCTCCCATGTGTATGGCAAACATGTGGGTCTTTAGTTGATAATCCCCCATTTGAAATTTGACATTTTCACAGCGGCCTTCACATTTCATTGTCCCCCCATCAGCAATTTGGACTTGGAAGTTAGAGACTACTCTGAAAAAAAAATGCACTGCTTCAAGGACTCTTTGATGGATAAAGTTATGCATACTACCACTATCAATCAAGACTACTACAAGGCGATGCTTAATAAAACCTCTGATTTTGAGAGTTTGGGGAGAAGAAATCCCTACAAAAGCATGAAGCGAGATAACTGGTTTGTCAGGTGTAGTTGGGAGTGCATTTTCTGGCTGGTTGTCCTCATCTTCCTCCTCTGGTTCCTTAAATGGTGGGGCTTCCTCTAATGAACTGTGATCAGTAGCATCAATTTGAAAGAATTTTGGTTCCTTGCATTTATGCCTCAGGGAGTATTTCTCGTCACAGTAGTAACACAATGCTTGCTTTCTTCTTTCTGCCATTTCCCTTGGTGACACCTTTTGAACTTTAAGTGTTTGGGTGGTGCTTGGAGCTTGGGTGGGGGGACCCTTGGCTATGAAATTTGGACGAGTCGACTAGGACACTAACACACATTCTACTTCACGAGCTATCTTGCAAGCATCCAGCCATGAGATTGGGTGTTGCTGTCGGATGTGGGCTTGTATGGCTTCTTTGAGACTGCTGACAAAACATTCCAAGTAGAATTCATCTCGTAGACCTCCTGTGCAGAAGGCTAAGGCTTCAAAGGCTGTAATATATTCTTGCACTATTCCTATCTATCAGAGCTTAGTAAGACGACCCAAAAAATTAGATTCATGGTCAAAGCGATCCGTAAGGGCTTTTTCGAATACCTGCCAAGTCACAGGCCTTCCATAGAAATGTTGATGCCACTACCACCATTGCCATATTTCATTGTCCAAGTACATGCTACCCACACTTAGCTGAGTTACATCATCTTTGATGTGATTCAATGTGAAATATTGCTCCATTTGTGCTAGCCATGTGGTCGGATGAGAGCCATCAAATTTATACATGTCTAGCTTGGGTGGTCACGGCTGGGACTGTTGGTGGTCTCCAAAGACATGAAGAGAATGGCTAGACTCGCCCTCAATGTTTTCATTAAAATCATATGCCTCTGACTGTTCCCCTGACTTGCCCTTTTTCATTGTGTCAGATAAGGTCTGGATCGTCTTCATTAATGCATCCAACTTTTGTTCAATGGTGTCGATCTTCTCATTGGCCATATCTTGAGCTCTGGTTTGTACCATGCACCGATCTGATGCACTTGTCGTTACTGCGAAATGTTAGAGTCGGTTTTTCATCCCTCCATCAAAGATCAAATCCTCTTGTTGCATTTCATATTAGGTGTCCCTCCCAGTCATTTGCATTCCATTAGGTGCATAGATCATCTGACGGTAGTGGCATTCCTCCAGTTTCCCTCATGTTATCTACCTGTTGGCTCATGTTTGTTCATTTAAAAAACACATACAATCTTCTTTTATCTTAAAATTGCAAAGGTTGTCTTTAGGGTTTCATTGTCAATTAGGTCTAGGGTTTCATTAGGGTTTCATCAAAAAGTGTTTCAAAGTGTCCAATAATTACCAGCAGGCCATGAGGAGGTTTCAAATATCAATAAATTTCATCGCCAAGTGTTCAAAAATGTGTTTTTCCTCAAAACTCTGTTTTGAGGAAAAAACAGAGTATTTAGCCTTTATTGTAAAAAATCATGAAAATTTTGTTTTCCTCATTGTAAATTCCTTCATCTGTAATCCTGGTTTCCTTCCTTAGCCCCAGAAGCTCCATTACCTGCAAAACAAGCAAAGCTCAAGTCATTTAGTTCATCACAAAACCCAAAAAGAAGTGAAAAAGTCGAAAAACAGAGTTTGAAATAAAGTCATTTGCAAAACATTATGAAAGTGGGTTTGGCAAAATTAAATTTGAAAAGCTCCATGTATAAATCATCTCTCCAAATGTTTGAAGATCATTTGTACTCCAAGAGCAAAGAGAAGCAAGGCAAAGCAATTTTGGTGAGTAAGTAACAAGTTTGGGTGAAAATCGACCGATGTGGCGCATTGGGCAAGAGGCGCAGCGCACTCACCAGGCGCGGCGCACTGGGCCTCACGATCCTATGTTATTTTACAAGGGTGTGGCGCATACGGAGGGCACGGCACATTGGGCTAGATGCGTGGCACACACAGCCAAAGAGCTCGAAAATTTCCAGAACTCGCTCCAATCGCCCCAAATCCCATGGATCGGTCTTGTGACAAGTAGGTAGAGCCTTCGATGCTGTTTTTTATCCAAATTTAGTGCTTATATCATGGTGGTTCATGAATGGTAATTGTTTTAAAAAATCAAACCCTACCATTTGAAATTCCAAGAAACTTGCTGCCTAGGGTTTGATTAACTATTTTGCTACCAAGTCTATCATTCCTCCATCACTCCCTTATCCCATTTGTCCCTTGATTTCATTATTCCCTAAGTTCCCCTACCCCCTAAATTCACTAATCCCCTATCCCAAGTTCCCTTTCCCAAAATCCCAATTGTAAATCCCCAAACCCTAATCCTATACAAAAACTCCCAAAACATCCCATATTTCCCTAACTAGAATCTATCCCAACAGTCCCTAAATTCCACAATTTTTCCCTCCCCTTACAGTCCCTCATTTCATTGTTTTCCCTTGGTGGCAAAGGTTAAACACATCATCAAAGGCAGTCCAAGACAGTTTGACACATCAGCACCTATTTCTCCAAGACAGTTTACTTACCAACAGCCTTGGAATTTGACCCTTCATATGATTATGAAGAGGAGACCCAAAGTGACTCACCCACAGAGGAACATGCACCGAGGAGGCCTCATAGAGTTGGCAAACATATCAGAGAAGAACCAACCACTCTTGTTGAGTTACAGGCCTGCCCTCTTCCCATATTTTGTTTCTAGCATCAGTCATGTTATGAATTTTGTGAGAAGGTTGCTACTATTCAGTGTCATCATGAGTTGGCCCACTTATTTGTGTTGCATTTACATGGTGATCAAGCCACTCTTGTTGGTGTCACTTTCACATTAACACCAGAATCCATTTCATTAGCAACCGGCATACCTAACATTGGAGAGCCATGGAACAAGAGGCAAAAAATTTATCGGCAACATTATGAACCATACATCAAACCCGGTTTTTTGAGATAGCTCAAGAGAGTGTTTCATTTTTGGTACCTCAAGGATGAATATGCTCCTTTAACGAAACTCATCATGAAGTATTTCAGCTGTGAGGGCCGGTTCTCCTGCTTGTATGTTTATCACATCAGGCTGCTGATGCATTTTACTCGGGTACGGATAATGAACATTCCTTACTTCATATGCCGAAACATATAAAAGATGACCACTCTTGTGCAGCACAAGACCCCTCAGCAACAGTTCAACAGTATTTATCATTTTTCTCTCATCAAAATTGTGGTCGTTCATCAGCTTGGTTTACAGGGCATCACTTGGGATGACTTCATCTCCCGTGATTTTTTCAAAGCTTCACAAGGACCTTCAGAGGCTGGGCATGAGACAAGTGGACCTTCCTATCAGCATGAGGGCCATGAGACCACTAGTGTGCTGGTGTTCATCACCTATCAGAAGGGCACTAGGCGATTGTTTGCAGCAACAAAGCAAGTGTTATGTCCACCCAGCGTGGAAGGGGCCTCGCTTCCATCATCAGCACAGCAGGTTCAGGACTGAGGCAAGATGCCACTACAGGTGGAAGGACCATCAGGTGAGCGGGAGACTGGTTTCATCCTCATTGAGGGTGATGATACCGATATGGGCACAAATCTTAGAGAAATGATTAAGGAGCAGCAGGCGGACATTGATGCCTTATCTACCAACTTGGATAGATCCCAATGGAATATACAGTACCTAGAGCAGAGGAATAAGTAGCTTGAGGACTAGCAGGTGATTATGGAGTTGCGAAAAATTTGGGAGAATCACCAAGCTGCCCAAAGGAGGAGGGTGGAGTTCACTTCATTGGAGCAAGAGATCAATGTTGACCAGGAGTCATGGCTTGAAAGAGTCAATGTCCACTTAGAGAGGAAGCTGGAGAAGGCCATCAATGAAAAGAATATGCTTAGAAACTTGTCCTATCATTACTTGTCCCAGAACTTGGTGTGCCAAGCAAGAATCAGGAGTTTGAAAGCAAAGTTGAAGAGAGCATCAAGGAGGCAAAAAGAGGATGAAGGACTTCAGATATTGGTTGAGGCTTCCTTGGCCCAACATCATGCTTGATAGAGAAGAATCAGCCCAAATTTCAAGAAATTTGGAGCACTTTTTGCATTTTGCAAATTTTTGGTACAAAAAACAGGTTTTTCTACCCTATGTGTCACGCCACGTGGCTCTCGCTTTTGCTAGGGGCCTCCAAATCACAAAAAATCAGCATTTTTGGATTTTTCATGCAAAATTACACTTTCCTACCTATGGCCAAGAAATTTGGGCAGGTTTTGAGCCCTCAAAAAGGTCAAAAACACTCAAAAAATGACCTCACTGCCCCTATTTTGACACACAAGAAGCAGTGTTGGGAGAATGGACTTTTAGAGTGGCAAATGGAGGCCAAATTGAAAAATTCCACTTGGGTTGGAAAGCAGATAGGCAAACCTTTCCAGAAAGTACACCTAGAGCTCATTTTGACATCGAGAAGCCCTCCAAAAGTGGGTCCAAATAGGCGCAATGCATAGAGAATCAGGCGTGGCGCATAGAGGAAAAATTCCCAATTTGACCAACTTTTGCTCCGTTTTTCGCCCAATTTTGCCTAGTTTGACTTTTTCACTTTCCTAATGGAAAATTTATGATGTAATTTGATGAAAATTGATGGATCATGATGTAAATATGTTAAATTTTCACTTGTATAGGTAGATTCATCAATTAAAAGATTGTTTGAAACTGAATGAATCAATTCCCTTGTTTCTAGAGGCATGTTGTTATGTTTGTCTAGTTTCTACTTATTAGTTTAGAATTAGTTGGATCAGCTCCTAAACATGTGAGCTCGACCCCTAGAGGCAAGGATGAGCTATGTTTGTCTATATTATGTTTTTTTTCAGTCATTAGCATGGTTGGACTCTTGAGAAAGCATTGAGCTTCATTGTACACTCATATTTTCATTTTGGCAAAGGAATTGAGACCAGGATTTGCAGCACTCTTTGGGATTCATGTGGCAATTTGTCTTGGTATAGTGCTTCTTTTTGTAATTTTGAATTTTTTTATGTTGCATGCCATTATCAATCTTATTTCTTCTGAACTAAACAAGCAAGAGTGTAAGTAGAATTCATTGAAAGTGCAGTGCTCTACTTGAAGTTTGCTTTAGTTATTTGATGTTTTCAGCTGTTTGGGGAGGATTCATGATTGCTCTTGCCCTCTTCAACACCTCACTTGTCTATTCCTTCCATCTCACTAAAATTTAAGTGCCAAAACGATTTCCTACCTTGTCCCATTGAGATCTCTACAGAACTGAGCCTCAATCCCCACACCCCAAAATGTGCCTTTCCCTTTGAGCCAACAAAACACTATTTTATCAAATCAACTCTTTTGCACATATACCTAGCCTAAAATCAGAAGATATTTCAATCATCCAAGCCCCATAGATCATTATTTGTTGGGATTGACCCAGAGAGAGCCCTCTCCTAACCTAATAGGGCTAGCTACCAGGCTGAGCGTGGTTTGATGTTGGCCCTGGATCCTACCTTTTCAGCCTGAGGTAAATCTAGGCACTAACACGAAAAAAATAAAATTTTGGACCACCCAAAATTTTGACACTAACAAGTGAATGGTACCACCTTGCTCAGACCGTCAGCCTGATTCTTATGGGCTAAGTCTCCTATAAGTGTCCTGGGAGGGTATCAGACTCTAGGGGCCCACACAAATAGTCAGATTTGTCAACTAACCCTTAACTGCAGAGTATGAGTAGGAAAGTGGCAATGATCAAACCCCTGCTACTAGATCTAAATGGTAGATCTAATTGTGGTGACTACCACAGAACCCAAACGGCTAGATCTAAATGGTGGATCTGATAGATCTGATTGGCGGATCTCATACATCTAAATGTCGGATCTGAGAGATCTGAATGGCGAAATTGATTGTTACAGCTATGAAAAATCCCCACCTAATAGATCTGATCTGGAAAAGATGATGCATGATCTAGAGAGAGACAAGGGAACTATGGTCTCAAGGAGTGTCAGGTGCTACAGATCGCAATATACATAAGGTTCTAACACTCGGCCCAATCTTTCAGGGCACTAACTAAGGAGGATCAACTATACCCTTAGTCGTACAATCTGACTACCCTATTGTACGCGCAAGTAATCTCCCCAAGTGTTGTTCTCAGTGTACTGTAGCAACAAGACGGCCAACGATTTATCTATGGCAAGGTTTCAAGAGAGCCTAGGGGGCTTCCGATATACCCAGAGGGTACTTGGAAGACAGTTTGTGTGCGATTTTGTCTAATGCACTACTACTAGAAGGGGTACCCACAGGGGTTACAAGGGAGTCCAACAAGCATGACCACCTCTTGTATTTCCTACATGCATGCCTCCCCAAATCCGCAGGTTTAAGTGCTAAACAATAGATCCCATGGTTTAAAGACGCCGGAACACGTCTCAGCCAAAAAAAAATTCGTTAAACATGGAGATCTCACTGGCCCTGGAAAGTGCTCTAATACCACTTGTTGTGCTCTTAACCTGCAAGAAGATACCAGAATACCAAATATGTGAAGAAATATACCCAGAACACAGAACAATAAGAAATAATAACATGTATTTTATTTTTCAGAAAGGAAAGCAATGTTCACTTTCCTCTTTGAGGGGGCAACCTCCAATAGAGTTGGCTCAATTACAAAATAAGACACGATGCTCCTTGAGGGGCATCTCTATCCTTTATATAGGATTCATACATGCAATACCATGGGTAAATACCATGGTTCTTATTAATATCATCTATCTAATGCCATGGCCCATTTGCAACTAACTGTGGTCCCTTCTTTAAATGCGGGTCAACCACTTACAATTATTAATATGGGCTTTATTGACTCTTTACTTAACTATAACTATGACTCAACGCTATTACATAAATAAGGGGGTTAGGGTTGGACCCTAACAGAACTTGAATGGAGATCCCAGTATATAGTGCCTGAACTTTTGTAATGAGTATACCATGGCTAATACTTCTCTTTTTTTTGTGGTAGAGTTCTTTTCTGTAGTTGATAACGTCCGACTAGCAAAGTAGATTGGGTGATCTAAGTTCCCTTCTCCTAGTTACACCAGTACTCCCCCTAGTGCAATTCCTAATGCATCAATGGAACTGTTTATTCCAGTCTGGCTATACCAAAATGGGATCACTCACAAGATTTTCTTTTAGCATGTTTAGCACTACTTGACCGGCCTCCATCCACTTGAATGCTTTTGTCTTCTTTAGCAGCCTCTCCATGGGAACACTAATGAATGCATAGTTGCAAATGAATCAGCGGCAATATTCTATGTGGCCCAATTTTGATCACAACTACTTCACATTAATTGGTGGGTCCATATTTATGATTGCCGCAACCTTTGTGAGGTCCATGCAAACACCATCCTTGCAAATGATATGGCCTAGCAATGTTCTGAATGGAACTATAAAGATGCATTTCTTTAGCTTTAAAAAGATTTGCAACTGTCTGCATCGCTCAAACATCACTCAAAGTAGGTTGGTATGCTTCTTAAACAAATTGTAAACTATCCAATAGTCCATGTATACTTCTAGGAATCTGTGGATGTAGTCCCTAAAGGTAGCTATGATAATTCGGGAGAAAACAGCAGGTGCATTCTTTAGACCGAATGACATGAAATGATATGTGTAAGACCCCCATTTTGTGGTGAATGTTGTTTTCTTCTCATCTTCTTCTACTATGCAGACTTGATGGTATCCTAAGAATCCATCGGTGAAGGATTACGCTTCATTCCCCGCAACATTATCCAGGACCTCATCGCTAAAATGCGTCAAGAATGGGTCGTGTACACATTCATTGTTTAGGCTCCTATAATATATGTAGACCCTGATTTCCTTGGCATCCTTATTATTTTGTATTACAATGGGGTTGATCCATTCAGCCTCGTCTACTGGGAATATAAGTGATGCTTCTAACAACTTATCAATCTCATTCTTGACCTTCTCTTTTACCCTTGGGTTGAGCATGTATGGTCTATGCTTTACTGGTCATGTGTTTGGCTTCAACATAATCTTCATTTCCCTAATGTCCCCTTTTATTCCTTTCAACTCAGCGACCGAAGTTGGGAATAGGTCCTCATACTCAGGTAGAAAATAAAAAATTTCTCTAGTTGTTTGCTCATCCTAGCAATCCCTAATGGACACCATCTTAGCTCTATCTTCTAAACCAATTTTTTTCTTTTGTAGCTTTACTAGGAGAAAGTGGGGGGCGTCCATTGTAGGTCCCTCTTGAATGTCCCACTCTCCTTTAGTTTCTTGAAATGGTAGGTGCCTAAGACCTTCCAATTCATCTTCCTCTGGATCTTCATTAAATTTTCTGCATGCCATGAACTCTAGATACCCTGATTCGTAGAAGTATTGTAAGAATCTCTCATCGACACACCCTTCCCACAACTGTCCTAGAGTGAAAATAATTATTTTGATGGCATGCAGGGCTTCAGTTAATCGTCGGTCACTATCTCTGAATGAGAAACTGCTATTGAATTGTTTAGCCATGGTGTCCCAATCTTCGGTCTACCTTCAAAGTTATTCCTATATATACCATGCTTGGGGAATCATACCCAAGGTATGTATGAAAATGTGTATCCATAGTTCCTTTAGGACTTGCTCTTTTCTCCATCTCTCTGGGCAGTTCTCTAGATGTTTCTCAAGATTAGATTTGCCCCTATACTTTGCAATCTCCGACGAGAAGTCTCCTTCTTGCCTAAACCTTTCCCTCATGGTCTGCTTGATCTTATCCCAGTCACAAAGCGTGTTACGATGTGCTCCCCACCATCACGCTGGGGTGGCTTTTAACGCAATGTCCAATAACGAGACCTTGTGGCTTTCCCTTATAGTTCTTTCAACTTTATTCAAAAAAACATCTACTAATTTTATACCATGGAAGGTTGGATAATTACTTACATTTGTTCCAATCGAGTTCACTTGGCATGCACAGTGGCTAGTATCAACCTCATATCTTCCTTGTTTCCAAGCATCCAAAATAGCTTTCGAGCTAACTTTTGAGCTTTGTATTCTTCTCAAACTGATTGATCCCCCTGCCGTGGGATTAATGTAGTCTTCTCTTTTTCCTGCAATTAGCCGATATAACTAATCTAGAATTCCAGGTTCATCTTGATCATCTATGGGTTCAGTGAATCTTTTCCCTCGGTACGGATCTAGTGATTATATTACCCGCACCCCTTCTATCTCAAAAATCATCAAATCCTTTTTAAGGTCAATGATGGCATAGTTCTTGTATGCCCAATTGATACCAAGAAGTGTTGGGTAGGGTATTTGTCGCCCATTATGTCTATCACTTCAAATTCGGCGTGTGTATTTACCCCTACCACATCTACCTCCACATCTTCTAGCCTCTCGATGGGTAAGATATATTACTGGTTTTCCATCCACAATTAAATTGGTGAGTAATTCAGTTGCTGCTTCCCCAGTGCTTCCCATGTTTTCCTAGGTAGGATGTTAACATTTGACCCCAGATTTAGCATTATATATTTAATCTGAAATCATGCAACTTGAGCATTGATTTTGAATTCCCTACCAGTCCTTTTCTTGTTCCTCCGAACTCTCCTCATATGTCTTTCAGGAAGATTTGTTGAGATTGCTCCTTCTCTTGCTTCTTCTTCTAGTAACACTCCTTTTAGACTCCTGCGCAACTCCCCTAGCATTTGTTCGTTATCAACAATTTGTAGGAATAGTTTGAATCATTCCTCAATTGGATGAGAACTTGTAGCTATGTTGAAGTCCGACATATTGTCCTTTCGATACTTTTTTAAGTTGTCGAACAACTTGGTTGCTTCTTGATAGTATTGCTTCTATTGAGTAGGGTTGTATGACCGCTTCGGGGATGCCACTCGAATAATTGAGGGTTATTCTGATGCTCCCCGGTCATCCCCTATCTTCCTACCCCTCTCGTGACTATGTTTATATTGGACAGTGGAATAATGCCAGTATTCCATGGCTCTGCATTGATCAAGTTAGTTCCTTTTTTCCTGGTCCTTTATTCCCATCTTACAATCAGCGCGATGCAATCTTTTTTGGCATGTGCATTGACCCAGCATTGAGAGCACCAAGTCCTTCTTAGGAGTGGGAAGTCCCTTGTGATGTGTCCCTCCTGGTCGTAGATGTAGCACCTCATGGGTCCTCTACCCCATGTTCTTCCTCCTCTCATACCTCTTCCTCATTGTCCACTACCAATTTCATTAATCAAGAATGCTGACCAATCGAATCACCTTGCCAAGGCATCCAATTCCTCGCACTGGTCAGTGTGGTGATTTTTGAATGCACAAAACTCACAGTAGTTGTTTTTAGGTACATTGGAGTACTTCTACAATATTGGACATATTCATGGCAAGTGTCCATAGCTTCTACATACCTCATAGTAGTTTGGTGGATTCTGGCAAAGGAAGGCTCCTTGCGATCCTACTGCCACAACACCTATTGTTGGTGGGGCCCCTGATGATCCCACAAGGCCCACTGAACTACTTGTGCCTCTCAATCTTGGAATTCAGTTGGTACATGACCCTGTATTAGGTAGTGAGTGCACCATAGATTCGGTCTCACTGGTCGAACCGGTTGTAAGTCATTTAACTTCTCCATTAGACTGGCGATCTAGTTTTGGAGTCCCATGATAGATGGATTATTATATCCCATGCCTCCTCGATACTCATGGGGGTACCCTTCCATAGCCTCTATGTGCATCACGTTCTCCAAATAATCTTAGAGTGTTTCGATCTTCTGTTGTGACAATGGGGTCCGAGTAAGGGGTGGGAGCACATTAATAAACCAATCCCTCTGGTGATTGGGGTTTATTGTATAACTTAACTTGTAGATTGCATCTTTGAATCTATGCATTAATTCCCAAGCAGCCTCTCCTTCCTTCTACTTAATCTCCCATAGTTTTGACAATCCTTGTTGACCTGTTTGAGGTAGTTTGAACTCTTGCACAAAGCTCTTCTTGATGTCGTCTACGGAGGGATTCTGATTCAGCTCCACCCATTTGATGAACCACCTTAAAGCTCTCTCCCTCAAGGTAGTCTAGAATTCAATCGACTTCACATTGTTCGGTGTTTGGCGAGCTCTCCATATTGCTTCGCATAGGTACCAATGTTGTTCCACATCCTCGTTCCCCTGACCAGAGAACTCAGGATATCTAGTAAAGGATCCTGCCATGTTGGTTTGACTATGTGCTAGGAGCACAAATCCTTAGGCTCCGGGCTGCTAAGATCCTTGCAATCCCAAGTTACTAATACTGCTAGTCCCACTACTATTAGATGTACCAAAACCCATCTTATATCTAACATGCACATTGTGTACATGTATCACTTTAAGTAACTTAGCAACAAATTTACTAGGGCTATTGTAAAGCACCAGGGGAAGGTTGGGGTGAACACTACCTGAACTTTGGGGATTCTGTTGTTGAATTTCATCTGGCATATCATTCTCGCAAACAATTTCCTCATCACATCGCACATCTCATCTTCCATTTGTTCCTCGACGTTGTTGTAATCACTTCATTCTGGCACCTTCTCATGTCATTCTCCAGGCTTCCATTTTTCCTTTTAACACCCCTCTCTTGATCTAGGTCCTTTACCATCTCACTTCTCTCCTTCAAACACTCTAGCACCATTCTTGCTTGGTGGGGTCCTTCGGCTTTCTCTTTCAGCAACTGTACTACTCTTTCCTGCCACTTTTTTGCTGTCAACACTCTCCTTTGCGCTATGACATGTCTAGATCTTCACGATCCTTCTATATCCATTCCTTTAGCAGCATCCCATTTCCCTAAATGGTAGCGTTCTCCCTATTATCACTCTGTAAAACACCTTCAAGCTGAGGAATGGCTATAGAGGTAACCACAAACTGGCCTGGGCAGGAAAACTGGCCATTCTAGTCGAAGGGGGCTCCCTCAACTAATGAAAACTAAATATTTAACTCTATAGCATACAAGGATCGGTTTTTTGATTATTTGGATTTTGATAATGATGGTGGTAGAGGATTTCTACGAAAAACTATTGACAGTAAAAGTGATCTCTCTATTGTGACATGCTGGTTTATTTCCAACCAGCTTCATATATGGAGGCTTAATTAGCATAGTTTTTGGAATGAATAATGGAATTGTAGTATAGTAAAGGTAAGAGTATCAAGACATTTATCAAAAGATCATAAATAACAGCATTTATCATTGTAGCTCAGATCAATGACCATCAAGAATAAAAGATAATACTTTTAAAGGCATACATACTTTATTTGCAACTGAAATATACTTAGTTCAGTCAGACATGAGCATATAAGATGAATTCAAGTATAAATGTCCCCTACACCTTTAAAACAGTATGAAGAAAATAGAAAAGATAAAGACACATAAACTGAGAGAGAAAAACGTATTCCAAAAACAGTCATACCATAAGAATCTCCATAAATCAACTGCAACCCCTTCAACATTGAGGCATGTTCATTAAAACCTAATCACAGGAATAACTTCAATAACTCCTCTAGAAATTAAGAAACCAACAACAACCTTCTTTATATTTGTTTATGAAAATATATAGTAGATACATGGATGAAAATAATTTCAAGTTCATTGCATCTTCGATCCATGAGAGGGTCGATTCAAAACCATGAAAACATAGTAAACTGCTTTTTTACATGCTTTTCACCCAAACATAAAACATAAAGAATCATTTTGTATTTTTGAAAGAAAAAACAACATATTTAAATACAAATTATCTTAAAAATTTATTCAAACTGATAAAACTGATTGAAATAGAAAAAAAGCATAAAAGATGCCTTTTTTATCGTTGGAAAGCATGCGCAACTCCCAAATCTTCATTCTTCTAGAACTAACATGTGGCAAGAAGTTGGGATGGTGAGATGGACATCATATGCACTCCACACTAGCATCTTCAAAACCTGATAGGTGGCCATCGTACTGTGTATGTGAAATGGTCAGAGAATGGGTTGTGTAGTGAGTGCGCAGTGCCTACATAGCAAAATTGCTACAAATTTTCTTTGAATGAATTTCATTGCTCCTGAATGTTGTCATGACCTATTATGTCGATCATATCAACTTCAACATATTAACACATTAGAAAATTAAAGCAAAACTTGAGAATAAGAAGGAAATCCTAATCATTTCCTTTTCCTCTTGCTTGATAATTTATTACTAAAATCCTTGATGTTGGGAGTCCTGGACTTGGGATCTGGAGTAATGAGGTCTTGTTACTTCATGGGTGGTGATAAAGTAGGTGTGGATTTAGATTTAAGATAAAATTTAGGCATTTTCATGAGTGGAGGTATTACAACAACTCCCCCATATCTCTTCAGCAATTTATGTGCCTCCTCTAAATCTTGCCTCATAGTTCTCAATTGTGCATTCAGGACCAAGTTTCTAACATACAAATTTTTACATTGTCTCCTAACTAGTTGTGACCACTTGACAAAATTCTTACTCCTATCAAGATCTTTGGATGCCTCTTTGACTTCATGGTCACAATTTTCTAGAATACACTGAATGGAATTCTTATACTCTAGATTTTGTTGCCTAAATTGATTGACCTGGTCTTTGTTTACTTCTAACTCCTCCAGGCACCTCTAATACTCTTTCCATTGACTGAATGGGGGTCTACCAGAGGCTTTAGCTAATTGTTTCATTTGTTACACATAATTAAACTTTGATTTGAACACCCTGACTGCTAGCTCACTAGGCCCCACTACAACATTATTAGCTTGTTCAGCAAAGGCATTGTTGTTTTTCTTCCCTTTGGCACTTGCTCAAGGTGACCCTATTTTGTCTTATGCTGGTTTAATGGCCTATTTTATGTCTATGTTTTTTTTCTCCATAAATTTTATTCTCATATGGTTTTTAAATAGTGCCTCTCTCATATTTATTATCTTGGAGTCCTCTTCTTTTTACTACACAGCACCTGTGTCAAGTGGTATTATGTCCTCCTCATAATCTGATTGCACCATTTTTGGACCCTCGACCTCATCTTCTTTGTCATCAACATGTGAATCTATCTACTTTTCTTCAGATATTTCCATAATTGCTTGAGGGGCTTCCTCTTCCTGTGTTTTTTTAACTCTATACCTAGTTCTTGGTCTCATTACAAACTCATCTTGGACTGTGTCATCAATTTTGATCTTAAGTTTGGCTTTTGAGATGGTGTCACATGTTCTCTTGTTCTTTTTTTTCCTTTTAATCATCTATGCTCTGCAATGTAGTTTTCTTGCTCAACTTGCCTAGCTTGGCACCTTCCTTCTTTATGGGTTTCATTTCCATGATTGAATGAGTGCTCTCCTTTTTTGGATTTTCTTTCTTGGGCTCTTATTTATTTTCCTTGATTGATGGTGACCTAGTTTGTGTCCAGAGGTCAATACTTGCAAGAAAATCAAACCAAAGCATTTTCTTTCTTTCAATAGTATGCTTAAGTAAGATTTTGATCAAAGAGAAATCGAATAGACTTTAAGCATGGTTATCCTTTTGAATTTTTACTTTGGTGGCCATTCTTTCTAGACTCTTAAGAAAGAAATAAGGGAGGATCATAGGCCTACTTTCAGTCAAATGCCATAGTAACCTGAGATAGTATTGGTATATTCTATTGAACCTACCCTCACAAGTGAAGTATCTTTGGATAACCTTTAGAAGGTCTACATACTTCTCTTGAAGATAAATGTTGGGAAGGTGGAAGCAAACTTGTCAAGATATTTTGGTTTCACAAAATGCTTGTAATCCAAAATGTCTAACTTATCCCCCTTGAACCATTTCTCCCCTGTTGTTGAGAGAATGGTTGTGTCAGTTATGAACTTATCAGTCAATATAATCTCCAGGTCTCCTAATCTCACTCGGTTGTCTTGAAAATTAAGAGAAAATAAGCTAGCCAATTTGGCATTGTGACCTACTTTCTGAATCTTCTGGCAGAAAAGAATACACCCTATGTTCTCAAAATACACTCTAATTGTAGGGGATTAATTGAGTAGACTCAAAGTACTGGGTTCGGTGCGAAGAAGTCTCCTCCCTTTATCTGGTAGCAGGGACCATCCTATCTCAACACCTAACTGATGGATTTTGACTTTTAGGTTATGGCTATGTATGCAGAACCAAAGGAATGAAAATAGGCTCGAATGACAGCAAATCTCCAGTCAAGTAGTTGTAACAACATGATGGTGACAACACAGTCTATGTGGTGGAATATAAGCAAGAGGCTTTGAAAATTTAAATGATATTTAAAATTAAATGCTTCAGGAAAATTTCATCATCTAGACTTTAAGTTTAGAGAAATGAGACAGAGAACTTAGAGGCAAGACTATGTCTTCAAACAGAACAGAGTGTGCATAGCACCCATTTTTTAGCAGTTACAAACACGCTTTTAGCACAGTGACCAAGAGAATTAGAAATGAGAATTTACAGGAAGGGTGATTGACTCCCTACCTCTCTAGTCTCTACGTTCAATCTATGCACCAAGACTAACTTGAAATGCAACTCTTCTCTGTGCAGAAAAATTCCTTTGTCATGCTCAAATTGTTCTGCAACCTGTAAACCTCCCCACGAATCCTGAGTTTCTTTGCGCTTTATGAACTCCCCTGCGACCTTTTCTTTGGAATAAAATCATTCATCTCATTCTCTACATGAGGGATGATCCCATCACCTACGAGCAATCATATATAAAATTGGTGGCCTTTACAATGATTCGAAATCATTCCGCTGATGTAACAAGATTGAAGTGAAACCCACGTTCTCTATGAAATTTCACATGCTTCAAAAAACGTTGTTTAAATTTTGTAGGGTGGTGGAGAATTTAAATATGATAACTTTGGTAACAAAAGTTTGTCAAGGGTGAATAGGATGATGGGTCAATCAAAGGTGATAGTTTAGGCCTAGGGAAATATAGTTAGTTGAAAACAATGATAAAGGTTTAGGCCTAAAATAAATCGATAGGAGTAATGTAAACATTAGGGAATGAGGGGAAATAATGAAAAGAGGGAAAAAGGAGATAGGTAGATGGATTAATATAATGATTAGCAAAGCTATATATCAAAACATTAATAATTAGGATCTTTTCGAGATCCTTTCCTCAATAGCTAACACTTCAACCATATTACCAACCTATCATCACCTAATACCCGGACTCAACAATAAAACCTTCCCAAACAATAGACTCTCCTTCCCAATGACCTACCTTGATGACCAAAGTGATAACCTGACTAACAATAACTCTTTTGAGCAGTGACAGGTCAAAACTTGACAATGAGAAAATTTGTGATTTTGACCTTCTTCAAAACAAAAAATTATTAACTCAAAGGTACCTTTTGACAAACAAAATGACCTATTCTAACATGGGGTCCATTGGGGATGGAAGCCTCCCTGTGAGGTGCCAAGAATGACACCACGGACTAGTAGCCTTCCCATTGGAAATACGGTGATAACATGAAAAAACCGATATACAGACTCTAAATTAGGAAAACTTACTGACTAGACTGACTGTAAATGATATAAAAATTGACTAATTGACTCAACTATTTATGCCATTGATCAATTAAGATATCATGGCCTTCACTTCGGGCTTCAAGTATTAACTATAACTACCCACAATTGCATTATTCAAAATTAAAATGGTATAGACAATGAAATGATCTTCCAAACTCCAATTTAAGAGAGAAAATGTTTGAGCATCTTTCCATTCACAGGCCCTGCTCCAATTGGTTGATCTAACAAATCTTCAAGTAAATATGCATTTTACCCTATAAATGTAGCAACTTTAAAAGGCCCTTTCCACAAATTCTCAAATTTCCCATGCTTTCCCTTATCCTCATTCTGAGCATCCCATTTTAGCACCAAATCTCTAATCTAAAAAAATTTTGCCTTTGTTCTTTTATCATAGATCTTGTTTATCTGGTCTTGTAACAACTTTGTGTTCCTGAATACTTCTTCTCTTGACTGTTGGAGCTGGATCATTTGGCCAATTCTTCGTTGCATGTCATTGGGCTTTTCTTCTGCTTCTTGTACCAATCTCATGACCGGAACTTTGAGAGATGAAGGAAATAGTGCCTATGTTCCATACACCAACTCAAATGGAGACATGCCTATGGATCTTTTAGTACTCACATGATTTGCCCATAGTGCATGGATCAGTTTTTTGTGCCAGTTCCTTTTATTCTCTTGCAGCAATTTCCTAATAATGTTGACCAGACTCTTGTTGGATGACTCTGCCAAGCCATTTCCCTGAGGGTAATAGGATGTGGAATGACCCAAACTGATGTTATATTTGTAGTAGAACTCAATCATCCTTTTTGACTTGAATGCAACAGCATTGTCCATGATAATCTTTTGCGGACAACCAAAACGGGACAGAATTTTGTTTTCCATAAATTGGATGATAATTGCATTTGTGGCATGCCTAGCAGGGACTACTTCAATCCATTTTTTAAAGTAATATGTTCTTATTAAAATCCATTTATGTTTCCCAGACAAAGAAGGATGAATTTCTACAATGAAATCAAGTCCCCATTGTTGAAATGGTGACTCGACCGTTATAGGCTTTAGAGGCAGGGGAAGCAACTTGTTTTTACCCTTGGACATCTGACATTCCTTACAGTTGGCCACCTTCTTATAAACATCAACAAGTAAACTAGGCCAATAAAGGTCAGCTCTGAGAATATTATTCACTGTGATTTTCCAATATAAGTGACCACCAAAATCCCTAGTATGGAATTACTCTACTATTGCTTGAGCCTCATCCTCTAATAAACAATTAAGCAATATCCCACTAGGATCTTTCTAGTATAATAATTGGTTAATAATACAAAATTTCACTACTTTTAATTTTAAAAACTAGGCTTTAGTTTTGGGCCAGCCCGGCAATGCTTACAAATGTTGTAAAACATATAGGATATCTTCATACCATGGTGAAGCAATGAATTTCTCTGGCACTTGTTGAACATCATTTGAGGTTTCTTCCTATGTTAGGACAACGAGAAAATTAACTTGAAGAGACTGCAAATTTGACTCTTCCATCATCCGAGCTAAACACATTTTGCTCAATTTTTGATAGCCTCTTAAGACCTTGCTGCCCCCTTTTTGAACTCTTTTTTACTCCTAACTACTCATATTTCACCTATATTACCTAATTTTTTACCAAAAGGATGTTGTGTGCTCATGTTATGAAAATCATCTTAAAAAGTATTATTTTACCTTGTTCTTAAGTGTTTCTTGAAATTAATTGTTTCCTAATTGAATTATCAAGTTTGACTGATCGAAATATTATGCATATTAGTCATGATTTGAAGCAGCTCCGCAATTTCATGTAGACAGTCGTGGTTGCCGATTTCATGTAGACACTCCGCGATTTCCTGTAGAGGCCGATTTCCTGTAACCACCCAGATTTTCTGTAGTAGAATCAGTTGTTGGATATGTTCCACTTAGTTTCAGTAAGAATGGGAACATGAGTTTTATGAGGAAATCCAACTACATGGACGTTGTCCTATTGATGCCTCGAATTCATCATTAAAACCACCCAGATCTTCAGTCCTCTTCTTGATGGTCGTATTGGGAAAAATCTCCTGAAATGTAATGAAATTAGTTTGTTCCATGCTTTCAGTCATGGATCAAACTTAGCAGAGATATTTTTTCATTTTGTTTAGTCATTGATAGCAAGTAGTTACAGCATAGTAGTTTTCCTAATTCAGGAAGACATATGCCTTTGAACTTGTATAAATTTCATTATGTTTCATTTGTAAGGGGGTTGGTTGTTCAAACATATCAGAATTGTACATCTCTGTAATACTTTTCAGATTAATAGAAATTTATATGTTCTTTTGATCTCCTTGTGTAAAATCTTTTAACAGTATAGGGGTTGTGACTAAGGGAGGGCCCCCTTTTCTCATAACTCCATTAGTTATAGTATTTGTATTTCTCTTGATTACTTTTATGCATCAATAAATTATTTGCACAACTAGTGTTTCTCTTTTCTGAACTTTAGCAGCATATGTGAAATGGTTGGATGAAGAATTTTATTTGATAAATGTGTTTGGAATCATTTAATCATGTTTTAGCTTCTTGATTTTTATGATTTTCTGTTTGGTCTTTTATCTTTTCTGATCAACATCACCAATATCAATAGTTGTAGAGGGGTGATTGGATACACTCAATATCCTTTGTTTCCAAGTGTTGATGCAGAAGAGAGACATTAGAGTTGTGTTTATGAATGGTTTAGTTAGAAATCACTCTAGGTATTAACCTGCATATATTTTGCGCAGCATCTCATAAGCTTACCTACCCTTGGTTAATAATTTACAAATTATGTCTATAATTTGCCCAAACACTTTGGCGTCATTGTCGAGGAGGTGCTAAGGGATGATATTGAAAGTGTTTTAGTATGATTTATTTTTGTTTAATTTCTTTAGGATTGGGGGAGTCAAAGTGGTAAGACGTGGGGTAAGGCCTACGCACTTGTAGAGATCAAAATTCGCCAAAGCCATGTCCTAATTGTTTGGTAAGTAGAAGTTTTGAATTTTTTATAGGGGCCAATATAAATTTTCAAGTATTTTTGGTGGTGGTGTGAGCACCACTTCGTTCACTAATAAACTGGCAGGGAAAAAGAAGTTTGCAAAGAACAAGGTGGAATCTAAACCAAGGACTGATAATTCTAAGCAAGGATTGACAACTAATCCTAAGTAGAGCAATACCCTCATAGCAGAGAAGAATCCTTCTGATAGAGAATCCTTTGTTGTTGCTCATCAAGAATATCCTCTTACTAGGAGGACATCGTCTTTGCTTAGTGGTCAACCTGAAGAAGAATTCCTCTTCAATCCTATTCAAGAACTAAAGTTCTAGGCAGCTAACTCTGAAGGATCTGTAGTTTACCAGGGTCCCACTCCTTTTTGGTTTAATATGGCTCATTTATAGGGTACTGATACTACAGATGGGGACTATCATGAAAATTAATGGGAGCCATTTACAGTCGAATTTCCTATCAAAGATTATGTTGGGACCAATCAGATGAAAAACATTCCTCCCTCTACTTTACCTAATTTTCGTGGTACCTCTAGTGAAGATCTCGATGCTTTCTTATTCAAGTTTGATTTATTGTGCAGGAGCTACGATTAATATTTAAATGCTCAAAAGTTAAAGTTTTTTCCTGCCACATTAAAGGATGTAGCTCTCAGATGGTTCATGGGACTAACTACGAATTCCATTTCAACATGGGATGACATGAAGAAGGTGTTCATGAAAAAGTACCAAGATTATTGTAAGACTAGGGACATCAAGGAAGAAATATTTTGCATGACCCAGAAGGAGGAAGAAAGCCTAGAAGACTTCATGGAAATATTCCAATACAATTTGCAAAGATCCAAGATGAACCAACTGAACAAGGAAACCCTGAGAACAATCTTACTAAGAGCCATAAGACCAAAATATCTTGAGGTTTTGAACTTGGTGGGAGAAAGTGATGTATCAAAATTGATTTATGATGGTGTGTGTGAGTAGTGTCAACGATATTTGAGGGGAAATTATAAGGTTGGAAAAGGATCAAGAGATACCTCTTCTATATTCACTAAATCAATTGCAGGGGCTGGGGTAACCAGAGTTGAAATGGGAAACTTATTTGAAAATTTTAAAACTAACATTCTTAGCACTTTGTCTTCATAGTTAGATGTTTTACAGGCTAAGAATAAGTAGGAGGAAGTGGAGAAATCATTGGCTGTGTTATGCTCCAAGTGTAGGAAGAAACATCCCTTGAGGGAATGTCCTGCAGACAGTATAGAGGTATGTCGAATTTGTGAGGCTGATCATTCTATTGATCAGTGTCCTTCTCTTCCAGAGATTAAATGAGAATATCTGGCATATCAAGAAGCTATCAATGCACTCTATGCAATGGCACCTCAAAAATCATGGCAGCCACATCCTACAGGTATGTCACAACAACATTCTCAATTTCCTTATGCTCAGAATCAGATGTGGAACATTCCAATTCCCTAGCAGCCTTGGCCTCCACAACAACCTTGGCAGGGGAATTTTCATTATCCTTCTGCATTAAATTATCCCCCTCAAAACTTTTATCCACCATAACTCATGCCACAGTAACTGGGTCAACCACAACAACAACAACTTTAGTTGCATGCCCCACCAAATCAACCACGACCTACATAACTTCCTGCCCAGCCAGTACCCAATCACAACAATAAATCCATCCAATATACTCACAATATTGGAGTGTACACCTATCCCACTCTTCCTACCTATTGTATTACACCACATCCTTTGTAGGAAATTTGTGTTCTTGTGTTGTAAGAATTTCCTATGTCATTGCAGGAAATCAAACTCAGATCAGGAAAAGTGGTGAATCAGCCCAGAAAAATTGAAGAGATTATAGAGGAAGACAATATGTATACACCTAAAGTAGAAACCACACCATAACTAGCCAAAAAAATCATTCCAAATTCATAAGAACCTTCCTCATCTCATACTGTCCAACCTCCTTTTCCAGAGAGGTTTGCGACAAAAATAAAACAGCCCAAGTTCTATCTTGTGTCTGAACTAAGAATGTATGCATTAAGATCTCATTAATGCAAGAAATTAGGGATATCCCTATTTGTGCCAGAATAGTGCGGAATCTATGTACTAAGAAACCAAGGAGACATAAGAAGAAACCTTCTACAATTCAAATAGGTGGAAAACTTGCAATTCTTATGTCCACCAGATTTGTTACTGAGAAATATGCAGACCCTGGGGTCCCTGTGGTTACCACCTTTATCAGTGGGTATCCAATAATAAACACTCTAATCGATTCAGTTTCAGCCATCAATGTGATGACCATGGAGATATTGTCTCACATAGGGTCCTTTGACTTACTTCCTACTCCTACCATGTTAGAACTAGCAAATAGGTCTAAGGTAAATCCAGAGGGTATATTAGAAGACATTGTCATTGTTGTAGGGAAAAGTATCCGATTCGGATGACCCTATCCCACTCTAAGGGTGATAGTACCTCAGCAACAACTGTAAACAAAACTACTTAAGGTTTACTTCTTTATGAAAGCAAGAGAGAATGAAGAAATGCACTAACCGTTGCCTTGCGCTTAATATTTGCTCCAATCTCTTCTCTCTGCTGCTTGCTCCTAGCTCTTTGCTCTTTTGCTGGCCCAGCTACAATGAGATCCTGCAAAATAACAAAGAAGGAAACTACAAGAAGCATGCATTCATAACTGATTCAAGGATTAGCATAAATCAAATATACAATCATCACAATACATCATTGAAACAAATGCATATAGAAGAACCTCAATAGCTTTTATTAATGGAAGAAGTAAAGTTCTGAGAAGGTTACAACCATTGAAGGCTCCAATCCAGCAACACCTCCCAGCAGAAAGAATTTCTCCTCTTCACCTCCTTCAAGCAATCACCCAATAGTTCTATAGTGAAACCAACAGCATATCATTACTTTGCACAAAATTCCAGCCTCCTGAGCTCATAGGAGAGAGCTCAATATATAGATGAATTGAGAAAGGATGAGTCAGCTTGCAACTGATGTGTAGCTGCCTTGTGTCCTCTCTCTCTTCAGTTGATCTTCAGTTCTTGAGTCCACTTGGAGAACCTTGCTTCCACTTGGAGAAACAGAGCCTCTGACTCATCACAAGGCGAAATCCCTGATCCAAGTGTCATTTTTGGAAGATTCCAGAGCAATGACTCAGTGTGCCACTTGTCCCATCTCGCTCAGCGCAGGTGGCCTTTGTTCTACCTGCTTTGCAACGCAGGTACACCATGGAGGAGTTGAGTTTCAGCGCAGAAGCCTAGTGGAGCACCTGCTTTGATTTCAAGATTGCTTGTTTTTGAGTGTTTTCAGGTGGAGAACTGATCTGAGAGCTGTTGGTTTGCTGACCTTGTTCCTCTAGGGGTAGGAACATCATGTTTAGGGACTTTGGATCCCTTGGATTATTGACAATTCATGCCTGATGCTGCAAGGCACAAAATTGTCTATAACAGATGCCCCCTAAAGTATGAGGTCATTTATCGGGTGAAATGCTTTATTAGGAGGATCCGAAGTTCATTCAATCTGCTGAGAAGTGTCTTGTAATAAGATACAATACAATACATTATTTTTCATACTTTTTCATGATCTAGCTGAGGCGGGCATTCCCATGCTCAGCTTTATAAATTCATTTTGGTACATAGAACAGACGATCGTCTAATGGTAGACTGATAATTCTCTGCTGAAATTATCATCCTTTGAGAAGGATGATCATCTGCTGCAATTATGTACACATCAAATGTCTTTATATCCTGAATATATATCGCAGCCCGGATGGATGAAACTAGATCCGGGGTCTTCAATCTCTTCCGATCTTCACTCGATGTACAAGTCGATCCATGTGAGAATTTCTTGAAGTCGAACATGGAAAGACATCGCTTGATTACCGGTCAATGATGTAAACCGTTAGCAAGCGCGAGAGGAATCACCGATAAGGATGATGACCCTCAAGGTACAGCAGTACAATTCACATGGTGGGAATAAAGGACTTGGCGTCGACCACCATGCAAAATCCTCTGGTCGAAGGTCATTGATGTATACCTATCGCCGGAAGTGAGAAACTTGCCATTGAGGCATGCAAGCTTCAAAGTACTGAAGGGGTTGTTCCTAGATCAACTCCTTGGATAATGAGCTGATGTCGACAAGGAGCGATCCGTCAAAGGAGGGCCTTAATGAATCCCACATCATTGACACGGAACGGAGCTAGTGATTGTGATGAGGTGAAAACAAACTGTGATGTATGATTCAGGGTGGCGGTCATGAAATGGATGAAGGACAATGTATGGCAGTGGATGGGACACGGTTGACTCTTTGCAGAACAACATCTCTTGAACATATAACGACACTGATGTGATGGATCGGTAGCATTACCCCAAATGTGGATGGTGTGGCGAGGACCATGGTGATGAGACCGGTGAATGAAACAACCCAACCCAATGTGATACGGAGGACAAAGTGTCATGTTCAAGAGCGACTTGCTACCATTAAAGCTGTGAGGTTCTCCCAATTTTTCCCCAGTCATTGCTGTCCAGTACCTCTTTATTTTTGTCAAGCTTGAGGAGGATAACATATGCTTGTTCTATAACCTGCCCTTCGGGCAAGCCCATCGCTATGTTTTAACGAGCCTAGCGATAGGGAAACTCGCTCTCGTCTAAAGACAAGTTTGTCGCTATTTAATCATTTTAACGAGTCTAACGACAAGGAAAACTCGGTCCTTTTCATTTTTAGAGAGTCTGAAAAGGTACATAAAGTCAACTCCAGAATTCCTTTTTCGTCATCTAATCCCTTCAGTCCGAAAAAGTATAAAACAATACAGAAGGGATGAATTTTCGATTGCTTTAACGAGCCGAACAAAACAAGCGCTCGATCTTTTTGTGCAATAATCCCTCAAGTCCAAAAAGATTAAAATCTAGAGGAGGGATAGCTCTTCCAGTCGTTTAATGAGCTGGAAGGCCAAAACTCGGCAAACTTTTCATATTTTACGAGTCAGGAGAAAAGAGCTCAAAGAAGACTCGTCTTTTGAGGAACGAGTGATAAACAGGGATAGCAGCAGATTCCAGGTACAGGTTGGAATTTTCCAATCACGGCAGTGTCACAAGGATGGCTAAGTGAAATCACTCTTCGCAGCTGTTCCTCAAAATGGGTAAACAATCATATGGAGATGAACGATTGGCCAAATGAACGGTGGAGGTGATGGCTACAGCAAAACACGACCAAGGCTTTTATATGGCTGTCAAAGGTTACATTCTTTAAATGGTTATTTACCGGGCAGTTCATTTTTTAACGAGCTTAAACTTGCTCAAAAGCTTATGTTTATTTTTTAACGAGCATGAACTATGATGCTAAAACTGCTCGGATCTCGCGTTTATTTTTTAACGAGCATGAACTGTGTGCTAAAACTGCTCGATAATACCAGTCATAAGATAATAAATGTCTCCTGCAAGATTCCAATTTTTATAGAGCTTGCACCTCACATAAGCTATGCTCTTTAGCAAATTTTGACCTTTGCCCCACATCCTTTCTTCATGCAAGTTCGGAAACGACTAATCCAAAAAACAGATAAATAACCGCTCTTTGCTTGCACTCCAAAAGGTTTGCATGCCCCCAGGTATAAAATAGAATTTCAAGGCTGCCCCTCCTCTCCCTCACCTCTGCTTTTCTTTGGGTGTTCCCAGCTACTTGTCATCTTGCCAATCTAATGTTAACGATACTTGTCTTCTCGTTATTCTAAGGGATCTTACGCGGTACTTGTCTTCCCGTCGGCCCAACTTTTAACGAACAGCTATTTGTGACAAGAGAAGAACACTACTCAAAGACAAAACATTAATGTTATCGAGGGAGGCTTGCCTCTTTCTGGTTACCCGAAGAGTGGTTCTATTTGCTGCCGCAAATCAATCTCTTTCTTCGGCGATGTCTATCATTAGGTTACACAAGGATGGTTACAATTTGTTGCAGCAATAGAAACTCATTCTTTGGAGGCTGCCCCTACTTATCCTTTAAAACATTTGTTTTAATGGGTGAGGCTTGCCTTTTATCCAAAGACGGTTACTACTTACTGCCACAAATGGATCCCCTTCCTTGGCAGAGCCTACTTATTTAGATAAAGATGAATGACCTTTGTCAAACAAGTAACCTTGACAAAAGAATCCTGTTCCAAAACAACCCCTCTTCCATCCACGGACGGGGTACGGACTAGTCATATTCTTTCGCGGAAATTCTACCCTATACCCAAGGTTTCTTCTGCCCAAAGCAGACCAGGGTGCATGCCCCCTGGGTTCCAGTCTTATCTTTCCGAATCACTCGCATTCATCGAGAAGTAGAACCGGGGGTGGAGGCATTTCTTGAGTGAATAAGCCGTTTAGGATTGGTATTTGACTATTTGCGATGCGAGATCCCGGAAATGAAAGTTGGTCTACGAGCTTGACCATCTTTCCTTCGTGTGGAAAACACATTACTCTAAAGAGTGAGGAGACTATAGCTCCCATGCAATATATATAGTCCCGTCCAAGGAGTAGGTTATAATCCAAGGGTCCTTGGACGACCATGACATTCATATGAACTGTCTTCTTCCTCAATGTAATCGGAACATTGGGGAGGATCCCTAAAGGGCGACTGGTTCCTTTATCAAAACCTGATAGATTTCTCATCTCAGGTAAAAGCGCCGGGGAACCCAGTGCTTTCCAAGCAATAGAGGAAAGGATACTCACAGATGCCCCTTCATCAATGATAGTTCCAGCCATTACCATTCTATAGATTTGGACAATGATTCTGAATGGTATATTGGCTGGTAACCGGGGTCTGCCTAGTTGGTTCCAATCAAAGGACACAACCAGGTTGCTTGGTGGTGGGACCGAATACACCGCTGGATACGACCCTGATGATGTTCCTTCCTGCAATAAAGGAATGGGCGCATTTCCCTGATGCTCATCAGAGTCTGTGTTGATGAAAAGAATCTGGATGGTGTCATCCTTATTCTCTTCAGTGAGGGTGTCATTTGAAGATGAATCTTCAACGACGGTGTCATTTGAGGATGAAACCTCTGAAGGAAGGACCGGGTCAACTGCCGTATCGACCTTTAGACTTTCGTCTGGTCTGGATTCAGTTGGTTCATTCTCAATGACCGACACTTCAGCTGACCACTTGATCGGGCCAGCTGGATTTTCAACTACCGAGGGACTTGGCACGAGTTTTTGGTATCCAGGAGGAAGTCGTAACGGTGAAACCGGACGATCTTCCAAAACTCTTTTCGCCTCATCTAAGAATGGACAACGGTGGATGGCGTGATCGCCTTCACACAGCATGCAGGGTGATCTTGGTCTCCCTTTTCGTCCTTCACTCTCGCTAGTTGACGGACTGCAATCAACATGACTACCAGAGGTTGATGCTACCGGATTGTGCAATCTGGGGGACCAGTCCCTTAGTATCCGGGGAATACAAGGACAATCACGGTGGAAGTGGGTCCCTTTGCAAATGACACATGGCGATTTAGGCCCGGTCGGTGCAGTGTGTGGATTTTTGTCAGATGTCTTTTGCTTGCCCCCAGTCGCCTTAGGCTCCTTCTGCTTCTTTTCTTTCTTCTTCTTCTCCTTCTTCTCCATGGGAGGCTGACTTCTGCCGGCTCTACCTTGTGAAGATGAAGGATCAGAGGAAGAATTGTAAGAAGTGGAAGGCTGGTGGGCAGTTCTAGACTGGTCTGACTATTGATTCGACTGCTCAGGAGTGGTGGTCTGAACTACATTAGTTGAAAAGAGCCATACAGGTAGGCCAATTGTCAATCCTGGAAGTGACAATGTGGCCATATGGGGTGCACCAACATCTCCCCAAGAGGAGAAGGGACTGGGACTTCCACCAAGGTGACTTCCTTGGTTGGTGGGCTCCATACTTTTCAACTGAAAGATCAACGCGGGAATAACAGGTGATTATGTTCCGTTTAAAATAAATTTTATTAACGACGCTTTAGACACAACTTTGCTTTTTCATGTTTTAAGAGTCGAGAAAAAGCTAAAGATGACTCTAGTCTCCTTCGATGTATTAACGAGCCCGAAGTGACAAATGCTCGGTTGGACTTTTTTAGTTATAGAGTTTGAAAAAGGCCAAAAGAAACTGCTCTGGAGATCTAGGCAGAGGGTGTGCCAAACTTTTCGCGAAACCACAGAATACGTTTTACGGTACGGGTGGTCGATCTTCGTGAATGCTGTGTTCACTGCATCGCGATCAGTAGGGCGGCCGACACGGCTTCCTATGGATAAAGGCTTTGTTCCTATAGGGGTCTCCCAATATATACGTGACGGTACGTGGGAGCACAAGTCCATATTAGTGCCACCGACTCTCAGGAGGAATCACCCACCTTCGTAGAGATCGACAGTCACTACGTTTAACGACGCCGGAACACGTCTCTACCTAGACCTCTATGTGTTTGCGTTATGTTACAAAGCGTTGTTATGTAAATTGAATTTATTTTAATGTTGATCTTGTTTAGCAATTTGCCTTTAAGGATCACCACGAGATGTATGTAACAAATTCCTGAATGCAGTCTAAGATGAGAAGCAAACTTTTCAATCTTTCAACTTTGAAAATCTTAACTACTGAGGAGAAGAAAGGCAAATCTTTTCACACAGATCATAGAGCACACACTAATGCAAAATTTCCTAAATCAGCATGCAAACAGTCAAATGCAAAATGCACAATGCATGTATTTTCTTTTCCCTTTCTTAATGTTGATGTATTACAAAAAGAAAGTTGTTATATAACTTTGATTTCGATTTCAAGCGAAAGTAAACAAGCTTGTCCAAAATCAAAAGACACCTTAAGATTTACTTGTTTAATCACTGGAAATACATGAAATCAAACCATAATGACGAAAGTAAAAAGACTAATCAGCTATGGACAGCAAACAAGCTAACTCTTTAGACCAGCAAAATGCCTAACACAGGTTCAGATCTAAGAGGCCAAAGCAAGACTAGTTCACTTTCGTTATGGGAAATTGTAAATGAGGTAAGAAATACAAAAGAACAAGTACAATTTCGTTATATAACAGAGGCGGAATGATGGCAAGTAAGGTTGGTTTCAGAACAGGTACAAGACTGGTAACTGGCTGCAAAATCTATAGTGAAAACAGGCAAGAAAAAGGGAGGAAACCCCAAATGCACAAGGCAAAATTGGGCCAACGCAGGTGCTGCACAGCCAGTCTGGCTCTCAGCGCAGGTAGCCCCTTCGGGACCTGCGTTGCAAAGCAGGTAGCCTGTGTACTACCTGCTTTGGAAAACGAAAGTTGCGTTTTCTCAGTTTCCGGGTCACAATTTTCTCAAAAATTCACAGTTTTTGCTCAAATCAGAAGCTATCAGTCAAGTACACACTAAGGGATGACAAGGAGGATGAAAAGCTATCACTAAGAGCTTACAAGGATCCTTGTAGATCAGCTCTTCAAATCATGAACATACTCAGAAATGAGCTAGAGTAGCTGCCCTCTACTTCGCTTTTGATATAGTCAAAAGCTTTTCGATTTGGTACTCTTTTGTTCAGGAAATGAATAGCAAAATACTACAAACAATCAAACAGATACGATCCCCAGCGGAGTCGCCAGTTTGTTGTAGGGAAAAGTATCCGATTCGGATGACCCTATCCCACTCTAAGGGTGATAGTACCTCAGCAACAACTATAAACAAAACTACTTAAGGTTTACTTCTTTATGAAAGCAAGAGAGAATGAAGAAATGCACTAACCGTTGCCTTGCGCTTAATATTTGCTCCAATCTCTTCTCTCTGCTGCTTGCTCCTAGCTCTTTGCTCTTTTGCTGGCCCAGCTACAATGAGATCCTGCAAAATAACAAAGAAGGAAACTACAAGAAGCATGCATTCATAACTGATTCAAGGATTAGCATAAATCAAATATACAATCATCACAATACATCATTGAAACAAATGCATATAGAAGAACCTCAATAGCTTTTATTAATGGAAGAAGTAAAGTTCTGAGAAGGTTACAACCATTGAAGGCTCCAATCCAGCAACACCTCCCAGCAGAAAGAATTTCTCCTCTTCACCTCCTTCAAGAAATCACCCAATAGTTCTATAGTGAAACCAACATCATATCATTACTTTGCACAAAATTCCAGCCTCCTGAGCTCATAGGAGAGAGCTCAATATATAGATGAATTGAGAAAGGATGAGTCAGCTTGCAACTGATGTGTAGCTGCCTTGTGTCCTCTCTCTCTTCAGTTGATCTTCAGTTCTTGATTCCACTTGGAGAACCTTGCTTCCACTTGGAGAAACAGAGCCTCTGACTCATCACAAGGCGAAATCCCTGATCCAAGTGTCATTTTTGGAAGATTCCAGAGCAATGACTCAGTGTGCCACTTGTCCCATCTCACTCAGCGCAGGTGGCCTTTGTTCTACCTGCTTTGCAACGCAGGTACACCATGGAGGAGTTGAGTTTCAACGCAGAAGCCTAGTGGAGCACCTGCTTTGATTTCAGGATTGCTTGTTTTTTAGTGTTTTCAGGTGGAGAACTGATCTGAGAGCTGTTGGTTTGCTGACCTTGTTCCTCTAGGGGTAGGAACATCATGTTTAGGGACTTTGGATCCCTTGGATTATTGACAATTCATGCCTGATGCTACAAGGCACAAAATTGTCTATAACAGTCATTTCATTGGATTCCTAGGAATACCCTGCAGATTTCTATGTTCTTCAACCTAAGACCAACTTGGGAGGGCATCCTTTGATCTTGGGGAGACCTTGGTTGGCTACAACTGATGCCTACATAGGGTGTAGGTCTGGAAACATGACCATCGCTCATGGGGCTGAAACTAAACACATCAACCTATACCCCCTGCCAAACCTCTCCTAAAGTTGGAAAATACCTATTGGGATGATGAAGAACATGATTCAGAATTTATTCACCCAGTATTGACAATAGCCCAAGCCATGAGCCTTAAGGAAAATTTGGAGGAAAATCTAATAAATTGTCATATTTCTAATCTTGATTTTTCACAACATTTAGAGGGGCAATTTAGTCCTAATCTAGATATCATTACTAACTTGTAGAACTCTTATAAATATGATATAGAAACTAAATTACATTCATCCCTCTTATCTGCATTTCCTTCATATTCAATGATTAAATGGGGAGGTAAGATAATTGAAATTTCTTCTGGAAAAGCCCTAAATATCAATTCTGCCTTGACTCCTAAATAGAAGGAGCAATTAATTTAGACATTGAAATAATTTTTGGATACATTTTCTTGGGAATACACAGACATGAGGGGTATTCACCTGGATACATGCATTCATCATATCTACATAGAGGGAAATGCAAACCCTGTGAGACACCTGCAAAGGAAAATGAACCCCGCTTTGAGAGAAATTGTAAAAAATGAGTTGCAGAAATTGTTAAAAGTAGGGTTCATTTATCCTATTTCAGATAGCCAGTGGGTATCTCGTTGGTTATTGTCCCTGAAAATAATGGTAAATGGTGAGGGTGTGTGGATTATAGGGAACTAAACAAAGCTACATTAAAATATCACTTTCCTTTTCCTTTTATAGACCAAGTGCTAGACACTCTAGCAAGGAAGAGGTATTTTTATTTCCTAGATGGGTTCAGTGGGTACAACCAAATTAGGATAGCTCCAGAGGACCACGAGAATACAAAATACACATGTCCCTGGGAACCTATGCATATAAGGTACTACCATTTTTTTATGCAACGCACCAGCCACATTTCAAAGGGTGATACTTGGTATTTTCTTTGATCTTTTGCATGATTGTGTAGAGGTTTACATTGACTATTTTATAGTAATGGGTGATACTTTTGAAGAAGCTCTACATAACCTTAGTAGAGTTTTGCATAGATGTAGAGAAACTAATATTTCATTAAGTAATGAAAAAAATTCATGATAATGACTGAACGTATTATTTTGGGTCATCATATTTCTACTGCAGGAATTAAAGTCGATCTAGCTAAGATCGAAGTAATTGAAAATTTGTCCCCACTAACTAGTCAAAAGGGAGTTTGAAGTTTCCTTGGACATGCAAGTTACCACAAAAGGTTTGTTGATAATTTTACAAAGATAGCCTCACCATTGTTTAAATTATTAACCAAAGAATCTGAATTTCATTGGAGTGATGAGTGTCAAGCTGCATTTAATAAACTCAAGGAAAAACTTTCTTCAGCACCTGTCTTGAGAGGTCCAGATTGGAAATTTCCCCTTCATATTTACATTGATTCCTTTGATTCATCTATAGGAGCGGTATTGGGCAAAAGGAAAATCTCGTAACCCATGCTATTTATTTTTTTAGTAACAATTTAACTCCTACAAAACTGAATTACATCGTAACTAAGAAAGAATTCCTTGTTGTAATTTATGCTATTAATAAGTTTAGACATTACATCACTGGTTATGAAGTTTTTGTGCATATTGATCATTATTGTTGGGTCCCTATAATACTAGTGATTACCCCATTATTATTGTAGTTATACCCCTTATTTATATTGTTGTGCCCCCATTGCCCCCATATTGTTATTAATGTGCCCATAGAATCCCTCTATTGTTATTTTTGTGGCTTTATATTATTATTGTTAGGTCGGCTGGATTATACTGTGACTCCTTAGACTCCTATATATAGAAAGGAGGTTTTGTCATTTGTATCATCCAAGAATTGTTCATTTATGTAATGTAAAGGAGGTTGCCCCCTCGAAGAGGCTGAATTATAAGGAGTTGATCTATCTTTTCTATCTTTTCTTGAGCTAGTTTCATAACATTTGGTATCAGAGCTTTGGATTCTAGGGTTTCACTGCTCCAAACAAGTCATCGTGGAATTTTCGCTATAAATTTTTTTCTGTGATGTTTCAGAAGTCGCAAAAAAAACCCATTTGAGAAGAAATTGCGCTGAACCTTGGGTCCGAATTTCAGAGCTTTTCGCGCGATATTTTCGGAGATATGATCTGAGGAAGTTGGTCTTTTTGCAGACTCCTGAATTACACTCAAAACAGGTGACTTGGGGAAAATCGTCATAACTTTCTTTCTGAGCATCGGATTGAAATTCGTAAGAAGGTACAAAAAGAGGACAAACTGTAGTTTTCTTTTATATATTTTTCAGAGTCAAAGGTTGAAACAGTGACATGTGGCACTTCATACAATTTTGCTCTACTGAACTAGTCTATAATCAGGTCACTACGGGAGATTGTGCATAACTATTTCTTGGAGAATCCAATTTGGATCAGACTAGTGGCATTGGAAAGAGGACATAGAAGGCTACTATAGGTCACAATTCCAGAACTGGATGATTCGAAATTACAGAGATACATCAGATTCAATATCAGGCTTCTACAAAGTAAAAAAAGGTGTGTAGTTTTTTTTTTTAATTTTTGCATAAGCTTGGTTTGAAGGAATTCAAAGGGCATAGTAAAGCATTATTATCGGTAACTGATGCCCCGAGGAAAGAAAATGCAAACATCTAGTAAGGAACCTGACAGCTCTAGCATGACTCATGAAGAAGAGGAAGAAATGCTACATGATATATCAAAATTACAAGAACAAGTGCAACAAATGTCACGCTCACAAAAGCTAACAGATGCTAAGATAAATGGCGTGGAATCTAGGATAAAGGGCATGGAAGCTAAGATGGATGATATGAAGACAGATTTGAAGACAGACATGGCAGATTTGAAGACAGATTTGACAAATTTTCTACAAGAAATACTTACTAATGGTGAAAAGGTTGTAAAGGAAACTCATGATGTGAACAAAAGAAATGTTAATCATGAGTCCATAGACTCTAATGTTGGATCGAAGACCCACCATATTCCAAAAATCGATATGAGGAAGTTTGATGGCAAGGATCCCGCCACATGGATATTACAAATGGAGCAGTTCTTTGATCTCAATAATGTGCAAAACACACAAAAGGTACGTATGGAAACTTTATATTTGGAACCAAATCAGTTTGTATGGTATCAATGGCTTTGCTCTCGTAAATAATTATCACTTGGGTAATTTTTACGAAAGAATTGATAGCACATTATGAGGATACAAAAAGCAACACTTTTTTTAGCCAATTGATAAGTCTCAAACAAAAGGGTTCAATAATGGAGCACATTGAGGAGTTCCAAAAATTGAACATAAGGGTAAAAGATATTCCAGAGCAGCATAGGATTGATGTGTTCATAGGGTCTTTAAAAGATAATATCCAACATGATGTTCGACTTTGGGAACCTGATTCATTAGAGAAGGCATTCAGGTTAGCAAGAAAAATGGAAAGAAAAATTATGGCAACCAAGAAGCATACCACTCACAACTATAAAGATGGAAGTGCAATTGCCCCTAGTCTTCCACAACCTATAAGGTTGACACCACAAAAATTGGAAGAAAAAAGAGCAAAAGGGCTTTGTTATAGTTGTGATAGCAAATACACTAAAGGTCATAAGTGTGCTGAGAAGAAATTATTCTACATAGATTGTGAAGAGGAAGAAGAAAAGGAGCAAGAAAGGTCAAAAGAACAGGATATGCTCCAGGAACAAAGCCTAGATGAAGAACAAATAAATCTGACCATATCTTGTAATGCATTGGCAGGAATTACCACTCCTCAAACCATCAAGATAGAAGGACAACTCAAGAAGAAAAAGGTGGTAGTGTTGATTGATTCAGGAAGCACCCACAATTTTATTCATTGTAGGGTAGCAAAAGAATTGAATTGCTTCCTATATCCAGCACCAGAGTGTCAAGTGATGATTGCAAATGGAGGAACAATAAATTGCTCTAGAAAGTGCCATAATATCAAGCTATCCATGGGAGAATATGTATTGACTAGCCCAATGCTTTCCATTCCAATGGGAGGTGCTGATGTTGTACTAGGAGTCCAATGGCTACAATCCTTGGGTACAATAGCTTTTAATTTTCAAGAACTTTTCATTAAATTTTCTACGGAAGGAAAGGAAGTTGAATTAAGGGGTATTGCAGGGAAACCAGGAAAGATAATCAGCTCTAATGGTATGACAAAGCTTCTAAAAAAGGAGCAAAGGGGTGTAATTGCACAATTATGTTCGCTAGATGTTTCCACATTAGAATCACCTATTTCTCCAGATCTCCAAAAAGTCCTGGACAATCATTCTAAGGTATTTGAGACTCCCAAAGGTCTCCCACCTATGCGTGATCATGATCATGCTATTCATCTGATTCCAGGAAGTGTTCCTCCAAACATCAGGCCGTACAGATATCCCTATGTCCAAAAAAGTGAAATTGAACGTATGGTTGCAGAAATGCTAGAGGTTGGTATAATTCAACCGAGTCAAAGTTCTTTCTCTGCTCCAGTAGTATTGGTGCACAAGAAGGATGGATCATGGCGCATGTGTCCGGATTATAGGGAGCTCAACAAGCTCACTATTAAAGATAAGTTCCCCATTCCTGTCATTGATGAATTACTAGATGAATTGCATGGATTAATTTACTTCACCAAGTTGGATCTTCGTTTAGGATATCATCAAATCAGAATGAAGATTGAAGACATTCCGAAAACAGCATTTAGAACTCATGAGGGTCAATATGAATTTTTGGTCATGCGTTTTGGCCTTACCAATGCACCTTCAACATTTCAAGGTTTGATGAATTCAATTTTCAAACCATTCCTTAGAAAATTTGTGTTAGTATTTTTTGATGATATACTTATCTACAGCAAGCCTTGGAAGGATCATGTTGAACATGTTGACAGGGTGCTACAACTTTTGGAGGAGAAACAATTATATGCCAAAAGATCCAAATGTTTCTTCGAAGTCCAGGAGGTGGAATATTTGGGTCATATTGTATCTCATGAAGGAGTTAAGGTAGACCCTACCAAAATTAAAGCCATTAAGGAATGGAAAATCCCCACATCCATAAAGCATTTGCGCGGATTTCTTGGGTTGACAGGGTATTATCGCAAGTTTGTTAAGAATTATGGGAGAACAGCAGCACCTCTAACGACATTATTGAAGAAAGATGCATTTTCATGGACTCCGGAAGCAACAAAGGCCTTTGAACATCTTAAAGAGGCAATGTGCCAAGCACCAGTCTTAGCTACACCGGACTTCACAAAAACCTTTATTGTGGAATGTGATGCTTTAGGAAATGGAATTGGTGCTGTTCTAATGCAAGATGAAAGACCCATTGCTTTTGAAAGTCGTCCAATCAAGGGAAAGTTTCTAAGCAAAGCTATTTATGAGAAGGAAATGTTGGCAATACTCCATGCACTTAAGAAATGGCGACCCTACCTAATGGGAAGACACTTCAAGGTAAAAACGGATCATGATAGCCTTAAATACTTTTTAGAACAAAGATTATCCTCTGAAGAGCAACAAACGTGGGTCACAAAGATGTTGGGTTATGACTTTGAAATCATCTACAAAAAAGGGAAGCAAAATGTGGTGGCAGATGCACTCTCAAGGAAGGATGAGGATGTGGAAGCATTGTTGTGCGCTATTTCTATCATCCAACCAGATTGGATAAATGAAGCAAGGGAGGAATGGAAGAATGACGAAGAATTGTGGGCACTTATTCGAAAGCTACAACAAGATTCTAGTACGTCTGATACATTTAGCTGGAAAAATGATTCGTTATGGTACAAAGATCGCTTATACCTCTGTAAGAATTCCTAGCTAAAACAAAAGATTCTTATTGAATTGCACACTTCTCCCTTAGGAGGGCACTCAGGATTTTTAAAAACTTACCACAGGGTTAAGAAGGAATTTTTTTGGGATGGCCTTAAATCAGATATTCAAAAGTTTGTGGCAGAATGTTTGGTTTGCCAACAAAATAAAGTTGAAACAATTAAGACACCGGGTCTATTACAACCTTTATCCATTCCAAGCCAACGTTGGGAGGAGGTATCAATGGATTTTATCACAGGTTTACCCAAGTCTGAGGGAAAGAGTGTCATCATGGTGGTAGTTGACAGACTTACCAAGTATGCACACTTTTGTGCATTATCACATCCAATTAAAGCCAGTACAGTTTCTACTGCATTTATGGAAACAATTCAAAAGCTACATGGAAACCCAAAGATTATTGTAAGTGACAGAGATCCCATTTTCACTGGAAATTTTTGGACAAAATTATTTTCTTGTCTTGGTACTCAGTTAGCTCATAGCTCATCTTATCATCCTCAATCTGATGGGCAAACTGAGATAGTAAACAAATGTTTGGAAGGATATCTTCGTTGCTTTGTATCTGATAAACAGACACAATGGGTCAAATGCTTGCCTCTGGCTGAATGGTGGTATAACACTTTCTTTCATACAACAACAAAAATGACCCCATTTATGGCACTTTATGGGTATCAACCACCATCCATCACATCATTTTAAGAGAAAATTCTAAGGTTCAGGCAGTGGAACATCACATCGAACATCAAAAACAAGTCCTCCAACTCTTAAAGGATAACCTCGTGTTGGCACAGAGTAGAATGAAACAACAGGCAGATCAACATCGCAGTGAAAGAAGTTTTGATGTAGGTGATTGGGTATTCCTACGGCTACAACCATATAAGCAAATGTCCCTCAAGCAAGCTAAGAAGGATAATAAATTATCACCAAAGTATTATGGTCCGTACAAGGTGTTGCAAAAGATTGGTATTATGGCATACAAATTGGAGCTTCCTGCAGTTTCTCGATTGCACCCAGTTTTCCATGTTTCATGCTTAAAGAAGGTTATAGGCGACAAGCTCCCAGTTCAAACAATATTGCCAGAACTTGACGAAGAAGGAAAAAATATATTGGAACCGGAAGCAGTTATAGAAACAAGAACTCGACAGTTATGAAATCGATCAATTTCAGAGTACCTTATCAAGTGGAAGAACTTATCCGCTGAAGATTCCACATCGGAGGATGAGAATTTTATGCAGAAGTATCTAGAACTACTCAAGCGTTGAGGACAACACTTTTTTGAAGGAGAGGGGCATGTTGGGTCCCTATAATACTAGTGATTACCCCATTACTATTGTAGTTATGCGCCTTATTTATATTGTTGTGCCCCCATTGCCCCCATATTGTTATTAATGTGCCCATAGAATCCCTCTATTGTTATTTTTGTGGCTTTATATTATTATTGTTAGGTCGGCTGGATTATATTATGACTCCTTAGACTCCTATATATAGAAAGGAGGTTTTGTCATTTGTATCATCCAAGAATTTTTCATTTATGTAATGTAAAGGAGGTTGCCCCCTCGAAGAGACTGAATTCTAAGGCGTTGATCTATCTTTTCTTGAGCTAGTTTCATAATAATTATGCTATTTGATATCTCATGAACAAACCAGTCACTAATGGCAGGATTACTAGGTGAGGATGTCCTTGTAAATGATAACTTTCCTGATGAAAAATTGTTTTCTCTATCTGTTAAAACAACTTGGTTTGCATATATGGTCAACTACCTTGCTGCAGGAAAGTTACCCCCTATTTTTCATCTAGTCAAAACAAAACAATTATTAGGAAAAGTACTAATTACTATTAGGTAAAAGGAGACTTCTTTTTCACGGACCTGATTTGATTATTCGCAGGTGTGTCAGGGAGGACAAGATGTATGATAACTTGAGAGCTTGTCATGATGAACCTTGTGGAGGAGATTTTGCAGATAAGCAAACAGCCTATAAGATCCTCCACTCTGGGTACTATTGGTCAAGTCGTTTTAAGGATGCAAAGGAGTATGTGTGTAAATGTGATAGTCGTCAAAGAATAAGGCAACCTATCCAATCAGATGAAATGCCTTTGCAGCCACAAGTTCTTATAGAACCATTTGAGAGGTGGGCTCTTGATTTTTTAGGTCCCATCAATCTTATGTCCAAAGGTAAGAAGTATATTTTGGTTTTTATTGATTATGTGACGAAGTGGGTGGAAGCAAGAGCACTACCTAGAGCAACGGCGAAATCAGTGGTAGAATTTCTTTTTTCTGATGTTTTTGTGAGATTCGGGGTACCTTGGAATTATTATTGATTAGGGTACTCAGTTTGTGTCAAATCTTATGTAGGGAATTGTACAGAAATATCAGATTACTCATCGGAAGTCCACCCCTTACTTCTCACAGGCCAATGGGCAGGTGGAATCAAAAAATAAGGTGTTGGAGACAATCCTCACAAATACGGTGCAATTACAAAAGAAGGATTGGGCTTATCAACTTCCTGAGGCATTATGGGCCTACTGGATCACATGGAGGAATACCACTGGCTTCTCTCCATATGAATTAATTTATGGAAAACAAGTGTTACTGCTAATTGAATTTTAGATCAAAACTTTTAAGATGGAAGCAAATTTAGGTATAGACCTTAATGAGGCACAACAGCAGAGAATCCTCCAGCTCAATGAGCTATATGAGATTAGGCAGGATGATTTTCATCATACTGATCAGATTCAACACCAACAAGCTAAATGGCACGATATATACCTTAAGAAAAAGCAGTTCAAAGAAGGAGACTAAGTATTGTTGTTTGATTCTAAATTGAAAAATTTTAAAGGGAAATTTAACACACATTGGCTTGGCCCCTATGAAATTGAAAAAGTTTTTTATAATGGACCTGCTCAGGTCAAAACAATTGATGATGGGAATGTCACTTTCTTGGTTAATGGGCACAAACTCAAGCTATATCAAAAACCCCAATCTAAGGAGAAATTTGTGGAAAAAATTGTGAAGAAGAAAGAGTTGGAAATGGTGGGAGAAGGAAGCATTCCTTCTACTACCTTTTCCTAATTTCCTACTGATGCAATGAGCTCACTCTATTCCTCCTAGTGCTCAAAAAACTATGAGAGGAATGTCTATTGAGTACATGTTTATTCCTTTTTTCGTGCCCAATGGACTATTTATGGAAAATGAGCCCCTTGGATTCTTCTTTTTTGGTATTTTAGACTCTCTAAAATTGAAATCTGGAGAGCATGAACTACCCTGGGCTCGTTAAAATCACAGGACAATAGATCCTTTGGATCCTCAAAATAAATTATGTTTTTCAGTTAATTTTTTGATTGCTTGTGTTGGACTAATGTGGGATTTCTTAAGTCCCTCCTTCCAACAATCTTGGCCCATTGACATTAGCGAATTATTTGGGTGCAAGATCAGAGTCTTGTGATGCCTTGAAGCTTGTATGCCTTAATTACAGGTTATCTCACTAGCAACAATGGGGATTCATTATCGCTCCTTGAGTGTTGGATCCTACAATCGGTTCAACATCAGCTCATAAATTCACACCTGATAGGATGCATCATATGTACCTTGGTCCTCACTCTCATTAATGGTGATGGGCCTCACATTGGTTAACAACTAACCTTAATGGTTGGTAATCCAATGAGATCATTGCACATTCAACATCAGCACCTCCATTCATGTGCAATGAACTATACAAAAAAGGGGAAGAAATGGTTTCCTGCAGAAGTTTAGCAGTTGCAGTTCCATTTCCTGTAGCAACACCATTGATTTCCTAAAGAACAAAGTATAGATAGAACATTATTCCAAAATAATATGAAAAATTACTAGTCATTTTCATTATTAATAGAGACCATGAACTATACAATTGTGCATATGATGTGATTTCAAGGTGGGTTATTATTTCAAGACCAATATCAGTCATCATCTAAGTACTGGACCATTGAAAGGTAAGGTTGGTAAGGTATGATTAGCGACAGGATGCTTAAGGTAAAAGGTAATGATACTTTAATTCTTAAATTTTGCATGAATGTAAGTCATGGTAACCCTTGCAGAAGAAGGTAGCTACGAGTCGTTATGTCATAAATCGAGTTCCATTCCTGACCATCATTGCTTTGACACGTCCTTTGGATATCTTTACAAGATTTATCCTATAGGATGGATCATGATCAAAATCATTATCATGCACTATGTTTTTCGAAAGTTGCCACATTTCCTAAATACTTCCAAATTTAAACTATCGTTGTCGAGTTTTTTTTGCGCTAAGTCTTAGAGGCATCTCTGTGAGCTGAATCAACTATGTTCTCTCCCATCCCTAGCTATGTTGAACACGTGTTCAATTGTCAGGTTTGAACCTCAGGGTCCCACATTATTGGATGTCGACCCCCGAAGTAAAGTGAGACTGGAGAAGGCAAGGTGGTTGCCTCTATTTTTGAAATTTAGTGAGCATAATTCGGAGGTAACAAAGTCCTTTGCTCTAAATCTAAATGACGACAAAGCGCAGGTGGGGAATGTTAAATTTAGGTTGACAGAGGATCTAATAGATCGATCTTGCGGCATCCCACAGGAAGGGGAGTGTTGGTTCAATAATCATAAGTTTAACAAAGAAATTTGTGCACCCTTCCTCCGAAAAGAACATGCAAATATTGATTTGAGCAAAGCAATCTCACAAGATTTCCTTAGAAGTAGGTATTGGCACCTTTTGTTTTTCATGCAGAAATACATAACCTATTAAGGTTTTTTGGGCTAGAATTTTTGTTTCATATGCATCTTCTTGGCCACTTCCGAGACAGGCCTTTTAATTTTCCCTGCTATTTAAGAATGTCCCTGATGAAAATTTCCACTGTTGCCAAGGCAAGGGCAACCCACATAGACGAAAATTTTTATCACCATGGGTTGATAAAAATTATCATGAAAAATGTTCTACAAAAGAAGAAGAAAACATGGGAAGAATTATTGTTAGAGAATTACTTCCTAGAGGATGAGAAAGACCCTAGCTCGTCGGAACCCAAGGAGGAAGAGACAGAAGAAAATCCAAAAAAGAAACCCTGAACCCATGGTCCGTTGATAGAAGAGGAAGTGGTGGTGACTAGGGATGTTTTAGGGAAAAATTCCAAGTTTAAGGGCCCTTCTACCCCTGCCAAGTTATTTACAAGAAGCCAGGTTGTGAAGCTCGAAATAGAGGAAAATGCAAAGGAAGGGGTACTGCCAATTAAAACTGATAAAAAGAGTAAGAGGTCTCAAGACTTGTCCAAAAGGAAAGGGAACTGATGAGCCTCATAAATGGGTAATTATATAGGCTCATTTTACCTCCTAGCCTAGTTGAATCAACCATTCTATTAGCTTATTATATGATTTTCTGATTATATTTATGCTTATAGGGTGAGTTGAGTTAGTTATTATGCCATGTGGTCTAACATGTATTTAATGCAGATTATTGATGGATTTCGAGGTCAAAGTCAAGGATCCAGTGGTCAAATTATAGCAATAACTAAAAGTATACAAAGAATAGGACTTATAGGAGGGAATCCCCCTCATTTATTACTCCTCACTTTGAATCCCCCTTCATTCAGCTCAGAGGACTAGCAGTCAAATCATGCACTAGAAGGTAGCCGAGCAAGTGGAAGATGATTGATAGTTATCTTGAGCTTTGGGAGCCAAGCCTCCCTAATTTTAAGGAATCTGTTGGTAGCTTCAGATGTATAAGTAGAGAGGCCTAGGGCATCACTAGGATCATATTTTTTTTGTTGGTGTAAACTCTGCTCAAATTTCCAGCTTACTATTTTATGACAGTTTTATGTAATCTTGCTATTTTCTGATAATAAAGATGGAATCCTTTTTGAGCTAGCACTGAGTTACCTCAAAGGGCTGAAGCTCTTGGGTTAGGGCCCAATCCAAGCATCCAAGATTCTCTTTACTTGTATTTGTATGATTTACTTCAGTTTGTAAATTAATTTTTTGTTAGATGTATTTCTCTTATGGTTAAGAATAGGTTGCTTTTGATGATTTAGTAGCTTGCTTCCATTTATGCTTTCTGCAAAAAGTTAAGAAGTGACCAAAGAAGATTAAAAAGGCTAGAAAGAGTGCCTTGGCCTCTCTTCATCCCTCTAGGACCATGATTTGAGGCAAATACTCTCTTGTTGCCCCAAAAACACAGGTTTTCCTCATTCTTAGGACTTCTAGTGTTTGCAGCTCTCTATTAGGTTGATAGTCCAGTTTTGCTTTGATTTAGCTCTCTTTATCATGTTAAATTCCTTATATGCAATATTCCTTTTGCATGTTTTCCTTTCTTATAGCATTCCCTTCTACACATCATAATTTAGGCCATTTTAATGCAAAACTATGTTTTTCCTAGGATGTACTCATTTCATTAGTTGCTTGATTTTCTTGGTTGACTATCAGTTTCTATGTAGCAGATATCTTCCAGCAGTAGGCCAAATTACCAGAAATCAGACCCTCCATCTGATCCATGCCCTATAGGTCTCCCAAACCTCACCTCAATTCAGACCTAGTTTCCTTCATTTTTCATATAACTTCTTCCTCTCTCCTTGAGCAAACCCAATCATCTTTCTCTCTCCTCGTGATTCATGGTCAACCTTAGGTGCCCTAACACCTCATTCCAACCTTCATACACCTTTTCCACCCACTCTGACACCCTCGAAACAGTGAAAATTTCTCTCATCCTCCTCCTGTAGGCCTCCTGTAGTTTCCTTGTTTTCCTCCTGTAGTTTTCCTGTGTCCTCCTGTAGTTCTTCCTGTAGACTTTGCTTTCAAGGCTGAGCGTGGGAAAAGCCTCCAGAAGGCCACCTAAGAACTCCTAGCACCCATCCACACCATCCTATATCCTCCCAAGCTCCAAAACCTCCCTCTAACACCACCTGTTCGCTGCCACACTCACACACAATAAATTAGATGTATGTTAAATTCACATAAAAATCCAAAAATATGTTTTTTGCTTATTTACTTCCAGAAATAGCATGGTTAGATGTTGTTTACTTCCTTGAGTAGGTAATGGTATTTATTTCATGGTTTTCATAAGTGTTTTTGGCAAAGGTAGGATTAGCTTGTTAATTAGGGTTTACTAGATTTTGCTTTACATTCGAGTCTTTCTCCTTTATGCAGTTAGAGTAGCATCTGTAGAGTAATATTTTTTGCCTTTCATCACACATAGAGCTTCTTCTGAAATCCATAGAAGTTGGCTTGAGCTCCTAGTGATCTCACGCCAACTGACCCAATGACAACCTACAGTGAAAACTAGTACTTGTGCATATAGCACCAATGCTTCCAAGTTTGTTATGAACTACCAGGTTGATAAAAGTAAAGTTGGCAGCCCAGGAGTTGCAGCATTCTTGCTGCAATACTAGTGCTTACCACTTTTTGGCTCCATTTCTGGGGAAGTGTTAGAGTATTATGTGATTACTGCTTTATTCTATTTCCTATTGCAACATTCTGCTAATAGTTTATTTCGAAAAAAGTAGACTAGTCATTTCTTTTCTTTCAGTTCTGCATTTCCTTGCTTTCCTTTTCAATTCTGCAAATTTCCATTCAGAAAGTTCATTTCAAATAGTTTCAATTTGTTTTGTTCAATCACAATTTCAGTTTCTGCAGGTACTTTTAGTGTGGGGAAAAAGAAACAAAAAAACCAACCAAAAATATTTCCTTTCATGCCTCGTAGGAGTAGAGATAACTTAGGAAATTTTTTGCCCAACACCCCACTGCTTCACACAGCCAACCTTCTCTCTTCTTCAGTGGCTACAATTAAGAAGAACCCTTAGGTGAACATCCATACATATTTGAAGAACCTATAGGGGAAGAAGAAGAAGAAACCATTCCTTTGGAGCCAATGGCTGAAAACATAAATGCTAGGGGAAATGGAGAGAGAATAGAGGGTACCTTCCCCATTCAGGAGACCAATGGGGAGACCAAAATGAAAAATATAAGTCCTTCAACCCTACCTCACTTCCATGGTCTGACTACAGAAGATCCTCACACTTTCTTGTTTGAGTTTGCTATCATCTGTCGAACTTATGACTATGTAGAAGACAAGAAAAAGTTGAAACTGTTCCCTTCTACTCTCAAGGACACACCCTTGCGCTGGTTCATGGGATTACCTAGAAATAGCATCACAACTTGGGCTCAGATGCAGTAGGCCTTTAACAACAAGTATCGATACTATTGTAGGTCAAAAGATAGTAAAGAAGAAATCTTTTGAATGACCATAGGAAGTCATGAGTCCCTAGAAGACTATGAAGCGAGGTCCCAGCTCAGTTACAAAAGGGTCAGGTGTACACTTGACCCTAAGCCTCTGAAGTTGGTTCTACTCAGGGGAATCCGGGAAGACCTTTTAGACACCCTCTATCTACTGGTCGAGGGAGACATCTACCAACTATCCTATGAGAACATAAAGACTGTTTTTAGAAACCATTCTAGAGCAGCCAAAAAGAAAGGTAGGGGGAGTCAACCCATAGCCAGTAACTCTTCTTCCAATTCATCCATTAAAGGTGAAATTGGAAACATGTTGGAAGACTTCAAGAGTGAGATGTTGCAGACTCTTGCCATGCAAATGGATACCTTACATATCAAAAGAAAACAAGAGGAAGCAGAGAGGGCTTTGGCCATTCTTTTCCCTAGATGCACCAGGAGGCATCCTAGGAATGAATGCCCATTAAAATCTATAGAGGTTTGTTCAATTTTTGAAGAATATCATGCTACAAATAAGTGCCCTTCCTTGCCCAGACTTAATGTTTTATACCAAGGGGCCGAAAGAGTCACTGAAAAGATCTATTACATAAGCCAAAGGAGGACGCATGCACCTAGACCATACTAGCAGGGGATGCAAGGGACATTTCAAGCATACTACAACCCCAACCAAGTCACCTCCATACCTTCTTGGGGATCCCCTAATTATCCTTCCTGGTCCAAGCCTCCTCCTTGGTCCTTCACATCTCAATATCATGCCCAACCAGCCACCCACTCATTTCAATCCTATGCTCAGCCACAACCTCAGTGGAATGCATCTCATCAGTTGTGGAGGCCCCAATACAACTCTCTTCCCTCTCTTCTACCTCCACCACCTACCCAACCACAACCATTACCTTCTGCTCCATCAAGGCAACCCCAAATGCCTACCCAGCCAAATCCAAACCCAAACAATAGACAAGCTCAACAAGTGTATAGTGGGGAGCCATCATGCCCAACTTATGCTATGGAGATTCAAGAAATTAACTTGCGATCTGGGAAAGTTCTCCCAGATAGCCAGCCTCCACCCAGGGAGGTTGAGGAAGATAAAAAGGAAAGCGAACTTCAAGCAAATCCAACCTTTCCTGAGAGACTATCCATGACAATCCAACGCACACCAGAAGAGACTGAACTCCTGGGAGAATTGAAACATTTATGTGTGAAGATACCACTTCTACAAGCCATAAAAGATGTGCCTATCTACAATAGGTTGATCAAAGAGAAGTGCTTTAGGCATCCAGGAAGGCGCAAGAGAGATTCCCTAACCATCAATGTCATAGGACAACTGTCTGACATGATGTTGGGGCAGATAATCTTTCCAAAATATGTAGACCCTGGAAGCCTAGTAGTTGATGTCCACATCAATGGCACAATTGTTCCACATACCTTGATTGACCTGGGAGCTGCCATTAATGTGATGACAAAGGACACAATGCTCAAGCTTAACCTCCAAGGATTCTTGAGGAATACCACGACAATGTTGCAGCTAGCAGACTACTCCATAGTGACCCCTGAGGGGATTATGGAAGATGTGATGGTTTCCATTGATTCTTGGGAGTACCGTGTTGATTTCTTAGTTCTCCAGCCAAAGGAAAAAAATCACAGGGTATCCTCTCATTCTGGGAAGACCCTGGTTGGCTACAACCGATTCCTACATCAACTACCAAGTTGGGAACATGACCATAAATAACGGGCACATGTCCAAGTAGTTAACCCTATTTCCTCCTGCCCAACCCTTGCTAGAACATGATCTACCTCTCTGGTTGGAGGAGGAGGATGAGGATGAAGTTTATTTTGTACCACTTTGTACATTAGAAATCGCCATGGGGGGACATCCACAAGATGAGGATGATATGATTGAAAAATTGATTTAGAATCCACCTCCCGGTGTATCACCATTAGAAGACATAGTAAGAGAAACCCAAAACAAATTCTCAATTGATCTCTATGTGGCTGATCCCACTTCTCTCCGTGTTAAAAATATAGAGTTTGGCCCAAAATCAATCCATCCCTATCTACTTCCTAAGAGAAGGGGCTATGCAGCATACTGAGAAAACATCTAGATGCCTTCGCCTGGAGTTATAAGGATATGAAGGGAGTACACCCTTTAGTATGTACTCATCATATATACATCAAGGAAGGTTGCAAGCTAGTCAGGCAGCCTCAAAGGAGGATGAACCCAACACTTAAAGATATTGTTAAGGAAGAACTACAGAAATTGCTTGATGCAGGATTCATCTATCCCATTTCTGACAGTGAATGGGTCTCTCCTTTGGTGCTAGTGCCAAAGAAAAATGGTAAGTGGAGAATCTATGTCGACTATCGGGAATTGAAAAAAGCCACTAAAAAGGACAATTTTCCTTTACCTTTCATAGATCAAGTGTTAGACGGTCTGGCAGGGAAAAATTTCTTCTCCTTCCTGGATGGGTTTAGCGGGTACAGTTAGATTCAAATTAGCCCAGAAGACTAGGATAAGACAACTTTCACTTGTCCTTGGGTTACCTTTGCATACCAGCTCCTTCCTTTTGGTTTGTGCAGCACTCCAGCCACTTTCCAAAGAGTGGTATTGAGTATATTTTCTGAACTCGTTCATGATGCAATAGAAATATACATGGATGATTTTACTCCTTATGGCTTTGACTTTCAGGAAGCTTTATCTAACCTAGGAAAAGTGCTAGATAAGTGTATTGAGATGAACCTATCCCTCAGTCTGGAAAAATGTGAATTTTTTATGACTTAAGGGACTGTGCTAGGACATGCAATATCTCAACAAGGACTACAAGTGGACCCTAACAAAATTGCCATCATCCAAAGGGTCCCACCTCCTCAAAAGGTGAGAGATGTCAGAAGTTTCCTAGGCTTATCTGGATATTACAGAAAATTCATTAAGACTTCAGCAAGCTAACCTCTCCTTTGTTTAGCCTCCTAGGCAAAGATGTTGAGTTCATATGGTCGGAAAACTATCAAGAAGCCCTAGATACCTTGAAGAGCAAGCTACTGACCACCCCAATTCTGAGAGGCCCAAACTAGGCCCTACCCTTTCACATTCACGCAGATGCCTCGAACAAAGCAATAGAAGTAGCCTTAGGACAAATTGATGACAATTTACCTTATGCCATATACTTTATAAGCAAAAACTTTTCAAAGGCAGAGTTAAACTATATAGTAACCGTGAAGGAACTCCTAGATGTCGTGCATTCCTTAAACACATTCAGACATTATATCATAGGCTATCAAACCTTTGTGCACACTAATCATGCTGCAATTAGATATTTAATGAAAAAATCAGATGTAAATGCTCGCATTATTAGATGGTTGTTTTTACTGCAACAGTTTGATCTGACCATTATTGATAAGCCTGGTAAAGAGAATGTTGTTACTGACTTTTTATCTAGAGTAAGTTTGCCTGCAGGTGAAGAAGGAATGGTGGATGACCAAATTCCAGATGAACACCTATTTGCTATATCTGTATTGTCTACATGATTTGCTGATATAGAAAACTACTTGGTTTCAACACAATTCCCACCACACCTATCCTCAAAACCTCTCTGAGGCACCCTAGTTGTTTTCGGAAAAAAAAAAACGAAAAAATGAATTTTTATTGCATTGCAGGTTTTCCGGAGGATTACAAGGAGCAGAAGAAGGTGCCAAGGGGGCACTGACATCCATACCAGCATCCATGTCATCTCCTCCACACCTTCCTCCGTCATTATTGGCATCCCTTTCACCCCACTATACCTCTTCTTCCAAAACTATGTTTTGTACAGGAGGCTCTTGTAAGAATTACAGAGACCCAAAAGTGTCTACAAGAGGTATTTTGAGGGACAAGAAAAGCTTCATAAGGAACCTATTATCCCTCTTACCATATTCAACCCTCCTTGCCATCATTTCCAAGCCTGCATCACACTCCAAGCATCATTATTTTTTTTCCTTCCCAAGAAAAACACAGAAAAATAGTTTTTTAGTTTTGAAAAAAAAAACAAAAATAAAAGGAGGAAAAGGCACCATCAACTTTACCTTAAGCTTACCTACTATCCCTCCATCATTCATCTCCACCTCTAGCATCATTCTTGAGCTCTAAGCATAGGGAAATAGCTGAAGTTTCAAGGGAAGAAGCAGCTACAGGAGCTCCTGTAGGAATTCCTGTAGCAGCTGATCCCATAGAAGTCCAACACCAGCAGCAAGAGAGTGCACATCTGTAGGTTGGAAAGGCACATGCAGCTCAGCTCCAGCAAAATAAGAACCTACAAAAGCACACAACAACACATCAGCAAGCAGAGACAACATGCATGAAGGAAAATGAAGGCATGCAGCAGAGAAAGCCATAGCACCTCACAGTCGATGGCAGCAAATACACTCGAATCACAGGTAAGTAGCTAAGTCACTCCTCTATCTACATTTGTGTAATTAGGAATCATACAAAGGCAATGAGATGGTTGAGATCGAAAGAGGGAAAGGTGGCTAGTTAACTTGGCCACCTTCATTTCTTTGACTCCACTTAACCGAGATGTCACCTAGACGTGCGCACAGTCAACTCAAGCAAAAGATGTGAAGGACAGGTAGTGGGAGGAAAAGTTAACTCCGGTGAAGTCATGAGGGGATGATTACGAGGGGGGTCATGATGACCAAGTAGGTGGGGACCAACGGTCCTAATCAGGGCAATGTACACCTTGCCAGCTCAACACTCATAACTGAAACTAGCCATAAAAGGTAATGAGCACTCCTCTCTGCGCATTCTCACCACCTTTTCTTCAGTTTCTCTTCATAACTTAGAAACACAGCAATATTTTCATGCCCCCACAGCCTCGTATCCACCATCCTCCATTGATTTCCTCCATATTTTTTCTCTCGGCATTTTCTACTAGAGCACCTACAGGAAATCTACAAGAGGGACAGCGGGCTTCTACAAGAGGAGCAGTGGATCATTTTGAAGGGAGGAAACATGATTTTTGGCACGAATTTTAGTTTGAAGAGGTAGGGTTCATGAATGCCCTCTGTTGAATATTAAAATTTGAAAGAATTGGTCTCAAATTGAAGATGAAATGAGTCTTTGAGAGGGTAGAAAAACATAAAATATATATATCTTCTTCTTTTTTAAACACGGTCCCCTTTGTTTTTCTATTTCGCTCAAAATTCTTTGTCTCCACCTCCATATTTGGTTTTTCAAAAGAAGTACAAGCAGTATGATAGGGGGGTTTATGATAAAAAGGCTCCACTATACTCCATGCACATCCTCAAGTGGTGGAAGTCTTCACAAGGGAAAACTGGATGAATTTCTTTGAGAGGATTAAAGGGTTTGATGATGAAATTGCCCATGAATTTTCTCTCTCTCCATTCCCTCACACAAGAACTCATGCTACTATAACCATTAGAGGCCTCTCCATTGAAATAACTCCTGAATTCATTAGTAGGGTCACTACCCTTCCTCTTGGGCTGCCTTGGAGTAAAGATGAGAAACCACTTGGCCAGGCTGCCAAGAGGAAATTTTTCCAAGATAATGAAACCTTTGTTGAAGACAAACATTGAATTAGGATAGCCAGTATACCATATCCCTGGGATGAGCTTAGCTGCCAAGTGATCAAATACATTTCTTGTGAGGGGAGACACAGCATTGTTTATGGATATCATTTCAAAATCCTACAAGAATTGAGATATGGTATGGATATCCCAACATATCAAAAGCTTAGTATCCCTTACTTTCTCCTGCAGCCCCTCATTGACTCCAGCACCAAGGTACAAGCAAGAAATTCACAGCAGCTAGCTCACCATGGCATAATCAAGATCCTAGTAGAAGAAGCCCTCCATACCCTTACAATCCCTATAGCATGGGAAGTTTTCATAAATATGACAGCTAAGGATGAAATCAAGGCATTAACCTATGATGTCAGTCCTGCTATCAGTGAGGAAGGAGAATATCAAGGAGAAGAAGATGAAGCCAATGGTAGCATAGCAGAGAAAGAGAGGGAGGAGGAAAGAAAAGAAAGAGAGGAGGAGAGAGTTGAAGGGACAGAGCAGGAGGAAGAAAAAGACAGAAAAGGGAGAAAAGGAGGCAAAGAGGGCAGAGCAAAGAGAAGAGTCCCCTGAAACTTTGGAAAGAGAAGTGGCAGCTGCCCTCACTTCCCTCAATACACCAGTCAAGCAAAAGCAAAAGAGGAAGAGAAAAAACTCCATGTATTTCATGGCAAGGAAGAGCACCAGAATTAAAACAGGCAAACCTCAGCCCTTTTCAAAGACTACCATTACCATTGAAGATTCACCATCTGCCAAGGTGAAAGAATCTCCTTCTAAGACATCTGTTGGGCCTCAAAATGGTCCCTATTTTCACTCCATTATTCACCAATATCTTCACATTTCACCTTCATTCCACCTCCACATCATTCCATTTACCTCATTATTGGGTTATAACTATGCTTTTCCAAAGTTTATTAATTCTTAACATTTTTAAGTGAATTTATGGCTAAACTTTAGAAAATAATATGCTTATACTTATACCTAACAATTAGAATGAGTTTGTTGACATGTGTAGGCACAAAGGAAGCTTCCAGGGCATCTTTATGTGGCCTTGAATGATCAAATTCGAATTTGATAAGATAAGCCTCATGGAAAAGATCATGGAGAAAATCATGGACCTCATGGAGGAGATCATGGAGGATAGGGTTATGTGTCTAGATGGTTGAGAAATGTATGGAACTAAAGAGAGATTAGTGGATCATCATTATGAGTTTGTTATCTCATCTCATTGTATAAATAGGAGTACCTTCTCCATTCCAAGGGGAGGACTCTTAGAGCATGTATCCAAACTTATGATGGAATAGAATAAAGCTTCATTTTACATATATTTCCATTATGTAGTTTTAGATTTAATTTTCCTTAATGTAGTATATGGAATAATTTGTCTTGTTCTTAAGAGAATTGAGCTCACTCTAAAAGGATGAGAGAAACATTTTATTTCATATTAGATCTTATTTCATTTACTTGTTTAGATGTTTGAGGATCTGTTTGTGATTGATGAATGAGTTTTAAATTAGAATCTAATCAGCATATGAGAGGACAACTAAGGGTCTAAGTTAGGCTCTCTCTCTCTATTTGATTTGTATGATAATTGAAATTCATTCTTTTGCTTTTATGTTTCAAGTATCATATGAGGAGATACCAAGAGTCTAAGTTAGGCTCTCTCTCCATTGATTTATATGGTAATTGAAATTCATTCTTTTGTGCTTATGTTTCAAGTCATTTCATTTCTTATGCTTATGAATGAATCTTAGTTTAGTTTGGATTAGTACATGAGAGGACAATCAAGAGACTAAGTTACTTGAATCTGAACAATAATTAAGTTCATTCTCTTGTCTTCATTTCAAGTTTTTAGTTTCATGTAATCAATGATTTCTCTATGATACTGTAGGGAAGGACAACCAGGACCTCCTTAGTTAGGAGCCTCTTCCCTTGCATATTATATTGAATCATAAATAATTTAGTTAGACATAGAGTTAGTTGCCTACTCTTGCATATATTTTGCTGGCACCATCACAAGCTTACGAGGTTCCCTGGTTGATAATTTAATGCAGCAATTTAAGCCCAATAAATTGCCCAACATTTTGGCGTCGTTGCCGGGGATCGAACCCGGGTCACCCGCGTGACAGGCGGGAATACTCACCACTATACTAACATGCTTCCCGAAAAAGTAACCAGCAACATCGGGAATTCTTTTTTTTATTATTGTATTTTTAATTAAAAAAAAAATGATTATTGTATTTAAAAAATATATATATATATATTATTGTATTTAAAAAAAAAAACTAACTTCTTTAAACTAACTTCTTTTAGAAATTTTCTTTATTAGGATTTGATAAATAAAATTTTGTTGATTTTTAAAATATTTCAACTTAAATAATAAATTAAAACATTTATGTTTTTAATTTATTGTTTAAAGAAAAATCTAAAAAATAAATAAAATCAACATATATAAAAAAAATTATGTTTTCATTAAAATAAAATAAAAAAGATAAAAAATAAAAAAATTCACACAGCTTTGCAAATAAAAAATAGGATACTTGGAAACACATTTCGAAAATCGATTGGAGGATTCTCAAGACGATAATTATTTCTGATAGCTTTTAGTTGGCATCACATCTTTCTGTTATATGCTTTATGATGCACTAATATGCAGGACAGAATTGCCAAGCACATGAGTTATCTGACACAAACAGGGAGTATTATTTTTCACGGTTGTTTTTAAGATTGGATTGAAATTGATATCATGAATTGAGTTACTTTCAACACTTTGATTTTTCCTAAATCTGTTTTATTTGGTATGAAATTTTTGCGTAAGAATCATGAAGAAAATGCGCAATTCTTCTTGAACAAACTTATGTTTTCTTTCTGCCAAGGTTTTTACAGGTTACAGGATAACAAAGTGATCATTCAAGAGATTACATTGTGACGACAATTAGTCTTCCAAAGACTAAATTCATGAAAAATTCTGAAGACAAATCCATCTCCACAACCACTACCTTCCACCTCCCTTTCTGAAAAAGATTTTGAATTCCACCAATTGTACATCCATAAAGCGTGACACTTCCATATCCATTTTTCACAGCAAGAGTTCTTATTCATACATCATGCATTTCCTTACATCCATTCCTTACAAGCATATTGTCATTTTCCATGTCATTACCATTCCCCTTCATTTCCGCCAATAAAAGCCTGCTTGAGTCAAAGTCCTAGAGTCTAAAGTATCATTGAAAAAAACACCTAGAGGCTTGCATGCCTTAATGGCAAGTACTCTTGCCAATGAACAATGGGAGTACATTAATATCCCTTGTTCGTTGGATCTTGTAGGTGACTCGACCACGAAAAATTTATTCGTACCTACAAAGATGTGTTAGGCATCCTGACTCCCATTGGAATCAATGGTGGGAGTTCTTGTGTTGGCTAGGGGCATTCATTAACGGCCACTAAGTCAACAAATGCTTGCTATGTTCAACATCGACACATTTAATCACATAGTAAGATTTGTGCCATTGAGCGTTGAAGACTTAAAGACCCATATTTTGTAGCAAATGAAGCCAATTTCTTTTCATTGTTTTTCAGTTTGCCATCACTTGAGGACAAGTCAATCAATAAGGCTGGGAGGGAAATGTAACATCTATATTTTGTATAACTTCCAAGCCTTATTGATTTTCAGCCATATTTAGCAGACTCATTGGATTCCTCATCCAGCAGCAAATACGACTTTCAGTCATGTTCAGCAGACTCCTCAGATTCATCATCTAGTAGTAGAGGATCCAGCAGCCTATACGATAATACAGATCCATCTTTCATCCACAACTTGAAGAAGCAGCTTCAGAGCAGAATTGTGGCAGCTAAACATGCATGATTCATCCATGATTTTCCCAACCAGGTAAAGAGGACTATGAACAACAGTGTTTGCCACCACACGTGCACAACTCTCATCCATTTTTGGAAGGGTAAGTTAAGGTATGATATTTTCTAACTTTTAACCATTAAATTCCTTGAAAAGTTAGAATAATAATTTTTGGAAAACTTCACTTCCTTTCCCCATTTCACATAACTATCCAAACCATCTGTTTAAGGGGAAAGATACATTTACATACATGCTTTGTCACATTCATATATCACATTCTAAACCCCACTTACCTTCAAAATATATTCACTATTACATGAGCATACAAATGGCTTTGACAAAAGTATTTAAAACATAATTGGATGCCTATACAATCATGGTTGTTACACAAGAACCAACCATGATGCATTCCTACAAAAATACTCTCCAACAAAAATCACATTATCAATATGCAAATATCATACATTGAATGCAACAAACAAAATATGGTTGAAACACAAGAACCAACCAAGTTGTAATTCATCAAAATAACGCTTTGCAAAAGTTATGTAAATGATATCATGCAGAGTTTAAGCCAAAGCTCAAGTACCAAAAAGTAATGTAATAGATTGCATGAGGACATGCAATACCTTCAGTTTGGGGAAGATGTTGGGCCTCAAAATGGTCCCTATTTTCACTCCATTATTCACCAATATCTTCACATTTTACCTTCATTCCACCTCCACATCATTCCATTTACCTCATTATTGGGTTATAACTATGCTTTTCCAAAGTTTATTAATTCTTAACATTTTTAAGTGAATTTATGGCTAAACTTTAGAAAATAATATGCTTATACTTATACCTAACAATTAGAATGAGTTTGTTGACATGTGTAGGCACAAAGGAAGCTTCCAGGGCATCTTTATGTGGCCTTGAATGATCAAATTCGAATTTGATAAGATAAGCCTCATGGAAAAGATCATGGAGAAAATCATGGACCTCATGGAGGAGATCATGGAGGATAGGGTTATGTGTCTAGATGGTTGAGAAATGTATGGAACTAAAGAGAGATTAGTGGATCATCATTATGAGTTTGTTATCTCATCTCATTGTATAAATAGGAGTAACTTCTCCATTCCAAGGGGAGGACTCTTAGAGCATGTATCCAAACTTATGATGGAATAGAATAAAGCTTCATTTTACATATATTTCCATTATGTAGTTTTAGATTTAATTTTCCTTACTGTAGTATATGGAATAATTTGTCTTGTTCTTAAGAGAATTGAGCTCACTCTAAAAGGATGAGAGAAACATTTTATTTCATATTAGATCTTATTTCATTTACTTGTTTAGATGTTTGAGGATTTGTTTGTGATTGATGAATGAGTTTTAAATTAGAATCTAATCAGCATATGAGAGGACAACTAAGGGTCTAAGTTAGGCTCTCTCTCTCTATTTGATTTGTATGATAATTGAAATTCATTCTTTTGCTTTTATGTTTCAATTATCATATGCGGAGATACCAAGAGTCTAAGTTAGGCTCTCTCTCCATTGATTTATATGGTAATTGAAATTCATTCTTTTGTGCTTATGTTTCAAGTCATTTCATTTCTTATGCTTATGAATGAATCTTAGTTTAGTTTGGATTAGTACATGAGAGGACAATCAAGAGACTAAGTTAGTCTCTCTCTCTACTTGAATCTGAACAATAATTAAGTTCATTCTCTTGTCTTCATTTCAAGTTTTTAGTTTCATGTAATCAATGATTTCTCTATGATACTGTAGGGAAGGACAACCAGGACCTCCTTAGTTAGGAGCCTCTTCCCTTGCATATTATATTGAATCATAAATAATTTAGCTAGACATAGAGTTAGTTGCCTACTCTTGCATATATTTTGCTGGCACCATCACAAGCTTACGAGTTTCCCTGGTTGATAATTTAATGCAGCAATTTAAGCCCAATAAATTGCCCAACAACATCCATAACCTATGAAAGGGGGGCTCCAAGATCTTCTATATGGAAGGGAAAGGCAATACTACAGGACCTCAAACCAGACCTACAGGAGGCTCAAACAATCCTATAGGAGAAACTGTCCAAACTACAGGAAACACAAAAACTTGAGGGAAATATAGGAGGGCAACGGTGAAAGAATAAGCACAAGAGCTACAAGAACTGAACCCCTAGCCTAATCTTGACTCCTATTACAGACTACATGAGGGAGGCAAGATAATCCCACAGAAATTTGCAATTCCACTATTTTTCGAATTGGAAAAAGAGAGAGTGAGAATGCATAGGTGGATGCAGATAGCCAAGTCCAAAGGATTTGAGGATATTGGCCACATGGGAAACAAACTCAGGGAAATGGGTGGGGAATTGAGTGCTCTCAAAGACAGAGAAGCCATTACAAGAAGCCACCTTGAGAATGAGAATGAATTACTAAGGAGGCAACTACAGGAGAAAGAGACTCATTTGGCATACATGGCCAGCTTATCCATGGAAGCATTATAATGCAAAACACCAGCCAAATATTATGGCCTCTATATAAAGGACTAATGGCTTTAATTCCAAATAAAAACTTTGGCACAAAGAGGCACAATTCCTTTCCAAGACTACATGCAGTTCATGGATTTGTGTGACCAAATCACTTCTGAGGACAAAGCAAAGATGGCAGATTTCTACTTACATAACATGGCCCTCACATACCTGAATGTGTGGGAACCAATGCCAAGCTAGGGGATCTGCAATTAATTGCCATGGCCTCATGGATGAACCATGAAGAATTGAGGGCATCAGAAATGAAAAGATTATTAATAAAAGAGCATAATGAACCATTGATGATAAGAGCTAAGCCATCAGATCTTATGGCACTCATCAGCACACACAACCTACTTTCCAATGACCCTCAGATTTCCCCTAAATATCTAGCCAATCAAGAACAAGCCATTGCACACTTTGAAGATATGTTTAGGCTACTTGGGGAGGATTGTGTGCATGCATGCATAATAAGATGGAACACCTACCCCACAGCTTGCAGATCAGGGAATACCATTCCCCCATGAGGCTGAAGGAGGCATTGAAAAGAGTGCCAATGTACAAGCGCTCCATGCAAAGGCTGAAGGTCAACTGGATTGACCTCAAACTGAGTCCTCCACTCGTATTAGGCATGCTGGAAGGCAGAAGAGAAGAAGAAGAGAAGTAGCGGTGGAAGGACATAGACAGGAATGCGGGATTTTATGGAGAACATGAGCAGACCACATTAGAAGCCTAGAATGCTAGGGAGGCCACCAGGGCCATAAAAGACGAAGATATTGACTAGGTTTTGGCCGGATAAATTAATCTTGTGGACAAGACCGATCTCCCAAGTGTCAGAAGATAGTCTAGCAACAAACAGACAAACAAATCTACCTTTCTCTAGACATATGTGATTTATAAATAAATACTATAAAGGTGTTAAGATCCTACCTTAGATCGAGTGCTTTTTCGTAGTAGTCATCCTTCAGTCGTTCGAAAGAGTTACCTTTGAGGACCTGCAATCACAAACAAGAAACATTAAATAGCACCTACATAGAAAATATCATATATCATGTCTATTATGGTGATGAAGGAATCCATAAAATAAACCATGAATCAATAGCTTATTGAGAAAAACAAATTTATTTGTATTAACTTTGAAGTAGAAGAACATTACAACCTTTTTAGCCTTCATGTTGAACAAGCTCTTCCTATGGTCCGAAACAAGAATTTTCTTTACTTTGACAAGCCTTGCTCTCTTCCAAATGAGATCATAGAGGTATGTAATCTCTCCTCATAAAAACTCAACTAAGAACACTAAGTTTCAACAGCATTTCACCTCAAAAATATTCAGCTTCTAACCTACCCAGTAACCAGCCCAATGCTTCTTTTGATAGTGCAGAGGAGGAGGTTACAGGTCCACCTATGAAGGGATAGAATCCTCCTTCAAAGGGATAAGCTCCTCACATCAAGGGGTTAGCTCCTTAAGGTATGGGATGCATGAACCTTAAGAGAGCAAACTTTCCACCTCAAGATTCCTTCCAAAAGTTTCTAGAAACGATTGAAAGTGAGTTTTTTTTTAAGTATACTCGCGCCTTTTAACTTTTAGAGGGGTCCGCAACTTTAACACAGAGACAGAGCGGTCAGGTGCGCAGGCGACTTGACCATTAGATGCGGGACCGCAGGTAATACAAATAGAAAGTGCGGAACCAGAGTTTTAAAGACTTTGAGGGTTTTTCTCTTACTTTCAAGGCTTGATATGAGGAACTGATGCTTCAAACTTGCAGAGGGGGAAAGTATGAGTGGTAATGAACTCACACAGATAGCAGAATGTCAAGGTGACAATTTTTAGTGCAACAGATTGCCCCCTAAAGTGCGAAGTCTGTAATAGATGAAGATAGAGTCTGTCATTTATGAAGAGTGAAGTACTTTATCATTTCAAGGATCATCCTGTGGACACCCCAGTCAGAATCTGTAAAAACATTCAATGCAAAATACATATATGTAGACATATCATCACTGAGGTAGGCATTCCCATACTTAGACCAAAACTGACTAGAAAACTGATTAAACTGTTATGATACAGGAATGATTTTGTAATACAACAAGAGTATAGACATATGTAGATACAGTATGGATGCAGCCATCTATTTATGAATAGTCCACTGTATAATGAATAACAAAATTCCTTGCAGCCTGGATGGTAGAAACTAGATCCAGGGTATTGATTTCTGCTTCCCGAACTAGTACGATTCTATCCATGTGAATGAATGTGTCGATGTTGAACATGGTAGAAACCACTTGATTACCAACCAATGATGTGGACTGTTAACAAGTGTGAGAGAAACCACCAGTAATGTCAATGGCTCTCAAAGTACTCAGTACAATCCATGAAATGTGAATAAATGAGCTGAAGTCGAACATGTCATAGAATCATTCGATCGAAGGTCAATGATGCAACCTATCGTCGAAGGCGAGAAACCTGACATTAGAGCATGCAGATTTCAGGGTACTAACGATTTCTAGATCAACTTCCTAGATAATGAGCTGAAGTTGATAGAAAGCAATCTGTCGTAGACAAGCCCACAACACGAAATCATAGATCAAGTTTTGAAGAAATATATTGGCAAGGACTGACTCAGGGATGGTCAAAATGGATGACATATATCTTGTAGATGAATGGTTTGTTTGAACTGTTCTCTTGAACACATAACGACATTGTAGATGGTTTGGTGATAATTGACCCAAAGCTAATACCCAGAAATAGGCTGAAGACTTTCAATATGGTTTAATTAATTATTAGGCAAAGGATTTTCCCAACCCAGGTGAACAAAAAGTGTCATGTTCAAGAGTGGTTGATGGCTTTTTACAAAACAAAGTGTAACAAATAGGTTAATTTTTCTCTCTTTTCCCCCACCATTTCTGGCAAGTACCTCTTTATTTTTGACAAGCTTGAGGAGGATAACATTTGCTTTTTTATAAGCTCATCCTTCGGATGAGTCCAACTTAGTTTAAAATTTGAACCCTAAGAAGGAGTGGTTTGTTCCTTGTTTAAAATTGAATAGGTCCTTTACTATTAAATTTTAACGAGTCTAGTATAGGAAAAACTCGGTGTTTTTCAATTTTAGGGAGTCAGAAGAAAAACTTAAGAAAACTCCATGGGGGCACTTTTCGTAAAATAATCCCTTAGGTACAAAAAAGGATAAAATAATACAGGAGGGATGACATTTCCAATACTTTAACGAGCTGGAAAGACAAGCGCTCGACAATCTTTTCATATTTAATGAGTCTGAAAAGGGTTTAAAGAGGACTCTATTGATCGTAATTAGTCAACGTGTACCTTTTTCGTAAATAGTCCATTTCAGTCCTTAAAAGTGGTAAACTTATACTGAAGGGACGATTATTCATTTATTTTAACAAGTTCAAACAATCAAATGCTTGGAAATCTTTTCAATTTTCAAGAGTCTGAAAAGAGCTTAAAGAGGACTCCAATGTTTCGCTTTTTCGTAAATTTTTGAAAGAGTCCAACAAAGTGATAAAAGTATGCTCTTTGTTAAAAATGATCAATTTTCTGAAAAATCCAATATTCTGCACAAAAACCCAAAACATTACACATACCTGTTTAAGATAAATAAAAATGATTTTAAAAATTTACCTTTTTAAAGTGAAAAATAAATAAATTAAAATTTCATTTATTCGAAAAAACTTATAAAAAGGGCTTTTCTAACTTCATTTTTACCATTTGAGTTCAGAGTGAGAAGTGAGAGCTTTTGGGTAAAAAAGTTCCTATGAAGATTCTGGAAAATTTATCCTTCGGAATCGAAAATTGTCAGCTCCAGGTAATCCACATCCCCCTTAACTTGCATTTCATCTGTTTCCATTTCGTTTTTAGGCTTTAAATTTTATTTTTGAAGAAAAAATAGGTTTATAAAGTTGCTCGCGGGGGCCTGCAGGTGCAACATACGGCCCCTACAGACCCCGACTTTTTTCTATAAAGAAAAAAGTCGTGGGTCCGCACCTATTGCTCACAACATGTGCGGACCTGCGCAATGTTTGTAAGCAGCGAGTGCAGACCCCGCGCAACAAATTTTAAAATTCAAATTTCTCCATTTTCGCCCAAAATTTTTCGAACTAGCTTGTTCTAATATGTCTTTTTATGCATTGTAGGACACTCAAAATGCTTATTTGGCAAGAACGTGAGCATGAGGATGTAGATTTTGCTGCACTGAATCATCTGCCCACATTGCAAGCATTGAGAGCATGCGAATTGCTTAAGTTCTAGGACATACAGGGCATGAGGGCCCAAGTAGAACTCTTGCAATGGCTGGTAGACAGATGGAACACACAGGACCAGTGCTTCATGATCGATGGCCACCAGCTCGAAATCAAGCTAGAGGACATATACTTTTTGACTGGTTTGTCCAAGAGGGGTGAACAATTATCTCTTTTTGAGACTAGGCCAGGTGGCCAATCTGTCACTAGTCTCCTATTGGAGTTTTGCGATGATCAAACAAAGGACAAACAGATTGATATTAAAACTATCAACCCTCCTGAGCTTAAGGTTATTGCATTCATTGTTACCAGGCTATGCGAGAGTACAGCATTGCATGTGGCTACTAGATCCCAGATGTAGATGGTTGTAGGCTATTTTCGAGGCACCATATTCAACTGGTGCGAGGTTGTGTTAGCAAATGTGAAAGGCCAACTAACTAGAGCAAAGAATGGACATCTGAAGAACTTTGGATATGGATTTATCGTAGTGAGATTTTCTCTAGAGAGGATCCCCATGTTAGCCCCGCTGCATATTCCTGTTGATGATGGTCTTCCTCGAGAGCCTAGAATGGTTCGTTGGGTTGCTTTGATGGCCCGTCACCCTGAGGAGGGTACAGAGGTTGTTCGATTTCCGCCTGAGTATTTTTGTTGGTTGAACAACCAACTTTTTGTGATTCGGGACTGTCCATATGCTGGGATGGATTATCGCAGTGATCCAGACATGACTCTTCCACCAGGAGAGCAATGGGATGATTCAGGTAAAAACCATTTTCAACACTTTCTAAGTTTTAATTTTTTTTATTTTAAATCGTCCAAAACTGACAATCAAAAGTTTAAATGCAAATGTGGGTCCACGACGACCAGCCACTCTCCAGCCTTATGAGAGGAGACACCCAGCTGTAGCAGTACCAGCCCCACAGGACCAATCAACAGAGATCCTGACTAACTTGGAGCATCATCTAGAGCGCTTGACAGTAGATATTCCAGAGACTGGCATAGATGATATTCCACTTAGGTTACAGAGATATGTGATTGGGGTCCCAGGACCTTTTAGGAGGTTCCTATGTAGGGTGGCCCGAGCAGTGGTTTCTTATCGTGATCATCACCAGGGATAGGATGATCGATTTTGTAGACTCACACGACATTTTTGTCCTTTTGTATTATCATTTTTGTCGATCATAAGGTGTTTTTCAACCTATGATCGAAGACGATGTATATTTTGAAACACACTTCTATGCTATGATATATCACTATTACTGGCTATCTCGTGTAACATGTTATCGAATGTTATTAAATTTACTTTTTTTATTGTTGCAAATGTCTAGTTATCATATGAGAAGCAACTGCATCTACTAATGTATTTAAATGTCTTGGAATATGGTGATATTCAATGTAATCAAATTCACGTTCCAAGAGATGAAATCTCAAAAATAACCTTAATAACATTGGATTTTTAATGGCATAAACCCTGTTAAGCTGTAATACAACGAGTTCAGAATCCAACCTAACAATCAAACTCTGAATCCCAAATGAGATGGATTCAGATAATAACTCAATCATTTCACTATACTCTGTAATGTTATTCATTTTTTGACTGAGGCTTACCCCATGCATAGACACTAACTCATCAGAGGGTGAATAGATAACCCAAGCTACGGAAGAAATGTTTCGTGTACTATGCCAAGCACCATCAGCAAAACCAATGTATGTTTGAAGAGATGTCAACATCTGCAATATCAAGAGTAAAATCAAGATAAGTAGGAATAGTGATAAGAGAACTCTCTAAACTAGGCACACTTTTCTAATTTAAAACACACCAACTGTAAAGAAACTAATCTAACAAAAAATATCCACACATCAATTAAGCATAATATCTCTTCAGATAAAGCCCATTTCTAGGTTTACCCAAATAGACACCGTCAAAATCGATCAATTCATAAGCCCCTTTTGTCAGCTTTCACTTAACAATGTAAGGACCATGCCACATAGGTACAAATTTTCCAGCCCCTAGCTTATCATTCGCTTGATCATATAGTAAAACTAGGTTTCCTTCTAAAAAATTACGAGGTGTAACACTTCTGTCGTACTGAGCTTTCATTCGTTTCGCATGAGTCTCGTTTGCTATTGCAGCAGTGCGTCGATTCTCATCTAGATAAGCTAAGTACAAAAAACGTTTCTCCTCTTTAGAAGTAGCTGGGAGTAATTCTATAGCTAATTGTAATGACGGAATTTCGCATTCAATAGGTGGCACTGCTGCCAAACTGTAGACCAGTTAAAAAGGAGTGAAACCAGTCGATGTTTTTACTGAGGTCCGATATGCCCAAAGTGCTGAAAATAGCATGGTATGCCAATTAAACTTATGAATACCAATGATTCGTTGGATCATAGTGACTAAAACTTTATTGATAGATTCAACCAGACCATTAGCCTGTGGGTAATACGGAGTAGAACTATCGTGGCGCAGGCCAATTTGATCTGTTAGTTCAGTCATCATGATATTTCAAAAGTGACTTCCATGATCAGTAATAATAGCTTGAGGAACACCGAATCTAGCAATTATATGATTGAATACAAAAGTTGCAACAGTCTTGTCGTCTGCCAAAAATGTAGGCATCGCCTTGGCCCACTTAGTAAAATAATCTACCGCTAGGATAATATATGCATGCCCCCCGGCCGAGTGAGGGTTACATGTAATAAAGTCAATACCTGACTTTGCAAAAGGACCGATAACAATTATAGGGTGGAGAGGAGCAGGTGGAGCACGCATTTTACGATCAAAGATTTGACAATTGTGGCATTTCCGGATTGCATAGATACAATCTTTGAATAAGGATGACCAAAAATACCCGGTGTGCAATATCTTTTGGGCTATGGCATACCCAGACATATGACTGCCACATGCTCCAGAGTGACAATCATTCAGAACCTTTTCAGCTTCTTCATGAGTTAGACAATGTCGGAAAACAGAATCCACCCCACAACAATAAAGTGTATCACCAATAATATTGTATTGTTGGGATTGGAAACGTATTTTCCGTCACTAAGATCGTGAGGTTTCAGGCCAAAAAGATTGGGTTTGGAGATAAAAAATAATATCTCCATACCAAGGATCAAGAGTACTGATAAGAAACAAGGATTCATCCACAATGGGCTGCTCCACCACCATTTCAGTATCAGTATGTGGGAAATCACACATCAGTTCGGCAAAAACCAAAGATTTCTTTGCCTTGGATTTTTCAAATTCCAAGTCAAATTCCTACAGGATAACTATCCATTTGGAATACTTGCCCCCTAGCAATTGTTTAGTCAAGATATACATCATAGGGTTACAGTCAGAAATTATCGTGGTTTTGCGTAATAAGATGTAGTGACGAAATCTTTGGACAGCTTGGACAGCTGCCAAGGCCAATTTCTCCACATGTGAATATTTAAGCTCAGTCGGATGTAGAGTTCGACTAAGATAGTAAATCACATGTTAATTTTTGAATTCATCTTTCTAAACTAAAACCATGCCAATGGTGGAATGAGAAATGGCAAGATACAAAAAGTAATCCTGGTTGTAATTGGGAGGATGCAATAATGGTGCATGGGTTAACGCGTGTTTAAGTGCATCAAAAGATTTATCAGCGATCTCATCCCAAAAGAATGGAGTATTCTGTTTCAACAACCTGGTAAAACCTTTCGTTATCTCGGCATAGTTAGGAATGAAACGACATAAAAAGTTTGCTTTCCCTTGCAAACTTTGGAGTTGGCGAAGAGTCGAAGGAGGAGGTAGATTGACGATAGCTTCAACCTTCGAGGGATCAACATGAATGCTAGCCTTTGAAATGACAAATCCCAGTAAGCGACCCGTTTCTACACAGAAAACACATTTGTGTGGATTCAGCCGAATTTGATAATGCCTACATCTCATAAAGATAGCTCGTAAATGAGTGAGATGATCAGCTCTATGCAATGAATGGGTAGGTAAATCATCGAGATAAGGCTGCAAAATGTGCTTGATGTCATGAAATGCATAAGACATAGCCTTTTTAAAAGTTTCTCCAACATTATTCAATCCAAAAGGTAATTTGCAATAAGAAAATGTCCCCCATGGACAAATGAAATTTGTTTTAGGTTGATCAATAGGGAGTATGTTGTTTTGATTGTAACCAGAAAAACCATCCATAAAGAAGAACATTTCACTGCCGGCACAATCGTCAATAATTTGATCGATAGGGGGTTGGATAATTGTCTTTAGGACAAGCTCAATTAATATCCCTATAGTCGATACATATTCTTATCGTTCCTTGTTTTTTTGTTAACAGGAACAATATTTGATATCCAATCGATTAAAGGAATTGGATAAATGAAACCTGTACAAAGTAATTTCTCAGCTCTAGCTTTGATAGTAGCGGCTTTTCTCGGATGTATCTGACGTAAACGTTGCCAGACAGGTTTAGCATCCGAGTATGTTTTAATTTCATGGATAACAATTGATGGATCGATTCCTGGCATTTCTTCATATGACCAAGCAAACACGTCACTGAATTCTTGAAATAGGGCTTTATAAGTTTGGATTTCATCATCCGTACAGGAAGCACCTATATGAATGTTTTCAATAATTATGGGCTTAACTGAAATGTCAATAGGAATCGTTCGAGAGATATTTCCCAAATTTAACTCAGAATCAGGATGTTGCAATGGATTTTGTGGTTCTTTGACATAGTCATTAGTAAAAATAGAAGAAAAACCATTTTCAAAATGATCAAGCTCAGATAAAAACAAAGATCGGTGATGAAGATCTTCCCATGGTAAATCATCAACAAACAAAAGTTCACAAATCTGCTCATCAGTATGAAGAGGATCAGAAAATGTTGTTGTAGCTGAGGTTGATATTGAAAGTGATTCCCCATGGACCACATTCATTGGATCAATTTCGGTTGGACAAGAATCAGAAAACGACTGTACAGCCTGATATCCAATTTCAAAGGGACTCAAAGGCATCGCGCCATCAAATGAATCCACCTCAAAATCGGAAAGTACGATCCAAGGATCATCAAAAGCAATAGTGTTCGATGAAATCATATGAATAGTTGCAATAGGAGGCGATACATTAGGAGGAGGGAAGGAAAAAAGTTCCCAGTAAACCAGAATCTTTAATCAAACCTACACCAACATCTTTGTAAGGGATAGTCGTTTTACCGATGTGCCGAATACTATCTGTAGAGGCTGGTTCGGATGAGAAATAATTCAGCTGGTCTATCATAATGATCTTTCAGTTATGAGGAAACTTGATAAGCTGAAAGACTGATGAAACAATAGCAATCATAGCATAAGACCAACTGTGACCTAGGAGAAGGTTGTAATCTAGAGGGGCATCAACCACTTCCACATCTAGATTTACGGTTTTGCCTTCGACCCCTATAGGTAAATCCTGCAAAATACCAAAAGGATGGAAACCTCAGCCATCAAAAGCCTTTAGAATTGTCAGAGACTGATTGAGTTTGGGAGAACCAAGTGACCTCCAACACTGGATCGACATAATACACGTAGAAGCCCCTTCATCAATGACAGTCTGAAAGCAAGGTCTATTTTTGACTAAAACTGGAATCTGGAAAGCCATTTGATGAGGTAGGCGGGGTGTACTATTCTCTAAATCGAATATTATTAGGTTCGAATCCTGAATATTAACAGCTTCTATAGCAGACAATAGTAATTTACGTTGTGCTGGGCACGATTGCAGCACTTCCAAAGCCGACATTGCTGAAGGGGAAATAGCTAAGTCTTCAACAATGTTATAATTCTGAGCAGCTCTCGCATGTGGATTGAAAGCTGATTTACGAAGTATATCTTTAGCAAGCGATTTGATTACTAAGTCATGGTTGGGTTTCTCGATCTATAGTGAATCAGAACCAGGAGGAGGTGTAGTTGATGTGTTTGAATTAGAAGATTCTGCTTCTTTACCACCAACAGGATTTTTACTACCATAATCTTGTGATTGCATCACAATCCTAACATGAGACATCATCATAATGGGTTCTTCTGAGGAATTCGAGGAAGAACCAATCATCTTACTATCTTGAGTAGGAAAAGGATCCTTTAAGACAGCAGGCGTTTGAGAAACTTTAATGATTTTCAAAACCTCTGCTCGATGTGGGTAGTCTTTGGTAAAATGATCCTCATCGCAAATGAAACAAGGATAGCGAGGTTTACGTTTTTCATCAGAAGATTCATTTTTATCCGTTTTATCTTTTGCATTTTGTTTGTTTTTATTCTTTCCCTTCTTTTTACTACAAGATTTTAATTTGGTCATAGATGAGTCTATGACATGGATGTCGGCAGAAAATTCAGCGGAAGAATCTCCTTTCAGGGAATCAGGTAAAGTTATTATAGGAGAAGAATTCTTTGAAGATTTCTTCTTACTTTTAGTACTAACTGAACCAATCATACCATCAGCGGCATGAGACCCTAAAGGAGCTGCAGTTATTTGACCGTGTTTTGGAAGATCAGGGATTTTTTCATGTAAAGTACCTGACTGCGTATAGACGAGGTCAAGGTACTGAGCCTGAGAAATGACTTTCTCTTCAGTGACAACTCCTCCCTTAGCTACATCTTCAGTGATTTTGGGTAGCAATGATTTAATGAACCATTCCGCTAAATTTGATCCTGGAATGAAAACTTTCACTAAACGCCTTCTACGTCACCATTCATGAATATGATCAGAAACATATGTGGACGTGGATTGTTTTAGTAGAGTTAACAGTTCCGTGCCATTGTCGTATCTGACAGGCAACTGAAAATGAGTTAAGAAAGCAGTGGCTAACTGATTTAAATTATAAAAAGAGGCTCGTGGTAACTCAATGTACCATTTGGCAACAAGACTAATAAGAGTTCGTTGAAAAAGACGCAATCGAATTGAATCATCAATGATTGAATTAGATGCACACCAGAGGTGATAAGTCATAACATGATTTGACGGATCCTCTCCTAACTTACCCTCAAATTTCGGGATATCACTGGGCAACTTACTAGGCATTGGCGGCCAATACGGAAGATAGTAAATCAGATCGTTTGTAAGGCACGAAAAATCAGGTAAATCCAAAGTTGCAATAAATGGTAACTGACGGTTAGGGTCGCGAAAACCTTGAGTAATGAGACCAGCTCTAGGAGGAGGATATCCAGGATAACCTGGAATTGGATTTGCATTAGGAATGTTATAACCTCCTTGGAAACCAGGATTAACCAGACCAAACTAGGGTTGTTGAGGTTGTTGATAAGTATAGCCAGGATACGGTTGATACTAATAAACTGGGTTTTGTATAGTAGGACCGAATTGATACTGTCCCTGGTACGGTTGATAGGTGAATTGTGGTTGACTTGTGACAATCGTACTTGGACCAGCTTGTCCTGCAGGCATCTGGACCGAAGTCTGAACTATAGGTCCTGACTGTGGCACAGAGGCTTGAGGAGTTTGCACTAATGCAGGGATAGTAGAAACCGAAGCTACAGATACTCCAGAAACAAGTGTGGTAGGTTGAACAGAAGTTGCAGGAGTTGCAGCTGTTTGAGGTGAAGTCTGACGTGAGCTAAGCCTAGGCTGCTGAACTAAACTAGGTGTAGGGGTTTGAACAGTAAGTTGGACAGGTTGCTAGGTTGGACCAGAAACCAAAGGTTGTCCAAGTTGATTAGATAACTACACATTAGGTTGCATAGTCTGTTGAGTTTGAGGCGGATTCCACACCATGTTCATTCCGGGGTATGGGCCCATAAAAGGTTGTGCATATGGAGGACCATAACCCTGTTGAACGTAGGGCTGATAATTAAGCAGTACATTTCCAGCTCCTTGTAAAAATGGTTGACCAGGAAGTGGTTGGAAACCTAGAGTTGGGTACTGACCTTGAGGTTGATAACCCTGAGGCACGTACTAAAACTGGGGTTCATAAGCATCCAGAGGAATATACTGAGTCTGGGATTGACCTTGGGGCATGTACTGTCCTGAAGGTATGTACTATCCTTGAGGTTTCCCCCCAGGCGGTAACTGACTACCTTGAGGTTGCCCCCCAGGCGGTAACTTACTTCCTTGAGGTTTCCCCCCAGACGGTAACTGACTACCTTAGAGTTGCCCCCCAGGCGGTCACTGACTTCCTTGAGGTTTCCCCCCAGGCAGTAATTGACTACCATGGGGTTGCCCCCCAATCGGTAAGTGACTACCTTGGCATTCCCCCCAGGCAGTAACTGACTACCTTGAGGTTGAGGATTTGGAATACTACTAGACATCATAAAGATTTGTTTTGTGTTCAACGCTTGAGTTCCATTACTACCATTTGATAACTCATGTTCATTTAGTCGAGGAGTTGCTCCTGAAAAAGTACCAGCGAGTGAGTGGCTCATTGGACCCATCCACACCATCCTATATCCTCCCAAGCTCCAAAACTGCCCTCTAACACCACCTGTTCGCTGCCATACTCACACACAATAAATTAGATGTATGTTAAATTCACATAAAAATCCAAAAATATGTTTTTTGCTTATTTACTTCCAAAAATAGCAAGGTTAGATGTTGTTTACTTCCCTGAGTAGGTAATGGTATTTCTTTCATGGTTTTCGTAAGTGTTTTTGGCAAAAGTAGGATTAGCTTATTAATTAGGGTTTACAAGATTTTGCTTTACATTCCAGTCTTTCTCCTTTCCGCAGTTAGAGTAGCATCTGTAGAGTAATATTTCTTTCCTTTCATCACACATAGAGCTTCTTCTGAAATCCATAGAAGTTGGCTTGAGCTCCTAGTGATCTCGCATCGGCTGAACCAATGACAACCTGCAATGAGAACTAGTTCTTGTGCATATAGCACTGACGCTTCCAAGTTTGTTACAAACTACTAGGTTGATAAAAGTAAAGTTGGAAGCCCAGGAGTTGCATCATTCTTGCTACAATACTGGTTCTCACCAGGAAGGTGGAGTCAACCAAATTTATTAATAGAGAAGAAGTTGCGGCCGCTTCTCTTTAGAGTTCATAGCTGCAGGAAAGCAGAGAGAAAATAGTTGGAGATTATCAGGGAAAAGAGGAACCAAGTTTGCCCTAGTGCTCTCAAGGACAGCATGACGGAGAGGGAACTTCTAAGAAGAAACAATCTTGGGAAGAATTGGAGGAAATGATTACTGAACTTACTTTTTCTGATCAGGTCCTTCGAAAGGAGAATGAAACCCTGAGGGAAAATAGCCTACACATGCAAAAGGAGTATGTGTAGTGACATTAGAAGGCAGCTTGAATTATGAAGAAGAAATAGGCCCCAATTGATCACTTGCAGAAAAATAATGAGGATTATTAGAATCTGGTTAGGGAAGAATCCAGCAAAGCCCAATTAGACCACTTGGCTGTAGTAATTGTAGCAAAGGGTGAGGACTAATTTTTTTTCTTGAGGATGCAACATTTTTGCTTGCATAAGGGACATGCAAGAAGCTAGGTGTGGGGGAGATGTCGAGTCCCATTTTTCTCAATTTTTTATAGCCTCCTAAGACCTTGCTACCCCCTTTTTGAACTCTTTTTGACTCCTAACTACTCCTATTTCACCTATATTACCTAAGTTTTGACCAAAAGGGTGTTGTGTGCTCACGGTATGAAAATCATCTTAAAAAGTATTATTTTACCTTGTTCTTAAGTGTTTCTTGAAGTTAATTGTTTCCTAATTGAATTATCAAGTTTGACTGATCAAAATCTTATGCATATTAGTCATGATTTGAAGCAGCTCTGTGATTTCCTGTAGATAGTCGTGGCCGCTAATTTCATGCAGAAACTCCGCAATTTCCTGTAGATGCGGATTTCCTATAACTGCCCAGATTTCCTACAACAAAATCGGTGGTTGGATATGTTCCACTTAGTTTCAAGAAGAACGGGAACATGGGTTTTATGAGGAAATCCACCTACATGGACATTGTCCTATTGGCTGCCTTGAATTCATCATTGAAACCACCTAGATATTCAGTCCTCTTCTTGATGGCCATATTGGGAAAAAGCTCCAACAATGTAACGAAATTAGTTTGATCCATGCTTTCAATCATGGATCAAACTCAGTATATCTATTTTTTCATTTTGTTTAGTCATTGATAGCAAGTAGTTACAGCATAGTAGTTTTCCTAATTCAGGCAAACATATGCCTTTGAACTTGTATAAATTTCATTATGTTTCATTTGCAAGGGGGTTGGTTGGTCGAACATATCAGACTTATACATCTCTGTAATATTTTTAAAATCAATAGAAATTTATATGTTCTTTTAATCTCCTTGTGTAAGATCCTTTAACATTAGAGGGGTTGTGAGTAAGGGAGGGCCCCCTTTGCTCACAAATCCATTAGTTACAGTATTTGTATTTCTTCTGATTACTTTTATGCATCAATAAGTTATTTATACAGCTAGTGTTTCTCTTTTCTAAACTTTATCAGCATATGTGAAATGGTTGGATGAAGAAGTTTATTTGATAAATGCATTTGGAATCATTTAATTAGGTTTTAGCTTCTTGATTTTTATGACCATTTGTTTGTTCTTTTATCTTTTCTGATCAATCATCACCAATATCAAGAGTTGTAGAGGGATGATTGGATCCACTCAATAGCCTTTTCTGCCAAGTGTTGATGCAGAAAAGAGACATTAGAGTTGTGTATATGAATGGTTTAATTAGAAAGCACCTAAGGTATTAACCTGCATATATTTTGCGCAGAATCTCATAATATTACCTACCCTCGATTGATAATTTATATCTGTCAAATTATAAGTCTATAATTTTTCCAAACAGTTGCCCAAACGAGGAAGGATGAATTTATACAACGAAATCAAGTCCCTGTTGCTGAAATGGTGACTCGACAGCTATAGGATTTAGAGGTAGGGGAAGCAACTTCTTTTTACCCTTGAACATATGGCATTCCTTGCAGTTGGCCACCTTCTTATAAACATGAGCAAATAAACTAGGCCAATAAAGGCCAGCTCTGAGAATCTTATTCGTTGTAGTTTTCCAATATAAGTGACCACCACAATCCCCCTTATGGAATTCCTCTACTGTTGTTTGAGCCTCATCCTCCAGTAAAAAATTAAGCAACATCCCACTAAGATCTTTCCAGTATAATAATTGGTTAATAATACAAAATTTCATTGCTTTTAATTTTAAAAATCGAGCTTTAGTTTTGGGCCAGTCCAGTGGTGCTTGCAAATGTTGTAAAACATATAGGATATCTTCATACCATGGTGAAGCAGCGAATTTCTTCGGCACTTGTTCAATAGCATTTGAGGTTTCTTCCTCTATTAGGACAACAAGAAACTTAACTTGAAGGGACTACAAATTTGACTCTTCCATCATCTGATCCAAACCTTGACCTTTAATCAACTTTGTCGTCTTAATTTCTATGTCATATTCAAGAATTGTTGTGATCCACTTGCCCCTCCTTCCATCTGGGTCACTTTGAGTCAAAATATTTTTAATTGCAACACTAGGCACATAAGCCACAACATGAGAATGTAAAATGTATACTCGAAAATATTCCAGGGCCTTAACAAGATAAATGCTTGTTTTTCCATTATGTCATACTTCAGTGCAGCATCTCTAAGCACCCTGCTAAAGAATGAAATGGGTTGTTCAACTCCCTAATAATTTTTCTGCAAAAGAACTGTCGCAGTACTGTGTTCAGATGCAAAAGAAAATAGTATGAACTCCCTTGTATAATATGGGTTGGCCACGGTAGGAGCACGAGACAAGGTTGCTTTAACTTCACTGAATGATTTCTTACTATCTTCATTCCATTTCACCTCGCTCTCTTGCTTCAACATGTCTGTAATTTTCCTAGAAATCTCAGCCAAATTGGGAATGAACCTTCTCAAAAAATTAATTCTACCCAAAAATGACTAAATTTCCTTTTTACTCCTAGGAGCATCCATTTTCTAAATAGCTGCAATTTTGTTAGGTCTATTTTTATGCCATATTTTGAAATAATATGGCCCAATAGTTTGCCTTCCTCCAGGCCAAACAAGGAATTTTTGGGATTTAATGAGATGCCATGTTTCCTGCACTTTTCTAAAACTTCTCTTAAGTGCTACAAATGTTCCTCATCAGATTGTGAGTAAACAATAATGTCATCCAAGTATATGACAAGAAACTTATCCTTTTCTTCTACAAAATCTATGTCCATCGCCCGCTGAAATGTTTCCCCCGCATTCATCAAACCGAATGGAATCTTAGCATACTTGAAAGTACCCCAGGGAGTTGTAAAGGCGGTCTTATCTTGGTCCTCCTAGTGAACCAAAATCTGGTTATACACAGTGAATCTATCCAGCAATGACATTCTTCTGGCACCCACTACTTTCTAGAGAACATGGTCCATTTTTGGCAATGGATAGTTGTGGCGAAGGGACAGCCTGTTTAAGTTCCTGAAATCTACACAGATTTCACTTGTTTTCTTTCTTGGTATAAAATTGGACAACCAATCTGAAAAATGGAGGGGAATTATAATACCAGCAACAAAAAAATTCCTTACTTATTTTTTAATTAAGGGTAGAAATAACGGATTGATCCTCCACAGCTTCTACTTGAATGGATTTCGATCCTCTTTTATTGGTATTATATGTTGAATGATCTCTTTGCCATACACCTTCAAGTCTTCATACCCCAAATCAAAAACGTTGGAGAACTCAGTAAATAATTCCAAATATCTTCTTTTCATGTCAGGGCTCAAGATTTTGGACATCTTTTTCATCTTGGGGTGTTCTGATGTACCTATATTGTGTTCTTCAATTCCTTCTTCGCCTGGTGCTAATTTCAGTCTTTTGGCCACATCATTTTGGTCAAAAAATTCTTTCAAAGGTACCAGAACTCTTGGAAGGGTGTTGTTCTTAAGCTACCATATATTTAACTCAGAACCTTGCTTATCCAATTCCTCCTCTATCTGATTTGTGAAACTTTCCTTATCTATATATTCCCACTTTTTGTCCCTTTCCCATCTCATTCTAGCAAACTCTTATTTCATTAGCAAGAAATTTTCTTATTAACAAGAAGATTTTCAGAAAAAATCACATTGAAAATATTTGGTTGACGTGTTTCGAACCATCCAATGTGGTTCATCTACATGCTTGTCATTCTTAAATACTTGCCAATGACCATTTTTATCAGGAACAACGGGTTTATGTCCTACCTCTACCCTGTACTTTTCTTTAACATTACTTAGCATGTCAAAATCAAAGGTCGAGGTAGCCAATGCATCTGCAACAGCGTTGTCTTTCCTCGAAACCACTAAAAAATTGTATTCAACAAAATTTTACAAATAATCAAGTATAGAATTCTGATAGGCTCGCATGTGCGAATGATTGGTCTAGTATTCACCTTTAACTTGCCTAACCACCAACTCGGAATCACCAAAAATGGAAATTCTTTTAGCCCCTAATTTCTTTAAATTCCTCAAACCCAAAATCAGAGCTTCGTATTTTGCCATATTGTTGGTACAATCAAACTCTAGTTTATATGAACACAACTTTGACTTACCAATTTCTAGACTGATAATCCACACCCCTGCTCCAACTCCTTCTCTGCTTGCTACCCCATCAAAATGCATGGTCCAAACTTGATGTTTCTTCCTTGCTTTGCCATCTATTTTGACTTTGAAATTTGCATATTTTTTAGGGCAGACTAGCTGATCTGTCTCTCTTTTTCATTGTTTTCTTGCCCTTCTTTTTTAAGGTTGTCTGCTTCATAAATTTGTTTTGCAGATGTCTCTTTATCCTTACTCAAAACATCAGACTTCATTTCTATGTCTTCCTTCTTTTTGACATCCAATTTACTTTGGTTGTCTTGTCCTAAATCTTCATGCAAATTTCTTTTTCCTGATTGTTTTCCCCCTCTTCTTCAATCTCTATAGTAACACCTTCATCAATGGGACATCTTGAATTAAATAGAACGAATAAATCTACATCATAATGGACAACATAAACTAGATTATTAATAGGCTTGTACTTACTACTGATCATATACAACATGAGAGGCTCCCTATATAACCTTCTCATTTGTCCTCTAAAAACTAGAATTTTAATGTATGACATGTGATTTTGTAATGCTCCATTCAGTTTTTCCATCTAGGATCTAAACAACAACATACCATATCTAGGAGGTGTGTCTGCCACCACGATGTCCATCACCATGCATTTAGAAGGAATCTGGGTCAAGGATATTGCTAGATATGTAATTAAGTCGAGACATTTGACCTTACTAGAATGAAATGAATAAATGTCCTTATATGGTTGTGTAATGTCTAATACAAACCTCTCCATAATCGCCTTTGGCATTAAATTATGTGATGCCCCAGAGTCCAACATAGCATTATGTAGGATTTGTTCATGTACATCTAAAATAACATAAAAGGGAGGAACATCACCATCCTGTGTTTTATCCTCAATTTTTTGCCCAAAAATGATAGTTGGATTATCATCAGCTATGTTAATTGTATTAGAGGTTTTATCTACTTTAAGCACCTTTAAAATCTGAAACCTATATTGATTATTTCTCACTAACTCGCCAAGAGGAATAGAAATCTTCAACTTAGCAACTTTAGCTTTGAGATTAAATAGACTTGTTACCTTTTTAGTCTCCTTATGAAAAACATCCTTCTTTTCTGCAACTTCTTTGTCTTTGGGTATGTTGAAGCCCCGAAAATCAGGTCGACAACAAGGGGGATACCCACCCGGTCCGGACCTTGGTTGGCAGCTCCTTATCCGTTTGGTATAGCGGGTCCGATTGGGGATAATGGGACCAGTTTCCAAATCTAAGGGGTGTGTGTGTGTGTAGAGTTGGATGATGTTGATCTAGGAGTATTTAAAGCTAATTTAATTCAAACTTCTAAACTAACTCTATGCTATTGTAATCTAATGAGAAACAACACATATAATCTACGCTAACCCGGGGTGTATTTCTTCTATTATGCGATCTAAAGAGATTTCGAACAATAACTGGTAATAAAGATCATTCAGCTATCATAAGAATAGAAATCAATTAAGATAAACCACTCTGCATAAAAAGTTAAGCAAAACAGTTGTGAACAGCATATCGCATAATAAGTTATTCATATATCAAACACAAATAAATGACTCCACCGTACAGAAGTGCCAAATGGTAACCCACACATTCATGCATTAACATTTAAACAACTGAAAACTGTATATCATTTTAAGAATATAAACAGAAATGGTCAAGAGATAAAAGTACCATTTATGATTGGTTCCACTCATAAGCTTCAAGCAACAACGATTTATCTCTACTTGTTCTAACATCTACTAAGAGTACAAAAGTGCAACATCAGTAGCAGACATCAAATGCAAACATTGATAAATCTCGATCCATCCATTCATCAAAAACCCCCTCCGAGGGTGCAAAAGTGCATGTTCTGAGGACAAGTTTTTTGACAAATTTCTGGACCCTTCTCCAAATGCCTGAGAAGGGTTTAAATACTGCTAACTAATTAATCTTAATTACATAAATTTAGGACACGGTTTTAAATGACCGCCCTTCTACTAAAGCAAATTTATTTCTAAAACTTGAATCTAATTTCTAACCGTTTCTGTATTTGCTCCTTAGTGCTGTAAGCAATGCAACATTCGCCTGGGAAGAGTCGGCTGGTCGTCTTCTCCTTTCGTTTGAGCTACGAAAATAGAAATAACAAGCGCTGGCACCGCTTTCTGGCAAACTAGAAGATATTTTCGAAAATCTTCCTCTGGCTTGGTGTATTCACTATGTGTATACTTGGTAATAACCCAAATTTCTCTCAAACTGATTGTGCTTTTGCTATTTTGGTTTCCAGCCTTGCGAATGACTGAATAAGTTAGGGACTTTGCTCTCTGAACAATTTTCTGTATTGAAAACTGCCTCCGTTCTTTGTTCCAGGCTTTTCTGGTGCGTTTTCCCTCTTTAGCGCCTTTTTCTTTTTGCTTTACCCAGTCTAAGCTTCAGGATCTTTTGTAAACATGTTGCTTTTGTGCACCTTTGATTCTGAGTTTTGGATGGCCTATTGACATCAGTATCTGTTGAGTGATACTCTGGAATCTATGGTCCTGTTGCATGCGGCATCCGTTTGTGAAGGCATCTCTTCTCTGTTCTCCGAGAATTGACGCTTTCCCCTTTTCCTTAGATGTTTCCTGCATATTGCTTTATGTTATTTGTTGTCTTACATTTTATGCAAGGGAAAAGAGTAATGATGAAAAGATTGACATGAAAGCTTTAAGCTCTAATGAATGCATAATCATGACACCCATAATGAACTGACTCTTCGAAAAACACAACACAATCCTTCTTTGAAACTTTGGCGTACAATCATTAATTTCTTTTAAGGCGCGCGCCCAATTTTGGTCTACAGACAGCTTTCCTTGAATACTGTGTCGAGGAAATTTTGCGATGGGTGATTTCTGCGACTCGCATCGCAGTATCGAGGATCGCGTCATCAAGATGTGTCATCGCAGGAATTGATGATCGCATACATTGCAGATCGCAATATCGCAGATCGCGATTTCGTAGATCATGAATCGCAAATCGCGCTTAGTCATCCAATCATTGTGTGCTGCTTATGCGATGTTGCGATATGCGATGTCGCATATCGGCCGTCGGAGATTCCTTAAGTTTTTCATTTAAGAGCGCTTCACAATATATGCGATGCGATGAATTTCGCGTCGCTTATTCGCAGCTTATTATGCGCATAGGAAAGTGTTTCACTCTCTTCTCGCGATGCGATACAGCTTTAGGGAGTTAAAATACAAAAATTTTGATAAAATGTTTTTTTTTTTGGATTTTTATTAAGGGTCCCCATTTGCTTGGTGTTATCGCTAATACCAAACAAAGAGGGGGGTTGTTGGTGGCCACAATAGGGTATGATGTATTTTTGCTGCAAAATAGTGATAGGGGTATCCTTCATTTGGGCACTTTTGCTAGGAATATCTTTCTTCAGCACACTTGTGCTGGTGAGGACCTTTTTACCACCATTGGCAGGCACTTCTTTCCTTGTCACATTGTTTATTTGTGCATCATTCTGTTATAGACATTTTTGTGCCTTACAACTCCAAGCATGAAATTTCCATAAACCAAGGGCTCCTAAGTCCCTAAAAGTGTTGTTCTAACCCCTAAAGGAACAAGGTCAACAGATTACAGCTTCTCCCAGAAGTTCTCCACCAGAAACTGCTCAGAATAAGTCAAAACAGGATCATTTCAGCTGCTCCACTGGCTAGGTACGTTGCATTGCACCTAAATACACTGTGAGGGTGCGTTGCATTTCAAAAGTCCCTTCTGTGGGGTGTGATGAGCGAGAAATGACAAATGGCGGTGTCATTCCGTGAGGTGGAGAGACAATGGAAGCTTCCAGAATCTTCTCCTGTGACACTTGCCTCACTGAATTCGACCAAGGATGAGTAAGAGGCTTTCAGTCTCCAAGTGGAAGCAAGAACTGACAGAGAGAAGACACTAATCAAATCACAAGCTGACTCATCCTCATTACACATATCTATATATGGATCCCTCATCTCAGAGATCCAGAGGCTGGAATTTTGCATATTGTAACGAATTGTTGTTGGTTTTTGAGACAAAACATCAAAGTATTGGGTGATCTATGCTTTGTTTGAGGTGAAGAGGGGCTTCTTTGCTGGGAGGTTGATGTTGGGTCAGGAACCACCAGTTGTAACTCCTCCTGGATCTTTTCTTGTTTATCAATAAAAACTATTTGAGTTTTTCCTCCATGCTTTTGTATCATTGATGCTTATTACATTTGTATGGTTAACTTAAATCTGATCCTAAGTTGTTTATGAATATAGATCCATGTCTTTGTATAGTGTTCTTCTTCTGTGATCTTACAAGTACTTGGTGAAGCTGGGCAAGTAAGGGAGCAGGTAGCTGGAGACTATCAAAGAAGAGAGGGATTGGATCAAAGGATTAGTGCAAGACACAGGTTGGTTCTTTCTATTCCTCTCTGTCTATAGTTCATAAAGGAAATACAAAAGTAGTTTTTCTCTGTTTATTTCTAAGGCAGCTGTCACACCTTAGTGGGATAGAGCAGTTCTAAATAGACACTTTTCCCTGTAACAAAATGGCGACTCCACTGGGGAACTAATTAGTTTGTTTGTGTATCATTCTTTGTTGTTTGTTTCATAAACTTATAGGTAGCATTCAAACTGCATTTTCCATAACAAATGCAAAGTAGATAACTGCTGCTTCAATCCATTCACTGGATCTGTTTATGATTTAAATAGCTGATTCACAAACTATCTGATTGCCCTTGTGATAGCTCTTAGATCCTCCTTAGATCTACCCCTGATTGTTGCATTACTGGTTGCTTTTACTCGGCCAAAAACCAAAGATTGAACTGCAAATTGTGACCTGGAACCCGGACAGATTCTCGTTTCTGGCCCAGCGCAGGTACTGTTAAGAGATCCTGAATTTCAGCGCACTTCCCGAAAGGGCAACCTGCGCTGCATTTCAGATTCTCCGTGTTACAGGTGCGCTGATCAGACTAGCCCTGTGCAGCTGTGGTTCTTGTGCTTCATTCTTTCCAGTTCTATCTCTGAATTTTGCTGCCTGTGATCAGTATATGTCTGTTTGAAACCCCTTTTCCTTGCTGTTATTCCGCCTCCTTTGTACAAAAGAACTGTAGATGGTTTTATGTGTTTGTTGGGTCATTTACAGTTCTCCTTAGCAAAAGTAGCATAATCATATTGTCGTCCTTTGATTTGAATCTGTCGTAAGTGTCGATTTCAATCGTTAGAAAGAGTTTGATTGCTGTTGATGGTTGATTATCCTATTACTATTGCTTTTGGTCTGGATTTGTGATTTTCTAGTGTCAAAAACGAGTATTCATTTCAAAATCGTAAGGTGTCGTAATCATCTCTATTTTTTATTTCGAAAAAGAGCTTGTTTATATTTGTCGCTTGAAAAGAAATTCAGATTTGTACATCAACTTTATTTTTAGCATCAATACTAAGAAAGTCGAAAACAAATACATGCATGTGCATTTGCATATAGACAGTCTGTTTGGCTTGATTTAGGAAAGTGCATTTACAGTGTTCTCTTTGCTCTTTGTGAAAAGATTGTGTCTTTATTTTCCCCTAGTAGCTAGGATTTTCATTGCACAAAAGAGATAAAAGTTTGTTTATCATCTTTAGATTGCATTTTAGGAATTACATCTACATCTCGTGGTGAACCCAAAAGGCAAACTTCATAAGCAAGATCAACTTAAAATAAATTCAATGAATCTAACAACGCTTTGGAACTTAACGCACAACATTTAGAGGTCTAGGCTAGAGACGTATTCCGGCGTCGTAAAGCCCGGTAACTGTTGTCCTCACTAATGGTTGGGTGATTCCTCCACTTTGAGACGATAAGTGCCAGTACGGACTTGTGCTCCCATGTACCGTCGAGTATATTTTGGGAGACCCCTATAGGCTTAAATCCTTTATCCTTAGGAAGCCGTGTGTGCTGCCCTATCGATCGCAATGCAGTGAACACAGCATTCGGGAAGATTGACTATCGTACTGTAAAAAGTATCCTGCAGTTTTGCGATTGGTTTGGTACTCCCTCTACCTAGATCTCCAGAGTAGTCCCTTTCGTTCCTTTTCAGACTCCTTAACGGAAAATGTCCATCCAAGCACTTGTCACTTCAGGCTCATTAAAAATCGAAGGAGACTAGAGTCATCTTTTTTTTTTTCTCGACTCTTAAAAACTGAAAAAACAAGTTAGGTCAAAGCGTCTAAAATTTATTTTAAACGGAATATTCATTACCCTTTACTACGTTGATCTTGGGTTGAGAAAATGGAGTCTACCAACCAAGGAATTCCCCTTGGAGGAAATCCTAGTCCCTTCTCCTCTTGGGGAGATGTTGGTGCACCCCATATGGCCACATTGTCGCTTCCAGGACTGACAATTGGTTTGCTTGTATGGCTCTTCTCAACCTCTGTCGTTCAGAACACCACTATTCCTGAACAATCGAATCAGCAATTAGATGAATCCAGAGTTACCCACCAACCTTCTACTTCCTCTAATTCTTCCTCTCCTCCTTCCTCTTTGCTTGTCGGGGCTGGTAAAGCCGAAAGTCAAGTTCCTAAGGAGAAGAAGGAAAAGAAGAAGAAAGAGAAGAAGAAGAAGGAGCCAAAAGCGAATGGGGGCAAATGAGTGTCGTCTAACGAAAATCCACACACTGCACTGACCAGGCCTAAATAGCCATGTGTCATTTGCAAAGGAGACCACTTTCACAGAGGTTGTCCTTGCATCCCTCGGATCTTAAGGGACTGGTCTCCTTGTTTGCACAACCCGGTGTCATCAACCTCTGATGATCATGTTGAAAACACACCATCAACTAGTGAAAGTGAAGCCCTAGGACAAAAAGGAAAATATAGATTTCCTTATAAACTGTGTGAAGGCGATCATGCCGTTCACCGTTGTCCCTTCTTAGATGAAGCTAAAAGAGTTTTGGATGATTGTCCGGTTTCACCGTTACGACTTCCTCCTGGATATAAAAAACTCTTGCCGATTCCGTCACTAGTCGAAAATCTGGCTGACCCACTCAGGTGGTCGGCCAAAGCATCTATCATTGAAGATGAACCATCTGAATCCATACCAGACAAAAGTCAAAAGGTCGAGGCGGCAGTTGACCCGGTCTTGCCTTCAGAGGTTCCATCTTCAGATGATATAATCACTGAAGAGAATAAGGATGACACCGTCCAAATTCTTTTCATAAGCACAGACTCCAACGAACATGGGGGCAATTTACCCGTTCCTTTACCGCAGGAAGGAAGTTCGTCAGAGTCGTACCCGGCCGTCTATTCGGTCCCACCTCCAAGCAACCTAGTTGTATCCTTCTCCTGGAATCAACTAGGCAGACCCCGTTTACCAGCTAGTGTACCATTCCGAATTATTGTTCAGATATATAGAATGGTTATGGCTGGTACCATCATAGATGAGGGGGCTTCTGTGAGTATCCTTTCCTCAACTGCCTGGAAAGCGCTTGGTTCGCCATCGCTTTTGCCTGAGATGAGAAATCTGACAGGCTTTGATAAAGGAACCAGTTGACTGTTAGGGATCCTTCCCGATGTGCCCATAACATTGAGAAGGAAAACCGTTCACATGAACGTAATGGTAGTTCAAGGACCCCTGGATTACAATCTACTCCTTGGACGAGACTATATTTATTGCATGGGAGCAATTGTCTCCTCACTCTTTAGAGTAATGTGTTTTCCGCACGAAGGAAGAGTGGTCGAGCTCGTGGACTAGCTTTCATTTCCCGGATCACGCATAGCAAATAGTCATATACCATCCCTGAATGGTCTTTTCATGCAAGAAATGTCTCAATCTCCAGTCCGTCCACCCGATGGGTGCGAGTAATTCGGAGGGACATGACTGAAACCCAGGGGGCATGCATCCTGGTCTGCTTCGGCAAGAAAACTTCGGGTATAGGGTAGGTTTCCGTGAGAGAATATGACTAGTCTGTACCCCCGTCCGTGATTGGAAGAGGGGGTTATTCTAGAAAAAGATTCTCTTGTCAAAGTTATGTGAGCTGGCGAGCACCGCCGCTCACCTTTGTTTATCTCGGTAGACATCGCCGAAGAAGTGTTTTGTTTGCGCTGTGAATAGAACAATCTTTGGGTAACCTGTAAGAGGTAGGCCTCTCTCGGTAAAACAAATGTTTTAACGGACTAAAGAAGGGGTAACCTTGAAACTCTGTTTTATACCTGGGGGCATGCAAACCTTTTGGAATGCAAGCGAAGAGCGACTATTTATTTTTTAAATTTTTAGGACCTCTAACCCTTTAAACCCGTAGGATTGGTCGTTTCCTAACTTGCATAAAGAAAGGATGTGGGGCAAAACTCTAAAAGTTGTCGTTTTTATATGAGACATTCTTATCATACGACGATTAATCGAGCAGTTTTAGCACATAGTTCAAGCTCATTAAAAAATAAACATAAGACATGAGCAAATGTTTCCACCCGTGTTTAAGCTCGTTAAAAAATGAACTATTCCCCGGTAAATAACCACCGTGAAAGTAGTACTTCAGCCATTAAAGCCTTGGTCGTGTTTGCACCGCCACCTCCATTTTTTCATTGGCCGATCATTCACCTCCATTTGATTGTTTACCCATTTTGAGGAACAGCTGCGAAGAGTGATTTCATTAGCCATCCTTGTGACACTGCCATGATTGGAAAATTCCAAACCTTACCTGGAATCAGCTGCTACCCGTTTTATCACTCGTTCCTCAAAAGACGAGTCTCCTTTAAGCTCTTTTCAACTGACTCGTAAAATATGAAAAGATTGTCGAGTCCTTGGCCTTCCAGCTTGTTAAAGGGACAGGAAGTGCTATCCCTCATCTAGATTTTAATCTTTTTGGACCTGAGGGATTATTGCACAAAAAGATCGAGCGCTTGTTTTGTTCGACTCGTTAAAACTATCGAAAATTCATCCCTTCTGTATTGTTTTATACTTTTTCGGACTTAAGGGATTAGATGACAAAAAAGTAATTTTGGAGTTACCTTTATGTTCCTTTTCAGACTCTCTAAAATTGAAAAGGACCGAGTTATATTTGTCGTTAAACTCGTTAAAAAGATTAATAGCGATAAACTTGTCTTTAGACGAGAACGAGTTTCACTATCGCTAGGCTCGTTAAAACATAGCGATGGGTTTGCCCGAAGGGAAAATTATAGAACAAGAATATGTTATCCTCCTCAAGCTGGACAAAAATAAAGAGGTACTGGTCAGCAATGACTGGGGAAAATTGGGAAGAAAACTCAAAGAATCTTTATCGGTAGCAAGTCGCTCTTGAACATGACACTTCCACTCCGTGTCCGAGTCAGGTTGGGTTGTTTCATTCACCGGTCACATCGCCATGGTCATGCCATACCATCCACATTTGGGGTTAATGCTACCAATCCATCACATCAGTGTCGCCGATATGTTCAAGAGAAGTCATCCAGAGAAGTCACCTGTGTCTCACCCACTACCATACATTATACTCCATTCTTTCATGACCGCCACCCTGAACATTATATCATCAGATCGTTTTCACCTCCATCAAAATCATTTGCTCCGTTCCGTGTCATTGATGTGGGATTCATTAAGGCCCTCCTGTGACGGATCACTTCTTGTCGACATCAGCTCATTATCAAATAAGTTGATCTAGGAACACCCCATTCAGTACTTTGAAGCTTGCATGCCTCAATGGCAAGTTTCTCACTTCTGGTGACAGGTTTACATCAATGACCTTCGACCGAAAGAATTTGCGTGGTGTTCGACGCCAAGTCCTTTATTCACACCACGTGGATTGTACTGCAGTACCTTGAGGATCATTACCATTATCGGTGATTCCTCTCGCGCTTGTTAATAGTTTACATCATTGACTGGTAATCAGGCGATGTCTTTCCATGTTCGACTTCAAAACATTTCTCACATGGATCGACTTGTACTTCGAGTAAAGATCGGACGAGATTGAAGACCCCGGATCTAGTTTCATCCATCCGGGCTGCGATATATATTCGGGAAAATAAAGACATCAAATGTACAGCATTGCAGCACAGATAATCATCCTGCCAAAAGGATGATGGCTCTATCAGAATCATCAGTCTACACTCAAACGATTGTCTGTCCTATGTACATGAAAATGAATTTATAAAGCTGAACATGGGAATGCCCGCCTCAGCTAGATCATGAAAACAGTATGAAGATAATGTATTGTATTGTATCTTATTACAGGTCTCCTCCGAGCATTGAAAGAACTTCGGATCCTCATAATAAAGCATTTCACCCGACACCAAAAGGTTAACGGCCTCATACTTTAGGGGGCAACTGTTATAGACATTTTTGTGCCTTACAACTCCAAGCATGAAATGTCCATAAACCAAGGGCTCCTAAGTCCCTAAAAGTGTTGTTCTAAACCCTAAAGGAACAAGGTCAACAGATTACAGCTTCTCCCAGAAGTTCTCCACCAGAAACTGCTCAGAATAAGTCAAAACAGGATCATTTCAGCTGCTCCACTGGCTAGGTGTGTTGCATTGCACCTAAATACACTGTGAGGGTGTGTTGCATTTCAAAAGTCCCTTCTGTGGGGTGCAATGAGCAAGAAATGACAAATGGCAGTGTCATTCCGCGAGGTGGAGAGACAATGGAAGCTTCCAGAATCTTCTCCTGTGACACTTGCCTCACTGAATTCGACCAAGGATGAGTAAGAGGCTTTCAGTCTCCAAGTGGAAGCAAGAACTGACAGAGAGAAGACACTAATCAAATCACAAGCTGACTCATCCTCCTTACACATATCTATATATGGATCCCTCATCTCAGAGATCCAGAGGCTGGAATTTTGCATATTGTAAGGAATTGTTGTTGGTTTTTGAGACAAAACATCAGAGTATTGGGTGATCTATGCTTTGTTTGAGGTGAAGAGGGGCTTCTTTGCTGGGAGGTTGATGCTGGGTCAGGAACCACCGGTTGTAACTCCTCCTGGATCTTTTCTTGTTTATCAATAAAAACTATTTGATTTTTTCCTCCATGCTTTTGTATCATTGATGCTTATTACATTTGTATGGTTAACTTAAATCTGATCCTAAGTTGTTTATGAATATAGATCCATGTCTTTGTATAGTGTTCTTCTTCTATGATCTTACAGGTACTTGGTGAAGCTGGGCAAGTAAGGGAGCAGGGATTGGATCAAAGGATTAGCGCAAGACACAGGTTGGTTCTTTCTATTCCTCTCTGTCTATAGTTCATAAAGGAAATACAAAAGTAGTTTTTCTCTGTTTGTTTCTAAGGCAGTTGTCACACCTTAGTGGGATAGAGCTGTCACACCTTGGAGACTATCAAAGAAGAGAGGGATTGGATCAAAGGATTAGCGCAAGACACAGGTTGGTTCTTTCTATTCCTCTCTGTCTATAGTTCATAAAGGAAATACAAAAGTAGTTTTTCTCTGTTTGTTTCTAAGGCAGCTGTCACACCTTAGTGGGATAGAGCAGTTCTAAATAGACACTTTTCCCTGTAACACTTTCTTTGCTGCATTACCCCCCACAATCCTATTTCTAAAATTATAATGTTGTCTCACTTGCATTATAGCATTCTGAAAACTCTTTCTGTATTCCTCTTATTCAATCATCAATGCATCATTTTGGGATTGGAATAGCAAGATTTCTTCATCTTCTGCTTCAAAATTTTCAAGATGCTCATATTATTGATTCTCTTTGGTCAAATAAACCCCCTGCTATCCATCACCAAAAAATAAAATCTAATCTTCAAGAGTTTTCTCATCTTCCTCATCTTGATCTTGGGCAAAATTTTGTTTAAACAATGGTCTTATTTGTTGTTTTGATTGTTCTGGAGCTTTCTGCTCCCAAAGTTTGTTAGGCAACTGTGGCTACCTTCGGAAAAGAGGATTTTTGATTTGTGGATCAATCTGGGTCTCTCGGACTTTTTTCCAGTCCGTCGAGGAGATTTTATCCATCATCTTCTCCATTGTCTTAACCAATGTTTCAAATTTATCATCTGAGGAAGTGGTAGGATCCTCCTTTATGATGACTCTCTTCTCGGACTTCAACTTAGACTTTTTCGCTAATAGATTAGCCTCCACACTGACTGCATTATTTTTCATGTCCTCCAATGTTGCCAGATTTATTTCTCTAAGATGATAAGCCATTTCAAGGTCAAAATCATCTAGATAATGCAATAAGGCCAGCCCAAGAGGAGGCTTAATCTCTGTAGGGATTGAATTGTACAATTTGTTGAACCTTGTAGAAAAGTCTTGAACAGATTCTCTGAGCTATTTTTTCAAGTTTTTGTACTCAGCCAAGATCTGCAAAGGGTTATTATTTTCACCCCACCTTGCAAGGAAATCATCTTCTAACTTCTAATAATTTGCAAAGGCTCTCAAGCGAGAACTCCTGAACCATTTCTTCACATCACCGAAAAAATATGAGCAAATAATCTTATTTTAACATCATCATTTTCTACTTCCTCCAAATCCACAAAATAGCTTACCTTTTCAACATGCTTCTTAGCAGTGATTTCACATGTGCCATCATATTGTGGAAGCCTTTGCCCATAATTGAGAGGTAGATCATGAAGCTGAGTAGGAAAAACCAAAGGAGCATACCTTTCTTCCATAATTACTACTTGAGTATTTTGATCACTAACAGGTGATGTATCAACAATAGTAGATGATGAAAGAACTAGATGAATGAAAGCTGAAACTGAGGATGATGGATTTTGAAATGAACTCAAAGCGAAGCTAGTGGCAAAAATAGATTGAACAAGGATATTTCTCTGAAATAGGATTGTGTTTTTCAACAGCTTTCTAAACTCTTTCAACTAGACCTTTGAGTTTACTGAACCACTGGATGATATTCTAACTAAACTCAATTCTTGGGGATGATACACAAGAACTTAAATTGTCTAAATCTACTATAATTTCAGGGATACTAGAACAAGACCTCGTTCTAAACAATGGGATTTCAGAAGAAATTTCAGGTGAGGAAATAGATTTCCTGATAGGACAGTAACTAGCTTGACTTTCCAGCACCACTCTCTCCTTCCTGAGGAGTTTTTCAGGATCAAAAACCACTACAGGAGGATTTGGGTCAGGGTTCTGCCTGGTGAACCTCCTAGAAGCTAGATCTTCTCAAACAAGGATGCATGCAACGAAAATTTCTAATAATCAAAATAATATTTACAATTCAGCCTATGATGTACATTTTGGACATGAAAATTCCGAGGATAATTTAAACTTTCAAATTCCCATCAACGGCGCCACTATGTTATCACTCTATAAAAACCCTTCAAGCTAAGGAAAGGGCTACAGAGGTAACCACAAACCACTCTAGGCTAGAAAACTAGCCTTTCTAGCAGGAGCGGGCTCCCTCAACTAATGAAAAAAAAAATATTTGACTCTATGGCATACAGAGACCAGTTCTGAGAGTATTTGGATTTTGATAATGAAGGTGGTAGAGGATTTCCATGAAAAAAAATTGACAGTAAAAGTGATCTCTCTATTGTGACATGCTGATGTATTTCCAACCAGCTTCATATATAGAGGCTTAATTATCACAGTTTTTGAAATGAATAATGAAATTGTAGTATAGGAAAGGTAAGAGTATCAACACATTTATCAAAAGTGAAGAAATAACAACATTTATCATTGTATCTCAAATAAATGACCATCAAGAAGAAAATACAATACTTTTAAAGGCATACATACTTCATTTGCAACCGAAATATACTTGGTTCAGTCAGACATGAGCATATAAGATGAATTCAAGTATAACTGTACCCTACACCTTTAAAACAATATGAATAAAATAGACAAGAGAAAGGCACATAAATTGAGAGGGAAAAACTTATTCCAAAAACATTCATACCATAAGAATCTCCATAAATCGACTGGAACCGCTTCAACATTCAGGCTTGTTTATTAAAACCTAATCACAAGCATAACTGCAATAACTCCTTTAGCAATTGAGAAACCAACAAAAACCTTCTTTGTCTTCGTTTATGAAAAATATGTAGTACATACATCGATGAGAATAAGTTCAAGTTCACTTCATCTTTGATCCCACAGAGGATCGATTCAAAACTGGGAAAAAATAATAAACTGTTGTTTTTTTTACATGATTTTCACCCAAACATAAAACATAAAGCATCCTTTTGTCTTTTTGAAAGCAAAAACAACCTATTTAAATACAAATTATCTTAAAAAGGTCTTCGGACTGATAAAACTGACTTAAATAGAAAAAAATCATAAAAGTTGACTTTCTGACTACGAAAAAGCCTACGCAGCACCCAAATCTTCATTCTTCTAGAACTGACACGTGGCAAGAAGTTGGGGTGGTGAGATGGAGACCATATGCACTCAATTCCAACATCTTCAAAACATGACAGGTGGCCATCATTCTGTGTACGTGAAATGGTCAAAGAATGGGTTGTGTTGTGAGTGCACAACACCTGCGTAGAAAAATTGTTGCAACTTTTCTTTGAATTTATTTCATTGATCCTGAATGCTGTCATGACACTGTTAGGTCGATCATATCAACTTCAACATATTAACACATCAGAAAATCAAACAAAACTTGAGAATAATAAGGAAATCCTGATCATTTTCTTTTCCTCTTGCTTGATAATTTACTGTTAGAAGCCTTGATGTTGGGAGTCTTGGACTTGTGATATGGAGTAATGAGGTCATGTTGCTTCATAGATGGTGATAAAGTAGGTGTGGCTTTAGACTTAAGATCAAATTTAGGAATTTTCATGATCGGATGTATTACAACAGCTCCCTCATATCTCTCTAGCAATTTATGTACCTCCTCTAAATCTTGCCTCATAGTTCTCAATTGTGCATTCAAGACCAAGTTTCTAACATACAAATTTTTGCATTATCTCCTAACTAGTTGTGACCACTTGACAGAATTCTTACTCCTGTCAAGAGATTTGGATGCCTCTTTGACTTCATGGTCACAATTTTCTAGAATATGTTGAATGGAATTCTTATACTCCATTTTTTGTTGCCTGAATTAATTGACCTGGTCTTTGCTTTATTCTAACTCCTCCAGGCACATCTGATACTCTTTCCATTGGCTTAATGAGGGTCTACTAGGCACTTGAGCTATTTGTTTCATTTTTTGCACATACTTAAACTTTGATTTGAACACCCTGATTGCTAGATCACTATGCCCCACTACAACATTCTTAGCTTGTTCAGCAAATGCAACATGCTTTTTCTTCCATTTGGAACTTGTTGAAGGTGACTTTTTTTTGTCTGCTGTTGGTTTAATGGCATGTTTTATGTCTCCCTTTTGTTTCTACAGAAACATTATTCTCATCTAGTTTTTAAACAGTGCCTCTCTCATCTTTACTATCTTGGGGTCCTCTTCTTTGTAATGCACAGCATGTGTCTCAAGTGGTGTTATGTCCTCCTCATAATCTGATTGCACCATTTTTGGACCCTTGACCTCATCCACTTTGTCATCAACCTGTGCATCTATCTGCTTGTCTTTAGATAATTCCACAATTTCTTGAGTGGTTGCCTCTTCCTGGGTTTTTTTAACTCTAGACCTTGTTCTTGGTCTCATTACAAACTCATCTTGGATTGTGTCTTCAATTTTGACCTTAAGTTTGGCTTGTTGAGCTGATGTCACCTATTCTCCTGTTCCTTTGTCTACCTTGTCATCCTTTATGCTCTACAATGTAGTTTTCTTGCTAAACTTACCTACAAGTTTATTTCCTAGCTTAGCACTTTCATTCTTTATGGGTTACATTTCCATGACTGAATGAGTGCTCTCCTTTTTTGGATTTTCTTTCTTGGTACCTTCTTTGTCTTCCTTGATTGATGGCGACCTAGTTTGTGGCAAGAGGTCAACACTCGCAAGAAAATCAGACCAAAGCATTTTCTTTCTTTCAACAACATTCTTAACTAATATTTTGATCAAAGAGAAATGGAATAGACTTGAAGTATGGTTATCCTTTTGAATTTGTACTTTGGTGGCCATTATTTCTAGACTCTTAAGAAAGAAATAAGGGAGGTTCATGGGCTTTCTTTCAGAGAAATGCCATAGTAACCTAAGATGGGATTGGTATATTCTATTGAACCTACCCTCGCAAGTGAAATATCTTTGGATAACCTTCAAAAGGTCTACATATTGCTCTTGAAGATAGATGTTGGGTAAGGTGGAAAAAAACTTGTTAATATACTCTGGTTTCACAAACTGCTTGTAACCCAAAATGTCTAACTCAACCACCTTGGACCATTTCTCTCGTGTTGTTGGGAGATTTTTTGCATCAACTATGAACTTCTCAGTCAATATAATCTCTAGGTCTCCTAATTTCACTCTACTGTCTTGAAAATTAAGATAAAATAAGCTAGCAAGTTTAGCATTATGACCTACTTTCTGAATCTTGTGGCAGAAATGAATACACCATGTGTTCTCAAAAGCCACTCTAATGGTCAGGGATAAATTGAGCAGACTCAAAGTACTGGGTTCAGTGTGAGAAATGTCTCCTCCCTTTTTGTTGGTAGCAGGGGGCATCCTATCTCAACATCTAGTTGATTGATTTTGACTTTTATGTTATGGCTATCTGTGTAGACCCAAAGGAATGAAAATAGGCTCGAATGACAGCAAAGCTCCACTCAAGCAGTTGTAACAATAGGATGGTGATAGCACAGTCTATGTGGTGGAACACAAGAAGGAAGCTTTGAAAATTTAAAAGATATTTAACATTAAATTATTCAGGAAACATTCATCATCCAAACTTTTAGTTTAGAGCAATGAGAGAGAGCACTTAGAGGCCAAGACTGTGTTTTCAAACAGAACATAGTGTGCGCAGCACACGTTTTTTAACAATGGCAAACATGCTTTTAGCATAACGACCAGGAGAATTAGCAATGAGTATTTATAGGAAGGGTGATTGACTCCTTACCTCTCCAATCTTTGCGTTCAATCTATGCGTTGAAGACTAGCTTGAAATGCAACTCTTCTCTATGTAGAAAAATTCATACATCATGCTTAAACTATTCTGCAACCTGTAAACCTCCCTATGACTCCTGAGTTTCACTAAGCTTTCTGAACTCCCCTGCAACCTTTGCTTTGAAATAAAATCACTCATCTCATTCTCTACATGAGGGATGATTCCATCACATGTGAGCAATCATATAGAAAATTGGTGGCCTTTACAATGATTTGAAATCATTCTACTGATGTAACAAGATTGACGTGAAACCTGCATTCCTTGTGAAATTTCACATGCTTGAAAATGCATTGTTCAAATGTTGTAGGGTGGCAAATAATTTAAATATGATAACTTTGGTAACCAAAGTCTGTCGGGGGTGAATAGGATGATGGGTCAATCATGGTGGGTAATGATGTTTAGGAAAGGGGATAGTTTAGGCTTAGGGAAATGTAGTTAGGTGAAAACAATGATAAAGTTTTAGGCGTAAAATAAATTGATAGGAGTAATGTAAACATTAGGGAATGAGGGGAAGGAATGAAAAGAGGGAAAAATGAGATAGGTAGAGGTATTAATATAATGTTTAGCAAAGGTATAGGTTAAAACATTAATAATTAGGATCTTTTCAAGATCCTTTCCCCAATAGCTGACACTTCGACCATATTACTAACCTACTGTCACCTAATACCTGGACTCAACAATAAAACTTTCCCAAACAATAGACACTCCTTCCCAATGATCGAACTTGATGGCCAAAGTGGTAACCCGACTAACGATGACTCTTTTGAGTAGTGACAGGTCAAAACATGACAGTGAACAAATTTATGATTTTGACCTTCTTCAAAACAACAAATTATTAACTCAAAGGTACATTTCGACTAACAAACTAAACTACTCTAACACTCCCCTTAGATCCTTCCCCCCAGCACTGGGGCTTTACACTACCATACTCACCCTTTGGAAAGGTAGCAAACCTTCCTCCACCATCAGTATCTTAATCCAAAAGGGTACCTATTTCAACAATTTTCCTCTCAACCCCAATTTGAACACCACATCCACTTTCAAGAAGGATTGGAAGCTTTATGTTGTGAAATCAACCACGTACCCTTCTATGGTAGTCTGCACCTAGAAATCTAACATCCTTGTCAGGTCGTTATCCAAGCAGTTGAGCACTGCGAGATCTGCAGGGACCCAATTGCGATGTACTAGCGTCGATTCCTCTCACTTTTTTTAACTTTTTGTCTCCGTAACCAATTGTACAACTCCTATGGGAATATACACCATAAGATATCATATTAATCGCTTGCAGCCTCTAAGTATAGTGTTTCTTCGTTCACCTTAGAAGAAGATTGATTTCGAAGGGTGGCCTGCTCTAACACGGACCAATCCACCCGATTATCCCACTAGTCTCGTATTTCTTTCTTAAAGATCCTTGATACCATATTCTGAACCACTTCTTGTGATTTTTGGTCTCGGTAATGGAACCACACAAAAATTTCATCAGGGAAGAGACCTTGGGTTCAGGCACAAGAGACCAACAAGGCTTCGTTGTAGTCTAGGAAAATGTTGGCATTTTCACCTTATCCAAGGGGTAAGTAGTCTCACCCAAGGCATGTCACGACCGAAGATAGGAAGGGTTGGAGGGATATGAAGGGAGATCCAAACATCAACCATCAATAGCTTAAAGAGATCATTCATCACAACATCATAGTATTACAATCACTATGTTCATCAAGCAACGCCCATTAATTAAAATTTTGAGTAGGTCCATAAATTAGAACAATACACCTGACCATAATATACAATCCAAACTGTCTCATTCCTTCATTAACATCAACATATGAAAGATTCAATACAAAATACATAAGGCACAAATCCTTTCATCAAATACATGGATAACATAAACATGGGATGCCTCAGAACTCTGGCTAAGTCTATCTTTGGCCCTTCCACTGCTGCTCAGGTCCTTGGAACCCTATTCTTCTAAACTCCTAACCTCTATCGGATACCAACCCCTTTCCCTTGTTGTCTTATGCTTTTATCTTTTCATCTATCATCCCCCCTACCAGTTTTGTTCGGATGCCCTTGGCTATTTTCTACTCTCCTTCTTGTCTGCTCGATTGTTCCTGTTTAATCTCACCACCTTGTAGCAACTACCTATTTGTTTTATGTCCCTGCCTCCATCCCTAGCTGTCATCTCCACAACTCAACCGTTTCTCCCGCCACCTGTTTTATGCCTTGGTTCCCAAAAACTTCAAAATTCAAAACGAAGGCCCCAACAAATGCAAGATAATAACCTTGGATGGTGGGATACGAAAGGTAGTAAGTGAATCTAAGCGGAATAATAATAAACATGAAATTAACTGGTACTAGTTATATCAACCTATTGGATTAGTGAGAATATGATGAGACTTTCTCAATTAAACATGGTGTGGGTAGTCAGTAAAATAAGCAAGTAAAGCATTCATTTAACTATGTACTATTTTTTATTTTTTTATTTTTGTGGTTTGAATTATGGGAGTCAAGCTCCTTCAAAAGTACAGAGGGAGTGAATGGCACATGAATGCGGTGAGGGCGATGGTGGTGGTTACACCCATAACTAACCTCATCCCATCTAAGCCATTGGATTTAGAGATCAGTAGATCAACGGTCTGCAACAGTGCCACTTTACGTCAATAAAAACAAGTCTCGTGTCATCGAACAATCCAGAATGAAGGTAAATAATTTAATATCGATACAGGCTTGGATTATATATATTGACGAGCTCCAGTATAGAAATGGTAAATTATAATTGAAACCACAACATAAAATCATCAAGGCATGCATAATGATACTACCAACATAACCCTTATACTATACTATACTTGAAATGTAAATAAAGACCTCCAGCTAGTGTCACGAGTATCGAGGTGAGAATATATAAATATATGTGTAAGGACCTGAATGTCAACCTTATAGGCTAATTATTTACACCTTTATAATGTTGAGACAAAGTCTAAATGAAATTTTAGATAGTCAAGTCGACATAGTATGTAACAAAAGGATAACAGGCGCAGTCAAGCATAGTAAATTAAATATAAGGAAACCATAATGAATGTATTTAACGCAATAAAGGTTGTTAATCTATGAGACCAAAAAAAATATCCTAGGAGTGGATTTTACGCCTGTAAAGGAATGCTATAAAAACCTCTACCTACTCGAGCTCTCTTTCTCTATAATTCAGGGGGTTCTTACAGTGGAGTGCTAGTAATTCATGGCATTTTGCAAAAGGGTATACTTCTTCCATGGATTATTTCGAGAGTGGCGTTATTGGTGGGAAATTCAAAAATGCGTATATTATCACTCCAATAGTTGGTTTGAAAAAATTTAAAAGGTTTTTGTATGAGATGTTTTTCTGGAGAATTTTTTTTTTTAATAAAACAAGTCTCCTAGTTTCAGTCACTAGAGGGTTTCACTCAAGTTATATACAATTGTTGAAGTATTTATGAATTTTTGTGATAGTAATAATGCATGATAAACAATTTTCATTTCTTGAGAAACCCAAGAAATTATTGAAGATTTAAGAAGAACACAGTAAAAAAAACAAAACAAAACAAAACAAAAAGTAAAAAAAAAAATCAAGACAAATTAAATAACATTGTCAAATCTACTAAATTGGAGTGTGTAATACCCCTTGGTAAAAACTTGTAAATATTCAATTATTGTTGGTAACTTTTTGGTTGTGGGCTTTGTGAAGCCAAATATGTATATGAGTATATATAAATGTTTTCTAATTTGTTAAACTTAAGTAATATATGCATCTAACCATAAAAGTCACTTGGGAAGTGATCCTGAGGAATCCCACATTGCAATCGATTGGAGACAGTTATGGGTAAGGCAGTTACCTACCCAAATTTGTCTTGTGAATGAATTATATAAAAGAAGAGAAGGGGGAATCCAATAGGGTTAGACAAACTTGAGGCCACCTGAAGAAGATATTCTAGATTGAAGAGTTTAGGTGAGGACTCTATTATTTAAAAGGGATTCTTGAGTTGATTCATTCAGTGGAATCCCATGTAAAGCTTTGTGCTCACTATGAGATATTTATACTAAGTCTGGTTGGGACCAGATAGTATTGAAAGTTAAATTGGTCATATCTCTCTTAACCCAAACTGAATGTGAAGCTAGCTCGAGGGGAGATGCAATAATGACCGGTCTCATTGGTAGGGAGGAGCATCCCTTTCCTTGTGACTTGGTGGTTCAGCAAGCAAGTAAAGGAAGAAGAATATATAAGTATTGTTGGACCTATTTTCTGGAGTAACAATGTACATATATTTACAATGGAATCAATGTGTGAAATTATTTCATATGAAAATGTTCATGATGTGAACATCCTGTGTGTTGAAACTAAAATTAAATGACTAACATGTGTGTGGAAAACTATCTTTATAAGTATCTGTTGGTCGGTCTTGAAATTTTCCAATTAACATTTGATTTTATTTCAATATGGATCTAGGGTTTATTCTTGAGCTAGTTCAACTAGATTGATAGCCCTCAAACACTCCCTAGGTTTCCATAATGTAACAGGGATTAAAAAAATGGGAAAAACAATAACTGAGAAATGTGTACTAAAACTTGGACAACATAAATATAGAAAATAAATCGTGTTCTTTTTTATAGTTTGGTAAGATTTTACAAGTTTTCTAAAATAATATTGAGCAAGATAAAAGAATCCTCGTCATTTAACTTGGGTTTAGTCCAAGGCCAAGCTAGGGTACCAGCAGCCCTAGACAATCCCTCTACCTTTAGAAGGATGAATTAATCAATGGGAATTAAATAGAAATTAAGTAGGAACCTCTTGTCATCATTTAAGAATATGCATATTCCACAAAGGGCTTCTTAGTTTAAACTACATTGCTAGGAAACCAAATCTGAAATAATTAATGCCCAAAACATGTACTCATAAGCTCTACATGTGAAAGAATTCAGATAAAGTTTTGTACTCCATAATTTTTCCTCGAAAGAGTAAAAAAAGAGAAAAATAAATAGGAACCATTGTAAACTAATAAAATTCACCCATTTCAAGTGTAGGTTAGGTCTAGAAAACTTTGTATTATAACATTGAGGAAAGGAAGAAAAATGTGCATATATTTAAACTGAACAAAAGTTGCCGTTCTAACAATCACATGTTCCAGAATAAAACCCAGTAACTACATAAACCCAGATACAATATAAACCCCAACTATCATTGTTTACTGCAAAGGATCATACACTCAAATTAATTGGACAAGGGGTATTTTATAAACCTAGAAAATGACATATAGGGTTTCAAAACAAGGAACAAAATTCCAAATAACATAGAAGTTACGATTGTGTGCACCTGGAGGACAAGAGACAAATAGAAGTTGGATTAATTTTAGGTTAAAGTATGTACCTTCCTCTCCAAAGATGGTCATCTTTCAAAAAAAATGTACATAGGTTCACCTCTGAAAGGAACTGGGAGTTAGATTATGGATTGTCTAAAGAATTGCAAAAACAGAAAGAGTTGACAAGAAGGGTGAGAGAATTTCACCTATTAATAGTACCTCTGACATCTCTCCCAGTGATTTTATGCCCTACAGCCGTAGCCTCTTTAGAGTTAAATATAAAGAAAAATATTGTACCCAAGACTAGAATGAGCAAGATTATCTAATTTTCAAGGAAAATTGTGTTAGGATAAATCCCTTCTTCTATTCTAGGGATTACAAACCTCAAACACTGAAACTTAAAACCTATCAATTAAAGAAAGATAATTTATTGTGAATGGGATTGGAAGCATGAGTATAAAACCTCCAGGAAAACCCTCTGTCACCATAGTTGCAAAACCTCCATGGTGAGAGGTGTAGCAAAAATGAGCCTCTCTCTCTCACTTGATGTCGAAATGGTAGATAGTTACCTAACCAGTCTTTTCCTCCCTAAACCGTCGATCAAAACCTTAATAGTTGAGAGTAGTGGATCTGGCATTCCATCAATCTCAAAACCAATCCCATACCACTTGGTAGTAGATTCGGACACGTAGAGAAGCTTTGTATATGGAACTCAATACAGACTTGGGTGTATCAAAATTTAATGTTATTTTCAATGATCCATAACATAGGTGATGAACCCCATTACACACGATATACATATATAAGTACATAAAATTCCATGCAAAAAGGTAAAGCATACATCTAGTGGGAAGATGTTAAGCGGGTTAGAGACATCAGGACGGATTATTTGAGTTGGCAGGTGTTCAAGAGGCTTTTCAAGAAGAAATACTTGTCATCGAGGTACTACGATAGTAAGGCTAAAGAATTCTATGAGCTAAATATGGTATCTATGACAGATGAAGAGTATACGACAAGTTTCTGGAGCTATTGAGGTATGTACCGTTTCTTACTAATGAGAAGGCTAAAGTTCTAAGATTTGTCAGTGGTTTTTTATTAGCATTTAGAGATCGGATTGAGTATGCTTAGCATCAGACACTTGAGGAAGTGATTGGGAAATTGAAGCATTGTTGTGAGAAGTCAAAGCGTAAGAATGTATCCCAGCATGGATGGAAGGCATAAGAAAAAGGTAGAGGTAAATGGCAGCTTAAGAGAACAAGGATTCAGAATGCAGATGGGAAAGAAAATGTGGCACTGCAAAAGAGATTTAATGTAGCTAGACAGGAACATGGGTCACAACAACATCATAGAGGTGAGGGAACTGGTCAGTTGGAGTGTTTTACATATGGTGAGTAACACCTTAGGAGATATTATCCGCAACATCAGGATGGAAAGCATAAGATATATTGTGCATAGGAGACACAGACTGTTGGCGATGTTGGTCAGAGTATTCCACGTATCTATGCAGCAGTGGACAATAGGAATACATAACACCAAACATCTATCATTAAGATGAATGGTAAGCTTTGTGATCAAGTTGGTTGAGTTAAATTTGTAGTTAAAGGAAACTTTGGATAAGGGATACATTAGGCCAAGTGTATCACTTTGGGGTGCACCAATATTTTTCGTGAAGAAGAAAGATGGTACTCTTAGATTATGCATTAACCACAGGTAGTTGAACAAAGTGACCATCAAGAACAGGTACCCTTTGTCGACGATTGATGACTTGTTCGATCAACTGAAGGGAGAGGTAGTGTTCTTGAAGATCAACTTGAGATCCAGGTACCATCTGGTATGCATCAAAGAGGAGTACATTTACAAGACTGCGTTCAGGACTACGTATGGGCATTATGAATTTGTTGTTGCGCCATTTGGATTAACTAATGCTCCAACTACATTCATGTGTTTGATGAATAGTGTGTTTCTTCCATATTTGGATAAGTTTGTTATTGTTTTCATTATTATATACTGTTATATTCTAAAAATGAGGAAGATCATGTCGTGCATTTAGTAGCAATGTTGAGGTTGTTGAGAAAGGATCAATTGTATGCTAAGCTAAACAAGTGTAGTTTCTTTTAGACTGAGGTACACTACTTGGAGCATGTTGTCTCCAAGTAGGGCATTGCAGTAGATATAGAGAAGATAAGAGCCATCATGGAATAGGTAGCTCCTAAGAGTGTCGATGAGGTAAGATCTTTCATGGGTCTAGCAGGATATTATTGGAATTTCATCATGAACTTCTCATTGATTGTTTATCCCATTAAATCATTGCAAAGGAAAGGTAAGAAGTTTGAATGGATAGAAGAGTTTGAGGCTAGCTTTGAGCATCTTAAGCAGTTGTTGACACATGCACCAGTGTTACAGATTGAAGATACGATCAAAGAGTTTGTAGTATGCATGAATGCTTGCAAGAGAGGACTTGGTGGAGTCCTTATGTAGGATGGACAGGTGGTATGATATGAGTCCTGGAAACTGAATGAGCACGAAAAGAACTACCCCACACATGATTTTGAGTTAGCAACGATCATACAAGCATTAAAGATGTCGAGACATTATCTTCTTGGCAGGTGTTATAGACATATTTGGGAACTGAAACCCCAATCTTATACGTCGATAAACGAAGGGCTCTTTAACCGCTAAAATTTTTGTTTCATACCCTAAAGAATCATAGTCAATTAATTACATCATTCCCTAGAAGTTACACCTGAAAAACCACTTAGAACTGGCCAAAACTGGACCATACTGACTGCTCCACTGTCAAGGTGCGATGCATACTAACTCCTACACTAGCCAGGTGCGATGCATACTGAAGAGGCCTTCTGTGGGGTGCAATAAGCGAGAATGGACAAATGCCTAAGATAGTTTGCTAAGTGGATACTCATGGAATCTTCTAGAAACTTCTCCTATGAGACTTGCCTCTCTGAATTCGCCTAGGGATGAGTAAGAGATCCAAGAAATCTCCAAGTGGAACCAAGAACTACAAGTGGAATGACACTAATCAAAAACCCAGAGATGACTCACACCCTTGCAGATATCTATAAATGGATCCCTCATCTGAGAGATCTAGGGTCTGGAATTTTGTAATTTGTAAGGAAGTGTTGATAGTTTGCCTTTGAGAGAGAACATTGTATTGTTGGGTGATCTTGCTTTTCATGAGGTGAAGAGGGCTTTGATGCTGGGAGGATGATGCTGGATCAGACAGCTGGGTTGTAATCCTCTCTTCTATTATTAATAAAGTTATTTGAATTTTCCTCCATATAATCTTGTACTTGTGAATCTTGTTATTTTTTAATTCCATTGTATGATCAATGTATTTCTTATTTTGCATTGTTTATGATATAATAGATCGAGATGCTTTGATGGTGTTTTGTCACTTTGTTTCTACAAGTATTCTCTAAGTGGGACAAGTAAGAGAGGAGTTGCAAGCTCTATCAAGGGAGAGAGAAATCAAGCGAGCAGTCAGGTGAAAGATCTAGGTTAGCCCTTTGCTTCTCTCTTATCTATCATACATAAAGGAAATCGTAAATTGCTTTGATTGTTTGTTTCTAGGATAGCTACCAATCCTAGTGGGACTCGCAGATCAAAAAGACACTAGTTTTCCTGGAAACAAAATGGCGACTCCACTGGAGAATGAATAATTTATTTGTTTGTTATCATTGTTTGCTTTATAAACTATAGACGAAGCCTGAAGTTAGCCAGATAGCCTTCAAACTGCTTTTGCTATGCAATTGCAAAGTAGATGAATGCTGCTTCAGTCAATCTCCGGTTTAGTTTATGAACTAAACATCTGACTTACAAGCATCCTAGATGCCCTTGTGGTAGCTCATTAACCTCCCAAGATCATACCCCTGTACTTTTCTCTTTACTGTCCATAATAGCTCAGTTTAATCCACTGAAATCAACTATAAATTTGAGCCAAAACCCATCTCAGTTGCACTCCCTGGCCCATCGCACTGTCTCTAACTGGAAGCCAGTATGCATCACACTTCCTATGTGTAGCAGGTGAGATGCATCCCTATTTCTCTGAGGCACAGGTGCGATGACTGAGTAATCCTATTTCTCTCCTTGAAATTTGGGTTTTTTGTCCTTGTTTTCAGCTCTGTTTGATTGCTCTGCTGCTTATGAACAGTATCTCATTACTGAAGCCTCCTTGCTTTACATAGTTCAGCCTCCATTGATAAGGATTAGTAAATGTTTTTATGTATTTGTCTATCATTTACAATCTATTGTCGAAAAGTTACTTAAATCGAACTGTCGTTTTTGTCAAAAAAGAGAAGTGTCGTAAAGTCTTCCTTCTCTAGATAGTTGATTGAACTTTTTGTCTTGTATTTGATTTGATTTATTGTTATTTGAAGTGTTGAAAGTATTTTCTATTCGAAATTGAAAAGTGTCGTTTAGTCTTCCTTTCCATTTTGAAAAGAAATTGTCGAAATGTCGCTTTGAAGAAAATAGTTCAGATCTATACTTAGTTTTCCTTTTTAGCATTCCTCACATTAAGGGAATGAAAAACAAATACATGCATTTGCATTTGAATTTAGACTGTGTGCGAAAAAATGATTTAGGAAAAGTGCATTTAGTGTGTGCTCTTTGCTCTTTGGTTGAAATAATTGTAATCTTCCTTCCTTAGTAGCTAAGATTTTCATTGTTAAAAATAAAAAATGATTGTTTATCATTTTAGATTGCATATTTAGGAATTTTACATCTACATCACGCGGTGAACCTTGAAAGACAAACTTCTAAACAAGATCAACTCTAAAATAAATCTCAATGAAATTAACAACGCTTTGGAACCTAACACAACACCTCTAGAGGTCTAGGCTATAGACGTGTTCTGGCGTCGTAAAATCTAGTAACTATCATTTTCATCAAAGGTTGGGTGATTCCCCTCTTTGATACGACAAGTACTAACATGGACTTGTGCTCCTCATACCGTTGAGTATATACTGGGAGACCACAATAGGCTTATATCCTTTATCCATAGGAAGCCATGTTTGCCGCCCTATCGATCGCAATGTAGTGAACACAACACTCGGGAAGATTGATTGTCGTACATAAGTCCTTGGTAATTTCTCTTTAATTTACCATCAAGGTGTATATTACAGTTTTGTGATTGGTTTGATAATCCCTCTATCTAGATCTCCAGAGTAGTCACTTTCATTCCTTTTCAACTCCTTAAAAGAAAAGGTCCATCTGAGCACTTGTCACTTCAAGCTCATTAAAAATCGAAGGGGACTAGAGTCATCTTTAGCTTTTTCTAGACTCTTAAAAATTGAAAAAACAAAGTTGTGTCAAAGCGTCATTAAAATTTATTAAATTAGGAATAACATCCCTGTTCCTTCATTGGTCTTAGGTTGAGATAATGGAGTCCACCAATCATGGAATCCCTCTTGAAGGGAATCCTAGTCCATTTTCTTCTTGGGGAAATTGGTGGGCTCCAGTATTGTAGCAATAATGCTACAACTCCTGGGGTTCCCTATCTCTAATTTTATCAACCCGGTAGTTCGTACAAACTTGGAAGCGACGGTGTTGTATGCACAAGTACTAGCTCTTGTCGCAGATGTCACTTGGTCAGCTGGCACAAGTCCGCTAGGGCTCAAGCCAACTTCTATATGCTCTCAAAAGAAGCTTGCTAAATGATGGACGAAGGCTATCTTAAAGGAAATTAATCTATTTTGCAAAAATGAACTGAAAGCCAACCAAAACACGGAAACCCTAGTTAACCCTAATCTGACTAGCTTAACCTCTAGGATGCAATGGGTGGAGTGCAAGTGTCTGGAAATGATGCCATTACTTCTAATGATGTGAAATGCATGAACTTAAACTACTTTTATTGAAAAGAACATGTTTTTGGATTTTTGCTTAATTGGTTGGAGTGATGATGATTTTGTTTCTTATTAGGGTTTGGCTGTGCAGAGGTGGTGCGAAGGGAGAGAAAGCTTGGGAAAGGTCAGGATGGCTAGGAGAGGTCCCAGAGGGTCCCTAGCATTAGTCCACAGAGGTCTACAACATTCGGATGCTCGGCAACCAAGTTTGCAGGCTTCTACAGGATGTCTGCAGGGGATCCTACAGGAAACTAAGGAATTCTACAGGAAGTCTGCTAACTTCTACAGGATGTGTTGTAAGTGGAAGTTTTGGGTGATGGTGAAGTGGAGGAAGTGTATGAGTGAATAGGTAGGATGGAAATGAGTCTTGTGATGGCTCAGGAACAGAGAACCAAAGTGGAGAAAGAGTGCATGCATGGATCTATAATTAAAATAACTATGTGGCAGCTTGCATGAAAGCATAAGACTGCGTTTTTTGGTGGTTGGTACAGCCCACACCCCCAATATCTAAACAGAGATGGCAGCGAGTGCACTATCAACCTTTTCTTGACTCTAATGAATTACAATCCTCCTCCTCTAATCTAAACAACTAAAAGCACGTAAACCATAAGCTAATCCTACTTCAATCACACAAAACAAATCAAATCAGCAAACTGGAAATTCTAAATGCATGTCAAAACAAAGGAAATAAAGTGCTGCAAGGAAACAAGTAACGATACAAGGAAGAGGAGGTCTATTGCTCTCAGTTTGGGCCCTAACCTGAGAGCTATAGCTCCCTTAAAAACTCAGAATTGAATCCAAAGCTGCCTGCCTTTATTGAATAATCATGAATCTAACATCATGCCAAAACTGGCTTACAAAAAGACTAATTGTCTAACCAAATTGACTAACTAGCTAATCCCAAAAATGACTAACTACTAGCTACGAAAATGACTACCAACTAGCTCCCCAAAATGACTAACTGAAATGAGGTCTTAAGCCCTCTTATTTATACAATTTGAGGACCCAACAGTCCTCCTAAAATTTAGGGACTTGGCTGCCCAAGACTTGTAGTTAACAGCAGTCCAACTTGACTTGCTTGGCTGCCCTTGTGCTCATTGATTTGGTGGCCTTTGAACTCCGAGCTGATGGTGGAGAATTCGAGGTAAGGGCCCATAAATGAGGGGGACACCTTCCTACAAATCCTCTAGCTTGTTCTCCCACGAATTTGGCTGCCAAGTGCTCATTAAGACCTTCAATTTTGTCTCCAAGTTGACCAAAAAGGCTACACAAAGCACCCATTAGACTTGTTGGCATAATGACTAACCAAATTCACTCTATTAACATAAAAATAATCAAAAACATGCAATAAACCAATGAGAATGGTGGATTAAGTCAAATTAGAAGGTTGAATGAGCCCAAATAATTGTCCATTTTTGGGGCTCATCATCACCCCCCTACTGAAAGTGTTGCTCATCCTCTGAGCAACCAATCTCTCTCCTCATCTTTGATGGCCCTGGTGGCTTCTTTGGCTAACATCTCCGCTGATTTCTCCTTTGGCGTTCCTCTTTTCAAACTTCCTGTAGAAACAGTTCTTTGTCTTCCTGTAGAAACAGTCTGCTAACAGTTCTCTGTCTTCCTGTAGAACTGTCTTTGAGTCCATCATCTTGATTTGCTCTCTTTAGGTGAAGGCTTTTAGCTTCCTCATTCATAGATGATGGATCTCTTTGAAGGAGACTCTTTCTTTTGTTTAGCTTGTGTGTCCTCAATGACAATTTGCTTCTTTCACTATGGTTTGGGGTCTGCCAATTCTTATCTGCATGCCCTTTCTTGCCTTAAAAATAGTGGAAGCTCCCTCTTTTACTTCTCCTTCGGCTTGGGAGAGGTACTTAGGGCGGCCAACACAGCTGCTGCCTCCCTAGCTAGGATGGCCGCCTTCTTCTCCTTGGGTTTCGCCTTTTTAAGGCTTCCTGTAGAAGACCCTGTTTTAGCCAATTTCGGGCTTCCTGTAGAAGCCCCTTTTTCAATGATTTTCAGGCTTCCTGTAGAAGACCCTTTTACTGTTTTCGGGCTTCCTGTAGAAACCTGTTTCTGCTTTCCTGTAGACACGGGTGTCACCACCTTTGCTTGCTTTGCTGCATGGGTTTTTCTTTTTGGTTTGATTGCAGGTGCTGATGAGGTACTTGGGCTGATGTGGACCACCTCAGCTTTGTCCGTTCTACTCTTCAACCTCTTTTCTTTTGCTGACAAGATGGGTGTGTCACCTTCTTCTTTGTCATCCATTTTCTCATGCTTCCTCTTTTGTTCTTTCTTCTGCACTGTGGTCGGGGTCTTCTGGCCTGTTTCTTTCTTTCCCTCGGCCACTGCTTCTTTTTCCTCACTGCTGGAGGAAGTGTAAGTTCACATGACAACCATGGATAATGCAGAATCATGAATCCCCCTGGCATGGTAAGAGTGCTCCCTTTTTCTTATTCTTTTTTCAGAAACAGAAGTGTTGTTTATAGTTTCCCCCTGGACTTAAGGAAGAATTCCTCAGCTGTTTGATATCAATGAACAACAATTCCCTCGTTTCAAGACTTTTGCTGCCCAAATACTCGATTGTCAGAAGGGAATTAGGCTCCCATAGACAAAGTGTAGAGCTTAAGTTTCATCCCCAGCACGCATACAACCACATAAATTTCACATCCTTCATGCACATGTTAGTCCTCACAGTGCTTTAACTTTTGTACAGGATAAATTTGTTAATAGGACCTGTGGAGGGGAATGTGATGCATAACCAACTGAAAAATTTCGTCTATCACACAGGAAAACTACCATTCTTGACCCACATACAGATTTCTTTCATACTTTCTTATTCAAAAATAGTTTTAATTCACCACCTTTCAGATGTATCATGCATGGAAGAGTGTTTTTTCAAGCCTACCACTTTCGGGATTCCCAATTTGTCGAAGAAAAATCCAAGCTTTTCTGCTCTAGAAGGCTCTGCTGTACTTTCATGTAGAACGTCTTCCTGTAGAAACGCCTGTAGAGTGCGACAGGCGGGAATTGTTTAAGGAACTGTAGAGATCTCGAGAAAAAAAGGGCAGAAATCTTGTAGAGCACCATCGGTTAACTGATCTGGAAAGGGTTTCAGTTGACTGCAGTTGAATGGTGAGAGTTTCAGCTGAGCGTTGATTAAACTACTGTGTGATTTTTGGAGTGAGGTGGCACATACGTGTGCTGGCTTATACGACTGTTGTCTCCACTGCAGTGTAATTATGAACTGTAGTCCCCTTCTATTTGTTAATCAACTGATGCCCTGTTCACTGGAGTTCAACACATCTACCATTGCCGGTACTTTTCAACTTCCACGTGAATCTCATCCACGCATACTACGTGATTTTCAGCTGAGTGCTAGAGAAGACAATCGGTTGAGCCTTGCTAATCCGTGGCTTAATTCCACCATTTCATCAATTCATGCAGTTTTCAAATTAAATCTATGCAATAGAAGAATGAGATCAGTCACATACCTCGAAGTTGAATGGTTGTCGTGAGCTTTTTGCTGCTGCCTGCTCTGATTCTGCTGCTGCATGCTTAGTTTTTCTGATTGCATGTGGCTTGGCTGCTAATCCTTGATTGCTTTTCCTTGTGCAGGTGTCCTCTGGCTGGATCTGAGCTGCATGCAATCGTTTCCACGTTCAACTCTGCCCGTTCAAGTTGCTGTTGCTGCATGGTCACAAAACCAGAACTTCTTTTTGCCATTTCTATCAAACGGTAGATCGGATTGATCTGAAAGTCGGTGAGCATGTTCCTACCATCATTATGCATCTCCCATAGTAAAATCGTGATCAATGGATGCACGGATTTCGAGAAAAATGGAAAATGGCTGAAGATTTCAGAGCTCGATTTCTCGGAAACCGTGGATCGGGATCGGCTGAAACTGCTTGGGTAGGCTACTATCACCCATGTGCATCTCCCCATGAAACAGGTTTTAAAACGGATGCACGGATATGGAGAAAATGCAAAAATGGCTGATGGTGATGGAGGCTGATTTCTTGGAAACCGTGCACCGGAATTGCATGAAACTGCTCAGGCATGTTGTCATCAACCTTGTACAATTCCCCATAAAACGGTTTGTCAAATGAATGTATGGTTTTCAAGTTATGGCATAAACAAATTCTGCTCTATGTGTTTTTGCTTCAAGGCACTTTGCATTTTGGTTGCATGGTATGAAAAAATGAATTTTGGCTGTGATGCAGGTATGGAGATGATGGAGGAGGAGTTGGAAGATTGCAGGAGGACTTCTGAACCTTTGAGGAAGCTACCATGCTTGCCAAACCACTTTTTGAAATGCATGCCTAGTTTCCCACAATTTCTACAGGAAGTTCCTGTAGAAGCACAACGAGAAGCATAAGGAGGTGAAAAAATGATGGAGAAAGGCAAGGGATGGACACACAAGTGCTTTTAGGCCTAATCAACAGATTCCCACCATCAGATTCACTTTTGAAACTGGATTTGGCTCGTCCAAAGGTTCTACAGGATGTTTCCTGTAGAAATACAGAGCTTCCTGTAGAAGGCACAAGAACAATTACTTTGACCTTGATTTGAGTGCTCCTCCTGTCATGAAACGTCCTTCTTGCAACCTGCAATGTCATTGCTGCAACATGAAATTATTCAATGGAGATTAGCTTTATTTTTCTTTTTCTTTTTTCTCTTTTTTTTTTTTTTTTTTTGAAAAACAACTAGGGCGCCTCATGGAGGTTTTCACCCTAATTGCCTGCCCTGGGCGCCTCCAAGGGAGGTTTTCACCCAGAGATCTTATTCTCTTTTCTCTTTTTTTTCAACCCATTGACCGCCTCATGGAGGTTTTCAATCAATGAGCCAATCTAAGGCGCCTCCGAGGAGGTTTTCACCTTAGATTTTTATTTTTCTCTTATTTTCATTTTTTCTTTTTTCTTTTTTCTTTTTCTTCTACCCTACCCTACTTGAAAAACAAAATCATTTTCAAGTATAAGAATACTTCCAATGGAGCCATGTGCACATCGAGATTAGAGAAAAAATGATGTGAAGGCTCGAAATGCATGCTTGGACAAGTATCCAGATCTCAAAGACCAAATGATCTGGCTTTGAAGGGATCAAACAAAGTTGAGGAAGAAAGTACTGCTGCAACTTAGTGACCTTCTGAAACCATATCTGAATATAGCTTTGATATCCTTGGTTCTTTTGCTGATCTGGATCATTCTTCATGTCACCTTCTATCATGACCTTCTGATCTTCCTCTTTTTGTTGATCTTTCTCTTGAATACATGGAAGATTTGATGGTAACCATGAAGGAACTCTCTCGATCTCTGATTCTGATCTCTTCTCTTCATTAAGTGCAGCCCATGGTTCTTTGCTCTCCTCTTTGGAATCTTCTTTTGCTTTTGGTCCTTCAATGTTGTCAATAGATTCTCTCTTTTGCAACACTCTTCCTGAGCTTTGGTGAACATCATTGAGCTCAAAAGGAGTCATTTGCACATGTTGTGCCTCAGCTTTGCAATTGGGTTGAGCTGCTCCATTGCAGGGTTTTGGAAATGGAGGTACGGGTAGCTGAGTGGGGGTGTGAAATTGAGATGGAGATGGATGGCATTGTGGTTGGGTAGGCATTTGGGGTTGCCTTGGTGGAGGAGGAGGTGATGGTTGTGGATGAGCAGGTGGTGGAGGAAAATGAGCAGGATGAGAGTTGTACTGGGGCCTCCACTCCTGATAAGGTGCATTCCACTGAGGCTGTGGTTGAGCATAAGAGTGAAACGAATGAGCAGCTGGTTGGGCATAATATGGATCTGTGAAGGAATAAGGAGGAGGTGTGAACCAGGAAGGATGAGCAGGGGGACCCCAAGAAGGCATGAAGGTGGCTTGGTAAGGGTCATAATAGGTCTCGGGTGTCCCTTGCAGTTCCTGCTGGTAAGATCTAGGTCCATGCGGCCAACTTTGGTTCATGTAATAGAGTGATTCAGTGGCTCCTTTGGCTCTCTGATATGCAGCTTTGAATCTGGGTAAGGAAGGGCACTGATCTGTAGGATGGTATTCTTCACAGACAAAACACACTTCTATGGAGTACAATGGACATTCGTTCCTAGGATGCTTTCTAGTGCACCTAGGACAAAAAATGACCAAAGCCCTCTTGGCTTCCTCTTGCTTCTGTTGGATCCGCAAGGTATCCAATTGCATGGCAAGAAACTGCCTCATATCACTCTTGAAATCTTTGATCTGATTTTCAAATTCATCTTTGGACAAGATGTTGCTCCCAACATTTCTGCTTGTAGCCATTTGCTCCAGAGGAATGTTTTCTTCTTCTTCTCCCCTAGAGGTTCTTCAAATATGTCTTGATGTCCACCCAGGGGTTCTTCAATCACAGCCATCGAAGAAGAGAGAAGGCTGTGTGAAGCAGTGGGGGTGTTTTGCAATCATTTTTCTAACTTATCTCTACTCCTACAAGGCATGAAATGAAATCTTTTTGCTTGATTTTTGCATTTTTCTACTTCTACTTGCAAAACTGAAACAGATTGAACTGCAACTAACTATCTTGCTAAAATGAAAATGCGGAATTGAAATGAAAGCAGGAAAGGACTAATCTATTTTGCTCAAATGAAATTGCAGGAATGAAATGCTAGTCTACGCTTGCGGAATTGAAATGCTAATCTACGCTTGCAGAAATGAAATTGCGGAATTGAAATGCTAATCTATGAAAGCGAGAAATGTTAATCTATGAAAGCGAGAAATGCTAATCTATGAAAGCGGGAAATACTAATCTACTTTTGCATAAACGAAATTGCATAATGGAAATGAAATAAACTACTTAGAAGAAGATTGTAGTGGAAAATAGAAGAAAAGCGACAATCACCAATACTCTGACGCTTCCCCGGCAACGGCGCCAAAAAGATGGTGGGCTCCAGTATTGTAGCAATAATGCTACAACTCCTGGGGTTCCCTATTTCTAATTTTATCAACCCGGTAGTTCGTACAAACTTGGAAGCGACGGTGCTGTATGCACAAGTACTAGCTCTTGTCGCAGCTGTCACTTGGTCAACTGGCACAAGTCTGCTAGGGCTCAAGCCAACTTCTATATGCTCTCAGAAGAAGCTTGCTAAATGATGGACGAAGGCTATCTTAAAGGAAATTAATCTATTTTGCAAAAATGAACTGAAAGCCAACCAAAACACGGAAACCCTAGTAAACCCTAATCTGACTAGCTTAACCTCTAGGATGCAATGGGTGGAGTGCAAGTGTCTGGAAATGATGCCATTACTTCTAATGATGTGAAATGCATGAACTTAAACTACTTTTATTGAAAAGAACATGTTTTTGGATTTTTTCTTAATTGGTTGGAGTGATGATGATTTTGTTTCTTATTAGGGTTTGGCTGTGCAGAGGTGGTGCGAAGGGAGAGAAAGCTTGGGAAAGGTCAGGATGGCTAGGAGAGGTCCCAGAGGGTCCCTAGCATTAGTCCACAGAGGTATACAACATTCGGATGCTCGGCAACCAAGTTTGCAGGCTTCTACAGGATGTCTGCAGGGGATCCTACAGGAAACTAAGGAATTCTACAGGAAGTCTGCTAACTTCTACAGGATGTGCTGTAAGTGGAAGTTTTGGGTGATGGTGAAGTGGAGGAAGTGTATGGGTGAATAGGTAGGATGGAAATGAGGCTTTTGATGGCTCAGGAATAGAGAACTAAAGTGGAGAAAGAGTGCATGCATGGATCTATAATTAAAATAACTATGTGGCAGCTTGCATGAAAGCATAAGACTGCGTTTTTTGGTGGTTGGTACAGCCCACACCCCCAATCTCTAAACAGATATGGCAGCGAGTGCACTATCAACCTTTTCTTGACTCTAATGAATTACAATCCTCCTCCTCTAATCTAAACAACTAAAAGCACGTAAACCATAAGCTAATCCTACTTCAATCACACAAAACAAATCAAATCAGCAAACTGGAAATTCTAAATGCATGTCAAAACAAAGGAAATAAAGTGTTGCAAGGAAACAAGTAACGATACAAGGAAGAGGAGGTCTATTGCTCTCAGGTTGGGCCCTAACCTGAGAGCTATAGCTCCCTTAAAAACTCCGAATTGAATCCAAAGCTGCCTGCCTTTATTGAATAATCATGAATCTAACATCATGCCAAAACTGGCTTACAAAAAGACTAATTGTCTAACCAAATTGACTAACTAGCTAATCCCAAAAATGACTAACTACTAGCTACGAAAATGACTACCAACTAGCTCCCCAAAATGACTAACTGAAATGAGGTCTTAAGCCCTCTTATTTATACAATTTGAGGACCCAACAGTCCTCCTAAAATTTAGGGACTTGGCTGCCCAAGACTTGTAGTTAACAGCAGTCCAACTTGACTTGCTTGGTTGCCCTTGTGCTCATTGATTTGGTGGCCTTTGAACTCCGAGCTGATGGTGGAGAATTCGAGGTAAGGGCCCATAAATGAGGGGGACACCTTCCTACAAATCCTCTAGCTTGTTCTCCCACGAATTTGGCTGCCAAGTGCTCATTAAGACCTTCAATTTTGTCTCCAAGTTGACCAAAAAGGCTACACAAAGCACCCATTAGACTTGTTGGCATAATGACTAACCAAATTCACTCTATTAACATAAAAATAATCAAAAACATGCAATAAACCAATGAGAATGGTGGATTAAGTCAAATTAGAAGGTTGAATGAGCCCAAATAATTGTCCATTTTTGGGGTTCATCATCACCCCCCTACTGAAAGTGTTGCTCATCCTCTGAGCAACCAATCTCTCTCCTCATCTTTGATGGCCCTGGTGGCTTCTTTGGCTAACATCTCGGCTGATTTCTCCTTTGGCATTCCTCTTTTCAAACTTCCTGTAGAAACAGTTCTCTGTCTTCCTGTAGAAACAGTTTGCTAACAGTTCTCTGTCTTCCTGTAGAACTGTCTTTGAGTCCATCATCTTGATTTGCTCTCTTTAGGTGAAGGCTTTTAGCTTCCTCATTCATAGATGATGGATCTCTTTGAAGGAGACTCTTTCTTTTGTTTAGCTTGTGTGTCCTCAATGACAATTTGCTTCTTTGACTGTGGTTTGGGGTCTGCCAATTCTTATCTGCATGCCCTTTCTTGCCTTAAAAATAGTGGAAGCTCCCTCTTTTACTTCTCCTTCGGCTTGGGAGAGGTACTTAGGGCGGCCAGCACAGCTGCTGCCTCCCTAGCTAGGATGTCCGCCTTCTTCTCCTTGGGTTTCGCCTTTTTAAGGCTTCCTGTAGAAGACCCTATTTTAGCCAATTTCGGGCTTCCTGTAGAAGCCCCTTTTTCAATGATTTTCAGGCTTCCTGTAGAAGACCCTTTTACTGTTTTCGGGCTCCCTGTAGAAGCCTGTTTCTGCTTTCCTGTAGACACGGGTGTCACCACCTTTGCTTGCTTTGCTGCATGGGTTTTGCTTTTTGGTTTGGTTGCAGGTGCTGATGAGGTACTTGGGCTGATGTGGACCACCTCAGCTTTGTCCGTTCTGCTCTTCAACCTCTTTTCTTTTGCTGACAAGATGGGTGTGTCACCTTCTTCTTTGTCATCCTTTTCTCATGCTTCCTCTTTTGTTCTTTCTTCTGCACTGTGGTCGGGGTCTTCTGGCCTGTTTCTTTCTTTCCCTCGGCCACTGCTTCTTTTTCCTCACTGCTGGAGGAAGTGTAAGTTCACATGACAACCATGGATAATGCAGAATCATGAATCCCCCTGGCATGGTAAGAGTGCTCCCTTTTTCTTATTCTTTTTTCAGAAACAGAAGTGTTGTTTATAGTTTCCCCCTGGACTTAAGGAAGAATTCCTCAGCTATTTGATATCAATGAACAACAATTCCCTCGTTTCAAGACTTTTGCTGCCCAAATACTCGACTGTCAGAAGGGAATTAGGCTCCCACAGACAAAGTGTAGAGCTTAAGTTTCATCCCCAGCACGCATACAACCACATAAATTTCACATCCTTCATGCACATGTTAGTCCTCACAGTGCTTTAACTTTTGTACAGGAGAAATTTGTTAATAGGACCTGTGGAGGGGAATGTGATGCATAACCAACTGAAAAATTTCGTGTATCACACAGGAAAACTACCATTCTTGACCCACAGACAGATTTCTTTCATACTTTCTTATTCAAAAATAGTTTTAATTCACCACCTTTCAGATGTATCATGCATGGAAGAGTGTTTTCTCAAGCCTACCACTTTCGGGATTCCCAATTTGTCGAAGAAAAATCCAAGCTTTTCTGCTCTAAAAGGCTCTGCTGTACTTTCATGTAGAACGTCTTCTTGTAGAAACGCCTGTAGAGTGCGACAGGCGGGAATTGTTTAAGGAACTGTAGAGATCTCGAGAAAAAAAGGGCAGAAATCTTGTAGAGCACCATCGGTTAACTGATCTGGAAAGGGTTTCAGTTGACTGCAGTTGAATGGTGAGAGTTTCAGCTGAGCGTTGATTAAACTACTGCGTGATTTTTGGAGTGAGGTGGCACATACGTGTGCTGGCTTATACGACTGTTGTCTCCACTGCAGTGTAATTATGAACTGTAGTCCCCTTCTATTTGTTAATCAACTGATGCCCTGTTCACTAGAGTTCAACACATCTACCATTGCCGGTACTTTTCAACTTCCACGTGAATCTCATCCACGCATGCTACGTGATTTTCAGCTGAGTGCTAGAGAAGACAATCGGTTGAGCCTTGCTAATCCGTGGCTTAATTCCACCATTTCATCAATTCATTCAGTTTTCAAATTAAATCTATGCAATAGAAGAATGAGATCAGTCACATACCTCGAAGTTGAATGGTTGCCGTGAGCTTTTTGCTGCTGCCTGCTCTGATTCTGCTGCTGCATGCTTAGTTTTTCTGATTGCATGTGGCTTGGCTGCTAATCCTTGATTGCTTTTCCTTGTGCAGGTGTCCTCTGGCCGGATCTGAGCTGCATGCAATCGTTTCCACGTTCAACTCTGCCCGTTCAAGCTGCTGCTGCTGCATGGTCACAAAACCAGAACTTCTTTTTGCCATTTCTCCCAAACGGTAGATCGGATTGATCTGAAACTCGGTGAGCATGTTCCTACCATCATTATGCATCTCCCATAGCAAAATCGTGATCAATGGATGCACGGATTTCGAGAAAAATGGAAAATGGCTGAAGATTTCAGAGCTCGATTTCTTGGAAACCGTGGATCGGGATCGGCTGAAACTGCTTGGGTAGGCTACTATCACCCATGTGCATCTCCCCATGAAACAGGTTTTAAAACGGATGCACGGATATGGAGAAAATGCAAAAATGGCTGATGGTGATGGAGGCTGATTTCTTGGAAACCATGCACCGGAATTGCATGAAACTGCTCAGGCATGTTGTCATCAACCTTGTACAATTCCCCATAAAGCGGTTTGTCAAATGGATGCATGGTTTTCAAGTTATGGCATAAACAAATTCTGCTCTATGTGTTTTTGCTTCAAGGCACTTTGCATTTTGGTTGCATGGTATGACAAAATGAATTTTGGCTGTGATGCAGGTATGGAGATGATGGAGGAGGAGTTGGAAGATTGCAGGAGGACTTCTGAACCTTTGAGGAAGCTACCATGCTTGCCAAACCACTTTTTGAAATGCATGCCTAGTTTCCCACAATTTCTACAGGAAGTTCCTGTAGAAGCACAACGAGAAGCACAAGGAGGTGAAAAAATGATGGAGAAAGGCAAGGGATGGACACACAAGTGCTTGTAGGCCTAATCAATAGATTCCCACCATCAGATTCACTTTTGAAACTGGATTTGGCTCGTCCAAAGGTTCTACAGGATGTTTCCTGTAGAAATACAGAGCTTCCTGTAGAAGGCACAAGAACAATTACTTTGACCTTGATTTGAGTGCTCCTCCTGTCATGAAACGTCCTTCTTGCAACCTGCAATGTCATTGCTGCAACATGAAATTATTCAATGGAGATTAGCTTTATTTTTCTTTTTCTTTTTTCTCTTTATTTTTTTTTTTTTGAAAAACAACTAGGGCGCCTCATGGAGGTTTTCACCCTAATTGCCTGCCCTGGGCGCCTCCAAGGGAGGTTTTCACCCAGAGATCTTATTCTCTTTTCTCTTTTTTTTCAACCCATTGACCGCCTCATGGAGGTTTTCAATCAATGAGCCAATCTAAGGCGCCTCCGAGGAGGTTTTCACCTTAGATTTTTATTTTTCTCTTATTTTCATTTTTTTTTTTTCTTTTTTTTTTTTTTTCTTCTACCCTACCCTACTTGAAAAACAAAATCATTTTCAAGTATAAGAATACTTCCAATGGAGCCATGTGCACATCGAGATTAGAGAAAAAATGATGTGAAGGCTCGAAATGCATGCTTGGACAAGTATCCAGATCTCAAAGACCAAATGATCTGGCTTTGAAGGGATCAAACGAAGTTGAGGAAGAAAGTACTGCTGCAACTTAGTGACCTTCTGAAACCATATCTCAATATAGCTTTGATATCCTTGGTTCTTTTACTGATCTGGATCATTCTTCATGTCACCTTCTATCATGACCTTCTGGTCTTCCTCTTTTTGTTGATATTTCTCTTGAATACATGGAAGATTTGATGGTAACCATGAAGGAACTCTCTCGATCTCTGATTCTGATCTCTTCTCTTCATTAAGTGCAGCCCATGGTTCTTTGCTCTCCTCTTTGGAATCTTCTTTTGCTTTTGGTCCTTTAATGTTGTCAATAGATTCTCTCTTTTGCAACACTCTTCCTGAGCTTTGGTGAACATCATTGAGATCAAAAGGAGTCATTTGCACATGTTGTGCCTCAGCTTTGCAATTGGGTTGAGCTGCTCCATTGCAGGGTTTTGGAAATGGAGGTACGGGTAGCTGAGTGGGGGTGTGAAATTGAGATGGAGATGGGTGGCATTGTGGTTGGGTAGGCATTTGGGGTTGCCTTGGTGGAGGAGGAGGCGATGGTTGTGGATGAGCAGGTGGTGGAGGAAAATGAGCGGTATGAGAGTTGTACTGGGGCCTCCACTCCTGATAAGGTGCATTCCACTGAGGCTGTGGCTGAGCATAAGAGTGAAACGAATGAGCAGCTGGTTGGGCATAACATGGATCTGTGAAGGAATAAGGAGGAGGTGTGAACCAGGAAGGATGAGCAGGGGGACCCCAAGAAGGCATGAAGGTGGTTTGGTAAGGGTCATAATAGGTCTCGGGTGTCCCTTGCAGTTCCTGCTGGTAAGATCTAGGTCCATGCGGCCAACTTTGGTTCATGTAATAGAGTGATTCAGTGGCTCCTTTGGTTCTCTGATATGCAGCTTTGAATCTGGGTAAGGAAGGGCACTGATCTGTAGGATGGTATTCTTCACAGACAAAACACACTTCTATGGAGTACAATGGACATTCGTTCCTAGGATGCTTTCTAGTGCACCTAGGACAAAAAATGACCAAAGCCCTCTTGGCTTCCTCTTGCTTTTGTTGGATCCGCAAGGTATCCAGTTGCATGGCAAGAAACTGCCTCATATCACTCTTGAAATCTTTGATCTGATTTTCAAATTCATCTTTGGACAAGATGTTGCTCCCAACATTTCTGCTTGTAGCCATTTGCTCCAGAGGAATGTTTTCTTCTTCTTCTCCCCTAGAGGTTCTTCAAATATGTCTTGATGTCCACCCAGGGGTTCTTCAATCACAGCCATCGAAGAAGAGAGAAGGCTATGTGAAGCAGTGGGGGTGTTTTGCAATCATTTTTCTAACTTATCTCTACTCCTACAAGGCATGAAATGAAATCTTTTTGCTTGATTTTTGCTTTTTTCTACTTCTCCTTGCAAAACTGAAATAGATTGAACTGCAACTAACTATCTTGCTAAAATGAAAATGCGGAATTGAAATGAAAGCAGGAAAGGACTAATCTATTTTGCTCAAATGAAATTGCAAGAATGAAATGCTAGTCTATGCTTGCGGAATTGAAATGCTAATCTATGAAAGCGAGAAATGCTAATCTATGAAAGCAAGAAATGCTAATCTATGAAAGCTGGAAATACTAATCTACTTTTGCATAAACGAAATTGCATAATGGAAATGAAATAAACTACTTAGAAGAAGATTGTAGTGGAAAATAGAAGAAAAGCGACAATCACCAATACTCTGACGCTTCCCCGGCAACGGCGCCAAAAAGATGGTGGGCTCCAGTATTGTATCAATAATGCTACAACTCCTGGGGTTCCCTATCTCTAATTTTATCACCCCGGTAATTCGTACAAACTTGGAAGCGACGGTGTTGTATGCACAAGTACTAGCTCTTGTCGCAGCTGTCACTTGGTCAGCTGGCACAAGTCCGCTAGGGCTCAAGCCAACTTCTATATGCTCTCAGAAGAAGCTTGCTAAATGATGGACGAAGGCTATCTTAAAGGAAATTAATCTATTTTGCAAAAATGAACTGAAAGCCAACCAAAACACGGAAACCCTAGTAAACCCTAATCTGACTAGCTTAACCTCTAGGATGCAATGGGTGGAGTGCAAGTGTCTAGAAATGATGCCATTACTTCTAATGATGTGAAATGCATGAACTTAAACTACTTTGATTAAAAGAACGTGTTTTTGGATTTTTTTCTTAATTGGTTGGAGTGATGATGATTTTGTTTCTTATTAGGGTTTGGCTGTGCAGAGGTGGTGCGAAGGGAGAGAAAGCTTGGGAAAGGTCGGGATGGCTAGGAGAGGTCCCAGAGGGTCCCTAGCATTAGTCCACAGAGGTCTACAACATTCAGATGCTCGGAAACCAAGTTTGCAGGTTTCTACAGGATGTCTGCAGGGGATCCTACAGGAAACTAAGGAATTCTACAGGAAGTCTGCTAACTTCTACAGGATGTGCTGTAAGTGGAAGTTTTGGGTGATGGTGAAGTGGAGGAAGTGTATGGGTGAATAGGTAGGATGGAAATGAGGCTTGTGATGGCTCAGGAACAGAGAACTAAAGTGGAGAAATAGTGCATGCATGGATCTATAATTAAAATAACTATGTGGCAGCTTGCATGAAAGCATAAGACTGCGTTTTTTGGTGGTTGGTACAGCCCACACCCCCAATCTCTAAACAGAGATGGAAGCGAGTGCACTATCAACCTTTTCTTGACTCTAATGAATTACAATCCTCCTCCTCTAATCTAAATAACTAAAAGCACGTAAACCATAAGCTAATCCTACTTCAATCACACAAAACAAATCAAATCAGCAAACTGGAAATTCTAAATGCATGTCAAAACAAAGGAAATAAAGTGCTGCAAGGAAACAAGTAACGATACAAGGAAGAGGAGGTCTATTGCTCTCAGGTTGGGCCCTAACCTGAGAGCTATAGCTCCCTTAAAAACTCAGAATTGAATCCAAAGCTGCCTGCCTTTATTGAATAATCATGAATCTAACATCATGCCAAAATTGGCTTACAAAAAGACTAATTGTCTAACCAAATTGACTAACTAGCTAATCCCAAAAATGACTAAATACTAGCTACGAAAATGACTACCAACTAGCTCCCCAAAATGACTAACTGAAATGAGGTCTTAAGCCCTCTTATTTATACAATTTGAGGACCCAACAGTCCTCCTAAAATTTAGGGACTTGGCTGCCCAAGACTTGTAGTTAACAGCAGTCCAACTTGACTTGCTTGGCTGCCCTTGTGCTCATTGATTTGGTGGCCTTTGAACTCCGAGCTGATGGTGGAGAATTCGAGGTAAGGGCCCATAAATGAGGGGGACACCTTCCTACAAATCCTCTAGCTTGTTCTCCCACGAATTTGGCTGCCAAGTGCTCATTAAGACCTTCAATTTTGTCTCCAAGTTGACCAAAAAGGCTACACAAAGCACCCATTAGACTTGTTGGCATAATGACTAACCAAATTCACTCTATTAACATAAAAATAATCAAAAACATGCAATAAACCAATGAGAATGGTGGATTAAGTCAAATTAGAAGGTTGAATGAGCCCAAATAATTGTCCATTTTTGGGGCTCATCAGAAATATTGGTGCTCCGTACATGGCCACATTTTCCCTTCCAGGAATTACAATTGGTCTGTCGGTATGGCTATTCTCAACCTCTGTCGTTCAAAATATCGTAATTCCTTAGCAATCAAATCAGCAACCATTTGATACTGAATTTTACCCTTCAACTTATACTTCATTTATTTCTCCCTCCCATTCTTCCTCTTCACTTGGTGAAAATAGTGACACTAGTAACCAAGTAGCTGAGAAGAAGAAGAAAGGGATAGAGAAGAAGAAGAAGAAGTCAGTTAAGCAAGGGGTCAACCATGAATCATCTGGTGAAAATCCACACATTAAATCTCCTAAATATCCTTGTCTAATTTTCAAAGGAAACCATTTTCATCGAGATTGTCCTTGCATTCCGCAGATCTTGAGAGAATGGTCCCCCCATTCACACCATCCAGTGTCATCAACCTTTGGCGATCATGTTGACAGCACACCATCAACTAGTGAAAATGAAGTTCCTAGACAGAAAGGAAAGGTCAAAATTCCATGTCTATTATGTGAAGGAGACCTTCACCTTCCCCATTGTCCTTTTTTGGATGAGGCCAAGAGAATATTGCATAGCCATCCTGCTTCACCACAGCGACTTCCACCTAGATACAGGAAACTCGACTCAAATTCTTTACTAGTTGAAAATCCGACTGACATAACTCTATCGTCAGTCGAAACACCTATTGTTGAGAGTGAACCTTCTAAGTCCATACGAGATCAAAGTCGGCAAGTCGAGATGGCGGTTGACCCAGTCTTGCCTTCAGAAGGTCCACCTTCAGATGATACAATTTCCAATGAGAATGAAAACAATACTGTTCAAATTCTTTTTTTTAATACAGAGTCTGATGAACTGGGGGGAAATCTGCCCATTCCTTTACAATAGGAGGAAAGTTCCCCAGTTCAAGGGGTTCATTCAACTGTTTATTTGGTACCCCCTCCAAGCAGTCTAATCGCTTCCTTCGATTGGAATTGGCTAGCAAAATCTCGCCTTCCTTGTAATGTACCATTCCGAATCATAGTACAAGTTTACAAAATGATCGTGTCTAGCACTATCATAGATGAATGGGCTTCAGTAAATATCCTTTCCTCAACTGCTTGGAAAGCACTTAGTTCGCCATCGCTTATGCCTATTACGCAAAATTTGTCAGGCTTTAACAAAGGAACCAATCGACCGTTAGGGATCCTTCCAAAGTTGTCGATAACTTTGAAAAGGAAAACCGTTCATTTGAACATGATGGTAGCCAGGGACCGTTAGATTACAATCTACTCCTTGGATGTGACTATGTTTATAAAATGGAAGCTATTATTTCCACACTCTTTCGAGTGATGTGTTTCCCGCATGAAGGAAAAATTGTCCAGCTTATCGACCAGCTTTCATTTCCCGGTTCAAACACAGCTCCAAGTCAAACATCATCCCTAAATGGTCTCTTTGTATCAAGAGTGTCTCTTCAACCTTCGTTCCATCCACCTGATTGCAGCGAGTAGTCCGGTGAATGAAACAAAGCTTAGGGGGCATGCACCCTGGTCTGCTTCGGCAGATGAACCCAACTGAAAAGATAGGTTTCCCTATAAGGCATGTGATTGGTCTGAAACACCATTCAACTCTGTCTACGCTACAGAAAAAGCCAGGGAAGTGTTTTTGTCTAAGCACTGATAAAAAACAATCCTACTTAACCACAGTAACTTTCACATGGTTACCTGGAGACTCTCATTTTCTTGATACCTAAAGGCATGCAAACCTTTTTCTGCAAGAAAAAAATGACCAATTCCATTTTTTAGCTTTTAGATTTTTTAGCTTTTTAGTTTTTCAACTTCTTAGGTTAGGTGACTGGTCTGATCCACCATTCACCTTCATTTGCGCTACAGACGAAGCAAAGGGAGCGTTTGAAAAAACCCTCCTACCTAACCTTAGTAGTTCCTTAGCTTTCTAGTATTTTAGCTTTTAGTTTGGTTGTTCCTAGCTTACATAAAAAGGAAACTGAGCATATGTTATCATAGAGTTCAAGCTCACTAAAAATGAACCTCCAATGAGGGACATTTTTTACCACAAAAGGAGCAATGTTATCGCACGGTTCAAGCTTGTTAGAAAATAAACCTACCACTGAGCATATGTTCCCCCGGAGTTCAAGCTCGTTAAAAAATAAACCCACCTTTGGTAAATAACCTTTGTGATTGCCATAATGTCAGCCTTTTGAGCCTTGGTTGTGTTCCTGCCATCACCTCCATTCTTTTGGCCGATTATATGCTTCCACTTGATTGTTTACCCTTTTGAGGAACAGCTGCAATGAGTGGTCCTGTTAGCCACCCTCTTCACATCACCATGTTTTGAGAAGTTCCAAGCTCACCCGGAACCAGTTGCTACCCTAAACACCACTCGTTCCTCAAAAAAATGAGTCCACTTTAAACTCTTTTCAAACTCGTTAAATATGAAAAGATTGTCGAGCAATTGGCCTCTCCAGCTCGCTAAAGTAATTGGAAGTGCCATCCCTCTTGCATATTTTAATATTTTTGGACTTGAGGGATTATCCCACAAAAAGATCGAGCGCTTGTTTTTTCGGCTCGCTAAAGCGATCAAAAAATCATCCCTTACGTATTATTTTATACTTTTTCGGACTTAAGGGATTATGCTACGAAAAAGGACCACTGGAGTTTCCTTTTCATCCCTTTTCAAACTCTCTAAACATGAAAAGGACCGAGTTGTCCTTGTCATTAAACTCATTAAAACAATAGCAACAAACTTGTCCGCCTAGACAAGAACGAGTTTCACTGTCGCTAGGCTCGCTAAAACATAGAGACATGTGTTGGGCTCCAAAAATTTCATACAAATATCACTCATTACAATACATTTTTCACCTATGCTTCCATTATATCACTCACTATTCACCACCTTGTCACTCCATTTTCCCTATTATTCACCATTAATGGGTCTCATTTATATTTTCCAAATATTATTTATTTTTAAGCATTTTTGAGAGAAATTTTTGATTAAATATTAGAAAATAATATATTTTACTTTATATATGGAAAGTGGGTTGTTTTTGTGACATGTGTAAGTGCCTAGGAAGCTTCCAAGACACCTTTATGTGGCCTTGAAGGATCAAATTCGAATTTGAAGAGATAAACCTCATGGAGAAGATGATGATCTCATGGAGAAGATCAAGGACAAAAGGGGTTATGTGTCTAGATGGTTGAGAGATGTATGGAACTAAAAGAGAGATTAGTGGATGATCATTATGAGTTTGTTACTCATCCCATTGTATAAATAGGAGTACAATCTCCTCCATTTGTAATCTTAGATTGTTGAAGTTTTGTAATGTTGAAGCTTTTGTAAATCTTATAATCTTAGAGTTGGTTTGTAATGGAGATTTTGGAATAAAGGATCATACTTCAATTTTACTTCTACATTTGAGTCTCCATTGAAGTGGTGTGCTTGTGGAGTTATGGAGGGCCCCCATGGCCTCACTTGCATCCTTATTTGCTTATTTTAGGTATAATTTGTTTTATGGTTTTTTGTTTGATTTCAGCTTTCAAGTTTTATTAGATGTTCTAATATTGGAAGGATCTTATTTGAAATTGTTTTTGTAAAAGAACCATAAGATCTCATACAATGATTAGATCTAGGTTTACTTCATTTCAGCTTTTAATTTCTTATTAGATGTTCTAATGTTGGAAGAGATCTTGTAGAATATGTTCTTGTAAGAGAATCATAGATCTCAAACAACTGTTAGATCTAGGTTTGATTAGTTATTGAAAGAGGTCTTAATGAATATGTTCTTGTAAGGGGACTTTAAGATCTTGGACAAATTAGGAATCTTTCTAGATCTATATATTTTAGATAGGCACTTCTAAGTTTACCTCCCCGGGTTGACATTAAATTAAACTCTAATTTGCATCCGCATTTTAGACCAAACATTTTGGCGCCGTTGCCAGGGAAGTGCAACTAGAAGGATTTAGTATTTATTTTATGCATTTGTTTTTATGGACTAATTTGTGGAACTTGGTGACAGCAGGTTCGTAAAGGAGTTCAAAGTTTGGAGCATTTTTATTTTCACACCTAGTTAATTTAAATTCAATTTTTATTTTAAACCCCCCAGTTCTCACTAATCCATCTACGGATGAGGGCTTTGACAATGTTGAACAGGTACTTCTTGGAGAGCAAGGACAATCACCTTGAGCCAACTCTAAGACAGGATTCTCACATACTTGTAAAACATAACGTAGAATTTTTAAATCTTAATGTGAGCATGTTCGAACTTTTAATCCGTAGATGGCTTCACTGTAAACATGCTTTTAGTTAGAAAATAAAACATCTTTCAAGTTAATGTAGAATAGATTAAAAATAAAAATAAAACGAGATCTTGTAGAATTTCGTTGTAGAATTTCGTCGTAGAATTTCATTGTAGAATTTCCTTGTAGAATTTTCTTTTAGTCTTGTTTTTTTTTTTAAATATCATCATGAATAAAAAGAGCTACTTCATCTTTGCATTTCTATGTCTTGTTTCTGTATCATGGGTGAGCCAGGAGCTTGATTATCGGAAAGCCCTGTCTTCCGAGAGTATAAATGCCCCCATGACATTGCAGAAAGAGTGTAGATAATGCAAGGTTTTGTCACAAATCTTAATTGTGTTTTATCCATCCACGCTAACCTGCATAAATAAAAAAATCGGGAGATTAGTATGCTCTCTTCTTGTGCTTCGTGCGATCAGGAAGATCAGAAAATCTAATGATTTATTTCAAATAAAAATACTTTTATTGGAACATTGATTTGCGATATGACAATAAAGAATTTTGCAAATGAGCGGAAATCATCTTTAAAAAAAAACATTTTAGATAAAACTTAGTCTTTTTAAGTTTTAGTTTTATAAAAAAAAAAAAATTCACATAATAATAATATATATATTATTATTAAAAATGATATATATTATTATTATTATTAAAAAATTCTTTTGAAAACTAACCATTTTTTAGAAATAGGATTCGAATTCAGTGAAAAAAAAAAAAAAAAAAAAAACCAACAAACTCATTTAAAAAAAAAAATCACAATAAAACAAAACATTAATAAATAAAATAATAAAATACAAACCATAAAAAGAATACAAAACATTAAAAATAAATTTAAAAAAAAAAAACAAAACAAAAAAAAGTCATATATATTAAACAAAACAATAAAACACATTAAAAAAAAAACCAATACATTCAAACCAACGAAAGTAGGTTGGAAACATAGAAATAAAACAAATAAAAAAAAAACAACAACAAAATAAAAAACAACTCTCCATCATTCATTGTATATACAAAACATAAAACAAATCGAGGGTTTGACCAAACCAAAGTCATAGTTTGATGGTGATTTGAAAATGGCACGCGCAACTTATACATGACTTCTCAACAACTTTCAAATACGTTGTTAGGCTTCGGGCCTTCTATATAACCAACAACATGAAAAAAACATAAACGCAAAGCCATATGAAACAAAACAACGAAACATAAAAGATGAAACTAATTAAAAATCATGTAAACGATGGCAGAAAGAACGAAACAATGAATTGAGAGCCACTAGTTGTTGCTGTGCAAACAGTCTCACATTCTGAATATATGAGCAAGTCGCAGGTTCGGGCTTCTTCAAAAACCTGTAATGCATGTTTTCTGCCAAGATATCATCGTTGGCTTAATGAAAAAATGTTGATTTGTGTAGCTGTAGATGATAGGCAGTTGTGTTTTTTTGGGAAAGAAAGCCAGTTTCGATCAAAATAGAACATCTCGGTGGCAAATTACAATAGACACGTGAAGTAAAATTGATAACAAGTGGTTTCTTTCCCGGAAATTGTGGGATTTAGTCCGCCAGCCAGTTGTACAGCACGCCAGTGATCTGGAAACGTTGTTGAGCACAGCCACTCAGGAAGGAGCCGGAAATGCCATCGAATCCTCATAAAAATCACGAGAATATTGCCAAATCGAACCAGAAAGGAAGATAAAAAGATTTGATTTGTTGTAGTACTTACTGTCAGAGAATAATCCTCTCTATTTCAATTAATTGCTATCTTATCCTTATCTGGTTTCCTATTATCTCAATCTTCGCAAGATCTCGATTTCCCAACCCATGAATCTTTCAAAAATCTTATTTATTGGAATGATATAGGGTGCAGACCATTGGCGCAAATCCATTGGAGAATTTGATGAATGGTCGGTTGAATGCATCACTAACAACACCATAAATGGAGGCAGAGGCCATTCATGATCATCATTGTGAATAGTGAATTAGGGTCTCTGCCATTGTGAATAGTGAATTAGGGTCTCTTCCGTTAGTGCTTTCACTGTGCCAACGCCATGCCTCCATCGTCATCGAAGGCCATGCCTCTCGGATCCGCAGCCCCTGATTTTGAGCTGCCAGAACCTCTCACTGGCAAGGTTTGGAAGTTGGCTGACTTTGAAGGACATCCCGCACTGCTGGTGACATTCATCTGCAATCACTGCCCATTTGTTGTGCATTTGAAGAAGGACATTGTCAAGCTTGCAAATGATTACATGCCAAGGGGGCTTGCAATTGCAGCAATCTCTTCTAATTCTGTTGTCACACACCCTCAGGATGGTCCAGATTTCATGGCTGAAGACGCTAGGACGTTTGAGTATACGTTCCCATATCTATATGAGGAGACACAAGAAGTTGCACGGGCTTATGGAGCTGTTTGCACTCCTGAATTATACCTGTTCAAGAAGAATGGAAATCAGCCATTTGAGCTTGCTTATCATGGACAATTCAACGATTCCCGACCAAATAACAACAAACCTATTACTGGAAGTGACTAAGGCAAGCTTTGGATTGAGTCCTGAGCAACCAACCAATAAATTTTGCACCAAAGCCAAGTGTTGGATGCAGCATTAAGTGGCACCCGAGTGAAAACATGTAAATGTTGTCTTCCTCATGAGTCCGGTTAATAAATATTCTCCATCCCTACATCTGCAATTTCGTCTTTTTAGGCTATAGAAAACAATGAATTCATACACCATCAACCCTCCATATGCCATTTTGCGTTTTGGTTTACGTTTGGTTTTCCATTTGTTTTGGGTTTCTTTTCCATTTTTAGTTTAAATTTGTTTTGTATTTATTGTTATATATTGTATTTATTTTTATTGATCTATATTTATATATTTTTAGTTAATGTTTGATTTGTTTTGATTTGTATTTGTATATTTTTAGTTATAATTTTTTAATGATTGATTTGTTTTGATTTATATTTATATGTTTATAGTCAATGTTTGATTTGTTTTGATTTGTATTTGTATATATATTTAGTTATAATTTCTTAATGTTTGATTTGTTTTGATTTATATATTCAGTTAATGTTTGATTTGTATTAATATATGTTATCATTGTATTAATATATTAATATATTAATTATATTTTATAATTATATTAATATAGTTGTAATTTTTTTTTGTGATGATTGTTATGTTTGATATATTTTTTTATATTACATATGATTGTTATTATATTATGTTTGTTATCAAGTTTAAAAAATAAAAAAAAATATATAAAAAAACAAAAAATAAAACAAACAAAATTCACGCAGGTTTGAAAATAAATAATGGAACACTTGGAAACAAATTTTGAGGATCGATTTATCAAACATTTGGAGGATTCTATAGATGATGATTATCTTGTTTCGATAGCTTCAAGTTGGCATTAAAATCATAACATATTCATGTTGAATGCTTTTATATCACATACTAATATGTAGAACACAACGGATCTTTCTAATGCCAATCTTTTTTCCAAGCATATTTCATCTGACACAAACAGGGAGTATTACTTTTCATGGATGGATTGATTTTAATATCATGATTAAGTCAATTTCAACACTTTGATTGTCCTTAATATGTTTTATTTGGTATGAAATTTTTCGTAAGAATCATGAAGGAACTGACCATTTCTTCTAGAGCACACTTATGTTTTCTTTGTACCAAGTTTTTACAGGTTACAGGATAATCAAGTGATCATAAGGAGATTACATTGTGATGACAATTGGTCTTCCAAAGACTACATTCATGAAAAATTCTAAAGACAAATCCAACTCCACAACCACTACCTTGCACCTCCCTTTTTGAAACAGATTTTGAATTCCACCAATTGTAAATCCATAAAGCATGACATTTCCATTTCCATTTTTCACAGCAAGAGTTATTATTCATACACCATGCATTTTCTTACATCCATTCCTTACAAGCTTATTTTCATTCCCCATGTCATTACCATTCCCTTTCATTTCCACCAATAAAACACTGCTTCTATGTATATCATTGAGTCAAAGTCCTAGAGTCTAATTATCTTTCTAAAAACACCTAGAGGCTTGCATGCCTTAATGGCAAGTACTCTTGCCAATGAACAATGGGAGTACATTAATATCCCTTGTTCGTTGGATCTTGTAGGTGACTCGACCACAACAAACTTATTCGTACCTACAAAGATGTGTTAGGCATCTTGACTCCCATTGGAATAAATGGTGGGAGCTCTCATGTTGGCTAGTGGCATCCATTAATGGCCACTAAGTCAACAACTTCTTACTATGTTCGACACCAGCACATTTAATCACATAGTAAGATTTGTACCACCGACCGTTGAAGACTTGAAGACCCATATTTTGTAGCAGATGAAGCAGATGTCCTTTCATTGTTTTTCAGTTTGTCATGACTTGAGGACAAGTCAATAAATAAGGGTGGGGGGAGGAAAATGTAACTTCTATATTTTGTATACCTTCCAAGCCATATACATTTTCAGCCATATTCAGCAAACTCATCAGATTCATCAGACTATCCAGCAGCAGATACAACAATACAGATCCATATTTCATCCACAACTTGCCTCATATCAGAATTGTAGTAGCTGAACATGCATGATTCATCCACTTTTGTAGGTAAGTAAGGTATGATGTTTTCTAATCTTTAATCTTGAAATTCTTTTTAGATGCTAAAATGATGATATTTGGAAAATATTCCACTATTTCACTATTCCCTTTCTCATTAAAAATTGCCAAAAACCATCAGTTGGGGAGGGGGGAATTTCACACTTCATTTTTTACCTCATTCATATTACATCTTAACCCACATAGTCTTCCCACAATAAAAACTACTACAAAATGATGAGCATATTAAATGACTTCTTAAAATGATTGATCTCATTAAAGTAAATAATGATTGTAAACACAAGAACCAATCATTAAAAAGAGATCTTAACAAAGTAAATAATGATTGTAACACAAGAACCAATCATTAAAATATGTAAATGCTTTGCAAAAATAAAGTTATCCAAAGATGTGAAAAGTTAAAAGGAAGTCCATGATTGAAAGATGTTTGTTACACAAGAACCAAACATCTTGTAAAAGGAAGCTCATCTAAGAAATAAATCAAATAAGTCATTGTAGTAGCTTGCATGAGGACATGCAAGAGCTTCAGTTGGGGAGTATGTTGGGCTCCAAAATGTCATACAAATATCACTCATTACCATAAATTTTTCACCTATGCTTCCATTATATCACTCACTATTCACCACCTTGTCACTCCATTTTCCCTATTATTCACCATTAATGTGTCTCATTTATATTTTCCAAATATTATTTATTTTTAAGCATTTTTGAGAGAAATTATTGATTAAATATTAGAAAATAATATATTTTACTTTATATATGGAAAGTGGGTTGTTTTGTGACATGTGTAGGTGCCAAGGAAGCTTCCAAGACACCTTTATGTGGCCTCGAAGGATCAAATTCGAATTTGAAGAGATAAACCTCATGGAGAAGATGATAATCTCATGGGGAAGATCAAGGACAAAAGGGGTTATGTGTCTAGATGGTTGAGAGATGTATGGAACTAAAAGAGAGATTAGTGGATGATCATTATGAGTTTGTTACTCATCCCATTGTATAAATAGGAGTACAATCTCCTCCATTTGTAATCTTAGATTGTTTAAGTTTTGTAATGTTGAAGTTTTTGTAAATCTTAGAATCTTAGAGTTGGTTTGTAATGGAGATTTTGGAATAAAGGATCATACTTCAATTTTGCTTCTACATTTGAGTCTCCATTGAAGTGGTGTGCTTTTGGAGTTATGGAGGGCCCCCATGGCCTCACTTGCATGCTTATTTGCTTATTTTAGGTATAATTTGTTTTATGGTTTTTTGTTTGATTTCAGCTTTCAAGTTTTATTAGATGTTCTAATATTGGAAGGATCTTATTTGAAAGTGTTTTTGTAAAAGAACCATAAGATCTCATACAATGATTAGATCTAGGTTTACTTCATTTCAGCTTTTAATTTCTCATTAGATGTTCTAATGTTGGAAGAGATCTTGTAGAATATGTTCTTGTAAGAGAATCATAGATCTCAAACAATTGTTAGATCTAGGTTTGATTAGTTATTGAAAGAGGTCTTAATGAATATGTTCTTGTAAGGGGACTTTAAGATCTTGGACAAATTAGGAATCTTTCTAGATCTATATATTTTAGATAGGCACTTCTAAGTTTACCTTCCCGGGTTGACATTAAATTAAACTCTAATTTGCATCCGAATTTTAGACCAAACAACAGGTTTGCCCGAAGGGCAAATTATAGAACAAGCATATGTTATCCTCCTCAAGCTTGAAAAAAATAAAGAGGTACTGGTTAGCAATGACTCGGGAAGAAGGGAAGAAAACTTAAAGAATTTTATTGTTAGCAGGTCGCTCTTGAACATGACACTTTCACTCCATCACCATGATTGAGTTGGGTTGGGTTATTCTGTTCACCAGTCATATCACCATTGGTCTGCCATACCATCCATATTTTGGGGTTAACGCTACCAATCCATCTCAGTGTCGTCGATAGGTTCAAGAGAAGTCATTTAGAGAATTCACCATCCAGTTAACGCCTCATCCACTGAAATACCTTCACCCTCCATTTTTCATGACCGCCATTCCTGAACCTTTTATCATCAGATCATTTTCACCTCTTGAAAATCATTTGCTTTGTTTCATGTCGTTGATGTGGGATACATTAAGGCCCTCCTACAATGAGTCACTTCTTGTCGACATCAACTCATTATCCAAGAAGTTGACTTAGAGACAACCCTTTCAGTACTTTGAAGCTCGCATGCCTCAATGGCAAGTTTCTCACTTCCAGCAATAGGTTTACATCAATGGACTTCGACCGAGATATTTTGCGTGGTGTTCGAAATCGGATCATATATTCACACCATGTAAATTGTAATGTAGTACCTTGAGGGTCATTATCATTATCGGTGATTCCTCTCGCGCCTATTAACAGCTTACATTATTGGCTGGCAATCAAGCGATGTCTTTCCATGTTCGACTTCAGGACATATTTTCACATGGATTGATTTGTACATCGGACAAAGATTGAACGAGTTTGAAGACCGCATATCTAGTTTCATCCATTCGGGCTGCGATATATTCAAGAATAAAAAGACATCAAATGTACACAGAAGCTGCACAGATGATCATCCGAGCTAAGGGATGATGACTCTACATATAAAGAATCACTAGTCTGCAACTGCAGATGATTATCTGTTCTATGTACATGAAAATGAATTTATAAAGCTGAGCATGGGAATGCCCGCCTCAGCTAGATCATGGAATATTATATTGTGATAATGTATTGTAGTGTATCTTATACAGGTCACCTCACAGTTTGAATACCTCAGATCCTCATGATAAAGAATTTCACTCGACATCTAAAGATTTACGACTTCATGCTTTAGGGGGCAACTGTTATAGACATATTTTGGCACTACAATCCCAATCTTATATGTCGATAAACCAAGGGATATTTAACCCCTAAAAGTGTTGTTTCATACTCGAAAGGATCATAGTCAACTCATTACATCATTCCCCAGAAGTTCCACCTGAAAAACCACTCAAAACTGGCCAAAACTGGACCATACTAACTGCTCCACTGTCAAGGTGCGATGCATACTAACTCCTACACTAGCCAGGTGCGATGCATATTGAAAAGGCCTTCTGTGGGGTGTGATGAGCAAGAATGGATAAATTTCTGAGATAGTTTGCTAAGTGGATACTCATGGAATCTTCTAGAAACTTCTCCTATGACACTTGCCTCTCTGAATTCGCCCAAGGATGAGTAAGAGATCCAAGAAATATCCAAGTGGAACCAAGAACTACAAGTGGAATGACACTAATCAAAAACCCAGAGATGACTCACACCCTTGCAGACATCTATAAATGGATCTCTCATCTAAGAGATCTAGGGTCTGGAATTTTGTAATTTGTAAGGAAGTGCTAATAGTTTGTCTTTGAGAGAGAACATTGTTATAGACATATTTGGGCACTGCAACCCCAATCACATATGTCTATAAACCAAGGCTTCTAAGTCCCTAAAAGTGTTGTTTCATACCCTAAAAGAGCAAGGTCAACTGATTACATCATCTCCCAGAAGTTCTCCATGAAAAGCTACTCAAAACTGGTCAAAGCAAGACCATACAGACTGCCCAGTGCTAAAGGTGCAATGCATCTCACCTGCCACATGCAAAAAGTGCGATGCATCTCACCTGCCACATGCAAAAAGTGCGATGCATACTGGAAAGCCCTTCTATAGGGTGTGATGAGCGAGAGTAGACAAATGGCACAAGCAGTTTTCTAGGTGGAAACCCAGAGAATCTTCTAGAAACTACTCATTTGACACTTGCCTCTCTGAGTTCGCCCAGGGATGAGTAAGAGATCTAAAATCTCCATGTGGAACTAAGAACTATCAGAGAGATGACACTAATCAAAATCCCAGAAGCTGACTCACCCCCCTGCAAATATCTATAAATGGATCCCTCGTCCAAGAGATCTAAAGGTGGGAATTGGGTAATTTGCAAAGAGGTGTTGTTGGTTTCTCTTTGAAGACATCGTTGGATGATCTTGCTTTGTGTGAGGTGAATAGGGCTTTCAAGCTGGGAGGATGACGCTGGGTCAGACCAAGTGGTTGTAATCCTCTCTTCTATGACTTTTACTAATAAAGCTATTTGAGTTTTCCTCCATATTCTTGTGTATCTCTAAATACTGTGTTTGTTATATGCATTTGTATGGTCAATATATATCTGATCCTATATTGTTTATAGTGAAAGATCTCTATGCTTTGATGGTATTATGTTGCTGTGAATCTACAGGTGCTCTTTGAAGCTGGACAAGTAAGGAAGCAGTGGCGAGATTCTGTCAAAGGGGAAAGGAAACAAGCAAGGAGCCAAGCGGAAGACTGAGATTGGTACTCTCTGCTTCTTTCTCATCTCTCTCTCGTAAAGGAAAAACAAGTGACTTTACTCTGTTTATTTCTAAGATAGCTACCCGTCTTAGTGGGACTAGCAGCTCTAAATAGACACTATATTTCCCGATAACAAACATTGTATTGTTGGGTGATCTTGATTTTCATGAGGTGAATAGGGCTTTTATGTTGGGAGGATGATGCTGGATCAGACAGCTGGGTTGTAATCCTCTCTTCTATTATTAATAAAGTTCTTTGAGTTTTCCTCCATACAATCGTGTACTTGTGAATCTTGTTATTTGTGAATGCCATTGTATGATAAATGTATTTCTGATTCTGCATTGTTTATGATATAATAGATCGAGATGCTTTGAAGGTGTTTTGTCACTTTGTTTCTACAGATATTCTCTAAGCGGGACAAGTAGGAGAGGAGTTGCAAGCTCTATCAAGGGAGAGAGAAATCAAGCGAAAGATCTAGGTTGGCCCCTTTGCTTCTCTCTTATCTATCATACATAAAGGAAATCGCAAATTGCTTTGATTGTTTGTTTCTAGGATAGCTTCCAATCCTAGTGGGACTAGCAGATCGAAAAGACACTAGTTTTTCCGGAAAGAGCAGGAGGTTTGTACATATGGGTGATCATATTGGGTTGAGGTATTTGTTTGATCAACCGAATCTGAATGCCATGCAGGCTAGATGGTTGGCCACAATCAGAAAGTTTGATTTCGAGATCAGGTACATCAAATTTAAAGAGAACACGATGGCAAATTATCTTAGTAGATAGGTATAGGTACATCACTTGGCAGCTATGAGCTCCTACGGGACAGACTTACAGGATAGGATCTTGCAGGCTGGTCAGCAAGATGCCAAGTATATGGAGATCTCTTAGGTTAGTACTATTACTTTTTTCTAGAGAATCACTTTTTTATCCCACTCATGAAGGTCTCCTTTTACATATTGCAATGAGTGTTTCACAATGTAGACTTACTTTCTTTTTCAGGGTTTATGTATATAATTCCTTATGTTATCCATTGAAACCAAGACGAACCTTTGTGTTATGGTGGACAGGTCAATACTTTAGATGGGGCTCCTACTCCACTTGGCAGCTATGAGCTCCTATGGGACGGACTTACAGGATAGGATCTTGCAGGCAGGTCAGCAAGATGCCAAGTATATGGAGATTGTGCACAAGTTGCAGTGGGGTGTTGGTACATGTACATGTGAAGAGGTATCCTTATCAAATGTGGGCTATGTATCCTTCCTTGTTTTTTGGTTGAGGCAAAGCAGCTTCGATATGGTGGTTTTGTATATGCTTTATGGTGGTTTGGTATATGCTTTATGATGGTTGATATATGCTTTATGATGGTTTGGTATATGCTATATGATGTTTTGATATATGCTTAGATATGGCATTTAGTATACGTTTTAACATATGTTTTGGTATATGATTTGATATATGTTTTGGTATATATTTATGGTAATGTTGTTATATGTACATATGTGTATGGATGTAAATATCACCATGAGTTGTGTTATAATGCTCCACTAAGTGGTATAGGTGTCATGTCATTATGATTGTGTCGTCATGTCACTATGTTATCATTATGATATGATGTCATGTGGGTTGGTACTTAGCAGGATGATCATTGTAAATATCATAGTTGTGTTATAAAGCTCCACTATGCGGTATGTTATCATGTTGTCATGATGTTTTGTTTTGAGCAGATATTTCATTATAAATACTACATCGATCTGTGTTATAAAGCTCTATGAGCAGTATGTCTTCTTTCAGTAGGTTACAAAGGTATATGTTCGATTGAACACCGAGGACAGTGTCGCCCAAGGGGGAGGGTTTTGTAATAGCCCTGGTGAAAATCCCATGTAATAAAAGTTAAAAACAATAACCATGGTTGATGGGACACAAGACATCCTGGGGGGTGTTCGTTTGGTTGTTTATGGCTAAGGAAATTGGCAAAGGAAATGGTTAAGTCTTTGGGAAGGAAAAATGACATTTTTGGCACATTTATTTATGAAAATAATGGAATTTAGGAGAAAAATGAGATGAAAGGTCACAAGTTACATGTGAGGAGGGAAATGAAGGAAAATAATGGAAAATGGAGAAAAGATAGGCCTCATCCATAAAAAGGCTTCTAAGGATGAGTTGGCAACCTTTTGTCAGTTGAGTTTTGGAGCTATCGCATTATTCTCTCTCTCTCTCTCTCACTCTTGGACACTTAGAGTTTCTTGCAGTACTTTGGCATGGGAGCAAGAAAGGAAAAGAAGGCAAGAGAGGGAAAAGATCAAGCAGGGAAAGGTAGGATCAAGAAGCTACAGCAAGCTTCATTGCAAGTATCAACTTGCATGTGTATTTTCCTTTCTATATTTGGCATGCATGGGATTGCATGTCCTTATTTTCTACCATGGCATGGGTTTTTCTGGGTGTGCCAGTATTTTTAACCAAGCCTTGCCATTTCCTAATAGATTTGATGAGATGGATTCTCTCATTCGGTTTATGTGGGATGGTTGGATTGGATTCAAAGCTGAGTGGGGTGGATCTCCAAATTGACAAACACATGGTCTGAGTGGTCCCTGAATCGGAATAAGGATCATGAAGCCACTAGCCTATTAACCCCTGAACTAGATTGTGGGTTACGATAGATCCATATTGTGTGCCTCTGTGGGTGTAGGAAACTTTGTCGGTGAATGGTGGGATATACGGTAAAGCCAAGAGGTGGATTTTCTCTCTGTTGGGCCTAGTGATCTCGGTATGGGATGCACAGTAAAGCCTGGATATTATGTCTCGATGTAGGGCCTAGTTATCCCTCGATCAAATTGTGGATGCACGATAAAGCTTGAGAGACTAGGAGGCACTCAAATTCCTGACGGTCTAGGTGGAGAACTTTGGTGGAATTCGTGTTGGTTGGTTTTTTTTGGTGTGTTCTATGAGTCCCACATTCATGCTTGGAATATGGCATGGGGGTGATTGGCTAAAGAGAGACTTGACTCATCCAATATATGGTTAGGTGGAACATTGTAGTCCCACCCTTTGGTTGGTTCATTGCATTCATTAATGAGAAATTCATTCCCTTGATTTTCATGTGTAAATATACTAATGTATATGTGCATATTGATGGCTGATATGTTTATGGTATTTTTGTTCCTATTATGATGGTTATATGTATATTTTATGACAGCAACTATGTATGGTTGTCAACATATTTTTACTTGTAAATGAATGAATAATGTGTCTATGACCTAATAAATGATAATGCATCAAATGACATGAGGGAAAAATAGTTCATAGTGATTCTCAGATAAGTATGAGATCCCTACATGTAATTTTGTTGTTTACACCTGTAGGTTACAAGTTGCTGATATGTTTGATGAAATGCTTGTCATGGCTAGTAGGGGTCTGGTTATGGTCTTGTTCAACTTATTGATTTTGCATCATTATTTCCCTGTATTTTTACTAATTCTAAGCTATCACTCCATTCTAGGCAGTAGCCTGGGCTCTGGGCCTGAAAAATGGCTTAAATCCTAAGGTTTCTAGCACAGAACTGGAAATTTTGGTCTCTGGTCACTGGTAGGCAAGCCTGTGAGAGTGACTTTAGGTTGTTGGTCGCTCCCTTGCCCATAGCATGAATGTGATTATGGCCTAAGTGATCCATAACAGCAGTGGGACCCAGTGACAGGCTGTTTGAGTGGCTGACTTGTCTCTTGAGGGTTTTTTGATGATGTTGGAAGATTGTATGTGATGTTTCCATCAATTCCACTTCCTTAAGGTTACATAGGAGGTTGAATCTAATCATAGTAGTCTCTCATCTCATGTTTACCCTGGTTGGCATGGTTACTTGGGTAGATGTGGGAGGAAGGTGTTACAGAGTGGTACCAGAGCATGGTTCAACTCTTGGACTGGATGGGCGGTGTTTGTTGTTCATGCATGCATGTCATTTGCATGTGTGCATCTTACACTTGAATTCCATGTGTTGTTTCATTGGCTTGATGATTGATTATGGTTGTAGTATGGTTGATATGGAGAATTTGATTTTGATCTTTCAGAATGCATTTGTCATGAGTATGTGATTGTGTTGTAGTGGCTGCAAAACCCTAAAAATTTTGGCTGGCATCCAAATTTCAGAGCCTTCCTTGGTTTTTCCTTCGATGGTTGCAAACACTCAAGCTCACCCCATGAGCTCTTGTGAAGTCTTTTCACCCTTTTTCTTTTCTGAACGGCGATCATATTTTGGCATATTGAATGCTTTGTCATGCTTGCAATCTTATTCTTATGAGTTTGAAGGCTTTCTTTGTGTGTTTGGGTTGTCTTCACTATGTGAACACCCATCGTACTCACAGACAAAGTTGTAAGCATTGTCGTGCAAGTGTCGACATGTCATCCGAAGGTCTATCACAAATGTCACGCTTATCGCTCTCAACTCTAAGACAGTATCCTTGAGGACATGTTTTATCTTGTTGTCCTGGTGGTCTATGTTGTCTTGTCATCGAAGTATGCTATGTGTGTGATCACAATGTCAAGTATGCATAAGTTCACTTGCTTTCAACACTTAGCCATTTTCCTGAAAATATATTTCCCTTACAACCCTCTTCCACCGGACCCCAACTAAGTTGCATTGCACAGTCTTAGCCCTCAATGACCCTTCTTTGCTGCTAGGAACTGCATAGTGCTTGAGGGTATCCTCTAGGTTAGCTGTGCTTTGCAATCCCAAAAGTGAGCGGCTTGTTTGTCTCCCAGAACTACACATAAGACTACCTCCATGTCCAAACTGAACTGCACATTTCTCATGCACAGTCATCAAGCCTCCTTCTTGACTATTGGAAGCCTACACTTCTCTGAGACCTAGGTCTGTACTATCCTCCAAAACTACGCATACATGCCCAACTGGTCCTCTATTGCATTTCTCTGCACTACCTTCAAAAATTGTGCAAACATGTCCAGCAAGCCCTCAGCTGCCTGCTATGCATTATTCTCCAAAACTACACAAACATACCCAGCTGACCCTCTGATGCCTGTCCTTCACTGCTCTCAAAAATTGTGCAGAACTACCCAGCAGGTCCCTTACAACCCAGTCATGATTTTCTCTTAGAAACTGCATAGAAGTCCCCCCCTCAAGGTCTCATCTTGCAACTGCCACTGGTGAACTCCACTGTGAAATTCTGCCTCCCAGGGATCACTACACAGTTTTTCCCAACAATGCAGGTTGTCTTCCTGGAGTTCCTCATTCCAGCCTAAGTTGTGCTTTGTGCTATCTCAGTGAGTTGTCCTCCCTCCCTGTCACCCGGAACACGAGAACAATGCATCATGCTTGACTAGGAGGTTTTGGATTTGATGGCGTCCCATCATGAGTGAATTGCAGGAACAGGTACATTGATAGATCATGGTGAGACAACGAACGGAATGAAAAGGAGAGCACATGGTAGAAGATGTTCTTGTAGCTAGACGAACATACTAAGCATATCAAGCAACAAGTGAAAGGAACACATGCATTGAACCATCATGCAAGACCAAGACCATCAAAAACCCCACAACACTATGTCGTGCAGAGGAGAAGTCAAAGCACACCAAGAGTACATCCATCACTCAGCAGCGCAGTAACTTGACATGGACAGCATAGTTAGCTAATACATGTCAGTAGCGTCATGTCGAGTTGTGTCATGAGTTTCCTTGGACACATCACCATTACGGGCCATATCTATTGCAATTGAATGTAATGTAAAGTCCAATGGATGCACATAGAAAACGAAGAGTCATGTCAGTTGAAAATTCATGGGAACTTGAACGGTCACAAGGGTAGCCCAAGAGTCACAAGGGTCAAGCATGACCCTTGGCTATATATATCCCTCCCATTATATTAGAAAAAGGACTTCTTACCTTGGCTCCTCCCACATAGCCTTGAGAGTTTGTAGTATGTTCTTTAAGGAGTGAGGAGTGGCTCCAAAGTCCCACTATTGGGACGAGTGATGTATGGTGTACAGATGTGTCTTGGGACTTTTTCTTAATTTAGAAGCCTGTTAAAGCCAACACGTTTTCACACATTTTTTGTAGATGTTTGTAAGACAACTCTTTAAACATTTTTAATTCATGTTTTCTTAACCTGTACTAAGATAGTTGAACTACTTTGGTTATTTTAGTACTTACATTGTTAAAGATGTGTTGTATTGTTTACCACTGTTGTCTCGTCCTTATGGACTACTTCGAAGGACATTATACAGACCATTCCCTTTTACTGGTTATAACGATTGTCACCTCCATGCATACTAATATATTGGATGGTGTACATTTTTTCCCTTGCACTTTGGTTTAGCAAGTGTCGCATCCATTGTGGACTACTCCATTGGATGTTGGACATACCCTTGTTGGTTTGCGTGTGTCTCTCCTTGGGTGGTATTGTTACCTCTCATCTAGAGGCTCACTTTCCTCTCTCCCTTTATAGTAAGAGAACCCAGACACAGGTTACATTACACACTCACAAGGCATACTCACCTCGCTTTTTGAAGATACAAGCATAACACTCTCATGTGCTTAATAGAAAGAGCTAGAGAAAATATCTAAGATAATGGAAACCGAGCCATCGTACCGGATTGGACTCCTACACCAAATGGTGTGAGGTCTATTTGGGACTTCATACAGGGGATATGCCCTGAATGTTGGTAGGTCTAGCACCGTTAGCATTTTTGGTGCTAGAAGAAGGGTCGCCATCAGTTTGTAGTTGAATGTCCTACCAACCCCCCTCATTTATCATCTAGTCAAGGAAGTAACACACACTCCCTCTCCCCTATGTACAACTCTGAAGTTGGTTATTCCTCACCTCCCATACCCGAAAAAGAAATCTTGTATCAGCATATCCACGTCATCCATCCCATCACCCTTCAAGCTACTAAAGTTGTTGGACTGATTCCAAGAGTGCACACTCTTCCCTATTCACAGAAGAAGCAAAATACTACTCCCAAAAGAGTGGTAGTCTCATATGTGGAAGAATAAATCCTTGCCACTCTTGAAGAGCTGGCAGAAGTTGTTGAAAATGAAGAGGAACCTTTAGTCTTCCAAGAGGGAGAAGAAGACAACCTCTTACTCTTAGGCTCAGGTTTTGGCATAGGAGGCGGAGGGAAAGGTGGCGGAGGAAGTGGAGGCAAAGACGAACCAACAGATTGAGAGGTTGAACCGTCAGATTCAGAAGAAGAGGAGGCGTACAAAGAAGAGGACAACATGGCTGACCAAAATATGGAATGGATGACCCAGGGCCCATTGGCACTCCCAAGTGTCTTTCTCAAGATGCCAAGACACGCAGAGAAGTTGTTAACAAATTATGACCCTAACATGACAGTGAAGGTAGAAGATCACCTAGACACGTTCTACCTACATCTATAAACACTTGAGGTAAGTTATGACGACGTTGAATGTAGATTGTTTCCATGTACCTCAGATGGCATAATAGTTTTATGGTACCACATCCTTCCTGTGAACTCCATTCAGAACTGGGGGGTGTTCAAGAGAATTTTTCTTGAGATGTTCGCTAAAGACAAAACCCCCGCCATGTTGCTAAAAGAGTTGGGTAGTCTCAAGATGGAGCAAAAATAAAAATTCAAAGATTTCAACCAGAGGTTCAACCGTATCTTGAACAATTTCATAGTAGACAACAAACCTCACGAATCCATCACTATTGACCACTACATGTCTGCACTGTCAACTAGAATTGCGCAGTTTGTCAAGCAAGCTGTGAAACCAACACTATTGGAAAATTTCCAAGATGAAATTATTGTGGAGAAAGACTTGCATGTTATTGAAATCATTGAAGATGAAAAATTAGCTAAGGACTTTAAAGACATGGATAGGAAGCCTCACACCACTGTTAGTAAGGAAAAGGAAAAGGAAGAAATTCAAATTGATAGCCTTACTTGTCTTGTCAAATCCTTGACAACTGAAGTTTCTGAACTCAAACAACGGACGTACGAAACAACCATGAGCAGTATGCCTCCCAATTTTGCGCAAAGGAAAAATATGACTTCGGGCAACAGTAGTAGCCACCCACCCAAATCTGCACAAATCTCTAACCTTGTGCTCAACCTGGATGTGATTGCGACAGATCATTACTGGATGTTCCATGACGAATGACATTGAGAGAATACTTGCCCAGGATGACCAAGGAAGGAGCGCTTTTGCTACATAGTTGACCAACCAATTCGTGGCCAGTGAGTAGGCTTGACCTGAGGATGAATATGAAGAAGTTGTTGCATCTGATGAACCTCCAAGTGTTGGGCATGTAATCAACATGTATCAATGCACTCACATTATCCCAAAGACAACCACCGAGAAGAAGCCTCCGAGCGACCATCCAGCCCCAAAGAAAAACAATTGATACAACTTGAGAAGTCAAGGGGCCCCCACTGTGTTTGAGATATTGAAAGAAAAGGTAAGACAACATCTGCTCATAGTAGTTGAACCACTGGAGAACTCAACACAGAAAACTCAAAGCAAGTTTGCGAAGACAACTACATCAAAAAGTATGTCTATGAGCAGCAAAGACAAAAGCATCCCACTGAAAAATACGAACACAAGTTTACCCCCGGACATCTCGGTGAGTCTTCCTGCTCTGTACTACAACATTTTTTAAGACATGAAAAAGACCCATGTGAACATATCTCTGTATGAGTTAACCAAGATCACGTGTCAGCAGGATATTCTGTTGTACTCACTGGGGTAAACCTCTACAGACAATGTTACCTCTTCCAGCAAGGGACCAAGTAAGTCTCTCGACTCACTCACATCCATGCTCAACGTGCTTCGTATGAAGGAAGTAAACTCGCTCTGCCCACTATCTTTTTTTGTCATTCAAAATATTCAACTTTAATGTTCACAATTGTTTGGTTGACTATGGCGTGTCAACCAATGTCATGCCACTCTCCATTGCTAAGAATATCAATTCTCAATGGAGTATCACAACTGTACAGATCATCCAACCTGACAAAACATGTGTGCCAGCCATTAGTGAACTTATGGATGTGATCATTCAGTTACCATCCAATGGACAAGTTCATCAGTGCATTAACATTGTGATTGTGAACATCCTAGAAGTGTATGTCTTACTTATCAGTAGAGATTAGTCTAGCAAGGTGCAAGGATACTTTGCTACGGACTGGTCACACATATGGCTTTTGCACAAGGGAAGAAACAACTAGATCTAGGTGTTGTCGAAAAGATGCATGAAGCACAATGTGACTCCCTTGGATGGTGAAAATCAATCATTGAATTTTGTGGAACTCATGTTTGGCAATTGCTTTCTAGAAACACACTTGGGGCGTTATCTTGCACAGCCAACTCCCACCCCACCAAAAACAAAGTTGGGTCTCCTTCCTTGCCCAACTAGCGAAAATGAAACATGTACAACACATTGTAATAGTCGTAGCAGTAGAGATAGTAATACTAGTGTGGCAAGCAGTCCTTGTACAGATAATATATGGACCTTATACTTTGATGGAGCCAAGACATAGGAGGGCTCTGGAGCATTTTGTGTCTTGACAGACCCGTTGCAAAGGAAACACTTAGTCTCTAGCCGCTTGGAGTTCAAGTGCATGAAAAACACCTTCGAGTATGAAGCACTTGTCTTGGGCTTACATAAATCCATCAACCTCAACATTGTTGTGCTAAAAGTGGTAGGCGACTCAAAGATAATGGTGCGTCAGGTACGTAACACCATACACTATGTGTCACCCTCTCTTAAGAGTTATCAACAGGAGGTATGGTGACTTATCTCTAACTTTCAAGTTTTCAATATTATTTATGTACCAATAATGTCTAACACAGCTGCAGACGCTCTGGTGAATGTTACTGCTAGGATGACACCGTTAAGGAATAGATTTCCTCTTGAAATTTTGTATAATCCATTTGCCCCTGATAACATCACTATTTTACACGTCTTTTATTATGACCAACAGATATTGCATTTCATGTCTAACATTGATGTCTTCAAAGACGCGGCAATAGACAAAGATCAGCACGAGCAGTCTTTGCAAGATGAAATTGATGATAGTAAAGGTAACCTCATCCCCAAGGGTGTGGTATCACTTTAGAAATTGTATGACTTGCAAAATCACTTTCAGGGGCTTGTGAATGCCAAAACCCACAGTTCCACAATGTTGTACGAATAAATCAATCTGGGAACAAACAAAGATCCGAAGTTTGTGAATCTTGGTACATGTTTCACACCACAAGAGTGGCAAGCTTTTGTCTGCCTATTTAGACAGTATCATGATGTGTTCGCGTGGACATACGATGACTTGAAAACATATGACATGTGAATAATCCAGCACGTCATTCCAATCAAGGAAGGGGCCAAGCCTTTTCAGCAGAAGCTAAGGAAAGTGCATCCATCACTTGAGCCCCTCATACAGAAAGAATTGACTAAGTTGTTGGATGCTCAAATCATCTACAAGGTTCGTCATTCCACGTGGGTTTCAAATCTAGTCCATGTTAGGAAGAAGTACGGGTATATCCACTTGTGTGCTAATTTCTGAAATCTTAATTGTGCCTCAAACAAAGATAACTACCCAGTGTCATCTATGGAACACATATTGCAGACAGTATCTGGAGCAGAGATGTTTTCTTTGCTAGATGGTTTCTTAGGATACAATCAGGTTCTAGTAGCAGAGCCTGACAGACTTAAGACAACATTCTATACCAAGTGGGGTATGTTCACTTACCATAGAATGTTGTTTGGGTTGGTAAACGCAAGTGCTACATTTCAATGTGCAATGGACATCGCTTTCCATGGGCCCATCAGACAAAGCGTAGTGGTCTACCTCAACGACGTGACAGTCTTCTCTAGACAATGATCAAACCACCTGCGCCATATTAAGAAAAAATTTGAGCGATGTTGGAAGTACAAGATATCCTTGAATCCTAAGAAGAGTGTCTTCTAAGTGTCTAAGGTTAACCTCCTTGGGCACATCATTTCCAAGAGTGGGATCAAAGTAGATCCAGACAAAGTTTGGACCATCACACAGATTCCTTATCCCGTAAACAAGAAAGTTATGCAGTCCTTCCTGGGGAAGATCAACTTCCTCATAAATTTCATCTCTAATTATGCACAGATTGTCAAACCCATTCAAGAGATGACCAAGAAGGATGCATTGTAAAAAGGAAAAGGAAGTGTTTGCCAGGATTAAGCAAGCTATAGCAGAGGCGCCTGCACTATACAGCCCAAACTTCAACAAGGATTTCTTGCTCTACACATTTGCTTTTGACACTTCACTCGCTGTTGTGCTCACTCAGAAAGACGAGTTGAAAAATGAACGACCTATCTCCTTCATCAGCGCAAGCTTGCAAGGACTTTAACTAAACTATCTCGTCGTGGAAAAACAAGCATATGCAGTATACAATGTGGTTAAACACTTCAGACCCTACCTCTTGAAAATTCATTGCATTTTCTTTATGCCGCACCCAGTAGTCAGATCATTACTTGTTCAGCAAGAGTTGGGTGAGAGAAGGGCGAAATGGATGACAGGATTGAAATAACATGATCTTCATATCAAGCGATTTCACACCATCAATGGTTAGGGTCTTTGCAGACTAGTAATGAAAGCAATACATGCGGAAGAGGAAGAAGAAGAAGAATAGCTCACTCGCTGGGAGAAAGAAATTGAAATGTATAATGTTGAGCGATCCCCCCCCCCCACTTCGCACAAAAAATCTTAGTACACAGATGTGTGCCAGTACCTTGAGCATGGCACCATGCCCTCTCACTTCTCTATGTGGAAGAAGAGGGCACTCTGAATCAAAGCTCTATCTTACCAGTTGGTGCATGGAGTGCTTTACAGAAAACATCACAACAACATTTTGCTCAGGTGCCTAGAGGCACAAGATTCGGAAAGGGTCGATCTCTATGATGGACTAACTGGGGGTCACTTCACGGGAAACACAACAGCACACAAGGTCATGTGGGTCGATTTCTACTCGCCTACATTATTTAAAGATGCACATGTATATGCTTGCAAGTGTCTGGTCTGTTAGCGATGTGTCAGCAAAAAACGAAGGTCACCAGCCCCACTATAGCCTGTTGCAGTGGAAAAACCATTCCAATAGTGGGGCTTGGACATCAATGGGGAGATTCTCACACATTCGTCAAAGTAGCACTGTTACATCTTAACCACTACATATTACTTTACACGGTGGACAGAAGCAGTTCCGTTGAAACAAGTGAATGACCGTGAAGTCATTAGCTTCCTAAGGAAAAAAATAATTTCCAGGTTTGGTCTTCCTATATCACTTATTTTTTACAATGAAACATACTTTTCCTCATTAAATATTTATGACTTTTCATTGCAAAATGGTATTGTGTTAAAGCATTCTACTAACTACTACCTGCATGGAAATGGTCTTGTCGAGTCCACAAACAAAAACCCTATCTGCATCATAAAAAAACCATTTACTCTTAACAATGAAAATAGCACTCCGCTCTGGTGAATTCTCTATGGGCTATCCAAGTCACACCCAATCCCTCTCTGAATACCTTTCCCTAATTCTTGGTATATAGAAAAGAAGCCACCCTCCCATCGAACATCTACTTTCCTTCTCTCTAGTTATCCCAATAATCCCAAGGCAAGGTGTGCATTTCTATTAGTTCAACATAGGATGGACACATTGCACAAGCTACAGGAAGAAAGGGTGAAGAAAAAGAAAAGTTTATACTTCACCAAAACCATATCAAGAGATTGTCCGACAGAAATTCTGCAGGGAGTACCATCTTCCCTGTGGGTGACTTAGTATGAAGTGGGATAAATCCCATGAAGACAAAGGCAAACACACAAAGTTTCAGTCCCTATGCATTGGCCCATTCACCGTTCATGAGAATCTTGGCCAACACAAATATCATTTACAATCATGTGACGAGAAGATTGGCACTCTCCTTGTCAATTGCCAAGACTTAAAAAAATATTTTCAATGATCTGGGGTCATGCCTCGCACTATGTACATAATCCTTTCATTTCTTTGCTTTATTGTTTTGTTCTTTTCTTTGTTGTATTGCTTTTCTTCAATGTTTTGTTCTTTATTTTTTTGTTTTTCTTTGATTTGTTGGTCTATTGTTTTGTTTTGTAAATAAGTGGTGTCCTGCACTGCGTTGAAGCTTCTGAATGTGTATGTGGTTGAAGTGCAAAAAGTCTTATGACACTGTAGTGCTTGGCCAGTCTTGTATCCGTCTTCTTTGTGCTTGGTTGTAACCTTTGGCTAATGAAGTCTTGACATAAAATACGATCCATATGTAAGGAAATTTTTGGTCGAACCATGAACCCATGTCTAGTCAGGGAAACCTCATGCATATACTCAGTTTTCTGCTTTATGTGTTCAAGCTTATCCAAATAGTAGAAACGGAGAAGGGGAAAATATAAACGAGAAAACCTGAATCAGAGGTCTTTACATGCTTCTCTGAAGGAACAACCTCTTCTACTCTCAATAAGTCAGGATACCTTTTCTGCCCCAAAAAAAAAGTGCATATGCCCAGTCCTATTTCAAAAATAACAAAGGTGAAAGAAGAGAAAGGCTTCCTGTGCAGAGAGGTGAAGCAAGCAACTCCACCGGGTTTTGTCCAGGCTTGCTGGAAGTGGAGAAATGTTTGTGTTCTTGCATGACTCCGTCAGGGTACTGTTCAAGTCTACTGGCAGTGAAGAAACACCAGAGATGAAAAACTATACTCTGGAAATTTTAAGCTCGCAAGCCAAATTACCCTTTGAAACACTGTGATCTGGCTAAATCTTGTGTTGTGTTCAACTAAGCTGATATAAGGTGAACCATGTTTGTTCATGGGGAAAGTGGGGAAGCTGAAGTGGTCTCCACAACGAATCAATACCCCCTGAAAGGCCAAGTTCCTGCGTTGAAAATGAACCAAACCAGAGAAGTTTGTATTCAACCAGTGTGTCGCCAAGTGTGGTAGTGGCTACAAAACCCTCCAAAATTTTGGCTGGAATCCAAATTTTGGAGCGTTCCTTGGTTTGTCCTTCAATGGTTGACAACACTCAAGCTAACCCCACAAGACCTTATGAATTCTTTTCACCCTTTTTTCTTGTCTAACCAGCTGTCATCTTTTGGCATATTGATTGCTTTTTCATGCTTGCAATATTTTTCTGGTGGGTTTGAAGGTTTTTCTTTGTGTGTTTGGGTTGTCTTCGCTATGTGAACACCCGTCATACTCACACACAAAGTTGTAAGCATTGTTGCGCAAGTGTCATCACGGTCGTCCAAAGGTCTATCACAAATGTCGCGCTTATCGCTCTCAACTCCAAGACAATCTCACTGAGGGCATGTTTTATCTTGTTGTCCCGGTGATCTATGTTGTCTCATCGTCGAAGTATGCTAAGTGTGTGATCGAAATGTCAAGTATGCACAATTTCACTTGATTTCAACACTTAGCCATTTTCCTGAAAATATGTCTGACCAAACAACCCTCTTCCACTAGACCTCGACTGAGTTGCACTGCGCAGTCTCAGCCCTCAGCAGCCCTACTATGCTGCCCTGAACTGCATAGTGCTTGAGCTTTTCCTCTAGGTCGGCTGCACTACACAATCTTGAAGGTGAGCAGTCTACCTGTCTCCCACAACTACGCAGAAGACTACCTCCATGTCCAAACTGAACTGCAAATTTCTCAAGCACAGTCATCAAGCCTCCTTCTTAATTGTTGAAATCCTACACTGCTATGAGACATGGGTTTGTATTTTCCTCCAAAATTGTGTAGACATGCCCAGCTAGTCCTCTACTACCTTCAGAAACTGTGCAAACATGTCTAGAAGGCCCTCTTTTGCCTGCTCTACAACATTGTTCTCCAAAACTGCACAAACATGCCCAATTGACCCACTGTTGCGTGTCCTGCATTACTTTTAGAAATTGCGCAGAACTGTCTAGTAGGTCCCTTGCAACCCAGTCATGCTTTGCACTCAAAAATTGTGTAGAAGTCTCCCCCTCAGGGTCCCACCTTATAGCTTCCACTAGTGAACTTCACTGCGCAATTCTACCTTCTAGTGGTCACTAAGAAATTTTTCCTAACAGTGCAGGTTGTCCTCCCAAAGTTCATCATTCCAACCTAAGTTGTGTTCTGCGCTATCTCGATGAGTTATCCTCCCTCCCTATCACCTGAAACATGAGAACAATGCATCATGCAAGACTAGGAGGTTTTGGATTTGATGTCATCCCGTCATGAGTGAATTATAGGAACAGGTAGACTGATAGATCATGGCGAGATGATGAACAGGATGAACAGAGAGGTGCTATGACAATAAGGCTAAAGAATTCTATGAGCTAAAGATGGGATCAATGACAAATGAAGAGTACACGACCAATTTTCTAGAGCTACTGAGGTATGTACTATATCTTACTGATGAGAAGGCTAAATTTCATAAATTTGTCAGTGGTTTTCCATTAACATTTAGAGATCGGATTGAGTATGATGAGCTTCGGTCACTTGAGGAAGTCATTTGGAAATTGAAGCATTGTTATGAGAAGTCAAAGTGTAAGAATGAATCTCAGCATGGATTGAAGGAAAAAGAAAAAGGTAGAGGTAAATGGTAGCTTAAGAGAACAAGGCCTCCGAATGCAGATCGGAAATAAAATGTCGCACCGTAAAAGAGATTTAATGCAGTTAGATAGCGACATGGATCACAATAGCAGCATAGAGGTGAGGGCACTGGTCTGTTGGAGTGTTGGACATGTGGTGAGGAACACCTTAGGAGAGATTGTCCGCAGCATCAGGGTGGAAGGCCTATATATATATAGTGCACAGGAGGTGCAGACTGTTGGGGATGTTGGTAAGAGTATTCCACATATCTATGTAGCAGTGGACAACATGCAGGAAAAACACTAGGCACCTATCATTGAGATGGATGGGAAGCTTTGTGATCAAGTTATTTCTATTTTGAATGACCCTTGATCTAATTATAGCTATGTTAGTCCTAACTTTGTGGACAAGTTTGGTTTTAGTAAGGAATTTCATGTAGAGTCTTGGTTAGTGCAGTTGGCTATACGTAAAAAGAAGTGAGTTCATCATTGGGTACTTAGATCTTGCGCATTTGATTTGAATGGTTTGCCTACCGCAACACATTTGTATGTATTACCATTGGGATCATACAATATGTTGTTGGGCATGGATTGGTTGTATCTTCATAGAACCAAGGTATATTTTTATGGAAAATCTATTGAGTGTGTTGATGACAATGGGGAACCAAGAGTCTTGTAGGGTAAGAAGAAAGCCACATCAGTGAGGATGGTGATATCTATGTAAGAAAATCATAGCTACAAGAAAGGGTGAAAACTATTTGCATTACACATTTCTAGTGATAAGGGTAAGGAGGTTGAGGATGCAGATGTGTTGAACAAGTATCCAGTTTTCTAGCAGTTTTAGGATGTATTCCCTGAGGACATTACAAAGTTTCCACCTCACAAGGAAGTAGACTTTTCTATTTGGTTATTTCCAGGGGCAACTCCAGCATCGAAAGCACCTTACAGGATGAGCACACCTGATTTGGTTGAGTTAAAGTTGTAGTTAAAGGAAATGTTGGATAAGGGATACATTAGGCCAAGTGTATCACCTTGGGGCACACCAGTATTGTTCGTGAAGAAGAAAGCTGGTACTCTCAGATTATCCATTAAGTAAAGGCAATTGAACAAAGTGACCATCAAGAATAGGCACCCTTTTTCGAGGATTGATGACTTGTTTGATCAACTGAAGGGAGCAGTGGTGTTATCAAAGATCAACTTGAGATCTAGATGCCATCAAGTACGCATCAAAGAGGAGGAAATTTACAAGATTGCGTTTACGACCAGGTATGGGCATTATGAATTTGTTGTTGTTCCATTTCACTTAACTAATGCTCCAAATACATTCATGTGTTTGATGAATAGTGTGTTGCGTCCATATTTGGATAATTTTGCTATTTTTTTCATTGATGATATACTGGTATATTTTAAAAATGAGGAATATCATGCTGAGCATTTAGTAGTAGTGTTGAGGTTGTTGAGAGAGCATCAATTGTATGTTAAGATCAGCAAGTGTAGTTTCTTTTAGACTGAGGTACACTACTTGGGGCATGTTGTCTCCAAGGAGGGCATTGCAATAAATCCAAGGAAGATAAGAGCCATGATGGAATGGGTAGCTCCTAAGAGTGTGGATGAGGTAAGATCTTTTATTGGTCTGGTAGGCTACTACAGGAGGTTCATCAAGAACTTCTCGCAGATTTCTTATCCCATTACATATTTGCAAAGGAAAGGTAAGAAGTTTGAATGGACAGAGGAGTGTGGGGACAGCTTTAAGTAGCTTAAGCAGTTTTTGACACATGCACCAATGTTACAAATTTTAGATCCGGACAAAGAGTTTGTAGTATGCGTGGATGCTTACAAGAGAGGACTTGGTGGAGTCCTTACGCAGGATGGACGGGTGGTATGGTATGAGTCCTGGAAACTGAATGAGCATGAACAAAACTACCCCACACATGATCTTGAGTTAGCAACGATCATACATGCATTGAAGATGTGGAGACACTATCTTCTTGGCAGGAGGTTTTCACTTATGAGTGATCATATTTGGTTGACCTATTTGTTTGATCAGTTGAATCTGAACGCCAGGAAGGCTAGATGAATGGTGACATTCAGCGAGTTTGATTTTGAGATCAGGTACATCAAAGGTAAATAGAACAGGGTGACAGATTCTCTCAGCAGATGGGTAAAGGTACATCACTTGGCAGCTATGAGTTCCTATGGGACGGACTTACAGGATAGGATCATGCTGGCATGTTAGCAAGATGCCATGTATATGGAGATTGTGCACAGGTTGCAGTAGGGTGTTGGTACAGGTACATGTGATATTATAGGTATAGTTGCAAATACAGGAACATATAGTGGTATAGGTAAAGGTGGAAGTATAGGTACAGGTATAGGTATAGGTGTAGGTTCATAGGGTATGGATTATTACAGCGGATGGATTGGTCAGGTTCTAAGACAGGATATATGTATCGGATAACAATGAGCTCAAGAAGGTAATCTTGAGGGAGTTTCATGTGAAACCTTACTCAAGTCACCCAAGTTATCAGAAGACACTAACAGCAGTGAATATATTTTACTATTGGCCCAATTTGAAGAGGGATGTAGCAGAGTTTGTGGCGAGTTTTTTCAATTGTCAGCGAGTGAAAGCAGAGTGTAAACATCCAGGTGGATTGCTACCGCCAATTTCGATTCCAAAATGTAAATGGGAGGTTATTTCCATGGACTTCATCATAGGGTTTCATAATATAGTGAAGTAGTATGATTCCATCATGGTCATTGTGGACAGGTTAACAAAGGTTGCACACTTCATTCCAGTGAAGTATATGTTCTCAGCTAGCGATGTGGCACGGGTATTCATTAGAGATGTTGTTAGACTGCGTGGTGTTCCGAAGAAGATTGTGTCAGAAAGGGATGTGAAGTTCACTTCCAAATTTTGGAAGGAGTTATTTGCAGGTTTGGGCACAGATTTGGCCTTTAGCACAACTTATCTTCCGCAAACAGATTAACAGACAGAGAGGGTCAATAGGATATTAAAGGACATGTTGAGGATGTATGTGATGCATCAACAACGGAAGTGGGAAGAGTATCTCCCTTTGATAGAGTTTTCATAAAACAACAGTTGTGTAGATTATCTTCTGGATACAACGCATTAGGTTTCTTTTCGATCGATGTTCCGAACCAGCAAAAATGGTTCATCTTCAGGATGTGAAATATTATTTAAAAGACAGTTCTCAATTTTTCTTCACACATATATATAGATGAGATGCTTAGCCAATAGATCATTAGAATTTTATTTTTTTTTCTTTCTATTCTATTATGTTTTAATTTGTTATCTAATTATTATCTTTATTAGGGATGTGGTTATGTTTATTTCTTTAGGGTTATATTAATTATTTTTAATTAATTTTATTATTTTAATTTTAATTATTTATTTGTTTTTAATTATTTTCATTGTATTTATTTTAATTAAATAATTATTAATTTTAATTGTTAATAATTAATTAATTAAAATAAATACAATGAAAATAATTAAAAATAATTAATTAATTAATATTAATTAAAATAAAGATACTTAAAATAATAACAATTAAATACTAATTTAATTGTTATTATTTTAAGTATCTTTATTTTAATTAATATTAATTATTTATTTATTTTTAATTATTTTCATTGTATTTATTTTAATTAATTAATTATTAATAATTAAAATTAATAATTAATTAATTAAAATAAATAAAATGAAAATAATTAAAAATAATTAATTAATTAAAATCAATTAAAATAAAGATAATTAAAATAATAACAATTAAAACTAATATGACAATTATAACCATTAAAATTAATAATTAATTAATTAAAATAAATACAATGAAAATAATTAAAAACAAATAAATAATAAAATTAATTAAAAATATAATTAATATAACTCTAAAGAAATTAATATAACCATAACCCTAATAAAGATAATAATTAGATAACAACTTAAAACATAATAGAATAAAATTAAATTAAATTAAAAATTAAAAATAGAATAAAAAATTAAAAAAAAAAATAATTAATTCTAATTATATGTCGGCTAAGCATCTCATCTATATATATATATGTAGAAAAATTGAGAATAGTCTTTCAAATAATATTTCACATCCTGAAGATGAACCATCGTTGCTGGTTCGAAACGTCGATCGAAAAGAAACCTAATGCGATGTATCCGGAAGATAATCTACACAATGATGTAACTCGCAGAAACCTCAAAGACAAAACAACAGTTATCAAGAGTCACTAAGGATGAATCCTTCTAAGGCTTTGTATGGGCGGAGTTGTAACATTGCCATCAGTTGGAGTGATCTGGTTAGTAGGGTATTGATTGGACGAGATATATTGGCAGACATGGAACAGGAAATGCAAGTGATCAAGAAGAATCTAAAGGCAGAATAGGATAGGAAGAAGAGTTATGTAGATAGGAATAGGTTGTTCCAGGAGTTCCGAGTTGGGGAACAGGTATACTTGCGCATCAAACCAAAGAAGGGCTCCTTGTGGATAGGACCATGTGCCAAGCTAGCACCACAATTTTGTGGGCCCTTCAGTATCATTGAGAGGTTTGGGCTAGTAGCCGATTGACTTGCACTGCCTCCAACAATGGAAGTCCTTGATGTTTTCCATGTATCATTATTTAAGAAGTATGTTAAGGATGTTGACCATGTGATTTATTGGTCTGTATTGCAGGTGGAACCAGATGGAGAATTCCAGCCGGAGCCTTAGTGTATATTGTAGAAAAAGGTGCTCATTCTCTGAAACCGAGCAATTGAGCAAGTTAAAGTGAAATGGAAGCACTGTGGGTCCGATGAAGCTACATTGGAGATGGTGGATCAGATGCGGGCTATGTATCCCTCCTTGTTTGTCGATTGAGGAAAAGCAGCTTTGATATGGTTGTTTGGTATATGCTTTATGGTGGTTTGGTATATGTTTTATGGTGGTGATATATGCTTTATGATAGTTTGGTATATGTTATATGATGTTTTGATATATGCTTAGGTATAGTGTTTAGTATATGTTTTAACATATGGTTTGGTATATGATTTGATATATGTTTTGGTATATATTTATGGTAATGTTGTTATATGTACATATGTGTATGGATGTAAATAAAACCATGAGTTGTGTTATAAAGCTCCAATAAGCGGTATGTCATGTCACTATGCTATCATGTGGTTATGTTATCATGATGTTAAGATGTCATGTGGGTTGGTACTCAGCAGAATGATCATTGTAAATATTGCAATGAGTTGTGTTATAAAGCTCCATTATGCGGTATGTTATGATGTTGTCATGATGTTTTGTTTTGAGCAGATCTTTCATTGTAAATACTACATCGAGCTGTGTTATAAAGCTCCATCAGAAGTATGTCTTCTTTTAGTAGGTTGATGAGGTATATGTGTGATTGAACACCAAGGATGGTGTCCCCCAAGGGGTAGGGTTCTATAACAGTCTTGGTGAAAATTCCATGCAATAAAAGTTAAAAACAATAACCACAGTCAATGGGACACTTATTCCAAGCTGAGCGTTGGGAAAGACATCCTAGGGGGGTGTCCATTTAGTTGTTTATGGATAAGGAAATTGGAAAGGGCAATGACTAAGGCTTTGGGAAGGAAAAATGGCATTTTTGGCACATTTATTTATGAAAATAATGGAAATTAGGATAAAAAGTAGATGAAAGGTCACACATTGCATGTGAGGAGGAAAATGAAGGAAAATCATGGAAAATGAAGAAAATAGAGGCTTCATCCATAATAAGGCTTATGAGGATCAGTTAGTAACATTTTTTCAGTTGAGTTTTGGAGCTCTCTCATTATTCTCTCTCTCTCTCACTCTTGGACACTTAGAGTTTCTTGGCACACTTTGGCATTGGAGCAAGAAAGGAAAAGAAGGCCAGAGAAAGCAAAGATCAAGCAGGGAAAGGCAGGATCAAGCAACTACATAAGGCTTCATTACATGTATCAACTTGCATTTGTATTTTCCTTGCTATATTTGGCATGCATGGGATTGCATGTGTTTATTTTCTACCATGGCATGGGTTTTACCAAGTGTGACAATATTTTCAGCCTAGCCTTTCCATTTCTCGATAGCTATGGTGAGATGGGTTCTCTCATTCAATTTATGTGGGATGGACAGATTGGATTCGAAGTTGAGTGGGCTGGATTTCCAATTTGACAAACGCATGGTCTGATTGGTCCCTAAACCAGACTAAGGATCATGAAGCCACTAGCCTAGTAACCCCTGAATCAGACTGTGGGTTGCGTTAAGCCCAATTGTGTGCCTCGGTGGGCCTATGAATCCTCACTGGTGAATGTCAGGATATACGGTAAAGCCAAGAGGTGGATTTCTCTCCGTTGGACCTAGTGATCCTGGGATGCCATGCATGGTAAAGCATGGACAATATGTCTCCATATAGGGCCTAGTGATCCTTGGATCAAACTGTGGATGCATAGTAAAGCCTGAGAAACTAGGAGGCACTCAAATTCCTCACGGTGTAGGCAGAGAACTTCAATGGCATCCTTGTTGACTGGTGTTTTTTAGGTGTGTTCTATGTGTCACACATTCATGCTTGGAATATGGAAAGGGGTTGGTTGGGTGAAGAGAGAATTGGCTCATCCAATCTATGGTTGGGTGAAACGTGGTAGTCCCATCTACTGTTGGTCCATTGCATACATTAATGAGAAATTCATTTCCTTGATTTTCATGTGTAAATGTACTGATGTATATGTGGATCTTGATGGCTGATATGTTTATGGTATTTTTGTTCCTATTATGTTGGTTATATGTATATTTTATGACAATAGCTATGTATGGCTCTCAGCATGTTTTTACTTGTATATGAATGGATAATGTGTCTATGACCTAATATATGATAATGCAACAAATGACATGAGGGAACAATGGTTTATAGTGATTCTCAGATAAGTATGAGATCCCTACACTTAATTATGTTGTTTACACCTATAGGTTACATATTGATGATATGTTTGATGAAATGCTTGTCATGGCTAATAGGGGTCTAGTTATGGTCGTGTTCAGCTTATTGCTTTTGCATCATTGTTTCCCTGTATTTTTTCTAAATCTAAGATATCACTCCATTCTGGGCATTAGATTGCACTCTAGGCCTGAAAAAGTTGTTTAAATCTGAGGGTTGCTAGCACAAAACTGGCAATTTTGGTGTCTGGTCACTGGTAGGCAAGCCTGTGAGAGAAATTTTAGGTTGTTGGTTGCTCCCTTGCCCATAGCATGAGAGAAACTATCGCCTAAGAGATCCAAAATAGTAGTGGGACCGAGGGACAGGATGTCTGAGTGGTTGACTTGTCTCCTAAGGGTTATGTTGATGATTTTGGATGAATGTGTGTGATGTTTCCATCAATTCCACTTCCTTAAGGTTACATAGGAGGTCGAATTTAATCATAGTAGCCTCTCATATCATGTTTACCCTGGTTAGCATGGTTACTTGGGTAGATGTGGGAGGAGGGTGTTACAAGAATTTTCTTCTTTCTATTACCAAATGGTATTGTCTAAATAATCTGCGCATGCTCTGTTTTTGTTGAATGAAAATAAACCTATGGGTTAGTGTACGTGCTTAATCTAGAAACTAGATATTCTTTATGCAGCTAATGTTGGAATACAATTGGGCATCTGGGTAGAGTATCAAGTCAAGAATTTGTATGAACCTTTATCTAAGTGAAACAAATAATGAGTAACGCAAACTAGATTAGTGCCTGGCCAATCCAGTATAGCCGGCACCCTAGACACAATTCTAAGCCCGACTTATTTACTTCATAGAAATATGTTAAAAAATTATTATCACAAGCAGAGTTGGAAGATATGTTGTTTGACCTAACAAAATGCAACTAACTGAAATGAGATATATTACTTACAAGGTCCTAATGGTCAGATGTGCAATACAACAAATAAATTAAATAATTAAAAATTGCAAGATAGCTCAAACTCAAAGCTTACTAACCCTCGAAGGGCATGCAATACCAAGCCATAACAAGCAAATATAATATTGTATTTCATGTCTTAGAAGTAAGAGAAAATATATCACAGAAAATTGATCATAACTAATATTAGAGAAAATTGGAGCATTGAATTAATACCATCAACTTCCATAACCATGGATAGAATATATATAACATTTACATGATAACAACAATTTTTTTTAGATATTGTCAATCCAGAACCATTGCATTGGAAAAATGTGGTTCCAATAAGTACTAGTACATTTAGAACAATTGTAGAAGATATTCATGGCGATAATAGGTACATGTCATAGCCAACAAAAACAATGAAACCCTATCTGAAAGTAAACAAGTCACTCAACCGTAAGACTGATCACTTTTCAGAAAAGTTCCATACTAGGCTATGGAAGGTAGAATAGAGTTAAACATTTTCAAAAGGAAGAATAGAAACCTGGAATAGCAAGGGAACTATGTGTGATCCAGCGAACACTCCAAATAAACTAAAAAAGAGGGCTAAGGGTTAGTCTGCTGAAATGCCTTGTAATTTTTTCAGCATTGTAATTTTTACATTAAATACAAGATAATAACCCTGGATGGTGGGATGCGGAAGGTAGTAAGTGAACCTAAGCAGAATAATAATAAACACGAAATTAATTGGTGTGGGTTATATCAACCTATTGCATTAGCGAGAATATGATGAGACTTTCTTGGTTAAACATAGTGTGGGTGTCAGTACAATAAGCAAGTAAAGCATTCGTTTAACTATGTACTATTTTTTAACTTTTTTATTTTTATGGTTTGCACTACGGGAGTCAAGCTCCTTCAGAGGTATGGGGGGAGTGAATGGCATGTGAATGCAGTGAGGGAAACGGTGATGGTTACACCCATAACTAACTGCATCTCGTTTGAGTCGTTGGAGTTAGAGATTAGTATATCTATGGTCTGCAACGATTCCACTTTACGTCAACTGCCTCATTCCGCCGAACAATCTAGAAGGAAGGTAAATAATTTAATATTGATACAAGATTAGATTATAGATAACGACAAGATCCAATATAGAAATGCTTAATTATAATTGAAACCACAACATAAAATTCTCAAGGCACGCATAATGATACTACCAACATAACCCTTATACTATACTATACTTGAAATGAAAATAAAGACCTCCAGCCAATGTCACGAGTATCAAGGTAAGAATATATAAATATATGTTTAAGGACATGAATTCCAACCTTATAGGTTAATTGTTTACACCTTTATAATGTTGAGACAAAGTCTAAATGAAATGTTAGAAGTCAAGTCGACAGAGTATGTAACAAAAGGATAACGGGCACAATCAAGCATAGTAAATTAAATATAAGGAAATCATAATGAATGTGACATTGATTTAACACAGTAAAGGTTATTAATTTGTGAGACCAAAAAAATATGGGAGAGGATGTTACACCTGTAAACAAATGCTATAAAAACCTCTACCTACTCGAGCTCTCTTTCTCTATAATTGAGGGGGTCCCTACAGTGGAGTGCTAGGGCTTCGTGGCCTGTTGCAAAATGGTATACTTCTTCCATGGATTATCCAGGAGTAGATTTATTGGCGGGAAATTCAAAATGCATATATTATCACTCCAATAGTTGGTTTGGAAAAATTAAAAAGGTTACGTATGAGATGCTTTTTTGGAGAACATTTTTATTTTATTTTTTTTTGGGAATAAAACAAGTCTTTTGGTTTCAGTGACTACAGGGTTTCACTCAAGTTATCTACAATTGTTGAAGTAATTACGAATTTTTCTGATAGTTGTTAGGGTCCTATGATTCATAGGATCAAATAATGATTGAGTGTTGTCTTTCAGTATTTCCAATTGTAAATAATATTGTATATTGCAAATGATTTCAAAAAAAAAAGATATATAAATGAAAATAGGGTATATATATATATATATATATAAATGGAAAAGAAAAAGAAAAAAAGAAATGATAAAAGAACCCCACAGAGAAGGAAAAAATGTGAAAGTGATGCCAGTTAAAGTGCCACTGATAGTACAATAAATTTTTAAGAATAAATTCATGAAATTGTGTGCATCTTGTTCAATATACCACAATCCTTTTTCTTGTTTGAAATATACTGCTTAATCATGTTCAAGCAAATTTCAATTTATGTCAATTAGATTAGAATGAATAATTTAGCCAAACAGTGTAATCTTGGATAAGATTAGATTAGGTAGATTAGATGAAGAAATTAATCCAATAGTGTAATCTGGATTAATGCAATTTTTAGTTTAGTTTTTTGAATAGGCGTTTTTAGTCCTTTAAATTGAAAAATAAATAAGGGTTTGCACTCCTAAAGGAACCCTAACTAGTTTTAGTTAGATTAGCTTGGGGGGGAATTGAATTTATCATAAGAAGTGCCATATGCGGTATTATTGGTACAAACTTTCGACCTTATTATTAAAAATTATGCGCACGACAGGACATTTTGTTGTTGGAATTTAAAAGATGTGCATCTCCTCGCTCTCGATTGCATCACCTTTTTCATCGGACAGCTCCCAAGCCTTCCCCCCCGCCATGTCTCCCTTTATCGTCGAGGGGGGGGTTCCAAAAATTCAGTTTCCCCGCCAAGCCTCGTCACTACATGTCCCTCTCACACCATTTTGCACCCCCCCGCCCCTCACTTACAACTTACCGCACATAACCCCCTCTAAAAACTACTCAGCCCTTACTCCCTTTCTCACCAACGGTCCCGCTCTTTTTTCTGCCTATTGCTTGGTGCCACGTCAACTAACCGTTACACCCTCCTGTTGCCACTTCCTCTCGTTGTGGTTTTCCTGTTGCAGAGTAAATGATCCCCCAAGCGGTTGTTTAAGCCAACGGTCTCGCTCCATTACACATTTATAAATCTCTGCACTCGCCTTTGATCACTTTATTTATTCATTCTCACATTCTCTTACCCGTATTATTTCGATATTCTTTTTCCCTCGTCCACAATCCATTGTTGACAGGGTAATAGCCTCTAAGTTATTTTCCCACGCAACTAGCGTTGTCATTCTTTGAAATTTACCTTGTTATCATAATGGCCCCCGTAACCAAAACTGATGCCACTTTCATAAACCCGATGATTTCTCCCTCCATGGATTTAGACCACGTTGCCTTAGCTGACAGAGACTACAAAATTGTTGAGACACAGTGTGAATTCGACCTCTTTGAATTACATTGTTGGTTTCGAGACACATACCTAGACGAGTCAGATGAAATTGGGCTTTGGCAATGCAAATAACCCATATTTATTTTTCCCCAGTATTATTATTTCCCAGAGTTTTTCCTCAAGTTACAAGCCTCTTACCTCTCAAGCAAAAGAGCCATCATATCCCCTAATGGTGAAATCCTTTTCACCATTACCCCTAAGAGTAAAAACCAGATGCTGTAGATCCCACACAGTGAATCCCTAACTCCCTTCTCAATTGATTTTCTCAAAGAGATTTACTAGAAACTTACTTTTCCCAGAGAGCTCGAATTTTTGAAGTCTTCCTACCATAAGATTCTCAATTGCCTAAGAAAAACCCCCCTTGTCCCTCTTTTATTTTCCCCCAAAGGATCAAACAGATCATCTCTGTCTTGTCTTTTCTACTTGGATATTTCTAAAATGAACGGGCAGATGAGCCTATTTTGGGCTTTATATCCACCCTTTAGACAGAAGGACTTTCTGACATTTTTTACTATGGTCACTTTCTTGCAGATGTCATGCATGAACAATTCGTTAAGTTTCTAACTGAAGGAATGTTCAGATACTCCTCTATTATTGTGTATGTGTTTCTTTTCTTCCAAACAGACATGTTTCATTTTGTAGTTCAGAAATTCAATTAGAAGAGTGGGACTCATTCCATAATCTTTTGGACCTCGATTATCAAAAAGCATTCACATTAGTATAGGTTTAAAGACTTCATTGACCAGTTCATATATCCAGCAACTTGTTTGTTGAGCAGCCAACAAAGTCCTAGGATCACTAAAGATATTCAAAAGGTGTTGCATCTCAATGAGTAGGTGAAAACAAGTGATTGGTATTTATACCAAAATTATACAAAGATCAGGGTGTCATGCGGAAAGAGTCAATTTTGCGGACAAAACCGACCTCCCTAGAAGCTAAAGCTTTCTAGTGACAAACAAGACAACTAAACACTACCTTTCTCTAAATATGCATTTAGAATACAAGTAATCAGGTGATTATAACATACCTTTAGTCCAACGCTTTGTAGTAGTCCAGCCTCGCCGATCCGGATGAGCTCCTCTTTCTCTTCGAAACCTACATTCACTAACAAGCCAAAAGATTACATAGCACCTGAAAAACTTATAAAATAAAACATATTCATCATACAGACCAAGGAGTATATGAAACAAATCATGTATTACAATCTGTTGAGAAAAGTGAGCTTAATTGTATTAAGTGGAAACAAAAGAAACCATTACAACCTGAGCCTTGGTGTTGTGCAGGTCCCTCCTAGGGTCCAGCAAGAGTTCTCCTTTACTTTGATCAGCTCACCCACTTCCAAATAAGGCTAGGAAAGGATGGGAATCTCTCCTCTCAAGCTCTATAAGGGATTCCTAATTCCAGCAGCATCTACCCTTAGGAATGTTCAGCTTTCAACCTCCCCTCCCTCTGGCCCAATGCCTGTATTTATAGTGCTTTAGAGGAAGTTAATCAGGTCCACCATCAATGGGATAAGCCCCTCTTTGAATGGGATAGCTCCCCTCTTGAAGGGATAAGTTCCTCTTTCATAGGGATACATGAACCATCTGGAGGCGCTCAATACACGTCAAACAAGCTTCTAGAATGCTCTAGAAATGACCACAAGTAACTTTTTTGAAGTGAAACTTGCACCTTTTGACCTTTACAGGAGTACGCACCCACCCCTTTACAGACAGAGCGTACAAGTACGCAGGTATTGTGAACTTGAGGTGCGTACACGCAGGTAAGGCTAAGAGAAACTGCGTACCCAGAGTTATTTGACTTTTTAAGGACTTTCTCTCTTTTTGGAGTTTGACATGAAGAGCAGAGGTATAAGACTTGCCAAGGAGGATAGTATGATAGTTGATGGAGCCATACTAACTGCAAATAGTCATGGTGACAAATTTTAGTGTAACAGATTGCCCCCTAAAGTGCGAAGCCTGTAGTAGATTAGGGTTTCATATCATCTAGGAAGGGTGAAGTACTTTATCATTTCAAGGATTATCTTGTGGAGAGCCCAATCGGAACCTGCAAATATTCAACACAAAATACATATATAAGATCATATCATCGCTGAGGTAGGCATTCCCATACTCAGATCAAAAACTTTAACTAACAAACCAACTACTGCTCTGATACAGGAATGATTTCGCAGTACATCATAATCATAGACTCTTGTAGACACAGTATGGACGCAGCCATCTGTTTATGATCAGTCTATTGTATAATGAATACAAAACTCCTCGCAGCCTGGATGGTGGAAACTAGATCCAGGGTCTTCATTTCTACTTCCCGAAAAGGTACGATTCTATCCATGCGAATAAATGAGTTGATGTCGAACATGGTAGAAACCACTTGATTACCAGTCAATGATGTAAACTGTTAACAAGTGTGAGAGAGACCACTAGTGATGTCAATGGTTCTCAAAGTACCCAGTACAATCCATGAGATGTGAATGAATGAGTTGATGTCGAACATTTCACGGAATCCTTTGATCGAAAGGCAATGATGTAAATCGTCGTCAAAGGCGAGATACCTGCCATTGATGCATGCAGATTTCAAGGTACTGACGATTTCTAGGTCATCTTTCTAGATAATGTGCTGATGTCGATAGAAAGCGACCCGTTGCAGGCAAGCCCACAACACGAAATCGTAGGTCAAGTTGAAGAAATGTAGCTGTAAGGACTGACTCAGGGATGGTCGAGATGGATGACGAGTATTTTGCAAATGAATGGTTTATTTGCAGTGACCTCTTGAACACATAACGACACAACAGATGGTTTGGTGACATTTGACCCAAAGTTAATACCCGGCTGAAGACTTTCAATGTGGTTTGATCAACTGTTAGGCAAAGGATTTCCCAACCCAGGTGAATGAAAAGTGGCGTGTTCAAGAGTGGTGATAAGGCTTCTTCTGAGACAAAGGATAACAAATAGGCTCATTTTCCTCTCTTTTCCCCCACCATTGCTGGCAAGTACCTCTTTATTTTTTACAAGCTTGAGGAGGATAACATATGCTTGGTTATAAGCTCATCCTTCGGATGAGTCCAACTTAGTTTTGATTCGAACCCTAAGAAGGAGTGGTCCGTTCCTGTTTGTAATCGAACAGGTCCTTTACTGTGAAATTTTAACGAGTCCAGTATAGGAGAAACTCAGCGTTTTTCAATTTTAGAGAGTCTGAAAAAACTTAAGAAGACTCCAGGGTTGAACTTTTTTGTAAGTTTGTGTCTCCCAAGCCCGAAAAAGTATAAAATAATACTTGAGAGAACCGCTTGATCTTGCGACCAATGAGTACTTTCATGACTAGTGCCTTTGACCTGAAAAGTAAAAAGCGATCAAGGGCACGTCGTTTTATTTCCAGTATCGAATTTGAAACGACAAAAATCCGGCAATCTTTTCCTGTTTTTACGGTCAGAAAAGGGCTATAAGGGGACCATCTTTTAATTCCGTTTTAACGAGTGTAAAAGAAACGCTCGGCAATCTTTTCATGTTTTAGGAGTCAGAAAAGGGCTTAAAAGATGACTCTGATTTTTTTTTGTTTGTGAAAAATGACAATTTTCCCTGAAAATCCTTTTATCCTGCACAAAAACCAACACATTACTCATACCTGTTTAAAGATAGATAAAAATACTTTGAAAAATACCTTTTCACGGTGGAAAATAAACAAATTTAACATTTATTTACTCAAAAAACCTATAAAAAGGGCTTTTACCATTTCATTTTTACCATTTTACTGTTGAGGAGAGAAAAAGGGCTTTTGGCAAGAAACTTCCCGTGGACATTGCGGAGAATCCGACCGTCGAAACCGAACGCTGTCTCATCAGGTATTCTACAACATCCTCCCTTGCATTTCCATCCGTTTAGAATTTGTTTTTAAGCTTTAGTTTCATTTTTTGGAGGCCTTGGGGTTTCAAGGTCCGCTTTTCGGGGTACGCAGGTGCTCCATTGGTGACCTGCGTACCCCGACATTTTCTCAGTTGGGAAAATGCCGGGCGTACGCAACTTGCCTTAAGAGAACCTGCGTACAGACGCTCTGTCTCTAAAGGTGGGCTGCGTACACCGCGGAAAGGATTTTCAAACCCCCATTTCTCCAAAATGAACCAAAAAATTTTAAATTTATGGACTCTAACAGATGTTTTATGGTGTGTAGATTGCCCACCATGCTTGATTGGCGTGAGAGAGAACACGAAGATGTTGATTTGGCCACGATTAATCACCAACCTTCCATTGATGCTTTGAAGGCATGCGGTCTTTATAAATACTGGACCATACCTGGCATGAGGGCCCAAGTGCGCTTTCTAGAGTGGCTGGTTGAAAGGTGGAACGTTCAGGATCAGTGCTTTTACATTGGAGGGCACCAGCTCGAGATAGAGCCCTTAGATATTTACTTTCTCACTGGTTTGCCCAAGAGGGGCGAACAATTGACTCTGTCCGGGACTAGGCTGGGTGGCCAGTCCATTGCTAGTCTCCGACTAGAGTGGTGTAATAATCAAAACCAGGATAAGGGGATAGATATTAAAAAGATATCCCGACCTGAACTTATGGTAATTGTCTTTACAGTTACCAGACTTTGCGGGGCTGCCGCTTTGCACATTGCCACTGGATCCCAGATGCGGATGGCGATTGAGTGCTATCGGGGCACCATTTTCAACTGGTGCGATGCTGTGTTGGCCAACTTAAAGGGCCAACTGACTAGGACCAAAAATTGACAGCTGAAGACTTTTGGTTATGGGCCTTTAGCTGTGAGTTTTGCCCTAGAGAGGGTTCTGATGCTGATCCCACAACAGCTCACTGTTGAGGTTGGGCCTCCCTGAGAGCCTAAGTTGATGCGATGGGTTGCGGTGATGGCCCGTCATCCTGACGAGGGCACGGAGGTTGTCCGATTTAGACCGGATTATTTTCACTGGTTGGAGAACCAGGTCTTCTCGATACAGGATTTTCCTTATGCCGGAGTTGATTTTCGTGGAGATCCGGACATGATTCTTCCACCGGGAGAACAGTGGGATGACACAGGTACTTCATTTTTACAAGTTTTTAAATTATATATTTTTTTTGTTTTTTATATCGTCTCAAAACTGACAGTGACAATTTTCAAAATGCAGATGTAGGCCCACAGCGTCCAGCCAATCTCCGGCCTTTCGAGAGGAGAGTACCAGTTGCACCGGCACCGGCCCCACAGGACGCGGCTGCAGAGACCTTAGCTGAGTTGGAGCAAGACCTAGAGCCTCTTACAGCAGACATACCAGAGACTACTATAGATGATATTCCTATCAGGCTTCAGCGCTATGTCGTCGCAGTCCCAGGACCTTTTAGGAGGTTCTTGTGTAGAGTAGCCCGTGCAGTGGTGTCGTATAGAGAGCATCACCAATGATTGGATGGTTGCTTTTGTAGACACATGTGACATTTTGGTTTTTTGTACTTATCATTTTTGCCGATCATAAGGTGTTTTTCAACCTATGATCGAAGACGATGTATTTTTTGACACACTCCTATCTATATATATCATTATTACCGGCTTATCTTGTTAAACATGTGTGATGAAATGTTTTTAAATTTACATGTATGATTATCGCAAATGTCTGTCTAACATTCGAGAAGCAATTGCATCTGCTAATGTATTTAAAGACCTTGGAATATGCTGATATTCAATGTAATCAAATTCACGTTCCAAGAGGCGCACTCTCAAAAATAACCTTAATAACACTGGATTTCTAATGGCATACACTCTATTAAGCTGTAATACAACGAGTTCAGAATCTAACCTCACTATCAAACTCCGAATCCCAAACGAAATAGATTCAGACAATAATTCAATCACTGCACTGTATTCTGTAATGTTGTTTGTTATTTGACCGAGGCTCACCCCATGCATAGAAACTAACTCGTCAGAGGGCGAATAGATAACCCAAGCTGCGGAAGAGATATTCCGTGTACTACGACAAGCACCATCAGCAAATCCAATGTACGTTTGGAGAGGCGTCGACATCTGCAATATCAAGAGTAAAACCAAGATAAGCCAGAATAACGACGAAAAACACACTCTCTAAGCTAAGCACACTGTCTATACTAACAAACACACCAGCTAGAAAGAAAAATCTAACCTAACTAAATCTCCATACCCATCATTTAAGCATAATACCTCTTTAGGTAAAGTCCATTTCTGGGTTTACCCAAAGAGTCCCCGTCAAAATCTACCAGCTCATAGGTCCCTTTTGCTAACTTACGCTTGACAATGTAGGGCCCATGCCACATAGGAACGAATTTTCAGCACCTAATTTATCGTTAGCTTGATCATATAATAGCACTAGGTCTCCTTCCGAAAAATTTTGAGGGGTCACATTTCGATCATACTGAGCTTTCATACGTTTTGCGTGAGTCTCGATTGCCAATGCAGCGTCACGTCGAGTCTCATCTAATTGAGCTAAGTATAATAAACGCTTCTCCTCTTCGGAAGTAGCTGGAAGTAATTCGACAACCATTTGAAGTGACGGAATTTCGCATTCAATGGGCAGCACAGCTTCCAAACCATAAACTAGTTGGAAAGGAGTGAACCCTGTTGATGTTTTCACTGAGGTTCGGTATGCCCAAAGCGCGGAAAATAACATGTTGTGCCAATTCGACCGATGAATACCGATGATTCGTTGGATCATGATAACTAAAACTTTGTTGATGGACTCAACCAGACCGTTCGCTTGTGGATAATAAGGAGTTGAGCTATCGTGACGCAAACCAAGCTGGCCTGTAAGTTCTGTCATCATAACGTTTCGAAAATGGCACCCATGGTCAGTGATTATTGCTTGTGGGACACCAAACCTAGCAATAATGTGATTGAATACGAAAATTGCAGCTGTCTTACCGTCTGCCTCGAATGTAGGCATCGCCTCGGCCCACTTAGTAAAATAATCAACCGCAAGGATGATATACGCATGCCCCCCGGCCGAGTGAGGGTTACATGTAATAAAATCGATACCCTATTTGGCAAAAGGACCAACGGCAATTATAGGGTGGAGAGGAGCAGGTGGTGCGCGCATCTTGCGATCAAACACTTGACAGTTGTGGCATTTCCGGACCGCAATAATACAGTCTTTAAATAAGGACGGCCAGAAGTAGCCAGCGCGCAATATCTTTTGGGCTGTGGCATACCCAGACATATGACCGCCACACGCTCCAGAGTGACAGTCATTCAAAACCCTTTCAGCTTCCTCGTGAGTTAAGCAACGACGAAAAACCAAGTCCGCCCCTCGGCGATAAAGAGTATCTCCAATAATTTTGTACTGTTGGGACTGGAATCGAATTTTCCGACGTTCCGACTTTGAAACTTCGGGCCGAAAGGATTGGGTCTGGAGATAGACGATTATATCCCCATACCACGGATCTAAAGTGCTGATGATAAACAAAGATTCGTCTGCAATGGGTTCCTCTGCCACAGTTTCTGTGTCAGCACGCGGGAAGTCACACATTAACTGGGCAAAAACTAAAGATTTCTTAGACTTAGATTTTTCAAATTCCAAGTCGAACTCTTGCAGGATAACGATCCATTTAGAGTACTTGCCCCCTAGCAATTGTTTAGTCAAAATGTAGATCATAGGGTTGCAATCCGAAATGACTGTAGTTTTGCGGAGTAAAATGTAGTGACGAAAACGTTGGACAGCTTGAACGACTGCCAAGGCCAATTTCTCCACATGTGAGTATTTTAGCTCGGTTGGATTTAACGTCCGACTAAGGTAATATATCACATGTTCCGTTCCGAATTCATCTTCATGTACTAAGACCATTCCAATGGTGGAATGAGCGGCGGCGAGGTACAAAAAGTAATCCTGGTTGTAGTTGGGAGGATGCAGCAACGGTGCATGGGTCAACGCGTGCTTGAGCGCATCGAAAGATTTCTGAGCTATCTCATCCCAAGATAATTGAGCATTCTATTTCAACAACCGGGTAAAACCCTTTGTAATCCCGGCGTAGTTAGGAATGAATCGGCGTAAAAAGTTTGCTTTCCCCTGCAAACTTTGGAGTTGGTGAAGACTCGAAGGAGGAGGCAATTTGATGATAGCTTCTACCTTCGAGGGATCGACGCGGATGTCGGCTTTTGAAACTACAAATCCCAGCAATCGTCCCACTTCTATACAGAAGACACATTTGTGTGGGTTCAACCGAATCCGATAATGCCTACACCTCATGAAGATTGCTCGTAAATGAACAAGGTGATCAGCTCGATGTAAGGAGTGAGCGGGCAAATCATCGAGATACGGTTGCACAATGTGTTTGATGTCATGAAATGCATAAGACATCGCCCTTTGAAAAGTGGCTCCGGCATTCTTCAGCCCAAAAGGTAATTTGCAATAAGCAAATGTCCCCCATGGACAAATGAAAGTCGTTTTTGGTTGATCGGCAAGTAGAATATTGATTTGATTGTAACCGGAAAAACCGTCCATAAAGGAAAATATTTCACTGCCGGCACAATCATCAATTATTTGATCGATATAGGGTGTTGGATAGTTGTCGTTGGGACAAGCACGATTGATATCCCTATAGTCGATACATATTCTTATTGTTCCCTGTTTTTTGTTAACCGGAACAATATTCGATACCCAATCTGTTAATGGGATCGGATAAATGAAACCTGCTTTCAACAGCTTCTCAACTTCTGCTTTAATTTCAGCTGCTTTTCGTGGGTGAATCTGACGCAAACGTTGTCGGATGGGTTTAGCATCCGGGTAAGTCTTGATCTCATGGACAACAATTGCGGGATCAATTCCTGGCATTTCCTCATAGGACCAGGCAAACACGTCGCCGAATTCTTGAAATAGGGCCTTGTATGTCTGAATTTCGTCATCTGAACACGAGGCACCTATATGAATGTGCTCAACAATTCCGGACTTGACTGAAATGTCAATGGGAATAGTGGGAGAAATGTTTCCCAAATTCAGCTCTGAATCAGGATGGTTCATTGGACTCTGAGCTTCTTTGACATATTCAGTTGTAAAGATTGATGAGAAATCGTTTTCAAAACGATCATCCTCAGGTAAAAACGAAGATCTATGATGGAGATCTTCCCATGGTAAATCGTCTATGCACAGGACTTCACAAAGTTGTTCGTCAGATGACACAACTTCGGGAAACGTTATTAACTCCGAGGTTGACGCGAAAAGTGATTCCTCACGGACCACATTCATTTGGTCGATTTTGGTTGAACTCGGGTCAGTAAAAGACTGCACGACTTCATAGGCAATTTCATATGGACTCAAAGGCATTGCATCACCAAATGAGTCTATCTCAGATTCAGAAGGAACGATCCAAGGATCGTCATAAACAATGGTGTCTGAAGTAATCATATGAATAGATGCAAACGAAGACACGGCGTTGATTGGAGGAAAAGGAAAAGTTCCCAGTAAACCGGCATCTTTAACTAATCCTACGCCAACATCCTTGTAAGGGATAGTCGTTTTACCGACATGCTGGATACTCTCTGAAGAGGCTGGGTCGGATGAAAAGTAAGCCAGATGGTCTATGGTTACGATCTTGCCATTATGTGGAAACTTTATTACTCTGAAGACCGATGAAACGACCGTTGTCATAGCGTAAGACCAACTTCGACCCAAGAGAAGGTTGTAGTCTATAGGGGCATCAACCACCTCCACATCTAGACTAACGGTTTTTCCTTCAACCCCTATAGGCAAATCCTGTAGAATGCCAAACGGATGGAACCCACGGCCATCAAAGGTCTTAAGAATTGCCGGGGATTGATTTAGTGAAGGAGAACCAAGCGATCTCCAGCATTGTATCGACATAATACACGTGGAAGCTCCCTCATCAATTACAGTCCGATGAATAGGCCTGTTTTTGACTATCACTGGGATCTGGAAAGCCATCTGATGAGGCAAACGCGGTGTACTATTTTCTAGATCAAAGATTATTAGGTTCGGGTCCTGAACATCAACAGCTCCTATAGCCGACAAAAGTAATTTTCGTTGTGCTGGACATGATTGCAGCACTTCTAAAGCCAACATTGCTGAGGGTGAAATAGCTAAATCCTCAACAATGTTGTAATTCCGGGCCGCTCTCGCATGTGGATTGAAAGCAGACCTTCGAAGTACACCGTTGGCGGGCGGTTTGATTACTAAGTCAGGGTTAGGTTTCTCGATCTATAGTGGATCGGAACCGGGAGCTGAGGTTGATGGATTTGAATGAGAAGATTCTGCTTCTTTCGATCCATCAACAGGACTTTTACTACCATAATATTGCGATCGAGTCGCAATCCTTACATGAGACATCATCAATATGGGTTCTTCACTGGCACTCGAGGAAGAACCTATCATCTTACTCTCCTGCTTTGGAAATGGATCTTTCAAAACAGCAGGAGTTGGGGAACCCTTGACGATTTTCACAACCTCGGCCCGATGAGGGCAATCTCTTGTAAAATGATCCTCTTCACAAATAAGACAAGGATATCGAGGTTTGCGCTTTTCGTCATTGGTTTCCGACTTTTCTGTTTTCTCCTTTGGAGTCTTCTCTGCTTTATTCTTCTTATTACCTTTCTTCTTCCCACCGTTTTTTGATTTAGCCGTAGATGACTCTACAACGTGAATATCAGAGGAAACTTCAGCAGAAGATTCTCCTGTCGGGGAGTCTGGTAAGGTTATAATGGGCGAAGAATTCTTTGAAGACTTCTTCTTGCTTTTAGTATTCACCGTACCAATCATGCCATCAGCAGCATGAGATCCCGAAGGAGTAGCAGCGATTTGATTTGACTTAGGAAGATCTGGGATCTTTTCGTGTAACGTACCTGACTGAGTATAAACTAAGTCAAGGTACTGCGCTTGAGCAATCACTTGCTCCTCAGTAACTACTCCGGCCTTAGCTACGTCTTCAGTAATCTTCGGTAATAATGATTTAACAAACCATTCAGCTAAGATTTGGTCCGGGATAAAAACTTTCACTAATCGCCTTCGACGTCTCCATTCATATATATGATCGGAAATATAAGTGGACGTCGATTGTTTTAATGAAGTTAGTAACTCCGTGCCATTATCATATCTGACCGGCAACTGAAAATGAGTTAAGAACGAGGTAGCTAACTGACTAAAATTATAAAAAGAGGCCCGTGGTAACTCAATGTACCACTTGGCCGCGAGACCAATGAGCGTACGCTGGAAAAGACGTAAGCGGATCGAATCATCCGAGATGGAATTTGAAGCACACCAGACGTGGTAAGTCATCACATGATTTGACAGATCCTCTCCAGACTTACCTTCGAACTTGGGTATGTCACTGGGCAACTTATTTGGCATTGGCGGCCAAAACGGAAGATAATTTATTGGATCGTTCGTTAGGCGCGACAAGTCCGGTAAATCCAAAGTTGCGATAAACGGTAATTGCCGATTAGGATCCCTAAAACTCTGGGTCACAAGACTAGTCCCAGGAGGAGGATATCCAGGATAACTTGGAATAGGAATCGCATTCGGGATATTGTATCCTCCTGGAAAACCAGGATTAACCAGATCGTACTGGGGTTGCTGAGGTTGTTGATAAGTGTACCCAGGATACGGTTGATACTGGTAAACTGGCTGCTGGACAGCAGGTCCGTATTGCTACTGTCCCTGGTACGGTTGATAAGTGAATTGTGGTTGACTAGTGACAACCGTACTTAAACCAGGCTGTCCTACAGGAATCTGAACCGTAGTTTGAATCGTGGATCCAGACAATGGTAAAGATGTCTGAGGAGTAGTTGCAGAGACAATAGAAACCGAAGCTGTCGATACTCCAGAAGTAAGTGTGGTGGAAGGAACAAATGTTGCGGTAGTTGCAGCAGTCGTTTGAGATGGAGTACTAGGTGCAATGGGCGACTAAGTAACTACCGAAGGTACAGAAGTTTGAACATTAGACTGGACTGGTTGCTGGGGTGAACCAGAAACTAAGGGTTGTCCAGCTTGAGATGACAACTGTACACTTGGCTGCAATACCTGTTGAACTTGCGATGGATCCCACACTATGTTCATTCCGGGGTATTGACCCATGACAGGTTGAGGATATTGAGATCTATAACCGGATTGAAGGTAGGTTTGATAATTGAAAGGTACATTCCCCGTACCTTGAACATAAGATTGACCTTGGGGTGGTTGATAACCTTGACTCGAGTACTGACCTTGAGGTAGATACCCTTGAGGTAAATACTGATACTGGGGTTGACCTTGAGGGATAAATTGATACTGAGGTTGTCCTTGGGGTACATATTGAGGCTGGGGTTGACCTTGAGGAATGTATTGTACTATGGGTACATACTGTCCTTGAGGTTGCCCCCCAGACGCAATTTGTGTACCTTGAGGTTGCCCCCCAAGCGTTAATTGAGGCTGCCCCCCAGGCGGTAACTGGCCACCTTGAGGTTGAGAACCGGGAACTGAACCTGACATCATGTAAATGTCTCCTACACCCAATGGTTTATTACCATTGTTTCCAGTTAATAACCCATGTTCAATGGGTTGAGGAGATGCTCCCGCAAAAGTACCAGAAAGTGACTGATACCCAAAGGGAACAGAAGGACCGCCATACAAGAAAGATTCAGGAGATTGAGTGAACACGGACGACTGACCAGACATATTTACAGGAGTATAAATACCTCCAGGTGGATAAGGAGTACGAGGTGGAGAAAAACTTGACCCTGAGTTGTCCAAATAATTAGTTAACGAAAGATACCAAGTAGTACTTCTAGGAGGACTGTAAAAAATGGATTCACGCTCCCTTAGATCAATAGTAGGTTGATCTTCAAGGATAGAGACGCCTATTTCTTCTTCTGGAGCAAGTTCTTCAATAGCTATCAAACCAGAAGGAAGATTTTCGGTGATGACTCTTTCTACCCTAGGTGAATCAGGAACACTAGAAGTTGGAGTAACAGGTTCAGATATTTCAGGTTCTTCGCCTATATCACTAGTAGATGAAAAACTACCAGCAAGCTCGGAAACTGCAACAGCTTCGGGATTATAACCTGTTTCTAGACCTTAGTAATCTGGATGGACTACCAACGACGACTCTCCTTCTTCAGGTGAACCTACTTTACTGCCACTAGGAGTTACAAGGACTTTCAAACCTTCATAATGACCCGGGACGTCTTCAGGAGGTTCGCTCCGAAGTCTATGGGACTTCCTCAACAAATCGGCCACGGTAACAATCTCAGGAGACTGGCCCCGAAGTCTATGGGACTGTCTCGGTAATTCAGCCACAGTTAAAAACTTTTAACTACTGCACACGCAAACAAAGTAAAATCTCAAAGCAAACCGCCTAAAGTCTCTAAAGAACCAAACCAATTCGAATCACACGCCTAAAGAATCTAGGGCGTCAAACCATACACAAACAGTAGCCTTCCGGACCAAAAACACTAGTTGGAGATGAAACCCAACATCGCCGAATTCAGTACAGAAGTGGTGGGTGGAACAGTTACCCCGGTAACCTGCTTAATGAATAGACCGGCACAAGTTCCTCCACTTTAACCGTCTCGAGTGAAGTGAACCCCCCGGAAAATCCAAGTGAGTCTAGCCGACGTCTGCTCCAAGTACAGTGGGATCTTCCCTCCACCGTCACCTCAGGTAGAATCCTAAAGATAATGGTCACTAAGGTTACCAACAGCAACAAATATACCTGGGGGAACAGTCTACGACCCGATAGCACGCAAGGGCAAAGTAACAAGCTCAATCCCCTTGCCGGCTCCTTGACAATAATCCAAGGTTTACCGACAAGTGACCCCAGGCTCCTCGACAATAATCCGAGGTTTACCGTTTGTAGTACGTGCGTATCTGGTGTCTTTCCCAATGAAGGTGGATTGATCCCCTCACTGGTTCGGACACGGTCTCGTGCTTCTCCTTTAAGAGGAGCTTTCCCAGAGTACAAATGAAACAGTTGGATTTATACTACCACAAGATGAGCTACTTGTTTGGTTTTACTGTCTTGGAGAGTTAATTACTCTCCTATTCCAAGACACTAGCCTGATCTATATTGGTGTTTCAGAGCCCTAGTAAATAAAAAGTTACTAAGTTGATTTTACTTTAAGCGCTAATTTTTTTTTGGCTTTTCTTTAGGACAAAAGGTAGTGGAGACAAAACTGATGGTGTGTAGACTCGACTCAAATCCACTAAAAAGATGCACTTAGGATGATTTATACTAATTTTCTTTTTCAATGAATTCCCTAGCTAAGAGAGTTGGAGAATGCAAAATTGATATAAAGACAACTTTCTTGGCAATGAAAATCAAAGAAACAAACTCTTTATCTTTTCCAAAGCATACAACACATGACCACTAATTACTTCACGAAAATTCCTTTTCTTTTCAAAGACTCAAATGCTACTAAAGCAAACTTTTCTTCAAAAGAGTTTTTTTTGTATTTTTCCCTATATTAACAAAGCATGTAAAACTTACTTTAACAGAAATCAAAGTTAAAAAATCTATGGCAATCAAATCAACTCAATTTCACCCAAAAGCAAATCTAAGAGAAATTCACCTAAAAGTAAATCTAATGAGGCAAAAGCCTAGCAAGTATGATTCCAGGATGTTTTACTCAGTCAAAATTTAACTAAGGACTAGTTAATGCAGAATCAAAAACCAGTCAAAAACAAAAATCAAAATCTTTTGTTCTTTTTCTTAAGAATAAAATTCAAAGTTTAATCAACAAACTTTTTCGAGATTCCGCAAAGGGACAACACAAAGGTAGGTTTCTCACAAGGGTGGATTCTATGAAAGGTCTGACTCCTAAGAAGACTGGAAAGACCAGGGAGGTCCAAGGTTTTACAACTTCTAAAGCCAAAGTCACTACAGGACCAATGCAAAAATCAAACCCTAGGGCAAAATCTCTATGAATTTCACTAAAACTCTTGACACTGATGAAACAAGTTTAGATGAAGATTTATGAGAGGTAACCAATGGATCTGGGCAGAAAAAACAAATTAAAAACAAAATCTAAGAGGCAAAAAAGGAAAAAATTGAAATTTTCTCAATTTTGACAGGGTACGCAGGTAACCTGTTTGCACAGGTGCGTAAACGCTCTGTGTACAAAGCTGCAGTGCGTACAGGTACACACTGTGCTTAACTCAGAGGCTGCGTACTTCTAGCAAAACCAAGAAAAGTAAAATCTAATTTAACCCTAAGCTATTCCACCCAAATACACAGTCAAACAGCCAAAAACCAGAAAACAAACGACTTTTCTCAAATCAAAGTTTCACACAAAGGAAAAATCATTCACATCAATGGAGTTCCCCAGCAGAGTCGCCATTTTGTCATGCGAAAAGAGTCAATTTTGCGGACAAAACCGACCTCCCTAGAAGCTAAAGCTTTCTAGTGACAAACAAGACAACTAAACACTACCTTTCTCTAAATATGCATTTAGAATACAAGTAATCAGGTGATTATAACATACCTTTAGTCCAACGCTTTGTAGTAGTCCAGCCTCGCCGATCCGGATGAGCTCCTCTTTCTCTTTGAAACCTGCATTCTCTAACAAGCCAAAAGATTACATAGCACCTGAAAAACTTATAAAATAAAACATATTCATCATACAGACCAAGGAGTATATGAAACAAATCATGTATTACAATCTGTTGAGAAAAGTGAGCTTAATTGTATTAAGTAGAAACAAAAGAAACCATTACAACCTGAGCCTTGGTGTTGTGCAGGTCCCTCCTAGGGTCCAGCAAGAGTTCTCCTTTACTTTGATTAGCTCACCCACTTCCAAATAAGGCTAGGAAAGGATGGGAATCTCTCCTCTCAAGCTCTATAAGGGAGTCCTAATTCTAGCAGCATCTACCCTTAGGAATGTTCAGCTTTCAACCTCCCCTCCCTCTGGCCCAATGCCTGTATTTATAGTGCTTTAGAGGAAGTTAATCAGGTCCACCATCAATGGGATAAGCCCCTCTTTGAATGGGATAGCTCCCCTCTTGATGGGATAAGTTCCTCTTTCATAGGGATACATGAACCATCTGGAGGCGCTCAATACACGTCAAACAAGCTTCTAGAATGCTCTAGAAATGACCACAAGTAACTTTTTTGAAGTGAAACTTGCGCCTTTTGACCTTTACAAGAGTACGCACCCACGCCTTTACAGACAGAGCGTACAAGTACGCAGGTATTGTGAACTTGAGGTGCGTACACGCAGGTAAGGCTAAGAGAAACTGCGTACCCAGAGTTATTTGACTTTTTAAGGACTTTCTCTCTTTTTGGAGTTTGACATGAAGAGCAGAGGTATAAGACTTGCCAAGGAGGATAGTATGACAGTTGATGGAGCCATACTAACTGCAAATAGTCATGGTGACAAATTTTAGTGTAACACAGGGTTTATGGCTTTGAGATTCCACCTTATAAATACCAAAATGCCTTCCTATGAGTATATTTGCCTTAGAATATATTAGGAAAATAATCTAATCATATAACATTCACTTTGTGGCAGCTAAGAATAAGTCCCAGTTCAAGCTCAAAACACAGATAGGGTCATTTATCTGTAATAGTAGAGCAGCAGGAGAGGAAGCAGACCTCCTTCTAAAACAAATGAATTTTCCCCTCAGCTTCACATGGTCTTATGACCCCTTTGGGGTAATTTCTAAGCTAAGGGTGGAGCAGAAGACAACCCCTTATGTACATACCCAAAGACCAGAGATTGAGAAATATAGAAATCAATAGGATTGGGTAGAGAACACATTGCAGGAGGTTGAGGAGAAGGTGTTGTCCAGAACCACTTCAGAGACTCCTACCCCTAGAGAGAAAACTGAGAAAAGGAAAAGAGAAGATGATTCTTCTCCAGTCATAGAATTCTTGGAAAAAGAGTTCAAGATTTATTCCAAGAAAGTAAAAACAAGCTCCAAGGTAGATTTCACACCAGTGGAGGAAACACAGGGTACTATTGTACTCTCTGGCCTTCATACTTTAAAGTTTGGTAGCAGTACCACTGATTCTCCATCATCCTCAACCACTAAAGAGAATCCAGCCACAACACCTCATACACCATAGTCATTTACAAAACAGAGACAACTGGATATATTTCAAAGGTACAAAGAAATCAAACAGAGGAATGAAGCCCTCCATGACAACATTTATACTCAATTCAGGAAACAATCTTCCTCGATTCAACACAGGCTCATTTCACCCTATGATACAGAGAAATGGAGAATTCATATTGCATTCTTGCAAGCTAAAATACCTCAACCTATATCAGCGGTTGATTTCAAGCAGATGTTACAGAGTCATTTGGGCATAACAACCCCAACTTATAGGTCGATGTTATTAGAGCTCATCAACCCCTAATATAGTTGTTGCATGCCCTAAAGAGGTCAATCATCAGAATAACTTACTCCCAAAGAAGTTCCATCACCGAAAACATCCAAAAAGTACTCCTAAGGAGATCACTGCAGGAAGCCTTCTATCAGGCTACAATGCATTGCAGGAGCTACACTGACTGGGTGCTATGCATTGCACTTAGTCCCTCTTTAGCCTGTGATGAGCGAACTTGGGCAATTTTCCATGAGGGTTTAAAGATTCCTTATCCACTAGAAGCCTCTATAAGTTTCTCAAGTGCCACCTGCCCTTTGAGTTCACCCTTGGATGAAAAAAGGAATTAGGAAACATCAACCTCCTATCCCCCTCTTTCATAGAACCAACTTCTAAAAATAGAAAGGAATTCATCATCATCATTGATGACCCAACCTCCTTCACTCATCTATAAATAGATCACTCATCCAAGAGATCTAGAGGCTGAAAATATTGAGTTGCAAGGAGATGTTGGTGGTATGAGATTAAGATTGAGTGCAAGTATTGTGATATTGTTGGAATGTCTTGCTTTTCATGAGGTGAAGAAGGATTGAATTGGAAGGACGACACTGGATCGAACTCGCATTGGTTGTAATCTTTCCTCTTATCAATAAAGTTTTCGAGATTTTTCCCCTATGCTTGTGTTTATGTTAAATGCATTCATGTGTATATCATGCTTTCGATTCTGTGCTATTTATGAACAATAGATCATTATGCTTTGACAGGTTTTTGTTTCTGTAAGTTGTGCAGGTACTTCTCAAGCGATTTAAGTACGGGAAGGAGCAACGAAATCAGTCAAGGGAGATAAGGAACAAGCAGCAGTTACAAGTAGGTTCTTTGTCCCTTATCTTATTTGTTATTTATAGGGAAAAATTAATATTGCTTTAACTGTTGTTTCTAGATCGGCTACTAGATCTAGAGGGTTAGGCGTTGTTACACTAAAAAATGTCACCATGGCTATTTACAGTTAGTATGGCTCCATCAACAGTCATGCTATCCTCCTGGGCAAGTCTCATGCCTCTGCTCTCCATGTCAAACTTCAAGAAAGAGAGAAAGTCTTTGTAAATGTGTTTATCTCTGGGTACGCAGGTTCTCTCATCCTTACCTGCGGATACGCACCTAATGTTCACAAAAGCTGCGTACTTGTACACTCTGTATGTAAAGGGGCAGGTGCGTACCCCTGTAAAGGTCAAAATGCGCAATTTTCATCTTTAAAAAGTTACTTGTGGTCATTTCTAGAGGCTTCTAGAAGTATGTTTGACGTGTATGAAGCGCCTCCAGATGGTTCATGTACCCCTACCAAAGAGGAACTTATCCCATCAATAAGGGAGCTATCCCATCCAAAGAGGGGATTATCCCATTGATGGTGGACCTGATTAACTTCCTCTTGAGCACTATAAATACAGGCATTGGGCTAGAAGGAGAGGAGGTTGAAAGCTAAACATTTCTAAGGGTAGATGCTGCTGGAATTAGGACTCCCATTTAGAAGCTTGTGAGGAGAGATTGCCATCTTTGCTTGTTCTATTTGGAAGTGGGTGAGCTTTGTCAAAGTAAAGGAGAACTCTTGATGGACCCTGGGAGGGACTTGCACAACACCAAGGCTCAGGTTGTAATTGTTACTTTTGTTTCCTATTAATGCAAATGAGTCCATTCTTCTCAATAACTTGTTATTTATGAGTTGTTTCATGTACTCCTTGGTCTATGTGTTAAACATGTTTTATTTTATGAGATTATCAAGTGCTATTTAATCGTTTGATTGTTAGTGAATGCAGGTTTCGAAGTGAAGGAGGAGCTCATCCGGATCAGCGAGGCTGGATTACTACAACAGCGTTGGATTACAGGTAGGATCTAAACACTTGATTTCCTATATAGTAAATGCATGTTTAGAGAAGGATTGCTCTCGTTTGTCTTGTTTGTCACTAGAGAGTCTTAGGCTCCTAGGGAGGTTGGTTGTTGTAGAGTCTCTACTTTACACCTTATCATCCATCATTACCTACTGTTTTCATCACTTTCCTCTGTCTTTTGCCTCATTTTCCACCCAGATCATTACATTAGTTGTCATTAAACATGATCAAGTGAGCTTTGCTAATGGGTGATTGTTTTGTTTAGTTTTTGACATACTTACAGGCATTCCGCAGCCATCTGCTGATTCCGCAGCCATCTGATGATCCCGCAGCCATTTTGTTGATCTCAAGGTTCCACGTGCCATTTTGCAGAACGAGCCACATGGGCATGTTGGAATATATGTGCTCGAGGTTCCTGTGCCATCAGTTCAGCCAGCCACGTCACCTGTACCTCCGGTCAAAGGGGGTCAAGTTTCGGTCAAATAAAGGCAGCTTAACGTTGATGCGTAAGCTGTTAGGTTACGTCGGTGGAAAAGGTGACTTGTTCGTGTTTTGCAAGCCGTGGGGAACATGATCCAACGTTGGATTCATTGCCCATAACGACCAGGACCTCCAGCTCGACCATGAGGCATATGACGTGTTGACTGCACTTAATTACGCATGACATTCTGTTGATTTTCTGTTTTATGCTTTACGCATTAGGCTATCTTGCAGACGCCTATAAATACTTGCGTCTGCGTACGCTTATGTTAACTTTTTAGCTGTTGTAGTTTATGACTTTGTGAGAATTTTAGCACACTTTTAAAACTCTGTTTTATAGTGCTGTTCCAGCCCTTTGACTATGTATTTCTGCATATAAAGTAATGGAAACAGTGTTGTTTTGAAGTTCTACATCATCTGAGTTTTCTGTGGGTTGTTTGGATGGAGGGCCCCTGTCCATGACTGCCCGTGTATAAGTATTTCATGTTCATACTTCTGCAATTTCTTTATTTTACTTACAGCATTTCCTTTTCTTGAAGTTATGTACAACTTACTTTCTTTTCATTGCTGCAGCCTTTATTTTCACTGATCAGCTTTGTCTCTTTGCAGGTTTTGACCCGGGATTAAGTGTATTGTATTTGCTTTAATATCTAATGGTAGTTGCAGTTGTCTTATTCATAACGCTGCCCTTTTTACTCTGTTTTCTAGACTAGTTTTTAGCTTAGTTTTACAAGTTGGATGCTAACTAATTTATGTTCTCTTTATCATGAATGGTTTATCTTTCAGAGAACAGAACACTAATTAATTGCAGCTTGTTTTTAAGTAGTCTTGGCTTGTGGCACTAATACTTTTTCCACTTGTTACACATAATCACACATGTAGGAAGCAGTATGATGGAAAAGGCTTAGTAGTGCTATAATTTGTCACTTAGAGTTTTTATCAATTCTTGGATTTGTCTTCAGCTACTTCCTAATCGTGTTTTACGCAGTACTATGTGGTAGAAGCAGGGAGTTAGGAAGAGATAACCATTATCATCAATCCTTGAAGTGATTTTCTTGTTTCTTTTATTTGCAGCAATATGGATAGAGACTAATGCCATTAGAACGTGGTCATTTGCTTTCAAGTCATTTCAAGCTATTTACTTCTTTCAAGTTCTTTTCCTTTACAAATTCAGCAAGTAATTAGAAATCACCATTCACACACTTTCACTCATCTCGAACTCACTTTTCACACACTTGCACTCATCTGTCTATAATCATCACTCCATCTTAGGAAGATAAGTTAACCATAAACAACACCCCAAACGACAAAAGCTCTAAGAAAGTTGCTTAAGTACATATAGTACACCTTCACTTCATCAGCTTACGAGCCCCGGGTTGACAATTAATGACATCAATTTAGGAACACTAAATTGACTAAACATTTTGGCACTGTTGCCGGGGAAGTGAAATTAAGTAGCCATACTTAAATAAATAAAAAAAAACATAAAAATTTCAAGGAAAGAAGTTAATAACCTATCCAAGTATGCTCTCCTCTTGCACTTTAAAGTGATCTGGAGGATCATAAAGGAGAAAGTTATTGATTTAGTAGTTTCTTGAGTATGCTCTCTTCTTGCACCTAGAGTGAACTGGAAGATCAGAAAAAGAACTATTAACTTGACTTGAAGAAAAATAATAAAAAAAATGACATGCATAGAGCTAGAGATTCTAGAGGACGGTTTTTAGCTAGAGCTCGAAGTTCAATTTTTACAAGTCCATCTGCTTCAAGGGATAGACAAGAGACACCCCCCTTATCTCCAACCGAAACTCCTAGTCCTGGAATTCCTGGAATTCAAGAGCCAAGAGTTGACTCTCCTACACCTTCTATTGAGTTTGAACTAGGAAGAGACTCTTCTCTTTCTCCTACAGGAAGACCAATTGTAATTGAGGAATTGGAATCATCTGAAGAAGAAGGAGAAATCTCTTCTCATTCACCTTTTGTAGAGGAACCAGAAGATTTTGAAATCCCTAGGAGAATCATCATGGCAGAGGAAGAAGGAGGAGGTAGAGGTAGAGGTAGAGGAGGAGGAGGAAATAACAATAACAATAATGGAGGTAGAGGTCCCATTGGAGGAGGAAATAGAAATGGGGATAATTCATTTGGGTTTCCCATTGTTAATGAGGATTCCCGAGCCACTATGAAAAACATATCACCATCCGTCCTCCCTAACTTCCATGGGTTAAGGACTGAGGACCCTGAAACATTCTTATTTGAGTTTGAAGTGGTGTGTCGAACTTATGACTACCTGGATGACTCTCAGAAACTCAAGTTGTTCCCTTCAACACTGAAGGATCAAGCCTTGAAATGGTTCATGGGGTTACTCACTCAATCCATTAGGACTTGGGATGAGATGAAACAGACATTTTTGGATAGGTATTTAGACTATTGCATGCCTACTAATCACAAGGACGAGGTTTTTAAAATGGTACAAAAAGAAGATGAGAATCTAGAAGATTTACTTGAAAGATTTCAATATAACTTGAAAAGAGCAAAAATGAATACCTTGGATGAAGAGACCTTAAAAGCCCTCTTATTGAAAGCCATTAGGGATGAATGGATAGACATCTTAAACATGATGGGGAAAGGGGATATTTCTCAACTTTCTCTCAATGACATAGCAGAACTTTGTATCCATCTCTCAAGGGGCAAATAAAAAACTCAAAAAGGGCCTAGAGATCCTTCTCTCCTTAGGGCGAATAAATCTGCAACAGGATCAGTGAGTAGGGCTGAAATCGGCAGTATGCTTGATGAATTTAAAACTGACATCTTAGGGAGTCTTAGTGAACAACTTGATACCCTTAAGATTCACAATAAACAAAAAGCAGAAGCCGAGGCTTTGGCTATCTTTTGCCCGAAATGTAGAAAGAAACATGCTTTAAGGGAATGTCCCTTAGATGCACACGTTGTAGAAACATGTGTAATTTGCTCAGAAACTCATGAGACCAAGGATTGTCCCTCAATTCCTGGCCTCAAAGCAGTCTTTCAAGAGGATCCAGATACACTTGAATCTCTCTGTTTTATTGCAAGGAGACCTTGGCAAGGACAACAGAATCAAGGGTTTAACAACTCTATGAATTCTCAAACCCAACCAAGTTGGAATCCTTGGTAACAACCTTGGCCTCAACCTCAAAATGCTTTCCAAGCATGGATGCAAAGCATGCAAAATCCTTATGGGAGATTTGCACAATTCTATCAATATCCTCCATCATTTCAGAATCAGCAAGCTCCACAACTTCCAAACCAAGGTCAACAACTATCATTGCCATACCCTCAACAACAACAACCTCCTCCACAAAATCAAAATTCTCAATTAGCACTTCAATCCCAGCAGAAATCTAATCAACTTCCCTCTCAGCCATTACCAAATCCAAATAATAGGAACCCTCAAAATGCTTACATGATGGAAGGTCAACCATTCCCTACCTACATGGTTGTTCCTCTTAATGAAGTACAACTTAGATCAGGTAGAATCCTAGATCAACCTTCCACAAGTGTTCAACAACCAAGCATTTCTGAGGAGGAATCTCTCAAAGTCAATAAAGGTTCTGAAGTATCACTTCAAAACCAAAATATCCAAAAAGAAAAAGAAAAAGAATCAATCTCTACAACTCCCCTAGTTGAGCAACCTACACCTACAGCTACACCTCCCTTTCCTGAAAGATTGCAAATTGATAAAGGGGTGGAAAAGCAGATATGGGTGCCTGACTATAACTTCCTAGATGAATTGAAAAATGTATGTATCAAGATCCCCTTGTTACAAGCCATTAAGGAAATTCCCATTCTAGCGAAGACAATAAAGGAGTTGAGTTTGAAGAAAACAGTAAAAAGAACCAGAGATACTAAAAGGATACATCTAGTTGGAAAAATTGCAGACATAATGATGGGTAAGATTACCATGCAAAAGTATGTAGATCCCGGTAGTCCTATTGTCAAAACTCATATTAATGGGGTCGAAATCCCAAATACTGTGATTGACTTAGGGGCCGCGATCAACATCATGAGTAGACAGACCATGGATCAGTTAAAGCTTCCTAATCTTCTCTTTACACCTACTTTGCTGCAGCTTGCAGATAGATCAATCATTAAACCTGATGGTGTATTGGAAGATATTCCAGTCTCTCTAGATTCTTGGGAATATCCAGTTGATTTTATGATTTTAACTCCCAAGAACAATCTAGGAGGACATCCTCTTATTTTAGGAAGACCTTGGCTGGCCACAGCTGATGCTTTCATAAGCTATAGGTCTGGAGACATGTATATATCAGATGGTAATTCCACCAAGAAGTTCAACTTGTATCCCCCAGCAAAAGCTATAACAGAAATAGGAGAAGATGAATGGGTAGAGGATGAAGATACTATACAACCAGTTCTAACCATCTCTGAGATCAGTGAGGATAGTCAAATTCTAAATACATTAGAAAATTTTGAAGTATCTTTAGAATATGACTCTGAACATTTTCAGATAGATGCAGACATTGAATATCTCTCCTCTAGACAAATGTCTCTCTTCTCAATGGAAGAGTTTGGTAGTTCTACAGCTGAAATCCTCCCAGGAAAAACATTAAACATTAACAAAAACTTGGGAAGACCACAACAAGAAGAATTAACTAAAATGTTGCAAAAACATTCCACTGCCTTTGCATGGGAATACACTGACATGAAAGGAATCGATCCTAAGACTTGTATTCATCACATCTACATTGAAGAGAATAGTAGACCTATTAGGCAATCACAAAGGAGGATGAATCCAAACCTTAGGGAAATCGTGAAAGAAGAACTCCAGAAATTGCTCAAGGTAAACTTCATTTACCCCATCTCAGATAGCCAATGGGTTTCTCCCTTGGTTATAGTGCCCAAAAAGAATGGTAAATGGAGAGTTTGCATTGATTATCGAGAATTGAACAAGGCAACCTTAAAGGATCATTTTCCTTTACCTTTTATTGATCAGGTACTAGACACCTTAGCAGGTAAAAAGTATTTCTCATTCTTGGATGGTTTTAGTGGGTACAATCAAATTCAGGTAGCACCTGAAGATCAAGACAAAACCACATTTACTTGTCCTTGGGGAACTTTTGCCTACCGAGTACTCCCTTTTGGATTGTGCAATGCACCTGCTACATTTCAAAGGGCTGTATTAGGAATCTTTTCAGATCTGATTCATGATTGTGTAGAGGTATACATGGACGATTTCACAGTTTATGGTAATACATTTGAAGAAGCTTTGGAAAATTTGGAAAAAGTACTGGTAAGATGTAAGGAAACAAATCTTTCTTTAAGTCATGAAAAGTGTTTTATGATGTTTACTGAAGGGATTGTTTTAGGACATCATATTTCAGGAGATGGGATCAAGGTTGATAAATCCAAAGTTGAAGTCATCTCTAAGTTACCTGTTCCAAATTTCCAGAAGGATGTTAGAAGTTTTCTTGGGTTTACTGGGTATTACAGAAGATTTATTGAAAACTTCACTAGGATAGCATCTCCTCTTTTCAAATTGCTTACCAAAGACTGTGAGTTTAAATGGGATCCTGAGTGTCAATCTGCCTTTGAAGCTTTAAAGTCTAGAATATCTGAAGCACCCATCTTAAGGGGGCCAAATTGGAAACTCCCTTTCCACATCTCTACTGATGCTTCAGATACAGCTCTAGGAGTTGTTTTGGGACAAAAGGATTTGATCCCTTATGCCATTTATTACACAAGTAAGAATTTGACTCCTACTGAGTTAAATTATACTGTTACAGAAAAAGAGTTCTTAGCTGTGGTACATGCAATCAACAAGTTTAGACACTACATAACCGGCTATGAAACCTTTGTCCATACTGATCACTCTGCCATAAGATACTTAATGAACAAACCTGTCACTAATGGTAGAGTTACAAGATGGCTTTTACTTTTGCAAGAATTTAACATTACTGTGTTAGATAGACCTGGAAAGCAAAACACAGTAGCTGATTTCTTGTCTAGAATCCAAAACACTAATGAAGATTCTCCAGTAGAAGATAAGTTTCCAGATGAATACTTGTTTGCAGTTACTACCAAGACTCCTTGGTATGCAGATATGGCTAATTATCTTGTTACAGGGAAGCTTCCTCTACACTTATTTCCTAATGAGAAAAGGAAAATCATTCGGGAGAGTTCACATTATTCTTGGATTTCTAATGAATTGTTCAAAACAGGGCCAGATTGTATAATCAGAAGGTGTGTTCGGGAAGATGAAATGCCTGACATCCTTAAGGCATGTCATGATGAACCATGCGGCGGGCACTTTGCGGACAAGAGGACAGCCTATAAGATCCTTTCTTTAGGATATTATTGGCCTTCTCTCTTTAAAGATGCAAAGCAGTATGTTAGAAGGTGCGACAGCTGCCAAAGAGTTGGGAAACCAACTCCTTCAAATGAAATGCCTCTACAGCCTCAGGTATGCATCGAACCCTTTGAGAAATGGGCTCTAGATTTCGTTGGACCAATTAATCCACCATCAAAGCAAAAGAAGTATATACTAGTTTGTACTGATTATGTTACTAAGTGGGTAGAAGCAAAAGCATTACCTTCTGCCACTGAAAATTCAGTTGTTCAATTTCTTTTTGAGGATATTTTCACTCGTTTTGGTGTCCCAAGGGAAATTGTGACAGATCAAGGCAGCCAGTTTACATCTAAATTGATGGAGAAGCTGATGGAGGAATATAAGATCAAGCACAGAACATCTACTCCCTACCATCCGCAATCCAATGGTCAAGTGGAATCTACCAATAAAGTTCTTGAAGGCATTATCACCAAGACTGTTCATCTTCATAGAAGAGATTGGGCGGAAAGGCTCCCTGAAGCCTTATGGGCCTATAGAACCACATGGAAGAACACAACAAGACATTCTCCCTATGAACTTGTTTATGGGAAGGAAGTCCTGCTTCCTATTGAGTTCCAAATCAAGACCTTCAAGATGGCATTCCAATTGGGAATGAGCCTCTCAGAAGCTCAAAAACACAGAATGGACCAGCTAAATGAGCTAGATGAAATAAGACAAGATGCAATTCTAAGGACCGATCTAGTTCAGCACCAAAGATCTAAGTGGCATGATCGTCATATCAAAGAAAGAAAGTTTCAGAAAGGAGATTGGGCTCTATTGTTTGATTCAAAGTTCAAAGACTTCAAAGGAAAGTTTCAAACTCATTGGCTTGGGCCATATGAGATTGATGAAGTCTTTAGAAATGGAGCAGTTCGAGTAAAAACTATTGATGAATTTCATACTCCTCTTATTGTGAATGGCCACCGCTTGAAAATCTACCAGAAGCCATTCTCAAAAGAAGAGTTTGTCAAATTGTTCAAAGAAGATTCTGCAATCAGGTTGGTGGAGAAGGATTCTTCTCCTCCATCAGCCTAATCTTTGGTTTTTGAAAAAAAAAAAAAAAAACAATAAATGTATGAGCCTGAAAACCAATCTCTGATTGGCAGTCTCATACAGAAAACCTGAGGTGAAAATCAGGGTCACCTGACACCTCATGTTTTCCAAAAAAAAAAAATCTCTCTTTCTTCCCTTATTTCATCTCATTTCATCATCACCACCATATTATCCACCATTTCATTCATTTTCACTCCACTTCATTTTTCCATTCATCCACCCATCCACTACATTCCATTCCATCAATAAAGTCATTTTTAGATAGTTAAAGTTGTTTTTGTGCAGTCGGAGGCTACTACTGCAGATTCCGCAGCTATCTGAAGATTCTGCAGCCATCTAATGATTCCGCAGCTCTCTGTACCTGCATAAAAAAAAAAAAACACAGTCTGTTTGAAATTTCTTCGCAGCTCAGTAGTCATCAATAATAAATGAAAAATGGTCATGCAACAGCCATAAATCAGCGAAGGGTTAGTGGCAAGTCATCAAAGGAAAATCTAAGCGGGAATCTGAGGTATGGGTTAAATCCTAAACTTACAGTTATTTCATTATGCAAAGTTTTCTAGGTTATGTTTCTTGCCACTAAGTGTAATGATTACCAGTCATGCGACCATATACCCACGTATCTCCCAAGTCTATCAGTCCTTGATTACCACGATTTTGAATTTCACTTGCGGCTGCTTCTTCCATTAAGATCTCGTACTTAGGTGACGTAACCTAATGTACTACGTCTCTATGACATTAACTCACGCAGCCAAGTGTAACTCCGAAACCGAAATCTAAGGACATAGCCGTTCCATTCATCATTCCATAACCCTTCTACCCTCTTACGCTCATATCATTTCACTTTCGCTGTTTCATTTCCACTCACACTGTTTCATTCCATTTACACTGTGCTCATTACGCTGCCACCATTCACTATACTCTGTTTTCCCTCTCCGCTAAATTCTAATCACCAGTGGAGGTCTGTTACGGCCGTATCCAGAGCTAAAGCCATAATCCACTGTGTTGAGGCTGTAAATCCACCAAGTCAAGGCCATTTTAAAGCCGAGTTCCAAAACAGAGCCGTGAATTCACTGTGTAAGACCCTTGTTGAAGCCGTGTTCCAAAACAGAGCCGTGAATTTACTGTGTAAGGCCGTTTTGAAGCCGTGTTTTAAATAGAACAGAGCCATAAGAGCCAATGGGAAAGCTCTTAAGGGCAGAACCGGAAGGTTCAAAGTTTTTGGAGGGTTATCCTCAGGTCAAAGAGGCATTACAAAAGGCAAACTGGTTACAATGTATACAGAAGTTCAGAGGCTACCATAAGGAGGTTACCAAGGCCTTTGCAAGGTCCTTCAGAGAAAAGGATAATCACGTGGAGATAGGGGACTTACAATTCACAGTCAATGAAAGCAGCATAACACAAGCTACCTCACTTCCACAGACTGGAGAAAGGTGGTTTAAGAACCGGTCAGTTCAAGATCAGCAGTGGAAACAAATTTTAAAAAACCCAGGTATGGACACCAGTATCTTTACCAAAGGGATTCCTGTTTCTTATGTTAAGGAGGAGTGGACCACTTTACTCTTGTTAGTGCAAAAATTTTTCACTTGTGAGGGAAGATTTGGGGTCTTATATGTTTATCATGCAAAGGTTATGATGCATTTTCTAGGAGATGATATTAACCTCCCATACTTTCTATTTTCAAGTCTTAAGAAAATGTGTGCAATGGTCCAAAGGAACCCCAGAAATATTGAAGCACATTTATATCATCACGGTCTTGTGAAATTGCTAGTGGAGGAACAATTGAAATCAAAAAGAGACACATGGGAGAGGTTTCTCATAAGAAATCATTTTCAAGAATTAGGAGAAACTTCTGGAGGGTCCCCTCAAGTACCAAAAAGAAGTAGAAGAAAAAGAGGAGAGGGGGTTAACCAAGAAACTACTGCCCAAACAGGAACTATTGTTCCTGATACCACTCTTCCTGAAACAACTGCCCAAGAGGAAACTGTTCAAGAACAGTTTGATGAGGAAACTGATATACAGCATCCTGAACAGGAAATTGATCCTGGATTTACTGAAGATGATAACCAAGCAGCCCAAGGAATTATCACTGAAACTCTTTCAGAACTTGCTCAAGAAATTGCTCAGAAAAGAAAAGAAGGGAGGAAAAAACGAAAGCAAGATAAAGGTAAATCTGTAGTCCAAGAAACTCACCTCACTCCTGAGAATACTAGTGAGGAAGACACTCAGCCCTTAGCTCAAAGAATGGCCAAACTTCATAAAATTGCCCTCTCTAAAAAGGTGGAAAAACGGAAGCAAAAAGTACCAAAAGAAAAACAGAGTACCACCTCTGTAAGAAGGAGCAGCAGATTACAAAACAGAAAAGTAGGGGCCACAAAGGGTAAACAGTCATTCTTCATTGACTTAGGCTCACCTCAAAAAGGTGCTACAAGTCCTGACTTAGAGAAAAGTCCTTCACACGCTGAGCATATTGAGACTAGTCCTCCACGTGAGGAAAGTCCGTTTGAACATGAACTTGAGCATGAACATGGATCTGAATTTGATTATGAACCAAGTCCCAAAAAGTCACCTGAGGTTGACCCGGAGCAGCAAAAAGTGTATAATTATCTGGAAACATTGGAGCAAGCAGCCGCTGGCCCAAGCAATGTTCAACCTTTAGAACAACAAATCCACTCCTTAAAATAGGAAATTTTTGAGATTGAGGTTCTAAATCGACATATCATGCAAGAAAATGAAAAGTTGAAAGAGCAAGCCAAATTGGATAAGATGATTCATGATAACACCATGTTACATTTGGGCCTGTGGCAAAGAAGTAACAAAAAGTTAAGGAAGAAATGCAAAAGGCTAGACAGAGCCTTGATCAACCTAAAGTTCAGATGCTTAGTAAAGAAGCCAAGGGTCAATGTGTCTACACAGAGAAAGAAGAGGAGATTGGATGTCTTGGCAGAGGCATCACAACAGGTTGATTGATTAGTGTTTTTGCATGAGGACATGCAATGCCCTCGTAGTGGGGGTATGTAGAGTCTCTACTTTACACCTTATCATCCATCATTACCTACTGTTTTCATCACTTTCCTCTCTCTTTTGCCTCATTTTCCACCCAGATCATTACATTAGTTGTCATTAAACATGATCAAGTGAGCTTTGCTAATGGGTGATTGTTTTGTTTAGTTTTTGACATACTTACAGGCATTCCGCAGCCATCTGCTGATTCCGCAGCCATCTGATGATCCCGCAGCCATTTTGTTGATCTCAAGGTTCCACGTGCCATTTTGCAGAACGAGCCACATGGGCATGTTGGAATATATGTGCTCGAGGTTCCTGTGCCATCAGTTCAGCCAGCCACGTCACCTGTACCTCCGGTCAAAGGGGGTCAAGTTTCGGTCAAATAAAGGCAGCTTAACGTTGATGCGTAAGCTGTTAGGTTACGTCGGTGGAAAAGGTGACTTGTCCGTGTTTTGCAAGCCGTGGGGAACATGATCCAACGTTGGATTCATTGCCCATAACGACCAGGACCTCCATCTCGACCATGAGGCATATGACGTGTTGACTGCACTTAATTACGCATGACATTCTGTTGATTTTTTGTTTTATGCTTTACGCATTAGGCTATCTTGCAGACGCCTATAAATACTTGCGTCTGCGTACGCTTATGTTAACTTTTTAGCTGTTGTAGTTTATGACTTTGTGAGAATTTTAGCACACTTTTAAAACTCTGTTTTATAGTGCTGTTCCAGCCCTTTGACTATGTATTTCTGCATATAAAGTAATGGAAACAGTGATGTTTTGAAGTTCTACATCATCTGAGTTTTCTGTGGGTTGTTTGGATGGAGGGCCCCTGTCCATGACTGCCCATGTATAAGTATTTCATGTTCATACTTCTGCAATTTCTTTATTTTACTTACAGCATTTCCTTTTCTTGAAGTTATGTACAGCTTACTTTCTTTTCATTGCTGCAGCCTTTATTTTCACTGATCAGCTTTGTCTCTTTGCAGGTTTTGACCCGGGATTAAGTGTATTGTATTTGCTTTAATATCTAATGGTAGTTGCAGTTGTCTTATTCATAACGCTGCCCTTTTTACTCTGTTTTCTAGACTAGTTTTTAGCTTAGTTTTACAAGTTGGATGCTAACTAATTTATGTTCTCTTTATCATGAATGGTTTATCTTTCAGAGAACGGAACACTAATTAATTGCAGCTTGTTTTTAAGTAGTCTTGGCTTGTGGCACTAATACTTTTTCCACTTGTTACACATAATCACACATGTAGGAAGCAGTATGATGGAAAAGGCTTAGTAGTGCTATAATTTGTCACTTAGAGTTTTTATCAATTCTTGGATTTGTCTTCAGCTACTTCCTAATCGTGTTTTACGCAGTACTATGTGGTAGAAGCAGGGAGTTAGGAAGAGATAACCATTATCATCAATCCTTGAAGTGATTTTCTTGTTTCTTTTATTTGCAGCAATATGGATAGAGACTAATGCCATTAGAACGTGGTCATTTGCTTTCAAGTCATTTCAAGCTATTTACTTCTTTCAAGTTCTTTTCCTTTACAAATTCAGCAAGTAATTAGAAATCACCATTCACACACTTTCACTCATCTCGGACTCACTTTTCACACACTTGCACTCATCTGTCTATAATCATCACTCCATCTTAGGAAGATAAGTTAACCATAAACAACACCCCAAACGACAAAAGCTCTAAGAAAGTTGCTTAAGTACATATAGTACACCTTCACTTCATCAGCTTACGAGCCCCGGGTTGACAATTAATGACATCAATTTAGGAACACTAAATTGACTAAACAGTTGTGTCCGCACTATCGACTCTTTCCGCCTGACAAAATGGCGACTCCACTGGGGACTCCATTGATGTGAAAGTCTTTTCCTTTGTATGCAACTTTGATCTGAGAAAAGTCATTTATTTTCTGGTTTTTGGCTCTGTGACTTTGTATTTGGGTGGGTTAGCTTAGAGTTAGATTGAATTTAGTTTTTCTTGGCTTTTTCAGTAGTACGCACCCTCTGAGTATTGCACAGTGCGTACTTGTACGCACTGTTGCTGTGTGCACAGAGCGGGCCCGCACCTGGCTTAACAGGTTGCCTGCATACCCTGCTAAAAATTAAGAAATTTCCATTTTTTGCATTTTTCCTCTTAGATTTTGCTTTTTCTTAGTTTTTACTGCCCAGATCCATTAGTCTCTTGTCAAAGATCTTCACCTGAACTTGTTTCGATAGCATTGAGTGTTTTAGTAGATTTCATAGAAGTTTAAGCCCTAGGGTTTGATTTTTTAGTAGGTCCTGTAGTGACTTTGGCGGTAGAAGTTTTCAAGCCTTAGATCTCTCTGGTTTTGTCAGCCTTCTTAGGAGTCGGACCTGTCATAAATTCTACCTGTGAGAGCAACTTACATTTGAGTTGTCTCTTTGGCAAATTTCGAAGTACTTGTTGATTGAGTATTGAATTCCATTTTACAAAAAAACAAAAAGATTTGAGTTTTGTTTTGACTGGTCTTTTGATTCTGCATTAGCTGGTCCTTGGCTTGATTGTGGTCAAGTAAAACAACCTAGAATCATCCTTGTAGGCTTTTGCCTCGTTAGGTTTGCTTAGAGTAAATTTCTTTTTGATTTGCTTGTGAGTAAATTTTTCATAGATTTTATAGCTTTTGAGATTGATTTTCGTTAAAATAGATTTATATGCTTTATTAAATAAGAGAAAATACAAAACATCTCCTTCGAAAAGTTTTGTTTCAAGTAGCTTTGAGGGATTTTGAAAGAAAAAGAATTTTTCGTGCACGTAAGGAGTGGTCATGTTTGTATGCTTGGAAAGATAAAGAGAATTGTTTCTTTGATTGTCTTTACTAAGAAAGTTGTTTTCTATAAAATTTGCATTTTCCAACTCTCTTAGTTAGGAGTTTCATTGAAAGAGAAAAGCAGCGTAAATCATCTTAGGCGCATCTTTGTAGTGGTTTGAGTCGAGTCTACACACCATTGGTTTCACTTCCGCTACCTTTTGTCTTTAAGAAAAACCATAAAATTAACGCTTAAAGTAAAATCAACTTAGTAACTTTTATTTACTAGGGCTCTGAAACACCAATTTAGATCAGGCTAGTGCCTTGGAGTAGGAGAGTAATTAACTCTCCAAGACAACAAAACCAAACAAGTAGCTTATCTTGTGATAGAATAAATCCAATTGTCTCATTTGTACTCTGGGAAAGCTCCTCTTAAAGGAGAAGCACGAGCTCGTGTCCGAACCAGTGAGGGGATCAATCCTCCCTCGCTGGGAACGACGCCAGACATGCACGTATTACAAACGGTAAACCTCGGATTAACCATTGTCGAGGAGTCAGGGGTCACTTGTCGGTAAACCTTGGATTATTGTCAAGGAACCGGCAAGGGGATTGAGCTTGATACTCTGCCCTTGCGTGCTGTCGGAGTGTAGACTGTTCCCCCAGGTGCATTTGTTGCGGTTGGTAGCCTTAGTGACCATTATCTTTAGGATTCTACCGAGGTGACGGTGGAGGGAAGATCCCACTGTACCTGGAGCAGACGTCGGCTAGACTCACTTGGATTTTCTGGGGGGTTCACTTCACTCGAGACGGTTAAAGTGGAGGAACTTGTGCCGGTCTATTCATTAAGCAGGTTACCGGGGTAACTGTTCCACCCGCCACTTCTGTACTAAATCCGGCGATGTTGGGTTTCATCTCCAACTAGCGTTTTTGGTCTGGAAGGCTACTGTTTGTGCTTGGTTTGACGCCCTAGATTCTTTAGGCATGTGCTTCAAATTTGTTTGGTTCTTTAGAGACTTTAGGTGGTTTGATTTGAGATTTTACTTTGTTTTCGTGTGTAGTAGTTAAAAGTTTTTAGCTGTGGCAGAATTACCGAGACAGTCCCGTAGACTTCGGGGCCAGTCTCCTGAAGTTGTTTCTGTGGCCGAATTGTTGAGGAGATCCCGTAGACTTCGGGGTGAGCCTCCTCGAGACGACCCCAGTAATCTAGAAGGTTTGAAGGTCCTTGTAACTCCTCCTAGTGGCAGTAGAGTAGGTTCACCTGAAGAAGGAGAATCTTCCTTGGTAGTCCATCCAGATTACCAAAGTCTAGAGACAGGTTATAATCCCGAAGCTGTTACAGTTTCTGAGCTTGCTGGTAGTTTTTCGTCTACTAGTGATACAGGCGAAGAACCTGAAATATCTGAACCTGTTACTCCAACTTCTAGTGTTCCAGATTCACCAAGAGTAGAACGAGTTATCACCGAAAATCTTCCTACTGGTCTGATTTCTATTGAAGAACTTGCTCCAGAGGAGGAAATAGGCGTCTTTAACCTTGAAGATCAACTTACTATTGAGCTCAGGGAGCGTGAATCTATCTTTTACAGTCCTCCTAGAAGTACCACTTGGTACCTTTCGTTAACCAATTATTTAGACAACTCAGGGGTAGGTTTTTCTACACCTCGTACTCCCTTTCCACCTGGAGGTATTTATACTCCTGTAAATATGTCTGGTCAGTCGTCCGTGTTTACTCAAACTCCTGAATCTTTCTTACACGGCGGTCCTTCTGTTCCCACCGGGTATCAATCACTTTCTGGTACCTTTGCGGGGGCATCTCCTCAACCCATTGATCATGGGTTATTAGCTGGAAACAATGGTAATATACCATTGGGTGTAGGAGACATTTACATGATGTCAGGTTCAGTTCCCGTTTCCCAACCTCAAGGTGGCCAATTACCGCCTGGGGGGCAGCCTCAGCTAACGCCTGGGGGGCAACCTCAAGGTACACAAATCGTGTCTGGGGGGCAACCTCAAGGTCAGTATGTACTTATGGTGCAATACATGCCTCAAGGTCAACCCCAGCCTCAATATGTACCCCATGGTCAACCTCAGTATCAATATTTACCTCAAGGTTATCAACCCCAAGGGTATCAACCTCAAGGGTATCAACCTCAAGGTCAAGGTCAACCCCAGTATCCGTATTTACCTCAAGGTTATCAACCTCAAGGTCAATACTCGAGTCAAGGTTATCAACCACCTCAAGGTCAGTCATATGTTCAAGGTATGGGAACTGTACCTTTCAATTATCAATCCTATCCTCAATCCGGTTATGGATCTCAGTATCCTCAACCTGTTACGGGTCAATACCCCGGAATGATAGTGTGGGATCCATCACAGGGTCAACAGGTGTTGCAGCCAAGTATACAGTTGGTACCTCAAGCTGGACAACCCATAGTTTCTGGTCCACCCCAGCAACCGCAACCTGTCCAGTCAAATGTTCAAACTTCTGTAACTTCGGTAGTTACTCAGCCGCCAATTGCACCTAGTACTCCATCTCAAACGGCTGCTGCAACTACCGCTATATCTGCCGCGCTTACTTCTGGAGTATCGACAGCTCCGGTTTCTACTGTCTCTGCAACCACTCCTCAGACATCTTTACCGTTGTCTGGATCTACGATTCAAACCACGATCTAGATGCCTATAGGTCAGCCTGGTATAAGTACGGTTGTCACTACTCAGCCTCAATTTGTCCATCAACCGTACCAGGGACAGTACCAACATGGGCAAGCTGTCCAGCAGCCGGTTTACCAGTATCAACCGTATCCTGGGTACACTTATCAACAACCTCAACAACCCCAGTACGGTTTGGTTAATCCTGGTTTTCCAGGAGGCTATAATATCCCTAATGCAACTCCTGTTCCTAGTTATCCTCGATATCCTCCTCCTGGGACTGGTCTTGTGACCCAGAGTTTTAGAGATCCTAACCGGAAATTACCGTTTATCGCAACTTTGGATTTACCAGACTTGACGCGCCTAATGAACGATCCAATTCAATATCTTCCGTTCTGGCCGTCAATGCCAAATAAGTTGCCCAGTGATATACCCAAGTTCGAAGGTAAGTCTGGAGAGGATCCGTCCAATCATGTGATGACTTACCATCTCTGGTGTGCTTCAAATTCTATCTCGGATGATTCGATCCGCTTACGTCTTTTCCAGCGTACACTCATTGGTCTCGCGGCCAAGTGGTACATTGAGTTACCACGGGCCTCTTTTTACAATTTTAGCCAGTTAGGTACCTCGTTCTTAACTCACTTTCAGTTGCCGGTCAGATACGATAACGGCACGGAGTTATTAACTTCACTAAAACAATCAACGTCCACGTATATTTCTGATCACATTCATCAGTGGAGACGTCGAAGAAGGTTAGTGAAAGTTTTTATTCCGGACCAAATCTTAGCTGAATGGTTTGTTAAATCATTATTACCGAAGATTACTGAAGATGTAGCTAAGGCCGGAGTAGTTACTGAGGAGCAAGTCATTGCTCAGGCACAGTACCTTGACTTAGTTTATACTCAGTCGAGTACGTTACATGAGAAGATTCCAGATCTTCCAAAATCGAATCAAATCGCTGCTGCTCCTTCGGGATCTCATGTCGCTGATGGTATGATTGGTATCGTGAATACAAAGAGTAAGAAGAAGTCTTCCAAGGCTTCAACTACTCTTATAATCACTTTGCCCGATTCCCCGACAGGAGAGTCTTCTCCTGAACTTTCCGCCGATATTCACGCTGTAGAGTCATCTATGGCCAAATCAAAAAACGGTGGAAAGAAGAAAGGAAAGAAGAAGGCTAAAGCAGACAAGGCTCCGAAGGAGAAAACGGAAAAGTCGGAAACCAATGACGAAAAGCGCAAACCTCGATATCCTTGTCTTATTTGTGAAGAGGATCATTTTACAAGAGATTTCCCTCATCGGGCCGAGGTTGTGAAAATAGTCAAAGGTTCTCCCACTCCTGCTGTGTTAAAAGATCCATTTCCAAAGCAGGAGAGTAAGATGATAGGTTCTTCCTCGACTGCCAGTGAAGAACCCATTTTGATGATGTCTCATGTGAGGATTGCGACTCGATCGCAAGATTATGGTAGTAAGAATCCTGTTGATGGTAAGGAAGCAGAATCTTCTCATTCTAATCCATCAACCTCAGCTCCTGGTTCCAATCCACTACAGATCGAAAAACCTAACCCGGACTTAGTAATCAAACCGCCCGCCAAGGGTGTACTTCGAAGGTCTGCTTTCAATCCACATGCGAGAGCAGCCCAGAATTACAACATTGTTGAGGACTTAGCTGTTTCACCCTCAGCAATGTCGGCTTTGGAAGTGCTGCAATCATGCCCAGCACAACGAAAATTACTTTTGTCGGCTATCGGAGCTGTTGATGTTCAGGACCCGAATCTGATAATCTTCGATCTAGAAAATAGTACACCGCGTCTACCCCATCAAATGGCTTTCCAAATTCCAGTGGTAGTCAAAAACAGGCCTATTCATCGGACTGTGATTGATGAGGGAGCTTCTACGTGTATTATGTCGATTCAATGTTGGAGATCGCTTGGTTCTCCTTCGTTGAACCAATCCCCGACCATCCTTAAGGCCTTTGATGGCCGTGGGTTCCGTCCGTTTGGTATTCTACAGGAATTGCCTATAGGGGTAGAAGGTAAAACCGTTAGTCTGGATGTGGAGGTGGTTGATGCCCCTCTAGACTACAACCTTCTTTTGGGTCGAAGTTGGTCATATGCTATGATAGCGGTCGTTTCATCGGTCTTCAGAGTAATTAAGTTTCCACATAACGGTAAGATCGTGACAATTGATCAGCTGACATACTTTTCATCCGACCCAGCCTCTTTAGAGAGTATCCAGCATGTCGGTAAGACGACAATCCCTTATAGGGACGTTGGCGTAGGTTTAGTTAAAGATTCCGGTTTACTGGGAACTTTTCCTTTCCCTCCAATCAACGCAGACCCTTCATTTGCATCAATTCATATGATTACATCAGACAACATTATTTGTGATGATCCTTGGATTGTCCCATCTGAATCTGAGATAGACTCATTCGGTGATGCTATGCCTTTGAGTCCATATGAAATTGCTTATGAAGCCGTCATGTCTTTTACCGACTCGCGTTCAACCCAAATCGACCAAATGAATGTGGTCAGTGAAGAATCACTTTTCACATCAACCTTAGAACGGATAGCGTTTCCCGAAGTCGTGTCATCTGACGAGCAACTTCGCGAAATCCTAAGTGTAGACGATCTACCATGGGAAGATCTCCATCACAGATCTTCGTTTTTACCTAAGGATGATCCTTTTGAAAATGATTTTTCATCTATCTTTACCGCTGAATATGTCAAAGACGCTCAGAATCCAACGAAACATTCTGATTCAGAGTTAAATTTAGGGAATATTTCTCGCACTATTCCCATTGATATTTCAGTGAAGCCCGGAATTGAGGAAAACATTCATATAGGTGCCTCATGTACAGAAGATGAAATCCAAACTTACAAGGCCCTATTCCAAGAATTTCGCGATGTGTTTGCCTGGTCTTACGAGGAAATGCCAGGAATCGATCCTGCCATTGTTGTTCATGAAATAAAGACCTACCCGGACGCTAAACCCGTCCGGCAACGGTTGCGTCAGATTCACCCTCGGAAAGCGGCTGCGATTAAAGCAGAAGTTGAGAAGCTGTTGAAAGCAGGTTTCATTTATCCAATCCCGTTAACGGATTGGGTATCGAATATTGTTCCGGTCAACAAGAAACAAGGGACAATAAGAATCTGTATCGACTATAGGGATATAAATCGAGCTTGTCCAAAAGACAACTATCCTACGCCTTATATCGATCAAATTATTGATGATTGTGCCGGAAGTGAAATGTTTTCCTTCATGGATGGTTTTTCGGGCTATAATCAAATCAATATTCTACCTGCCGACCAACCAAAAACGACATTCATTTGTCCATGGGGGACATTTGCTTATTGCAAATTACCTTTTGGGTTTAAGAATGCCGGGGCCACTTTTCAACGGGCGATGTCTTACGCATTTCATGACATCAAGCACATTGTGCAACCGTACCTCGATGATTTGCCTGCTCATTCTTTACATCGAGCTGATCACCTTGTCCACTTACGAGCAATCTTTATGAGGTGTCGGCATTATCGAATTCGGTTGAATCCCCACAAGTGTGTGTTCTGTATAGAGACTGGTCGATTGCTAGGATTTGTCGTTTCAAAAGCCGGCATTCGCGTCGATCCCTCGAAGGTCGAAGCTATCATCAAATTGCCTCCTCCTTCGAGTTTGCGCCAACTCCAAAGTTTTCAAGGGAAAGCGAACTTTTTACGCCGATTCATTCCAAATTACGCCGAGGTCACTAAAGGTTTTACACGGTTGTTGAAACAAAACACTCAATTCCTTTGGTACGAGATTGCCCAACAATCTTTTGATGCACTTAAGCACGCGTTGACCCATGCACCGTTGTTGCATCCTCCCAACTACAACCAGGACTACTTCTTATACCTCGCAGCTTCGCATTCCACCATTGGAATGGTGTTAGTTCAAGAAGATGAATTCGGAGCGGAACATGTGATATATTATCTTAGTAGGACATTAAACCCCACTGAGCTAAAATATTCGCATGTGGAGAAATTGGCCCTGGCAGCCGTTCAAGCTGTCCAGCGTTTTCGTCACTACATTCTTCTCCGTAAAACTACAGTCATTTCGGATTGCAACCCTATGATTTATATTTTGACAAAACAACTGCTAGGGGGCAAGTACTCTAAATGGATCGTTATCCTGCAAGAGTTCGACTTGGAGTTTGAGAAGTCCAAGTCTAAGAAATCCTTAGTTTTTGCGGAATTGATGTGTGATTTCCCGCGTGCTGACACAGAAACTGTGGCAGAGGAGTCCATTGCGGACGAATCTTTGTTTCTTATCACTACTTTAGATCCGTGGTACGGGGATATAATCATCTATCTCCAAACCCAAACATTTCGGCCTGAAGCTTCAAAGGCGGAACGTCGAAAAATTCGGTTTCAATCCCAGCAATACAGAATTATTGGAGATACACTTTATCGCTGGGGGGCAGACTTAGTTTTTCGACGTTGCTTAACTCACGAAGAGGCTGAGAGGGTTTTGAATGATTGTCACTCTGGAGCATGTGGCGGTCATATGTCTGGGTATGCCACAGCTCAGAAGGTGTTGCGCGCTGGCTATTTCTGGCCGTCCATGTTTAAAGATTGTATCATTGCGGTCCGAAAATGCCACAACTGTCAAGTGTTTGATCGCAAGATGCGCGCACCACCTGCTCCTCTCCACCCTATAATTGTCGTTGGTCCTTTCGCCAAATGGGGTATCGATTTTATAACTTGTAACCCTCACTCGGCCGGGGGGCATGCGTATATCATCCTCGCGGTTGATTATTTTACTAAATGGGCCGAGGCGATGCCTACATTCGACGCAAGCGGCAAAACAGCTGCAGTTTTCGTATTCAATCACATTATAACTAGGTTTGGTGTCCCACAAGCAATCATCACTGACCATGGGAGCCATTTTCGAAACATCATGATGACTGAGCTTACAAGCCAGCTTGGTTTGCGCCACGATAGCTCTACTCCTTATTATCCGCAAGCCAACGGTTTGGTTGAGTCTATCAACAAAGTTCTGGTTATCATGATCCGACGAATCATTGGTATTCATCGGTCGAATTGGCACAACATGTTATTTTCAGCGCTATGGGCATACCGAACTTCAGTGAAAACTTCAACAGGGCTCACTCGGCCGGGGGCATGCGTATATGATCCTCGCGGTTGATTATTTTACTAAATGGGCCGAGGTGATGCCTACATTCGATGCAAGCGGCAAAACAGCTGCAGTTTTCGTATTCAATCACATTATAACTAGGTTTGGTGTCCCACAAGCAATCATCACTGACCATGGGAGCCATTTTCGAAACATCATGATGACTGAGCTTACAAGCCAGCTTGGTTTGCGCCACGATAGCTCTACTCCTTATTATCCGCAAGCCAACGGTTTGGTTGAGTCTATCAACAAGTTTCTGGTTATCATGATCCGACGAATCATTGGTATTCATCGGTCGAATTGGCACAACATGTTATTTTCAGCGCTATGGGCATACCGAACTTCAGTGAAAACTTCAACAGGGTTCACTCCTTTCCAGCTAGTTTATGGCTTGGAAGCTGTGTTACCCATTGAATGCGAAATCCCATCACTTCAAATGGCTGTCGAATTACTCCCAGCCACTTCCGAAGAGGAGAAACGTTTATTATACTTAGCTCAATTAGATGAGACTCGACGTGACGCTGCATTGGCAATCGAGACTCACGCGAAGCGAATGAAAGCTCAGTATGATAGAAATGTGACCCCTCGGAGTTTTTCGGAGGGAGACCTAGTGCTGTTATATGATCAAGCTAACGATAAGCTAGGTGCTGGAAAATTCGTTCCTATGTGGCATGGACCCTACATTGTAAAGCGAAAACTAGCAAAAGGGGCCTATGAGCTGGTAGATTTTGATGGGGACTCTTTGGGTAAACCCAGAAATGGACTTTACCTAAAGAGGTATTATGCTTAAATGGTGGGTATGGAGAATTTTTAGTTAGGTTAGGTTTTCTTTCTAGCTAGTATGTTTGTTAGTTTAGTTAGTGTGCTTAGCTTAGAAAGTGTGTTTCTCGTCGTTATTCTGGCTTATCTTGGTTTTACTCTTGATATTGCAGATGTCGACGCCTCTCCAAACGTACATTGGATTTGCCGATGGTGCTTGTCGTAGTACACGGAATATCTCTTCCGCAGCTTGGGTTATCTATTCGCCCTCTGACGAGTTAGTTTCTATGCATGGGGTGAGCCTCGGTCAAACGACCAACAACATTGCAGAATACAGTGCAGTGGTTGAATTATTGTCTAAATCTATTTCATTTGGGATTCGACGTTTGATAGTGAGGTTAGATTCTGAACTCGTTGTATTACAGCTTAATAGAGTATATGCCATTAGAAATCCTGTGTTATTAAGGTTGTTTTTGAGAGTGCGTCTCCTGGAACGTGAATTTGATTACATTGAATATCAGCATATTCCAAGGTCTTTAAATACATTAGCAGATGCAATTGCTTCTCGAATGTTGGGCAGACATTTGCGATAATCATACAAGTAAATTTAAAAACATTTCATCATATATGTTAAACAAGATAAGCCGGTAATAATGGTATATATATAGATAGGAGTGTGTCAAAAATATACATCGTCTTCGATCATAGGTTGAAAAACACCTTATGATCGGCAAAAATGATAAGTACAAAAAGCCAAAATGTCATATGTGTCTACAAAAGTGACTAGTCAATCACTGGTGGTGCTCTCTATACGAGACTACTGCCCGCGCTACCCTACACAAGAACCTCCTAAAAGGTCCTGGGACTGCAACCACATAGCGCTGAAGTCGAATGGGAATATCATCTATGGTGGTCTCTGGTATATCCGCCGTCAGACGCTCTAGATCCTGTTCCAGCTCGGCTAAGGTCTCTGCGGCCGCATCCTGTGGGGCTAGTGCTGGTACAGCTGGTACTCTCCTCGCAAAAGCCCGGAGGTTGGCTGGACGCCGCGGACCTACATCTGCATTTTGAAAATTTGTGCTGTCAGTTTTGAGGCGATATATAAAAACAAAAAAATACATAATTTGAAAACTCGTGGAAAATGAAATACCTCTGTCGTCCCACTGTTCTCCCTGTGGAAGGACCATGTCCGGATCATTCCGAAAATCCATTCCGGCATAAGGAAAGTCCTGAATAGCAAAGACCTGGCTCTCTAGCCAGTGAAAGTAACCATCAGGAAATCGAACAACTGCTGCGCCCTCATCAGGATGCCGGGCCATTACCGCAACCCATCTCGTCAACTTAGGCTCCCGAGGAGCCCCAACTGGAACTGTAAGATGCTGGGGGACCAACATTGGAACTCTCTCTAGGGCAAAGCTTACAACTAAAGGCCCATATCCAAAGGTCTTCAGTTGTCCTCTCTTTGCCCTGGTTAGTTGGCCCTTCAAATTAGCCAACACAACATCGCACCAGTTGAAAATGGTGCCTCGGAAGCAGTCTATAGCCATCCGCATTTGGGACCCGGTGGCTTGGTGCAAAGCGGCCGCGCCGCAAAGTCTGGTAACAGTAAAGGCTATCACCATAAGTTCAGGTCAGGATATGTACTTGATTTCTATCCCCTTCTCATGGTTTTGGTTGTTGCACCACTCTAGTCGGAGACTAGAAAGGGATTGGCCACCCGGCCTAGTCCCGAATAGAGAAAGTTGCTCGCCCCTGTTAGGCAAGCCAGTGAGAAAATATATGTCGGAGGGCTCTATCTCGAGCTGGTGCTCTCCGATGTAGAAACATTGCTCCTAAATGTTCCACCTTTCAACCAGCCACTCAAGGAACGGCACTTGGCCCCTCATTCCAGGTATGGCCCAGTATTTGTATAGTCCGCATGCTTTTAATGCATCAATGGAAGGTTGATGACCTATCGCGGCCAAATCAACATCCTCATGCTCTCTTTCACGCCAATCAAGCATGGTGTGCTCCCTGCACATCATAAAACATCAGTTAGAATCCATAAAATTTAAAAATTTTGGTCTATTTTGGAGGTATGAGGGTTTCAATTTATGTTTTGCGGGGTACGCACCCCGGCCTTTAGGGACAGAGCGCCGGACGCAGCTTCCCTTAAGGCCGGGTACGTACACCCCGTAATTTTCCCAAAGGGCGCATCTTGAAACCCCAATACCCCCAAAAAATCAAATAAAAGCTTAAAGATGAATTCTAAACGGATGGAAAACAAGAGAGGGGTGTTGTAGAATACCTGGTGAAACGGCGTTCGATTCTGACGATCGGATTCTCCGCAATCTCCACGGGAAGTTTCTTGTCAAAAGCCATTTTCTCAACCTCAACAGTAAAATGGTAAAAATGACATGGTAAGAAGTCTTTTTATAGGTTTTTTGGATAAATAAATGCTAGATTTGTTTATTTTTCACCATGAAAGGACATTTTCGATGAATTTTTGCCCATCTTAAACAGGTATGAGTAATGTGTTGTTTCTGTGCAGGACAAAGGGACTTTAGGGTAAATTATCATTTTTCACGTCAGAGTCATCTTTTAAGCTCTTTTCTGACTCCTAAAATATGAAAAGATCACCGAGCGTTTCTTTTACACTCGTTAAAACGGAATTAAAAGACGGTCCCCTTATAGCTCTTTTCTGACCGTAAAATCAGGAAAAGATTGCCGGGTTTTTGTCGTTTCAAACTCGATACGGAAATAAAACGACGTGTCCTTGATCGCTTTTTACTTTTCAGGTCAGAGACACTAATCATGAAAGTATTCCTTGGTCGCAAGATCAAGCGGTTCTCCCAGGTATTATTTTATACTTTTTCGGGCTTGGGGGACACAAATTTACGAAAAAGTTCAACCTGGAGTCTTCTTAAGTTTTTCAGACTCTCTAAAAATGAAAAACGCTGAGTTTCTCCTATACTGGGCTCGTTAAAATTTCACAGTAAAGGACCTGTTCAATTACAAACAGGAACGAACCACTCCTTCCTAGGGTTCGAATCAAAACTAGGTTGGACTCATCCGAAGGATGAGCTTATAATCAAGCATATGTTATCCTCCTCAAGCTTGTCAAAAATAAAGAGGTACTTGCCAGAAATGGTGGGGGAAAAGAGAGAAGAATGAGCTTATTTGTTATCTTTTGTCTCAGAAGAAACTTTATTACCACTCTTGGACACGACACTTTTCATTCACCTGGGTTGGGAAATCCTTTACCTCACAGTTGATCAAACCACTTTGAAAGTCTTCAGCCGAGTTCCGGGGATTAACTTTGAGTCGTTCATCACCAAGCCATCTGTCGTGTCGTTATGTGTTCAAGAGGTCTGCAAGCAAAACTTTCATCTGCAAAATACTTGTCATCCATTTGACCATCCCTGAGTCAGTCCTTACAGCAACATTTCTTCAACTTGATCAATGATTTCGTGTTGTGGGCTTGCCTGCAACGGGTCGCTTTCTATCGACATCAACACATTATCTAGAGAGATGACTTAGAAATCGTCAGTACCTTGAAGTCTGCATGCATCAATGGCAGGTTTCTCGCCTTTGACGTCAGTTTACATCATTGACTCTCGATCGAAGGATTCCGTGAAATGTTCGACATCAACTCATTCATTCACATCTCATGGATTGTACTGGGTACTTTGAGAACCATTGACATTACTGGTGGTCTCTCTCACACTTGTTAACAGTTTACATCATCGACTGGTAATCAAGTGGTTTCTACCATGTTCGACATCAACTCATTTATTCGCATGGCTAGAATCGTACCAATTCGGGAAGTAGAAATGAAGACCCTGGATCTAGTTTCCACCATCCAGGCTGCAAGGAGTTTTGTATTCATTATCTAGTAGACTAATCATAAACAGATGGTTGCGCCCATACTGTGTCTACAAAAGTCTATGATTATGATGTACTGCAAGATCATTCCTGTATCAGAGTAGTTAGTCTGTTAGTTAAAGTTTTGATCTGAGTATGGGAATGCCTACCTCAGTGATGATATAATCTTATACATGTATTTTGTGTTGAAAATTGCAGGTTCTGACCAGGCTCTCCACGAGATAATCCTTGAAATGATAAAGCGCTTCACCCTTCCTAGATAATACAAAACCCTAATCTACTACAGGCTTTGCACTTTAGGGGGCAATCTGTTACACTAAAAAATGTCACCATGGCTATTTACAGTTAGTATGGCTCCATCAACAGTCATGCTATCCTCCTAGGCAAGTCTCATGCCTCTGCTCTCCATGTCAAACTTCAAGAAAGAGAGAAAGTCTTTGTAAATGTGTTTATCACTGGGTACGCAGGTTCTCTCAACCTTACCTGCGGATACGCACCTAATGTTCACAAAAGTTGCGTACTTGTACGCTCTGTATGTAAAGGGGCAGGTGCGTACCCCTGTAAAGGTCAAAATGTGCAAGTTTCATCTTTAAAAAGTTACTTGTGGTCATTTCTAGAGGCTTCTAGAAGTATGTTTGACGTGTATGAAGCGCCTCCAGATGGTTCATGTACCCCTACCAAAGAGGAACTTATCCCATCAATAAGGGAGCTATCCCATCCAAAGAGGGGATTATCCCATTGATGGTGGACCTGATTAACTTCCTCTTGAGCACTATAAATACAGGCATTGGGCCAGAAGGAGAGGAGGTTGAAAGCTAAACATTTCTAAGGGTAGATGCTGCTGGAATTAGGACTCCCATTTAGAAGCTTGTGAGGAGAGATTGCCATCTTTGCTTGTTCTATTTGGAAGTGGGTGAGCTTTGTCAAAGTAAAGGAGAACTCTTGATGGACCCTGGGAGGGACTTGCACAACACCAAGGCTCAGGTTGTAATTGTTCCTTTTGTTTCCTATTAATGCAAATGAGTCCATTCTTCTCAATAACTTGTTATTTATGAGTTGTTTCATGTACTCCTTGGTCTATGTGTTAAACATGTTTTATTTTATGAGATTATCAAGTGCTATTTAATCGTTTGATTGTTAGTGAATGCAGGTTTCGAAGTGAAGGAGGAGCTCATCCGGATCAGCGAGGCTGTACTACTACAACAGCGTTGGATTACAGGTAGGATCTAAACACTTGATTTCCTATATAGTAAATGCATGTTTAGAGAAGGATTGCTCTCGTTTGTCTTGTTTGTCACTAGAGAGTCTTAGGCTCCTAGGGAGGTTGGTTGTGTCCGCACTATCGACTCTTTCCGCCTGACAGGCGTTTTGTAGAAACACTAAATATTCCCAAAAAAAATTGGTGACTCCACTAGGGAGAATGACCATTTTCCATTTTTAGTAGCTAAGTAGCCTCTTATAACATTCCAATATATTGTACCTGCAGCCGATTATTGAATTCAATTCTAATCTACTGAAAATTGAATCTAATTTGAGCCAAAAACACCTTCAAAATTGCTCATTGTTGTAGAAATTTTGAATAATTTAACACTTATTCACAGATATGATCCTGATTATACACTATTGTGGAATACATGCACAATACATAACCTCCTCTACGTTGATCATCAATTTAGCAGCATCAAAAATAATGAAACATCAATTGCATGCACACATTAACATAGTATGTAACCCGGGGAAAGCATACAGCTGAAAACCCCACACTATTTGTATATTATAATGATAGAGAACATGTAACAATACATAGTACAATACTCCTCACAAGTACTCAGTACTATCTCCACCTGTTACAGACAAAACTAGCTCAGATCTGATCAATCACAGCTCAAATCTCCTCCACTGCTTTGCCTGCCTCCACTGCGCAATCTGCAAGAGAAATCATCCACTCTGTAAAAACGAATTCCCTTGGTATACTACGCAAGCCATCATTGTCAATCTCCATCCATGCATGTGTGAGTCTCATGCACAACTATAGTCACATCTATAGTCACAACTGATAGCAATCTCAACCTCTAACACCTGTCTCCACTGAACTGTACATGCACTGAGTTAATTGATGTATTCTTCATTTGCTTTATGAGTTAATAATTAGTGAATTAATTAATATTTAATTCACACAACTCATCACTAGAGTATTCTTTAGTTAGACTAAAATACAACTAGTTCAACCAAGTCAAACTGAACACAACTCCATCAACTCCACAATCAACTCCACCAAACTCAACCACATGAGTTCTAACTGAAGTCCTGCATGCAATAGCTCAACTGACCCACAAAGAAAGTGTATTTCCTTCTGAAAGCTGCATGTGCCACATCTGTAGCTCAAACTGAAGTGCTCCAAGAGGATAAGATAATGTTTATAGTCCAAATATTATTATGAGACAATAATATTCGACTGTTCTATTTTTAGCCTGGCAGTCTAAAAATAGAAACCTGCCCATATGTCTAAAAATAGAAGTCCATCTATTTTTACCAACATGACCAATCATCCACAAATAACATACTACAACTCATAGACCATGATCCATATGTCTAAAAATAGACATAGTCTAAAAATAGCCTGCGGGCCCACTTAGTGAAGGCGACTTCTTTCCACTAAGCTCCATCATCTTCTTGCATTCTCAACAATTGTAATCATCACATTGTCCTTAACTAAGACCTGTTATGCATAGCAGTTCCCGAAATGGTACAGAGTGATTCAGTGCACTGTCTATCACCACAGCCTGCGCTGATCTCTTGAAGATCAGTTTTCCCATCTAGGAACTGAAGTTTTTTCCAATTTTCATCTTTGATTGAATTGCTTGTTGAACATGAATAATGTCTCATCTCTAAAACCAGTGTTCATCTCTTTAATTTGGCCATGTTTAAACTAGGATTGGTGAATTTTTTAATGTATATATTATATCATTTGCAATCCATTGTCGAAAAGTAGTTTTGATCGATTGTCGTTTCGATAGAAAAGTGTCGTAAAGTCCTCATTTTCTTCGAAAAGTGAAGTGTCATAAAGTCCTCCTTCATAGCTAATCGATTGATCTATTTTGTGCATTTGATTTGATTTTCATTCAAAGTGTCGAAAAGCTTCATTTCTTCAAAATTGAAAGTGTCATTCAATCTTCCTTTCTCTCTTAGAAGAAAATTGTCATAAATCGCCATTTTTTATGAAAAAGTTATGAATCGTTTGTGCATTAGTTTTTCTTATTGTATCATTCACATTAAGAGAAACTGAAAACAAATACATGCATTTGCATTTTAGAGTTTTAGTTTGTGTGCTAAAAGGAATGGTTTAGGGAATTGCATTAGTTTGTGCTCTTTGTTGTTTGCTCAAAAGTACTTCTATGCTCTATCCCTTATAGTTTGGATTTTCATTGTTGAAATTAAATGAAAAGAGTGCTTATCATTCTAGTTGCATTCTTAGGAATTTCAAAACACATTTTGTGGTGAACCTTCAAAGGCAAATTTCTAAGCAAGATCAACTTAAAATAAACATCAATTAATCTAACAACACTTTGGAACTTAACGAAAAACATCTCGAGGTCTAGGCTAGAGACGTGTTCCGGCATCTTTAAACCTAGTGGCTATCTTTTTCACTGAAGGTTGGGTGATTCCTCCTCTTTAATATGATAAGTGCTAGTACAGACTTGTGTTGCCCGTATCGTCGCGTATATAGTGGGAGACCCCAATGGGTTGAAATCCTTTATCCCTAGGAAGCCAAGTCTATCACCTTACTGATCGTAATGCACTGAACACAACATTTTGGAAGATTGGCTGTCATACGTAAAGTCCTTGGTAATTTCTCTTTCATTTATCACCAAGGTGTATATTGCAGTTTTGTGATTTGTCTGGTAAACCCTTTTGTCTAGAGTCTCCAGAGTAGTCACTTTCATTCCTTTTTGACTCTTTAAAAGTAAAAGGATCATTTGAGCACTTGTCCTTTTAGGCTCATTAAACATTGAAGGCGACTAGAGTCATCTTTTGCTTTTTCTTGTCTCTTTAAAACTGAAAAAGCGAAGTTGTGTCCCAGTGTCGTTAAAATTAATTGACCACGAATAACACCCTTATTCCTTAGTTGAGTTTAAGTTGATAAAGTAATCTTCAATCATGGAATAAAGTCAAACCAAATCCCATCGTTTGCGGAGAATAGTGAGTCAACCGCCTTTGCCTCCTGAAGCGACACCAATCCGGGCAAAACGGTCTCATTTAACTGAGTCTAGTACGTCAAGAACTCTTAGTTCTTCATCTGGGTTGTTTGAAACATTTGTTTCAACAACTTCAGAGACTCCAGTTACTCCAATTATTTCTAGTACATCCATTCTTAAAGAGGAAGTTTCATAGTTACCTGAGGACATTAGTACTGATCCTAGTGTAACAATAACCGAGGTTGTCCAACAACAAGTTGATCCTCAATTTGAAATTGTTCAACCAGGAAGTGCTTCTGAACTTGAAACAGCTCCATCAGGAGTTGGTCCAGAATCTATCCCAGTTCAAATAGAAGTTACATCTGAACCAGAAGTTGTTCAGGAACCTCCCTTTGAAACTATTGTTCATTTACCTAAACATCTGGACTTCGAATTTCAACATTCAGAAGTTGTTACCCCTCTGACATCAGTCACTGTAGAAACTACACTTTCATCAACACCAAAAATATTTTACGGACCTGACGGTCAACCTCTTCCACCAGATTTGATTGCCATAGAAGAGATAGTAGAGGATTCCACACCTGACACCCCATTTCACTTTGGAACTGGGATTAATCTTTATCCTGCTACACTTGATTACTTTCCTTCATCTGATCCTGCTTCCTTGCAAGTTCCCGTCGAATCTTTAGGACAGATTTTGGGCCAATTAACTATAGCTGGACAATCGTCAACATCCAAGACTGTATCATTTGATGTAGTTGCAGCAGAATCTTCTGTTGTCACTCCCTCTATGTTTTCTACCACACCTGAGTCACACCTATATTTGTGCATGTAAAACAATATCTTCGAAATATTCCTTCATACCCGAGAGAAAATTGATTTTTGAATATTTGTTGGGCTTCCCTTTGTGTATTTCAATTTTCTTCTCTAGCGTTGTTTGCCTTTCGCTGAGTGAAATTCCTCCTTTTATTTTGTTGTTTCTAATTTGTCTTTGGTTGCATATTGGATTGTGCACTCCCTTTCTCTCCTTGCTATTGCATTGTCTCAGTTATAGGTATTGTGTTGTCATCATTCTTGGCTGCTTGTACAAAGGTAAACAATTTCTTTCCCCGGTCTTCTTAGTTCATGCATGACAAAATGCAACCACGTGGGATGGAATCAAGACTCCCTTCAATTGAGAATTTACCCATTAGCATGCAATAAATTTGTCAGTACTTTTACAACAATTTGAACATGCAATGAACACAAGGTTTCAAATATTTCCACATTATTTATTAACATTGTTGAGCACTCATTTCTGTCAGTGCAGCTCAACTTTATCATGGTGCAATCCCCTACATTCAAGATGTTAGTGTAAACCATGAAATTCATACTCTAATATCCTCATATAGCCTACAATTTATACACACTAGTATGCACAACACTATAATCAAAACCAAGTTATTTCTCTGCAATAATAAATATTTCATGTTGGTTCTTGCATGAACATAACCATTGTACCCACAAGTTGTTCTAGCACCTTTACACAATGACAAACAACACATTGGTCAATCACATATACAATGAATTTATAAACAATGCCATCAAATTCCATTTCAGGAATACATGATAGATACTTATCTCAAAATCAGTGGGCAACTGAGTCTGGAACTATGACTCTCCACCCAACCATATATATATATATATATTCTTGATTTCAAGAGTACATGAGAGATACTTATCTCACAATCAATGGGAATCTGAGTCTAGAACTATGACTCTCCACCCAACCATAGACAATTACAACCAAATATTATTTGTAGTTGTCACCCTCAAGTCAGTTTCTAGAGGTTGAGGGATTCTTCACTTTAGGGATTACACACATCCATAAGCTAAAACAGGGACTCCAAAGATTCAACCATCTCCACCCACTAGTTGAATTTAAAACCAGTAAACACACAAGGATTCTGGAGACTAACTGTCTCCACCCTTTAAAACACAACATTGTGTTTCCACCCAATGTAGGGATTCCAAAACCCACAGTACAAGCAAAAGACAATAAAGAAGCTTCTAGAGATCCTCTATGAATTTTCCAAGATCAATTCCTCCATCCCAGGCCTTTGGGAGTTCTTGAGAAACACCATCTCCACCCACGAGGCCACCGAGGACTCAAGAGGCAATCAATTCCTCACCTGGTGATTTCTACCAGCTCCATTGCCAACCAAAATCTTCGTTCCCTTCTCTATTCAACTTTTCTTGGTAATTCAAATTTCTTAATCCCTATTGATGTCCCTTGCGTTCTCTCTTTTTCCAACTCAAAATATTTAGGCCAAAAAGCCCCTCTAATGTTTTTCAAATGCCTTTTGTTATTTTTCTTATGTTCCTCCATGATCCTCATGGAACATTCTTGTGTATCTCTTCATATTCCTCATTGAATTTTCTGCATATTAATATCATTTTCAATAAGTAATCACCCCATCCCTTTGGAATCCGTGTCCCATTGTTCAACCCATTTTTCTTTTTTATCAAAATGTTTACATTGCATACATAAATGTAACTAATTTGGGCCTATCATAATAGTGTGTGGAACTTTTTGAATAATTTAAGGGTATAATTTGGCATTTTGAGGATCACTCAGTCATTTGTTCATTATCAAATGCAAGTTTGATCCTTAGCTCTTAAGCTAGACAATGAAATCAATGACCATTAATATCAACATTTTGTAATCTAAGGCACATCAACATAAGGGCATACATCCTTGAATTATAATCTGTGCACATATCTAAAGTATATTGAATCAATTCAAAAACCTCTCTTGATAATTTTTGAGAAGTTCTAATATGCATGTTTCAAAAAAAGCATTGCACACAAGGCCTAATCGTTGTCATGAGTTATCATTGGAGTCTCTCTAGAAAGCATTCACAAGGCATTGTTGGGATTGTTGATGTTTTGCCATAAAATAAAGTGTATTACATGATGCTTGTGCCACTGGTTGTATAACTTGTTATGGGCCTAAAATTGACAATATGGATGAACAAGAGTGACTAGATATATTGTTACACATAACTCCAAACTTTAATACCTTGAGCATACTAAGTTGTCTTCACTGTAATCACAAGTAAATTGTTGGTTTATCATTAATGATCGATATATTTTGAGTTGTTGCAAAAGGTTATTGAGCAAAGCTGCCAAGGTTTTCCAAGTATGTGCCATATTAAACAAAGAGGTCTATGTTTACAACCGAGCAAAAAGCAATTTGTTTATAAGTGTATATCTTAAGTAGAGTTGTGGTTGCAAAACATAAAGTTGTTGCAAGAGTAAGGGCATAATTGCAAAATATTAATATGTGTATTAATTCATTGAACCCATCTTTGTATTACCACATTGCTGTTATGTAAGGTCCCACCTTACCAACCATCAATAATATAGAGAAGTAAAGGTCACATTGAATACTATTACTCAATTTTTATTTTTATTTTTGTTTTTGTTTACTCATACTATGACTAACTTATCTATCATGTAATCATGTTCCTTCAACTATTTCAATGTAAGAATATAACCTAAGAAGTCGGGGATAACTTTCTCTTAATATCCCAAAATATATTGACCCAACAAAATTTCCAAACTCATCTGAAGCAGTCTCCAACGCCAGGCGACTCTGCCGCCGCACCAGCTACTATAGAATTCGACAAAGATGATCGAAAGAAATAGTTTTTTTTAGTTTCTATTTTTGAACATTTAGTGGATAGCATTTTCTTTTCCAGTGTTTTATGTTAGCTTGGAACCTGAACAGTTTCTCTAAATGTGATGTTTATTTAGCTTGGTTCGAAAGACTAGTTAAATTTTGTTTTTGGATGGCTTATAACAAACTCATGTGGCCAATAGACTTGGTTTCCCATATGGGCAAGTTGAGGCCACCGAAGTGTTGTACTTGGAACAACTTGTTTTATAAATAGAAAAAGAAGGAACTACCATAGCTTAAAAAAAAAAAAAAAAAAAACCAAACTCATTAATTAAAATTCTCAATCCCAATTATTAAGCTAATGCTTCAATCATGAGAATTGTATAATGAATGTTCCAGTAAGAGAAATTAATGTTACCAATTCAGAAGCATATTATTCTTCAAAATGTGTCAAGCAAAACAATGGACCGTCATAAATTGGGCACACGTAGTTTTTTTCTACAGCCATTGAGGCACAAGAATGCACCCATGAATACATGCAACTCTTATGCAATTTATTATGCTCATTTGCACAAATTCCTATAGAATTAGTCATTGTAAAATTGTTTCCAACAACAACCATTTTTTTAAATGAAAGATTTAGATAATAAAAGTAACAATTGTCTTATTCTCTATTCACGCTTCAACAACTTATTAAATTCATTTTCACATTCATACAAAAACTTGCAGACATAGGAAGCTACATCCATATTCATAAATTTTCTCGTGCATAAAAGCTACAGTAAGTAGTGTTACACAAAAATATCGTCACCATGATTATTTGCAGTCAGTATGGGTCTATCATCACTTGTACTGTCCTCCTAAGCAAGTCTCAGACCTCAGCTCTTCAAGTCAAGCTTTGAAAATGGGAGAAAGACATTGAAAATCAATGAAATTCTGGTTCCGCACTTTCTCTCACTGTCACCTGCGGTCCCGCACCTTCTGTTTACAAAAACTGCGGACTTGCCCGCTCTGTCCCTAACGGTGTGGTTGCGGACCCCTGTGAAAGTCAAAAGGCGCAAGTTTTATCTTAAAAAACTCACTTTGGGTTAATTCTAGAGGATTCTAGAAGGAATTTTGACGTGGATTGTTCGCTCTGAGGTGGTTCATGCATCCCAAAAGAGAAGGAGCTAATCCCTTGATGAGAGGAGCTATCCCTTTGAAGGAGGGCTTTATCCCTTTGAAGGAGGACCTAGTAACCTGCCTCCATTGCACTATAAATACAGACATTGGGCTGGTTGCTGGAGAGGTTAGAAGCTGAACATTTTTTAGGGTAAATGCTGGTGAAATCAAGACTTCCTAGTTGAGAAAAAGAGGAGAGATCACATACCTTTTTGGCTTCATTGGGGAGTGAGTGAAACTTGTCAAAGTAGAGGAGACTTCTTGCTGGACCCTAGGAGGAGCTTGTACAGCGTCAAGGCAAAGGTTGTAAAGTTCTTCTTTTGAATTAATACAATCAAACTCATTTTTCTCAACAAGTATCTCATGTTATTTGTTTCATGGACTCCTTGACTTTCATGTTAAATATGTTTTATGATATTGGCTTTTCAGGTGCTATTTAATTTGTTTGCCTTGTTTGTGTTTGCAGATTCGCGACAAAGGAGCTCATTTGGATCGAAGGAGCGAGGGCATCCACAAACTTGCGTTGGACCTAAGGTAGGCCCTAAAAACACTTGTTTGCCATTGTTTATTAAAGCATATTTAGAGAAAGATAGTGTCTGGTTAGTTTGCTTGTCATTAGGTCTTTTTTAGATTCTAGGAAGGTCTATCTTGTCCGCAAGATCGACTTATTCCGCGTGACAAAATGGCAACTCCGCTGGGGACTTGATTGTTTTCCTTGTTTTTACTTTGACCTAAGAAACTGTGTTTTTGTTTCTGTTTTTGGCTTTTTGTGTGTAAAATTGGGTAGAGTTTGTAGATCCAGGGTTATTTTTTGTTTTTCATAGCTTTGGGAGAGGACCGCACCCTAGCCGTTTGACACAGTGCGTACCTATCCGCATCTTGGCTTTTAGCACAGAGCGGGGCCGCACCTGTGTCAACTGTGGGCCTGCGGACCCTGTCAAAATTTTGAAAAACCTAAGATTTCCTCTGTTAGTCAGCTTAGTTTTTGTTTAGAAATTGTTATCCACTACCCAGACCTGCATATAACTTGTCAGAAGCTTTCCTTAGGTTGATCTCATTAGTGTTAGGGTTTTAAGTGAAATTCCTAGGAGTTTTGCTTGTTGGGTTTGTTTTTCATTTTGGTTGTGTAGTGGCTCTAAGCTTAGAAGTTGTAGGGACTTCAGATCACCTTAGTGTCTACCAGCCTTCTTATGAGTCCGACCATTTATGAAATCTCCCCTTGTTGAGGAATCCGCTTTGAGTTTTCTCTTTACAAAACTTCGAAAAGCTTGTGTTTGAAAGTTTGGATTTTCATTTTCAAAAAGAAAACAAAAATGGTTGTTCTTGATTGATTTGTGATTCTGCATAAATTAGTCCTTAGCTTACATCTAGCTAAGTAAAACATCCTTAAAAAGACATATAGTAGGCTTTGAGTTCAAATAGGTTTTTATAATTTATAGATCTCAAAGTTAGTCATTTCCATAGTTTTAAGTGTTTTATAAAAATATAAAAATCTCTTTTGGAAAAAAGTTTGTTTTTGTAGTGATTGAGTGCTTTGAAACGAAAAAGGTAAATTTTTGTGAAATAACTAGTTGTCTCGTTTTGAGTGCATTGGAAAAGACAAAAGCTCTTCTTTTAATTTGTGTCTTAAGAAGAATTTGTGTTTACAAAAGTATTTGCATTCTCAAACTCTTTCTTAGTTTAGAAGTTCATCGAAGAGAAAAAGATTGTTTAAATCATCTTAGGTGCATTTTTAGTGATTTTGAGTCGAGTCTTCATACCACGAGTTTCATCTCCGCACCTTTTGACTTAAATAAAAACCAATAAAAATAACGCTTAAAGTAAAATTCATCTAGTAACATTTTTATTTCTAGGGCTCTGATACACCAACTTAGCTTAGGCTAGTGTCTTGGATTAGGAGAGTAATTAACTCTCCAAGACAGTAAAAACAAACAAGTAGATGTATCTTGTGGTAGGGAAGAAATCCAATTGTTGCATTTATACTCTGGGAAAGCTCCTCTTAAAGGAGAAGCACGAGATCGTGTCCGAACCAGTGTGGGAATCAATCCTTCCTCATTGGGAACGACACCAGATATTCACGTATTAAAAACGGTAAACCTCGAATTAACCATTGTCGAGGAGCCTGGGGTCACTTGTTGGTAAACCTTGGATTATGTCAAGGAGCCTTCAAGGGGATTGAGCTTGCAACTCTGCCCTTGCGTGCGTATCGGATCGTAGACTGTTCCCCCAGGTATATTTGTTTCAGTTGGTAACCTTAGTGGCTATATTCTTTAGGACTCTTCCTAAGGTGACAGTGGTGGGAAGATCCCACTGTACCTAGAGCAGAGATCGGCTAGACTCACTTGGATTTTCTGGGGGGTTGGCTTCACTCGAGACAGTTAAGTGGAGGAACTTGTGCCAGTCTATTCATTAAGCAGGTTGCCGGGGTAACTATTCCAACCGCCATTTCTGTATTGAACTCTGCGACGTTGGATTTCATCACCAACTAGTGTTTTCAGTACGGAAAGTTACTGTTTCTGTGTGTTTGATCTCCTAGATTCTTTAGGCGTGTGATTCAAAATTTGTTTGGTTATTTAGAGACTTTAGGTGGTTTTCATTGAGATTTTACTTTGTTTGCGTGTGAAGTAGTTAAAAGTTTTTAACTGTGGCTGAATTACCAAGGTAGTCCTGTAGACTTCGGGGCCAACCTCCTGAGTTTGTAAACGTGGTTGAGTTACTGAGGAAGTCCCGTAGACTTCGGGGCCAACCTCCTGAGGAAGTACCAAGCCAGCTTGAAGGCTTGAAAGTCCTCGTAACTCCTAGAAATAGCAGAGTTGGGTCACCTGAAGAAGGAGAATCTTCTTTGATAGTACATCCTGATTTTCAACCGTTAGTGGCAGATTATAATCCACAGTCAGTGTCTGTTTCCGAAGTTACTGGTAGCTTTTCATCTACTAGTGATATAGGTGAAGAACCCGAAATATCCGAGCCTGAAAGTGAATTTGCTGCTACTCCGACATCGGGGTTTGTTTCTCCAACTTCTAGTGGTCCTGGTTCACCTAGGGTAGAAAAAGTAATCACCCAAGATCTTCCTTCTGGACTTATTGCTATTGAAGAACTTGCTCCGGAAGAAGAAGTAGGCATCCCTATCCCTGAAAATCAACTTGTTATTGAGCTAAGGGAGCGTGAATCAATTTTTTACAGTCCACCTAGGAGCATTACTTGGTATCTTTCTTTGACTAATTTCTTAGAAAACCCAGGGCTAAGTTTTTCACCACCTCGTGCTCCTTATCACCCAATACCTAGAGGTTATTATCCTCAGTTAAATATGTCGAATCAGTCATCCATGTTTACTCAATCGCCCGAATCCTTTTTGTACGGCGGTCCTTCTGTTCCCTCTGGGTATCAGTCACTTTCTGGTACTTTTTCGGGAGCATCTCCTCAACCCATTGAGCAAGGGTTATTAACTGGAAGCAATGGTACTAAGTCGTTGAGCATAGAAGACATTCTTATGATGTCAGGTTCTATTCCCAATCCTCAACCTCAAGGTGGCCAGTTACCGCCTGGGGGGCAGCCTCAATTCTCGCCTGGGGGACAACCTCAAGGTACAGAATTTGCATCTGGGGGGCAACCTCAAGGACAGTACATACCTACGGGACAGTACGTTCCTCAAGGTCAACCCTAGACTCAATATGTACCCCAAGGTCAACCCCAGTATCAATTTATACCTCAAGGTCAACCCCAGTATCAGTACGTGCCTCAAGGGTATCAACCCCAAGGTCAGTACTCGAACCAAGGTTTCCAACCACCCTCCGGTCAAACGTATGTTCAAGGAACGGGAAATGTATCAATCCTACCCTCAACCCGGTTATGGTCCTCAATATTCTCAACGTGTTATGGGTCAGTACCCCAGAATGAATATAGTGTGGGATCCATCGCAAACTCAACAGTTTTTGCAGCCAAATGTATAGTTGTCATCTCAAACTGGACAACCCTTAGTTTCTGGTTCACCCCAGCAACCAGTCCAGTCTAACATTCAAACTTCTGTACCTTCGGTAGTTTCTCAACTTGGGCCTAGTACACCTCGTACTCTGCCTCAAACGACTGCTACAACTGCCGCAACATCTGTTCAATCTACCCCACCTACTTCTGGAGTATCGACAACGCCGGTTTCTACTGTTCCTGTATCTACTCCTCAGACATCTTTACCACCGTCTGGATCTACGATTCAAACTTCGGTTCAGATGCCTGTAGGACAACCTGGTTCAAGTACGGTTGTAACAAGTCAACCACAATTTACTTATCAACCGTACCAGGGACAGTACCAATTCGGTCCTGTTGTGCAGCAGCCAGTCTATCAGTATCAACCGTACCCTGGGTACACTTATCAACAACCTCAGTACGGTCCGGTTAATCCTGGTTTTCCGGGAGGATACAATATCCCAAACGCAATTCATATTCCTAGTTATCCTGGATATCCTCCTCCTGGGGCTGGTCTCATGACCTAGAGTTTTAGGGATCTTAATCGGTAGTTACCATTTATCGCAACTTTGGACTTACCTGACTTGTCACGCCTAACGAACGATCCCATCAATTATCTTCCGTTTTGGCCGCCAATGCCGAAGAAGTTGCCCAGTGACATTCCTAAGTTCGAAGGTAAATCAGGAGAGGACCCGTCGAACCATGTGATGATTTACCACCTTTGGTGTGCGTCTAACTCCATTTCAGATGATTCAATCCGTCTTAGACTTTTCCAGCGCACTCTAATTGGTCTCGCGGCCAAGTGGTACATTGAGTTACCGCGAGGCACTTTTTATAATTTTAGTCAGTTAGATACCTCGTTTTTAACTCATTTTGAGTTGCCAGTCCGATATGACAATGGCACAGAATTGTTAACTTCGTTAAAACAATCGACATTCACTTACATTTCAGATCATATTCATGAGTGGAGACGTCGACGACGTTTAGTGAAGGTGTTTATTCCGAATCAGATCTTGGTCGAGTGGTTTGTAAAATCTTTGTTGCCAAAGATCACTGAAGATGTAGCTAAAGCCAGAGTTGTTACTGAGGAGCAAGTAATTGCTCAAGCACAGTACCTTGACTTGGTCTATACTCAGTCAGGTACGTTACACGAGAAAATCCCCGATCTTCCCAAGCAAAATCAAATCGCTGCAGCTCCTTTGGGATCTCATGTCGCCGATGGTATGATTGGCGCGGTTAACACAAAAAGTAAGAAGAAGTCTTCCAAGAATTCTTCTCCCGTCATAACCTTGCCTGATTCCCCAACAGGAGATTCTTCTGCAGAGATTTCTGCCGATATTCACGTTGTAGAGTCATCTACAACCAAATCAAAATCCGGTGGGAAGAAGAAAGGAAAGAAGAAGAATAAAACGGACAAAAGTTCAAAGGAGAAACCTGAAAAATCGGAATCCAATGATGAAAAGCGCAGACCTCGTTATCCTTGTCTCATTTGTGACGATGAACATTTTACAAGAGACTGCCCTCATCGTGCAGAGGTTGCGAAGATTGTCAAAGGTTCCCAAACTCCTGTTGTTTTGAAGGATCCTTTTCCAGCTCAAGACAGTAAGATGATAGGTTTGTCCTCGAGTGCCAATGAAGAACCCATACTGATGATGTCCCATGTTAGGATTGCGACTCGATCGCAAGATTATGGTAGTAAAAGTCCTGTTGATGGTAAAGAAGCAGAATCTTCTCATTCTAATCCATCAACCTCAGCTCTCGGTTCCGATCCACTACAGATCGAGAAACCTAATCCAGACTTGGTAATCAAACCGCCCGCCAAGGGTATACTTCGAATGTCAGCTTTCAATCCACATGCGAGAGCGGCTCAGAATTATAACATTGTTGAGGATTTAGTTGTTTCACCCTCAGCAATGTCGGCTTTAGAAGTGCTGCAATCATGTCCAGCACAACGTAAATTACTTTTGTCGGCTATAGGAGCTGTTGACGTTCAGGACTCGAACCTAATAATTTTCGATCTAGAAAATAGTACACCGCATTTGCCTCATCAAATGGCTTTCTAGATTCCAGTGATAATGAAAAACAGGCCTATTCATTGGATTGTAATTGATGAGGGAGCCTCAACGTGTATTATGTTGATACAGTGTTGGAGATCGCTTAGTTCTCCTTCGCTAAACCAATCCCCGACGATTCTAAAGGCCTTTGATGGCCATGGGTTTCATCCTTTTGGCATTCTACAGGATTTGCCTATAGGGGTTGAAGGAAAAACCGTTAGTCTAGATGTGGAAGTGGTTGATGCCCCTCTAGATTACAACCTTCTCTTGGGTCGAAGTTGGTCTTACGCTATGACAACGGTCGTTTCATCGGTCTTTCGAGTAATAAAATTTCCACATAATGGAAAGATCGTAACAATAGACCAACTGGCTTACTTTTCATCCGACCCAGCCTCTTCGGAGAGTATTCAGCATGTCGGTAAAACGACTATCCCGTATAAGGATGTTGGAGTAGGACTAGTTAAAGATGCCGGTTTACTGGGAACTTTTCCTTTTCCTCCGATCAACGCATCATCTTCATTTGCAACCATTCATATGATTACATCAGACAATATTGTTTATGATGATCCTTGGATCATTCCTTCTGAATCTGAGATAGACTCATTTGGTGATGTCGTGCCTTTGAGTCCATATGAAATTGCGTATGAGGCCGTACAATCGTTTACCGACCCATTTTCAACCGAAATTGACTTCATGAATGTGGTCCGTGAGGAATCACTTTTCACATCAAACTCGGATTTAATCACGTTTTCTGAACTTGTTCACTCTGACGAGCAAATTCGCGAAATCCTATGTGTAGATGATTTACCATGGGAAGATCTCCATCACAGATCTTCGTTTTTACCCAAGAATGATCATTTTGAAAATGATTTCTCATCAATTTTTACAAATAAATATGTCAAGGAACCTCAGAATCCAATGAAACACCCTGATTCAGAGTTAAATTTGGGAAACATCTCTCGAACTATTCCTGTTGACATTTCGGTTAAGCCCGGAATTGTTGAGAACATTCATATAGGTGCCTCGTGTACAGATGATGAAATTCAACTATATAAGGCCCTATTTCAAGAATTCCGCGACGTGTTTGCCTGGTCCTATGAGGAAATGCCAGGAATTGATCCCGCGATTGTTGTTCATGAGATCAAGACTTACCCGGACGATAAACCCGTCCGGCAACGTTTACGTCAGATTCACCCACGAAAAGCTGCTGCAATTAAAGCAGAAGTTGAAAAATTACTGAAAGCAGGTTTCATTTATCCGATCCCGTTAACGAATTGGGTATCGAATATTGTTCCGGTTAACAAAAAACAAGGAATAATAAGAATATGCATCGATTATAGGGACATTAATCGAGCCTGTCCAAAGGACAATTACCCAACACCCTATATCCATCAAATCATTGATGATTGTGCCGGCAGCGAAATATTCTCCTTCATGGACGGTTTTTCCGGATATAATCAAATCAATATTCTACCTGCCGATCAACCAAAAACGGCTTTCATTTGTCCATGGGGGACATTTGCTTATTGCAAGCTACCTTTTGGACTAAAGAATGCCAGAGCAACTTTTCAAAGGGCGATGTATTATGCGTTTCATGACATCAAGCACATTGTGCAACCCTATCTCGATGACTTGCCTGCTCATTCATTACATCGAGCTGATCACCTCGTCCATTTACGAGCAATCTTTATGAGGTGTAGGCATTATCGGATTCGGTTGAACCCACACAAATGTGTCTTCTGTATAGAAATGGGTCGATTGTTGGGGTTTGTAGTTTCGAAAGCCGGCATTCGCGTCGATCCCTCGAAGGTCGAAGCTATCATCAAATTGCCTCCTCCTTCGAGTCTTCGCCAACTCCAAAGTTTGCAAGGGAAAGCAAACTTTTTTACGACGATTCATTCCTAACTACGCCGAGGTTACAAAGGGATTTACCCAGTTGTTGAAACAGAATACTCCATTCTATTGGGATGAGATAGCTCAGAAATCTTTCGATGCACTTAAACACGCGTTGACCCATGCACCGTTGTTGCATCCTCCCAACTACAACCAGGATTACTTCTTGTATCTCGCTGCCTCTCATTCCACCATTAGAATGGTCTTAGTTCAGGAAGATGAATTCGGAACTGAACATGTGAAATATTACCTTAGTCGAACTTTAAATCCAACTGAGCTAAAATACTCACATGTGGAGAAATTGGCATTGGCAGCTGTTCAAGCTGTCCAACGTTTTCGTCACTACATTTTACTATGTAAAACTACAGTAATTTCGGATTGCAACCCTATGATCTACATTTTGACCAAGCAATTGCTAGGGGGCAAGTACTCTAAATGGATTGTTATCTTGCAGGAGTTCGACTTGGAATTCGAAAAATCCAAGTCTAAGAAATCTTTAGTTTTTGCGGAGTTAATGTGTGACTTCCCGCGTGCTGACACGGAAACTGTGGTGGAGGAGCCCATTGCGGACGAATCCTTGTTTCTAATCAGCACTTTAGATCCGTGGTATGGGGATATCATCGTTTATCTCCAGACCCAATCCTTTCGGCCAGAAATTTCAAGGTCAGAACGTCGGAAAATACGATTCCAGTCCCAACAATTCAGGATTATTGGAGATACTCTTTATCGCCGTGGGGCGGACTCTATTTTTCGACGTTGCTTAACTCACGAGGAAGCTAAAAGGGTTCTAAATGACTGTCACTCTGGAGCATGTGGCGGTCATATGTCTGGGTATGCCACAGCCATAAAGATATTGCGCGCTGGCTACTTCTGGCCATCTTTATTTAAAGATTGTATTACGGCGGTCCGAAAATGCCACAATTGCCAAATTTTTGATCGAAATATGCGCGCTCCACCTGCTCCTCTCCACCCTATAATTTTCGTTGGTCCTTTTGCCAAATGGGGTATCGATTTTATTACATGTAACCCTCACTCGGCCGGGGGGCATGCGTATATCATCCTTGCGGTAGATTATTTTACCAAGTGGGCCAAGGCGATGCCTACATTTGAGGCAGACGGCAAGACAGCTGCAATTTTCGTGTTCAATCATATAATTGCTAGGTTTGGTGTCCCGCAAGCGATAATCACTGATCATGGGCGTCATTTTCGAAACATTATGATGACCGAACTTACAGGCCAGCTTGGTTTACGTCACGATAGTTCAACCCCTTATTATCCACAAGCTAATGGTCTAGTTGAATCCATCAACAAAGTTCTAGTTATCATGATCCGACGAATCATTGGGATTCATCGGTTGAATTGGCATAACATGCTATTTTCAGCGCTTTGGGCGTACCGAACTTCAGTAAAAACATCAATAGGGTTCACTCCTTTCCAACTAGTCTATGGTTTGGAAGCCGTGTTACCCATTGAATGCGAAATCCCGTCACTGCAAATGGCCATCGAGTTACTTCCAGCCACTTCCGAAGAGGAAAAGCGTTTGTTATACTTGGCTCAATTAGATGAGAATCGACGTGATGCTGCATTGGCGATCGAGACTCACGCAAAACGCATGAAAGCTCAGTATGATCGAAATGTGACCCCTCGAAATTTTTCAGAAGGAGATCTAGTCTTAGTTTATGATCAAGCTAATGATAAATTAAGCGCTGGAAAATTCGTTCCTATGTGGCATGGTCCCTATGTTGTCAAGCGAAAGCTAGCCAAAGGGGCCTATGAATTGGTAGACTTTGACGGGGACTCTTTGGGTAAACCCAGAAATGGTCTTTACTTGAAGAGGTATTATGCTTAAAGAATGGGTATGGAGATTTTTAGTTAGGATAGTTTTTCTTTCTAGCTGGTGTGTTTTAGTTTAAACAGTGTGCTTAGCTTAGAGAGTGTTTTTTCGTCATTTTTCCTGCTTATCTTGGTTTTACTCTTGATATTGCAGATTTCGATGCCTCTCCAAACATACATTGGTTTCGCTGATGGTGCTTGTCGTAATACACGAAACATTTCTTCCGCAGCTTGGGTTATCTATTCGCCCTCTGACGAGTTAGTATCTATGCATGGGGTAAGCCTCGGTCAAACAACGAACAAAATTGCCGAGTATAGTGCAGTGATTGAGTTATTTTCTGAATCTATTTCATTTGGGATTCGGAGTTTGATAGTGAGGTTAGATTCTAAAATCGTTGTATTACAGCTTAATAGAGTGTATGCCATTAGAAATCCAGTGTTATTAAGATTATTTTTTAGAGTGCGTCTCTTGGAACGTGAATTTGATTATATTGAATATCAGCATATTCCAAGATCTTTAAATACATTAACAGATGCAATTGCTTCTCGAATGTTAGATAAACATTTGCAATAATCATACATGTAAATTTAAAACCATTCCATAACATGATTTACAAGATAATCCGATAATAGTGATATATATATATATATAGGAGCGTGTCAAAAAATACATCGTCCTTGATCATAGGTTGAAAAACACCTTATGATCGGCAAAAATGATAAGTACAAAAAACAAAAAATGTCACATGTGCCCACAATAGGCGATCATCCTATCACTCGTGATGATCTGTATAAGAAACCACTGCACGGGTCACCTTGCAAAGGAACCTCCTAAAAGGTCCCGGGACCCCAATCACATAGCGCTGAAGTCGACGAGGAATGTCATCTATAGTGGTCTCCATAATATCTCCTGTCAAGCGCTCGAGATGACCCTCCAACTCGGCCAAAACCTCTGTTGATTCATCCTGTGGGGCTGGCGCGGGTGCAACTGGTTGTTTCCTTTCGTAAGGCCGGAGAGTGGCTGGTCGCTGTGGACCCACATCTGCATTTGAAACTTTTGCTATCAGTTTTGAGACGATGGAAAAATAAAAAATAAAAAATAAAATAGGAAAAATGTTGAAAAGGATTTTACCTGAGTCATCCCACTGCTCTCCTAGTGGAAGAACCATATCTGAGTCACCACGAAAATCTATCCCAGCGTAAGAGAAGTCCTGAATAGAAAAGACCTCGTTTTCCAGCCATTGGAAATACTCAGGTTTGAATCGAGCAACCTCTGTCCTCTCGTCCGGGTGACGGGCCATGACTGCGACCCATCGCATCAGTTTGGGCTCTCGAGGAAGCCCAGCTCCAACAGTAAGGTGCTGCGGGATCAACATAGGAACCCTCTCCAGGCCAAAACTCACAACCAAAGCCCCATAACCAAAGGTCTTTAGTTGTCCATTTTTGGCCCTGGTCAATTGGCCTTTCAGATTGGCCAACACGGCATCGCACCAGTTGAAGATGGTGCCTCGGAAGCAATCAACTGCCATACGCATCTGGGATCCGGTGGCAATATGTAATGCGGTAGCCCCGCAAAGTCTGGTGACAGTAAACGCAATCACCATGAGTTCAGGATGGATATGGTCTTTATGTCTATCCCTTTGTCTCTAGCCTGGCTGTTGCAGAACTCTAGTCGGAGGCTATCGACAGACTGGCCACCTGGCCTAGCCCCAAACAGAGTCAAGTCTTTGCCTCTCTTAGGCAAACCAGTCAAGAAATATATTTCCACCGGCTCGATTTCGAGCTGGTGGCCACCAATGAAGAAGCACTGGTCCTGTATGCTCCATCTGTCAACCAACCACTGTAAGAAATCCACCTGAGCCCTCATGCCAGGAATGGCCCAGAATTTGTACAAGCCGCACGCCCTCAAAGCATCAAGTGAAGGCTGACGATTCCATGCGGCAGCATCCACGTCCTCATGCTCTCGTTCACGCCAATCTAGCATGATGTACTATCTGCATCAAGCATAAGGATAAATTAAATTGCTAGAAATTATTTTGATTGGTCCATTTTTGAGAATTTTTGGGTTAAAAACCCTTGCGACGGGGACCGCACCCTCCGGGTTAGACACAGTGCGTGGGACCGCACCTTGTCTACATGGAAGGTGCGGACCCCGAGCTTTTTCCCAATGGAGAAAAAGTCGGGGTCTGCAGGCCAGCAGTGGTAAACCTGCGGGCCCCTGCGCGCGGGTTTTATGCCTAAAAACCCTCCCAAAAATGAAATAAATGACTAAAACAAAAAATTGAAACGGTTAAAAATGAAGAGTAGGATGATGTGGATTACCTAGAGAAGATGGCGTTCGATTCCGACGGTTGGATTTTCCGCAATCTTCACGGGAAGTTTTCTGAGCAAAAGCACTATTTTCTCACCCAAAACTCAAACGGTAAAAATGAATTGACGAAGGCCCTTTTTATAAGTTTTTTGAGTAAATAAATTGCAAATTTGTTTATGTTTCACTTTGAAAAGGTATTTTTGCGACATTTTTATCCATTTCAAACAGGTATGAGTAATGTTTGTGTTTTTGTGCAGGATAACGGATTATTCAAGCGAAATCTATCATTTTCGACGAAAAACATTTAGAGTCACCTTTAAGCTCTTTTTTGACTCCTGAAACATGAAAAGATTGCCGAGTGTTTCTTTTAAACTCGTTAAAACGGAATTAAAAGACGGTCCACTTACAGCTCTTTTCCGACCGTAAAAACATGAAAAGATCGCCGGATTTTTGTCGTTTCAAATTCGATATTGGTTATAAAACGACGTGTCATTGATCGCTTTTTTACTTTTTCGGATCAAGGGCACTAATGACGAAAAGTACTCCTTGGTCATAAAAGATCAAGCGGTTCTCTCAAGTATTATTTTATACTTTTTCGGGCTTGGGAGACACAAATTTACGAAAAAGGTCAACCCTGGAGTCTTCTTAAGTTTTTTCAGACTCTCTAAAATTGAAAAACGCCGAGTTTTTCCTATACTGGACTCGTTAAAATTTCACAGTAAAGGACCTGTTCAATTACAAACAGGAACGAACCCCTCCTTCTTAGGGTTCGAATTCAAACTAAGTTGGACTCATCCAAAGGATGAGCTTATAATCAAGCAAATGTTATCCTCCTCAAGCTTGTCAAAAATAAAGAGGTACTTGCCAGAAATGGTGGGGGAAAAGAGAGAAAAATGAGTCTGTTTGTCATACTTTGTAACCACTCTTGAACACGACACTTTTATTCACCTGGGTTGGGAAATCCTTTGCCTAACAGTTGAACAAATCACATTGAAAGTATTCAGCCGGTTTCTGGGTATTAACTTTGGGTCAATTGTCACCAAACCATCTGTCGTGTCGTTATGTGTTCAAGAGGTCACTGCCAATAAACCATTCATCTGCAAAATATCTGTCATCCATCTTGACCATCCCTGAGTCAGTCCTTGCAACTAAATTTCTTCAACTTGATCTATGATTTCGTGTTGTGGGCTTGCCTACGACGGATCGTTTTATATCGACTCAGCTCATTATCTAGAAAGATGATCTAGAAATCGTCAGTACCTTGAGATCTGCATGCCTCAATGGCAAGTTTCTCGCCTTTGACGACAGGTTGCATCATTGACCTTCGATCAAAGGATTCCGTGACATGTTCGACATCAACACATTTATTCGCATCTCATGGATTGTACTAGGTACTTTGAGAGCCATTGACATCACTGGTGGTTTCTCTCACACTTGTTAACAGTTTACATCATTGACTGGTAATCAAGTGGTTTCTACCATGTTCGACATCAACACATTCATTCGCATGGATAGAATCATACTATTTCGGGAAGTAGAAATGAAGACCCTGGATCTAGTTTCCACAATCCAGGCTGCAAGGAATTTTGTATTCATTATATAATGGGCTATTCATAAATAGATGGATGCGTCCATACTGTGTCCACCTGAGTCTATACTTGTGATGTTTTACAAGATCATTCTTGTATCAGAGCAGTAGTTAGTTTTCTAGTCAGTTTTGATCTGAGTATGGGAATACCTACCTCAGCGATGATATGATCTCATATATATATCTTGCATTGAATGTTTTTACAGGTTCCAACCAGGCTCTCCATAATATGATCCTCGAAATGATAAAGTACTTCACTCTTCCTAAATGATAAATGAAATCCTCATCTACTACAGACTTCACACTTTAGGGGGCAATCTGTTACACAAAAATATCGTCACCATGATTATTTGCAGTCAGTATGGGTCTATCATCACTTGTACTGTCCTCCTAAGCAAGTCTCAGACCTCAGCTCTTCAAGTCAAGCTTTGAAAATGGGAGAAAGACATTGAAAATCAATGAAACTCGGGTTCCGCACTTTCTCTCACTATCACCTGCGGTCCCGCACCTTCTGTTTACAAAAACTGCGGACCTGCCCGCTCTATCCCTAACGGTGTGGGTGTGGACCCCTGTGAAAGTCAAAAGGCGCAAGTTTTATCTTAAAAAACTCACTTTGGGTTAATTCTAGAGGATTCTAGAAGGAATTTTGACGTGGATTGTTCGCTCTGAGGTGGTTCATGCATCCCAAAAGAGAAGGAGCTAATCCCTTGATGAGAGGAGCTATCCCTTTGAAGGAGGGCTTTATCCCTTTGAAGGAGGACCTAGTAACCTCCCTCTATTGCACTATAAATACAGGCATTGGGCTGGTTGCTGGAGAGGTTAGAAGCTGAACATTTTTTAGGGTAAATGCTGGTGAAATCAAGACTTCCTAGTTGAGCTTAAGAGGAGAGATCACATACCTTTTTGGCTTCATTGGGGAGTGAGTGAAACTTGTCAAAGTAGAGGAGACTTCTTGCTGGACCCTGGGAGGAGCTTGTACAACGTCAAGGTAAAGGTTGTAAAGTTCTTCTTCTTTTGAATTAATACAATCAAACTCATTTTTCTCAACAAGTATCTCATGTTATTTGTTTCATGAACTCCTTGACTTTCATGTTAAATATGTTTTATGATATTGGCTTTTCAGGTGCTATTTAATTTGTTTGCCTTGTTTGTGTTTGCAGATTCGCGACAAAGGACCTCATTTGGATCGAAGGAGCGAGGGCATCCACAAACTTGCGTTGGACCTAAGGTAGGCCCTAAAAACACTTGTTTGCCATTGTTTATTAAAGCATACTTAGAGAAAGATAGTGTTTGGTTGGTTTGCTTGTCATTAGGTCTTATTTAGATTCTAGGAAGGTCTATCTTGTTCGCAAGATCGACTTATTCCGCGTGACAAGTAGGACATTTACTCTAACAATTTGTATGTACAAAAACTACATCCATTGAAGTTTTGACAAACACTTTGCAAACATGCAATCTAAAAACTACAACCATTGAGGACTTTTGAAAAACACTTTGCAAACATGCAATCTACAGCCATTGAGGCCTTTTAACAAACACTTTCCAAACATGCAATGTACAACCATTAAGGCATTTTTTCAAACACATGGAAGCCACAATCTCTTAAGGAAATTTGACATGGATACAAGATTCTCCCTCAACCTATTTAAATCATAAAATTTATATATTAATTCTTCAAATGACAAAATATTAAAACAATGACTAAATCATCTTATTCTTTCACCAAACTTGGCAAAAAATGCACATAATTGGCAGCAACAATTTGTAAAATCGCCCAAATTTATGATTTAGGTTTTGAAAAGTGTCTTTTTTTAATCAAATTGGGGGTTACAGGTCCTAATGGCACAGATACCCCCTGATGTTGTCCTGAATCGGTATGAAACAATGCATAGATTCATTTTTAAAAACAAGAAAATATGTTGACTCCAAGAATTTCATTTACATTTTTTGTCAAACAGATGGCATGCAAGATTGAATCTACAACTATGCAAAACAAATAACAACTTATAATTAAATTATAATTACTTATGTATTGTCTAAATGCCTTTCAAAATCATTTCATCCACTATAAGTGAATTGAAGGGCTTTGAGATTCATCAAACATTATTTTCATTCAATCATTCCTACAAACCTATGGCAAGCATCTTGAACTATTGCAATACATAATGATTGAAAATTACCTCAATGATTCTCTTTAAAACTCTTGTCTTCCATCTTGTTTTTTTTTAATATATTTATTTCAATGACCAATCTAGTGAATCCTCGTGGTATATTTTAGATATGCTTCCATTTCCTGCTCTGGTAGGCTGCAAGTTAACGCTTATTCATGCATAATGATAAAAATAACAATAGCATTTCTCATCCTTGGATTTTGACTAACACTTTGCAAAATATCCTGAAACCCTTTCTAAAAATTGTCTCTAATTACATGAAATAGAACCATAACTCATGAACTCTTACCCAAGTCCTTTGGAATTTCTTTATTTCCATTACCTTCAGCGATATTTGTCTTTCCTTTCTCAAATGCTACAATACCAATGTTAGTACAATAGAATACACCAATAATAATTCCATAACATCTTGAGATCTAAACATCCATTCATATAGACCACTCTTAGTCTTCATTTTCAAGTATCCAATAAGATTCCAAATAACATAAGCTTAAACCAAAATTAGATTCTTACAACAATTTAAATTTCTACATTTTATTTTATGCTAAAGCTATACTATAATTTTAGGACAATAAAAATTATACCTGAAGAGATATTCAACTCCAATCACTGAGAATATGATCCATCTTTGATCCCTTAACCAACTCATTTGAACCATCCAATTTTCCACCCAACCATATCCAGGGAGAAATTCTCCCCCTGGAACCCCCAAGCTGTAAGAGCTCACAAACAATACCAAAATATAGCAGTAGAGAGATATCCAAGGCAAGTTGAGGAAGATAAGTTTCACTTCCTCCCAACACCACTCATGGTCAGCTCCACCAGGTAGAGCTACTTAGTAATTTAGTTTAGGAATTTCAAAATCATTTCGAAAGCAATTGGCTACTCTCCAAGTCTCTCACTCTCATAATATTTTTCAAATCTCTCCAACTCTTGGTATCACAATGCACCTCCCTCTCCCTCAAAGTGAGAATACATGAGACACATATATAGGAGGAGCAAAAAATTATTGTCATAAAGGAGGAGTAATATGCATGCCTTGTATTCCATTTAGAGGAGTGTAACTCATGCCATTAAGGAGAGGTGTGCATGCCTTAGTTAAGGAGAGTGTAACTTATGCATTAAAGAGAGCGTAAGAGGAATCTTTTATGACATGTCTTTAATGAGTGTAAGAGGAATATGCCATTCTTTGATGAGTGCATAAAATAGAGTGTAATGTATTATTAAAAGAGAGAGATTTACATAGAGCCATGAGAGTCATCAAGGAGAGAGGTGTGAAGTGATTGAGGAGATGAAGGTGACTTGTAATTCCCTTTTAATAATAATATCATAGTCTCATAAAATATAATAATAATATTAATAATATTGAGGATTAAGTCGAGATTGAACTATTAGGATTAATTAATGATAAGTTAAGTGATTTTCCTTCAACTATATTTGATTACCAATTCATGCAAGGTGATTTACTATTTTTTGGAAAGTCATGCTTGAGATGCTAGACATGACTTTCTGTTTTTAGAAAGTCACTCTATGATTGCTAGAAAAGAGGTTTTATTAAGGAAATGCATCCCTAAGATGCCCATGAGTGGTATTTTTCTTCAAAAGAATAATTATTCTGCACCCCTATTGCATGCATCTTTGTGCCTTAGTAGATTGAGGACTCTGTGCCATGGTCTACTCTAACGATCCAAGATTCCACACCTTGATCTTTTTAAAGATTTAGGACTCCGGGCCTTAAACATTTTATTATAGATACAAGACTCAACATCTTTGTCTTTCATGGATTTAGGGCTCCGCGCCCTAATTTCCATGGCTTCTCATCTACTATGCTTTGAAACTCCACACTTCACCTTAAGGCACTCATTGTGAGCTCATACCCATCTGATGGTTCGTTGGTAAGGCCTTGTTCCAAGACCTGCACACATCAAAATCTCATAGATCAAAGGAATCAATGAATTTCATAATTAACTTATTCACATTTTACCAAAGATTGTGCATGACTTCCACAACCATTTTGGTTCTAGAGAAATGATTTTTGCAGCCATTTAAAATTTGAACATCCTTGTTTGAAAATAACCACGTTCCATATCACATCTTGCTCAATACAAGATTAAGCATATAAAATCATAAAAATCATGTATCATGACTTCCACAATCATTTATAATTTGAGCATATTTGTTTGCAAATAACTAGGTCCCCTATCACATCCTGCTCAATACAAGATTAAGCATATATAATCATAAAAATAATGCATCATGAATTCCACAATCATTATAATTTGAGCATCCTTGTTTGCAAATAACTAGGTCCCCTGTCACATCCTGCTCAATACAAGATTAAGCATATATAATCATAAAAATCATGTATCATCCATAAATCATAATTAACCATATGTTCCACATAACCATGATCATCCATGGATCTATGTGTCTCAATCCTGAATCACCATCCATGTCATACAACCATGCCCAAGCTAGGATACGAAAAGAGAAAACATCAATAATATGCTCTTAAACAAAATCATTTCTTATAGACACAAACATAGATATTATCATAAGCACACAACAACTAGGTGACCCAAACCAAGTCTATAGCATATAAGTGTGTACATAAGTTTGTCGTGCATAATATTATATCATTATATCAAAATCACCCTCTCTGAGTGTCATCAAAGTTATCTCACCAAGAAGGGACACTACATACTCCCCCTCTCGGGCTAAACTTGGCCCAAAGTTTTTCCTATAGTCATGAGATACTTAGCTATTTTTTATTCTCCTATCACTAAGGTGTTAACCTTATGTATATGTATTTGATATCTTTTTCTTCATGTCAAACCATAGTTTATTTTTTTCTAAATTCGAAGCAACTCCATGAACACCGAAACATACCATTCTTAATCAAGTAGAAAATATATCCATGCCATATTATGCATGTTTCTATATAAAATGCCAAATATTTCTGTATCAAAATCAACCATAAAATTTATAGTACCATATCAAAATACTATTTTCTGTAATTTATATGACATCTAATTAAGATATCTATAATAATTTTATATTCTACATGTTCTTATTTTCATAGTCTACATGAATCCTACATGTGTCATATTCTTGGTTCTATAGTACGGTGAGCTTTCCAAGCTATAAATAGCTCACACATCGGTTGTAAAAAAAAAACAATAATGGTCCATCCCATCTCACAATCAAATTTGCATACAAGAAGCATAAAATCATCCACATACAATTGCTAGTGAAACTATGCAACAAAACATGATGTCATATATAAAGCCCACTCTTACATCTCACTTAATTTATGTCTTCTCAATCCACATTTCCCCTTTTCATTCCATAAGACATTCTTGCAATCGAAATATTTAAGACCTGCCTATAGTTTTTACTAAATGCTTACTCTTTAGGAAAAATCACAATTTTTTTAAACTAACAAGCTAAGGTTCCATACAGTCCTCATTGACCCACTTTTGTATTATAAACCATTCCTTTAATTCTCATAATCTTCATTATTATTCACTTCTCTTACTTGAGAATCAATTATGAATGATTCAGTTAGAAGATATTCAATCAAAAAATAATTAAATATATCTTTTCGAAAGTGGCTTGTAATCGAGAACAACTTTCGTAATTATACAAATAGAATATCTATATTGTTAAATCTATCTTGATAACTATAAGTCAATTTGTTTTCCCACTATAAAATCACTCGTGATTTCTATTCAATAATGAATCAATCCATTTGGTTTCACGTCTTATTCCTTACTATTAATACAAGCACACAAAAAAAACAAGTTATGAAAACCATACATTTCTCAAATTATGAAGAATCTTGTTGATTTTAATTAAGATTTAGACTATCATAAAGACATTTCTAGCCTAAGGATAATTTTTTTTTACTACCTCTCAAAAGATTATAACCTTTTGCAGGATTACTAACTACTCATACAACTATACATCCAAGAACAAAAGTCCTAAATCCTTCAATCTCTTCCATTCCACATATAATACAATCATCTTAGGCTTCTAAATCATGCAAGAATTACAATTCATCAAAATGTGATCTCACTCTCCTTCAATTTCTCCCTCAAAATAAATATCTCTTATTGTAAAACAAGAACTCAACTAAGCTTTTCATTAATCACATACCTTTTTCTTTAAGTTCAAATAAAACAAAGTTCTCACCACATAAAATGTTTATCTTCTAAACATGTTATTCTCTTAACAATTTACAAGTTAATCAAATTCCAAGAAAGTAGTTCATCAAGTTCATAAACAATATGAATTTTGACTCGATCACCTAACTAGCAATAGTTTAGAGTAGTTAATGAGTTCAATCCTCATAATTTCTCTAATTAATTTGGTTAAATAGAATTCAACCAATATTCAACTGACAAAATAATTAAAGAGACTATTATGGATTTCATATACCTAATTTGTCTTGAGCCAATAGAAAAGATATTTCATCAACTTATCACAATAATATTTTTCTACATTTCAATCATTTGAAAATCATTTTAATTCTACCTAAATCCAACACATACAAAATAATTAAAATACTAGAGGATAGATACCTAGTTCACACTTGACTCCATATATCAAAATCAATTATTACAAACATTCTAAACCACCTAATGGTGTTCACTATACCAATCTTAGTATCTTCATTTGTAATAAAAATAAAATAATGGATTTAAATCTCAAGCAAATTCATGTTATGGATCTATATCCATTTAACTTTAATTACACGTAATCAATCCTCCTTAATCATGTCTATGAGATTTCATCATAATATTTTTGTTCACTCTAACCAGAAGAATTACTTAACTCATATATATATGTTAGTATGGATTCCACACCCATACATTTTCTCAAAGATATATTCTAGTATGGATTCCACACCCATACATCAACTCATATATATATATATATATATATATATATATATATGCTAGTATGGATTCCACACCCATACATAACTTAGGGAAAACATAACCTTCAAGTGTTCCTTCAAATGGCTTCCACAACCCTTCATGCACTAGTCATTTAAGCCTCTTGTTTATTAGGAAGGTCATACCTCAACCTAGTATTTGAGTAATTTCAAGTTATTTGATGCATAAAGTCAACCCAAACTACACAAAATCATGTCAAATAAATCATAGGAATTCCATTCTTACTCATTAAGAATGTATTCCCAAATCATATTTTAACACAACAAATTAATGCACATACATTACTCTTGAATCTACATTCACAGTTAAAAGTGACATCCTTCAAGGTAGCTTCTGTTGAGTTTCCATTAGTGTAGGTAAGAAAAGAATCAAAATTAACATGACGAACTCAATCATCATGTTAATTGAATCTTTTCCTTACACTTGTTACACATTCCCAAAGAATACACACCAAGACCATCATACTATAGTTTATATTAGGCTAATATTTTTCTTGGTAGATACAATTTCAACTAGTAGAGATGACTAGTAGGCCCATATCACATTGATAATGATGCATTAAAAATATATGCAACCATGCATCCACTCCACATATCTCACTCACCCATTGAAAATCAAACCATTCACATGCTTGGGTTTAACCCCAACTTCTCAAGCACATCCTTTCCCAACATGTCTTTAAGTCCTTTATCATATTTCTTATAATTTGTCTTAACAAAAATATAAAGGAATATAAGAAGACATTTCTTTTCTTTCACGAGTTTCTAGATGACATAATAATAATAATATCCTTTATGCAACCAATATGCTTCAAAGTCAACATACACAATAATTCAACATGCATGCAAAATAACCATTCATGCATCAACCTAAAAGCAAACATGTCAGCCAATTAGGCCCTAGTGTTTTAACCTAGCTCTGATACCATATGTAAGGTCCCACCTTACCAACCATCAATATTATAGAGAAGTAAAGGTCACATTGAATACTATTACTCAATTTTATTTTATTTTACTCTTAGTATGACTAACTTAGCTATCATGTAATCATGTTCCTTCAGTGATTTCAATGTAAGAATATAACACGAGAAGTTGGGGATAACTTTCTCTTAATGTCACAAAATATATTGACCCAACAAAATTTCCAAATTCATCAATTAAAATTCCCAATCTCAATTATTAAGCTAATGCTTCAATCGTGAGAATTGTACAATGAATGTTGCAGCAAGAGAAACTGATGTTACCAATTCAGAAGCATATTATTCTTCAAAATATGTCGAGTAAAACAATGGACCTGCATAAATTGGGCACAAGTAGTTGTTTTCTATAGTAATTGAAGCACAAGAATGCACCCATGAATACATGAAGCTCATATGCGATTTATTATGCAAATTTGCACAAATTCCTATAAAATTAGTCATTGTAAAATTGTTTCCAGCAACAACCTTTTTTTAAATGAAAGCTTTAGATAATAAAAGTAACAATTGTTTTATTCTCTATTCACACTTCAACAACTTATTAAATTCATTTTCACATTCATAGAAAAACTTGTAGACATAGGAAGCTACATCCATATTCATAAATTTTCTAGTGCATAAAAGCTACAATAAGTAGGACATTTACCCTAACAATTTGAATGCACAAAAACTACATCCATTGAAGTTTTGACAAACACTTTGCAAGCATGCAATCTAAAAACTACACCCATTGAGGACTTCTGAAAAACGCTTTGCAAGCATGCAATCTATAGCCATTGAGACCTTTTAACAAACACTTTGAAAACATGAAATCTACAACCATTAAGGCATTTTGTCAAACACTTGGAAGCCACAATCTCTTAAGGAAAATTGACATAAATATAAGATTCTCCCTCAACCTGTTTAAATCATAAAATTTATATATTAATTCTTCAAATGACAAAATATTAAAACAATGACTAAATCATCTTATTCTTTCACCCAAAACTTGGCAACAGACACACCCAGTTGGTTGCAGCAATCTGCAAAATCGCTCAGATTTACGATCTAGGTTTTGAAGTGTTTTTTTGGAATCAAATTAGGGGTTACAAGTCCTAATGACACATATACCCCCCGATGTTGTCCTGAATCGGTACGAAACCATGCAAAAGGTTCATGTTTAAAAACTAGCAAATATGTTGATTCCAGGAATTTCATTTACAATTTTTGTCAAACAGATGGCATGCAAGATTGAATCTACAACTATGCAAAACAAATAACAAATATAATTAAATTATAATTACTTATGTATTGTCTAAATACCTTTCAAATTGTTTCATCCACTATAAGTGAATTGAAGGGCTTCGAGATTCATTAAACATTATTTTCATTCAATCATTTCTACAAACCCATGGCAAGCATCTTGAACTATTGCAATACATAATGATTGAAACTTACCTCAATGATTCTCTTTAAAACTCGTCTTCCATCTTGTTTCTTTTTTAACATTTTTATTTCAACGACTGATCTAGTGAATCCTCTTGGTATATTTTAGATATGCATCCATTTCCTGCTCTGGTAGGTTGCAAGTTAACACTTATTCATGCATAATGATAAAAATAACAATAACATTTCTCATTCCCGGATTTTGACAAACACTTTGTAAAATATCCCGAAACCCTTTCTAAAACATGTTTGCAATTACATGAAATAGAACCGTAACTCATGAACTCTTACCCAAGTCCTTTGGAATTTCTTTATTGCCATTACCTTCAACGATATTTGTCTTTCCTTTCTCAAATGCTACAATACCAATGTTAGTACAATAGAATACACCAATAATAATTCCATAACATCTTGAGATCTAAACATCCATTCATATCGACCACTCTTAGTCTTCATTTTCAAGTATCCAATAAGATTCCAAATAACATAAGCTTAAACCAAATAAAAATCTTACAACAATTTAAATTTCTACATTTTATTTTATGCTAAAGCTATACTATAATTTTAGGACAATAAAAATTATCCCTGAAGAGATATTCAACTCCAATCATTGAGAATATGATCCATCTTTGATCCCTTAACCAATTCATTTGAACCATCCGATTTTCCACCCAACCATATCCCCTAGAACCCCCGAGCTGTAAGAGCTCACAAACAATACCAAAATATAGCAGTAGAGAGATATCCAAGGCAAGTTGAGGAAGATAAGTTTCACTTCCTCCCAAGACCACCCATGATCAGCTCCACCAGGTAGAGCTACTTAGTAATTTAGTTTAGGAATTTCAAATTCATTTCGAAAGCAATTTGCTACTCTCCAAGTCTCTTACTCTCATAATATTTTTCAAATCTCTCCAACTCTTGGTATCACAATGCACCTCCCTCTCCCTCAAAGTGAGAACACATGAGACACATATATAGGAGGAGCAACAAATTCTTGTCATAAAGGAGGAGTAATATGCATGCCTTGTATTCCATTTAGAGGAGTGTAACTCATGCCATTAAGGAAAGGTGTGCATGCCTTAGTTAAGGAGAGTGTAACTTATCCATTAAAGAAAGTGCAAGAGGAATCTTTTATGGCATGTCTTTAATGAGTGTAAGAGGAATATGCCATTCTTTGATGAGTGCATAAAATAGAGTGTAATGTATTATTAAAAGAGAGAGATTTACATAGAGCCATGAAAGTCATCATGGAGAGAGGTGTGAAGTGATTGAGGAGATGAATGTGACTTGTAATTCCCTTTTAATAATAATATCATAGTCTCATAAAATATAATAATAATATTAATGATATTGAGGATTAATTCGAGATTGAACTATTAGGATTGATTAATGATAAGTTAAGTGATTTTCATTCAACTATACTTGATTGCCAATTTATGCAAGGTGAATTACTATTTTTGGAAAGTCATGCTTGAGATGCTATACATGACTTTCTATTTATAGAAAGTCACTCTAGGATTGTTAGAAAAGAGGTTTTATTAAGGAAATTCATCACTAAGATGCCCATGAGTGGTATTTTTCTTCAAAAGAATATGGATTCTGCACCCCTATTGCATGCATCTTCGTGCCTTAGTAGATTGAGGACTCTGCGCCCTTATCTACTCTAAAGATCCAAGATTCCACACCTTGATCTTTTAAATATTCAGGACTCCACGCCTTAAACATTTTAGTATAGTACAAGACTCCATGTCTTTATCTTTCATGGATTTAGGACTTTGTGCCCTAATTTCCATGGCTTCTCATCTACTCTGCTTTGAAACTCCACGCTTCACCGTAAGGCACTGATTGTGAGCTCATACCCATTTGATGGTTCGTTGGTAAGGCCTTGTTCTAAGATTTGCACACATCAAAATCTCATAGATCAAAGGAATTAATGAATTTCATAATTCATTTATTCACATTTTACCAAAGATTGTGCATGACTTCCACAAGCATTTTGGTTCTAGAGAAATGACTTCCGCAGCCATTTAAAATTTGAACATCCTTGTTTGAAAATAACCATGTTCCATGTCACATCTTTCTCAATACAAGATTAAGCATATAAAATCATAAAAATCATGTATCATGACTTCCACAGTCATTTATAATTTGAGCATCCTTGTTTGCAAATAACCAGGTCCCCTGTCACATCCTGCTCAATACAAGATTAAGCATATATAATCATAAAAATCATGTATCATGACTTCCACAGTCATTATAATTTGAGCATCCTTGTTTGCAAATAACTATGTCCCTTGTCACATCCTACTCAATATAAGATTCAGCATATATAATCATAAAAATCATGTATCATCCATAAATCATAATTAACCATATGTTCCACATAACCATGATCATCCATGGATCTATGTGTCTCAATCCTGAATCACCATCCATGTCATACATCCATGCCCAAGCTAGGATACGAAAAGATAAAACATTGATAATATGCTCTTAACCAAAATCAATTATTATACACACAACCATAGATATTATCCTAAGCACACAACAACTAGGTGACCCAAACCAAGTCTATAACATATAAGTGTGTACATAAGTCTGTCATGCATGATATTATATTACTATATCAAAATCACCCTCTCTAAGTGTCATCAAAGTGATCTCACCAAGAAGGGACACTATAACCATCAATATTACACTAAGGCTGACTCAAAATGCGATATTATTTTATTTTAAGTTTAAGTTTTTAAGACGTAAAAGTTAATGCAAAGTCATATATCTATATTTTTATTTTTAGTTTTTATTGGTATTCTTTACACTACACACTAATTTTTATTAAATAACTAACCCATGGTAATATTAAACTTCTCATTAAAGCTACAGGGTCATGGTTCGTCAAGATCCAAAACTTACAACCACAAGTCTTAAAATCACAATTAAATGATAAAGTCTTTAGTGGGATAAATAATATCAATCTTTACAAACCACAATTTCCAATAAGCTAATTATTCATTCTATTGCAATTAAAAGTGTTTAAGAGTGACCGAGATAATTCAACTTCTAAAGAAGTGGTTTCAAATTATTATGAATTCATATGTGAGCTAACAATTACAACAATTCACCTACCCAGTTTGCGTTACATGGATTTTTAATTCAATGGAATCATCATGCTTATTCTTGAGATATTTCCATAAACACCTTGGTTGCAAATCCTAAATTCACTTAGTCATATTTATAGACGAATCGTAGATGTAATTAGCTACAACCATTGAAGCATTATGTCAAATAGTTTGCAAGCATGAAATGTACAACCATTGAGGCATTTTGTCAAACACTTACAACCATAACCCTTAAGGCGATTTCACCACAATTAACTAACATGAATCTAAGATTACATAACTTCTTTTTCATTGTCAGTAATGCCAATAAGTGAACCTAATACATAAGTAGAACTGTCATCCATCTTCATTGCTGCATATACAAAAATTTAGGCACATAAATGACTATAAATATTTAAGAATTTTTACAAATAGCTCGCAGCGATGTAGCTACAGCCATTGGAGAATTTTGAACAACGGTTAGCAGTCACAAAACAAGCTGCTAACTATTAAACTATCAAACAAGCAGTCACAAGTTATTTAAACTATCAATGTATTAACCATTGAGACTTTAAAATAAGAATTCCAAGTTTATATAATAGACTGGTTTCATAAATAGAGATTACCAGGTAAATCACAGCTAAAAAAAAGACAACAAAACAAACCACCAGGCAGCAACAACAAATCTGTAAAATATAGCAGATTAAAGAACCAGATTTTGAAACTTTGTTTTTTGAAATCAAAGTTGGGGTGACATGGTCATAAGGTACAGATACCCCCTGAAGTTAAAATGAATCAAAACAGAAATGCCCAGAAACGCGATTATTTAAAACCACAACCAAAAACAAATTCCTACTATCTCATTTATCACTTTTGTCAAACATATAATGTGCAAACTTATCTACAACTGTAAAAAGAGAAGGAAAAACCAAATTTATGCTATTAATATGTTTTCATAAAACTCATGGTAGATGAATGCTTAAGCCATTAAGACATGATGCAAATCAACTTGCAATGAAACTGTACAAACAAAACTTACATAAAATAAACTATAGTTATTGCAAAATTCCTTCAACATTTAGTGTGCAACATTTGATATACATCTAAGTTTCAGTAAAAAACCAAATAAGCAAAAGCCATGTAATGAACTACAAAAAAAACACAATATAATGTTGTCAACATACCCGGCAGTGAATTTTTACAACTCAAAAAAATGGGAGTATGCTCCAACTCCAATATCCTTACCAATCGCATTGTGAACCACCCTCTCAACCATATCTAGGAAGAACTTCTCCCCCTGGAACCCCTGAGCTGCAAAAGCTCACAAGCAGTACCAAAAGACAACAATAGAGAGATTTGCAAGGCAAACTAAGGAAGCAAATTTTCACTTCCTCTCAATACCACTCATGGCCAACCTCAATAGCTAGAGATCTTAGGATTTTAGTAAGAATTTCAGATTTATTTTGGAAATAATTGGCTACTCTCCATATCTCTCCCTCTCACTATTTTCCTCAAGTCTCTTCCACTCTTGGCATCATAATCCACCCCCAAGTGAGAATACATGAGACTCATATATAGGAGGAGCAACCAATTCTTGTCATAAAGGAGGAGTAATGTGCATGCATTGGATTCCATTTAGAGGAGTGTAACTTATGTCATTAGGGAAAGGTAAGCATGCCTTAGTTAAGGAGAGTGTAACATATGCATTAAAGAGAGCGTAAGAGGAATATTTTATGACATATTTTTAATGAGTGAAAATGAATATGCTATTCTTTGATGAGTGCATAAAATATAGTGTAATGTATTATTTAAAAGAGAGAGAGAGAGTTACATAAAGGCATGAGAGTCATGAAGGAGATGTGTGAATTGATTGAGGAGATAAATTTGACTTGTAATTCATTTTTAACAATAATATCACAGTCTCATAAAAAATAATAATATTAATAATATTGAGGATTCAATCAAGATTGAACTACCAGGATTGATTAACTATAAGTTAAGTCGTTTTTCTTCAACTCTTCTTGATTACCAATTTATGCAAGGTGATTTACTATTTTTGGAATGTCATGCTTGAGATGTTGGACATGACTTTCTATTTTTATAAAGTCATTCCAGAATTGTGATAATGAAATTTTATTTAAGGAAATTAATCCATGAGTGGTATTTTTCTTCTGGAGAATAGGGATTTTGCACCCTATTTCATGCATCTTCGTGCCTTAGTAGATTGAGGACTCCGCACCTTGATCTACTCCAAAGATCCAAGATTCCGTTGAAAATAGCAACAAGAAATGATAAAAATAGAATCCAAAATATTCCAATTTTAATTTGTCCTTGAATTAAAATTGTGAATTAAAATCGAATTTAGTCTCACCAGCTGCTTGAAAAATAGTTAATTAATTCATTATGGATTAATTAGTTAGAGAAATTCAAGTTAGAAGTCTCTCTGAAGTCATGCAAGAGTTATCCCTTAAATTAAGGAGATTATCCCTTAATTAAGGAGATCGTTTAAGTTATATTTGAGTTGTAATTATTTAGCTCACTTTACTGAGTTAAGTCCAGTTAAATTAGTTCCATACTGTTTGAGGAACTAATAATGAGTTATCAGTCAGTTGATGCATGCATGCACTCAACAAGTGTACTCCAGATAACTGAAGATTCTCTCATCAGAAACTCATGCATGTCTATTCAGAGAAAGATCCAGTTGAGCTAAATGTCAAGGACATGTTACTATCAGTTGCATGTGTTTTCCTATAAAGGAAACTCATCCATGCAGTCAAGAAAAGGTTCCTTGAGGATTGCGCAGTTCTGACAGTGTGTAAGAGCAATGTGTGAGAGCAGTGTTACAATGGGTGAAGGAGATCATCCCAGCGGTAACTGCGCAAGGAAATAGGAGCTTGGAGGGCAGAGGAGAAGGCTTGTGAGAAGCTTTGATTGCCTATGAGCATTCAGGATGATTTTACTGAGAGCTGGCTAGCTGTGAGAGCTAAGGCTTTGTATAATTCTGATGTATTTCCACCTTGTATGATAATACAGATAGTGGGGTTTTTAGCTGAGGCTTTCCCCTGAGTATTTTCTGTGTTTCATGTGCATTGATTCTTCTTCTTATGGTTATATGTGTTCAGCTCTGATTCAGCTCAATCTTTAAGCTTTTGCAAAGCAAATTGATAGTAAAAGTAGATTATAACATTTTGCTTTGGTATATTGCATTATCGGGTTAATCTACAGTCAAATTTTCTACACAGATCTCAGAGGTAGATTTGTAGAGAATTTGCAGGAAATTCTACAAATTCCACAACTTGACCTTTTTAAATATTCAAGACTCTACACCCTAAATATACAAGACTCCACGTCTTTATCTTTCTTGGATTTAGGACTTCATACCCTAATTTCCATGCCCTCTCATCTACTGTGCTTTGAAACTTTGCGTTTCTCCTTATGGTACCGATTGCGAGCTTTTACCCATCTGATGGTTTGCTGATAAGGCCTTGTTCAAAGACCTACACATATTACAATATCATAGATCAAAGTAATCAAACGAATTTCATAATGAAATTAACTTAATCACATTTTACCGAGAATGATGCATGACTTCCACAATCATTTTGAAGAAATTACTTCCATAGTCATTCATAATTGAACATCCTTGTTGGAAAATGACTAGGTACCCTACCACATCCTGCTTAGTACAATATTAGACATATATAATCACACAAATCATGTATCATCCATAAATCATAATTAACCATCTATTCCACATAACCATGAGCATCCATGGGTCTATGTGTCTCAATCTTGGATCACCATCCATGTCATACACCTGCTTCATAAATCAGATGAAAAAAGAGAAACATATGTATAACATTTACTTAATCAAAACCATCTAATACAGATAATCAAAGATACCACACATAAGAGGAAATATAACTATATAAAACATTGTTCCCCAATCTAGTGATCAATCTGCCATACATAAACATAAAAGGAAATATAACTATGTATATAAAACATTATTCCTCAATCAAGTGATCAATCTGTCATATATATAACTCATCAAAAATCACCCTTGATAGGAGTGAAAAAACTATACTAGGAAAAAAATAGAACACTACAAGGTTGGTATATGCTACAAGGCTTGAACAACAACATTAAGAGAAGGTTCTAAAATTAAAGGATGATAAAGGTTGGCTCACCATTATTTGTAGTATTCATCTCCATATCAGTGGCACAAAGAACATCTTAAAGGACAAAGCACTCAACATATCAATGATACACTTCAAACCTGAGGTATGCAACATGTTGATTCAATTGTGTTATTATTGATATTGTCATATTTGAAGATTGGGACATCATTGTACACCTGGAACATACATGCAACAATGTGAGGGTCGATCCTTGATTTTTCATGATATACGAATTATCTTTGGTTGTTTCTACTAGGGTTTGAAATTGGCATTGTTATGCAACATTTTGGAGAGCGGAGATTGTATCATCTAATGATGTATGACTGTTTATGAGCCTATACTTGTTATTGATGGTTATATCTAGATATTGAGGGTTTGTCAGTTATAGATGGTGTTTGAGCAGAGCTGATATGATTGATGAGCAGATATTGTATTGTAGTTCCTTTTGTATTGATATAGAGCATAGGTGGATCCAATCTGAAAATTTTGAAACATAGGCTATTGTGGTGAATTGAAGGGTGGCATGGTAGTACAAGACGGGAGAGTGGAGTCTCTTTCAAGTTAGAGCTTGAGAACACTTCAGGGCGACAGGGTGGTGCTAGGGTAGGTTGGATCTTGTGTGGGGTGTTGGAGCATCCTTTCAATTAGAGCTAATAAAGCTAGGGCGTTGGAGTGTCCTTCCAGTTGGAGTTGCTAAACTAAGGCATTGGAGCATCCTTCCAATTGGAGCTGGTAAACTAGGGCATTGGAGTGCCCTTCTAGTTGGAGTTGGTAAATCAAGGCATTGGAGCGTCCTTCAGGTTGGAGGCTCCTTCGATTGATGCTGTAAATATTGGAAATTAGAACTTCCTAACTTGAAAGAGACTCCACTCCCTTGTGTACTATCTTGATATCATGCATTGTTGAATGATATTGTTTACTATTGATATAATGTGATAATGATTTATGTTTTTTTTTCACCTTGGAAAACATCGTAATTTTATTCATAAAGACAAAATTACATGTTGTAGATGCTAAAAGCATATGCATATGGTTCCTTGTTTTCATAGAAAACATACAAAGAAAAAAAGCAAAATATAAAAAACTAGTCTTTTCTCCCTTTCTTTTTTTCCACCTTTCACCAACCTCCAGTGTTGGGAGTGGCGGTTACAATGGATAGTTGATTTTCATTTGTACTTATGAGAGAGTCCTTGTCAGAATCAGATCCTTTTGATGCATGAGTTCGCTTGTTACCAGATATTTCCATTAGTTGGGATTCTTGTTGCTACAAAGGGTTGTTGGGTTCTTTGTCCTCCCTTAGTGTGCTGTTTTGGGCCTCTTGTACATCCATTTCTGCCTTATATTCTGCTGTTTCTGCTTCTTCTTTCAAAGGGGCTATATATTGCCATCCTTTTGGCTTTTTTTGTTGCTTCTTGTTCCATTTGGGGGTTTGTTTTGCTTGTGGACATGCACTATGGAGGTGGCCAGTTTGTAGACATCCATGGCATCAGAAAGCTGTATTTTCATAATCTAAAGGTTGAGTCCACTGTGTATTATTGAAATTCAAAGTGATGCTGTCTGGTAGTCCCTGGCTGAGATCTACTTCAACGCATATCCTAGCAAATGAAAATATTCCCCTTGTAATTTTGTCCCCGTCAATCTTAAGGAACTCTCCCAGGGAGTTCCCTATGGCTATTAAAACATTATGGTGCCAAAAGTGTAATGGGAGGTTGTGCAGCCTGACCCAAATTGGCATCTTTGTTACCACCTTTGTGTTGGCATCGAATTCTGGAAACCAAGGGGTCATGAAGAGTCTTGCAATACCCTAGAACCATGGTCCCTTGTTGAGGACATGTTCCCTTTCTTGTACTGTTGTGAATCTGACTATAAAAAACCCCTTGGGGCATAAATATATTTCACAATTTAGTGACCCTGCAACATATATCCATTGTTGCAAAACATCAGATTTAAGCCAAAAACCATTAAATCTGCATATACTTGCTTTGGAATAGAGATTTTTGTACAAATCATTTACCTCAGGCATTGCGATGGTGAGAGCGAGATTCTCATATTTTTGTTCTATAATGTAGGGCCCTGGTAGCTCGGGCAGTAGTGCTGGTTTGGTTTGTGCTTTGACCTTTCCTTTGACTGCATCCTTAAAAGAGCCTACGCTCTTTGAGTTAGTTCCAGAGCATCCACCCCTCAGTTGCAGGTTGATCACGATGGTCGAGCCTGTGGCAATTCCATAATCTTGAAGTGAGTGGTTATCCTGTAAACTAAGACTTGAAAAGATCAGATTTTGCCTGCATGCTGGTATACCGAGGTGGTTCTGGATTTTATACTTTAAATCCTGGATCCTCCTCCCCTTCCAGATCCTCCAGCAAAGATGCCTGCCTTCCAGGGTTTTGATGAAAATTTGTATCAGGTCTGCCTCTGTAGAGTGTGGGTCTATCTGAGGAAGGGCTCAATCTGTTGCCCATGTGCCCGGATTTGACAGATCTAGGCATATTAGTGCTCTATCTAGGTCATGCTTCGCCAGGTTTGGGCTATCTAATGGTTCTGTGCATGTTAATGCTTTGTCTGGTTCTTGTTTTAGCCTATCTAGGCTATTATGCTCGACGATGTTCGTTTTCATGTACCTTCTTGCGGGATCCAGGAGTCCTCCTGGGTGTGGTACTTCCCATTCCAGTGTTGTGTTTATATGGATCTTGCCATCGCAGGGATCCTGTTTTAGTTTGGGTGGTAGATCTGAGTGGAGAGCCCCCTGACGGTAGCCCCATACCCGCTCCTGCACTGCCGTGACCGTCGAGTCTGCTAGCTGATAGAAAACAACGGAAGGAGGTTTGCAGGCAGCCGGATCTAGCCAGTGTTTGAGCCGATCTGCCATCTGACTGCCCTTAACGAAGATCCCCAGTCCTGATTTGTAAGGAATGCCTCGTTTCAGGTGGGGAGAGGTTGTCCATGGCCTTTGCAGAGATCGATATGCTTATGGAAGTTCAAATGCTAGTGCACAATGCCGCCAAACAATTTGCTGCTTTACCGCCTCGTCCTGTACAGCTTCTGATAGTCCGCATACTCCATTATTGCCCAGATCGATGGGTTTGGGAGTGGCGTCGGCGTGAACAACGTTTTCAGATATTTTTGCAATTCCTCGGTCGCCATATTTTAGCTTCCATCTCACTGTCTCTGTTGAGCAGACCCAAGCACAGTAGCCCTCACATATTAACTCGCAGGTGCTTTGTGACCCTTTGTCTGAAGCAGAAAGGACCCAATACATAAGTTTGATTGAGAAAACAAGGCCTCCACCATTCTTGAACTCTTTTGGGGATTCAATCAGGGCTTTCGGTCGTTTCCAGCGAAGGTCCCGAAGGTACGAGCTAATGCCATCCATCAAGGTAACCAAGGCCGGCCCGTGGCCATGAGTAAGGTTGCCAAAGGTTGCTTTGCCGCAGACTACCAGTGTGGCGGTGACCTACTTAGCTTCTGAAAGCTAACAAATCCTAGCTGCACATGCCATCTCCGCCCCTTTTTGATCCCACTGTTCTCACACCTCCCATTCATGATTTATGTTTGACCTAATGCTAATGTAAATTTAATGCTCTAAAAATTAAAAATCAACTAATTAAATGTAAATACTAATTCACTCACCTTCCATATTTAATAACAAAAATACTTTAGAAATAAAGAATCAACACTTAAACTATTCTTTAAAATTTATTTTTTAATTAAATTTATATTATTATTCTTTAATACAAATTTTCATTTATAAACACTATAACATTTTTAAATACTCTCAAACTCATATTTGATCCTAAACCTAGCCGAAGTCGCCCTACACTAAATCGAAATCGAAACCTTTCACTTAATATTAATGAAAATTAAAACATCATATGGCACAAACAAACCTGACTTGAAATTTCTATTAAATTCATAGAGCATAAACCTCAAACCCGAATACCGATAATAATGATAAACTGGCACGAACAAACCTCGAAGTTGAAAATTTGTATGACATTCGTATGGTATAAACTTCCCGTGGAGCCGAGCAGAGAACGCAGAGGCCAATCAGGGAAGCACTAAATTGAAAATGGCTTCAAAATCAGCAGCTAAGGCAGGAGCGAAAGCGAGTAAGGTATTAGGATGGAGGGAAAAGCTGGAAAAATACAAAGGCGAATTATCTAAAGGAGTGTGGGGATACTTTGAGAAGGGCCACTGGCAACCCCTCGCTATCAGTGCCCGCAACCGCGCGCATTTGAGAAGAGAGGTTCTCTTAGCAGGAGAGTAAGAAAATATAGAACTTATACGCTTCTCTGCACATGTAAATATGCCCACACATTTATATATTTTGTGTATATACCGTATATATGCCTTTTCGTTTGTTACAGGGATTGGCCCTACGATCCACCCAGAAAGGAAATGAGAAACAAGATGAAGGGTCACAAATGCGACAGAGTCGCCGCCGAAAAGTAAGTTTATTTGTATGTATTGTGTGAATATTTGTGGTATTAGAGGTCATGGGTTCTATTCTCTTGAAGTCACGCGAGTCATCTGTGTTTGGAAATGTAGTTGACATTGCATATCCAGTACTTATTTGTATGCCGTTTTTGGTGTGTAGGAGGGCTAATACGGCGGAACTCATGAAGAAAATGCCTCAGATGTTACTTGACTACAAGGTAATCCTAAAGCACATATATGTTTTGCAATGCAAATTAACATGACAAAACGTTTGATCATTAACTTCAATGCTCTGTCAGCTATGGGCAATTGTTTTTACATATAGTTCAATTAAAACAGATTTCAGACTTGGGACTATTTTCTTCACTTTGGCTACAAAGAAGATTTTTATTGCCAGTTATGACCACTGGTGGACATAAGTCAGAATTGAATTTTAATTGCACTGCCCATTGTTAGAATAGTGTAGCTGGTAAACATCTGTAACCGAACCTGCTGATTGCATTTAGGTGGATTTTGATTTTGCTGGTCCCCATTTCATAACATAATCCCTCAACCCATTCCCTTCATGGCAACGCCCATTGATCTGAATAGTGTAGCTGGTTATATCCTGAACTGAATGCCCCATCCGTAGCATTTCTCAGAGTACCCGATCTGCTTCGTTCGATCTCCCAGTTTTGAACAGGTTTTCTGATTTTGCCATGAAAGGTGGACTTAAGTGCGAAACCCTTTTTAATCATCTCCATGCTGCTGGAGATAAGATAAGATACGTTAATTTTATTAATGTACACATATGACCAAAGCGAAGGTTAATTGGACTCGTAAGTACAATCAGTAGTGGCAAACTTTAGGAGTGTCAAAGAAACCCCTAAAAGCTAGATCCTAAAAGGTAAAGCATAAGCTAAAAGCGCCAAACTGCTGAGAGATAGAGGTAAGTAGGAACATAACCTAGAAACAACAAGATAAAAGGCTAAAAGTGACAAGATTACAAGATTAAAGGCTACATATCATTGGAAGCAGATGCATAATGTGAGGGAGAGGGGTAATCCTGCACCCATAAAGGGGGAAGAACATGGAAAAGTATCTGCATGATCATTGACCATGGAGGTGGTGTCAATTCACTGTCTGACAATATTCCAGAGGGGGGGTGTCCAGGTCTGATAGGGACGGACTGTGAAACCCTGGGAGGAACTCTGGAATGATCTGCTTCTAGTCTCCTAACACAAGAACCTGGTGATGACTGCCTGGTGCCTAGAAGGGCGGGGAAGGGTGCACAACTAGCCCATGCCAAGAGCTGATGAGAATCTCTTATATGTTGTAAATGTGTCTCTAATAAGAGCACTCCAGGTTATGTAAAAGGGTGGAGATTCAAAAGTGAGATGTTAGAGTCATGGACCGTACATAGTAGCAAAAAAATCCCATGACCTTCATATTGGGGGACATTATTGAAAAGAAAAATAATTGCAATATTGGCAATAGTGGCAGCAAGGATAAGAATGACAGTTAAAAGAATGATAAGAAACTGATTGGAAGGATCCCTTTGGGTTTAATATTCATCAACCTTAGTGCATTTCTCAAATTTATGTATAAAGATGAAATCAAAAGAGGTCCTTCCAAATGCTTGATCCTCTATCTTGGGTGTAATGTATATGAGATAAACAATGGGAGATAATCTAGGTCATGTTTCTCAACTAGTGTTAAAAACACTAGGATACAATATCTAATTCTATTCTAGATAGGCTTGAAGAGTTGAGACAAAAGATATAGAAGACTAAACACAATTTTTATGATATGTCCAAATGGTGGAACTAAACTTGACAACCACAACAATTGCACCGGTTTACATGTTGAAATATATTTCAACAAATGTTATCTCTAAAGATGAAGTAAAGTTGCAAATAACAAATGAAGATCTGCTAATAGATTTTCTGTCTTGCCATGGCCTTTGGCAAGAAAATGTGAAAGGCCTTTGGCAAGAAAATGTGAAATATAAACCCGCATGTTACCATTTCAAATGCTAAGGCAATGCAAGTTTTCAGTCACCTTTTTTGCCTAACTAACAATATTACATAATACAAATACATATTTACCATTGTCCTAGAAATTTGACTAACCATGTAGTAATGTTATGAGTAAAAATTGCCCAATTGAAGCTTGATAAGAAAGACCATTCAAGATAAGTTTTGCCGTGTATAGATAGTGATTTTAGTCATACTTTGAATGTTCTTAGCTCGCTAGGACGTCATCAAATAGCATAAGCCATCATGGTTGTCAAGATGGGTTCAAGTTACATGCCATTAAGTGCCAAATGGTATCCCACCTTTTAATGGGTGGTGGATGATCGGAAAGCGAAAAGAAAGCATCTTCAAAATACATGTTCACATTGATGAAAGTTACAAGACGGATTTTATGAAGTAGATACTAGATACATATCAAAATTTGCATTTGCTTGTGACCTTGTGTGACATATGAAATAGTTGTAGAAGATGTATATCTCATTGCAATGGGTACCATCAATTCTACTTGCCTTATCAAGCATCAAAGAATGAATTGAGATTCATTAAGAGCCAATCAGGGAAGAGAATCCATATTTGTGACATGATCTTCACAAATGGCATCATTGTGCAAAGCTTGTTTGCATGAATAGGGTTGGATTTTTTTTGGCAAAGATCATGACCCTGACAACCACAAAGTAGGATGTGTTGCTACAAATCTAGCAAGGGTCCTATGAGGGGTATCTAAGGTACAACTACTAGACCAAATTACAAAAATGGGACAAAGACCCACTGTCAGCTCAGTCAGTGTCCCCTGCACTTTATGGAATTTTATCGATGGGAGGAGTCTCGGTATGAGGGAAATCACCAATAATGATAGGATCAATGATAAGGTATGATGTGATTTCCAAGGCCCATTCAAAGGAGAGGCTCAATTAGGGTTCAATGCTTCAAGAGAAGCTAAGGGCTCTCCAAGAAAGACCTATGAGGAAGACCAAGACCTAGGATTAGGGATATTTAAATAATGAGTATGCCTAGGATCAAGACTTCCAAGATGAGGCAAGACCTCTCTAGGGGCTTTGTAAGATAATCCTTCTTCAAATAGGTTTTTGCTCCACTAGAGGGACCTAGAAAGAAGCCCAAATGAGACCTAGGGTTTTTGAGTAATCATGGGAGGAAGTCCTCCAATATGATCACTAGGTCAAGCTTAGGATAGGAAAGGGTCAAGAATGATTGATTTCTCAAAGTTTTAAGTGCAAATGACCCTCAAGAAGACCACCAACCATAGACATTCAAGATAACTTCCAAAGATGCAACTAGGGCTTGAGTTTTCTCACAAACCAACCATGGGAATTGCTCCAAACTTGGAGGATCACTAGAGGAGACACCAGCGCAGTAGCCTATCCAAACGATTTTGCAAGATCACCCCTCTAATGCAATTTGTAGGTAGCCCTAGCTAGCCGTCTAGGGTAGGGGCCAAAATTTAGAAAAAAGGAGAAAAAGAGAAGGATAAGGAGGGTGACCACCAAATTTTCTTGGACTAGTGCCTTACCCTTGGGCTATGGAGTCTATGTGATTCAAAATTTGGCCGAAGTTGTCTTCAAGGAGGCTAAAAAGTGATGCCCTAGCACTTACTTTTCAACAATTACCCACCCAAGATCTATGGACTTTTATGGAAGAAAATCAGATTTCAATCCACTAGGAACATTCATCTACTTATTATTTAATGAGTAACATGCACAAATTTGCAATATAACAGTTTTGTTACAGTGATATTCAATAATTAGGGCACAAGAAGAACTAGCTAGTTGCAAAATTTCCACACATTAGACATTATTACATGGAAAAATCTTCAACAAAATCACTTACAAGATAACAAGAGATATATCCAATCCAAGATCAAGATAGCGACTCTAAGAAAGAACAAGACTTCAACTTCCAAATATATCGAAATGCATCAAAAGAGCTCCAATAGACATCCAAGAAAAGTGCAAAATTCTCAAGAGAGAGATATCCAAGTGTGATGATGATGTTTGATACAAATGAGGCTTAACTTTATTTATATGAGCCTCTTCTAATTCGAATTAGCCTAAGTGACAAGCCCACCAAATTACTCATAAGGTATAGAATAAACCATTCAAAATGAAGCTGAAATGATGAAGCAATGGTGTAGGAGGGCCGTTGGAAGGCCTAATCGAGTCCTCAAGGTGCCATGATGAAGAAGAGGGCTCCATTAATGATGGTCAAAGGGGGTGGCCCCTTGATCTCCAAGTAAAACATTATCTGGTGCTCCAAAGTGGCTCTGGGGCACAAGTAGTGGTCTCATGGGTCTCCTGGTGTAAAATAAGCCTGTAAATTGCTCCAAATGAGGGCACGGAAGATGGTGCTTGTCCTCCCATGTCTCAAGGATGAGACAAACCTCTTATGGGCCTCAGATCAATTGCCAAATCCTGTATACAATGCTAAGCCGACTAGGGGAACTACTGGTCCAAGTGCATCATCTCGCATATAATGTGGGGCAATGAACACTCTATTGAAGGTGCTGAGGCTGCCCATGGCATGAGATAATGCTCCGTCCCATGATGGAAACCGATGGCTCTCAATGCATCCCCTGACTCGATATGATCCTTTGGTGGGCTTAAGCCCCAGTTAAGTTGCCCAACCCATGATGAAATCACCTTCTAATCCTATATAAGATCCAATGCGTCTCCTCACATTTAGATACAATAATTCATTAGTGCAATTTAGTAAATAAGCTTGTTAATTAAGGGCATAAATGAGACTTAATAATGGGTTTCCCTTCCATATTTGGGGCTTTGAACATGTAATGGTGTTACCTCCCTAGGTAGGAGTAGTTAATGAACAACCCTATTAGGTGTTCCCAACCCCTAAAGGGAAAGACATATCCAAGGTACACCCTTCATATGGTAGGTGTCATGTGGAGAATGATGAGGTGGATGGAGACACAAGTGTCTCAAGGCTAAATGCCATGGGCTCAAGGGTGGTAATGATGAGGGATGTCCACATTTTTGGTTGTATGAATGTAGGAGGGAGCAATCGTGGTACATGAGTTACCCCGACCTTTGTTTTTCCACCATTCTTTAATTGCCTTTTGCCTTTTATTGGCTTTTTTTTTAATTTACTACTCGGGGCTCTAGGGGATGAGAGCATGATGTGTGTGATATAACAATGATTACCCCCTTGAGGTGATGTAGTTCATCGCCCACCAGGGGTTGGGACATACATGGGTTCCTTAATGATGTAAGGGGCTCTCATGGGGGCCTAAGGAACCAGGGTGATGGCTATAATGATAAGGGGTAGAGCTCATGTTTGGCTTTTGCCCACGTGCTAAATTTTATTGTCCTGACCATCTTTTGCATTTTGTGGTACATTTCCTTTTGTATGTGGGCATATGATTTTATCTTTTTTTAGCTGCATCAACCTTCGGGGCATCGTTCTAGGCTCGACCCAGACATGTGGACAAGGGGAGGGGGAGTACCAGAGCCTTGTGGACCCAGTGGTCATGTGGACCCAGAGAGGGAAGATGATGAAATAGGGCTTGTAATGTGCGGAGGGGAGTGAAAAATGTGAAACGGGAAAACAAGACTGTGCTACCAAAATCGGGGTTTCCCAAGTAGTGCCCATCCTAAAGCTGTAAGCCAGTAGGGGAGATCCCACAGGACTAGGGTTGAGGATTAACCCCCCAGTTAAGGTAAGGGAACAAGACTACAGTCAAACCCTTCCTCCTTCCAAGTCACCCAATAATCCATACCTAAGTGTGCCCAAGAAAAACAAGCATAAGCACCCAATTACATAATGAAAAATCATACCTTTAGGATTGGATGGCCCACCTTCAAACATACAATCTCAACAGATGGGCAAGGGGACATATGATTGGCTCAGGGAGCAAAGACATCTGGCACAACATCAACTACACTGGTGGTTGTCAGGGGTTGCCGGTTGCCAGCTGAAGACAAATATGGGGTTGCCCATTGGTGGTGGGTAACAAGATGATTACTCAAAGCCAACTATAAAGAAGATAACCTCTATTTTAGAGCATAGTTTTGAAAACCAACCTAGCTAACCGGTTACTGATCTAAGTGGCCGATTAGCAGGCCCACCGGTTGGAACCGGAGCAAAAACTTGGTTTAAGAGGCTGGATGGCGAGAAAATGGCCCTAACCAGTCCTAACTGATCGGTTTAGGACGGAATTGGCCGGTTTTGTCCTAAACCGGATGGTTACGGCCATGCCCACCGAAGCCCCACTTAGCGCCTTTCTCAATGAGGTTTAGGGGTTTTGGAGGGAAACTAAGGGTGCTTTCCCTCGAAAAACATCCTCTCCAAGCCTTTAAGAGGCCCCTCTCCCTCTCATTTGTCTCACACATCTGATTTGGAGTGTTTATGAGTGTTTGTGAGTTTGTTTGGGAGCTTGGAGAGTGTTGAGTTTTTGCTGGAGTAGTCATTTTGGAGTTGGAGTTGGAGCTATTTTGGAGATAGTTTGTAGCTGTCAGTGAAGTTGGCATCTTCAAGAGGAGGATAAGGAAGCTAGTTTGCATTTCCAGGTAAGGATTTTCACTTGAAAATTCCTCATTTGATTGCTGTCCATGAATTAAATTTTTTTATGTGTTATAAATTTATAAACTTCTCACTTCTATCATCTATGCTATCAAATCTCTAATTCTATGCTATCAACTTTTGTAGCTTGCATGTGCATTTGTTTTCCTAAAATTAGCTTTGGTTTCCATGTTGCTTAGCTGCAATTTTTTTTTTTTAAATGGCAGATTTCTTTGCAAATTGTAATTATTTCAAGCAAACATGGATCCAAAAGGAAAGGACAGTGCATGGGCTCATTGTGATGTAATTGATGGAAAAATTATATGCAAATTATGCCATAAATCTATTGGAGGTCGGAGGATTCTTAAATTGAAACAACACTTGGCTGGGGTAAGAGGCCAAGTAAAGCCATGTGATGCACCAAATGCAGTGTTAGGTCCTATTAGGGCAGAATACATTTCCAAGCTTGAAAAGTTTTATGAGGATAAGACTAGGGAGAAGGCCATCGAAGATGACATTGCAAGGAAGAGGGAATTATTAGAAGCCATGAAAGAGAGTGGGTATGATGATTATGAGATTCAAGACTCAACTTCTATCCCTTCCACCAATGACCCCTTTCACTATCTTCATCCTTCTTGTGGCCAACCATCAAAAGGAACAAAGAGAACAAACATCCAAAGTTTTTTCTCATCTTTTGCCAACATTGCCTCTTCTAATCCGACTTCCTTCTAGCCAAGTCGTCAACCCACTTTGGATCAACATTGGAAAAAACAATGCAAAGAAGCTTCTCATCAATACATTGCTAGATGGTGGTATGATTCAGATATCCCATTTAATGCTGCTCGCTCACCTTATTACCAAGCTATGTGGGACTCTGTTATAGCTGCAAGAAAAGGCTTCAAAGGCCCTAGTATGCATGACTTGAGAGGAGCTCTTTTGCAAAAAGAGATATCTTCCATTGATGAGTATTTGGTTGAGTTTAAAGATTCATGGCTCAAAACAGGTTGTTCCATTGTGTCAGATGGATGGACCGATGGAAAGAACCGCACTATCATTAATTTCCTTGTTACTTGCCCTCAAGGAACCATGTTTTTGAGATCAGTTGATGCATTTGATAAGGTGAAGGATGCAGCCCTTCTATTTGAGCTTTTGGATGACATTATTCAGGAAGTTGGGTAGCAGCATGTTGTGCAGGTCATCACCGATAATGCCTCAAACTACGTTCTTGTTGGAAAGATGCTTGAGTCCAAATATAAGACCATATTTTGGACTCCATGTGCTGCACATTGCATAGACCTCATGCTTGAGGACATAGGCAAAGTGGAGTGGGTAAAAAACACTGTAGAACATGCCAAGTGCATTATAAAATACATTTACAACCACTCATGGGTATTGAGCCTAATGAGGAAAAACACTGGGGGCAAAGAGCTTGTTAGGCCTGCAATTACGAGATTTGCAACTCACTTCCTCACGTTGCAATGTCTCAATGGTCAACATAAAAACTTGCAGAAAATGTTTTCTTCTGAAGATTGGTCTAAATCTCGGTGGCCTCGTAGACAAGATGGAAAAGACACCAAAAAGAAAGTGTCAGACAATTATTTTTGGAAAAGGTCTGTAGAGCTTGTGAAAATGACTGAGCCCCTTGTTAAGGTGCTAAGATGGATCAAGCAAAGGAGCAGATACGGGCAAATTACAAGGACAAGTTAGCTAAATATGGCCGTATATGGGAGATCATTGATAACAGATGGAACAATCAACATAAAAACCTGCAGAAAATGAATTTCGGTGGGCTCGTAGACAAGATGGAAAAGACACCAAAAAGAAAGTGTTAGACAATTATTTTTGGAAAAGGTCTGTAGAGCTTGTATCTGCTAAGGATGGTGGATGGGGAACAATTGGCCATGGGCTACATTTATGAGGCATGGATCAGGCAAAGGAGTAGATACAGGCAACTTATAAGGATAGGTTAGCTAAATATGGCCGTATATGGGAGATCATTGATAACAGATGGAACAATCGACTCATTGTCCTATACATGCAACTGGGTATTTTTTGAACCCAAAGTATCATTACAAAAACCGGCTAGGAGATCTGCATGATGGGGAGGTCAGAGCTGGATTGATTGCTTGGAGTGCATGGTCCCTACCCATGCAGACTAGTTGGAAATACATAGACAACTTACTGTTTTCACTATGGCAGGTGGTACCTTTGGCAAAAACTTGGCAAAGATGGCAAGAGATGTGGACCAACCAGGTAAGCAATTCCAATTTCCAATTTGTTTTTCTTTTCGAGTTAAAATTGTTTACATTCTTTAGAATTCAAATTATAAACTAAGTTACTAATTAATGTCTTTTTCTTTGCAACACATTGGTGGGAGTCATTTGGCAGCCAGTGTCCTCAATTGCAAAGGTTTGCAATTAGAGTCCTTAGTCAAACTTGCAGTGTTTTAGGTTGTGAGCGCAATTGGTTTGTTTTTGAGCGCATACACACGGATAAGAGAAACCATTTGGAACAAAAACGGTTAAATGATCTTGTTTTCGTGCAATACAACCTTCGACTGAGGAGGAACCAAATGATGAGCAAAACACCTGATCTAGATCCCATTGTGTTGGACGATATTGATCCAACATCAGAATGGGTGGAGGAGACTGAAGATCCTGTGTTTGAGGCTGATTTTGATATCGACATGGCTTTAGCGGGGGATGAAGTAGATTATATGGCGGCATCAGAACCAAGATCAATAGCGACATCAAGGAAAGGCAAAGAACCAATGGAAGGCACTAATCGTGCAGGTCGACAAACTTGTGCTTCCATTAGGTCCACTTCTATTGTTATTGGTGGCATTGATACTGAGGTTGTAGATTCGGCTGAGGCATCCTCAGACTCTAACCAGATGATGTCTATGTAACTCCTGATGATGACCCTATGGCTAGTAGTGGTGATGAACTTGATGATTGATCATGTGTACACTGTAGACTTGTAGCCAATGGCCTCATAGCTTGTAGCATTGTTTTTGGACTTTATAGGCCATTTAGAGCCTCATTGCTTATGTATTTTGCTATTTTGTTGATGATATGTATTGCACTTGGTGCCATTTTGATATATTCACCTTTACATGGTATATAAATGAGCAAACTTTACATATTTTGTTTCTAATGGCTTGGAATCCTAGTTTTAAATCTTAAAAATAGTTTTGTTTCATTAAAAATTAATTATTTAATGTATTTTTCTAAAACCAGTTCGTTTAGACCAAACCAGTCCTGGTTAGACCAGTTCCGGTGGGTAAACTGGTTCATTAGGTGGACCGGTCCGGTTGCCGGTTTCGGTTTTAAAAACATTGTTTTCGAGTGATGGACGTAGATACCAGGTTTACCTTCTCCATTATTGATTGATTTCACTTGATGTGATTGGTTCTGCAATCCATCTTGAAAGCATCACTCCTAGATTAGAAACCACTACAACAATGAGGAGTCAATTGTTTGCCCCATTCATATATAAATGTTATGCTTACCTTGTATATTCCATAGTTGGTCAAGTGGGTGTTGATGAAATAGTACTAGAATGACATGGATGACTTCGTGTTGTTACAACAGGGTCCATTTCAGTCTAGGGAGGACAGGTAGCTCGTCTTATATTTTCAAGTTTATTGAAATCTTTTATAGTGTTTCCCTTTTGGATATATGGATTTTGTCATAGAGTTCTATTTGTCCTGTCTTCTTAACTCATATTAATGACACCTCACTCTTGCCACTGATCCAAATTAAAGTTGCATAAAGGGCAATGACAAATCTTTGCCTCAGTGGACCCACCTACTCCCCTACTTTATTAATCACTGTGTCTCACATCCACCCACAATGTAACTTCAAATTCCATTTTAGTTTCCAAGAACTCTTTTAGTGAAGTTTGTATTTGCACAAGAGTTTATTTTGTAAAGCCGTTGAAGCAGTGCTTGAGCTTTCTATTGCAATACAAGTTGAGAAAACTGAGAGGATAAAACCAAGAATACGAAAAAGAAAAATGAAGAGAATGCCTCAAAATGGGAGCCCCATCTCCAAATTTCAAAACAACTCTCTTAAAGAGGTTGATGTGGCAAAAAGAAAATAAAAAGCATGATGCAAAAAATTGGTTGGGATATAATAAAGTGCATGGACAAAAGGCTAGCCTAAGCTCTACCCCCCTCATTAGCCCTCACCTAGTTCCTGGCTAATGCATGAGCAATCACAATGAAAGGAACTTTGAATGTCCCAACCCTGATGAACAATAAACCTCATCATCTTTAAGGGGTAAAAGATGCATGAATGAAAGCTTGTAGCCCAAGCTATGCAAGAAAAAGAAAATCAACAAAGAAAAAGGCGCATGAGAGGGGTGATAAAATAAGTCGAGGAAAGGGGTAACTTAGGTCCCATGATTTCTCATTCTTCACATTATAACACTGATGGAATTTCATAGCAGATACAAAGATGGTGGCATCTTCCATGAAGTAAACCCCCACCATACCACTATCTGCTTGCACGGTGCATCTGTTGATTGATGTGTCAGCTTAGGAACTGTTCCTCCATTTAGGGTTGGAAGCACCTAATAGGACCTTTGGATAACCCTCTCATATCTAAGCATGGTAATTTGTTTACAAACCCTAAGCTAGAAAGACGTTTGAAGATGATGCTTGTGTGAAGTACTTCAATGCTTTTTGCCTTAAATATGGCCCACTATTATGCTCTTATGGTTACTTTACTTATGATGATGATCTCACTTGATTTTGAGGGTATGTTTCAAATGTTTTCTAATACCAGATTTGATTTAATTTTTCTAGCAATTTATTTTATGCCCAGAAAATATTTCATCCAGTAAAATCTTTTCTAAAAATTGCTGAAAATAAATACATTGGTATTTTAACTTCATAATTTTGTAGCGGAATTAAAAAACAGAAAATCAGTCACATTAACAACAAAGTTTTGCCTAACAATTTCTCCTTCACTTTTTAATTATTCAAGAAAATTAGGGATCCTTTGCCAAGGAAATAACTCTTGGAAAATACATAGAAAATACAACAATTTAAAACCTGAGAATAACACCTCTTGGAAATTTCGGTCTGCTGGAAAAATTTTGCCCTTGGATATTTTTGGCCCCTTGAAAACTCAACTCTTCCCCTTGCTATTCGGCCTACCCCTTTTTCCACATGTACGACCCCCAATGCTCTAGAGAAATCAACTCTCTCCTAGGTTTTACGCCCCCTACACAAGCATCCAATGGAACTTCACCTCCTCACTCTCCAAGATCTTGGCCCTTGAATTCTTCTTGTTGAAATCTCCTTGCTGCACACTTTTCTTATTCTCTTCAATTTTGAGTATTTCACTAACACTTGATAAAATCACTCTCCTAGGGATTTAATGTGTCTTCTTCCTCTCCCTTAGGCTCCTTTTATAATTTCTTATTGAGCTAGATCTCAAACCCTAGATCTCCTAAGTGATGGATGGCTAGGATTAAATCCTAAGCCTCACTTGAGATCAATGGTTGAGATTAGATCTAGATCACTTAAATAATTTAATTATTTATCCTTAGAAGCTTAGCTCAATAGCTAACATTAATCAATTAAATTAATCAATGTTCTTTTCTTAAGTTATACTTAGGAAAGAAAACATATTAATTACTTACTCCTCATGAGCAAGTAGCAAAAGAGGATTTTGGATATCTTTTGCATGCTTGACACTTAGCCTATGCAGAAACACCTGTCCAAGCTATTAATGTCAACACTCCCGTCTTTGCAATTCAACCGAGACTTGTCCACTGCACTATCACCGAAATGTATCTACCATAGCATTGAACCGAGCTCACTTATTCGTGCTCCTTCCTTGCAATGATACTGAAACTTTTCTCTGAAATTCTTATCCAAATTCTCTGTGGTAGTTATGTGAAGTCATCATCCTTGTATATATAGTTGTTGCCATATGAAAATAGGCCGACATGTGATCATGAAGAGTTGTGTCACTGTATTTAGGCCGACATGAGATTATTTGAGGGAAGCCTACTTGATGATGAGTCCTTCGACAACAAGGAGACTTTTATGGATGGAGTCTTCAAAAATTGACTTTGACAATAACCTAAAGCCTAAAATGGAGGCTTGGCTTATAACATTTGACCCAAGCATGAAACCCATGGCTTAACAAGTGAATTAAAATAATAATAAAATTATTTTTGCTCTCTTTTGACAAATATATATTACATTTTGACTTCAAGTACAATTATGAAGACCAAACCTAGTTACATTCTTCAACACTCCCTCTTAACTAGGGAGGTATTCATATTTGCATATAATCATAGAGGTACATGGAAGATCTCAAAGCACATCATCTATGAAGAAATTTAGGCATCACAATGCCATGGACTAGATTCCTGACTAGGGCAATCTATCCATTGGTCTCAACAATTTAGGCACCGCAATGCCATGGACTAGATTCCTGACCAGGGCAATCTATCCTAGTGGGACTAAGATGGACTCAAGCTTTCAACCTCTCTAGGTACCATAAGGCTTATTTGCCATCAACCCAGAGATCCAGGTGCGTGTTAGAGCTCAATGACCAACGTCATCCTTCCAACTTCGGGACCTAGACATCAACACAAAGTGTCGACCATATGTCCTCCCAGGCAATGCTTCACTCACAAAGCCTCAACACTCCTTGATCCAACAGATCAAGGACAACAAATCTCTCCCGATCAAACTGATCGGTAACCAGCATGCTATCAAAACCTTCGAGAGATTTACCTGTACAAACACAACCCCAATGAATAATATACTTTCACATGTACATATTCAAATACAAACCTCCGGGGTATTCCAGACAACTTGATGTTACTTCTCAACTTTTCATAGTAGGACTTAAGAGTTTTCCCAATGAATCTTGACAGAAGATTCCTCAACCATGAAACTTCCTTTCCTAATTCTCATGTAACAACATATTTCATAAATCAATCTGGCTTCTCTTCAAAAATACATTCTCCGAGTTCCTTCTCTCACTCATGGCATTAACTAAAACCTACGACTGTTTGTCCTGGTCTAGTGCATGACACATGAAGTAGAGAACTATATCTGTCACTCCCTCTTAATCAAAGAGGATCTAATCATTCTTGTACAAGGAATATTCTCAACCATCTTCTTATCCTAGGGAGATTCCTTTCATTCAAACTCCCTCTAGGGAGATTTCATCTATCTAGTTTCCCTCTTAGTTTTAGGGAGATCAACTTCTTCTTTTTGACATCAGAGAATCTTTCGTGGCTTCCAACCATCTCATCAGAGTTACCATCACTATTCACATCATGCTTATCACATCAACAAACATCTTTACCATCTTGAAGATTGTGTACCTGCACAACTTAGATAGCAAGTACAACCAAATCTATAGAAGCATGAAGTTAGCTATATCAAAATCTTATAATAATGGAAGCATTAGAATTTATAAACATAATCAACAAGAGACTATACTTCAATACTTCAACTTCTTGCCCTAAATCACATTCATAGCTCATCAAGATATCAAACTCATTATATCTAGGGTTTTAATTTCTTTCAATGACATGACAAGTTCTTTCATATAGCAAACCCAAGAAACAATTCAAACAAGTAATGTCTTACAATTATCAGAATTCATTTGTTAGACTCCTCACTAGGATTTCATACATATCCTAGATTTCATACACGAGCTTTCACAAACAAAACCAATTACAACTTAATCAACATCATGACTAGCATCTTACTAGGGTTTGATGTAAACCCTAGATTTCCAAATTTATAGATTTCTGATTGCCATATCACACATACGAGTGAAAATAACTACTAGAAGGGTTTAGTTGCAAAACCCTAGATTTACCAAACAACATCATCCTAGAACATCAAAGTTTGACTAGGGCTTGTTTCCAAAACCTAGGACTTATGACCATTAATAATTAGGTCAACACATATTTAGGAATTCAGCATCAATCATAAGCATAACACATGTAAGGCAATTTTAACATATTAGACCAAGCTAGGGTTTCAACCAATGGACACATACCTAAGGTTTCATTCCTAGGATCTTATTCTAAGAACATAACAAGGGTTTTGCTTATAGACCCAAATAAACCCTAAGGATCTAGGGTTTCAATTCATAACATAGCAAACCCTACTTTACTAGAACTTCAAAGGTTCGAGATTTCAGATAACACCATTTCAACCATAACAAATTAGGGTTTTCATGATCACACCAAAACCCCAAACATGAAATCTTCATTAAAACTTTAAATAGCTTTTCCCAATAACCCTAAGCAAGTTAGGGTTTCATACATCATCATTAACATATCCTTAAGTTAGGGTTTTTCAGAGAACCTGTCTAGGGTTCTATAAGAGCAATCAAGAATGTAAGGAGAGTAGATTTATCAAATGATGAATCATCCTAAACAAGAATCTTTATGATTCGAGACAACTAGACATAAGGATGTTAGTAATGTAATGCAAATTACAAAAATAAGATGAACGCACTTTTAAGAGAAATTTATAAGGTGTATAGTTTAAGACATACCTGGAGATGTTCCTTAACAAACCTTGGAAGATTCCTTGAAGTGTTCTCTTTGTATTAAGTCATAATCTATATACTTGTAATACATACTTTCAAGCAAAACATGTGATACCAAGGACATGATTTAATTTCTCAAATTAGATCTCCTACATAACCATGGAGGATGGAATGAAAGTCAAGCTATTTCTTCTTTTAATCAATATTAGGACTTTGGCTTAACATCCTAGGTTACTCGTAAACTCTAGAAGTTAAGGCTCTAACATGGGATTTTTGTATGTTATATAGGATTACAATTTTTACCATAGACTAGCTATGAATCATTTAGATAATGAAAATTTAAATCTTATGATTATACATACCTTGTGTTTACATACCTCTGAATTTTGATAGCTCATTAGACTTTGATGTAGTGACAATGCTTACTTGATTTCTTTAAGCTGGTTCTTTTTCCATAGGATAGACTTCGGGTTCCCTCCAAATTGATTTTTTTTTGTAGTCATACATACCTCAGATCATTGGTAGATTTCCATGGGCAACTATTCCGAGATATTTTTTCTCAACGAGTTGTAGATCGAGTGTACTACTTCACTGTATATACATATCATCGTTTCAATCTTATCACTGCTTCAACATATCAATGAGTCCAAGTTCTTCTTGTTCACTGTGACTTATGAACCCAATTTCTGAGGTGATCGAGCTGTCTCATTGTAGCTTCTGTCATACTGTAATCCTTATTTCTTCTGAGATTATACATACTCATTGATCGAGCTTGTCTCCTTGTGATTTTCACCGAAACTGATTCGGACTGTCTTGTTGAGGCTTGTGCGTTCATTATACTTGTGATACTAGATGTCTTGAGTTCATTACTGCAACTTTTACGAATTTCTTATTGAAATTTGGTCTAAACTTCACTTATTTTTGTGGATTATATCACTATCCTGTGAAGCAAAGTCACATTTCTTCTAGACTGTGAGATCGTTGAACCTTTCTCTTTGAGACGATTTGACTTTTTCATTGAGACATTCGAACCTCCTTCCTCTTGGTGTTTTTAATATGCTCACTGTAATCTTAGTTCCATTAGTTTCATTAGCCCAGAATTGCCCTTCTTTAAACTACCTTTGACCATGACCATAACTCTAATACCATGTTGAGAAAATCCAAAGTGTGGCAGTGAGACGATTTCTCTTATTATGACATTATCTTGTGGTGTTTTTCATTATTATTATTAGTTCTTCTGAATCATCTTTTCTTATCATCAAGACTAATGCCAAGCAACAAATAGAAGAGAACACAAGATGTAGGCACAATGCCCTCGCAAAACCCCACTCTAGGGGAAAACCCGGTCAAAATTCTTCCTTCTATAGATTCAAGATGAGACGACCAAGACCCTTACAAACTAGACTCAGGACTACCTCCATCCATCAAATCAACCTTGTCATGTTACTCACTGATTTGTCCACTGTGTTAGCATCGAGACTTTCTCATTGTGGTAGCACCAAGACCTTTACTGTGGTAGCACCGAATCCTTCACACTATGGTAGCACCAAATCCTTCACTGTGATGTATCACTGAAAGTCTCCATTGTAATCCGCATTATCTCAGAGAGGTATGCTGAGCTTGTCTCTGAAATCATCTCTGCAATTCAATCGAGACTTTTCCACTGTACTATCACCGAAATGTATCTACCATAGCATCGAACTGAGGTCACTTATCCGAGCTCCTTCCTTGCAATGATACCAAGAATTTTCTCTGAAATTCTTATCCAAATTCCCTATGGTAGTTATGCGAAGTCCTCATCCTTGTATATATAGTTGTTGCCATATGAAAATAGGCCGACATGTGATCATGAAGAGTTGTGTAACTGTATTTAGGCCGACATGAGATTATTCGAGGGAAGCCGACTTGATGATGATCCCTTCGACAATAAGGAGACTTTGATGGATGGAGGAGTCTTCAAAAATTGACTTTGACAAAAACCTAAACCCTACAATGGAGGCTTGACCTATAACATTTGACCCAAGCATGAAACCCATGCTTTAACAAGTCAATTAAAATAATAATAAAATTCTTTTTGCTTTCTTTTGACAAATATATATTACATTTTGACTTCAAGTACAATTATGAAGACCTGACTTACTTACATTCTTTAACATAAGGAACCTATATATGGTAGGCACCTTGCACTTGGTATGAGATCCACAATTTCTTTACTAGTTTGGCTTCATTCAATACGAGGTTGAGCATGATATTTATATTTTCCATCAAGATGTCCAGAGTTTTATTGTTGTGTTATATGTGGATGATCTCCTTTTGATTGGTCACTCCACATCCATGATCATTGATCTAAAGCAATTGTTGAAGGAGTACTTTGAGATGACAAATTTAGGGGTTGCTTTGTTCCTTTTTAGGGGTTTTGATTTCCCAGAGTTCTACCAGGGTTTCTCTTTCTCAGCCACAATACACCTTCTAGCTCTTATTGTGCTTTGCTATGGAATGTCGCAAACTAGTTGATAGTGCTATTGCTTTTAGGATGAGGTTTCAAAACCAATATCCTTTAGTGTTGTTTGATGCACCAATTTATTGATCTTTGGTCCACATTTTCTTTATCTTACACATGTCTAGATATCTCCTTTGCATATAGGAGTCTCATGAGCGTCATTGGTAGGCTGTTAAGTGCATTTCATGCTATCTTAGGGGCACCATTCACACATGCATTCTTCACTCAATAGGTGCTGAAATTTGAATTCTTTCCTTTTTGATGCCCACCAAGCAAGTGATCTTGATGAGCAACATGCTACCTTAGTGTATTTGTTCTCTCTTAGTTTTGAATTGTTTTGTTGTGTTCCAAGAAGCAATAGGTGGTGGGAGTCTCCTCCATTGAAGCCAAATATTCTAGTTCATATCATGTCAAGAAGAATCTTTCTTGGATTTGGATGTTACTTTTGTTTTACAAATTGTTGTCATTGATGTCAAAGGGCTTATATCATTGATATTATATATAAGTATTAAAGTATATTAAAAGGGGGGTTCTTGTGAGAAAGGAGAAGTGAAAAACTAAAATAGTGGTTTCAAATTCATGGTTTAGGAAGCCCATGGTATTTTCCCATGGTATTTGGAAAAGTGAAATAAAAAGGGGAATTAATTATTTAATTAATGAATTGATGTGACTTTTTGAATTAACATGTCTTTTCATGAAGGGTTATGATAATGTATAAAAGGAGAAATCATTGGAAGGAAAGGGTGTGTGAGTAAAAATGTAATTTGTGGAGTGAATAAGTCATCTTGGAATTTTTGTTATAACTTTTTCTCTGAGCTGCTTCAAATGGTGAAATTTTGAGCATATTGAGGAGAGATCAAGGAGAACTTCTGATTGAAATTCGAGATCTTGGTTCGCAATAATTGATGAGATATACATTGTGGAAGATAGGGTTTGTGATTGGTCATGAAATCTGCGTCAAATGAGTAGTCTAGGGAATTTCACTTTAACTTATTTTCTAGAATGTTTTAGACCGCGAAATTTGGAGACAAAAGCAAGATCTCTAGGTTCATGTCAAAATTTCAAACATTGGTTCATTATACTCATTGAGATATGCATTGTGGAAGTTATGGTTCCCGAATGCTCCTGCAATTAGTGTCAAACATGTCAGTTTGTATTTTCGCTATAACATATATTCTAGGATGTTTCAGACTATGAAATTTTGAGGAGACGAAGGAGAGATCTTTGGGTACATGTGATCAAAATTTGACATTGATACATTATACTTCATGAGATATGTGTTGTGGAAGTTAAAGTTCCTAAATGCTCTTGAAATCAATTTCAAATAATTAGCTTGGAATTTACGTTTTAACTTAGTTTTTTGGGATGTTTCAGATTGTGATTTTTTTTTGAGATTTGTGGAGACATATAGCAGTTCATGAGGTAAAAATTCCAAACTTTGGTTTGCTATAATTTCAAAGATATGCCCTTTGGAATTTAGGGTTTTTGAATGGTTTTGAAATCAATTTCAAAAAGGGTGGCTTGAAATTTTGTTGTAACTTCTTTTCTAGGACTTTTCAGACTGTGAAATTTTCGAAAATCCGAGGAGACATACATAAGTGCCTCAGTTTAAAATTTCATAATCAGATTTGCAAAATTGGATACATGGCATGTTGCACTAGTTTGTTCTTGGGAAGAGGCCAAAAATAACGGGCTTCGAGGGAGATCATAAATTTCATCTAGAGATTCAAATTTTTGTTAGTCTTGGTGAAGGTAGAAGTAGTGAGTAGGCCTAGTGAATGAATAAGCAACAAGCATACCTGGTGAAGGTAGAAGTAGTGAGTAAACTTGGTGAAGGCAGAAGTAGCAAGCAGGCTTGGTGAAGGTATGTTAATGTTATCATCTTTTGAAGAAATTATATGCACTAAAGAAGAGTTGCAATTGAGGGTTGTTGCTCAAACAAAGGGATTGGTGTCTCTTGCTAAGTTGGTGCTTAGCATTGGGGGTTGGTGTCTATAAATATTTGCAGTGGTGGGGATTGGTGTCTCTGGTAGATTAGTGTCTACAAAAATCTATAAGAGTAGGTTGGTGCCTACCAAGGTTTGTACTAGTGGGATTGGTGTCTCTAGTCGGTTGGTGCCCACAAGAAATTATATGATGAAGTTTTGTGGTTTTCTCCCTAAAGTGTTTCCAGATAAATTTTGTGTTTCATGTCGTGTAATTGATAGATCTCATATGTGATTGTTTTCTTATGGTTCTTGAATTTTTAAATAGGTAAAAAATGTCTTATATTGATTCACTCGAACCCCCCCACCCTCAGTATAAGTGTGTGCTCATCAACTTTTTGAGCTAAATCTTGCTCGACATTGTCCTCCTATCTTATTTTGTGACAATCCGAGTACTATGGAGCGGATATGCAATCCACCGAATCATAAAGTCGAAACACATTGAGATTTGAACACATTACATTTAACACCCCCGTGCTTAGAGAAAACTTGTGTAACAACACATAATGGTGTATATGCGCTGCCATTAAGGGGGGAACATGATGTAATGTAATATCATGTCATGTGGTTCCTTGTTTACATTGGGGGGGGTGTTAAAAATATTTGTGTAATCTTCACTTGTGGGTAGTTGAGGCCCTTAATGGTCCAACCTTTGGGTGCATAAACCCACTTATCATGTTTTAGGATAAAACCGACTTAGTCTCCTCCTTGGGTTAGCACCTTAATCATAGTAGAGTCGTACAATACACCACTTCCCTCATTTATAAAATCATCCTACTCAAGTGAATTCATTCATTCTTTTGCGTAAGAGCACCTATACTATTTTGCTCTACTTGTCATGGCTCTTTCTTGGTTATGGTTAAATTATCTTGATGAAGTCATGGTATGTGAACATCTTCTTGTGATCTATGTTCAGTGTTGTTACATGTTCGCAATTTCTTCTTGCTGGATTAAGGTTTGTTTAGGAGATCACGATAGATCTAACATCCCTTTTGATTTCAACAACTTCATAGGTTTGGATATGCTTCACTTACCAAAGCTCAAATGACCCACCCCTGAAGCTTTCTGACAACTCCTCACAGATTGCAGTCCCATCCATACATGGGTTCTTAGAAAGTTTCAACAAAGGTGCTTTGATACCATGCCAATTTTCAGACCATTATACACAGTTTATGTGCTCACAGAATAACTCCAAAACCCAAGGTAACTTTAAAGCTTGAAAGCTATCAAAACAATGATCGTCAATACTAGAATCTACAAACACAGACTGCTGAAAATTGAACTTTCAAATTTGCATCACTATTTTTATTAAATTTGGGAAATCAGTAGGCCCCGAGGGGCAGCTCAATTGGCAAGCACCATGAAAATAAGTGTTATGTACCAAGGGATTCAAGGTTCACATCCCCCCGACTTACCTGTGTCTGCGGAAGGGGAATATGTAGGCACCTAGGGCTTATAATGGTAGCGGTCAGAATCGACCTCATTTCATGCGAGTATGAAACTAGCCCAATTACTGATTCCTCTAGTCACAAAATAAAAGTTTGGGAAATCAGTAAGCTATAATGCTATAGTTGAAAAACTCAATCTCGCTAACAAACACAATGTTGCACCATGACACTTTTTAATAGAATAAAAGGTCACTAGGGTTTACAAAAGTCCACTCTAATATTTGTAGAGCATTGTAGGTAGGAGACTCTAACCCTAATCCTAATCTAGCCTGGGTAAGTGCGCTAGGCCTGCATGGGCGATAAGAGTTCAGTACATGGTATACAAACTCTCATAGAGATTTGTGCCATACTTGGATTAAGTCTTAACCCGTGTGCTTTATCCCAAAATTGGAAAATCAAGCTAATAATAAAAAAGCTTTTATTTCTAGAGCAGAAAGTAAATATGGAACTGCAGTGGTAAAACTAGAAATATATTAAGATTGGTGCATGGATGTTGAAGGCGTAGATGCACCCTCTACTTTTGTACATAAGTGTGGTCTCTGTTTTCCTACTTCTCTGTGCCAATCCTCTGTATTCTACTAATGTTAATTTTAGGTATGCTCTATGCTTAGAGCAATTTATTTCAATTTTCACAGTTAGCTCAATATCTTTTGCAGATTAGCAATCACATCAACATTAAAGTAAACTGTAGATAGAACATAAACATAAATTGCAGAAGATAAGCCAAGACAAGAGGACACAAGATGTGGCGCTAGCCAGGGACAAACCCCAATGTGGGGAAACCCTTGATCAATTCTTCTTATATGTTCTTCAATAGTTCAGCAGAGAGAGAGAGATAGTATGTTTACAACATAAATCAACACTTTGACTTATCTAGATAAGAGCATAGATCATCTCTGAGATCAGTGGAAGACAAGCTGCTTCAACTGATTCTCCAAGGTGACTCCTTCACCTATCATTGTGCTGCATTTCGTCATCATGCTGCACCTCACCGTGCTGCACCCATCATTGCTATGCTGCATCTCATCATGCTTCATTAATCATGACTGTACCCATCACTTTACTGCATTATGTGCCATTGCTGCACCATGTTGCGATACTGACCTATGTGCTGGCTACATCTTGCATGCTTGTTGTTGCATGCTAGCTGTAACATTGCATGCTTGGTGTATTTGCTGCTAAGTACCATACAACTGTTCCAATGTTAGTTAGTTGTCCCTTGCATGTTGCTCTCCTTCAGAGACAGATGCTCTGGCTGCCCCGGCAGTTCCGACAATTCCTGGCAGTTCCGGCTTCTGCCCTCTGCATCAGCTTTCCTGGCAGTTCCTACCTTTTTGACAATTCCGGCTATTCTCGGCAGTTCCGGCTATTCTCGGCAGTTTCGGCAATTCCGGCTATTCTCAGGAGTTTCGGTAGTTCCCTGCAGTCTCGACTATTCCCGGTAGTTTCGACAGTTGCGACAATTCCGGCTATTCCCGGTAGTTCCGGCAGTTCCGGCAGTTCCAGTAGTTCCGGCAATTCCGACTATTCCTGGCAGTTTCGGCATTTTCTGGCAATTCTCAGCAGTTCCGATAGTTCCAACAATTCTGGTTATTCCGGCTATTCCCAGCAGTTCCGACAATTCTGGCTATTCCTGGCAGTTCCGACAATTCTAGCGATTCCGGCTATTCCCGACGTTCTCGGTAGTTCCAATAGTTCCGGTGATTCCCGGCAGTCTCGGCAGTTCCGACAATTCCAGCTATTCCCGGCAGTTCCTGATAGTTCCGGCAATTCCCGACAGTTCTGGCTTTTCCCGGCAGTTTCGGCTTCTGCCCTCTGGATCAGGGCAGTGTTATCCCTTAGGATCTCTCCTCCTACTAAAACCCAAAGACAAGTAGAGAGGAACAGATCCAAGTGTGTTGAAATGACTTGAAGGCCACCTCTATTTATACTAAAACGTTGAGCACAAGTGGGGTTTATTTGGTTGTTGGCCGACCTTGACGAATTGTCCCATAACACAAATAAATTCATATCTCCATGAATACTTATCGGAATCGGATGATCTTTATATCAATCCTACACCTCTCGATGAGAGGGATCCAAGAAAAATATTAGCTTCCATTAATAAGATGACCCACATGGAGTTTGGCCCTAGTTGCCAATTTTAACACTCCTCAACTAGGGAGAATTCCATCCGTTGATCCATATGTCCGACTGTACTATCTCTGCCATCAGTGCCCTGCATTGCTCTGCTCTGTTGAGCTCTGCTTTGCTGTGCTGTGATGTGTTGTGTTGTGCTGTGCTCTGCTGAACCATGAAGAAGAAGAATTGATCGAGAATGTCTCATACCATTCTCTATTAACCTGAAGTCAGTTTCATCTGAAGAGAGTGTGTCACATCACTCTTACTGGCCCGAAGTCAGTTTTATTGATCCAAAATCGATATCACAAGAGAGTGTCTCAAACCACTCATACTGATCCCAGATCAATTTCATTGATCCCAGATCAATTTCATTGATCCCAGATCAATGGAGGTCATCCTAGCATAGGGAGTACGGTAGATACATCGATGCGTCCATCGAGATTCGATAGTACTGCTATGGTCCCTAACCCCATTTTCCTACTCATTGATCAGATGAGAGGTACTTCCCATGAGTCCCAGACTGCATGGGTAGGATGCCTCGACAGGAGAACTAATCATCCTGTCCACAGGAGAACGAATCATCCTGCCCCACAGTCGCCACGGGAGAACTAATCATCTTGGCCCACAGGAGAACTAATCATCCCGTTTCACAGTTACCACGGGAGAACTAATCATCTCGGCCCACAGGAGAACTAATCATCCTGTTCCATAGTTGCCACGGGAGAACTAATCATCCCAGCCCACAGGAGAACTAATCATCCTGTTCCACAGTTGCCACGGGAGAACTAATCATCATGGCCCATAGGAGATCTAATCATCCTGCTCCACAGTTGCCATGGGAGAACTAATCATTCCGACGCACAGGAGAACTAATCATCCTGTTCCACAGTTGCCACGGGAGAACTAATCATCTCGACCCACAAGAGAACTAATCATCCTGTTCCAGAGTCGCCACGGGGTATCACAGGGGAAGGTTAAACTTGTCATCTTGTACATAGCACACCACTAGGGGGGAGGGTGAGTCGCCCTGTGGTCGTATGTTACTCCAATAAGTACCCCAAGCCCCTCAGAGCTCCCAGAGCTCAATGCATGCAACATGCAAGACCCTTATAAGGTCTCTCAATGACTCCAAGTCGTTCAGGAAAGTCACATATTTGACCTTTCTCTGGGGATTTGACAAAATGTTTGCGACCTGTACATCAGTCTCAATGCGATGGAGCCTCCTCGCTCATCGACTTACCATATCCCAGATAAGGCAGTATCTGATGTCTGTCTGCTAGTACAATCATCGAATATGGGATTCCTCAATAATCGAATCCCCCCTCTGGTTGTCACAGAGAATCATAGTGGTATTCATCATGTGTACAAACAGCTCACGTAAGAGCTTCTGCAACCATGTAGCTTCACACGAGATCATACTTGTAGCTATGTATTCGGTCTCGGCGGTGCTTATAGCAACCGACTTCTGCGTCCTGCTCATCCATGATATCGAAGCAGAATCCAAAGAGAACCAGCACAGAAAAGTGCTCTAGTGATCCTCCACACTGCCTGCCCAGTCAACGTTCGAATAATCATGCAGTTTCATATTTCCGGCAGTGTATCTCAATCCATGAGAGATTGTGCTCCGAAGATATCTCAGAAGATTCTTGGCACCAATCCAGTGAGGCTCAACCAAATATGAGCTCACCATGCTAACTGCAAAACATATGTCCGGACAAAAGTTCACCAAGAACATCAACGCAAATGAGTTTATGAAACTCAGAAGCATTTCCCAAATCTGGTCCGACATCACTACCATATAACTCCTGAAAGTTAAGATCCTCGAGGTAGTCACAGGCTTTCAGTTTATCATTCCACATCCGGAATCCAACTCCCTCTTAATTTTGCAAATGAGAGGGTCTGCACCTGTTAGAAATAGGTCGTCCTCATAAGGTGCTGGTCTTAGAGGTCTATCATCCACAACCTTCAAACAATGGTTTGGATCGGCTTCACTCTTAGTGAATCTCAGCTTCATCTGACAGCTATCAATCCTCTCATAATACGCCTGAGGAGTTTTGCTTCAAGCCATAGAGGGCTTTCTTCCACCTGCATACGTGAGATTCCTGATCATCAATCTCAAACCCCTCGGGTTGTTCCAAACCTGTGGACTTGCTACATGAGGGGAATGGTCCCCTTGTAAGATTTTCCTTTGGTACATCTCATACATGTATTTTCATGCTCTTTTTGAATTCAAGCATCCCTATCACCATCTTTCCATCGATGAGTGCCACCTCGTAACCTTTGACTTCCATCGCTAAAATGGACACCAGGTTCTTTTTGCAATCAGGTACATAAAAGAGATTCTGTAAATGAATCGAGTTGCCCTCATTCAATTGAGGGGTAACATTCCCTACACCCTTTTCGGGATAGGTGGCATTGGCTCCAAGTATAATCCCATGATTGTTTCCATCTCTACCAAATTAGAGAGTGCACCCTTCTATCCGATGAAGTGCCTTGAAGCACTACAATCAATAAGCCAGATTCCCAAAGAATCTGAAGGAGAGGGCCAATACAAGAGAACGCTTCTTTATCTTATCAAAAACAACATTTGATTCTTCATACTTGGGGTTCTTTGCTTTCTTTGAAGAGTCGGCCATTTCTTTGATGACTTGCATTACTTTTCATTCCTTTGATCATTGAAGATGTCCTTGGAATGATTGTTATCTTCATCAAGAGATGTGTCTCTGCCATTCAGACACTCCTTTGCATAATGGCCAAACTTATTACAACCAAGGCATTTGCCTTTCCTTCCACCCTTAGATCCGGACTTCCCATTGAAGTGATCTTTAGGTAGGCCATCAGAAACTTCTGCTGCACCATTCTGATAATATTCTCTGCTTCGACTTCACCCTTGGTGAATTTGAAGAGGGATGAGGAATCCACTGATCCTTTTTTCCTTTTCCAACTGTCTTCGGTGATTGCTCTTTCGCTCTTGCTTGGGCATTGTCTTCACCTCAACTCTGATACCATGTTAATTTTAGGTATGTTCTATGCTTAGAGCAATTTATTTCAATTTTCACAGTTAGCTCAACATCTTTTCTAGATTAGCAATCACATTAGCATTAAAGTAAACTACAGATAGAACATAAACATAAATCACAGAAGACAAGCCAAGACAAGAGGACACAAGATGTGGCGCTAGCCAGGAACAAACCCCAATGTGGGGAACCCTTGATCAATTCTTCTTATATGTTCTTCAATAGTTTAGCAGAGAGAGAGAGATGGTATGTTTACAACAGAAATCAACACTTTGACTTATCTAGATAAGAGCATAGATCATCTCTAAGAAGATGATACATGAGATCAGTTGAAGACATGCTGCTTCAACTGATTCTCCAAGGTGACTCCTTCACCTATCGTTGTGCCACATTTTGTCATCATGTTGCACCTCACCACATGAACCAAGACCAATTACTGCGGTCAATGTACTATTTGGATCAATGTTGCATCAATGTACTATTTGGAGTTGTAAAATTCGTGACGGGCGGAAACAACGAGTTTTAAAGTGCGATTTTGAGTTTTTTTTGTCATTTTTTTTCAGACAGAGATCAAGATTGAGAGCTAAGGAAGAGGAGAAGTCATCTACAAGGGCAAGAGAGGAGAAAAGTGAAGGAATTTAGAATCCCAAGCAATGTTGCACGAAGCGGGAGCGCGGAAGCGTCATTTTCCAAAAATCTAGGAAGCGAAGCGTCCGCAGAAGCGTCTGCTATATATATATATATATTTTTATATTTTTTTGCATTTATACTCAAAACAAACATCCCAAATACCAAATTAATTGTAGAAGACATGAAAACATGCATATTTTTGCATAAATCAAGATAGATATGGCATCCATGATTCCATTGTAGTTACTAGTATGTACAACAATCATCTATATTCTAGCTATTACAAACATACATCAAATTTTTAAGCATATTATAAAACATAAAACATTTAAGCATATTATAAAACATAAAACATAGAGCATATTATGATTTATCTAGCAAGTGAGCAACTGTCAACATTTGTCATGTCCAAAATTCAAATAATAATGTTTACAAAATATGTCACTTGGTCACCGCCAAGCCAAAAAGGTTCAAAATTCAAATTCACAAGTCTACAAGTCTAATGAGTAATCTATGACAAAAAGTAGTAGATTGTGAATATATCTACTAATCTCTCCTCCTTCCACCACGAATAGAACGTGGTGGCGGGCCTCCACGTGGTGGCAATGAAGAAGATGGTGCCTGTGGAAGTCGTGGCACTGAAATTGATGAAGAAGAACCCCCTGCTGTTGGTGTTGAACCATGGAACCTAGGAACCAAGGGACCAGATGGGGGTGGGGGTGGTGGCATATCAACACGGTCATCATCATCCTAGAATCGCTCAAAAAATTCATGCAAAAAAAAAACACTAGTTAACAAAAAAATTAAAAACATGAATAATTGAATTAGAGAAATGCTTTATAAGGGAAAATTGGAAAATTCATACCACAATGGACATACCTGGAAAAGAGCATCCTCTAATTGCTCTAGTCGCAACACTCCATCCTCCAAATTGGGCTCCTCTGGATTCTTGTCCCAAATCAACAAGTCTTTATTAGACTTTGCATCTTCACAGTAATGGGACAACAATCGCAAGTTGTAATGAACATAAACCAAGCTCTCTGCCCGGTCTATGCTCAACCCGTTCCTTTTAACACTGTGGATGAAAGAATAAGAGCTCCAACACCTCTCTGCAGAAGAAGTGTTTACCACCTGTGATAGCACCCGCAATGCCAAACTCTGTAGAAGTGGAGTACCCCCTCCATGCATGTTCCACCACTCAAGAGCAGAAAAAGTCTCTCGATCTCTAATTGCATGCATGCTCCCAAATGGACCAGTGTTGAGCGTATAGTTGCTCACCTGTCTCCGTACCAATGCAGCCTCCTCCTCATCAGGGATTAATTTACTCAATGCAGCCATATATTTTTGGTGAACCTCTTGATCTTGGTGTGGTTTTCTCCTGCTTCGCCCCCCAGGTGCTGGTGTTGAAAGCCATGATGGATGATAGTATTTAGGTGTCAAAACCAATGTTGCACGAAGCGGGAGCGAAGCGGAAGCGCGGAGCGCGGAAGCGTCATTTTCCAAAAATCTAGGAAGCGAAGCGTCCGCGGAAGCGTCTGCTATATATATATATATTTTTTTATATTTTTTTGCATTTATACTCAAAAAAAACATCCCAAATACCAAATTAATTGTAGAAGACATGAAAACATGCATATTTTTGCATAAATCAAGATAGATATGGCATCCATGATTCCATTGTAGTTACTAGTATGTACAACAATCATCTATATTCTAGCTATTACAAACATACATCAGTATCAATTTGATACTGCTTGATGCCTATAAAATTTCATAGGACAAGCTCAAGCAAGAGAAGGAATGCAATCACAAGGAAAGTTATCAAGTTTCTATCAAGCAAGGGACTGTTAGAATTCAAGTTTGGGAATATGTCAGAGCTGGGCTCAATTGCTCATGAAGGCCACAAATCAAATTTGAAAATGCAAACCATGATTGCAAAGTCCTCCTTCAGCATTTAATGGAAGCAGCCAGCAAGGAGGCTTGGAGAGCTAATTCAAGACTATTTAGGGCAGCATCTCACTTGCTAGATCAGGCCACAAGTCAAGAAGTATTGATGCTTTTTCTGTGCTATTTTGTGGAGGGTTTGTCTCTGTTTACAAGGCTGCAGGAAGGTGCTGCTACAGCTGTATGAGGAGGAGGATTTGAGAGCGCCAAGAGGCCTAGAAGGGACCTACTGCCCTAGCTGCAGTCATCTCAAGCAACAACACAGGTAAAGGGGGGTGGTTCCTTGTCATCGAAGGAGATTCTCATTCTTCTCTAGGCCACAAAGAAGGGTTGTTTCTACAGCAGCTTGGGGGGTCTGTTTTGAGGGGGTGAAGGCCTAGTTAAGGTCCTCTACCCAGGCCACAGTCATCCTGAGGATCAGTGCAGTTATAACCAAGTATATTTTCATGTATATGAAGACCTAGACCTTGCTGTAGCAAAACCGTGAATTGTAGGAGGCTTGAGGAGGAACCTTAAGCCCCACCAGCAGTACATTGAATACCTAGTAGATCAGCATAGGTGGAAGCATAGTTGGACATAAGATCACAGTGATTTGAAGCAAGGTAAGGGCAACAAACTACATTAGCAAGAATTGCAGACTTTACAAGGAAGTCTCTCAGATCTACTCTCACAGTGTATTGATAATTTGATACTGCACCTCTGGAATAATTGGACGTTCGTTATATGGCTATGCTCTTGCTCCTGGTATGATTTACCAATAGTGTCATATGATCATTGGCATATGCTTCAGTATGATTCTTTGCATTATGACATTTGTTCATGACATCAATTCAATATGGACATGTCACTTGCTTCAGTCATATATATGTTATCGTTTCTCATATAGATCAATATTGGTATGGCTTCCCAATATTGGCAATGATGGGTATAAACCTATAAGTAGAGACTTCTTCATTCTTATATGCACTTAGCATTATGTATGGATATCACTGCTCAAATAGCTTGAGTATGGTATTGCTATGTTCTAATTACAGCAGTATATGCATGACCTCAACTTCAACAGTTGTATATATTTATGTGTGTGTGTGTGTATCAATCTCACAAATATGTATGGCATCCCTATGTATGATGGTACAATATATGAATATATAGAAGTGCATCCATCAGTTCAGTAGATGATTGCGCTTCCGGTTGCGCCACGCAACCCGCCCTTTTTCAATGTATATTCATTGAGTTGACATTGTATTCAGAGCAGTAAGACCGTATATTCAGGCTACAATGCTCAAGTTATATGGTATTAGGAATCCTATATGAGAATGATGTCATATTGGTGGGTTGCGTCCAGGTTGCGTCCAGGTTGCGTCAAGGTTGCGTCCAGGTTGCGTCAAGGTTGCGTCCAGGGATGCGCGATTCCGGGGGGCCGCAACCTCAAATGGCAGGAATCGTTTTTTTAACCCGGAATCGCGCCACCTCAAAAACGGATCCGCGCTTCCACTGGGGATTCCGGATCGATTCGCTCCGATCCGCGATTCTGCCTTTGGATCCGGGGGGGGGGGGGGGGGGGCGATTCCTGCAACACTGGTCAAAACATATGCTAATCCATGCAATGGAATATTTAGCATTTCCCATCGGTTTTGCACCTCTACACGAATATAATTGTACAAGGTGGTATCTCTAGGCTCAACAATGTCTTTAATCTGCCCCAACATGCTATCCATTTGCTCATACACCTCCCCAATTACTGGTCGATCTGAATCTGCAAACTTGATCATGTAATAAATTGGTTTGGTGAATTGCAAAATATATTTAACCTGTGACCAAAAGTAACTGTCAAGAACAGTGTCCTTGACTGCATTAGCACCATCTGTGTCAGTGTTAATTTCATCCCATGTTTCAGCACACACCAGATTAGTTAAAGCTTGTCTCACCTTCACTAGCCGCCTAAAGGTGAGGTAATAACTAGCAAATCTTGTCTTTGCAATTTTAAGCAATTGCAACTTGGAGTAAGTGCCATAGAAGTAGTTTACCCTTGTATGCCCTGTGATGAATTTAATGAGCTGCTTCCCTTTCCTGTAAACCTCAGCAATCCACCCACAATCTTTGTGTTTCACAATATCATGCATCAAAAGGTTCAATGTGTGAACCAGGCACCCAGACCAAAAGATGTTTGGATGAGTACGCTCAATAATTTTTCCTGCTGCCTTACAATTTGCTGCATTATCTGTGATCACTTGAACCACATTATTCGGACCAACATCTTTGATTGATTTCAATAGGAGATCTGCAATGTTTTGTGCAGTTGCACTGATGGAGGAGGAGTCATGACATGCAATAAATACTGCACCACTAGAAGAAACACCAAGAACATTTATCAAATGTTGGTTTCTAATATTTGTCCACCCATCTGATACAATGGATACCCCAGAATCCACCCACTCATTTGTAAAACGTGTCAAAGCTCTTTGAACCTTAGCTTTTTCTCTTTCTAATAACACTGTTCTAGCTTTCTCATAGTTGGGGGCCTTGTATCCTTTTGGGGCTTCATTGATGGCCTTTACCATGTCATGCCAATAGGGAGAGCGAAGCACATTGAATGGTACACCGCAAGCACAAAGAAAACGGACTATCTTTCCATCCACATCATCCCTCCCAGCAACATTAAGGAAATCCCCTATTGTTCTTCTACCTCCAGAGGTTGCAGAAGTACCATGAGGAGATGAGCAACTACCAAATTTAGAGGTTGCACTTGATTCAGAATGAGTTTTTGGTTTCTTGTTTTTTTGTTGTGCAGCCATCTCTATTTGGATGTATTTTCTTCTTTCTTCAGTTGAAATGTTTGGGCAAATTTGTACCCCCACAGAACCCTTTTTTTCATCACTGTCCAGCACCCCACAAAGATGCCTCCTCAGACGGGTATATGAACCACAATATGGTTTTCCTCCATGACAACCATGAGGGCACACAAATTTGTAAGATCCACCACCCTTTCCCCCATCAAGTTTGGTCACATAGTTCCACAAGGGTGTTGATGTAGCTTTCCCATCTTGTGTTTCAGTGTCCCCTTCAAGTTCATCCCCTTCCTCTTCAAACCCTTCCTCCTCATCATACATTGGGTCACTACTATTAGGACCATCACCAATGTCCTCTTCTGTTTCTTCCCTTCTATTCTTCACCCTTGCCATCATTAAAACCAAGAGTGGAATGATACATAGAAGCCAAAAGAACACCATCTTGGAATATGGATATAGGTGGTGGACAACTTGTAAATAAAGGAGCAAGTAGAAACAATGGGAAAGAGTAGGAGAGGGAGGAGAAAAATACAATTTTTTTTTCAAAAAAACAAGGGAGTTTGGGGTTTGAACTTACCTTTTTAGCTCTTGTAGATGAAGTCCTCCAAGCTCTTGCTCCAAGCTCCTCCTCCTTCTCCTAGCTCCTCCTTCTTCACTCCTCCAAGCTCTCCTCTCTTCTCCTCTCCTTTCCTCTCTTCTCTTCTCCTCTCCTCTCTTCTCTTCTCCAACTCTCATAAACTCAAAGTGAGAAAATGAGGAATGAATGGGGGCTTTATTCTTTTCATTCCTCACCCTAACCCACCCCCTCAATGCTAACTTAAGTTAACTTTAAAATTTTTTTAAAAAAAATGATGTATTTTTCCCTTGCCCGCGCGGTTTTGGAGGCCCGAAGCGCCATCCGAAGCGCGCTTCGGGGCCCACGCTTCCTAAAATCCAGGAAGCGCTTTAAAAAATCCGAATCGCGCTTCGCTTTTTTTGGAATCGCGCTTCCTGGGGCGCTTCCGGAACGCTTCCGTACGGAGCGCGATTCCGGCCTAGGATCCGGGGGGGGGGCGCTTCCTGCAACGTTGATCCCAAGCAAGAAAAATTAATGTTTGGACCAAGTTTCTTTAGCAAAGCGTGGTTTCCAAGTATGGGCATCAAATTTGGCCTTTTTTTTGTTTTTTTCTTGTGTTTCCTTGGGTTTCTATAATTCATTTATTTTCATTGATTTTTGAGTGGATTTGATTGTGTTTTTTTTTTTCATTTTTGTTGCATATAGTGGAGAGGGTTTATTTTGGTCAAAAATGCAAAAAAAATGATTGTTAGATTTATAAGTTTAATTTTTTCTTGTGCCCTAGTTCTTTTTCCATCATTTTTTCTTGGGTTTGAATGTGTATTTTTTTCCATTATTATTGCATTGAGTTGAGTTTTTTTTTTTTTTGGTCAAAAATTCGATGTGTTGTATGTAAATTTTAATTTATTTTTTTAACTTGCAATTCTTCTCATGCCCTAGGTTCAACTTCAAACTTCAAACTTCATCTTAGGTTAAAACTCAAGAGTTCGACAAACTTACAAACATGCCAAGGAAATTGGACCCTTTGTGGGAATTTGGTGAACCTGATGGAGGGTTTGACAGAGCAAACTTGACTTGCAAGTTATGTGGGCATCATATGACAGGGGGGTATACAGATTGAAGTATCACTTTGCACAAATACAAATCCAGAAATCATCTGAAGAGCTCTCAGATCATTAGAAGAAATAGAGCAAACCAAATTGTCCAAGTTAGCTCTGAAGAGTCAACTAGTAGGGACTGGGAGTAGTGTCAGGATTGGGAGGTGAACATGAGAGTGGTACTGGTTCTACTTCAACATCAATATCTACAACCAACCCTGTACTTGCCTCATCATATTTTGTTCCTAGAACCACACTTGGTTCACAACCATCTATCTCTTCAATTATATAAAAAAAGAGAGAAGAAGTTGACAAGTTGTTGGGCAAGTTTCTTCTTTGGAGTGATATTCCTTTCAGCGTTATAAGAAACAATCCATTTTTCTAGCCTGCGGTTGATGCTATTGCAGTTGTTGGCCCAGGGTACAAATTGCCTTCTTATGATCACTTTAGAGGGCGTATTCTTCAAAATGAAAAGGTTGACTGCACTAAGAGATTGGAGGAGTTTAGGGCATCATGGGCACACAGAGGATACACTGTGATGTCAGATGGTTGGACCGATCAAAAGGGTAGAAGCTTTATAAACTTTTTGGTTAATTGTCCCAAGGGGACAATGTTTATGATATCTGTTGATGCATGTACACATATCAAAGATGTATGGTTATTATGTGATTTGTTGGATGTGTTCATTTTGAAGGTGAGTCCAGAACATGTTGTCCAAGTCATAACAGACAATGCTGCAAATTATGTTGCTGCTGGCAAGATGCTTATGGAGAGGGATCCTACCTTATTTTGGACACCTTGTGCTGCACACTGCATTGATTTGATGTTGGAGGACATAGGAAAAATTCCTTTTGTCAAGGATATTGTAGACTCATAAAAAAACATTAGATTTTTATATATAATCATGCATTTGTGCTTCATTTGATGAGAACATTTACCAACAACAAGGAGTTGGTTCGCCCTGCAATTACACGGTTTGCCACCAATTTCATATCTCTTCAATCCCTTTTGAATTTTATGTGGGATGTAAGAGAATATTTCTTTCAGATGAGTGGTGTGCTTTGGCATTTAGCCGCAAACCAGAGGGAGAGGCCATACACATATTAGTTTCATACTAGGAAAGCTTCTGGGCGGGATTGCAGGAGGTGTGCAGTGTTACCGATCCTTTAGTAAAGGTGCTTCAGTTAGTTGATGGAGACAAACCCGCAATGGACTACTTGTATGAGGCCATGGATAGGGCCAAAGAATCCATTCGACCTACTATGATGATAAAGGGGATGACGGGTTTCAGAAACAACTCCTATGGGAAGTGATTGATAAACGATAGAACAATACACTCCGTCATCCCATTCATGCTGCAGGATCTACTTGAACCCCACATTTGCTTACCCCTGTGGTTTCTTATTTGATGCTGAGGTCATGGATGGATTCTTCACTTGTGTTCAAAGAATGGTGCCATCTCCAATAGCACGTGCAAAAATCTCCAAAGAAATGGAGATATATAGGATGGCAGGTGGCACATTTAGCTTTGACATGGCTGTGGTTGATAGGAAGACTAACATACCAGGTATGTTTTAGTTTGTTTCAAATTTCATTGTCTCTTCAAGTTCATAACTTCATACTTTGCTTCAACTTTCAAATTTCATTTTTTTTCTTATGTTTATCTTATTTGTTGTAGATGCATGGTGGAGAAGCTATGGTGGCAGAGTACCCAATTTACAAAGGGTTGCCATTCGAATGGTCTGCGAAACATATAGCTCCTCAGGATGCAAGTGCAACGGGAGTGTATTTGAAAAAATACACACCAAGAAGCGCAACAGTTAAAACTTAAAATATTCCAATTTTCCAATTAATTTTTTGAATTCATTAAATAATATTTTTTTTATAATTATTATTTTATTATTTATAATTTATTAATTTATGACCCTTGTACAGGTTGGAGTCCTAGTGACTTAATGACATGGTCTATGTCTATTACAATCTTCGATTGTGGGTGATGTAACTTGAGAGGACACTTGATGTGGAAGCCATCTCATTGATGGGATTGACAACACTGCTGCATAGAGGGTTGAGGCCGAGAGGCCTCTCATGGAGTCGACTACTGATTGGATAGAGCAGGAGGTAGTGGAGGGGGTGGAGGAGGAGGAGGAGGAGCGAGAGCAACATGAGGAGGAGGTGACACCACCTACCCAGGCTACCCCTGCCACCAGTAGAGCACGTGGTCTACCTCCTGTAGCTCGTAGTTCTTCAGCTTCTAGAGCAAAACAAAGTCCACTGCCAACTTCACCGCCATCTACATCTAGAGGGAAAGCTATTGCATTTTCTCGCAAGAGGGGCAGAGGAAATCTGTGGTATTATTTATTTGGTTCATTTCATTGCATAATTGAATGTGCTCTAGCCTTGAAAATTGGTGGAGAGGCTAAAGCACATGAGGTCTCCAAGACCCAAAAATGGTTTGGATAGAATCTAACCAGTTTGGGAGGTATTAAAATAATTAATATTTTTAATGGAGTCCCTAAGTCTAAATTTTTAGGGAAAATAAATAATTAATGTGAATTAATATAAAACTGAGTTAGAATGGTCCAAAAGTCATGGATCAAGCCAAATCTAATCTGAGCCGTTGATTAGGGACGTAATCTTGATTGTTGAATTGTCAACGAGAAAAGTATAAGAAGAGGCTTGAGGGTCAGTTGGAGAACACACTAAGTTGATTAAGAATTCGATTTTCTGGGGCAGGGCTTGTTGAGGAAATCGAAGGAGTGATCAGAGTTGCAGTTGAGGGGTAGTGAATACAGTAGCAGAGAACCAGAGATAGTACCGGGAGCATCAGCGTAGAAGCCGGGAGAGGGTTGACGCAGAGCCAGCTAGAGGCCACGTAGAGGCAGCCAAAGGCCATGCAGAGGCAGCCAGGAGTTGCGTAGAGCCTGAGGAGGGCTAGCATGGGAGACGTAGAGGCTCCAGAGGCTGACGCAGAGCCCCAAGAGGTTGATGCTGGGCCAAATAGGTTGACGCTGGGTCAAAGAGGCTGATGCAGACCCTAGAGGCTGACGCTGGGATATTTCGTGGGGCAGATTGGGGCTGATATCTATCTCCGACTGAGAGGTACTACTGTCGAGGGCATTCTTTGTTGGGTGAGCCATTTCTGGCACCAAGATTGTATTATGAAATTTCTTAATAATAAAACCCTCTGATAGTTGCACCGGTTTTTCCGCATTGGGTTTTTCTGGGGACATTAGTCCAAAAATAACTGTGTCACTTGTGTTCTTGTTTCTTTCAGTTGATGATCTGTATGTGTTGATACTGTACTTGTATTTATTTTCAGTATTTACATGGTAAATAACTTGTTAAGTAAATGAACAAGTAGGGAGAAATAAATCAGATAATACAGGAAGAATTTCTGAGGGAGAGGCTTAGAAATTCCAACAGAGGCCATCTCATTGGATGGGATTGACACCACTGCTGCATGGAGGGTTGAGGGCGAGAGGCCGCTCGTGGAGTCAACTGCTGATTGGTTAGAGCAGGAGTTAGTGGAGGGGGTGGAGGAGGAGGAGGAGGAGGAGCGGGAGAAACAGGAGGAGGAGGAGTGGGAGCAACAGGAGGAGGAGGTGACACCACCTACCCAGGCTACCTCTGTCACCAGTAGAGCACGTGGTCTACCTCCTGTAGCTCGTAGTTTTTCAGCTTCTAGAGCACAGCAAAGTCCACTGCCAACTCCACCGACGTCTACATCTAGAGGGAAAGCTATTGCATTTTGTCGCAAGAGGGGCAGAGGAAATCAATGGTATTAGTTATTTGGTTCATTTCATTGTATATGACATTATGACTCATGATATGAGATACATTATTATATTTTTTTGTTGATATTTTGACGCTGAGTTGGGACTCGGGACTTACTATTCAGGACATGATTCACTGTTATGTGTGATGTAGCGCTAGAAATGATATTGCACATATTATATATTAATTCTTTTATCATATTTATGTGTCAATGCATTTATTTTATATTGTAGATGCTTTAGATAATAAAAAAATTGAAAAAAATGAATATTTTTGTATTTGCCGATTTTTCCCGAGTTTTACTGATTTTTTCCTGATTTTTCTGATTTTTCTAAATTTTTCCCCTCATCGAATTAATCCCAATCGCGATGTTCACAACACTGGTTTGGATCTGCTTAATGTGCCATTCATGCTCCTGTACAGACCTGCAATAAGTGCACCACTACTATAGAATACTGTCAAAAAATCTAACAACTGTGCTCTTAGGTGGAGCTTAACATTTTCAGCTTTGTTGCTCTTTTTCTCCTGAGGATGGACCACAATAGTTTGGTATGAAATTTCGATCTTAGAAATGGATGCAACACTAGCAGAAAATTCCCCATACTTGTTACTATTGTTGATCACTTCTATCCAACCTCAAAGGCCAAAGCCTTTTGACCTAGTTTGTGAGGGTAGCAGGAGAGGGGTTCTCATGAGAAACGACTTTAGTTAGAAAATGACTGTCTTGAGTCTTATGGTCTGGGCTTTTATGATGAAAGTAGATGTTTGGTTGGATAAAATACCTAATAGACAAAGATAACCTTTGGGCCAACACAAATACAGAGATGTTCTCTTTGATCTTTGGCAAGGTCAACACAAAACACACTTTTGAGGGTGGGAGTTAGAAAGAAGGTCAACACAAAACACACTTTTGAGGGTGGGAGTTAGAAAGAAGTTGGGGCTCATGCAAATGAATTTCTACAGTGGAGCCGAATTGTGCTCAAGAAAGTACCAGAATTGCATGGGCAGGCCTGGGAACTCAATCCATACTGGACAGTGAAAATGAGTGGCCTCATCAGCCAAAAAGTTCTTATAACATTCAGAGAACATCACCAAGGTGTCTTGACACATTTAGGGGCCATGCATGACCACCTTAGAAGCATGATGCTATTCCTTAAAGGTGAACTGTAATAAAGCTTTTAGTCAGGGTATGCGTGGCTATACAAAACCAACTGTAAGGCTCCCAAGTCTCCTGGATCCAGGCCTTTATGATAGTCTTTGGAGGAACCCACCAACAAAGTAACCCAATGGAGTTCAGTGTCTGAGACCATCACAAACAACATAATTAATATTCATCAATAGGGATATCAACAAGAATTTAATTTTCTGGAATAAATGTACTGCGTGGTAAATTTTGGGAACAAACATCTGGGGGGACCTCCTATGGTGCCTTTGTTGCTGTCTCTTGCTCCTTGAACAGTGGCTCCCTGCAGCACAACTGGGTAGACAATATCAGGGGAATGGATGGCCATATGGCCCCTGCTGGCCTTATGTCAGGCCAAGCTAGGCCATGCAGGCCAGCCACAAGAATAAACACTGTCAGAGCAGGTCGTAAATTTGAGAGGATGGCCAACAAATGTGGTCAGGATACTTCACCTTGCCCTGAAATTGCAGGTGCAGACCTTCCTAAGGAAAACCCTAGCAGAGTATCTCCTCCATTTCTAATTCAGACCATTTTCATCATTTGAATGAGTTCTATTTAGAAGTCAGGTGTGTGAGCTATGCATGTTACTTGTGCTAATCCTGAACATGCTATTTTTGGCATTTGCTATTTTGCACACACACATTTGTAGCCAATTGTATTCTTATATATACCTATGTAGTAATAAGAGGGTACAGTTTAAACTTTATATAAGCAGCAAACAGTTTTGTCTCTTGTGTGTGTGTTCTTGCTTTCTATGTTTCAGCCTAATTAAATGAAACATGACCTGCCCAGTAAAATGTGCACACAACTTTGATTGGATTCAATGTTTTAGAGGACATAAATCTTTTAGAAAGTTCACAATTTAATTTATTTTATCAATTCCCTGTAGTCGAATTTTTATATGCTACTTTTTGCTCCTGCAGTTGCATCTTGGCATGTGAATACTAATCACATCTTTTTTGGCACTCGCTCAAATGGAAATAACTTTGGAATGTCTTTTTATGCTTTTCGCTTCAGTGCTTACTAAACATATATTACACTACATACATGAATGGGATTTTATCATTGTTTTTTTTGGTTTGAAATGCTCCTGATTAAATTTAAGCATGCCCTTCCCCAATATGGGAATTTTAAAATGGAATGTTGCCAGCTTACAACCCTCAAAGATACCCTTGGCTGAGAAGCCACATTAGGGGGGACTCTACTCTGTCAGTCAGCAAGCATGACATTTCCAATCATGGTAATTTTAAAATGGAATATAGCTGCCAGCTTTAAGCCATCAAGGAATACCATTGGCCGAGAAACTGCCATAGAAGGGAAATATGCCCGGGTCTTGCACCTAGCTCATGAAGGCTTGCTTGCACAGGTGAATTGTGAGATAGCCTATGATGTGCTAAATATGTATTAGGCTACTTTGAACCTTGGTGAGGGGTATGAAACTCCTCTCCTTTACCATCGAACCAAGACACAATTGACAATGAATGAGAGATTGACTTTTTGTAAAGGAAGCATTCATACATTTCAGGAGATCTTGTTGGTTATCTATCTATACAAGACAATGTATTCTATGATTTTTTGTGGCATGGGTATGGTTGACTGTAGCTCCATTTTGCCTTGATTTCTGCCATTCCCAGTTGATTATTTTCTTTCAGTTGTCAGCAAGTACTGAAACTGAGTTTGCATGCTTGCTTACGTTATGTTCTCTACCAGTTATATGGCAAGTGTGTATAAGGTCTTCTAGAGGTTGAAGAAGATACCTACTGTCATGTTTAGATCATAAATTGTACTTCACATTACACTCTACGACAACAGATTGCTGCTCATTGTGGGAATTTGTGGTGTAACATTTTTAGTGAAAACCTTAATCTCGAGGACTCTCACCACTGTTTATTTCTAGTGATTGATAATTTTGGTGTTTATTTATACATTTTGTCGTTGATTAATTTGGTGTTTATTTATACATTTTGTCGTTGATTAATTTGATGTTTATTTATATATTTTAATGTTTTGTTTGTGTATATGCAGAAACGGAGATGGGAGAAAAAGATGAAGGCGGAGGATGCTGAAAAGTGATGTTTTGAATAAGCTTTTCGTCAAGCACATATTGATTGCAAATATATCTTAGAGAAAGCAATATATGGGATCAAAATTAATGAGATGAACAGATAGAGTGAAAAAGTTCATTTTAGCTGTGCATCAAATCTTCTTGAGAGCAAATCCTTTTTAGAATTTGTGTGCAGTAACTGTTTGTCATCTCCATTTATAAAATTATCGAATCATACATTTATGTGAAGCTTATTTTCATTTGTCTTGCTTGCTTGTTCTAGTTAGTGGGGTACTTCTTTCAAGTGTTTAATTTTGTAACTTCTGTCAGTTTGTTAAAAAAAATACTAATGGTTTGGTTATATCCATTCTGATAACATAATGCTGATATGATTTCTGAATCCTGATTTGATTGTATGGTGTTTCCGAAGCTCAAATTTTAATTGTGCCCATTTTTGCTTTCTTGCATTTCAGTGGCAGTCATTGTCATCTTGAATGTCAATATGAAGTCCATATTGATGATATTGTACGTTTGATTGACAAGGTTCTAGCATTATTGATGCAAATCTGTATTTTCCTTGAGCATCTTGATTCACATGTAGTTGTGACAAAAGTGAATGATGTATTCATGAACTTGACTGAAAGGTTTTGCTTCATACTTTATTGCCGTTTTTCTACCTGCTCTATTTGCTACTAGTTTTAACATGAAGAGTTTTGTGTGAAGTACGTGGGAAGATTTGTGCATTAATCAATAATCTTATAGAAACGTTCTCACTCATAGAATATTTGATATTCTTCCTATTATAGAAGAGATATTCATGAACATAACAAGAAATCTATTTCTCAAGACTATTTTAATTGCTGTTTTAATATATTGTGATATTTGTAAGAATTGTCTTGAAAGGAAAAAAAATCTACTTTGTCATGATGAAATAAAATGTCCTTCACTTTGTTGCTAAATAGATTCCTATTCCCTATTCTTGGATCTATTCCGTTTCGTTTCCCTGAACGGTGAATATGTTTCCCAGTACCGGCAAGTATCATCCCCCCGAGAATAACATTTTCCTTCAAGCCTTTCAACCAATCGATGCGACCTTGTAGAGCAGCTTTAGCTAAGACCCGAGCAGTTTCTTGGAAACTCGCTTCGGATATAAAACTTTGAGTAATCAGAGATGCCCTTGTTATTCCTAATAACATGGTTTGATAGTAGATTGCCTCTTCCAGAGCACGATCCATTCTCTGTGCTCGTGATAATACAATGAGTTCCCCTGTGAAAAAACATTAGTCGTTCCATCTTCTGAAATTAAGACTTTCGATGTCATTTGGCGTACAATAACCTCTATATGCTTATCACCAATTTGTACCCCTTGGGATCGGTAAACTTTTTGAATCTGATTGACCAAATGAATCTGACTTTGTTCCATAGTTATCCTAGCGCTTATGAATAACCCCCAAAGACTTCCAAGAAATCTTGTCATATCTCCGGTCCAATTTTCAAAACTTTCTTTCAGATTCATCGATATTGAATTATTCAAACGGGCTTCTGACAATTGTTCAACTTTAGGAAGACCTTGAATTATATCACTGGATTTGAACCTTTCATATATCAATGTTATCAATGTATCTCCTTTGTCAAGAATTTCTCCATAATGACTATGGACAGTTGCTTTTCGAGTAGCCAAATAAGGTTTAGCTGATCTAATGACTAAAGATTCCTCATCAACTGCTATAATTTGACCAGATTCGGGGAGTGGTTCATCCTCGGATATCCATACACTTTCAGGAATCAATTGTCCAAGAATAACTACTGGAAATGTTTTTTCGCAGAATTCGGATTCGGATGAGGAAGAGCACCAATTTGGACCCAATAGATTGGAAATGATGTTCCTGCACGGATCGAAATGATAAATTATCATATTTTCGTCCATGAATTAATATTTAGGTACTTGGAAAGTATTGAAAGAATTGTGGAAAATGGAATGTTTCTTTGATAATACTTTTTTATAAGTTAGAAAATGGGAGGATGGAAAACGGTTGGTTATACTATGTAAATTACCCAAGAGACCTGAAAATTCAATGATTTTTCTCATAGGATCCTTTCTATTTGATTGATTTCCCATATCATAACATTTAGAATCATTGAATAGAACGATTCGAAAATAGTCGGATGGTGATAGAACCATAAAAGATCCACTGTCTTATTCCCCATTAGATAATGAACAAATAATTCCTTGATGCTTACTAATTAATTGACTCGCCCCATTGGAAGATAAAAGATTAGTGTGGTCCAAATTGTTATGGAACATCAAATTTGGACTTGTTTTATTGTCCCTTCTCCCCATGAAAAAAGGGGGGTATTTCATCAAGCTAATTTGAACCATATTGTTAACGATCTTATTTGTTCTTACTGAAATAAGAGAAACATAAGCCTCAGATTCTATAGAATCTATTTGTTCCCAATCAAATCCTATACAAGTTCGAACCAATGGAATACTTATATCACTCATTACTTGGATTCGTTCACCGTCTTCATACGAAATAGAATAGCTAATTTGAATCTGCAAGTTGTCCCCTTCCCTCGATAAATCTAGGGAAAACGGTGTTGTCATATTCGACCCATCAGGTATTCCATGTTCTACGTTAGAATATCCAAAAATGGAATTTCTCTGTAGAATACCACTTTTGGGTATTCTAAGAATCGCATCAGGACAAGGTATTATTCTTTTTTCCCATTCTTTATCACACTGCAATGAGACGATGAATCGATTCATTTGCTTTTTCCCCTTAATATTGTAATTATTAGGGTAAAAGACATAAATAGAGTCTCGATGCTTGTTGGATATGGTCCGATCAGTTTCAGTTTCTGAATAACTGAAGATTTGTTCTTCCTTATAGCAATTTGAGTCACCTGATCTATGTTCCACTTGATCCACGTAAGAATCGGAAAGTGATTGATGTTTGGCAACAAAAGGTTGAACATATACTTGATCCTGATACTTATGAAATGGAAAGGGTACTACACGGGATCCGTATATACCTCCCGATAATATCCATAGATAACCCGTCCTGAGTATAGGATGAACATTACCCTGTACATATTCAGGGGCATGACACACATTGGTACTCCAGTGCATTTCTCCTTCTAAGTCAGAATATATATTTTTGCAAACTTTTTCCTTGAAGGAAGATGTTCTAGCACGAACCTCGGCAATAAGTTGTTCCGATTCCACATATTGATCATTCTGAACCAAAGGCAAACTTTGTGGCGGAATGGTTAAGTTCTGTACTTGATCTTGACCATCAATAGTAATGGATAAGTTATTATGACATAGATAAGCAGGATGTCCATTACGTGTACGTGTGGGATAAACCAAATCTTCATTGAATTCAATCTTTCCATTGAAAGTGTTGGGTGTGGAGCCTGATTATCTTCTATATTCAAAGGTATCGCCACATAGGACCCCAGTTCGAAATGGGGGCGGCAACGTCGCCCGTAAAATGTTCGCTGCAGGGGGGGTCTAGGGGGGGGCGGCTGTGACCTTTGGGAGCCCCCCCCTGGTGGGGGGTTTCGGGGGCAGCGCCCCCGAAGCTAAAAACAGCTGTAAAATTGCCTTGTAAAAGTATAGTAATTTCTAGTCAATCTGGGCCGTTCATTAGGCGGATGATCTGACGGTAGAATTTATGTTTAGTTTAGGGTTTTTTGCCCTAGAAGGCAACCCCTCTCTTTGTATGAGGGTATTGTATTTGAGGCTGTGAGATAGATGTGTATTCTGTGTGAGCGAGAAACAGAGAGGTGAGACTGTGAGAGAAAACAGAGGATATTACAGTGGATTTGCTGTAGGTTGTGTCTCTTCATTTTGCTGGATAATAAAAAGGAAGGACTGGCTGTTCGGGGTGGACGTAGCCCAAACTGGGTGAACCACGTATATCTGTGTCTCTCTTGTTTTGTGCGTTTTCTGTGTTTGTATTTCTGCAATATTTTATGTGTTCCATTGCTCCGTAATATATAATTTTCTAACAGAAAGGGGCTCGTATGTGTTCTGCAATATCACCAGTAAATACCCCCCCGGTATGAAAAGTCCTTAGTGTTAGTTGAGTTCCTGGTTCTCCAATGGATTGGCCCGCAATAATACCTACTGCTTCTCCTAATTCAATCAAGTGACTGTGAGTAGTACTCCAACCATAACATAATTGACAAATCCGAGATATACTCTTGCAAGTAAAGGGGGTTCGTATATATATTGGTTGTGTTCGAAGGTTTATTAATTGATTGGCAAGTCCAACTCCAATATCCTGATTCCGCGTGGCAATGCATCTCCTATTTATATATACATCGTCTGCTAGCACACAGCCAATCAGTATTTGTGTTCGTACAACAATTTCATTTATGTCCCTCTCTCGACCTCGAATGGGACTTACGAAAATACCTTGGATAGTGCCACAATCTGTTCTACGTACTACAATGTGTTGAACTACTTCAACGAGTCTACGTGTGAGGTATCCAGCATCTGTTGTTCGTACAACAGTATCCACAACTCCTTTACGAGCCCCATAACAGGAAATAATATATTCCGTTAAAGAGAGCCCTTCGCGTAAATTCCGTCGAATGGGTAGATCGATGATTTGTCCTTGAGGATCTGACATTAATCCTCTCATACCTACTAATTGGTGAACCTGAGATGTACTTCCCCTAGCTCCTGAGAAGGACATCACATGCACTGGATTTAAGGGATCAGTCATGCTAAAATTCGGATTCATTTCTTTTCTCAAATATTCACTGGTAGCATACCATATCTCAATCGATTGACGTAATTTTTCCACTGCGTGTACATTCCCATAATGATTTTGTTTCTCCGAAACAAAACCTTGTTGCTCCGCATCTTGGACGAGCCATCCTTTGGAAGGCGTTGTTAAAAGATCATCAATTCCTAATGAAATAGCCGTATCAGTAGCTTGTTGAAAACCCGAAGTCTTGAGTTGATCCAAGATATGTGATGTATATGTCATTCCGAAGTGATCTATTAATCTGCTAATAAGCTTTTTAATGGCAGTTTTATCCATCACTTTATTATAAAAGGGCAAATTATCAAAGGGCAATCTAGTTCGTTCCTTCATAAGGAAAAATATCCATATTTTCATGAGCAGGATTAAGCAATGGGTTCAAGCTGGTTATTCGAAGGCTTCCTCGATCTCTATATCTGCACTAATGAAAAAATCATAAGATCAATAACATTAGATCCTGAGAGCTGGTAGTGATTTATTTGGGTGTTCAGAACAGGCAAACCCTTGTATGGCTTCTTCCATTTCTCGATTGAAACGAGTACGACCAACAGTTGTTCGAATGTATATATTAAGGATTTCTCCCATTCTACCTTTTCTTATTCGATAATGTTCATGGATTTCGTGGAAAGTACCCAAAGATTCGTATTGAACTTCGATAGGGGCTTCTTGGTTTACTGAGGTAATGATACGTAAATCCACTTCCCCCCACCGGAGCCATAAGGCGCTGTATAAGTCAATTCGTTTCTGTCGGTAAGCTCTGAGCACATCATCATAACTATAAAAGGAAGGTTTCTTACAAGAAAAGCTTTTATTTTCCGAGTGATACGGATGGTACCTATTCCCATAAATACCTTGACTATTTTGGACCGTTGATATATAAAGTCCAAGAAGCATATCCTCAGTCGGTATAGAAATAGGATCCCCGATAGCTGGAGACAAAAGATTTGTCTCAGAAAACATGAGTAAACGAGCTTCTGCTCTAGCTTCCAGAGATAAAGGTACATGGACAACCATCTGATCTCCGTCGAAGTCTGCATTAAATCCCCCACAAACCGATGGATGTAAACGAATGGCACGTCCTTCTACTAAAATAGGTTGAAACGCTTGTATTCCCAATTTGTGTAAGGTAGGTGCTCGATTCAACAATATGGGATGTCCTTGCATAACCTCTTGAAGTACTTCCCATACAATGGGTCCCTTATCTCGAATCATACTTTTAGCAGTTCTTAGGTTGGGAGCAATATGTCGTCCGATGAGACTGCGAATTAAAAATGCTTGAAAAAGCTCTATTGCTATTTCTGAGGGTAATCCACATTGGTACAATGATAGAAAGGGACCCACCACAATAACGGAACGACCTGAATAATCAACTCGTTTGCCTAGTAAATTTTCACGAAATCTTCCCTCTTTGCCTTCGATCACATCTGAGAACGATTTATAAGGCCTATTATGACTGTCTCTCATTGGTTTTCTGCAGATACCATTATCGAGAAGTGCATCTACGACTTCCTGGATCAATTTTGTTTGATAAATAACAAATGACTCAGATCCACTTCTTGCTAATAAATTTGTAAGAATATTATTCCGATTGATAACTCTTCGATAAAGTTCATTTAGATCTGACGAGGTAATAAGTCCACCACCTAGTTGAACGATTGGCCTCGGTTTGGGAGGAAGAACTGGTAATAGGCATAAGACCATCCATTTTGGTTCTATATTTGTTCGGAGAAAATGTTTAGCCAATTTCATGCGTCCAACCAGAAAATCCTTTCTTCTTCTAATTTTTTCATCCTCCCATCTATCCACAGTAGATTCTTGGTTCTCTTCCAATCTATTCCATTTCAATTCCACCAAGTTCTTCCATTCCATATGTGAACGATCTATAATCATTTGCAGATCCAGACCCATTAGTTGTTTCCCGATAGCATCTCCCCCAGTAGCTATTTCTCTCTCTTTAAATGTTCCAGAACCCCGAGGAAAGAGGTAATAAGGACGAGCAGAGAGGTAATGAGGAATAATCTCTCTCCAGGATTGAATCTCATAATCGAATGTACCCCGTGATCTCAATAAAGTTGGTTTGTTAGCTATGGGCCTAGCAAGAAAAAGATTTGGATAGGTTATTCTAAGATTTCCCCCCCTTCAGGATCGGACGTGAAAGTTTCCTCTCATCCGGCTCAAGTAACTAAAAAAAAAGATGCAAAAACTCTTTTTCGCTCTGAAGAGAGATCGCTACTCTCTGCTCAAGTTCCAAGTGAAATTGAGTATTCCTTTATGTTATGATTCTACAACATAGATATGGAATTATTGAGTAGTCTCCTCCCTTTCGAACAATCCTTTTCTTCTTGAAAGACCTTCAATTAGGGATTTACTTGTCTTTAGCTCGTTCCATTTGATCCTTTAGGTTCCTGCTTGCTTTGCTTTACTTCGATGGTTACAATACTATTGATCGAAGCATATGTGTGATGAATAGACTCCTATAGCCATATCTTCGGTCCGGAATACCTCTATTCAGGGCTAACCCAAATAAAAGAGAATGGATTTCAAATTCCATTATCTGAAAGAAGTGTTTTCACGAAGTTCAATTAGCAATTTGATAAATAATATCTAAACCCTGGACTAATTCCTCTTTCTCAGCATCTTGAAAAGATGCTTATAATTCTGAGCTTCATGCTACTCCTTTGGAGGGTCATGTCAGAGCTAAAGGCATCCCAATGAGATTTAATAGGATGATAGTTCCTGATTACGGATCTGTATGATCGGAACTTGTGATCAAGTCACACATCGCAGTATATTGGACCTTCTAATTCTTTCCGAGTTTTAGCTAATAGATTCGCAATATAACTGGGAAGGCGTTTCAAATACCATACGTGAACCACCGGACATGCCAGTGTAATGTGTCCCATTTGATATCTTCGAATTCGAGAATCAACGAATTCAACTCCACATTGTGTGCAAAATTTTGCATCTATCTTCTCATTTCCAATCCCTGGAGAATTTCCACAAGAACAAACTCTACTTTTGATAGGTCCAAAGATTCTTTCACAAAATGATCCATCTCTTTCTGGTTTATTAGTTTCATAATGTAGAGTATGAGGTCTAGTCACCTGTCCAACTATCTTGAAGCTATTCACTCATGGGCGATAATTATTGTTTTTCCCTATCAGATTTTAGTTTTCAACTAACACAGTTTTGCAGATTGGTTCGGTAGATCCCACGTTATTCGAGTTGTAACGAACGGGTCATAACCATTAAAATGGTTCGGTGTAAATGGAATAGATCGAGATCTATCTCGATATTTATTGTATGTTTTATCTTGATACTAAGATCTTGTCCATCTGAACAACTCTGGGCAGGGTATTTGATCGGAGAGTCGTTGTTTAAAATGATCAAGGTTGTGGCTGTGTCGACAAGTTCGACCCTATTCACTTATCATATATTCAGATTCGATGAATCTAGACCATTTGAACTTGTATCCTTCCTTCTCGTATTAGAAGGTATAGGGTTTTCCAATCTGGAAAATTTTGTTATCTTACATGCACGGTTAGGATACAATCAAGTTCTTTGTTATATTATTATGCAGGTTATGGGACAAAGATACAAATTTAAAGGCTCATCTACCGACGGAGATAGTGAACATTTGATGAATCAAATATAAATTTGATTGTTGTCTTTCAGTTAATTCGTTTGAAAGTTTAGATCAAGCGAACAGAATTGGTAGGCGTCAATCGATCCGTGGAACGTATCAAATCTTTCACATATAAGTTCGTTATGAGATGAGCCCACTCATCTCACAATGATATAAAATCATTTCGGACAGATCTATTGCCGAGTAGAGATCTATTTGTAACGGGGCAGAAAGCAGCTTCTTTTGGGTTGCTGTCCACATAATTTCTGGACAAGGGGTAATAGTTTCTTTCTTTCGTCCCAACCCAACAGACTTCTTTATTCTATTGTTTGTTTCAGAACGCATTCCATGAAATATGTGTATTCTATAAAATAGTGGGGTAGATTAAAGCAAACGTTGGTCCAGATGTAGATCTAATATGCATAGCCGGTAGATTGCATTTTTGTGATATGTTACTAGAACGGAACTAGAGGCAAGGAAGAGTGTTTGTCCCAATATGAAAATCTTGGGTCTCAAAAACCATGTGATGATCTTAGGTGAAGAAAGAGAACGAACCAAAGGTTCGCCTTTAGCTAGGATGGATCAACTCCAGAGAATTTCTCTGCCCAGGTATTCGGAATATCTGTCGTACTTGCCACTTCTATGGTTCAAAAATAGGCTCGATTACCGCACATAACTTATTGCCTATCTGTCTAGTACGTGATAGAAACGTTCTCACTCATAGAATATTTGATATTCTTCCTATTATAGAAGAGATATTCATGAACATAACAAGAAATCTATTTCTCAAGAAATCGGGGACAAGTTCTTTCTTGGTCTTCTGCTGGTGCCTGTGGATCAGTTGATAAAAGAACTCAATATTGTTTGGAAGAACAAGGATAACAAGATCGAGTCAAGATTATACAGAGATGATACGGATCAAATTGTTCTTCTTGCACCAAGGAGAAGACCCTATGCAACCGTTAACTACTTTATAGAAATAAAGTGAAATCCTACCGGAACAGAATTTGTAACTAGCACTGCTATCCTCTCGTCTAGCGAGCAAATATTTACCCCCGTGGATGGAAATACTTCTTGATCTGGATCGATGTAAGAGTACAACTACATTTCCAAAATCCATGTTGTCTATTCGGAACAGGTTGACCCCTTCGCTCTCTCGTGGTACAATCCTCTTCCCGCTGAGCCCTCACTTTTCCACCGGTCCACAGAAACAAGATATAGGACTGATGCCGTTCATCAGTTCATCATATCAGATCAAAAATCACTTTCTTTTCCGTATACTCTCCCTGGTATCGGTTGCTATTCGTGTGGACTTACGCAGTCGATCAGATCATATCTCAGATAGATATGGATATATATCTCCCTCAACATAGGTCATCGAAATGATCTTGGACAACCCCAACAAAAGCACGAAAGCCAGGATCTTTCATTAAATTGATTCCTGTTCAAATTCGAACAGTGTTTCTGTCTAGTACTATGATGGGATTGTCTACAAAACTGTGTAGTGGTTGAGATGGGGCATCCTGATGCAGGAGCATCTGGACTTAGCCAACAATGTGATGGTTTGTTCACATGTTGTGGCTAAATGAGTTGAATTTCACTGACCTGAGTGGTCAAAAGTCATTGTTGGTAGAGAGGGTTGGATCTTTCGAAAATGATCTTTATTTCATTATTCTAATAATTAGGAAATTGTCTTATTTTAGACTAAGGGATAAGTTGTTAGCATAGGTGTGTAATAGAGCTTAAAAATAGAGATTTGATTGTTAGATTGATTAAAATAGAGATCGAGTTGTTAGTACAGTTAGAATAGGATTTGACTCATAAAAGAGAAGAAAATGTAATGGAAAGGGATTAGCTGAGATGATTGAGAATTGAGTGAGAGGCGAGAGTTGAGTGATAGATAGGGTTTTGAGATTGAGACAGAGGTTAGATAAATTGTTGTAATTGAGCCGAGAGGGCCAAGACTCTGTAACTACTATTATATTGAAGAAATTGATTTAGTGTGCAACTGTGTGTTAATCCTGGTGAAGACTCTCGTTTACCTCTGTGTATCTGCGTTCTGAAACTTAACCGGGTATTTTCTCTATTTTCACACTTTAATTGTAAATCTTAGTGTTTATGTGTTAATCACAGTCATTTAGTATTAATGGCGGAAGAAGAATGGTAGAGGAATAGATCTGGATCATCAGATTTGTTAGATCGACGGTGATCAACAATTGCGGGGGTAGGAGAGTACGGATTTTCTTGATCATGGCTGAAGTCCCGCACTCGCTCCTAGCTGTTGATCTCATATTCAACCTCTTAGATCACAGTCAATTGCAGGAGTTAAGGCTGTTTTAAACCGTGTGCTAGTTGAAGTCCCGCAAGCCATAGATTTGATGGCCTCTTATATCCAACGAATATCGGGTCATAAAGTGATCGAACTTTAACTTCAAAATCGGACCCGAACATTTATAGATCAAGGATTTATATTCCTTATCGGCTCCATAAGGGCGGTTAAACATTGCGCAAGTAGCTCGTCCGATATCACTATTAACCGTTGGATCAAGTGCGCTTTGATCAACGGTGGAGGATCACCAGATTGTTTTGTTGATCGGGGTGAGTGATGACCGTTAGATCTGGAGAGAGGAGATCAACGACGTAGAGGGAAACGCCTGTTTAGAAAGGGAAATTCAACATAGGACCGATGTGTTTAGGGGAAACGTGGGACCCTCGGGATAAAGTAAGCCACGTACAGAATCTGCTTGAACGCATCTGATTGGTTATAAAGTAACCAATGGTCTATTTTTAAGACTACTACCTTATTTTGATCAACCTCTTGCATCACATCCCAACTCAATAAACCCAAGTTCAAACCATAGTGGCCATATAGCTATTTTGAGATGGATTTGCCCAAATTTGACAAAGATCTCAACGTTCACATCCTCTGAGTTAAAGTGGGCGAGGTTAATTAATCCTCATATTATCCGAAGTGTTTCTTCTCAAACAAAAAAATCCCGTGTTATTGGATCCACGTTTTGCATATGGATACAGAGACATACCCACTTAGATCCACGTAGGATTCGCCACATGAATGGATCTTTCAAATTTGGAAACAGATCCCATGCTACGAAAATGGATCTTGTGCCAGCTAACCCTCAGACATTGGATACCAAGCAAATAACATTAGAGTTTTTGGTTTATTTTTTTCTATTTTTTTTCTATTTGCCCCCTGTTTGAAACCCTAAGAAGTAAATATTATGGCACATGATAATGCTAGTGGGAAAGTTCAACACCAAAATTATAATTTTCAATTTTGATGATGCTAATTTGAAAGATTTGAGATAATTGTTAGGCCCCTATACTATTAGTGTAACCCCTTATTGTTATTAGTACAACTCCTTTATTATATTGTTGTACCGATGTAGTCCCCATATTGTTATTATTGTGCCCAATAGAAGCCCACTATTGTTATTATTGTGCCCTTACATTATTAATGTTATGTCGGCTCTGATTATATTATGACCTCTTAGACTCCTATATATAGAAATGAGGTCTTGTCATTTGTATCATCGAAGAATTGTTCATTTGTGTAATGTAAAGGAGGTTGCCCCCTCGAAGAGGCTGAATTTTAAGGCGTTCAACTATCTTTTCTATCTTTTTGTGAGCTAGTTTCATAACATTTGGTATCAACGCTTTGGATTCTAGGGTTTCGCTGCCCCAAACAGGTTATCATGGCATTTGCACTATAACTTTTTTTTTGCGACGTTTCAGATGCTACAAAAATAACCCATTTGGACCGAAATCGTTTTGAACCTTGGGTCCGAATTTTAGAGATTTTTGCACTATATTTTCGGAGATATGATCTGAGGAAGTTGACCTTTTTACAGACTTCCGAATTACATTCCAAACAGGTGACCTGGGGAAAATCCTCATAACTTTTGTTTTGAGCTTCAGATTACAATTTCGTAAGAAGTTACAGAAAAAGGACAAAGTATAGTTTCCTATAAATATTTTTTAGATCCGAAGGTCAAAACAGTGACACGTGGCACTTCATATAAGTCCGCTCTTCTAAAAAGGTATATAGTCAGGTCATCTGGGGAGATTGTGCATAAATCTTTCTTGGAGAATATAAATTTGATCAGACTGGTGGCATTGGAAAGAGGACGCAGAGGGCTACTGTAGGTCGCAATTTCAGAACTTAAAGATTCGAAAGTACAGAGTTACGGTCGTTTGAAGATTGAGCTCCTAAAATCAAGAAAGAGCGAGATGAAGAAGTTTGATGGTAAGGATCCGGTAAATTGGATACTACAGATGGAGAAATATTTTGATCTACATGGTGTACAACTATTACAAAAGGTATGTATAGCATCTTCATATTTAAAACAAGATCAATTTTTATGGTATAAAGAGCTTTGTTCTCGTAAACAACTTGTTATGTGGTCAATTTTCACGGAGGAAATAATAACACAGTATGAGAATACAAAGAACAACATCTTCTTTAGAGCAACACCACAACAATTGGAAGAAAAAAGAGAAAAAGGGCTTTGTTACAAAATGGAAAGAAAAATTATAGCAACAAAGAATTCTACCCTTCACAACTATAAAGATGGAAGTGGCGTTTCTCTTGGCCTTCTACAACCTACAAGGGTTACACCACAACAATTGGAAGAAAAAAGAGAAAAAGGGTTTTGTTACAATTGTGATAGAAAATGCACTAAAGGTCATAAGTGTGCTAAAAATAAATTATTTTACATAGAGTATGAAGAGGAGGAAGAAAATGATCAAGAAACATCAAAAGAAGAAGATATACGCCAGGACCCAACCCTAGAGAAAGAAGAAATGAATCTGACCATATCTTGTAAAGCATTGGTAAGAATTACCACTCCTCAAACTCTCAAGATAGAAGAACATATCAAGAAGAAAAATGTTCAAGAAGTGAAAGATCACATCGAGAAAGAAGAAATGAATCCAACCATATCTTGTAATGCATTGTCCAAAATTACCGCTCCTCAAACTATCAAGATAGAAATACATATCAAGAAGAAAAATGTTTAAGAAGTGAAAGATCACATCGAGCATCAAGAAATGAATCCGGCCATATCTTGTAAAGCATTGGAAGAAATTACCACTCCCCAAACTCTCAAGATAGAAGGATATATCAAGAAGAAGAAGGTTCAAACAGTGAAATATTAGGAAGAAAAGTATCAAGAAACATAAAAAGAAAATGATACTCAATAGGAACCAACCCCGGAGAAAGAAAAAATGAAACCGACCATATCTTGTAATGCATTCGTCAGAATTACCACTCCTCAAACTGTAAAGATAGGACATATCAAGAAGAAAAATGTAATAATGTTGATTGATTCGGGTAATACCCATAATTTATTAATTGTAATATAGCGAAGGACTTGAATTGCTCCCTAGATCCAGCACCAGAGTGTCAAGTGACGGTTGTAAGTGGAGGAACCATAAATTGCTCTGGAAAGTGCCATAATATCAAGCTATCCATGGGAGAATATGTATTGAATAGCCCAATGTTTTCTGTTCCAATGGGTGGTGCTGATGTTGTACTAGGAGTCCAATGGCTACAATCCTTGGGTACAATAGCTTTTAATTTTCAAGAACTTTTTATGAAATTTTCTTCGGAAGGAAAGGAAGTTGAATTAAGGGGTATCATAGGGAAACTAGGAAAGATAATCAACTCTGACGGAATGACAAAGCTTCTAAAGAAAGAACAACGAGGCGTAATTGCACAATTATGTTCGCTAACTGTTCGCACATTGAAATCATGTATTTCTCTAGATCTCCAAAAAGTCTTGGACAATCATTCCAAGGTATTTGAGACTCCCAAAGGTCTCCCATGTATTCGTGATCATGATCATGCTATTCATTTTATTCCAGGATGTGTTCCTCCAAACGTCAAGCCTTATAGATATCCATATGCCCAAAGGAGTGAAATTGAACATATGGTTGCAGAAATGGTAGAGGTTGGTACAATTATCCAACCAAATTTGATAAACAAAGGTATGAATGGAAGAATGGCGAAGTAGGGTGGGAACTCATTCAAAATTTTTCAAATATCATAGTTCCAACAATATTGCCAGAACTTGACAAGGAAGGAAAAAACATATTGGAACCTGAAGCATTTATAGAACCGAGAAGTCGACAGCTACGAAATCGATCAATTTCAAAGTATCTCATCAAGTGGAAGAACTTACATGTTGAAGACTTCACATGGAAAAACAAGAATTTTATACAGAAGCATAAAAAAATACTCAAGCGTTGAGGACAACACTTTTTGAAGGAGGGGGGCATGTTAGGCCCCTACACTACTAGTGTAACCCCTTATTGTTATTAGTACAACTCCCTTATTATATTGTTGTATCCTTGTAGTTCCCATATTGTTATTATTGTGCCCCATAGAAGCCCACTATTGTTATTATTGTGCCTTTACATTATTATTATTATGTCGGCTTTGATTATATTATGACCCCTTAGACTCCTATATATAAAAAAGAGGTCTTGTCATTTGTATCATCGAAGAATTGTTCATTCGTGTAATGTAAAGAAGGTTGTCCCCTCAAAGAGGCTGAATTCTAAGGCGTTCAACTATCTTTTCTATCTTTTTGTGAGCTAGTTTCATAACAATAATACATAGATAATAATATATTTTGTACTGAGAATGGCCATGTCATTAATAATTTAATTAGATCAATCCCATCCAACTCTAGGTGAAGAGTCCTCTTTGAACAATATAATAATAGACTATAGTATGTTCTCAAACAATGTACAATATTCATTTAACATTGTAACTAGATGATAATTTTTAGATTTTAAAGCAAATTTCAAAGATGAGAGGTTGATTATGATGTAAAGTTGAAATATTCACATGATGAGCATGTAGACCCATTTTGTTAGACCTACTCTAAATCATCACATCACATCAATAGAGTGATAGAGTGATAATTGATGACACTCAATACTGTAAATTAACACTCAATTCTGTATTCATCCTTTTTGTATAAAGCATGATGCTTCGTGATTTTAGTAATCAGATTTATGAAGGGATAATTGATGACACTCAATTCTATATTTACAGTTATCCTTTTTGTATAAAGCATGATGCTTCGTGATTTTAGTAATCAGATTTATGGAGTGATATTTGATGACATTCTATTTTATATTTACAGTGATCCTTTTTGCATAAAGCGTGATGCATCGTGATTTTAGTAGTGAGATTTATGGATTATCTATGTTTTTTATTTTTTATTTAAATATGTTTTTTTTACTAATTTAAAAAATATTATTGTATTGTTTTTACTCAGTGTTTCCCCATAGCATTCAATTGCTAGCTTTTCAAAAATCTGGTGTTTCTGTATTTGTTCAATTTCTTAACAATTTAGAAAAATCTAGTATGAGGGTATTGTTAATAGAAGAAGATTTTTGGAAAAAATCACATTGCAAATATTTGGTCGACGCATTTCGAACTAGCCAGTGTGGTTCATCTTTAGGACAGAGGAACGCTAAATAGGAAGATAGGTCATCCTAACGGATAGAAGAAAATGACAATATTTGATTAGGGAGGGAAAATTATAGGAAGATAAGCCATCTTAATGGCTAGAAGAAAACAATAATATTTGACTAGGGAGGGAAAATTATCTTGTTTATTTATTTATTTACATATATTATTATTATAATTTAACCCAACAACTATATTTGACTAGGGAGGGAAATATTTAGAATGTTTAAAAATTTAAAAATTAGTAATTATTTATTTATTTATTTTACTCATTATTATTATTTATTTAAATATATGTTTATCATTATTATACTATAACTAAACGCTTATATTTGATATTAAAGAAAATAAAAATTGATTATTTATTTATTTAATTGTAATTTATTTATTTATTCACTTATTTATTTACATATTATTTTTTGTTTTTCCTACTTGGGAAAAATAACAATGATAAAAAAAACAAAAAAATTAATTAATAAATAAATCAATCCATAAATAAATAATAAATAAATAAATAAATAAAAATAAATGGTTTCAAAATGAATAAATAATAATACCAAATGAAAAAAAAAAATTAAAAAAAAATGGTTTCAAAAATGAATAAATAATAATACCAAATGAAAAGAGGGGATTAAAAAAAATAATAATAAAAAATAAAATAAAATCAAATTATCTTAAAAATGAATAAATATAAAAATGAAGAAATAATAATATAAATTGAAAAGAGGGGGGTTCTTCGATTTTTTTTAAATAAATAAACATTGATAATGAATCATATTACTAATGAAATCTAATAAAATAAATAAAAAGAGGGGGTAATCCTCTCTAATGAACAATAAATAAAAGGAAAAATAAAGAGGGAATAGAACATAAAACAACTAAGAAACGAGATGAAAAGCATAGACATAGATGGAGAAAAACTAAGAAGAAAGGGTGGTAATCCAACAAATAGTAATTTTCCAGCCGTCATCCCTATTAATATTATTAGAAGACTTCTCAATTTCAATGGCTTCTTTAAACTTGTGGTGATGAAAATGAGAAATCTTTGCGACGACCTTAGCTTCCTCAATGCATATATGATATGATGCTTGGTCTTCATTGCATGTTTTGCCAAAGCTGAAGATTTGGTCCTCCCATGCTTGATATCGACAGCGTGTTCCTTAATCCTTTTGGTTAATAGATCGATCCGTTTCGCTAATATATGAGGTCCCACACGAGCACGGGATGATATAAACACCTTTCAAATACACAGGGTTCACCTTTCAATGTATTGTGTTGATTAATTTGCTTAAGTTGACTAAGACAATATTTTGTATATTGAGCGCCATCGAATGGATTATGTTATATAGTTTGGCACTAATCAAGAATCAAATAGGAATCTATTTAATATGAGGGTTCCATTTTGAGCTTTGTCAATTCTATGGCATATTTAGAGAGGGTTACATTCGTATTGAATGTTTATAGAAAACAATGTAGGATATGTGCTCATATTTAGCAAGGATTTCTAGAGATTGTGAGGGATTGATATTCCAAAGCCATATGAAAAATAATTGTGTTGTGTTGGAGTCAAGTACAAACCATGAGGCCTAGGTTATATAGTTCTTCTTAGTTGGGATTTCAATGGCCAATGCCTTAGTGGTTGCATAGAAGGAAGATTTGAAGCTGTTAATAGGGTCAAACATTAAATGGTACTTGAAAGTTAATAAGGACCATCCCGATAAATTTTAGGAATTCTAATACGAGTTAGGCCTTTAAGTTTGCAAAGTTGCAGAGGCCCATAGGGAGTAAAGGCAATGAATACTTGGAAACTTTTGCATGGCAAGGAAACTAATGGCAGTCGACCATGCAACCTTGCAAGGGTTGGTTTATGAGTTATTGAAGACCAGAATTTGAAGTAGCAGGGGATCCACATCAATCAAGTTGTGAGGTTTTGAGAGCTAGATAGTCCAAAATCGTGAAGTAGTCACAACCCTCAAGGAAGATGACAACCCATGTTTTCCAAACATTGAAAGGATCACAACTTGATCTTATGAATAAAAGAAGGGATCACAATGCTATATTATAAGAAGGCTATAAAGGTCACAACCTTGAGGTGGCAACAAGGTCATGAAGGTTGTAACTTGGAGGTTGTGGAGTATGAGAGAAATTGGATCGATGTGGAAGACGAATCATGTGAGGGCATTTAAGAAAGAAAAAGAAATATTACGGTGTTTGATTTTCCCAAGAAAATGGTGGCTATACCTTCCTCGTGTATTTGTGTATATACATTTGTTAGAGGATGGCCTTTTGGTTTGATGGGTGGTTTAATTAGAGTTAACTAGTTAGGATTAAGAAATGTGTATTTCTTAGCCCAACGACCAAGTGTAAATGTCGTGTTCATTGTAATTATAACAATATATTGTATAAAATCTTTAACATGCTTGATGTGATGTTTTTACTATCTATATGCTAACATTTTATTTTAATTAATCAATATTCATTGTCATGCCCAAGCCACATGCCAAAAGTTTTGAGTCTACCTATTATAGGCTTAACCATTCCTAGAATAAATGATGGGAGGGGAGGGGTGGCTCTTGTATAATATTCACACTAGTTTGGTAGCATCAAATCCTAAACCCAATTGGCATCTAAGTCATATTCCTCAAGCTATAAAACATTTGAACATGTTGACATTTTTAAATGATAATCTATGCAAACTTGATCATAGATCATTGTTGGCAATAGAGCCACTAGCTCAAAGAACAAATAAAGTGGTATTAGAGCAAATTCAATGCCATTCATATATAGACCAATCAATATTTTACCCTGAGATTTCAATACATGGGAATGCGTACCCAATATTTTTATAGACCCCCCCAAAATTTATGGGAATGACAAGGTATGTTGGGGTGGGACATAGGGGAGCTTTCCACAAATATATAAATATAAAAAATATATTATTCTATACAGTTTTAAATCTCTAAAAATGATCCTTAATAGTGCATACTTGATACATACAAGAATGATGATATAGCTCATCATTGTTTAGTGTCGAATCCATTGAAGGCATTCTACAAACCGCTATAGTTATGAGCTTTCATTTACCAAACCATTGCTCAACAACAACAAAATGATGACCTAGCACTAGTAAATGATAATTTTGATTTTTTTATGTTTGTTTAGGGCTTATAGAGTTTAGGAGGGTTGGTGGGAGACCAAGTGGAATAGAGAGAAACTACTAATTAGATTGTAAAGATTTTATTAAATTTGGTCTTAGAAAAGGGTGTCATGGGTGTGTACTTTTGAGTTCCTTGTGGGCACAATGTAGTTTAACGCATACCCACTTGTGTACCTTGAAGTACTTAACATACATGGAGCTTATGGGCCATGTTGGATACATACTTGATGTTAATCGCATAGTTTTTATCTAAAATGTGTACCCAAGTGTTGGACATGTGTACCCATGTTATATTGCTAATTAATATCAAAACAATGGTCTTTAATGAAAGTTTGAATTAGATCCCATTAGGGTTTTGATAGACTTTGGTATAAGAGAAAGTTTAAGTTCGTTGGGATAAGTGATAAGAGGTTCTATGTAAATTGCTTGGCAATGCACTGAGAACCAATATAAGATTGGCAAAGAGATTCTTAGCAAAGGAATTACCAAGGAAATGACTAAAAAATTAACAAATAGCCTTAGTGAAAAGTGGAGATCTCTCATTTGGAAGAAAACTTGGAGGAGCTCAAACTTGTCATGGAAAGGAAAACTAAGGCTTTTAAGTTAGTTATTGATTGCTATTCTATTGTCACCACCATTTGTAATTGTATCATGGCAACAACCTTGGAGTGGACAAACATGTGTGAATAATTCAAACTCGTTTCTTGTCCAACCAAAGTTGCTTAAGGTTGAAGCCAAATTAGAAATTAGTGCCTTTGACAAAAACATGGGTAGAAGGTGACCAATGTTCTATTGTTGAATTTTGGAAGTATGCCATGAAACTGCAACTTCTCAAAGATGTATGAGATGTAATCTTAGAGCATATTAGTGGACTACACAATTATATATAACAAGAGGGTGTTGTTTCATATTTAGGGTTCACTAAAGATTGTATAAAAATAACGACGATCTATTGTTTGGAATAAAATGTGGAGGAGCTCAAATTTCTCTGAAAAGGGTAAACTAAGGCTTTACGCTAGTTAATGACTACTATGATATTATCACCATCATTTGTAAATTAACAGGGTAACAACCTTGGAGTTGATAACATGAAATGTGGTGTAAGTAATTCAGACTCCTTACCTATCCAGCCACAACCACTTAAGGTTGAAGCCAAGTAGGAAATTAGTGTGACAAAAGTATGGATATAAGGTAACCAATGTTATGTTGTTGAATTTTGGAGGTATGCCACGTCACTATAACTTCCCGAAGATGTATGAGATGTAATCTTGCAACATATTGGTGGCATACATAGTAATTGCTATAACTTCTTGAAGATGTATGAGATGTAATCATGGAGCATATTGGTGGACTACATAGTAATTGCGTTGAGAGGCACTTTACAACCCAATATGCATTAGGGGAATTTTGAGGTCTAAAATGGGCCTCCTAAAAGAAATGTACAACCAAAATAAACTTTATAAGAACCAATATGATTCAAGATGATGATGTCAACCATGGGGGATGATTTACCATTTTTGAAGTAAAAAATAAATAAATAAATAAATAATTTACTCAAATTTCAAGTAGGAGTACTCATTGGATGCAAAATTTAATTCTTCATCCAAAGAGTACTCATGTTGCATATTTTCGATGGATTTTGCCACATGAAAAATGAGAAATACATAAAAACACATGATTGCAATCTTGTTTTTCATGTATTTCTCATTTTTCATGTAGTAGGGTCCATCAAAAGTATGTAACATAGGTACTCCTTGGATAAAGAGTCAAATTCTGCATCCAACGAGTATTCCCGCTCAAAATGTGAGTAAACCCATAGAAATATAATTTGAAAATACGAGTTTAAAGTAAGAAAAATATAAGTCGAGCTTAAAGAATTTTAAATTTTTGTTTTTAAATTAGAACTCGAAATAGGAAAGATGTTACTTTTACCATATGTCACTAATAAAAATAACAAAAAATTATTAAAAAAATCTAAGTCAACTTTAAAGTTAATTTAAATTTATGTTTTTTGAGTTAAAACTAAAAATAAAAGAGATGTCTACTCTTATCATATGTCAATGATATTAACAACAAAGCTTTACTTTTAATTATAAGTTGGTCTTACGATTAGAAAAAAAGGTCCATTTAATTAGTGTGTAATAAGGAAAATGATAAAAACTTACTTATATTCCTAATTTATTATGAAATTAGAAAAATATGATATCCTTTGGCTTGAATTTTATTTTATTTTATTTAGATGTGCATAAATTTATTTATGGCTATTTGGTTATGTGAGTTAAATTGAAAGATATTGGAAAAACTTTAAAATTATTAACAATATTTAATGTTGATAATTACTGATTGTAAAATTGTTTATTTTTATTTTGTGAATAAATAAAATTTTGAGAAATTAATGGCTGAGTACAAATGGTTGAAAGAGAAAAAGACTGCAATTTAATTATGGAGAGTTATTATTATCCATCAATAAGTCCTAGGTATCTAATTTGAGTGATTAGATTTAATTAAGAATTATGATATTGACCAATTAATTGTTTCTTAGAAGACAAGAAGTTGTTCTCAAGAGTGGGAAACAAGAGCTCATAAATGAGCAGACAACTACGTGTCACCTATTGGTGAGGTGGAGACGTGATTAACCACCAAAAGAGTGGTAGCTAGATAATGTTTGTCATTTTTACTTGCTTGTGTCTCATTTTTTTGAGAGCAAAATTGGAGAGACTGAAGAGAGCAAGAGTGAGCAGAAAAAAGAAGAATTGCAAGCTTGATATTGCTCGGAGGGATGCTAACATATTGTTGTGTCAAGGTTGGGAGGAGCCAAGTACTTGACTCTTAATTTCCTAGAAAACATTGCAAGTCAGTGCTTCTAACTTCTATGTTTGAGTGTTTATTTAATTATCAAAAAAGAAAAAGAGTTTGTTGTTGGATTTGTGTCACTGTTAGTTTATTTTCAATTTTATTTTCGCATAGATTGATGAGAGTATACTATATATATATATATATATATTATTGGTAGGAGAAAATATATTATATTTTGCTTTGAAGATTTAAAATTTAACATGGCAAAAAGCAAAGAATGAAAATTTTAGTTGTAAAGGAACTGTGTTAGTTGTGTTAGATATCAAAGGCAAAATTTGTGAGAACAAAAGGAAGAATATAAAGCACATATAGACGTTTTGAATTTAGTATAAGACTATGAACGAGTTAGCTTACAATAGAGGACTATATATCTTTGTAAGTTGTATTTGCATGTAATATAGATAATTTTTGTTTTATATATATATATAACAAAAATCATTTATATTACACGCAAATACAACTTACAAAGATAGACCATGCATTTGGTCTTAAAACATCGAGACCTTTGATATATATATATATATATATATTAAAACTCAAATGACAAAAACTCTATTTCAAACAGAAAGGAGAAGTAGAGATTCATAACAAAAAGTTTCATATTATTTACAAACCTTCTTATGCTAGATAAAGAACAAAAAAAGATGCAAAGATAGATCAATGCTTATATATATATATATATATATATATATATAAGAAAATAGAGGCTATTTATTCTTGAATAAGTGAAGTAGGACAAAGATAGTGGTAGAAAATTTAAAACTATAAATATACACAATAGCTATGTAATATTGCAACAAATAATTAGGGTAAACATATAGAGCATTTGAACGCATAGCCACACCATAATATTGGAAAATTATAGTTAAAAAATGTATCCACATTTATAAAGTAAACATTGTGATGTTTGTCGGAGCATAATGGAGAATATTAGACACAATAGCGTACATATAATTCTCCTAGGTAATACATAAAACCTTTACACATGGAATATGGAAGGGTTTAAGGATATAAACCCTCGAAGGAAGGTTTTATAAACAAAATTTAAAAAATTATGTCTAAAATTAAAGAAATATTCTGAAGCACAGTGAAGGATTAAAGCTTGTAAGACAAAAACTATTTTAGTTTGTTCTAGGAGAACTACATGTTATGTAAATTTCAGAGAATAAATTAAAGAAGACAATATCAGAGATATAAGTTTTGTAAGTTGTCTCCACAAGGAACACTTCACCCTTGTATAAGAAGAAACTAGAGGGTTTGAAGATTTTTCCGACTTGGTAAAAAGAACAACTCGTTCATTAACACTAAAGCTTAGGAGGTCCACGACTAGTAATGCTACAAGGGAATAATTTGTTTTAGAGACAAGCCAAAAAATAGTACTTGGGACAAAGAAATTAACTTGTAGAAGTTAGCAAATAGTAATATAAATATATAAACTAAAAAAGGAGTATTAAATTAAAAATCTCAGATAAAGGAGGGGTTAATACCTTGTATGGTAGTCATAACTCCTTGGTAATCCTCTGAAAAAAAAGGAAAGAAGTTAAATTTAATAAACACGTGAATATATAGGAAAATATACCACTGTGGAGAATATAATATATTATTACGAGAATAGACAAAAACTATAATTTGACAAATATCAACGAAGGTTTGATATGGGTAACTATCAGATAATAAGACCCAGATTTGTTCCATGTGAACCCCAATAAGACTGCGTAGAGATGATGAGAGTTAAAAAAAAAAGAGAACTAAATGAAACTACCCTTCATCTATATTGAATATAGTAGAAACTTCGAAGAGCAAAAGGTTTTGAGAAATCTAGGGCATTAGGATTAGGAGATTTCACTTTGATGATAACTTCTTGTGAATGCTTTTTACTACTTTAGATTAGGATCTTCTCTTTACTTATATTATTATAGAGTTCTTCTTCATTAAACAATTACCAAAGCATAAACAAGATAGAAACAAAAGACACAAAATGTAGGCGATCATCTGGAGCCAAAACATCTCCAACTTGAGAGGAAAACCCAAATGAAATCTTCTTCTTATAGAAAATTCAATTAACAAAGACCAAGAACAAGACCAAGATACTTGACTTATTAACCTCTCTAAGACCAAGTCACAAGGATTCCTTGTTTATCCTCTTCTTCCTTGAGTCAACGGTGGTTAATATCATAGAGTAATCTAAGTAAATAGAGACAAGAGGTTTTGGCCTTGGTTGATCACCTAAATTTTGTGTCTCTTGTCTCTATCTTGTTTATGATTTGGTAATTGTTTGATTAATAAGAACTCTATAATAATCTAAGTAAATAGAGACAAGAGGGGGACAATTCACTATTTTTTCAACTCGTATTTTCATCTTATCACCCTAAAGTTTTACTCGAATTTTGAGCGGGAGCACTCGTTGGATGAAAAATTAATTCCTCATCCAAGGATCACCCATGTTGCATACTTTCGATGGACCCCGCTACAAAAAAAATAAGAAATACATGAAAAAACATGATTGCAATCACAATTTTCATGTATTTCTCATTTTTCGTGTAGTAGGGTCCATCAAAAGTATGAAACATGGGTACTCCTTGGATGAGGAATCAAATTCTGCATCCAACGAGTGTTTCCACTCGAAATTTGAGTAAACCCATAGGGAGATGAGTTGAAAAAATAGTTTTTTCTTTTTTCCCTCTAAAATTTGATGATGTAAGCTAATCTTATTTTATTATTTCCACTGTTATTTTATAATTTCCTTAAGAGGCCCATTTTAGACCTCAAAATTCCCCTAATGCATATTTCATATGAGGACATATTATGTTGATTTCATCTAGTTAATGTGTGACCCATGCCTTCTTGCATCTCTTCAAAGGAGGAGATCATTTCTTTTGATTATGCTCTCAAGATAGAATATTTATCTATGTTACATGCAACCATATGACATGACTCTAGTTTATCAAATACACACACACATACCTCATTTTCCTTTAGGTCATCTAGACTTCCTTTATCAACTTCCTTGATTGAAAGAGTTTCAAATCCTTGATTCGCTTCACTTCTTTTGACATCATACCATTATCCCATGAATTCCCACAAGTTGGAATTCTTTTTGAAACACTTGCTTCTTTTTGAACTTTCCAATAGATGATCTTGAATATCCTGATCTAGCAAATGTTCCCTTTTGACGAATGTATGATGAGATTTGTACTAGATGACTTTTTCTTCTTCATAAATGCCATTTATGCTTCTAATGAGGTTACCAAGAGCTATATCCTTCCACAGGTGACTTCCATAGACTTCTATTTCAACCATCTTTCTTGCCTCTCTGTGATGATGTCACGAGATCTTGCTTTCAATGTTTCTATGATGCCATGATGCATCTTATCATTTTACTTAGTGACTCATGATAACCATATCTTACAAAAAAAACTTGAAAATAGAAACTTGAGAAGAACTCGGTGAGGAAGACTATCTCAGTCATAGTAGAGATATTTTACTTATTCTTTCTTAGACTTCTTCTTTTCAATTTCCTCCACTTTTTCGGCGATATGGGCTTCTTCTCTTCCCCTTTTGTTATTGCTTTTCTTTAGCTTAGGACAATCTCTCTTGTAATGCCCATATTCTTGACATCCATAGCATTGAATCTTGGCCATGTTCTTGTTTTTTTGAGGACCAGATTTCCCAAACTTTCCTTTTCTCTTGGCCATAACAACACATGCTTGATTTTTCTCACTTGGTCCTATATCCTTTTTTTTCCTTCAACCTAGTTTCATGAATCTTGCACAGTGACCATAAATCCCAGAATGGATTAGCTTCTTTCTTCCCATATATGCTTGAAGTAAAGTTACCCCACTCCTTTGGTAGTGCATTTAGTAATACGGTGGTCATCTCCTTGTCATACATTATTTCTCCCAGATCTTGAAGTTGATCCCTTATTTCAGATATCCTCATAAGTATGAGGTTATTCCTTCTTCTTTTGATATCCTTAGCTTGTAGAGTTATTGCCTTAATGAGATAACTTCTCCTACAGTACTTACAGAAAATAACTCTACCAGTTTGTCATATATTTCTTTTGAAGTTTCGAGTTTAGATACATATGGGATGAGGGGATCCTTGATGGATTATATGATAATACTTTGAGCCCTTACTTCCCCTTCATAAACTTTGCAAGTGTTTGAGCATCTTCTTTTGATGGATTGAGCCTTTGACATATTCCATGAACTCATTTTCGATGAGATTCATATCTGTCCTCTTCTTCTATTTAGGAAAGTTTGAAGCCCCAACCAATTTGTTTCTTTCCTTGCAAAAAGACATTTTTATAGATTTAGATGTAGACATAAATATACTTAATTGTGAATATGCTTCTTCCACTTGCTGCCTCCTTGAATTTGATGATGATATAAATAATAAAGAGCTTCTCCTTAATGAAGATAGTTCTCTTGAATAATGATCCTTGACTCCACTTTAGATTCTTGGATGGTGATGTCCTTGTTGATGATGATCAATGATGACTTCTTGATGACGTCTTGATGCTTCTTGGAATATCTTCTTCAATGGAAAGGACCTTGCTTCAATGAGATGGATATTGCCTTAGTACCTTTTGAAGATGATGAAAATGTCCTTGATATTGCTTCTCTTGGATGAATAGTCTTCAAGACACTTTGATTTTTAGGTCTCTTCAACTTGAGTAGGGCCTTTGTGGTCTTTTGAGGATCCCAAGATTTTTTCTGGTGTAGACTTCTTCTTCGATCTAGGGTAGTGACACTTATTTATAGATCTTGAATTTGCTTTTATTTCCTTCGAGATTTGATCCTTGAGTGCTTGTGTGTCCCTTGATGAGATTTCCTTTCCTTGATTTGTCACCTTAGCTCTAATACCATGTTGATAATTCTAGGGCATGAGGATTAAGAGATATCTCTTTGATGATAACTGTTTGTGAATGATTTTTACTAATTTAAATTAGTATATTCTATTTACTTAGATTATTATAGAGTTCTTATTAATCAAACAATTACCAAATCATAAACAAGATAGAGACAAGAGACACAAAATTTAGGTGATCAACTAAGGCCAAAACCTCTCCAACTTGAGAGGAAAACCCAAACAAATTTTTCTTCTTATAGAAACTTCAATTTACGAATACCAAGACCCTTGACCTATTAACCTATCCAAGACCAAGTCACAAGGATTTTTTGTTTATCCTCTTCTTCCTTGATTTAACAATGGTCAAAATGCTTACTTATCCCTCCTCGACTATCCTTCAGATTTCGGCTTCTTGGATCAGATTTGCAACCCTCGACCTCTTCAGAAACCCTAGTTGCAGCATGTGAAATGGATCTTGATCAAAATTTTCCCTTATTTCCCTTCGCTTTGATGGAGAGACTTCCTTCTACAATTCAACTTGTGAACTTGCTTATTTTTCTCCTTGATTCGACCTCTTGGACAACAATGAGAACTTTGACCTTTTTCTACAGTAGTTGGTACTCCTTTGCTTCACACGTGTGGGGATATTTATCCCTAAACAAACCGAAAAACAACTCGTCTTTCTTTCCTCCTTTCTTCATTGGATGAGATGGCTCTTATTGTGATCTTTGCACCTTTTTATTACTTCAGATTGCTTGATCGAAAATCAGACCTAAGAGCGGCCAAGTTCACCCTATATATAATGATCTTGTTCCTTGAAATAGTCGACTTGTGCCATGGGTTAGGTTGACTCGTCATTCTAGAAACATCTTCATCTTTTTTGAAGGCTGACATGAGGGAGAGATTGTGACAAGTCTTGGAGGGTTTGTGACACAAATGGCTTCTCTTTTTACTATGTGTAACACACACAAATGGGTCTTCAATACATAACATTGATTCAATAGACTTTATGACTTGATGACCAATCCTAATAGCTCACAAGGGGAGCTTCAAATAAAATTCCTTGAGAATGAAACTCATTACAAAATAATTTTATTTCTTTTCTTCATTACATTAATAAAATAAAATCATGATTACACGTCATTATGAAGACTGAACCTAGTTACGCTTTTCAACAAAAGGAAATACAAAGAGGGGTAAATTCCCCTGTCATATTAATTGTAATAAAGATTCTGTGTTTACTAATAATCCAAAATGAATATAAAAAGAGATAAAATATCTATACAAGAGATTTAATGACTCTTAGGTGATCGTGGAATACCAAAAGAAAATTCCATAAGATGTACTTCGGAAGATAAAATAAAATAAGAAACTCCTGTTGGAAGCCATAAAAACCCTGAAGCTTTGGAAAGGTAGAAATCTTTGTTTTAAAAACCTAACGAATACAAGAACACCTAAAGAGTAACTAACAGGGACATACACCAAATGCTTACCTATTAAAGCACATCAGAAAGACAAAAATCTTTGTATATATTTTCTTCATAAGTTATGAGTAAGAAGGAGATTATAGGCAACAAAACTGGGAAGAAAAGGTTTAAGAGAACCCTCTATAGCTCTGCAAAAAATATAACAAAATGAATACGTTGGCTATAATTCCAAAGAGTTGTATTAGCCATATAATAACACTAGAAACACAAATTTCGTAAGAGGGAGAGATAAATACGTCATACCTCTGTCAAAGACGTTTGACATATTGCAGAAGAAAACCACTTTTATTCGATAATAATGAAGTCAACAATTATAAACGATAGATGGTGAAAGCATCTTGATAAAAGGTGAGCACATAACATATTGTGAGAGATGTCGTTGAAAACTATGAGTGAAACCCTAGCCGCAGAGCGACATGACCAATAGAAGTCATTAAATAAATGAATGCGACATAGTAAAACCCCATCAAAGGTCTTTAACATCACAATGGAAACCCTAGTGTAACCCTTGCCTTCGATTTGATACCAAACAATCTTAACTGTTCATTTAGTTAGGTCAACGTGCTATACGTAGCAACGAGAATACTTTTCATTCATAGGTGTAGTTTTTTTTTAGAGGTGGTTCACGAGTGGCTGCTACATCCATGGAAAATCTGGGTAGATCAACCCCGAAGGGAATATTTTAAAGCCCTTCGGCCATACTAGAAGGGCCTAACCCCAAGGGCGTCGAGGAGACTTGACCCTATGACCTCCCAATCAGTGAGGTACTTAATAACGAGGACTCGACCAATTGAGTTAATCCTTGGGGATTTTTTGTAAGCTTGGTAGGACTCTCCGATTTTCGAGTTTACATGTTCCGTAAATGTAGAATTATTCAGAGACATTACCATTAATGCATAGGAATCGCCATGAATATGGACATAGGTGTATCCACATAATACGACATTCAAAATAACAATAGAAGTAGCACCATTCATATGGTTAAGTTCTTCATTAGTCCAATACGAGTCGTGGCAATACCTTGAATGAAACCATGATGTCTATATGGTGAGAACTATTAAAGCATAGAGAGTAATGTAGTGAAATGGTATAACATGTGTTTACAACTATAGCCAATGGTCAACATCATATGCATTCACTAAATTTAAAATGGACTAAGGTCCATATTTTACGTAATGACAATTAACATAATGGAAACCAAGTGTTAGTAAATATTTTTACAAGTTCAATATAATATGTTTTATATTAAAGATTTTGGATTGGGACTTACTACCATAGAAAAATAATATGTGTTGTATAGCCATATTTATAAATATACATTACGCAAAGAATAGAAATTGAAAAAGACAATCATTTATATGAAGTTACACTAAGGAAAGTGTAAATTGGTGCTAAACATAATATATTGGAATTAGAGTTAACATTACATGCTCATTCTAAGATAGCCAATTCTTCACTATTAAGAAACAAAAATAATTGGAATTATAAGAAGTCATATCATGTAGACAAAACTGTTGTCTATCGTTATCGTTGTTATTCTTATTTATATAAAAGAAAAAAAAATCAAGTATTAGTAAGGGTATTTACAAGTGGTATTAGAGATGTAGTTACAACATTGGGACTCTTTTGGGTCATGAAATTGAAGCAGTTATACATGTCATGAACAAATTACTTAAATAAATGAGGAGATTGAAGTATGGTTGGAGAATTTAATGGACATAATTTTGTAGGATCACCAAGGGGAGCCGAGGAACCTGATACTGAATTAGGAATAGTTGGTGGTGTAACAAAAAATGCAAAGGGACAAGAATTTGAATTACTACAAGTAATAAGAAGTTTGAAAATATATTTGGTTGATATAAAGGAAAACCAAGAGAGGTTGATCAAATCCAAAGAGGAACATGATGATATTAATGGATACTTGTTAAGAAAACTAGAAAATGAAAGGGTCAACAAAAATATTCATAGGAAAACATCTAGAATCAAATCTGCAAGTATAACCAACTCCATAACTTCTAGTGAGAGCCAAACAAATGAATCTAGTGATCAAGGAGAACAAAAATCAAGTAGCAGTACCTCTTTTCCTAGAAAAAAAAAATTTCGTCTCAATTACATGGAGAGTTTAAGAATATTAGACCCCCTAATTTTGATGGTGAGTTTGAAGAAGGAGCAGAGGCATGGCCCCTCAATATGTCAAAATATTTAAAAGTATATAATTATCCAATCAATTTAAAGGAAATATTGGAAACTTACCAGTTGACAAGTAAGGCATCCCTATGGTGGGAAGAGAATAAAGTTGTCAAGAGAATTAGAAGTAAGAAATTAACTTGGAAATTGTTTAAGAAATAATTTAAGAAGAAATATTTTATTGAGAGGTACTTTGATGAAAAGGCTAGGGATTTTCATGAGCTAAAATTGGGACAGTCTACCATGGATGAATTTGTTAATAAATTCACGATTTTATTAAGATATGTACCCTATTTGAAAGAGGATAAGGCAAAAATACAAAGATTTAACAACTCCTTGCCTTTTCCATATAGAGAAAGAATTTAGTTTGACCAACCCAAAACAATGGAATAAACCATTAGAAAGGCCAAATTATGTTTCAATCAAAGCAATTAAAAAGGGGAAAGCTCCAAAGGATGGATATCAAAGAAACATGATAGATTCAGTAATAAGATAAAAGTGTTTATGAAGTCCACTTTTTCTAAAAGTGTATAAGCAAGAAATTATAACATAAATTTAAATCAACAATATAATTCTGGTCAGAAAGGAGGATTGGGAACAGGAAACAAAAAATTCAGTCAATCGAAAAAACCACCAATTAGTTGGGGATGTGGTGAAAACCACCTATGGAGATATTTCCCACAAAATACATTAAAAAATAAAGCAACAGTAAATAATATTCAGGAAGCATCTATTGTAAACGATGTTTCTTGTAACATACCCAGAATGAGTGTTGCATTGGATGGGAGGCAATCAGACCATCAATCCATTATGGTGGAAGTTCAAGATAAGATTCTAGATGAAGATGTGTTTGTACTTATAGATCCATGATCTACATTAAATTATGTTTCCCCCGTTGTAGTTGAAATGTGCAAACTTGCAAAAGACAAAAACATAAGCCTTGGTTAGTGTAGTTGACCACATGAACTAAAAGACAAGTGACCGAAATAAGCAAAAGATGCACAATAAATTTGAATGGAATTCATACCACCCTCAATCTGAACACTCTACCCTTAGGATCTTATGATATCCTCATAGGTATGGACTAGTTAGAATCACATAGAGTGATATTATTATGCTTGGAAAAGTCCTTTACATGTATTAATGATAAAGGGGAAGCTTACATGGTTTAAGGAATTCTAAAGAATATTTATGTTAGACAAATATCAGCAATAAAAATGAAAAATTATGCTAGAAAAGGGTGTCAATTATTCATTGTCCAAGTACAAGCTATTTATGATGATAAAGAGCAACCATCATTAGAAGAATATCATATTTTAGAACAATATAAGGATGTTCTTCCAGACGAAATACCAAGACTTCATCCAAGGAGGGTATTGATTTTACCATTGATCTTATACCTGGAGTTGTTTCGATGTCAAAGGTCCCATACAGGATGAGTATTCTTGAACTAATGGAGCTGAAAATTCAATTGCTAAAACTCTTGGACAAAAATTATATAAGACAAAGTGTGCCTCCATGGAGAGCACCAATTCTATTTGTGAAAACGAAAGATGGTAAATTGAGATTGTGCATAGATTATAAAAAACTAAATAAGATGACTATCAAAAATAAATATCCCTCGCCCATAATAGATGACTTGTTTGATCAAGTTAAAGGGGCTTCTATTTTCTCCAAAATGGATCTAAGTTCAAGATATTGTCAAATTAGAATTAAGGATGAGGAAATTCATAAGGCAGTATTCCACACATGTTATGGGCATTATGAATTTGTAGTACTCCCATTTGGGCTTACTAATGCACCAGCTACATTAATGTGTCTCATGGACAATGTCCTTAGACCATTTATAGATAAATTTGTAATTGTCTTTATGTACGATATTCTAGTATACTCAAAGAGTAGAGAAGAGCATGACCAACACTTGTAGATGGTCCTTCAAACTCTTAGAGTTAATGAATTATATGTTAAATTTAACAAGTGTTCATTTCACCAAAACAAATTCATTATCTAGGACATGTAATATGAGAGGAAGGAATTTCTATTGATCCAGAAAAGATAAAGACAATAATGGAATGGCCAACACCTAAGATTGTGGAAGAAGTCAGGTATTTTATGGGAATCAAAGACTACTATAAGATATTTATATAAAGATTTTCCAAACTTGCATATTCATTTACTTCTCTACAGAAGAAAGGGATTAAGTTTGAGCGGAGTCAAAAGTGTCAAGATAATTTTGAAAAACTAAAACAACTTTTGACCACAACACCAATTTTAAAATTGGCTAATCCCAACAAAGATTTTGTGGTATGTACAGATGCATGTAAAGAAGGCCTAGGGGGAGTTTTGATGCAGGATGGTCATGTTATTTGCTATGAATTTAGAAAACTAAAAGAACATGAGAAAAACTATTCTACTCATGATTTAGAACTAACAACCATCATTCATGCATTCAAAATGTAGAGACATTACCTTATAGGGAGAAAAATTCAGTTAAGGACAAATAATGTTAGTCTCAAATATCTATTTGATCAACCTAATCTAAATGCTAGACAAGCAAGATGGTTAGCATTTATCAGTGAATATGATTTTGAGATTACACATATCAAGTGAAAGGAAAACCGAATAGATAATGCCTTAAGAAGGAAACTTAATCAGATTTTTGCTCCATTAGCAATCAATTGGTCAAGAAACTTGGTAGAACAAGTCAAAGTAGTTGCAAATTTTGATTTAGAATATTTGAAAATCAAGGGAAAAGTGCATAAATTTGAAAAATCGAAAGAGGAGAGGTGTGATTTTTCAACAGATATCCAAGATTTATTGTTGTTTAAGGGAAAAATTACGTACCTGATGACCTAAATCTGAAACATTTTATCTTAGATGAGTTGCACAAAAGCCCAACAATTGGTCATATTGGCTATAAACAATTGATTATTGTGTTAAGAAAGGATTTTTATGGTCAAATATGAAAAATGAAACAACATAATATGTAGTCAGATGTCTTGAATTCCATCAATTTAAAGCATATCATTAACATCCTATTGGGTTGTTACAACCCCTACCCATTCCAAAATGGAAATGAGAGACAATCTCAATGGATTCCATCATTAGACTGCCAAATACTAGAAAACAACATGACTCCATTATGGTCATGGTTGAAAAACTTAGTAAAACAACACACTTTATCCTAGTTAAATTCACTTTTAAGGCCATAAACATTGCAGAGATATTCATGAGGGAAATTTTTATACTTCACATAATACCTAAGTTGTAATTTTAGACAGGGATGCAAAGTTTACATCGAAATTTTGGAAATGGTTGTTTGAAAACATGGGAACAAAGTTAGACTTTAGTACATCCTATCATCCTCAAACTGATGGTAAAACAGAAAGGACCAATCAAATATTGGAGGATATGCTAAGGATGTATGTAAAAGACAAACAGACTAAATGGGAGGATTACCTGCACTTAACAAAGTTTTCTTATAGCAATGGATATCAAACCTTCTTAAAAATGAGCTCTTTCGAAGTGTTGTATGGAAGAAGATGCAAGGTACCCCTAAGCTAAGATCATCCTGAAGAAACATTGATATTAGGACCATACATGTTAAAAGAAATGAAAGAAGTAATTAAGCAGATCAAACATAATTTGAAAACAACCTAAGACTGTCAGAAAAGTTATGCAGACTTGAAGAGTACTTAGAAAGGGTTAAATGTGGGAGATAATATGTATTTAAAATTCAAGCCTAAGAAGATCATACTCAGACTTGGAAGCTATGCCAAGTTATATCCTAGATATTGTGGACCTTTTTTAAGGTGTTAGCCAAAGTTGGACCTGTAACTTATCAGGTAGCCCTACCAGCGAACGTCTAAATTCATAATATATTTCATGTTTCTTTGTTGAAAAATTATGTATGACCCCTCTCATGTAATTGATTAGCATGTTGTACAGGTGGAACCAGAGGGAGAGTTCCTAGCAGAACCACTGCATATTCTAGAACAGAGGGTGGTCACACTCTAGAAAAGAGATGTAGTGTAGTTGAAGGTTCAATGGAAAAATTTTACTACAGAAGAAATAACTTGAGAGTTAAAGGATGCTTTCAAAGACGCATATGCCTCTCTGTTTTGATAAAAAATAGAATGTGTTTCCAGAAAAAGATGTTGATCAAACATTGGGACGGTGTCAAATTTAAGTGAGGGAGGATGTGATATCTCCTACTTAAATGTTTTTAAATTTAAATGTGCATAAGTTTGTTTCTGGTTATGTGAGTTAAAATGAAATACATTGGAAAAAATTTAAATTCATCAACAATATTTAATAATGATAATAATTGATTGTAAAGTTGTTTATTTTTATTTCGTGAAAAAAGAAAAATAGAGGAAATTAATAGCCGAGTACAAATGGCTGAAAAAAGAAAAAAAATGCTACAATTTAATTATGGAGAGTTATTATTATCCATCAATAAGTCCTAGGCATCTAATCTAGGTGATTAGATTTAAGTAAGGAATTATGATATTAACCAAATAATTGCTTCCTAGAAGACATGAAGTTGTCCCAAGAGTGAAAATAAGAGCTCATAAATGAGCTGACAACTACCTGCCACCTGTTGATGAGGTGGAGACAGTTATTAACCACCAAAAGAGTGGTAGATAGATAATATATGTTTTTTACTTGTTTTTGTCTCATTATTCCAAGAGAAGAATTGGAGAGATTGAAGAGAAGGAAGAGTGAGAAAACAAAAGAAGAATTGCAAGCTTGATATTGCTTGGAGGGACACTAAAAAATTGTTGTGTCAAGGATGGGAGGATCCAAGTACTTGACTCTTAATTTTCTAGAAAATATTGCAAGTTGATGCTTCTAAATTCTATGTTTGAGTATTTATTTAAATGTAAAAAAAAAAAGTTTGTTGTTGGATTTGTGTTACTATTACTTTATTTTCATATAGATTGATGAGAGTATATTTATTTTATATTCTGAATGTTGATCGTTTAATACACACACTTATATATATAAAAACAAAGGAAAACTCAAATGAAAAAAACTCGATTTCAAACTGAAAGGAGAAGTAGAGATTCATAAGAGGAACTTTCATATTATTTATAGACCTTTGTATGCTATAAAGAACAAAGATAGACATAGATCAATGGTTATCTCTCTCTCTCTCTCTCTCTCTCTCTCTATATATATATATATATATATATATATATATATTACAAAGAAAATGAAAGCTATTTATTCTTGAATAAGCGAAGTAGGACAAAGATATTGGTAGAAAATTTAAAATTGTAAATATACACAGTGGCTATGTAATATTGCAACAAATAATCAGGGTAAACATATAGAGCATTTAAATGCATAAACACACCATAATATTGGAAAATTACAGTTAAAATATGTATCCACATTTATAAAAACACTGTGATGTCTTTCAGAGCACAATGGAGTATATTATGCATAATAGCGCAGACAAAATTCTTTCACAGTGATGCCTTGTTCCACATGATGGGGAATAGAGATTTTTTTAGTAACCTGGAGGAGAAATATCTTGAGATGGGAGATGATGGAAGGTATAGCGTGACTGAGATTAGTATAGTCACCTTTCAGAGGGAGTCAGACTCCCTTCTCAAAATAATGGATGTCATGTTTGTTACGGGCCTAAAGAAAAATCTCATCTCATTGGAAGATTGTGGTTACGATGTGATATTCAACAAAGGGAAATCATTCTTGAGACACATAGCCATGGGATAGGTGAAGCAGATCAGGGTTCGTGTGAAGAACTTGTATAAACTAGATGTGGAAGACTGTGGTGCATTAAGCACAAAGGCAGAGAAGGTGCATAGCCACGATGTCGATGAACTTTGGAATATAAGAATTGTTCATTTGCATCATGGCGCCCTAAAGATTATGTAATAGATAACCATAGGCCTCCCCAAAGGAGAAATTGAGCAACAAAATACATGCAAATGGTGTACCTTGGGGAAGTACACAAAAGCCTCATTCCATGGTCAAGACATCAAAGCACATGCAGTCCTTGAAAGGATCCACTATGATGTCTGTGGACCTTTCTCGACAACCTCCACTGCTAAGCACAAATATTATGTTATCTTTGTAGATTATTTCTCACGGAATTGTTGTATCTTCTTCATGCAGAAGAAGTATGAGACATTCTCCAAGTTCGTAGAATTCAAGGCACTAGTAGAGAAATAAACTGGCAAGAAGGTGAAGGCTCTCGAGAGCAATAATGGAGGTGAGTATGTGTCAAATGAGTTTAAAAATTTATGTGCAAAAGAAGGCATTCGACAAGAGTTGACAACACCCCACAACTCACAACAGAATGGGGTGGATGAGAGAAAGAATTGTAGTATTGTGGGAGCAATGAGGGCGATGTTGCATGAACAAGGCCTACCACGACATTTGTGGGTAGAGGCATGTGAAAAAATAATATACTTACAGAACTAGAGTCCTCATCAGATTCTAGGAATGATTACACCGGAGGAGGCTTTCTCAGGGAGAAATCCGGATGTGTCTTACTTCAAGATTTTTGGAGCATCTGTTTATTGCCACGTGTCCAAAGATTCTAGGAAGAAGATTGAGATAACAATTGAGTTGGGGTATTTTTGGATTACACATTAACTCCTCACAACTATTGTGTGTACTTACCATCCCTCAGAATGAGAGTTATGTGGAGGGATGTAAATTTTGATGAGGAGAAAGCAATGAAATGTTCTCTTGAGAGGGAGATTCAGTTGCAATCTGATTAGGAGCTTCGAGATGCAATGGAGAAAGTTCAGGAAGTTGTGGAGTAACCATAAGATGAGGAATAGAGAATGGAGACAACCACTCAAGAAGAAACATCCATGGAAGAAATAAAATGAACTAGAGAGGCTAAGAGGTTATTGCATAATGCGAGAGAGACTTTGGGAGCACCCACATCACAGTGCAGGTAGCAAAGGTCACTAGAACAATACATTGGCTACATGGTTCTAATGACTTAGCTAGTAGAGATTGAACCATCCTCTTTTGAGGAAGCAGTAGAGAAACATGTATGGTTGATGCAATGGTAGAGGAATCTGACTCCATTGTAACGAAGAATGTTTGGGAAGTAGTCCCAATACTAGCAGATAAATCAGTGTTGTGTTCGAGATGGCTCTTCAAGGTAAAGCATGCAACAAATGAAATCATAGAGAAGTATAAGGCTACATTTGTGGCCAAGGGATTTTCTCAAGTTGAGGGAATTGACTATGAGGAAACCCTTGCTCATGTAGTAAGGTATTCATCCATAAGATCTATTCTTGCTTTATCTGTGCAGGTGGGGTGGAAGATCCACCATATGGATGTAAAGACAACATTCCTCAATGGAGTTATTGATAAGGAGGTGTACATTGAACAACCATAAGGTTTTGAGACTTTTGATCAAGAGTCACATGTGTGCAGACTCAAGCGAGACTTACATGGTCTCAAACAAGCACCCTGTGCTTGTTACTCCAAGATTGGAAACTATCTCACTGGTTTGGGGTTCACCAAAAGTGAAGCAGATGAAAACCTTTATCATACCTTGTTAGAAGGTAAATTGTTGATTATTGTCTAATATGTTGATGATTTGATTTTAATGGGTGATGATAAGTTGATCGGATCTTGCAAGAGAATTTGAAATGAAGGACATGGGAATCATGCACCACTTCCTAAGATTAGAAGTATGGAAAGGAGATGGGAAACTATTTGTCTCTCAAGGAAAGTATGCAAATGAGATACTGAAGAAGTTCCACAAGGAGAATAGAAAACCCATGGTGACACCTCTAGCAACCAGTGGGAGGAAATAGGATGCTAATTCAGGTGAAGAAGTGGAGACTACCATTTATCGAGAGTTAGTGGGTTCACTAATGTACCTTATGGATACCTGACTAGATATGTGTTGTGCAGTCAACTAGCTTAGTCGAGCTATGATTAGGCCAACCAAATTATTTTGGAGGGAAACTAAGCATGTTCTAAGGTACTTGAGAGCCACCACCTAGTTTGGACTATGGTACAAACATACAGAAGGAGTGAAGCTATGTGGCTTCATCAATGCAGATTGGGCGAGGAGTCTATCATACTGGAAGAATACATCAGGAGGAATTTTTAGTGTTGGGCCTGCAATGATTTCTTGGTACAGAAAGAAGCAAAGATGTTAGGTCCCTATACTACTAGTGTAACTCCTTATTGTTATTAGTGCAACCCCCTTATTGTATTATTGTGGCCATGTATTCCCCATGTTTTTATTATTATGCCCCATAGAATCCCACTGTTTGTATTGTTATGCCCCTACAATATTATTGTTATGTAGGCTCTGATTGTATTGAGACCCCTTAGACTCCTATATATAGAAATGAGGTCTTTTCATTTGTATCATCCGAGAATTTTTCGTTTGTGCAATGTAAAGGAGGTTTCCCCCTCAAAGAGGCTGATTTTGAAGTCATTGATCTATCTTTTCTTCTATTTTGTGAGTTGATTTCATAACATTTAGTATCAGAGCTCTGGATTCTAGGGTTTCGTTGCTTCAAACTGGTCATCGTGGAATTTTTGCTATAACTTTTTTTTCTACAAAGTTTCAAAATATGAAATTAAAAACCATTTCAGTTGAAATATTGATGAACCTCAGATCCAAATTTCAGATCTTGTCTCGCTATATTTTCGGAGATATGATCCAAGGAAGTTAGGGTTTTTGCAGGCTCCCGAATTATATTTCAAATCGGTGACCATGGGAAAATCGTCATAAGTTTCTCTATGCACATCAAATTGAAATTTCATAACAAGTTATAGAAATAGGATGGACTGTAGTTTTCTATGTATCGTCTACATGTTTGAAGGTCGAAACCATGACACGTGGCACTTCGTACAATTTCACGCTACTGAACCAGTCTTAAATCAGGCCATCATGGGAGATTTGGAATAACTCTTTCTTGGAGAATCCAATCTTGATCAGACTTATGTGGTTGGAAATAGGACTCAGAGGGCTACCACAAGATGAAATTTCAGACCTTGGAGATCCGAAATTATAGAGATACAATAGATTTAATATCGAGCTCCTACAAAGTGAAAAAAAAGGTGTGTAGTCTTTTTAGAAATTTTCATAAGTTGGTTTGAAAAATTTGTTTGAATTAATTCAAAGGGCATAGCGAAGCGTAATTATCCTTAATTGATGCCTCAAATAAAGAAAATGGAGACACCTAGTTAGCAAACTAAAATCTCTACCATGACTCATGAAGAAGAGGAAGAAATGCAACATGATATATCAAAATTACGAGACCAAGTGCAACAAATTTCACTCTCACAAAAAGTAATAGAAGCTAATATGGATGGTTTAGAAAAAGGCATGGAAGCTAACATGGATGGCATGGAATCTAAGATGGATGGTTTAGAAGTAAACATTGAATATTTGAAGAAAGACATGGAAGGTTTGAAGGGATTTTTGGCAAATTTGCTTCAAGAAATGCTTCCTAATGGTGAAAAGGTAGTAGAGGAAACTCATGATGAGAACAAAAGTAACGTTAATCATGATTCCATAGAATCTAATGCTGGATTGAAGACCCACCATGTTCCAAAGATCGAGATGAGGAAGTTTGATGGCAAGGATCCTGTAACATGGATACTACAGATGGAGCAATATTTCAATATCCATAATGTGCAAAACACACAAAAGGTACACATTGAAACATTATATTTAGAACCCAATAAATTTATATGGTATCGATGGCTTTGCTCTCGTAACAAATTTTCACTTGGTTAATTTTTATGGAGGAAATTATAGCACATTATGAGGATACAAAAAGAAACACCTTCTTTAGCCAATTGATAAATCTCAAACAAAAGGGTTCAATGATGGAGCACATTGAAGAATTCCAAAAATTAAATATAAGGGTAAAAGATATTCCAGAGGAGCATAGAATTTATGTGTTCATGGGGACTTTAAAGGATAACATCCAACATGAGGTTCATCTTTGGGAACCCAATTCATTAGAGAAGGCATTCAGGTTGGCAAGAAAAATTGAAAGCAAAATTATGGCAACAAGGAAACCTACGTCCACTCACAACTATAAAGATGGAAGTGTTGCTACCCCTAGCCTTCCACAACCCACAAGGTTGACACCATAACAATTGGAATAAAAAAGAGCAAAAGGGCTTTGTTACAGTTGTGATAACATATACACTAAAGGTCATAAGTGTGGTGAGAAGAAATTATTTTACATAGATTATGAAGAGGAAGAAAAAAAAGAACGAGAAATGTCAAAAGAAGAGGACATACACCAGGAACCAGCCCTAGAAAAACAAGAAATGAATTTGATCATATCTTGCAATGCATTGGCAGGAATTACCACTCCTCAACCTCTAAATATAGAAGGATATATCAAGAAGAAAAATGTAATAGTGTGGGTTGATTCAGGTAGTACCCATAATTTTATTCATTGTAAGATAGCTAAGGAATTGAATTGCTTCCTATATCCATCACCAGAGCGTCAAGTGATGATTGCAACTGGGGGAACCATAAATTGCTCTAGAAAGTGCCATAATATGAAGTTATCCATGGGAGGTTATGTATTGAATAGTTCAATGCTTTCCATTCCAATGGGTAGTATTGATGTTGTACTGGGAGTCCAATGGCCACAATCTTTGGGTACAATAGCTTTTAATTTTCAAGAACTTTTCTTGAATTTTTTTTGGGAAGGAAAGGAAGCTGAATTAAGGGGTATTGCAAGGAAACCGGGAAAGATAATTAGCTCTAACATCATGACAAAGATTCTAAAGAAAGAAAAATGGGGCTTAATTGCACAATTATGTTCACTCGAGGTTTCCACATCGAAATAATCTATTTCTCCAGATATACAAAAAGTTTTGGACAATCATTCCAAGGTATTTGAGACTCCCAAAGGCCTCCCACCTATTCGTGATCATGATCATGCTATTCATTTGATTCCAGGAAGTGTTCTCCCAAACATCAGGCTTGACAGATATCCATATGCCCAAAAGAGTAAAATTTAATGTATGGTTGTAGAAATGCTAGAGGCTGGTATAATTCAACCTAGTCAAAGTTCTTTCTCTTCTCCAGTAGTATTGAAAGCAAAGTTATGTGTTTGGATTATAGGGAGTTCAATAAGCTCACTATTAAATATTAATTTCCCATTCCTACCATGATGAATTATTGGATGAACTACATGGAGCAATTTACTTCACCAAATTGGATCTTCGTTCAGGATATCATCAAATTAGAATGAAGACTAAAGACATTCCAAAAAAACATTTAGAACTCATGAGGGTCATTATGAATTTTTGGTCATGCCTTTTGGCCTTACCAGTGCACCTTCTACATTTCAATGTTTGATGAATTCCATTTTCAAACCATTCCTTAGAAAATTTGTGTTAATATTTTTTGATGATATACTAATCTACAACAAGTCTTGCAAGGGTCATGTTCAACATGTTGACAGGGTGCTCAAACTATTGGAGGAGAAACAATTGTATGAAAAAGCCTCCAAATGTTTCTTTGGATTAGAAGAGGTGGAATAAATGGGTCATATTGTATCTTATGAAGGAGTTAAGGTAGACCCTAGAAAAATTAAAACCATTAAGGAATGGAAAATCCCCACATCCATAAAGAATTTGTGAGGATTTCTTGGCTTGATAGGGTATTATCGCAACATTGTTAACAATTATGGGAGAATATCAGCACCTCTAACAACATTACTAAAGAAAGATGCATTTTTTTGGACTCTATAAGCAACGAAGGCATTTGAACATCTTAAAGAGGCAATGTGCTAAGCATCGGTCTTAGCTACGCCATACTTCACAAAAACCTTTATTGTGGAATGTGATGCCTCGGGAAATGGAATTGGTGTTCTTTTAATGCAAGAAGAAACACCCATTGCTTTTGAAAGTCGTCCAATTAAAGGAAAGTATTTACGCAAAGCTATTTATGAGAAGGAAATATTGGAAATACTACATCCACTTAAGAAATGGTGACCTTATCGAATGGGAAGACACTTCAAGGTAAAAAATGGATCATGATAGTCTTAAATACTGTTTAGAACTAAGATTATCTTCAGAAGAGAAACAAAATTGGGTCACAAAGATGTTGGGTTATGACTTTGAAATCATCTACAAAAAATGGAAGCAAAATGTTGTTGCAGATGTACTCTAAAAAAAGGATGAGGATGTGGAAGCATTATTTTGTGCCATTTATATTATCCAACCAGATTGGATAAATGAAGCAACGGATGAATGGAAGAATGACGAAGAAGTGTGGGCACTCATTCAAAAGTTGCAGCAAGATCCTAGTACATATAATACATTTAGCTGGAAAAATGATTCATTATGGTACATAGATCACTTATATCTCTGTAATAATTCCCAACTCAAACAAAAGATTCTTTTGGAATTGCACACCTCTCCCTTAGGAGGGCACTCAGGATTTTTAAAAACTTACCACAAGGTTAAGAAATATTTTTTTTGGGATGGCCTTAAATTCAAAATTTTGTGGCAGAACGTTTGGTTTGCCAACAAAATAAAGTTGAGACAATTAAGACCCCAGGTCTATTACAACCTTGATCCATTCCAAGTCAACATTGGGAGGAGGTTTCAATGGATTTTATCACAAGTTTACCCAAGTCTAAAGGAAAGAGTGTCATCATGGTGGTAATTGATAGACTTACCAAGTATGCAAACTTTTGTGCATTATCTCATCCATTTAAATCCAGTACAGTTCCTACTGCAGTTATGAAAACAATTCAAAAGCTACATGGAAACCCAAAGATTATTGTAAGATATGGAGATCCCATTTTCACTAGAATTTTTTGGACATAATTATTTTCTTGCCTGGGTACTCAGTTAGCTCATATCTCATCTTATCATTCTCAAACTGATGGGAAAACTTAGATAGTGAACAAATGTTTGGAAATATATCTTCATTTCTTTGTATATGATAAATAGACACAATGGGTCAAGTGGTTGCCTCTGGTTGAATGGTGGTATAACACTTCCTTCCATATTACAGCAAAAAAGACCCCATTTATGGCATTTTATGGATATCATCCACTGTACATCACATCATATTTAAAATAAAATTCTAAGGTTCAAGCAGTGGAAGATCAAATCGAGCATCAACAACAAGTTCTCAAACTCTTAAAGTATAACCTCACTTTGGCGCAGAATAGAATGAAAAAACAAGCACATCAACATTGTAGCAAAAGAATTTTTGATGTAGGTGACTGGGTATTTCTACGACTACAACCATACAAATAAATGTCCCTCAAGAAAGCTAAGAAGGATAATAAATTATCAATAAGTATTATGGTATGTACAAGGTGTTACAAAAGATTGGTACTATGGCATACAAATTGGAGCTTCTTGCATCTTCTCGAGTGCACCTAGTTTTCCATGTTTCATGCTTAAATAAGGTTATAGGTAAGAAGATTCCAGTTCAAACAATATTGCTAGAAATTGATGAGGAAGGAAGAATCATATTGGAACCTGAAGCAGTCACAGAAACAAGAAATCAACAACTACGAAATCAATCAATTTCAGAGTATCTCATCAAGTGGAAGAACATACCTGCGGAAGATTCCACATGGGAGGATGAGAATTTTATACAAAAGCATCCAGAAGTACTCAAGCATTAAGGACAACACTTTTTGAAGGAGAGGGGCATGTTGGGTCCCTATAATACTAGTGTAACCCCTTATTGTTATGAGTGCAACCCCATTCTTGTATTATTGTACCCATGTAGTCCTCGTGTTGTTATTATTGTGCCCCATAGAAGCCCACTATTGTTACAGAAACAAGAAATCAACAACTACGAAATCAATCAATTTCAGAGTATCTCATCAAGTGGAAGAACATACCTGCTGAAGATTCCACATGGGAGGATGAGAATTTTATATAGAAGCATCCAGAACTACTCAAGCGTTAAGGACAACACTTTTTGAAGGAGAGGGGCATGTTGGGTCCCTATAATACTAGTGTAACCCCTTATTGTTATGAGTGCAACCCCATTCTTGTATTATTGTACCCATGTAGTCCTCGTGTTGTTATTATTGTGCCCCATAGAAGCCCACTATTGTTATTGTTGTGCCCCTACAAAATTATTGTTATGTTGTATTGGGACCCCTTAGACTCCTATATATAGAAAGGAGTTCTTGTCATTTATATCATCCGAGAATTGTTCATTTGTGTAATGTAAAGGAGGTTGCCCTCTCGAAGAGAACATGGATGCAAGTCAAGCAACAAGTGAGGCGATTTGGATGAGAAAGATTCTTGTGGGACTGTTTGGTCAAATGATGGATCCTACTATGATCTACTGTGATAATCAGAGTTGCATCAAGCTCTCGGAAAATCCATTTTTTCACAGTCGATCCAAGCAGATAGATATCTAGTATCACCATCTACGAAATTGTGTGCAGAGGCGGGTAATGTTGCTAGATTAAATTCCAACATAGGAACAAGATGCAGATATTTTGATCAGGGTATCTTATAATCTATTTCTTACTGAGAGGAGTGTTTAAAATGCAACAAGAAAAATATCAGTTTGATTTGCCTTGGTCAAACTAGAGAAAATTTGAATTTCCATTTCAGCAGAACTCTTGGATGAACTAACTTGAGTGACATGGCTTGTGTCACCCAGTTAGCTTAGATAATTCGAGTTGGAAGACTTGAGTCCAGTTAAGCATGAGTGGTTGCTAATTCATAGTAATCTAATTCATTTAAATTGAGTTATTAGCAGTTAAACTAGTTCTAAGTATTAGAGGAACTAGTGGAAGGTCAAGTTGTGTAATGTGACTTTAGTAACACTCGTTGATCATCCAGTTAAATGATCAATGAGCCCAAAATAATTTTTGCATGAAGATAATTTGAGTTACCCAATTGAGATGGAGTTCCCAGGATAGTTTACTATGAGTTGTAGACTATTCCAATTGTTGGGTGTGTGTTATATTCTTTCCATGACTAGCCCCAGTGTTGAAGTCGGGGGGTTAGAGGTGGGGCAGCCATCCCCCCTTGTTGTGGGGTTTGAGGGGCGCGGTAGCCCCCCTATATGAGGTCCAAGAAAATGTCCCGGGGAATTTTTTTTAGACCCTATATTAGGTGGGCGAACCTACCTATGGTTTTGTGCATGGTTTTCGCACATGGTTTTGGGCATGATGGTTTTCTGCCCATGGTATTTTTTAGATCCGGTTCAGGGAACTATGGTTATGTTCTAATCTAGGGTTAATGGATTGGGGTTTATGGACGCTTCTGCATGTATATATATGTATTGTAACATTGAAAGGAATATAATGAAAAATCAATCTCGTAGTCTTAGTTTTGGGATCTAGGGGAAAATCTTTGCGTATATTTGTTTTATGTTTATGCTCTCACCATTGTTTATTTTTTGTTTTTAGAATTCGCATGTAGGTAATTTTTGTATAGGGTTAAAACCTACACCAATGTGTACATGTAGTGCATGCAGTCAGAGGATCAACCTAAAGGAATTGCACAATGCAATTGAGGAATTTCTTAATTTATAGGGGCCTAATTCATCAAGGAAAAACACAAGAAAATATGAGCTTGGAGGGCTTGAAAATTGGTAAAGTGTTGGCCATAATCAGTCTGTCACGCAAAGGGATAGACTATACACTTGCAGGGTATGCTCAGGCTTGAACAAGCATATGTATTCATCTTTATTATTTTATTAATGCAATATAGATAGGAAGGGGTTTTGAGCAGTTGCTTTCCCCTAGATAAATCTTTGTGTATGTGTGTTATTTCTTGATGCATGTTTATGATATGTGTTCTAGATTGTGAATTAAATTCCACATAACAATAAAGTAGATTTGAGTCTTGTGATTTAGTAAATTTCATGAGCAATTTCAAATCTACACATAATTTCTACATATAAGGTGAGAACTATTAAAGTATAGAGAGCAATGTAGTGAAATGGTATAACTGAGTTTACAACTATAACCGATAGTCAACATCATATCATTTCACCAAATTTGACATAGACTAAGGTCCATATTTTACATAACAACAATTAACATAATAGAAACCAAGTGTTAGTAAACATTGTTACAAGTTCAATATAATATGTCATATATTAAGGATTTTGGATTGAGACTTATTGCCATAGAAAAATAATATGTTTTGTATATCCATATTTATACATATACATTAGGCAAATAATAGAGATCGAAAGACTTTGGGGAGGAGAGCGGAGAAACGATTGCAGAGCGCCATGGAAAGGAGACTCCCCTGCGACTGCAACACCTGCGGCGGCGAAGCCCAGTGCCATTATCGCTCAGTGGAGTTGAAGCTCAATGCGAAATTCGATGGCGAACAAACCCTGGACGTCACGAGCGTAGATCTCGTGAGAGAAAACCACGTTTTTGCTGTGGACTGTGCTGTCGATACGAAGTTTTCTGATCCGTCTGAACAAAGACTGAGCGGATCTGCGCTGACGGCAAGAAAAGGATTAGATCCCCTGCCCTTCTCCCGTTGCTGTAAGATACTCCTGAGGTCTAGGGTTCGTTTGATCAAACGATGGGGCCAGATTCAGATGGTCCATGGACTGGATCCTGTGCAGGGAGCGTGGAACCTCAAATACGTTTTAGTATCAAGCAGCAAACAAGCTGTAACGCGTTTAGAGGCCAGGGCGCGTCATACTCAGAACGCATGGAGAAATGGCAGGGGGGGTCTGCATGCTGCAGATCTGATCCCTCTTTCAATGCATTGGCCCAAACATTGCAGATCCGACCTGGATCTCCCTGATCCAGCAAACATTCGAGAACAGCCAGATCCCAGGCAGCAGATCGGTGGCACCAATAGATCGAGCAGAGGGTTTGTAGATCTAGTCATGCACAAAGAAAGACGACCCAAAACGAGGCCAGATCTGGAGGATTGATTACAGCCAGAGCAGGTAACAACAACTCGTTTTCAGATCTTTATTAAATTCCCTGAGGGGAAAACTCGTTTAGTGTGGGTTCATGCAGGAGGCACCATCTTGCAGCTGAAACAGCAAATATGGGCAGAGATGGGATACCCAGTTCAGATCCAACATTTGGTTAGTGGTAGGTGGTCCCTCCAGGATTGTAGAACGATGAAAAGTTATGAGATCAGTTCAGGAACAACCATTGGTTTAAACCTGAGGCTGAGAGGAGGGGCTCTGCCTCAGGGACAGCCAAGCTCTTCAGGGGGAGACAAGGGGAAAAAGACAGCACCCCAGCACCAACCCAAGGGAGGTTTATCCTACAAAAACATTTTACAGGGCAACAGAGACTCAGGGTCCTCTCCAGATCACGGCGGATATAAACCCAGGCCATACATAGTAGATCAGTTAGGGCAAACCCCAGCCCTGAACGTTGATTCTACAGGGCTTGATGATTTCGTTAAGTCCTATGAAACGCAGGCCCTAATCTGCCGTTTTAACAGTTTTTGGCCAAAACCAATGGATCTATTCCACTGGATCTTCACCAGTTGGACCATGGAATGTGATATACATCTATGCTCCAAGGGGTTTTTTATAGTAAGATTTGCATCCAAGGAAGCCAGAGATACAGTCATCAGTGTTGGGCCTTGGTTTTGGGGAACATCGGGGTTGTTTATGACCCCATGGTTTCCAGATTTCGATCCAAACAAAATGACTGTCTCCAGAGTGCCGGTCTGGGTCCGCCTATACAACCTTCCCCTTCACTTTTGGAGTGAACGAGTACTAGAAGGCATTGGGAACAGCAAAGGGAAATATATCAAAACAGATCTGGAAAGGATTGATGAAAGGGTCTACACTTTCGCACGCATTTGTGTGGAAGTAGATCTAAGCAAAGGGCTGTCGGACAACATAAAGCTGATCTACAAACAACAAAATTGGCTGCAAGCACTAGACTATGAAAACACCGCTTTCAGATGTAGGCTCTGTAGGCAGACAGGACACTTGCAAAGCACATGTCCAGAAGCCAAGAAAGTAAACAGTAAAAAGAAGCAGAAAGGGAAGCAGAGGAAAGGATGGCAATTCCCCCACCCAGACTCAGAGGACGAAGAGTCAGAAGCAGAGGAGGAAGAGATCCCCACAGAGAATGCCGAGGCTTCTCAAGAAATGGAGACTCAGAAGGGAACCACATCAGACAATAAGGATTCACAGTTTCACTCAAATCAGGCAGAGAAGGCAAGCGAGGATCTGAATATGGGAGGGATCAAAAGGCATCACCACTCAGACACTTCAGACTCAGACAAGGAAACAGCCTCACAGAAAGCAGAAACACAGTTAGTCATAGCTTCGATTGAGCCCACTCAAGGAGAGTGGCGCAAGGTTGAAAAGAAAAAGGGAAGAAAAACTTGATGTGTGTTCCAGTTTTTCTGCCTTTTTCTCCCTTCTTCTCTCTTTTATCTTTTTATTCTTCTAATGCAAGTTAGTTTGTAACGTTGCATGGGGTGCGAGAGCACTGGAGCCCAATGGGCATCATACTGAAATGCTTCAATGCATCTGCTAGTGTAACTTTTCATTTTTTAAATAAAAGTTACCGTTTTTTTCCTTGGAAAAAAAAATAATAGAGATCGAAAAAGACAATCATTTATATGAGGCCACACCAAGGAAAGTGTAAATTGGTGTTAATTGAAATATATTGAAATTAGAGTTAACATACATGCTCATTCTGAGTATTTTCGTTGTGACAAACACCCTCAAAAATTTTGCTTACACTTGAATTTTGGAGCTTAACTGTGATCCTATGATCAGTCATTCCTTGATTGTTCGTAAACACTTCATGGTTTGTTGATGTTTCTTAACTGTCATAGTCACTTGCATACTCATGCCTAGACTTCAATGCATTCAAAAGCACATTTCTTAGAAGGAATCCTAGCAACTTATGTGTATATTAGAGAGTCAAACCCTACACAATCCTAGTTGACAATGGTTGTGCAAAGGCAAGAAACAATGATTGTGCAGTTCTCTTTGGTTGATGACTGCGCAGTCCCAATAGGTTGTGCTTACGCAGTATCTAAGGACATCGATTACGCAACTCATGGAGGAAAATAATGTGTAGTCCTTGTTGACAGTCAGTGCAAAATCCCGGGATTGATAGTTCCCTCACTATTAGTTGTGATCGTATCATCTCTTGGGTGAGTTTTCTCAACTGTCGCTTTTGTGCACTTTGATTTTCATTAGTGTCACTTTCACTTTTGTGACTGTTGTTTTCACTTGCTTTCACTTCTACACATGGCACATTATGTCCTCTTTTCTATGGCATTTGTTGCTTTCACTTTCTTTAGCTTTTAAAAATGCCATTTTCATGTCTTTCTTACTGTCACAAGTGTTATCTTTCGGTTAGGGAAGTGTCACATCTGCTCAAAGGGAACCATTTGTAAAACCTTGAAGGGAATTTATGATGCATTCTACAACACTATTGTGTTCAAAGACATGCATTAGACACATTCCCCGAGTCTGGAGCATTGTTTCACTAGTGTCATCACCTACGTTGCAAAGTGTATCTAAAGTGTCGCACGTTGTGAAAGTGATGTTTTGGGATCATTTCAAGAGGAAACTTTGTTGTTGATGGGTCCTATTTATCATATAGACATGTATTAGGCTCATTTCCAAAGTTTCATGCACTATTGTACTAATGTCGTCATTGTCATCGCAAAGTGTATCTTGAGTGTCACAATTGGAGGTAAATGTTGTTCTGTTGTCGTTTCGATGAGGACATGTTGATTGGTGATGGTAAGTGCTTCCTTGTTGAGTGGTTGGTTGTCTATAAGTGTGTGATCATGTTCAAGTCATGTTTAGGCCCCATCTTTCTTCTCTTTGGTCCCACATTTAATCATTTTCTGCAACTAATCCTCCTCTGGTCAACCTCCTTCCAAAATTCCTCTGTGAACTGTACATTATGTAGTCTCAGGCCACAAGAATCCTATCCCGCCTCCTGGAACTGCACAATGTGCAGTAGTTCCTCTAAGGACTGCACATTGTGTAGTCATAGTGCTCAAGATAAACCTCTTTCTCCCAAGAACTAAACAATTCAACCTTCAAGTTAGCCTCTTTTTATGCATTGCACAGTTGCAGTTGGCAGTCTCTCTCTCTTCTTCCTTGAACTGCGTAATCTATATGCCTAGTTTCCCTCCAGAACTGCACATTGCACAATCATAGTGGGTAAGTCTGCCTCACTGTGACCCTCAACTGCATAATCCTCCTTCTCGTGCCTCTAGAACTGCACATTGCATAGTTGCAAGCCTCAGTCCCTTACTCCTGCCCTCAAGAACTGCACATTATGCAATCCATGAGCCTCCCTCCCAGTCCAGTACCCAGTTCCAAGTCAATCAATGATTTTATGAGGAGAATTATACTAGGATATTTTTGGACTAATGTCATCTTATCATGAATGGATTTCACTTGCAAATACTATATCTCAACATGATAGGATGATGATTGGAGAGGAAGAGAAGGAAACTATGCTAGAAGACACTTGTGAAGTTGAAGCCATGAAGAAGTCATCGAGCAAGAAGATGAAGGGGCACTAGCTTACGACAGAAGATCAAAGATGAGGCTTGAATGAAGACTCCATATCAATCAACCCCTTGGAGGATGAAGACAAAGAACATGCAAGATCCATCATGAAGATGCAAAGAAATCGACAAAAGGAGAATCTTGGCAATACCACATCATTGTGAAGTTCCATGTCATCATTGTCAAGAGTCATCTCAAGAGACATGTGTCATAATGTCTTGCGGCATCATTGCGGAATGTGATTGTGTAATTTTCCAAAATGAGAAAATGTAAAATATGTGGAATACCAAGGGTCCCACATGGAATATGAAGAGTCACTACTGAGTTCTAAAGTCATATAGAAGCTCAAAGGTCATGTAAGAATTCAAAAAGTCATTGTAGAAGCTCAAGTGTCATGAGGGAGGTCAAGAGTCACATGAGAGGTGGAGAGTCACCTAATTTGTTATGAATACACCCTAATAACTCAATAAAAATGACTTTTGGGACTTTAACTTCCCACCTTGGCTTCTTTAGCATTGGCATAGGAGAGAATATCTTTCTTAGAAGGAGAAAATGCTGACTTAATGTTCTACTATTGGGGCTAGTGTAGTAGCATTGTACTTATATACCTTGGAACTTCCACTTAATATTGAAGTTCGATGAGCCAACACATTTTCATGCATGTATCGTGAATGTCATAGGACTATTCTTTAGATGTTTGCAGTATATGTTTCATTCATATGTACTAAGGAAATTGAACTATTTCGGTGGCTTTGGTACTTATCTTGTTGAAGGTGTGTTGTATTTGGTTTTATGGTCGTGAGTGTCTTGTGAACTACTTTGCATGCTAGCTTGTGTTCCTATTATGCTCTTGTGTGTATCTTTTAGGATAGTACTATTACTTTTCTTCTAGAGGCTCACTCTCTCTTTTTCCTTGCTATGAAAGTACCTTGTATACATCACAATTGTATGTCTCACAGTGTCAACTTGCTTGTTTCAAAGAATGTTTGTATAACCTATTATGTTAATAATGGAAGCCAATGAAAATAATTAATGACAATGGAAATTGACCGTATTTTCGGTTGGGGCTCCTACTCGAAACAGTGTGAGGTCTAATTGGGACTTCACATCAGGAAGACCCCCTTGGTTGACGGATTTCTAGCACCATCAACACTAAGATAACCAATTCTTCACTATTAAGAAACAAAAATCACTGGAATTAGAAGAAGTCATTATCACATAGACATAACAGATGTCCATCATTATCATTGTTATATATATATATATATATATATATATATATATATATATATATAGATATATATATAGATATAGATATATAAACTATTAGTCAGGGTATTTACAAACAATTATTCTTTTTTATTTTTTATTTTTTCGTTCCAATGTGCTTTCATTAGATTTTCAAAATAACATAACTTACAAAAAATATCTCAACAATACTCACTCTCTTGGGATAGACAAGCATTATGAGATTGGGGAATGGATCATACTAGTGAGGATATATTACATACATGATTTCCGATGTGTTGAGGCCTTAGCCTACTAACATATACACAAAAATAAGTCTAAGTTGAAAACAAGAGGTCGGGGAGGGGGTGGGCATGCATTACACTGGGAGCTGTGAAATACCCAACATGATCATGTATGTGGAATTTGATGTGCTCCACTCGAGCATCCAAACTGCGAAGATGGTCATTGGTACATCACTGACTATGCCGGAGGTTGTCCAGTTGCTTTGGGATTTCACTCAGACTGTACTAAATATCTGTTAGATACGCCACAATATCATTACTGTCCTCATACTTGTGGTCCCTAAGGATATCAATATAAAGCTGAAGGTGGTGCAACTGCTCTACTATAGTGTCCAATGAGGCCGGGGCTACTAGGTTGTCTAGATAATTGGCTAGAGAAATAGCCCCAACACCCTCGGTTTCTCGACTGGGTGAATTGGTGGAAGATGAAGAGTTCCTAGGCTTGGGATGACCAAACTGAGCTGGATGACTTCTCCCTCAGTAAGGACAACCCCATTGGTGGGGCATGTTAAAATAAATAATAGACGATGAAAAACAATAGGAGGAAGCCGCAGAGGACGTTGTATCCCACTTGCAAAAGACGTAGCCAAACCCAAAACCAAAGGGCCACTTCCTTACTACAATATAAACTTCCAAATTGCCATGAGAACCCAAACAGGCAAATGAACCTAAGACCTCCCATACCAGAGCACAAGGCAAAGAAGCCTTTGCAGGAAAGGCATACCATTAGCCGCAAGCCCAACCTCGATTAGGGGAGAGGAGAATGAAAATTCATACATGCAAAGGAGTAATGCCAAAACCATGAAGCCAAATTCCTGAAATTTAAACACCATATACACACATGAGAGAACCTAGAAGAGCCTGCACACATGAGGGAGGATCCAACAGTGGCCAGCGGTGTTGTAGAAGCCTTTGAAGGCCAACCACAACTGTCCAGGTTCCAGGGTCCCAAGGGAAGACCAAGAGGTAGTATACAACCCACACTCAGAGGCAGACCATAGCTTCCTTGTTCCTCAGCTGAGACTAACACCCCAACGGGACTCCATGACCCCAGAACCAAGCACCTTCATAAACATTCAAACCCAAATTCATCTCCTGAATTTCCGAACTTAGACGCACAAGCTACCTACTGACGAATTTAAATACTGGCTATGGGGAGGGACTCATCATGTTGCGACAATGAATGCAGGTGTGGAGTGTCCAAGCTTTATCAATTCCCACGTGGAGGAGGAGCTGGCCCCAAAGTCCGCGCATGAGACATATGGGCTTTGGAAAGAGCAATCCCATTGAGGGAAAATTATTGTTTTTTATTAGTTGAAAGGTATAAATAAAACAAATAGAATCTTATATTATCCCTTTTCTAATCCCCATTTTTTGTCAATGTAATTAAATTATGATAATGTTGAAGGGTTAGCATGAATAACTTGCCATACTTGTTTGACGTAAATATTTTATTAAATTAAATTATATATTGTTGAAGTTGAAGAGAAGGACTAGCACATATGGATCGTAATGTATGAAATTATAGCTTACTAAATGAAGCCTATAAGCGGGATTGGGAAGTTTCTTATATTTATTGAAATTAATGATTCTGACCCCTGATGTTTTTATTGATCTACCTAATTTCCACATAGTTATGAGAGATATGGGAGAGGAGGTAACATACTACCTCAAGTATGGGCTACTTACCATATGACAGTGTCATAGTTGACCTCGCAGCCCGAGGGACCCCATAACTCTCATATGGGAGGCAACACTCATGGGGGGGGGGAAGTATAGCCATTCGAGATAGAGATGATGCATGAGTGTGAATCCTGAACCCATTGTGTGCACCAACAACTTGTAACCTTGTGTTTGGAAATTTGGGTTGTAGAGGTTGTGAGACAGTGACTTGGATAGAGGGAGATAGAACAATTCCATAGGTCATGATAGAAATTTAAGAGATTCCGTGCTCGACTTGTGTTAGTTGAGGAAACCAATTAAGATGCCTTCAGACTGAGTTGTGTATACTAAGAGGAACTCTACTATTTAGCAATCTTGTGCATGAGAAACATTGAAGAGAAGGTGAAGTGTAGAGGGAACATAGGAATCGGTGAAGGGATTTCCCTTTTGTTGTAGGATTAGCCTAAACTCAGTGCTTGAGGTAGAATTCATGTTTCCTACAAGTGAAGGAAAATGGAATTCATACTCTATACCCTAGGTTGAAGTCTTATTGAATTTCCTGGAGTGAAGCATCCTTTCGACATCATATCCATATTGGCGTTGAACAGTTGCAAGAAACTTGCAACGTAGTTTTAGATACAGTTGGGTGGATAGTGGTAGCCCCTTCATTAGTGTTCAACAAGTTTAGCCGAACCAGATAAGTGAAATCTATCTTGTTGTCAATGAAATGAAATTAATTTTTAAGGTTCCATTATTATTGATATGTTGGATTATTATGTGTAAATGTGATGATGACCTTAAAGTTAATGTATAATTTTTATTGAATGTGTATGCATAGCAAGCTCAATGTCTTGCATAGCTTTCATGTATATTGATTAGTATTCCATTTATGAATAAGTTGATGTATGAAAAGGTATCCTACTCATTGGTGATATGCGATCATGATGTGTTATTTACACATGAACTATGATGTTAGTCATGGTTGTAGGGAATAATTGTGTAATTGTGCATATGATTGCTTGTAATTATTTATGATCTCTTGTGACATATGGTGTGCTTTCAAAGGAATAGTACTGATAAATCTATAGTCCTGGTTATTGCTATTTTTTTGGTGAAAATTGGTTGCATTTAAAGTAAGAAGTATGGTTGAGAATATTTGGGTAGTTAACCCCTCAATCTTTTGGAAAAACATGTGATTGGTTGAAAGTGAGGAGCTCTCGATAAGTTTGAATCAGTAAGCTTGGTCTACCGTAGACAGGCTAGGGAAACCCTATGTCTATTGTCAAAACAAAAAGTGGCTTATTGGTAATATGGACTCAGAAATAATGGCAATAACCTTGACTACAAAGTGAGGGTCCAAACGAGATATGTATTCATGGTTAAGAAGGATCTCAACAATGTAAAAAAAAATCTAGGCAACTTCAACACCTTGTCAAATATTCTTCAACTCTCAAGAATAGGGTAAGTGTCCCCTATGCAAACCTAGCCTGCCAAGAGGGAATTCAGGGTTTGATTCTTATGTTTTGGTCCATAAAGAAATTTGGGGACAAAACCCTTTGCACAATATTCTATGGAAATTTGGGGATTGGATGGCCTCGGCCTTAGCCTCTAATTATTTGGTCAAGATAGGGTTATGACCAAGATCCAGTGGAAAGGGGGCTTACCAAATATCAGAAAACTAGAAGAACATAAGAAACACACCTTAGAGAAACTATGGAATGGTGCGCTCTAGTATGAAGAATTGCAACTTGACAAAAATAAATTCCTATTTATCGGGCACATTATATAAGGACACCATATAACGAAGTACTAGAAATTTTGGAAGACTAAAGTGGTGATGACATCATAAAGGATGATGTGGCGATGCCACTTGTATGACACATGTCTCTGAGATTTAGTATTTTTGGCATGAAAACTATGTAAATATGAGTGACGCCTGACATCACACACGTAAGAAATTTCCACATGTCAAAGGACATGTAAACATATACCACATATTAGACAATGAATGAGTGTTAAAGAATAAGGTGGCATGATGAGTTGTCATATGAGGATAGCAACATGTTGACGGTGCTAGAAATCCCTCAACCAAGGGGGTATCCTCAGTATGAAGTCCCAACTAGACTTCACACTGTTTAGGGCAGGATACCCAACCGAAAATAAGGCCAATTTCCATTATTCTTAGGAATTTTCCTTGGCTGCAATTATCAACATAAGAGATTATGAAAACAATCTTTGAAACAAGCAAGTTGACACTATGATGCATACAATTTCAAACATATAGGGTATTTTCACGGAAGGGAAAGAGAGAGTGAGCCTCTAAAAGAAAAGTAATAGCACTATCCTAAAAGAGACACACACGAGAATGAAAAGAATCGTTGATTAACCTACAAAGTAGTTCATAAGATAACAATGATCATAAAAGCAAGTAACAATGCACATTCAATAAGATGCATACCAAAGCCAATGAAATAGTTTATTTTCATTAGCATACGTTAATGTAAACATTCACTGAAAAAAATGAAATAATAGTCTCACAATCATTCATGACATATGAATGAAAGTGTGCTAGCTCCTACAGCTTCATCTATTAAGTGAAAGTCCCAAGATACACAATTACAATGCTGCCACACTAGTCCTAATAGTGGAACAACAAGTCACCACTTGATCCTCCAAAGAAAGATCTTCTCTCCTATGCCAATCTAGAGAAGCCAAGGTGAAAATTACAAAGTCCCAATCCCTTTGTTTGAGTTATGAGGGTTTATTTATAAAAAATGAGGTGACTCTCCACCTCCCATGTGACTCTTTACCTCCCTCATGACTCTTGAGATGCTTTGTGACTTTTCGAATTCCTATGTGACCTTTGAGTTTCTAATGACTCTACGAGTTTCTAGTGGCTCTTCATATTCCATGCGTGACCTTGATCGTCCACACATTTTACATTTTCTTATTTTTAAAATACAATAATTACATTGCACAATTGATGTGGCAAGATACATTGACACATATGACTTTGTGATTACACGTGGACAAGCCATGACTTGGCATTGATGACATAAAACTTCATGTTAAAAAATTATATATTACGGAGCAATGGAACACATAAAATATTGCAGAAATATAAACACAGAAAATGCATAAAACAAGAGAGACACAGATATATGTGGTTGACCCAGTTTGGGCTACGTCCATGGAGAAACAGCCAGTCCTTCTTTTATTATATTATCCAACAAACTAAAGAGATAAAACCTACAACAGATCTGTTGTAACTCTCTCTTCGCTCTCAATCTCCTCTCTCTTCCTCACTCAGAATATAGATCTACATATATACATAGACGCAATACAATTCCCTCATATAGCAAGGGGCTGCCTTCTAGGGAAAAAAACCCTAAATTAAACATAACTTCTACCGTCAGATCATCTGCCTAATGAACAACCTAGATTGACTAGAAATTACTTTACTTTTACAAGGCAATTTTACATCTATTTTTAGCTTCGGGGGCGCTGTCCCCGAACCCTCGTTGGGGGACCGCTAGCCCCCAAACCCCCCAGCCGAGGGGGGATTAGCCCCCTTGGACCCCCGCGGGGGGGACAAGTCCCCCCCGCACCCCCCCGCATGGAGGGGTGTACAGTCTTCTTGGGGTATACATCCGGCTGAAACCTTTGAATACAAAAGATGATCAGGCTTCACACCCAACAATCTCCCACTTGGAAACTGATTATAGCAACTCCACTGCTGCTTCATTTACTAGACAATGACTCCACTTTGGACCTAGTTGTTTCTCATCTTATTCATCATACTTGAAGACCAATTGAAACTGAGCAGATTCTCAGTTTCTCCTTGGTTACAACTTTTGTTAGCATATCTGCAGGATTCTTTCTAGTGTGTATCTTTTCCAGCTTCAATTTTCCATCTTCCAATGTTAACCGTATGAAATGGTACTTGAGCTGTATATGTTTAGTCTTGGAATGAAATGCAGAGTTCTTTGCAAGATGTATGGCACTCTGGCTGTCACTGTATAACCTGCCCAACTCCTGCTTCTTACCCAATTCATCCAGAAACCTTTGTAACCAAATCATTTCTTTACTAACCTCTGTAGCAGCAACATACTCTGCTTCTGTTGTTGAAAGTGCAACAACACTTTGGATTTTTGAAACCCAACTGACCACTGTTCCACCTATAGTAAATACATATCTTGTAGTGCTCCTCCTATTATCTCTGTCACTTGCCATATCTGCATCAGCATATCCCTGTGGAGCAATGTTTGAACCACCAAAGAATAGTGCTTGATTTGTGGTACCTCTCAAATACCTGAGAATCCACTTCATCGCCATCCAATGTTCTTTTCCTGGATTGTTCATGTACCTGCTTACAACTCCCACTGCATGTGCAATATCTGGCCTTGTGCAGACCATTGCATACATTAAGCTTCCAACTGCTGATGCATATGGAACTTTAGACATATGAGCCATTTCTTCCTGAGTCTTGGGACACGCCTCCTTACTTAATTTGAAATGGCTATCCAAAGGTATACTAACTGGTTTTGCATTTTGCATATTAAACCTTTTCAACACCTTTTCTATGTACTCACTTTGAGACAATGTTAATTTGCGATTCTTCCTGTCTCTAGTTATTCTCATACCAAGGATTTGTTTTGCAGCACCCAAATCCTTCATTGCAAATGAGTTTGCTAATTTCCTTTTGAGCACATCTATTTCCTACATTTTAGAACATGCAACAAGCATGTCATCTACATACAATAACAATATAATATAGCTTCCGTCATTTTTCCTTTTGAGATAAACACAATGGTCAGAGTGACATCTAGTCTAACCTTGTTCAGACATAAACCTGTCAAATTTTAGATACCACTGCCTTGGAGCCTGTTTTAATCCATACAAGCTCTTCTTCAACCTGTACACTAGTTTCTCCTTCCCTTTTACCTCATATCCTTGTGGCTGCTGCATATATATCTCTTCCTCCAAATCCCCATGGAGAAACACTGTCTTTACATCTAACTACTCAAGATGTAAATCTTCGGCAACTACTAGACTTAGAATAGTTCTTATTGAAGTCATTTTCACAATAGGAGAAAATATCTCATCAAAGTCTATACCCTTTTTCTGTGCAAACCCTTTCACCACAAGTCTAGCTTTATACCTTTTTCTACCTCCATCTTCTTCCTTCAACTTGTAAACCCATTTATTCTGCAATATTGTTTTACCTGCAGGCAACTTAACTAAGTCTCAAGTCTGGTTATGTGCTAAGAAGTCCATCTCTTCTTTCATGGCTTGCTCCCACTTCTTCCTGGTTTCTACCTACACTACTTCTTCATAACATTCTGGTTCACCAGAATCAATCAACAATACATAATATAATGAAGGAGAGTATCGTTCAGGGGGTCTACTTATCCTGGTAGATCTTCTAACACCACTTTCAGGTGTTTGAGGTGCTTGTCGTTGTTGTGGTTGTTGTTCTAGCTGTTGATCATTATGATTTTCAGGCACCATCACTTTTCCTGTGATATCATCAAGCACTGTGTATTCTCTATTTTCTTTTTCCTGTTTCTTTTCCTGCAACTAAGTCTTATACAAGACCTTTTCATTGAATATTACATCTCTGCTCCTAATGATTTTGTGATTTTCATAATCATATAATCGATAACCAAAATCATTAACACCATATCCAATAAAGGTACATTTCTTTGATTTTGCCTCAAGCTTTGTTTTATTTTCTTTGTTAATGTGGACAAAGGCTTCACAACCAAAAGTCTTTAAAAAAGAGTAGTTTACCTTTTTACCTGTCCATGCCTCCTCTGGAATACCACCATCCAAGGAACTTGAAGGCCTTATGTTTATTAGATAAATAGCAGTATCTACAACATCTGTCCAAAATTGTGAAGGCAATCCTGCATGCAATCTCATGCACCTTGCACGCTCCATGATTGTCCTGTTCATCCTTTCTGACACGCCATTTTCTTGTGGTGTTCTTGGAACTGTCTTCTCTCTACAAATTCCATTCTCTGAACAGTACCTATCAAACTCTTTGCTGCAATATTCACCTCCATTATCTGATCTGAGACACTTCAACCTTTTTCCTGTCTCATTTTCAGCCAAATCTTTCCATTTCTTGAAAGTATCAAATACATCAGATTTATTTCAAATACAATAAATTTATATTTTTCTGGTTGCATCATCAATAAAAGCAACATAATAACGAGAGCCACCAAGAGATCTTACCTGAGCAGGTCCCCATACATCTGTATGCACAAGCTCTAATTTTTCGCTCTTCTTTTCTTTCCCAACTCTAAGGAATCTGACTCTCTTCTGTTTTCCATAAACACAATTCTCACAAAATTTTAAATCAACATACTTCATACCTATCAACAAATTTCTTGAGTGAAGAATCTGCATCCCCTTCTCATTCATGTGCCCGAGCCTATGATGCCAGAATGCCATATCTTCTCTTGTAGAGGTGAAAGCATTAACCGACTTAGAAATACCATTGCATAAGTACAATGTACCAACCTTTTCTCCTTTTGTTATTGCCAGGGATCCTTTAGTGACCTTCCAGGTTTTATCTGTGAAAGTAGTTACGCAACCTTCACCTCCCAACTGCCCTGTTGAAATAAGAGTTTTCTTCAGATCTGGAACATGCCTTAACTCTTCCAATAGCCATTGATTTCCATTCTGTTGTTTTATGAAAATTGTACCCATTCCAGCGATTTTACAGGGTTTATCATCACCTAATCGAAGCTGTCCAAAATCTCCTTGAACATAATCATGAAAATGTTTCTTATCAGGTGTGGCATGGAATGAGGCCCCTGAATATACCACCCAGGCATCAATAATATTTTCTAATGAAAGAATCAAAGCATCTTGCAACACATCACCTGTTACATTCACTTCATGATTGTTTTCTTGCTGCACGTCTCCTTCTTTTCCCTTCTGAGACTTGCAGTCTTTCTTCAGGTTTCCTTTCTTCCCACATTTCCAGCACACTATCACTGATCTGGACTTGGATCTGCCTTTTCTTGACTTACTGTGATATCCAGAGCTCTTTCCTCTTTCCATTTTTCTTCCCCTAGTCTCTGCAGTCAAAGCATTACCTGATGTCTCACCAGAGCTTTTCCGTCGCATTTCCTCGCTAAGGATTGCACCGACAACATCATTAAAATTTAAAGTACTAGATCCAGAGACAGAGTTACTAATGGCCATAACTAAACCATTCCAACTTTCTGGCAATGAGCACAGAATAAGAAAGCCCTAACTTCATCATCAAAATTTACCCCTACAGAACTTAACTGACTTGTAACTGTATTAAAATCATTTAAATGGTCTGCAACAAATCCACCTTCTGTCATATTCATATTAAATAAACGCTTAACAAGAAATACCTTATTTGAGGCCGAGGGGTTTTCATATAGTTTGGCCAATGCCAAAATTAAACCCTCTGTTGTCGTTTCCTTTGAAATATTAAATGCTACTGACGCCGCTAGGCACACCCGTATTGTTCCAAGTGCCTTTCTGTCGAGAATATCCCATTCTGTGTCTGTCATACTCATCGGCTTCTTTTTCTTTCCGCTCAATGGTAGGTACAGATATCTTTGATACAGATAATATTCCATCTGCATCTTCCACAACTGGTAGTTTTGGCCGTTACATTTTTCAACCCTAAACCTACCATCTTCTGCCATTTCTCCCACTCGAACCAAGAACCCTTCTCTCCTGCGAGTTTATCAGCCAAATAGACCTTCGGCTCTGATACCAGTTGTTATAAAATTATATATTATGGAGCAATGGAACACATAAAATATTGCAGAAATATAAACACAAAAAACGCATAAAACAAGAGAGACACATATATATGTGGTTCACCTAGTTTGGGCTACGTCCACGGAGAAACAGCCAGTCCTTCTTTTATTATATTTTCCAGCAAATTGAAGAGATACAACCTACAACAAATCCGCCGTAACTCTCTCTTCGCTCTCAATCTCCTCTCTCTTCCTCACTCAGAATACAGATCTACAGATATACATAGACGCAATACAATTCCCTCATATATAGTGAGGGGTTGCCTTCTAGGGCAAAAAAACCCTAAATTAAACATAACTTATACCATCAGATCATCTGCCTAATGAACGGCCCAGATTGACTAGAAATTACTATACTTTTACAAGGCAATTTTACATCTATTTTTAGCTTCGGGGGCACTACCCTTGAACCCCCATCAGGGGACCGCTAGCCCCCGGACCCCCGCAAGGGGGACAAGTCCCCCCCGCGTGGAGGGGTGTACAGTCTTCCTAGGTTATACATCCGGTTGAAACCTTTGAATACAGAAGATAATCAGGCTCCATACCCAACAATTTAATGTGGTGTGTCTAGGCCAAGATTTTATCCTACTTGTCATCTTTATATATTCTTCATGATGGGTATTTTCTTGTACTCCATCCAAAGGGTCTAGATGAGTGTCGAAACCTTCCAAGTCAACATGAGTTTCTATGTTTTTGTCTTGGTCCAAGATTCCTTCATGTCCTTCAGTATGGTTCTTTCTTCTGCTCCTTATTTGCAAGTGTTATTTTGTAGCCTCTCCTTGATGATATCCCTTGAGGATCACCTTGCCATGTTGAAATGATAAAACTTGTAGATGAAAATCCACTCATGAAAATCCAACATCAGTCCAGAAACCACCTATTTTACCTTTTTCTTTCTCATGGAATATGTTGATTGTGATGAGGCAACAGGTAAGGGTTTTGAGAGAAAGAAGCTAAGAATTGTGTAGTTGAGGACTATAGGGACCCATGGATGACCACATTGTCCTCTATAATTGTGAAATTCGCAATTAGGGAAGGCTTACCAAGGTTTTGTGAAGTGGGGAAGTCTAGGAGACAAGGTAATGAGCTTGTTGATTGAGGATATGTAGTGCTTAATGCTTAAGGAAGAGGAGAAAAATATTGCACAGTTGAGCATCACAGGGCTAAGGGATAACCTCACTATCCATTGGAACTACGCAATGAGTAGTAGGAGGAAAGATAGGACAAGGAACTGTGCAGTGGGGAGTTTTAGTCAACAAGAGGGGCATGACTAGCCACTCTAATTGTGCAATGCGCAGTGATTGAGGAGCATACTCAAGGGATTGCACAGTTGAGGGTTGTAGTGACCTATTGATCACTAGAACTTTGTAATTTGTAGTAGCAATCCCAATGGATGAAGGAACTGAACAGTTAAGAAAGTTAGGGGAGCAAGGAGGCAAATTAAAGCACTAAAACTGTGGAATGCGTAGTAGATGAAGAGGAGGCTTAGAGGAGTGCATAGTTGGACATGATAATGACTCAGAGGTGACCCGCTTCCCACTACAACTTTGTAATTCACAATCCAGGGTAGGAGGAACCATGTATTGCACAATTGGTAAGGCTAAGCAACCAAATTGATGGTCTAAACTCCAAGATTATTCAATGTGTAGGTGGAGGAGGTTTTTCTTAAGATCAATATAGTGCACATGTACGCGAGGTAAGGATTTAATCACTAGGACTTAGGAATGTGTAGAGTACTCATCACTTACCTAGAGGATTAGTTATTCTTGTGAGTTGCACAAGATGTTGGAACAAGGATGAACTCCAAAATGGACTACGTGTTGGACTAATGGAACAAGTGAAAACATAACATAAAAACAAGCTCCAAAACATGATCTCACACATGAATTTTATCAAGTGACACTTATTCCTAAGTGTGATAGTTGAAACGTAGCTTTGCGACACTTAGAATACAAGTTACAATAGAAGTGTCGAATGCAACCAGAAAATGCGATAATCTATGGGAATGTGTCTGGTGCATATTATTATGATATATATGATCAACTAATGTAAAATATTACGCTAGATATGCCTCTAGTAATGTGCTAAAGTGAAACACGTGCAAGAATGAAAACAATCAAAAGAAACACTTGTGGCAAAAGTGAAAATGACACTTGCAAAAGGTAAAGAAAGTGAAAGAGACAATGCTAAAGCAAAGAGAAAGAAAAAGAGACACTTGTGAAAGAAAAAGCAAGAAAAAATGATAGTCGCAAAAGTGAAAGCGATATTTGTCAAAGAAAAAGGTGCATAAAAGCGACAATTAAGAAAATTCACTAGGATGATGATATAGTTGCCACTAGGAGTGAGAGAAACTATCAAATAATGTTGTGCACTAACTATCAACATGAATTACATACTGCATTGTCCCTATCAACAGTGAAATCATTGTCGGTAAGGGCTACGCAGAGTATATGAGTTTCGCAATGCCTATTAGCAAGGATTTTGCAGTCACTATTGCTAGTAATTGCACATGCTCTATCTCTAGAGTGTTGGGTGTGTGTTATATTATTTCCATGAGTAGCCGCATGCATGGGGGAGGGGGAAGGCGGTATCCCCCCTGTTTGTTGCATCGGGCATAACAGGGGGGTGGTAGCCCCCCTGTACAGGGTCCAGGGCAACACCCCAAGAATTTTTTTTTTGGACCCTATATTAGCTGGACAGACCTACCTATGGTTTTGCACATGGTTTTGGGCATGATGGCTTTTTTCCCATGGTATTTTGTAGATCTGGTCAAGGGAACTTTGATTATGTTCTAATCCAGGGTTTATGAATGCTTCGACATGTATATGTATGTATTGTAACATTGAAAGGAACATAATGAAAAATCAATCTGGTAATCCTGGTTTTGGGATCCATGGGAAGTATTTGTGTATAATTGTTTTATGTTTTACGTTCTTGCCATTGTTTATTTCTATTTTTAGAATTTGTATGCAGGTAATTTTGTATAGGGTTAAAACCTACATTTGGTATCATATTTGTTTTGGCTTCAAGAGGACGCCTTTGCTTCTGAGGGGTTTTGCTCGGCCCTGTGGTAGACCCTGTTCAGTAGGAGATCTGTGGGATCAATTCTTGCGGTGAAAAAAGATGGCCGACAGTGGAAAGATAGAGATCAAGAAATTTAATGGTAAGATCTTTGAGTTGTAGAAACTCAAGATGGAGGATTTGTTGGTGGATAAATATTAGTGGATCGCGGTAGATCCATGTACTAAACCAACGAAAATGTCACCGGAATACTGGGAGAAGTTGGATCGGAAGGAAAAGAGCACAATACAGTTGTGTATCTCAGATTCAATATTGTTGAATGTATCAGGGGAAGCTACGATGAAGGATTTGTGGGTCAAGTTAGGGACTTTGTACCAATCTAAGTCTCTAGTGAACAAATTGTTCCTACAAAAAAAGTTGTATAACATAAGGATGAAGGATGGAGACTCAGTGACATATCATCTAAGCACCATTAATACTATGGTAAACTAGTTGTTATCTGTTGATATAAAATATTTAGATGAAGATAAGTGCATCTGTTTATAGTGTTCTCTACCAGATTCATGGGATACTCTAGTTGTTGCAATAGGTAGCAATACAACTACCTTGAAGTTTGATGAAATAGTCTCATCCTTGTTGTTGGAGGAGATGAAACAAGAAAATATGGAGTGCTAAAATGGAGATGCCTTATCTGTATGAGGATGGTCCCAGAATAGAAACAAAAATAAGTCCTCGAGTGCGAGATCTAAATCTCTAGGAAAACCTTTAAAGGTATGTTGGAAATGCGAAAAAGGAATGGCACTACAAAAATGACTGTAGATCTAAATCTCTTGAGAAAGGAAAGGGATCTAATGATGCTCCTTCTATAGAGGTGAGAACTACCTCAGATGAACGTGTGGATGTGTACTTTGCTTCTTCTTCAGGTACACATGTAGATCATGAGGCGTGGTTGATTAACTCAGGTGCATCCTTTCGCTTCACTCCCCATAGGGAGTGGTTCTACGAGTATGAGAAATATGATGGTGGTGATGTCTTCTTAGGGGATGATAGGAAGTCTAAAATTGTTTAACGCAGAAAATTCAAGCTGAAGTTGTAAGGTGGAAGGATTAGAACACCTCCAGGTGTTTTTCATATTCCTGCAATAGCCAGAAATCTAATTTCTGTAAGCAAGATGGATGATGCAGGTGTAAAAACAGTGTTGGAGAAAGATACCTGCAAGATGGTTCGGGGAACACTGGTATTAATGCGGGGAGTTCAAATTGGAACTCTGTACAATATTATGGGTAGCATTGTTATTGATGGGTGTAACAGTGCTATGGTTCATGAAAGTGGAGCAAAAAATTTAGTGGTCTCTAGAGAAAATACCATGTTATTGCATCAAAGGCTATGAGGGAGGAAGCAGATTCAGAGGATGGAAAACTCTTGAAAGAGGCCATGGTTGATGAAATGGCATATTTGGACAAAAATGAGGCTTGGGATCTGGTGGAGTTGTCGGCTGGAAGGAAACCCATTGGAAGCAAATGGGTGTTTAAGAAGAAGATGAATGCAGAAGCCAAGGTGGAGAAATACAAAGCTAGGTTGGTAGAAAAAGGTTACTCCCAGGTGTCGGGAATTGATTTTGGTGATATTTTTTCTCCTATTGAAAAGGTAGCTTCTATTAGATTACTTTTATCTATTGTTGCAGCTTTTGATTTTTAGTTAGAAGAGATGGATGTGAAGACAACATTTCTTCACGGGGATCTGGAAGAAGAGATCTACTTGAAACAACTTGAAGGATTTGCAGTGAAGGGTAAGAAAGAACTGGTATGCAAGTAAAGACCGTCTTTTTATGGGTTAAAATAGTCACCAAGGATGTGGTATCAAAAATCTGATACATATAAACAAGGACTTGGATTCACCAAAAGCAAAGCGAATCACTGTGTATTTTAACTTAATTAGTGACCGTGTTATTTATCTGGTCTTGTATATGGATGATATGTTGTTGATTGTAAATGACAAAGAAATTATTCAGGATTTGAAGACCCAATTGTCCTCCAAATTCGACATGAAGGATCTTGGTGTTGCAAACTATATTTTGGGCATGGAAATTAAATGAGATCGAGCAAAGAGGAAGCTCTAGTTAAACCAGAGGAAGTGTGTTGAGACAATAATACAAAGCTTTAATATGTAGGATAGTAAACCAGTGAAGGTTCCTATTCATGTAGGTGTAAAGTTATTTGTTGAACAGTGTCCGGCGACACAAGAAGAGGAAGAGGACATGTCCCGTGTTCCATACGCAAGTATAGTTAGTATCCTAATGTATGCAATGGTATGTACTAGACCAGACATTTCACATGTAGTGTGACTATTGAGCGGGTTTATCTCAAAACCGGGGAAGGACCATTGGACAACAGTGAAGCGAGCTTTCAGGTATTTGCGTGGCACCAGTGATTATGGTCTATGCTACCAAGGAAGACTAGTATTGGATAGAGTTTTGGAAATTCATGGGTTTATTGATGTGAACTAGGTTGGAGATATGGATCAGAGAAGATCTACAAGTGGGTATGAGTTTAACCTATTTAGAGGTGCAGTCAGTTGGATGAGCAAGAGACAGTTTGTAGTGGCACTTTCAACTACAAAGGTAGAATACATGACAACCACTCATGCAATCAAGGAAGCAGTTTGGTTGTGAATATTGTGTTCAAGTATGGGGTTAGTACAATGAGCTATAAGGATAGATAGTGACACCCAAAGTGAAATTTTCTTGGCAAAGAAACTTGCTTATCATTCAAAGACAAAGCACATTGATGTTTAGTATCACTTTGTGAGGGATATGGTTGAGGACAAAAGGGTGTTGCTGGTAAAGGTGGGCACTTTGAAGAATGTTGTAGATGAATTGAAAAAGTCTGCGAGCACAAAGAATTTTTCTTGGTGTAGAGAAACAATGGGCATTACAGGGCTGGACCATTGACTAAGCTGTATTGTGACACCATGTGTGGAAAATAAAACAACAAGTGGGAGAATGTTGGGTGTGTTATATTATTTCAATTACTAGTCGCATGCGTGGGAGGAAATTAGCCCCCCCTATTCATTGCACCAGGCGTAGCAGGGGGGTCATAGCCCCCCCTGTCGGGGGGTGGTGGCCCCCCTGTTTCCCCAAGATTTTTTTTTTGAACCTATATTAGGTCGGATACCTATGGTTTTTTGCATGGGTTTTGCACATGGTTTTGGGCATGATGGTTTTCTGCCCATGGTATTTTGTATATCTAGTCAAGGGAACTATGGTTATGTTCTAATCTAGGTTTAATGGATTGGGGTTTATGAATGCTTCGACATGTATATATATGTATTATAACATTGAAAGGAACATAATGAAAAATCAATAAGGTAGTCCCAATTTTGGGATCCAGGGGAAATTTATGTGTATATATGTTTTATGTTTTATGTTCTCAACATTGTTTATTTTATGTTTGTAGAATTCGTATACAGGTAATTTTTGTACAGGGTTAAAACCTACATATAGGTTGTGCAATCATTGTTTCAAGGACTGTGCAATGCTTGTCTACAGAGGTAAACATTGACTATTGAGTTTGCAAGAAAGAGGCACACTTATGAATGCATCGAAATTTAAGTAAGTGGTTTCGATAGTTAAAATCTCGGAAGAAGGCTCAAACACTCGAAAAACATCAACCAATCCTAAAGCAACTATGATCAACATGGAATGGAAAATCATAAGATCACAAGGAGGCTCCAAAATTCAAGCGTAGGATAAATTTTGGATGGTGTTTGTCACAACGACAACACAACAATATAGCCACCCTTTGAGGTATATCGAGATATCAAAAGCCCAGAGATATAGAAAATCCACTTGTTATAAAAATTCTGGTATGCCAGGGCTTCACTATGACAGATTATCAACAAAAATGGGCTAGTGCTGGAGTAACACATGGCCAAGGGTTTCCATGTAGTCTGTACGAACGTTGATGTAGCTTGTAACGAGTAGATCTTCAAATGGACATAACTTTGTGCCTGGAACTCAACATGAGATGAAATTTATAACGTTGGAAAGCTTTAAATGAGAAGAATATGATGATAGTATCAGAAATGTGATTTGAGATGATGTAAGAAAAATAAATTTCGATAACAGAATCTTCATAATAAACCTTGAATGTTGAGTCTAGTATGACATTAGGGGTTGAGTGTGCTACAACTCTATTCATACTTTATCACGCCTTTAAGTGCTTTAGAGCTTAGTATGGAGGAAATGTCATGTAATATAATGAACCAACATAGATCCATCTTAACACTAGATCTATCAAGCACCGAGAGGGATCAAAATTCTCAACATGCAAACATTTTTTTTAGTGAAAAAATTGAGGAAAGTTTTACACCTTGAGAGGTTTGATTACTCTCGGCGCTTGGTAGATCCAAAGTTAGGATGGATCTATGTTGGAGGTTAATAATATTATTTATATTTGTGTAAATTTTGCATCTCTTGATATAGAAATAGTCTTATTCTTATTTTTATTAAAACCCTCATAATACATTTAATGACATTAATATGTGCATGGAACTTTTATTTGACATGTTTTATAATTTTTTAACGTGATATGCATAGTATTGATTACATATATTTATGTGCATATGTATAGCTTAGAAAAGAGTTTAATGAAAGTATCAGGTTTTTATATGTTTATTAATTAAATTCAAATATGAAGTTATGAAATATAATGATTGTGAATATGAATTATTGTTATTTAAATTCTAATGTGATATGCATATTATGAATTTTTTCTTTAAAACATTGCTTGTAATTATTAATAAAAACAAAATTATAATATAACAAATTGAATTGATTAGATTTGTTGTTTTTGTTACCATTTTTAATTGAGTCGACATTATGTTTTATTAATATTTGATCAAATTCTTAATCTAACATGCCACTATAGCATTTCCCCATGTTGGGATGTAGAGCACCTCGACACAATAACTATGTATGTACACATGTACATGACAACAACAAAAAACTATGTATGTACATATATACATGAAAACATCCTTAAAAAAAATGTGAGCATAGATCCATCTTAAACTCAGATCTATCAAGCATGGAAAGAAATCAAATTTCTTAAGGTGTATTTTTTTATCATTTAATAATACATTACATAATTAAATTATAAAAAAAATTACATCATAATGATCTCTCTTGGTTCTTGATAGATATGTTTTTAAAATGGATCTATGTATATAAAAAGAGGGTGTTGTTTCATTTTTAGGGTCTCAATGAATATTGTACAAAAATGGTGTACATTGAAACGTAGGGAAATGTTTGATGTCTTACTCATGTTATAGAGAGTTATAAAATTTTAATCGAAGTTCTCTTTACTAAAAAATGAGTTTAGTAAGGGATGGTAGGTGTGATGGGGGTAATCATTTAGTCTCGTAGGACAAATTGAATCATCAAATTATTGGAGTCCGAGCACAACTTCAAACAATCAAGTGGAATTATATGCCTTGTTGTAAGGTATTAAGCTAGCCAAGAAATTATTAATTCACATGTTAACCATAATTAGTGACTTTAGTAAGTCAGAAGTAATATCACAAGGCACTTAAATCATTATACCAATCCTTGATATTTGAAGCTACAACCAATCTACAAGAGGATCAAACTTATCTTATGCTTTGTCCCAAAGTTCAAAGCAATACATGTCCTTCGAGAGTTAATGGATTCACTAATAAATCATTCCATTTTGCGAACCCTCATTGGAACATTGTGGGTGAATGGTTCCACCTAGGTTCAATTAGTTCCATGATCCAAGAAAAAAAGGCACGTGGAATGAGATCAATTAACAAAATGTAAGTTTACATGGATCTATCGAAAAAAATTGTGCATGTGGATTGAACTGCATCTATTAAGACATGTTTAATTCTTTGCATTGTCACTTGTCCTCACTTGTGTGATTTACATGTAGTAGTACATCTAGAAAATAGGTGAAAGAGTAGAATTAATATAGGCAAGGGAGATATGGAGTCATTGCTTTGTATGTAAGGGAGGTTTCACCTCACAATCATGAAGTTAGTTGGGCCACCGCCTTGTATTTATCTGGGTTTGTAGTCACCAGGTCGTGGTTCATATAGTAAGGCAAAGCAGTCAAGAATCGTCCAAATATGGGATCCACTCTTAGATGCACCCTTATCTCATATATCCATTATGCTCCTCAACTTTGTACTTGGATAAGAAAAATTAATTCACTGTGGCAACTCAAGGAATATGGATGGATTTTTCAGGGGGTAATGGGTGAGGAGCAGAGTACGTAGTCAGTGGAGGATATGGAAGCCTCAAAAGGAGATATAATAAGGTATGATTCTACATTTGACATCAATGTAATTGAGCTCTAGGAGCATATTTTGGCCCTAAGTTTGTGCAGAAAGCAATTAACAACCCAACTTATGTCAACCATGAATATAATGATGAGCATTGCATGTTAATCCAAATGTAGGTGGATGAAATTGACAACTCCAAAAGTCAATTGGAAGAATTGCAACATAAATGAGTTCATCCATCCATGCCTATAAAGTCCATAGCATCTTCAGTTAATTCACTTTTCTCCCCTCTGTGGCTCCACTTGATTTGAATGTGGCAACATCTCTATTCAATCTAAACACAAATGAAGTTTTTTGCATCATCCATATATATTTTAATGATCTAGTATGAAATAAATGTTCTAAATACAAGGATGTTTTCTATAAAAAAATTCACATATAAACCTCCTTGTAATTTTGGTTTTTTGTCTTGGTTAGAAAAAATTGTCAAAAGCAAGCCTTCTATAGGAAAGGTTTAGAAAAGTTGGCACTACAGGCTTCATTATGTAATTTTGTTGTGTTTTTACACGTAATTTACTAATACATTCTACCAATTAGTATTTAAAAAAGAAATAAGTTTAGAAAATATAGAACCCCTATTTTATTAAATTTAGACTAATTTTAGTTAAAGCTATCGTAAATTTGTATATGTTCCAATACAAAGAGATGATGGTTTTCAATACTTGAAATATCGTTTTCCGATATATTTTTTTGGTAACATTAAATTGGATATTGTAATGATATCTTCACCAATAACATTTTTTATTTTTTTTTCTGTATAAAGACTAATTCTATTAAGAGAAAAATATAGTACAAACAGGCTTGCGAACAAGCGAAGCAAAAAGCGAGGGAGCCAGTGGGGATAGGCTCTCTACCTCACTCCTTAGAAATAGACAAGAGAACACTGAGAAGCAAAAGAAAGCACTGAGCAGAGAAAACTACCTTGAGGGGTCAGTTCCTACCACCCGACATTTTTTTCCTTTTTTCTTGCTTACTTTGACCCACCCAGAAGAATTTGGCTGAGCCATTACAAGTTGCAGACTATTCTGCAATGGTGGCGGAATATCCTTATCAGAGTCTAAGGACGAAGAAGAATGAGTACGTTTCTGAGAAATCTGAGGGTCAGATGGGACTACCGGGTCGACCGAGGGAGCATCCATCGGAGTCTCATCATCTTGCCCGTCTGCTATGGTTTCCTCCTCATCTGCGCTGGAGAAGTCTAAATCGTTCATACGACGGGGTGGCTCACAAGGATTCCAGCGCTTGGATTTGGGCTTGCGTTTCGGTTTCTTCTTTGTGTCGAGGAACTGGCTGCAGGTACTTTGGAGGTGTCCCGCTTGATTACAATGTCGGCAACGGAAGGCTGTATTCTCGTAATCCAATGGTTGAGTCCAGTGGAAATCTCCCATCTTGAGATTGATCTGATCCGGCAGTCCTTTGTTGATATCTATTTCAGCGCATAGTCTGCCATAAGTGTAGAGACCATTATCCTTTCTGGAAGTGTCTGTAGCTAGGTAGCGTCCCAAAGTGTCTCCAATGGCTAGGAAGACAGAGAAGTGCCATAGATGTGCCAGAAGGTTCGGGAGCCTGACCCAAATGGGAATCTTGGTGATGATAGCTGTAGAAGGGTCAAATTCTGGAAACCAAGGGGTGAGAAAAAGCCCAGTTGAGCCCCAAAACCAAGGGCCTCCCGTTAAGACCTTTTGGTAGTCTTCATCTGAGTAAAAAACCACAATGAAGAACCCTTTTGAGCATAGGTAGATCTTGCTTTTATTGGTCCAAGAGTCATGGATCCATTGATATAGCTCTGTTGTGCGAGGCCAAAGCCCATTAAATCTGCATATAAGTGCAGATTCAGCAAATGTTTGGTAGCGATTTTCAAGCTCAGGATGAGAGCAGTTGATAGAAGGAATTTCCTCTGATTTGTCTACCAGAAACTGTTTTGGAGCCCCATTTGGATGGGCTGATTTCGAAGAGGTTTGAGGTTGGCCATCATTTTTGCAAGCTGCATCTTTATAAGAAAAAGAAGGGGCAGAGGAGGTATGCCCAAAGGACCCTCCTCTTAACCGAAAGGAAACCCCAATAGAAGCGTCCTTCTGAATGCTATAGAAGGAAAGAGGAAGGGTATTCATAAGTTGCTTACCCTGATATAGCAGCCTGAGATAAGATGAGGGGATCCTCAGCCGGCGTTCGAGTTCTTGCAGGAGATCTTGCACCAGATCTGTTGCGTGAACCCATTGCATCATCGTTTTGCTCATAAGTTTGATTTGGATCTGAAATGCCTGTGTCTCTTCAGATCGGTCTGGCTGGTTCAATGGATGAATCTGCTTCCAGCAAATCGGATTCACCAGTCTTGGAGCTATGGCTGAAGCTGGACTCGGAGCACAGAGGATGTGTGCTGCTAACCTTAAAACTTCTGCGCGCATGCCCAGCAAAAACAAGAAGCAAAAGCGTTGCTTGCTTACATCAGATCTGAGATCTGGAGCATGCCTTCCGCAGAAAAGGGATGAGGTGAATATAGATATCCGTATCTGAATCTTTGGCTCTTTGCTTCGGAGAATGAGATCGACCCTGATTGTTGCAGGAGAAAAGGGGCGGAGCGGTTCAAGGGCCTCGCACTCTGTTCCTTTAGCTGCCCTGTTCTTCCATTTGATAACGCTCAGTAGAACCGGCGGCGGCAGTCCCTGGCTTGATCTGCAGTGAGCAGTCCCTGCCTTTTCACGCATTTCTGGAGGCGGCAGTCCCTGCCTTTCGACATGATGAATGAAACCTAGGGTTGCAGAGGCGGACAGGGGCGCGGCGTCCATTCCAGCCATCATCCGTTTTTTTCCGCCTTCTCATCTTCACCAATAACATTAAATAATTAACAATTTTTCAATTAATTCATTAACATATTAATTGTTAAATTGGTTTTCTATCATTTTTACTCTTGGTATAGATTATATCTGTAACTTCAAGAATTTGTATGTGTATAAATGATGAAGCATATCCATATTTTTTTCCAATTTATATAATGTTGTTCTAGAATAGGAGTGCAACTTCAAGCTATTTTCTATACATAAATAATTAAGCAAGTGCAATGTTTTTCTCTCAGAATCATGCAAAATAGTTTGATAAATTCATTGATTTTGAGAAAGTTACAACAATTATTGTTTCAAGGGAGAAAATAAGAATATATTTTCCTATTTAGTCCATGATAGTGAATAGTCAATTAGTATCTATAACTACCCTAACGAGATTACAAAAATATTTCCATGAATTTTGTTGGTTAACTTGATTAGACTTCAACAAATAAGTTATATTAGTCATCAATGCAAAATAAGACACCATTGAGCCAATTATAAATTTATTGTGGATAGCCAAATTCTTGAATTTATGCTTCATTATTTGTGAATCTAACCAATTTGAGCTGAAAATATTAATTAGGGATAGAGGTATGTGGAGTACCCTTAGTCCATTGGTACGTATATAGCTTGTTGAATCCCCATCATTGGAAATTAAGCATCCTATAGAATTGACACTAATAGGAGTTATCCTATGTCTCTAAATTGAAGGCAAGGGGCAATTGTGAGCATTCAAAGTTGTTTAAGCTTGTTAAAAATGGCAAGAGGAGGTTTATTTTACCTTATTGAAGATCGTCCCATTCCTCCTATGCTCATACTATGTAATGAATAAGAAGTGAAGGGTAAGAATTCTCTCACTATGCTTGTATTTCCAATATCAATATTCTAATAAATTTTTCAACAATCCCTTCTCCAATCCTTTAACCCTACATGCATGTTTTTTATGTGGCCTCTATAAAAGAAAAATGATAATGTTTGAAAGTATGGTTGGATGTCTCATAATTTTCCTAACATAAAAGGAAAATCCCTGGTATTTTCATTATCCATTGAATGGAATCCCATGTCAAAAGTCTTTTGGTTTATTGCCAAGCAGGTGTAAATTTTTCCTTTTAAAGGAGCCTTAATCTCTGGAATTCAAATCCATTTTCTTGGTCTTCTAAGAAACATTGAATAAGCATTATAGATACCAATTTGGAGCATTTTCTCCACATTGCAATAAATCTCTTTTCTTAGTCAAGCTTATCCAAAATTGAAGAATTTGTAAAAAAATATTCCAATTTGGTTGTTCTTTAGGGATGTAAATGTCCTCAGATTTCCAAAACCCTGCTCACGACCATTGTTTTTTTTTTTACAATAACTGCTAGTTTTTATTTATGATTCGGAAAAACAGCTACCGAGGGCTTTAACAAGGCTACTCCGTAATTCATTGTTACAGAATTTCATTTGAATGCAGATGAGGCTTGATTGTGTTTAGTTTTTTTTTTGTTGTTCCTTTTCTGTTGTGTTTTCTACTACTCCTTTTCTGTTGTTCCTTTTCTGTTGTTCCTTTTCTGTTGTTCCGTTTTTTTCTACTATTCCTTTTCTTCTATGTTTTCTGTTGTTCTGATTTTTCTGCTATTCCTTTTCTGTTGTTCCTTCAGGAAAAAGGAACAGCAGAAACCAAAGGTGTTGTTCCTTTAAATCGGCAGAAGAAAAAACTAACGTGAGGAACCTCTGGGAGACCTGAGAGCAGAATGAGAAGGGGAAGAGAGGAGTGCGAATAAATAAGATGTGAGGCACAAAGGATTAAGCAGGGAGGAGGAGTCACGGGAGGGAGACAGCGAGTGCGGAACAGGAGTCATGAAATGAGACACAGCGATGTAGTCTAGCAAAGAGCGGAAATCGAAAATGACTAGGATGCGATCTGAGAAATTCCTTGTGGAGGAGTCCGCAGAACCAAGCTGCTGCCAGCAAAAATTGGACCAAGCTCGAGGTTCAGGAGGAATCAGAACCAGAGGAATGCTCAAGAAGCGGGGCCCAGACTTCTCCAGACTTAAGGAATGTTGCATTCCGAATCCACATCGTTGACTAACAGAGATCTCCTGCTGCGGGTGGTTCCTTGATTGGTAGCCAGGTCCGCCTGAGAGTTTAGCTTCCTCAAAATATGATAGAAGGAAATTTTGCGGAACAAGGGCAGAACTAGAATGATTTTTTTATAATTGGGGCTAAATGAACCTGAGAAGGGATCTTTTTAGAGATCAAAGCCTAGATAATAATTTTAGAGTCCCCAAAGACTGAGATGGAGAGAAGATTCCTCTTGATGGCCAGATTTAGCCCCTGCCACAGAGCAAGAGCCTCCGCTCTGTTGTTAGTTTCATGCCCTAGACCCCAAGGAAAATGTAGCTCAGTTGAGCCACCTGGACTAATGAAAACTCCACCGCCTCCCACCGCTCCTGGGTTACCTTTAGAGGCCCCATCGAAGAAGAGGCAGTGCTCATCCAAAGCTGATCTCCATTTGATGAATTCCTGTTCTTCCAGACGAATTTCCCAATGAGCGGGGGCTTTAGCAGAAGGAATGGGTCTATTCTGATGGTTTGGAGCTAGTTCTTTTAGCCATTGATCTTCTTCGTTGTCCAGGGACATACCATTTCTTATGGCAGGTTTGGCTTCTAGGGCCTCACCCAACAGAGCTTTGATCTTAGAGATAATTCTGACTAGATTACAACTCTCCTCCCTAAAGATTTTGTTGTTCCTCTCTAGCCACAGTTTCCAGCATGTGAATTTGGGGATCCACATCCAGCCAGTCTTGAGAAGATTTTTTTTGGAGAGACAGAACGGGGATAACTTGGCCCAGTTTCTTAGCAGGTCCGGAATATTTTCGGGAAGCTCTATTTTGTCAGGTCCTAACATCAAGACACCCCTCCAAACTTCTTGAGCAAAGGGGCACATTAACAACAGGTGATTAGTCGTTTCTTCATCCAAAACACAAAGAGGGGACCTGGAGGGACCTTCCATTCCACGCCTTCGCAGATTATCTCTAGTGAGGATACTTTTGTGTGCCAAAGTCCAACAAAAGAAGTCAATTTTGGGGAGAGCAGGAAAGGACCAAATAAATTTCCATTGGGTTGGCTCTGGAGGAACGTTTGGAACAGCCAATATACTTTTGTAACCTTCTGCCGCTGAGTATGAGCCTGAGAGAGAGCCCCACCCTCTTTTGTCCTTAGAAGAGGCCTTTAAAGGAGATTTTCCTTGAAACAAATCCAACAATAAATTGGCTTCACCATCCAGCCAATGAGGAACCTCCCCCAGATTCCAACCATCCCAGAGTCTTCCTGCATCTTCTGTCCAATTGGAGATATCCCAAAGAGTTTCCAGATTGTTGGCTTGTAGCCAAACTCTGATATTTACAAGCTCTGCCATCTGATTCAAGGGTTGATCGCCAAGGATTGAATCTTCCCAAATTCTTATTTGTTTCCCATTACCTGGGATCCAGTATAGCTTGTGACTGAAATGTTTCATAGCTGTGAGACAGAGTTTGAATACCGGTGATCCTTTGGTTATTTTTGGAGGCTGGTCCAAACACCTCAAGCGATGCCCATGGAAGTATTTTTTCCACAGAACTCTCTTGCTCCAACTTGGGTTCCTAGAAACAATGTTCCAAAGGAGCTTTGAGCCCAGAGCAAGATTTTGGGCTGCCAGATCCCGCATTTGGAGACCTCCTTCCAAGAATGGCTTCTTAAGAGTGTCCCAGTTAACTAAATGGAGCCTTCTTTCATTATTTTTCCCTCCCTCCCACAGAAATATTCTCAGGAGGCCATCCACTTTACTAATAAAGGTTTTAGGGGCCAGGAGAATGGAATTCTGATATAACGGTAGACTAATGAGAACAGATTTCATTAGGATTACCTTCCCAACATTATTCAACCATGAGGCTCCCCAAACTTGAATTCTGAGCTTTATCTTTTCTAGAGAGGGGCATCCAGTGAGCTACCTTAGGTTTGATTTGAATATTGGGATCCCAAGATACTTAAAAGATTCCCAGGTCAGGGTTCCTTCCATTTCTAATAGCCTTGCTATGTCTGTCAATTCCTTGATCGAGCAATTCCAGCCATAGATCGTGCTTTTTAGATAGTTGATCTTGCTGCCTGAAACCTCCCTATAAATGTCCACTTTCTTCTTGAAAATCCTAGCAGAATTGATGCTAGCTCCTCCAAGAAAAAATGTTTCATAAGCAAACTGGGCATATTTATGTCTTTAACCTTGTGAGCCATCCTCAGCCTTGGAAGAGATTGGATCTGTTGACAGTAGTCAAGCTGGAAGCTGAGCACCAAAGCTTGAATGGCGTAAAGAAGGCGGGACAAAGGGCAGCCTTGTCTTAGCCCCCTCGAGGCTTGGAAGAATTCGGTTGAACGACCATTAACCAAAGGCGCTATCCATGGGGAGGCAATGCAGGCTTTCACCCAAGTTATGAGATCTTTTGAGAAGCCAAATTTCTCCATCACTGAAAACAGAAAATCATGTCTCACCCTATCAAAAGCATTTGTCAAATCTAGCTTAATCACCATGCCTTTCTCTTTTCTATGACAACTTGAGTGTATTGCTTCTTGCACTAGCACAATATTGTCAAGAATCTTTCTCCCTTTGATGAATCCTCCTTGGTTTTCAGGGATGATGATCGGCAGAATTTTCTTAAGACGGTTGGCTATTATTTTTGTAACCAATTTATAGCTTGTATTACACAGAGAGATGGGTCGGTATCTACAGAAGTCGGCGGCGCCTTTATCTTTTGGAATCAAGGCGAGGAAATCCGAATTGGTACGACCTCCAATCTTGGTACACGTCTGAGATTTCTGAACCATTCTCAGCAGATCTTTTTTAATTGTTGGCCAGCAAGTCAGGTAGAACCTTGTTGTGAACCCATCAGGGCCTAGCGCTTTATCCGGTTCCATGCAATCCAGTGCTTTTTTAATCTCATTCATATTGATCGGTGCAGTCATCATATTATTGTCAGAATCTTGAACACTATGAGGAATTAGATCAATCGGATAGGCTTGAGAATCGATAGGTGGGTCTTCCGGGGCCGAGTAAAGGTCTTTGAAGAAGGAGTGGGCTGCTCACTTTATGCCTTCAAAATATTTAACCACAGTGTTTTGATAATGGATTTCATTTACTGTTTTGAAGTGCTTACATGCTTCAGCTTGCTTATGGAAGTAGCTTGTATTTTTGTCTCTGGCTTATAACCAAAGATTTCTGGATTTCTGTCTCCAGAACTCTTCTTCATCCCTACTTGCTTTATGGAGATCTTTTTGCAGCTCTACTTCCTTTTGAAGAAGGATTTGAGTTACATCGAAGTTCTCCATAGCTAATTGATGACCTGCTAAACTGTCATGCATCTCCTTTCTTTTGGCGGTGGGCGTTTTCAGCCTTTTAGCCCACTCCTTGAGCTCTCTTTTCAGTCCCCTCAGTTTTTCTTCCCACACAAAGAACGGGGATCCTTGAACTTGCCGATTCCAGGCCTCGGATACCACCTCCTGGAAACCTTCTTGATGAATCCATAGAGAACTGAATCTAAAGGGAATGGGGCCCAGATTTCCATCCAAGGAGAGCTCGAGAATAATGGGTTTATGGTCAGAGGTGTAGTTCGGCAGGATTTTAGAGGTGGCCATTAGACCATAGGTCAAGAAGGAGGATTGGACAAGAAATCTGTCCAAGCGAGCAGCAATGTGACCGGGGCCTATCCTTTTGTTGGACCAGGTGAATTTCCCAGATGAGGGCTTGATATCCTCCAAATCCCACCTTAAAATGAGATCTTCAACCCATTCTCTAGCTGGGTCCCTAACCAGAAAGCCCCCCTTTTTCTCTTCTGTAGCTAGAGTAACATTCAAATCACCTGCAATAATAATATTTTCTGGATTGTGCAAGAGGAGATATGATTGGAGCGAGTCCCAAAAAAAAAATTTCTCAAATGGTAAGACCGGAGCATATAGATTGAACATACTTACTTGATGGCCAGATTCTTTGTGGAGGAGCTTAGTGAAAAGCCAATGGGGGCAACATTCTTCGTAAATCAAATCATATTTGGAGCTGTCCCAAAAGGAGGCAATCCCTCCAGAGGCACCTCTGGCGCTGACTGCCCTCCCTTGGCCTTTATGCCAGAACGCTTTGCTTGCTTGAAGGAGTAGAAGGTCCTCCAGCTTTGTCTCCTGGATGAGAAGGATTTCAGGCGAGTACATCCTCACAATGTCTTTTAGAGCTTCTTCTTTCAATCTGCTACCTAACCCTCTGCAGTTCCAGGAGACGTATTTCATTATTTACTGGCTTGGGGGGTTGTGGCTCCTTTTGGAGCCTGACCAAACTTGCGCCTAGATCTGGTATTCATCATTCCTTTGAGGGTTTTCTGAGAGCCTTGGATTACATCCAGATACATTTTTTCCTCTCTTTGTTTCTTCTTGGACTTTCGACCCCTAGCCGATTTGATAGGAGTGACTTGCGAGCTATCTGATTCGGAGACTCCATCTTCTGAATCTCCCTCAGAATCGGTTCCCAGATTGATGTGCTCCTCATTTTCTTCTTTCCCCCCTTGCTCATCCTCTGATGGAGGAAGATTTGACTTTGCCTCAGCTTCTTTCGCTTTCTTCGATGGGTCTTCTGGTTTCTCTTGGATCCCAATGGCATCCGTCTTTTCCCTTGAGGAAGGGCCTTCTTTTGGAGCTTCTGTGGCTTTTGGTTTAGGCTGGGGCTTCACCAATGGCCCTGAATTTTTCTTCACAGTTGGCTTTGGGATTGCCTTGCCCTTTTTTATCTCTTTCCATCCTTCTTCATCCACTTTGTCCCCGGTTGGAGCTTTTGGGCAATTTCGTTGGAAGTGTCCATGCTCGTGACAGGTTCTGCATTTGAAAGGCAATTGCTCGTAATCCAATTTTTGATAGTGTTTCCATTCTTCGACTGTAAGTTTTACCGCTTCGGGCAATCTAGCTTCTAGGTCGACTTCTACACAAATTCTTGCATAGGTATATTGGCCCTTATTGTCTGCTTTTTCAATGAAAGGACCAAGACCATTTCCAATCTTCTGTAAGGTCTGATAGCTCCAGCAGTGAATCGAAAGATTGGGAAGCCGAACCCAGACTGGGACCTCTTTAGGGGCATCAACTGAGGGATCGAAGTCGGGAGTCCAATTATTAAGATACAGACAAAAGGTAGTGGGCTTGGCCCGGTTCGGTTACTACTCGTACGACAAGCTATGACCTTTCTCGGGATCGAACACAAGACCGGTCCATCATGACGAGGTCAACTTTACCACTATGCCGCCTCCATGACCTTTGAAAGGTAGTGGGCTTGGCCCAGTTCGGTTACTACTCGCATGACGAGCTACGACCTTGCTCGGGATCGAACACAAGACCAGTCCATCATGACGAGGTCGACTTTACCACTACGCCACCTCCACGACCTTGCTCATGGCCATTGTTATTGTCCCTTTGAAGTTCAAAAAAAATGAATACCTTTAGAGTGAAAAAAAAAAAGTCTTCGAGGAATCTACGATTTATGTATATTTCTTGGCCTATCCATGCATTGGGAGAAAGGGTTGGTGCTCTCTATCTCTTAATTAATTGAATGCCTCTAATGTGAGAAAGGATAAGTGTTATTTCTCTTCATCAAGTAAATTCCTAAATTATTATAAAGAGTGTGTGTTCTTTCTCCTCATTGTTTGGAACCATTACTTGCTAAAAATTCCAAGTGATATTTCTCTGCTCACCCGAATCCTAAATTGCAAGAAGGGGTGTGTTTTCTTCTACTCGTCACTCAAATTGTGACAAAGGTCATGTGATCCTTCTCCTCGTCACTCAAACCATGAGAAAAGGCATGTGCTTTTTATCCTCATCACTTTAATTCTTAGACTCTAAAAAAATTTGTATTATTTCCCTTCATCACCTAAATACCATTATTGTGAGAAAGAACATGTTCCCCTCTTACTTATTGATAGAAACCCTAGATTGTAATAGAGGGGATGTACTCTTCCTCGTCACTAAAAATCATATATTGCAAGATAGAGCATGGGCTCCTCCGATTAATCACCTAAGTTCCCAAATTGTGAGAAAATGCATGTTCTCTTCATCGCTGAAATGCTTAGATTAAGGACATGTGCTCCTTCTAATGTTAGCATTGATGTCAACAAGTTGGATATGTTTCTTATCATATGCATGTGTGATGGATGTTTGGCTTGGTGGTATTATTGGTTGGAATTGATTTCAACATACTTATGACTAAACCTAGTGCATGAGTGGAGGTTGAGTAGAGATGGATTCCCCATGTGATGATTGGATTGAGGCTGAGTAGATGTTGTGTTGGTTGAAGATGTTGTTGTTTCTGATGGTTGGAGTTCCGCTCTAGGTGTTGCATATGCTTCTGCATGTGATGGAAGCATTGGATTGCTGCTACATGTGTTGAGATGAGGTTATATGTGTTGGAGGTGCCTCTATCAATGTTGGAGGTAGTTTGATGACATGATTTTGTTGCTGCAGGAATTGGAGATGCTACTACAAGAGCTAGAGATGTTGTTGTAGGTGCTGGAGGTGTTGGATACGTTGTGATTTTTGTTTGAGGACCTATAGGTGTTGGTAATGATGATGAGTTTGGCAAAATAGGTCTTTCATGTCACAGACTTGTTCTTGGCATATTTCATAAGTTGCAGACTTGTCACATAGGCTTGGAAGCATGTTCAGGAACTGAAGAAGATGATCAAATAGGTGGCAGAGGTTTTAGGCTAAAGGATTGATGTTTTACCTTAGATTTTTCCCCAGTCGCATGGATGATGGGTCAATAGAGCAACTGAAAATCTCAATCACTTGTAGTCAGGCCCATGTGAGCGACCAAAAGCTCTAATTGAATTCAAGCAAGCTTGTGTGTGTGACCAAGCCATTTCGCAAGTTTATCTCCACATTCCTCACGCTGTTGAGCTAATTTTTATGTTGTGGCAATCTTCTTAGTCGAAAATTTTTAATTTATGGTCGGAAAAGTTTGTGGAACCTATTAGGGCCTAAATCTACCTTAGGCTGAGAAAGGCAAGTCTAGGGTAACATCAAACCACACTTAACCTGGTAGCTAGCCCTACCAGGTCGGGAGAGGGATCTCTCTTTGTCAATCTCAGGAAAATATAGAAAATGAGGCTTGAGATGACTAATGTAAAGACTAATTTTATGTGAGGTATATTTTCAGAGGAGTTTGATTGAGTTTTATGTAGGTTCGCTGGATCAAAAGTGAAAGACAGTTTTGGGTCCGGGCAATGGACTCAGTCTTGCAAAGATTTCTGTGGGGCGAGGTAGGAAAATGCTTTAGTACTTTTAAATAAGTGAAATGGAGAGTCTTAAGACTGGTGAGGAGTTGGAGAGGGCATGAAAGTATCAAGGATCCTCTTCAAATAGTAGAAAACATGAAAAGCTAAACAAACCCTAAGGTAGAGCACTGCAACATCAATGATTTCCACCTTTATACCTGATTCATTTAGTTAAGCTAAAAAGAGAGAGACAATGGCATACATAAACATATGATAATTTGAATCACATAAGGAAAAACAATACTAAATCACTTTGCCACAAGAATCCCACAAAATGCTACAAACCCTAGTCTATTTCCTTGCCAAACTGTAGAGATGAATGTACAATAATGCTCCAAGCTTTAACAAGAGTCCAACCTTGACAAATGAAAGAAAAAGTACTAGATATAGGCAAAAAACAACCCATGCTAGCCTTTAGGGGTCGAATTCATGAGTTAAGGATTGTTTCAACAAGATCTAAACTAAGAACTGAAAAATAGGCAGTGGAACAGCTTGCCTCTAAAACCTAGGAAACTGATTCATTCAGTTTCAAAACCACTTATACATGATGTATCTACCTCCATAAGTGAATTTTTACCATTTTTACATCAATTTACATCATGAGTTTTACCATGAGAGAGAAAAAATCAAACTGAGAAAAAACTAGGCGAAAAAATAGAGTTTTTGGCAAAAATGGCACTTTTCCATCCTGTGCGTAACACCACTTTTCCTGTGCGTAGCGCTTTTTCCTAGCTGATTTTGGAGGCCTTCCCATGCACCAAATTTTCTCCAAGTGGGCTTGTTGGAAAGGTATATCTGTCCACTTTCCAGAACACATAGAATTTCTAAGTTTGGTGTCCATTTGCCCCTCCAAAAGTTAGTTCTCCCAACACTGCTTCCTGTGTGGCCAAAAAGGGGCAGAGAGGGAATTTTTGAGGTGTTTTTGGCCCTTTTGGTGACCCAAAACTTGACAAAAATTTCTAGTAATTTTTGGGTATTCATAATTTTTCACAAGGAATCCAAAAATTTAGAGTTTTCCCCCAGAGGAGGTCCCTAGCAAAAGCGAGTGACGAGTGGCTCTACGCACCAGGCAGAAAAACCTCTTTTTTCCTTCAAAATTTCAAAATTGTCAAAAAGCATGCCAAATTTCTTGAAATTTGGAATGAGTGACCTAAATTAAGTACTATGTTGGGCCAAGGAAGCTTCAGCCAAGATTTTGAGTCTATCTTGGTCTTTCTTCCTCCTCAAATTTTTTCTCAACTTGGCTTTTAAGCTCCTTATTCTTGCTTTGCAAATCTTGTTTCTTGCCAAATAATGAAAATCCATGTGCCTCAACATCTTTTTCTCCTTATTTTATTTCTCAAGCAGCTTCTCCAAGTGCATATTTGTCCTCTCTAGCCAAGATTCTCGATTAGCATCAATCTCTTGCTCAAGCGGTGTCAATTTGACTTTCCTCCTCTTCGCTGCTTGCCAGTTTTCCCTTATGTTTTGCAGCTCCATGATTATCTGTTAATACTTCAGCTAATTGTTCATTTGCTCAAGGTAATTGATGATCCAGTTAGCCCCTTCAAGGTTAAGAGCTAAGGCATGAATGTCATATTCTTTCTCTTTGATGATCTCTTTCAGTCTTGAGCTTTGGGGGCCCAAATCCACATCATCATCCTGAATCAAAATGAAATCTCTCTCCTGATCTTCAGAAGGCCCTTCCTCATGCACTGGTTGTTTCCCTTTGTCTTGTACCTACTTTGCTGAAGAATAAGGCAAAGAACCTTTCACCCCGGGTGAAGATAGCATTTGCCTATGATCTGATGAAGGAAACGAGACCCCTTCCACCCCAGGTGGAGATAGTACTTGTTTTGCAGTTGCAAATAGCATCCTTGTCCCCTTTTGATAAGTGATGAATACTGGCACACTGGTGGTTTGAGTCTCATGCACCTTTGGTTGATTTGAAGGCCCTCCTTCCTCTTGAAAAACTGATGGGGTCACTTGAGGGCTTTTGAAAACCTCATGTGCAATGAAATCATCCCGTGAAACATTTAGCAAACTCAGCTGATGTAAAACCACAATATTGATCAATGCAAAGTGATAAATTCTATTGTATTGTTGATGAGGAGGTTTTCTTTTCACTAATGTGGTCATTTCCTCAATATTTTTTCATATGAAATAGGGGAGGTTCATCATCCTCACTCTAGTGAAATGCATCAATAATCTAATATGGTAGGTGTACAAGCAAGAAAATCTCCCCTCACAGCTAAAGTATTTGATAATTAGCTTCGTGAGTGGAGTATATGTGTCCTGTAAGTATATGAAAGGGAAGACCCTACTGATATGCTTCTGATATCTAGCCTTGATATAAGGCTCATAATGTTCTTTGTCCACAAGCTGTCCTTTGTTCCACTATTCACCCACATTCAGAATACCTGTTGCTTCAGCTATAGTTTCAAATGTTAAAGTGAAGGTAACACCTACTAAATTGACCTAGCCATTTTGAAGATGGAGAACAAAAATTCTAGCAAGCTCATGGTGGTATTTCACTCTTTCCACCATATCAAAAAACTGGTAGCAAGACTGATGTTTGAAACATGCTACTGCAAGAGGACAAGCCAATAGCTCTGTGAGTGTAGTGGGCTCCTCCTGGATGTGTTTTCCTCCCTTATGGGGTCTTCTCGGTGCATGAATTTCTTGGGAGGAATCACTCATTGTTTCCTCATCCTTTTCATAAGCTGAATCTGTTTCCATATTTGCCACTGTTTGAATGTTTCAATGATGAGTATGAAGAGATTTTATATCAAAATAGGTGACTGTTGTTTGATGAATAGGACTAATGAGTGGGACTGATGAATGGAGGATTTGATGCTGGCTGTAGGGTTTTAGGGTGTGATAGGGTTTAGGGATGCAAATTAGGGTTTTGGGGAATAGTGGAAATTTGTTACGGTTTTATGGTTTTGGGGATAAGGGGGGTAGGATGAGTGTGAATGTGAAAGGGAAGGGAAATGAAATGAGGGAAATATAGTGAAGGGGAAAGAAAATGATGCAGGGGAAAAATAGCAAGAATGACAATTTAGCAAACCCTAGACAGTTTTTGTAGTGAAACTATGCAGCGGTTAGGGTTTGTCTTTCCGCATATTTACACACCATCAATGAGGACTAAAACCCTTGCAATGGCAAAGTGGAATGTTTCACTTACTTGTGGAATGAAGTTTGCAAGGTTGTGAAGCTTGGCAAGATCGTTTGAGTGAAATTATGTTTGGAGGACAAGTGTGTCACACCTGTGCAATTCCCTTTGTATTTTCTACACTCTGTGCACCGCGCCGATCAGGTGCGCCACGCCTTTACCCAGGTGCGTCGCACCCAGAGAAACTGCTAGGTTTTGCTGCAACTTTTCACTCCTTCGCCTCAAAAATGCGATCTCACTTGTTCACTCTCTATTTTGGCACAAATGAAGTTCTTCAACATGAAAAACACTTTATATACCCTTTTGACTTTAATTTTTGTATTTAGAAAACCCACTTCCTAATGTTTGCTTTCTCACTTTGGTCTTTAAAACTCTGTTTTGAAGTTTGGCTCTCTTTTTTACTTTGATGGACTAATGCTTTGAATTTCTTGTCTCTTTTGCAGGAGCTGGAGTGTAGGAGCTTTGGCAAGGTGACCAGGGCTGCATTTCCAGACTTATTGCATATAGGAAAATAAAATTACATGAAATTTTATACATAAAACATAAAAACTTTGTTTTTCCTCAAAACATGGTTTTGAGGAAAAATCGATTACTGAGAATGTCATTATTGAAATTTTTGATGCTGAGATCTTATTAGACCTCCTCATGTGCCTGCTGACCATTATTGGGCTTTTACAAGACTATGAGGACACACCCTAGACCTAATGAGACCTAAAAACCCTAAAAATGGCTTTTGCAAATGTACAGACAAAAAGTGACTGTAAATGACCTGAATTTATGAAAATAGGCCAGCAGGTAAAGATCATGAGGGAAAATTAATAATATGCCACTACCATCAGATGATCCAGGACCCTAATGGAATGCAGCTGATCAGATGAGACACCTAAGAATGCATGCAACAAGAGAATTTTGATCACTGATGGAGGGATGAAGATACTGACAATAACAGGACCTCCATAAGCTAATTAAAGTTGAAAATATCAAAAGACAAGTGAAGTTAGTGGTTTTATAGAGGCAATGAGTTGAATCTCAATCAAATCAATCATATGAATAGAGTTGTGATGCCCAATAGTTCTTTGTAATTATTGAGTTGAGAACTTGAGTTAATCTGCATATTGGAGGAAGCTCAATGTTAGTATGGTTGATTCTCTTATTGTGTTGAGTGAGTGTTTTTGTGGAGAAGAGTGTGAAAATTATGTGAGTTTTCTAGTGCAAAAATTCTGAGGTAGTTTGCAGGTGTTGCAACAGTTTGCTTAAGTATGTTTCAACCATAATTTTTTGGTGCAGTGGTTGAGAAGATGATGTGTGGATTGGAGTAGTGTTTTGATGGAGTTTATTTATAATTGTGGTGTAGTTAGAGTTCGGAGTTTTGGTTCATATTTTGTTTGTGCTTTGATGATATGTTGTTGTAGTGCTCATGTTGAGGAGTTCTCAATTCCAATATGAAATATTTTGAAATGAGAACCACATAGAGGAGAAGAGTTGGAGGACTCAAGTGAAATCAATATTAGTGAGTAGATTTCTTAATCCAATGGTGGTTGGATAGTTTGGCAGAAACTCAGCAAGGCTCATTGTTCGTGGTAGTAAGGATCATTGATCGTGGTGGCCTTCAACGGATGGTAGTCCGTAGATTCACATGAGAAACAATATCCATTTGATAGTATCCATATTAAATCTATGTAAATAATTGTTTGACATAATAGAATTTGAGCAGTGCAACAACAACGGGAGTTTTTTTCCTTGGGGAGGGTTTTCCACTCGACATACTTGTGTCCATTGTGTTGATTGATTTTAAGGTTGCATGTTTATTTTTATGCTTTAATCTATGGTTGTGTGTTTCAGTTTTTGCATGGATTAAAGATTAATAATTTGGAGAAAAAGTTTATAAGTGCTCACACTACTGATTCACCACCCCCCCCCCCCCCCCCCCCCCCCCGCCTCTCAATAGTGATCTAGTTTCCAACATATAATTCCATCGATCCCAATATTGAAAGAAATAGTGTGTTCTCTTTCTCCTTATCACTCCAACACCTACATTGTGAGGAACGACTTGTTCTCTTTCTCATTGTCACCAAAATTTCCACATCATTTGAAACATCATGTGTTGTTTCACCTAATCACCTAAATGCCTAAATTTTGAGAGAGGGGATGTGCTCATATTCATCAATTGAATGTTTAAATTATGAGAAAGGGCATGTTCTTGATTTCTTCATCACCCCAATCTCTACATTTTTGAAGGTAACATGATACTTTTCATCTCATTCCAATGCCCAAATTGTTATAAAGGGTAGGTGATCCTCCCTTCATCATCCTATGCCTATGTTGTGAGAAAAGACAGAGGTTCATTTTCCTCATCACCATAAATTTGTCAAAGGAAAAGTGCCACTTATCCTTGCAACCTCAATTCCTAGATTGTTAGAAATGGAATGTGTTCTCTCATCCCACAAAATCCAATTTTGTGAGAAAGGGTGTGTGCTCTTTCTCCTCGTCAAACTAATGTCTACATTGTGAGAAAGGGTAGGTGCTCCTGCCTCCACCACCTTTATGCCTACATTATGATAAAATACAAAGGTTCCTTATTGCATCACCACAAGTGTGAGAAAGCATAGGTACCCCTTATTCTTGTAACACCAATGCCTAGATTGTGAAAAAATACATGTGATCTTTCTCATCACCCCAATGTATAAATTGTGAGGAAGGGCATATGGTCATTTCCTTCTATTGTGAGTAAAGGAATATATTTCTCCTCTTAGCGTCGATGCGCTAAAATTTAAGAAAAGGCAAGTTTTCCCTTTCCTCACCACTTGAATGCCTAAATTGCAAGAAAAGGCATGCATTATTTCTTCTCATCCCTTGATAAGATTAATTGCAAGAAAGGGTGGGTGGTTATTTTCTAAAATATCTAATGTCTTAATTGTGAGAATGGGTAGGTTCTCTTGCTTCGAAATAGTTAAATGCTTAAATAGTTAGAAAGGGTATGTTCACTTTCTTCTCATTACTCAAATTATAATAAATTGCACATGTCCTTTCTTCTCACCATCCCAATCCCTAGATATTAAGAAAGGGTGTGTGCTACTCCCCCTTATCACTTGGATTCCTACATTGTGACAAAGGGCATGTGCTCTTTCTCTTCACCACTTGAATTATTACATTGTGAGAAAGGGAGGTGCTCATTTTCTTTATTATGCTCATACCTAGAGTGTAAAAAAGGGTGGGTGGTCCTCATTGATGTCATTGATAGATTGTGTAAACAAGGCTGATAAGACATAAAACTTTGCATTCACCACAAAAAAGAGTTAAAGGCCATGCCACAACGTATATGAAAGCCACCTTCTCAAATCACCCATCTCCACCATGCCAAATGTGTCCAGCAAAGAAAAGGAGAGCAAATGTAGCATGCCCAAAAGTAAAACAACCCCTTGGAATATAGGGACTAATTTTCATTTTTAAACATAGAAGAAACATATCATGTAAATTATATGAAATTAAATGCATGGACATACCTGGTTCTCCCGTCTAATGTTGATCCTTCTCTATCATTACTCTGATTTCCCTACCTTTGTTACTAACCAACCATTTCCTCCCTACTAGTCTAGGATCAACCTCTCTGGTTCCCAAATCCAGGAGACTTTGATATCTCACTCTGTTGTCGGAGGATATGGATTTATAACTGGTTAAGGATCAACTAAATTTGGGACTTAATTTTCTTTATATGGATATTCTACTAAAGGATTTGAAACTGCTCTTTCCTTTCCTCCTGCTACTTTAGATGTTTCTTGCTTAATGGTTGGTTAAACAAGGTTAATTAAATCTGCAAAAAATAAAGATGATAAATGTCAAAATGGAAGGCATTTATGTTGCCTATGTATCTCCTATTGCTATCTCTATGCCATCTCCACTGCTTCAAACTCAAGAGAAATTGGTTCATCTGCATGTTGCATCGGTTCTTAATTCCAACTCATTGTTTGCCAAAATTAATATTAGTATTAAAAAACATCAAATATCATCTCAGTAGGAGACTATTAGGATGACCAAACCATAATAGAGACGACCTCTCTATTGACTGAATATAGTGATCTATTCCCCCACAACTTCACCAAAAAGAAAGGTATCAAAGACAATATTAATGCTTGATTTAGTGGTTGGTTTGGTTGGACCCATTTTCTGCTCATACAGTGTGTTCCTTGCTGGGAAAAGGGAATTTGATTTTTTTTCTCCCTAAGCATAAAAATATTCAATTTATGGTGGTAATATTATTTAATACCTACTTTTGAAAAATCACTAAATACTTTAGAAAACTATAATTGCTTTAGTAACCCCCTTTATAAGAATAATCCTTCCTCTAATTTACAACTTTGGAGAACACCATAAGCATATGTAGGATTTAACATTTTTAACCAACCATAACCATTTTTTGTATTTGTAGTCATTGAATTTAAGTAAAAGGATTTGGTACCTTATATTTCCCTAAAAGGAGTGGTTGTTTGATTATAGAATGTAGATGCATCCAAAATACTTTATGTAGGTATAAATAATTAAGAAAAATCATTTTTATAGATAATATTTTCAAATTTAAATAATTATTATAATCTTCGCCATGAAAATTTTCAAACATATTTTAGAGGAAATTTCAATATTTTAAATGCACAAGTAGATAAGAGGGAGAAAATGAACCTTAGATGGGGTGTTAGAGGAGTGACATGTGGGGGGGTGCATGACAGCCATACTAACAATACATGCCAACCAAGGAATGTGGCCATGTGCCACCCCCCTTACTCACCACACTAATCAATGAGATAGATGTTCATGAGCATACTGGGAAATCTATACATGATGGTGAGCTTCCCCTCAAGAAATACAAGATGAATGGTAGACATAAATGGATATTAGGCACAACAATGCATGGTAATATGGGTATATTTAGGTCATGGGTGAAAATGGTATGATTTATGTTTCCCATGCATCAAACTCATTATGTATAGGTGTGGTCATTCATGTAGTTTAGTGAAAGATATTAGCTTGAGGAAATTTAAATTTGTGGAATGTCAGGTCGTGGGGAATATGTTTCATTGTTTTTTGTGGGTTCTACTATCCTTTGCCTACCTCTTCATATAGTAATGAACCCCCACCCTCCTTGGATTTTTCAGATTTATATCCTTTTGTTTCATTATTTTAACTCCTCCTCGACTCGCCCTATGGGATATTAAATTTTTCCTTACTTCTCTTTTCTCCAGGCTATAAATATTCTCTGTTCATTGGTTTGGTTTTCCTCTAGCTTAGCCAAGAATATGAATCTATTTTTGTTCTATGGTGTTGGATTTATCCTTCTCTAGCAACCTCTTTACCCTTAGCCCTGTCACCTTCAAGTTCCATGGTATCTTTTGTGCTCACATCTTGGAGCCTGGTTCCTTCCTCTCGTCATTTTATGTTGGACATTTGATGGTGTATAGGTGGTTGTTTAAGTGTTGGCATTGATGTCAAACAACGGTCAACATGATGATTGGGTGTTTGGATGGAACTCCATGGTAGTTGCAGGCTTATTGAAGAAGCCATAAAATGATCATCATGGTTGTTGGTGTTCAACTGCCCAAAGAGCCAATGGGCAGATAAGTTTGCAGTGATGTTCCAAGAAGCATAAGGACTCAAAGCCTATATCATACTCTCCCCATTGGAAAGTGCTCTGAATAAAATTTCCAATGATATGCAGAAGTCCAAAAATGGACTCCTGGATAAAAAATTATGGCCTGCTAAAGTTCAGGGACTTGAAGCCTTAGGAAAGAAACAATATCGCATATCGGGGATTAGAGGTCCATGCATATCTGCAATTGCAACCCCGACGATCAAGCCATATAAGTGATCTCATATTGGTGCATCACAACATCACAGTTTGGTGTATTGGCAGTCACATATCAGCGCATCGCAACACCAGCGACACTAGGCATATCGGTGATCGCACATCAGAAATTCTTAGTGGTGACCCTTTAAAAGCTGTGATATGGGTAAAATTTCAATTGTGTTAAAACCTGTCGGGAAGGCCAAAAAAGAAATAACAAAGGAATTCATTGAAAAACCAAGGTGGGAGAACCCTTTTTATCTCTCTTATAGCAAGACATGTGGCCGCATATGATTGGCTCTGATAAGGACACATGGCAGTGTATGCTTGGCTCCAATGAGGACACATGGTAGCATCTGATTGGCTCTGATATGGGATAGGTCACAGCTGATGTCAACATGATGTGGTGGTATGGAAGGACATGTGGCAAGAATTTTTGACGTTTTGAGGGGGCCTGATGGGCCATATCTAGGTGACACGTGTCACCACTCAAGAAGTGCCATGTGGTAGTGATGGAATCACATCAGAAGGTCAGAAATCAGAGGATTGATGAGTTCAACACTTTAAAAGAGTTTGCAATGGAAAAAGGCCAATGGAATGTGCTCCAATGTGTTAGCGCTTAGTCAAGAGGAAACCAATAGAAACAAGGGCACACAACATTAACAAAGGAAAAAGGCCCCTGACAGAATGTTAAATGACTTAGCGCCTGAAGGCTAAGCCTCTGCTCACAGCACCAAGTCCTATGGTGGAGATGCGAAAAGGGGTTAAACAAGAAGGAGGCAGGACCGTATGTCTTTATGAATAAAAGTACCGAGGTGTAAAAGCTCTGATATACTGTAATATAGAGGATTTAAAGGCGTATGGGTCAGTAGTTGAAGAGTTAATGAGGCAGAGGAGTTGGTCGTTGGAATAAATGGCGACTGTCAAAGAAATGTTGGGCTTGTTTCGATGTTGAAATAAATCCATATTTGATATCTCATGCACAGATTATAGAAATAAATGAAGAACAAGGAAGCCATGCGGAAGTACAATCAAGCTCCATGAGCCATGAGTAGGCATGGGGAGTCTCAATGGAATGTGGAGGTGGAATAAGACTAAATTCTCAGCATGGAGAATCACACAGTGAGATGTGAAGTAAACGAAGCTCATTCTTATGTTTTAATGTAGTGACAAAATTGGTAAAGAGTGATGCAATAGAAGAATGGAGTTCCATGCCAGGAGTACACTCTCAGGCAATGTGGATGGCGACAGAGACAACATTGAGCTTAGTGTAGCACAGGAACAAAACTCAGAACTTCCATTGAGATAAGTGGGAGTTGAGCAGATGTTTGAGAGGATTGAGCTATGAGTGGAGCACATAGTGACAAAGAGCTTGAAGCACTTGAGAGGACTTTGTCTGATAGTGCAACAAGAGCAGTGAGTGTGTTATGTGGAGAATGGTGAGGGTAGTGCTGGAGAGAAGTCAGTGAAGATCCCTTGACAGTGAAGGCAGAGCGCAGAGGAAGTGTTGTGAGCAGCAAGAGGAGGTCTGCTGCAAGTGAGCACAGAAAGTAGAGTGCAGAAGTTGAATATGCAGACAACCATTTATTGGTATTTTACTTGTATAATTGTATGCCTTTGTTTTCAGTTTGAAAATTGTATGAAATAGTAGAACAGTGGCAAGGGTAGGTTGGTGTTTGCATAAAGAAGAGGTTGGTGCCTCTTGGAACGTTGGTGCTTTCAAACCAAAGGTAGGTTGGAGCTTGCAAAACTCCCCAAAAGGAGTGGTTCTACGAGTATGAGAAATATGATGGTGGTTGTAGTAGATCTGACTTGCAAATATATAAAAAAAAGAAAATAAGCCTAGAAATAACAAGATCGAAATAAAGAAATGTTTCTCTTTATTAATCAAAACCCTTGAGGTAGGGTAACACCATATAATCACTCCTTAAGGAAGGAGAACACTCCACAAGCATATGGATTGTGGAGTGTTCTCCTTCCTTAAGGAGTGATTGTATGGTGTTACCCTACCTCAAGGGTTTTGATTAATAAAGAGAAGCATTTCTATATTTGGATCTTGTTATTTCTAGGCATATTTTCTATTTTCATATATTTGTAGGCCATGTCTACTACAAGTGGTATCAGAGCACTTTCTTGGGCAAAGCGGGGAGAGCTTCTTTTTTTTGCAGAAATTTTTTGGGGCAGCGACTCTGCAGATCAGATCTGAAACTTTTGGTGCTAAATCTAAAGAAAAAATAAAATAAAATAAAATATATATATATATGGATTCCGAGCCATATTGACCGAGTTGTGGCCCTTTTAAATTTTCCACATAAAGTAGGTATTTTTTTTCAAAACAATCATTCTACTTCATGGCTTCTACTGAGATGATTTTTACAGGACGTGATGATGGTCCCACTATTGAAGAATTTATAAAATATCACAAGTCTTTATCCAAACAATTTTGGACAAGTTTCCTACTATTTAATATAAAATATGAGGTTGCTAAATGGTGGTACTCACTTGACGATTCAGTGTGGCAACTTCCTCATGAAAAAATAGAAGAAGTCCTTTTAGAAAAATGGTCTCATGCTAGAAAACAAGGAGAATGAGATGTTGAAGAATATTAGGGCAAAGTAGTGTAGTGTGATTCTTCCTTACTTGATAACAATTTGTGGAGTCTTTTTACTTTTCTTCTTAGCTTAATCTTCTTCTTATTATTAATGCATGTGTGTCTACTTCATTAAACTTCTACCAAAACATAAGAACAAGAACACAAGATGTTGGCTCTTTGCCACAGCCAAAACCTCTCTTCTCTTGAGAGGAAAACCCTTGAGTGAATTTCTCTTATTGAAGCTTCTATTGATCAATGCCAAACCCTAGACCCTTGACTAGAATATCCTCCAAGCACAAGTCAAGTCCTCTCCTCCTTTCTGCACTTTTTTCCCCGGCACATAGGCTTCCTCCTTCGACGCATCACTCCCTGACACTTCGTCCTCCTCCTTTGTTTCTTGTCTAGAGATAGACCTTCCTTGAGTGAGCCTTCTAGATGAGGTGTTCCTCTTCTATCCCTTGCTCAAGTAGACTTCTTAAGTGAGATCCTTCTTGATGTATGGGTGTATGACTGTATTGTTGTTCTGTTGCCCTAGTTTTCTTATGTGTAGAAGGTACCCTTAGTGAATTAGGGTCATTCCACCTTCACTAGAGAGATAGGATCCTTCGCTAGGCTTGGGAGTCCTTGTAGACTTGATTTCTTACCCAAACAATGATATGTCATGGATTGTTTACCAGCTGCAGACTTATCTTCTTCTTTTCCGCACATGTGATTGTTTCTAGCCTTAGAAACAGTCCTCTTCTCCTCGGCCTTATTCCTTCTTCCTTCATTTGTGAGGGTCTCTTCTTCACTCTTAGAGGGAGGCCTTATAGACCTTAATTTCTAGCCCAAACAGTGATAAGTATGGGACTGATGTACTGTTGTTGTTATGACCGCAGAGAGGTCTCCTTCCTTCACACGTGTGGCTATGTTTTACCCTTAAAACAACCCTCTAACCTTCTGTCTTGTAGCCTCTTCCTTCCCTTCCCTTATAGACCGTTTACTTCATCTTTCTTCGTTATTTTCTTGACTCCTTTGTTGAGAGTGTTGTATTGGAGTGGATAGCCTATATAAATAGAGGAGTATCCCTCCTTTTAGGATGACTAGCTATCCTTCGGCTGACTTGACTTTTCCTTCATTATTTACTTTGTTTTTCTTCCTGTGGGGGGCGTTGCTGCATGGAGAGGACTTACACTTGTCTTGAAGGTATTTCTTTGACCTTTACACTATTTTATACATAGTGTAACATGCTCTCAAAGGGTTTTACATAAATACATTTGACTCTTGACTTCCTAGAAGCACTTAAACATGTGCTTGACCTAATTCAATGAGCAAGAAACTCATTGAAAAGTATCATAAAAATAATTTCTCTTTTCTTGAATAAATACAAAAGTCAAACTTACATTTATGAAGACCGAACCCAGTTACACTTCCTTCAACACTCCCTCTTAACTAGGGAGGTATTCATACAACAGCACAAGATGTTTGGCCATTATCAATCTTGAATAATTCACATAAGAGAAACTGGATTTGCAATCCATCTGTTATAGCATCATATCCATCAGCATTGTCCTAGTGCAAGGCCTTGACTAAGAGCTCCATCTCTCTACGAGACCATGAGCTACAACGTTGGCGAGACCAATGATTTATAGACACCTTCATCATTGTCTCTCAAGGTACATACCCACCTGGGTGTTCACTGAGTATGACCTTCTAGGAATATTCTTATCTTGGTTCAATTTTTTGCATAGTTATATTTGTTTCATTGTTATTTATTATTTCTAGAATTCTCATGGAGTTTTGTGTAGAGGCCTGAGTCCTAGCCCTGAAAAAGTGGCTCAGAATCTGGGGTCGTTGGCACATTACTGCATGAAAAATTTCACATTTATTGGGAGGCCTTGTTGTGGCAGCAAATGGAGGGTCTCTGTCGCATTGTTGCCCTGTTATGGGAGCGACTGGAATGTCAAGTTAGTGAAAGAGTAAGTTCTCTCAGGAGTTGGACACCTAAAGGGGTCGGTTGTCTCCTGAAGGTCCTGAAGCTTCTGAGGGTCAGTTGGATGTTGTCATGTCGGTTCCACTTCCTTAACTATACATGGGGAGTCAAATCATATCATAGTAACTCTTTGTCACATGTTTACCTTGGTGGACCAATTAGCTTGGGTAAATGTGGGAGGAGGGTGTTACAGAGTGGTATCAGAGCATGGTTCCGTTCTCCTTAGGAGATGTCTAGTTTTTGTTCTCATTGAATGAGTGTGTTGTCATATGTACATGACAATTTCATATGCGTCCTTATGCTTGAGGTCTATGTGCTTGTTGTTTATGCATGGTGGTGGTCATAGTTGTTGTTGTGTTGTCATGCAGAAGTTGATGGTTTTATTATCGGAATGTGTTCATCATGAATGCATGTTAGTGTCTATATGTATTGTGTATGCATACATGTTGTACATATGTTGTTATGCATGGAATTTTTCTATTTGGTGTTGTAGTTGTGGAATTATGCATAGTAACTAGATGATGATTGAGATGATGTCTATATACTGTGATGATTATGATTATACATGTATAGCGCTAATTTGGTTGATCTTGCAGACAATTTATCCTCCCCTAAAATATACTTAGATATGCGGATTATGGTTGTATTGCGCTTATCTGACATAGTATGTTTCCAGGAAGAGAAGATCATAGATGACTAGCAAGATGGTAGACTACAATTCACGTGATTCTCCCTATGAATCAGGCGAGCAGCATGGTGTTGGGAACTCTTCTCACATTGAAAACACTTTGAGAAGTTTGAAGGAAAAGATCAAAAGTTGCAAGCATATAATGACAAATCATTCAGGCACAGGAGAAACAAGCAAGAGTCAATGCAATTATTCTTCAAATTTTGTCAAACTTGGAGAGACATGGACAGCCACGGGTTAGCTATGGACAGACAAGACTAATGGGGCATATGGCAGTAGGTCTCATGGTGGGAATAGGTCGAATAGGGATGACACAATCAAAGATGGAAAGTTCTTGGATACAACAGATGGGGGAGGTAATGGATATGGGTTATACTCTATTTTTGGTTCAAACAAGTATCATGGTCGTCATTGTTATCATTCTTACAGGAGGAGTGAGAGGGGATACTTGTCGGATGAGTTCAAGAAAGCAAAACCACCTACATTCGATGAATATTTGAAGTAATCGAAAGATGCAGAGGCATGGTTGCTTGGAAGGAAGAAGGCTTGGGTTGATCTTTCCCTTGGAAATATTGGGAACCATGGGGGATTGAGTCATGGTGTTTGTTGTTAGTTTTATGCTTTCGGTCTTTGTGATTTGGTTGCGCTTGGGTTGCAGTTTTGTTTGTGTCTGCTGCATGGCCATGCGACTTTGTCTTCAGTGTTGTATTGTTGTTTCTTTTCCATGGTTTTATTTTTGCCTTCATTTTCTTCTTGTATTTTATGTTTTGAGGGTCTTGGGAATTGGCTGGGAAAGAAGAAGGTTAATGGAGTTGAGGGAGAGCTAAATGAAACCCAATAGGTAATGTGAGACCCGAATGAAGCTCGATGCAGGAGTAAAGAGTAGAAGAAAAGAGCTAACGGCAGGTTACATGTTGCAGATGCAGTTATAGGTTACAAGTTAGTGTAGTCGACTATAGGTACTAAGAAACTAGCTCATCATTGGGAAAATCTTGTGCATTGTAGATGAACGGTATACCTACGTCAGTGCATATAAATATACTTACAAGGCCACTTAGTGATTGAATGACAATGGAGAACAAAGAATCTCGCAGGGTAAGAAGAAGGAAACATTAGTTAGAATGGTTACAACTATGCCGACAAAGCGTAGTCACGGGAAAGTGTGTTTCTTATTTGCAATGCATATTTCCAGTGTAAAGGCAAGAACGTGACAGCTAGTCGGGTTGGTTGGGTCCACGGGGATGAATGGACAGTGGCAGGATAGTCATGAGAAAGTTAACAGGAAATGTAAAGTAAATGTGCTTAATGTATCAGATGCCTTAGCTAAGTTGGGAATTGTTGTTCTCGATGTTGTGCATGTTGTGCACGGATAAGGGAGTTCTCTTAACCTTGACCTTATGATATCTAGTAATTATGTTGTGATCATGATTATTTCGATGTCTCTATATGTACACTTGTATGTATATATTTCGTTGTCTGACAGGGTCGTCAGAGATCATGATTGTTTTATGTTAACGTTTATATGTATGTATGTCCTTGTCTGACAAGGTCTTCAAGGATCATTCTTGTGGAGGAATGATTGCTTATGCACGTGAATGACATGAAGAGGTTCCTAGTCTTATGAGGAATCAAGTGGGAAGAATAGCCCTAACAGATCTATGAGGTCAGTATCATGTGGATATGAATTGATATTATTTGATTATACTATGTCTATGCTATGGCAGGTAATGTTGAGGCATACATAAGCCGAATGAAAGAAATATGATCTGCAGCATGCTGGGACAAGCATGGATGGCGGAGAGACACTAGAAAGTGTGGTTTTGGATGTGCATTGCTAACGTTCTGTATATGTTGTCCATATTGTATATTTGGTGATTATACCTATGATGTTGTGTGTCTGTTGTATATATGGTGTTGTGTGTATATTGCATATGCAATGTTGGGTATAGATGGTATTATGTGCATGTTGGATATGAGGTGTTGTGTACATATTGTACTGTGTGCATGATGGATATGTAGTGTCATGTGCATATGGTGCTGTGTGCATGTTGGAGACGCGGTGTTGTGTACATATGACGTTATGTACATGTTGTATATGCAGTGTTATGTACATGTGGTGTTATGTACATATGGTGTTGTGTGCATGTGGTGTTGTGTACACATTGTACAAGTGGTGTTGTGTGCAGGTGGTCTTGTGTACATGTCATGCATGTGGCATTTTGTAGATGTGGTGTCGTGTACATGTCGTGCATGTGGTGTTGTGTACGTGTGGTATTGTGTACATGTTATGAAACCAGCTCAAGAAAAGATAGAAAAGATAGATCAACGCCTTAGAATTCAGCCTCTTCGAGGGGGAAACCTCCTTTACATTACATAAATGAACAATTCTTGGATGATACAAATGACAAAACCTCCTTTCTATATATAGGAGTCTAAGGAGTCACAATATAATCCAACCGACCTAACAATAATAATATAAAGCCACAAAAATAACAATAGAGGGATTCTATGGGGCACAGAAATAACAATATGGGGGTAATAGGGGCACAACAATATAAATAAGGGGTATAACTACAATAGTAATGGGGTAATCACTAGTATTATAGGGACCCAACATGCCCCTCTCCTTCAAAAAAGTGTTGTCCTCAACGCTTGAGTAGTTCTGGATACTTCTGCATAAAATTCTCATCCTCCCATGTGGAATCTTCAGCGGATAAGTTCTTCCACTTGATAAGATACTCTGAAATTGATCGATTTCGTAGCTGTCGAGTTCTTGTTTCTGTGACTGCTTCCGGTTCCAATATAATTTTTCCTTCCTCGTCAAGTTCTGGCAATATTGTTTGAATTGGGAGCTTGTCACCTATAACCTTCTTTAAACATGAAACATGGAAAACTGGGTGCAATCGAGAAGCTGCAGGAAGCTCCAATTTGTATGCCATAGTACCAATCTTTTGCAACACCTTGTACGGACCATAATACTTTGGTGATAATTTATTATCCTTCTTAGCTTGCTTTAGGGACATTTGCTTATATGGTTGTAGCCGTAGGAATACCCAATCACCTACATCAAAACTTCTTTCACTGCGATGTTGATCTGCCTGTTGTTTCATTCTATTTTGTGCCAACACGAGGTTATCCTTTAAGAGTTGGAGGACTTGTTGTTGATGTTCGATGTGATGTTCCACTGCCTGAACCTTAGAATTTTCTCTTAAATATGATGTGATGGATGGTGGTTGATACCCATAAAGTGCCATAAATGGGGTCATTTTTGTTGCTGTATGGAAGGAAGTGTTATACCACCATTCAGCCAGAGGCAACCATTTGACCCATTGTGTCTGTTTATCAGATACAAAGCAACGAAGATATCCTTCCAAACATTTGTTTACTATCTCAGTTTGCCCATCAGATTGAGGATGATAAGATGAGCTATGAGCTAACTGAGTACCAAGACAAGAAAATAATTTTGTCCAAAAATTTCCAGTGAAAATGGGATCTCTGTCACTTACAATAATCTTTGGGTTTCCATGTAGCTTTTGAACTGTTTCCATAAATGCAGTAGAAACTGTACTGGCTTTAAATGGATGTGATAATGCACAAAAGTGTGCATACTTGGTAAGTCTGTCAACTACCACCATGATGACACTCTTTCCCTCAGACTTGGGTAAACCTGTGATAAAATCCATTGAAACCTCCTCCCAACGTTGGCTTGGAATGGATAAAGGTTGTAATAGACCCGGTGTCTTAATTGTTTCAACTTTATTTTGTTGGCAAACCAAACATTCCGCCACAAACTTTTGAATATCTGATTTAAGGCCATCCCAAAAAAATTCCTTCTTAACCCTGTGGTAAGTTTTTAAAAATCCTGAGTGCCCTCCTAAGGGAGAAGTGTGCAATTCCATAAGAATCTTTTGTTTTAGCTGGGAATTCTTACAGAGGTATAAGCGATCTTTGTACCATAACGAATCATTTTCCAGCTAAATGTATCAGAAGTACTGGAATCTTGTTGTAGCTTTCGAATAAGTGCCCACACTTCTTCATCATTCTTCCATTCCTCCCTTGCTTCGTTTATCCAATCTGGTTGGATAATAGAAATGGCACACAACAATGCTTCCACATCCTCATCCTTTCTTGAGAGTGCATCTGCCACCACATTTTGCTTCCCTTTTTTGTAGATGATTTCAAAGTCATAACCCAACATCTTTGTGACCCACTTTTGTTGCTCTTCAGAGGATAATCTTTGTTCTAAAAAGTATTTAAGGCTATCATGATCCGTTTTTACCTTGAAGTGTCTTCCCATTAGGTAGGGTCGCCATTTCTTAAGTGCATGGAGTATTGCCAACATTTCCTTCTCATAAATAGCTTTGCTTAAAAACTTTCCCTTGATTGGACGACTTTCAAAAGCAATGGGTCTTTCATCTTGCATTAGAACAGCACCAATTCCATTTCCTGAAGCATCACATTCCACAATAAAGGTTTTTGTGAAGTCCGGTGTAGCTAAGACCGGTGCTTGGCACATTGCCTCTTTAAGATGTTCAAAGGCCTTTGTTGCTTCCGGAGTCCATGAAAATGAATCTTTCTTCAATAATGTTGTTAGAGGTGCTGCTATTCTCCCATAATTCTTAACAAACTTGCGATAATACCCTGTCAACCCAAGAAATCCTCGCAGATGCTTTATGGATGTGGGGATTTTCCATTCCTTAATGGCTTTAATTTTGCTAGGGTCTACCTTAACTCCTTCATGAGATACAATATGACCCAAATATTCCACCTCCTGGACTCCAAAGAAACATTTGGATCTTTTTGCATATAATTGTTTCTCCTCCAATAGTTGTAGCACCCTGTCAACATGTTCAACATGATCCTTCCAAGACTTGCTGTAGATTAGTATATCATCAAAAAATACTAACACAAATTTTCTAAGGAATGGTTTGAAAATTGAATTCATCAAACCTTGAAATGTTGAAGGTGCATTGGTAAGGCCAAAAGGCATGACCAAAAATTCATAATGACCCTCATGAGTTCTAAATGCTGTTTTCGGAATGTCTTCAATCTTCATTCTGATTTGATGATATCCCGAACGAAGATCCAACTTGGTGAAGTAAATTGATCCATGCAATTCATCCAGTAATTCATCAATAACAGGAATGGGGAACTTATCTTTAATAGTGAGCTTGTTGAGCTCCCTATAATCCGGACACATGCGCCATGATCCATCCTTCTTGTGCACCAATACTACTGGAGCTGAGAAAGAACTTTGACTTGGTTGAATTATACCAGCCTCTAGCATTTCTGCAACCATACGTTCAATTTCACTTTTTTGGACATAGGGATATCTGTACGGCCTGATGTTTGGAGGAACACTTCCTGGAATCAGATGAATAGCATGATCATGATCACGCATAGGTGGGAGACCTTTGGGAGTCTCAAATACCTTGGAATGATTGTCCAAGACTTTTTGGAGATCTGGAGAAATAGATGATTCCAATGTGGAAACATCTAGCGAACATAATTGTGCAATTACACCTCTTTGCTCCTTTTTTAGAAGCTTTGTCATGCCATTAGAGCTGATTATCTTTCCTGGTTTCCCTGCAATACCCCTTAATTCAACTTCCTTTCCTTCCGTAGAAAATTTGATGAAAAGTTCTTGAAAATTAAAAGCTATTGTACCCAAGGATTGTAGCCATTGGACTCCTAGTACAACATCAGCACCTCCCATTGGAATGGAAAGCATTGGGCTAGTCAATACATATTCTCCCATGGATAGCTTGATATTATGGCACTTTCCAGAGCAATTTATTGTTCCTCCATTTGCAATCATCACTTGACACTCTGGTGCTGGATATAGGAAGCAATTCAATTCTTTTGCTACCCTACAATGAATAAAATTGTGGGTGCTTCCTGAATCAATCAACACTATTACCTTTTTTTCTTGATTTGTCCTTCTATCTTGATGGTTTGAGGAGTGGTAATTCCCGCCAATGCATTACAAGATATGGTCGGATTTATTTGTTCTTCATCTAGGCTTTGTTCCTGGAGTATATCTTCTTCTTTTGACCTTTCTTGCTCCTTTTCTTCTTCCTCTTCACAATCTATGTAGAATAATTTCTTCTCAGCACACTTATGACCTTTAGTGTATTTGCTATCACAACTGTAACAAAGCCCTTTTGCTCTTTTTTCTTCCAATTGTTGTGGTGTCAACCTTATAGGTTGTGGAAGACTAGGGGCAACAACACTTCCGTCTTTATAGTTGTGAGTGGTATGCTTCCTGGTTGCCATAATTTTGCTTTCCATTTTTCTTGCTAACCTGAATGCCTTCTCTAATGAATCAGGTTCCCAAAGGCGAACATCATGTTGGATATTATCCTTTAAAGACCCTATGAACACATCAATCCTATGCTCCTCTGGAATATCTTTTACCCTTATGTTCAATTTTTGGAACTCCTCAATGTGCTCCATTACTGAACCCTTTTGTTTGAGACTTATCAATTGGCTAAAAAAAGTGTTGCTTTTTGTATCTTCATAATGTGCTATCAATTCTTCCGTAAAAATTGCCCAAGTGATAAATTGTTTACGAGAGCAAAGCCATTGATACCATACAAACTGATTTGGTTCCAAATATACAGTTGCCATACGTACCTTTTGTGCGTTTTGCACATTATTGAGATCGAAGAATTGCTCCATCTGTAATATCCATGTGGCGGGATCCTTGCCATCAAACTTCCTCATATCGATTTTTGGAATATGGTGATTCTTCGATCCAACATTAGCGTCTATGGAATCATGATTAACATTTCTTTTGTTCTCATCATGAGTTTCCTTTACTACCTTTTCACCATTAGTGACCCTTTCTTGTAGCAACTTCTTCAATTCTTCCATGTCTGTCTTCAAATCTATCTTCAAATCTGCCATCGAATCCTCCATCTTAGCTTCCATGCCCTTTATCTTAGATTCCACGCCATTTATCTTAGATTCCATGCCACTTATCTTAGCTTCTGTTAGCTTTTGTGAGTGTGACATTTGTTGCACTTGTTCTTGTAATTTTGATATATCATGTAGCATTTCTTCCTCTTCTTCATGAGTCATGCTAGAGCTTTCAGGTTCCTTACTAGGTGTTTGCATTTTCTTTCCTCGGGGCATCAGTTACCGATAATAATGCTTTACTATGCCCTTTGAATTCCGTTAAACCAAGCTTACACAAAAATTTAAAAAAAAACTACACACCTTTTTTCACTTTATAGAAGCCTGATATTGAATCTGATGTATCTCTGTAATTTTGGATCATCCAGTTCTGAAATTGCTACCTGTAGTAGCCTTCTGTGTCCTCTTTCCAATGCCACAAGTCTGAGCCAAATTGGATTCTCCAAGGAAGAGTTATGTGAAATCTCCCACAGTGACTTGCTTTTAGACTGGTTCAGTAGAGCGAACTTGTACGACGTGCCACGAGTCACTGTTTCAACCTTTGAATCTGAAACACACACACAAGAAACTACAGTCCGTCCTCTTTCTGTACCTTCTTACGAAATTTCAATCCAATCCCCAGAGAGAAAGTTATGACGATTTTCCCCAGGTCACCTGTTTTGAATGTAATTCAGGAGTCTGCAAAAAGACCAACTTCCTCAGATCATATCTCCGCAAATATCACGCGAAAAGCTCTGAAATTCGGACCCAAGGTTCAACGCGATTTCTTCTCAAATGGGTTTTTTTTTAGACTTCTGAAACGTCACAGAAAAACAGTTATAGCGAAAATGCCACGATGACCTGTTTGGAGCAGCGAAACCCTAGAATCCAAAGCTCTGATACCAAATGTTATGAAACCAGCTCAAGAAAAGATAGAAAAGATAGATCAACGCCTTAGAATTCAGCCTCTTCGAGGGGGCAACCTCCTTTACATTACATAAATGAACAATTCTTGGATGATACAAATGACAAAACCTCCTTCCTATATATAGGAGTCTAAGGAGTCACAATATAATCCAGCCGACCTAGCAATAATAATATAAAGCCACAAAAATAACAATAGAGGGATTCTATGGGGCACAGAAATAACAATATGGGGGTAATAGGGGCACAACAATATAAATAAGGGGTATAACTACAATAGTAATGGGGTAATCACTAGTATTATAGGGACCCAACAGTACACGTTTTACAGGTGGTGCGGTGTACACATGGCGTTGTGTAGACATGCAAGTGGTACCGTGTACATGTGATGTTGTGCACACACTGGGCAGGTGGTGTTGTGTATAGGTGGTATTGTGTACATATTGTACATATGGCACTGGTGCACATTTGGTATTGTGTGCATGTCGTACATGTTGTGTTTTAGGCATGTGATATTGTGCTATGGGGATTTTGTAGTCATGGTATCGTGACATGTGTATTCATTGTGTTGTACTATGTGTACGCATATGTATGTGTTGTGTTGTACACCGGGTGTAGGTGTATGTGTTGTGTTGTATTGTGTGGTGTTGTACGTCATGTGTGAATGTATGTGTTGTGATGTACATTGTGTGTATGTGTATGTGATTGAAGAGGAGATAAGGAACTAGGTGTTTTTTAGGTATGGCAACCGATCCAATGTGTGCACAAAAATGACAAAGGACAAAGGTAGAACCAAAGGACCGATTTAAGGATAAGTACCGGTATTTTATTTCCGTTCTCTTATGCATGTGATCTATGATTATGATTTATGATGTTTACATGTGATCTATGATTATCTTTTATGATGATTGCATGTGATTCATGATTTTGATTTATGATGGTTGTGTTTTGAGCTAACCAGTTGTGATATGTTTATACATGATGATTTGGTGAAAGATGCTAGTTTGACTTGTTGTGATAAGAAGTAAGAAAAATTGCAGGTGTACCTTATTGACGAGTTACCAATGAGGTATGATTGAGTTTATCTCAATTAGTTTTGAATCTAATGGGAATTATGTGCTTGGTATAGGAAAGCATGGAAATGCCCGGATTTGGTGATTGAAACTGAATGCAAGCATTAGCAGCAGCAACACAATGAATTGGAATAGGCAATAGTATGTTGGTAAAGCACTTCAAGAGCATGGCCATTGTGGGACACTAGTACCCAATAGTATCCATTGATTTCCATGAGCATGCTATGACATGTATGATGGTTTTGAGGCAGGGATATGCCTTGGTTTTTGGACCTTTTGATGTGAACAGGGTCGCTCAAGGGACTGTGTAGCGAAGAAGGGGATGCCTGCAGAACTTGGAAGGCGTGTGAATGCATGGAAGGGGGTGACCTGATTTCCCAAGGGATTGTGTAGCAGAGAAGTGAAGGGCAAGGATGGATTTGTTTTGGTCATTAGCATTATCGTATGGAATCATATGCACATTGGGAGTGTGCCCTGGAACAATGAGTCGATAAATGTTCACTGAGAGGACAAGTGGCGCAAGATTGTAGCGTTGGACATTAGATGCAACTTTAACTTTAGTAGTGGATTCTGGACTTCTTAGGAAGGAGGTGAATCCTGGTATTACTTTGAGGGTGGATGTGTGAGCCTCTGGATTCCCTCGTTGATGATACAGGCATCGTATCCTTGTATTTGTTGGTTGAGCAAATGCGCATATGTTTATTTATGTATATTATTGTAATTATTGTATTGAGTTGTGTTTATAAATCTCCATAGACAATATGGTTATTTGTTGGTTGAAGCAAATGTGCATAAGTATATGTGGTTGTTATTGTAAATGACGTAATGAGTTGTGTTATAAAGCTCCAGTAAATGGTATGTTTTTCCATGTTTTAGCAGTGGTCATTGTAAATAATGCAACGAGTTGTGTTATAAAGCTCCATGGGAAGTATGTTTTGTTTTCAATGGTCTTGCGGGTTATAGGTGTCATTGAACACCAAGGATGGTGTCCCCCAAAGGGGAGGGTTATGAAACATCCCTGGTCAAATTTCCATGTAATAAAGTTAATAAAGGAAAAATATTAACCAAGTTCATGGGACATCTATTCCAAGTTTAATGTTGGGCAAAAACATAGTGGTGGGGATCACTTGTGCTTAATTAATGGCTATGGAAATTGGAAAAGGCAATGGAAAAGGCTTTGGAAAGGCTTTGGAAAGGCATGAGGCATTAATTGGCATTTTATTTATGAAAATAAAGGAAATTAGGAGAAAAGGAAGGTGAAAGGTCACAGGTTTCATGTGAATAGGAAATTGAACGAAAAATAATGGAAATTGAAGAAAATAAAGGCCTCATTCATAAAAAATCTTATGAGGATCAGTTCATACAATTTTGTCAGTTTTAGCTTGGACCTTTCATTCTATTCTCTCTCTCATACTCTTTGACACTTAGAGTTTTCTTAGAGCACTCTTGGAGGAGTGTGGCGTACTTGGGATTTGGAGAAAGAAGGAAAAGGAACAACAAGAAATCTCAAGAAGACATCGTGATCAGCAACTACAACAGGTTTTGCTTGTAGGTATCGAGTTGCATGTATGATTTCCTTCCTATATTTGGCATGCATGGCATATGCATATGGTTTATTGGTTATGATTGGTTATGAGCATGGAGAATTGCCTGGATTGATAGTGGTTTTGCCTATCCTTGCCATTTCCTAGATAGCCATGGTGTCGTGGATTTTATCTTTGTTTTCTAGTTGGTTTCCATGTTCCTTTGGTTGTGGGTTGAGTTATTAGTTCCTTGAAGCCTTGGTTGGCCAAACGATCTAGAAACCCTGTAACAACTTGGGTTGACTTACTAGTCCGTAAAGCCTTGGTTAGATAAATGTTATGGAATCCCTTGGTGGTTTAAGTTACTAATCCTAGAAGCCCTAGTTGGTCAAACGTTTTGGAAGCCCGACAACAACTGTGGGTTGAGTTACTAGTCCTAGAAGCCCTGGTTGGAACAAATGCTTAGTGTAACACCCTCCTCCCACACTTACCCAAGTTAACCAGTCTAATGGGTAAATATGTGACGAGAGGATACTATAATCGGGTTCAACCTCCTAAGTCACCTTAAGGAAGTGGAACTGACACAACACAACCAATATGAGCTTTTGCACACACCACAGAACCTACAAGAGCCAACCAATCCTTCCAAATTATCAACCACTGCAACAACTTGACATTTCACTTCCCTAGAGCCTCAGTCACTCCCATGACATGGGCATGCATGTGACTAGGGCCATCCAATCATTCTCACAACATGGGCATGCAAGCGATTGGGATCTTTTTCAGCTAGTTCTGAGCCCGTGGCCTTAGATTCCATGCCACTTTTTCAGGCCACTGCCTAGTACTCCATGAAACTTTCAAGAATGAAAAGTAACATCCAAAAAATGATACAAATGCAAATACTTGAAAAAAGACTTGGTTGGACCCCTACTAGCCATGACAGGCATTTCATCAAACATGTCACAAATACACATTCTACATGTCATAACAACATATCTGAGCATAGGGATCTCATACTTATCTTAGAATCGCTAAGAAGCATTGACGCCTTATCGCATTAGCTGCATTATCATCTATCAAGTCATATATTCATTGTACACTAATTTACAAATCAAAGCATTATGAGCGCCATACATAATCACTTTCATAAAACATGTTCATAACCAACAGAAATAACAAGGATACATCAGTCATAAATACCTCATATGAACTAGTACATTTTCTCATAAAATACCAAGGAGAAATAGTTCTTATTAATGAATGATTAGGCCAACCAAGTTCGAGACTTCCACATACCACCCAACCATATATTGGCTAAACCAAATCTTTCTTTCATCCAATCACCCATGTGCCATATTCCAAGCATGAATCTGGGACTTATAACCAAAATAAACTATAGCTTCCTGAGGCTGCACCACCTCACTGTCAAAAATAGAACCAACCTTTACCGCAATCCTCACCGGATCACTAGGCCATAAACAATACACATACAATACCAGGTTTTACCGCAATCCTCACAAGATTACTAGGCAAAAAACAAACATGGATACCACCAGATCTCTCCAACTACATTGTGAGGAATTTTTCCGTCCCAACCTCTCAACTTTACTGTGTATCCCGCCATTATCACTCAAGGGATTCCTAAGCCTATGAGGTCTCCACCCTTTGGGCTTTACTGTGTATCTAATCCTGGGATTCCTAGGCCCAATAAAGGGTACTCACCACTGAGATTTACCATGTCTCCTGCCATTACTAGTCAAGGGATTCCTAGGCTCAATCAAGGTGTTCACATTCAGGATTTACAGTGTATCCCATCCCAAGATTCCTAAGCCTTGTGAATAATAATGGGACCACCCCACTCAACTTCGATTCCATCCGACAATCCAACTCAATGACATATAAAATAACCCACCACATGCTCATAACCAGCATATTATGTGGCTTTAATGGTTGTTTCCCCATTGATATATCTTTTGTTATTTGCTGGTTATAAGCATGTTTTATGACAATCATGATGTACGGTGCTTATCATATTTTGATTAGTATGTGAAAAAATAATGAATGAATGACCTAATATATGATAATGCGACTAATGTGAGAAGGCATCAATCCTTCTTGACAATTCTTGGATAATTATGAGACCCCTATGCTCAGATATGTCATTGAGACCTGTATATTACTTATTCGTGATATGTTTGACGAAATCCATGTCATGGCTGGTGGGGATCTGTTCAAGTTCTTGTTCAAGATTTTGCCTAATTACCTTTGTTTTAGTGTTATTTATCGTTTCTAGAAGTCTCATGGAGTTCTGGGCATAGGCCCTAGTCCTAGCCCTGAAAAAGTGGCTCAGAATTTGGGGTCGCTAGCACTGAACTTCCTGAAAATATCCACAGTCGCTAGGAAGCCTTGTTGAGGGAGTGAATGGAGGGTCTTAGTCGCATTTTTACCTTGTGATGGGAATGGTTGGGGTGTTAGGTCAGTGAAAGAGCAATTTCTCTCAGGGTTTGGACACCTGAAGGGGTTGGTAGTCTCTTGAAGATCCTGAAGCTTATAAGGAGGATCAGTTGGGTGTTCTCATGTCGGTTCCACTTCCTTAATTGTACATGGGGATTTGAATAATATCATAGTAACTCTTTATCACAGGTTTACCTCTGTGAGCCGGTTAGCTTGGGTAAATGTGGGAGGAGGGTCTTACACTTCTCCTCATAAAACTTTACTTCTCTTCGAACAACTATCATCTTAAGGGATGGTAATTACATACATAGTTGTGAGGAGTTTCTTTGTAACCCACAAATAACCCAACTAATTTGTTCACTCAAGATTCTTCCTGGAGTCTTTGGAGACATGGACATACACAAATGCTCCAAAGATCCTAAAGTGTGACACATCTAGCTTTCTCTCTGAGAAATCCTCCTCCAGTGTAATCATTCCTAGAATCTGATGAGGACTCTGGTTCTGCAAGTATATTGTTGTGTTACATGCCTCTACCCACAAATGCAATGGTAGGCCTTGGTCATGCAACATCACTCTTGCTGCTCCCACAACACTATAGTTCTTCCTCTTAGCCACCCCATTATGTTGTGGGTTGTGAGGTATTGTCAACTCCCATTGAATGCCTTCTTTTGCACAAAGTTGTTTAAGCACATTTGACACATACTCACCTCCATTATCACTTCTAAGAGACTTCACCTTCTTGTCTGTTTCCTTCTCTACTAGTGCTTTTAATTCTACGAACTTGGAGAATGTCTCATCCTTCATCCGCATGAAGAAGATCCAACACTTCCGTGAGAATTCATCCACAAAGATAACATAATATTTGTGCTTGGAAGTGGAGGTTGTCAAGAAAGGTCCATAGACAGCATAGTGGATCCTTTCAAGGAATGCATGTGCTTTGTTATCCCGATCACAGAATAAGGCTTTTGTGTACTTCCCCAAGGTACACCCTTTTCATGTATCTTGTTGGTCAAGTGATCCTTTGGTGACGCCTATGGTTATCTGTTGCATAATATTCAGGGCGCCATGATGCAAATGGCCAAGTCTTCTATGCCATAGTTCACTGACATCATGGCTCTTCACTTTCTCTACCTTCGTGCTTAATGTAGCATAGTCTTCCACATATAGCTTGTACAGGTTCTTCACATGAACCTCGATATGCTTCACCTGTCCCATGGCTATGTGTCTTAGGATTTATTTCCATTTGTTGAAGATCACATCGTAACCATAGTATTCCAACATTGCAACTGAGATGAGATTTTTCTTTAGGCCCGAAACAAACATGACATCCTTGATTTTGAGAGGGGACCCTGACTCCCTCTGAAAGGTGACTATACCAATACCGGTTGCACTATATGTTGATTTTTGTGTAGCTTGGGAGGTACTCTAAGCCTGTTATGAAACCAGCTCAAGAAAAGATAGAAAAGAGAGATCCACGCCTTAGAATTCAGCCTCTTCGAGGGGGCAACCTCCTTTACATTACATAAATGAGAAATTCTTGGATGATACAAATGAAAAGACCTCCTTTCTATATATAGGAGTCTAAGGGGTCATAACATAATCAGAGTCGACATAACAATAATAATGTAAGGGCAAAATAATAACAATAGTGGACTTCTATGGGGCACAATAGTAACAATATGGGCACTACATGGGTACATCAATATAATAAGTGGGTTGTACTAATAACAATAAGGGGTTACACTACTAGTATAGGGGCCTAACATGCCCCTCTCCTTCAAAAAGCATTGTCCTCAACGCTTTAGTAGTTCTTGATGCTTCTGTATAAAATTCTTGTCCTCCCATGTGGAATCTTCAGAGGGTAAGTTCTTCCACTTGATGAGATACTCTGAAATTGATCGATTTCGTAGCTGTCAGGTTCTTGTTTCTGTGACTGCTCCAGGTTCCAATATGATTTTTCCTTCCTCTTCAATTTCTGGCAATATTGTTTGAATTGGGATCTTTTGCAACTTTTGAATAAGTGGCCATACTTCTTCGTCCTTCTTCTATTCATCCCTTGCTTCGTTTATCCAATTTGGTTGGATAATAGAAATAGCACAAAACAATGCTTCCACATTCTCATCCTTGAAGAGTCTTCCCATTCGGTAAGGTCGCCATTTTTTAAGTGCATGTAGTATTGCCAACATTTCCTTCTCATAAATAGCTTGCTTGACATGTAGCAGTAAAAATACCCAATCACCTACATCAAAACAATTTTCACTACGATGTTGATCTACCTTTTGTTTCATTTGATTTTGCACCGAAGTGGCGTTATCCTTTAAAATTTGGAGAACTTGTTGTTGATGCTCGATGTGATATTTCACTGCTTGAACCTTTTTCTTCTTGATATGTCCTTCTATCTCTAGAGTTTGAGGAGTGGTAATTTCTTCCAATCCTTTACAAGATATGGTCGGATTCATTTCTTGATTCTCGATGTGATCTTTCACTTCTTGAACATTTTTCTTCTTGATATGTCCTTCTATCTTGATAGTTTGAGGAGTGGTAATTTTGACCAATGAATTACAAGATATGGTTGGATTCATTTCTTCTTTCTCGATGTGATCTTTCACTTCTTGCACCTTTTTCTTCTTGATATGTCCTTCTATCTTGAGAGTTTGAGGAGTGGTAATTCTTGCCAATGCTTTACAAGATATCGTCTGATTCATTTCTTCTTTTTCTGGGGTGGGGTCCTGGCGTATATCTTCTTCTTTTGATGTTTCTTGATCCTTTTCTTCCTCCTCTTCATATTCTATGTAAAATAATTTCTTCTCATCACACTTATGACCTTTAGTGCATTTTCTATCACAATTGTAACAAAGCCCTTTTTCTCGTTTTTCTTCCAATTGTTGTGGTGTAACCCTTGTAGGTTGTGGAAGGCTAGGAGCAACAACACTTCCATCTTTATAGTTGTGAGGCATATGCTTCCTGGTTTCCATAATTTTGCTTTCCACTATGTCACAAAGCCCTTTTACTCTTTCCAATTGTTGTGGTGTTGCTCTAAAGAAGGTGTTGCTCTTTGTATCCTCATAATGTGCTATCATTTCCTCCGTGAAAATTGACCACGTAACAAGTTGTTTATGAGAACAAAGCCCTTCATACCATAAAAATTGATCCGGTTCTAAATATGAAGATGCAATACATACCTTTTGTAATAGTGGTACACCATGTAGATCAAAATATTGCTCCATCTGAAGTATCCAATTTACCGGATCCTTGCCATCAAACTTCCTCATCTTGCTTTTTCTTGATTTTAGGAGCTCGATCTTGAAACGACTCTAACTCTGTACTTTCAGATCTTTGAGTTCTAAAATTGTGATCTGTAGTAGCCTTCTGTGTCCTCTTTCCAATGCCACCAGTCTAATCCAAATTGGATTCTCCAAGAAAGAGTTATGCACAATCTCCCAAGATGACCTGATTATAGACCTTTCCAGAAGAGCGAACTTGTATGAAGTGCCACGAGTCACTGTTTCGACCTTTGGATCTGAACATTGCATACAAGAAACTACATTCCGTCATCTTTCTATACCTTCTTATGAAATTTCAATCCGATCCCCAGAGAGAAAGTTATGACGATTTTCCCCAGGTCACCTGTTTGGAATGTAATTCAGGAGTCTGCAAAACGACCAACTTCCTCAGATCATATCTCCGCAAATATAGTGCGAAAAGCTCTGAAATTCGGACCCAAGGTTCAGCGCGATTTCTTCTCAAATGGGTTTTTTTTGTAACTTCTGAAATGTCGCAGAAAAAAATTTATAGCGAAAATTCCACGATGACCTGTTTGGAGTAGCGAAACCCTAGAATCCAAAGCTCTGATACCAAATGTTATGAAACCAGCTCAAGAAAAGATAGAAAAGATAGATTAACGCCTTAGAATTCAGCCTCTTTGAGGGGACAACCTCCTTTACATTACATAAATGAACAATTCTTTGATGATACAAATGAAAAGACCTCATTTCTATATATAGGAGTCTAAGGGGTCATAACATAATCAGAGCCGACATAACAATAATAATGTAAGGGCACAATAATAACAATAGTGGGCTTCTATGTGGCACAATAGTAACAATATGGGCACTACATGGGTACCTCAATATAATAAGTGGGTTGTACTAATAACAATAAGGGGTTACACTAGTAGTATAGGGGCCTAACAAAGCCCTAGTGTTCGAGAATTGGAGAGAGAAGCACCACAAGTAAGCTTGTGGGCAGGGAACCCAAGCATGGGGTTTTTCACCCATCAGGATTTGGGCCAAAACCATTAATAATTTAAGCATGAGAAAATATGAGGTGATAGGGCTTGGTGTGCCGATTCCAACGCTTTGAAGATCGCCCAAATCGAAGCTCTAGAACTTGAGTTATGAATTTTTTAAGTTTTCATTTGTATTTGGACAATCAAGTAATGTAGGCTTGAGGAAGATTCATCCAATAGACACGACCCTTCATGAATTCATGGATCCTTCATGTTGTGTATAAATATGAGGTGATGTGAGGACATCTTCCTCATCCATTTGTGCATCAAAAGGCAGCGTAAAAGGAGAAAGACACTATTGTTCTAGGCCGCAGCAAGGAGGGTTAACCAGCGTGGGAGAAAGGATTATTTTGGATCTCTTTTGGTGGCCGAAACTATAGGGAAGGAGGGTTGAGTTACAAAATTGAACTCTGGAATGTTGAAGGGTTTGTTGTTGGTAGTTTATCCCTGAAATAGTATGCCGGAGGCCTTACTGTAGTAGTCCGTGGCAAATAAAGGGAGGAAAGGCCGTTGGAGACGCAGTCAAAGTTGTTGTGGGTAGGCTACAGGCCCTACCACCTTGTTTGAGGGCAGCGTAGGGTGGATTAAGGGTTTTTCATTCCCAGAACAGTAGCAGAAGAGGAGGATACCTCTCCAAGAGAAGGCCACAGCAAATAAAGGGAGCCACGGGTGATTCAAGGGATTGTGTGTAGAGCTATTGCAATATGCTAGGTGCCCTAACCAGGTGCAGTGACTAACAACGATAGTTAACAAACTTAGAGAGAAGAATTTGTCTTGTGTTGGGTCAGTACTTTAACCGAATTTGGATCAGTCTACATTGAAGGTCGTTGGGAGCCATTTGTTGGAGTTTCCTTGGACATGAAGGAACTCCAACTAGGAGCAGATCCCACAATGGAGTGATGTAGCTATCCTAGTGTGGAAAGAGTTGTTGCAGCTTGTGGAAGCCAAGGAGGTAGGCTTGATGTGGCATGTTAGAATCCCTAACCAGTGGGCAGTTTCACAGTGAGGTTTGGAGTCTATATCCTCTATTGCAGAGTAAAGGGCAAATGTGGAGAAGTTTGTTGGCAGTCATGTGTAAGGGTCTCCTAAGTGTGGGGATGCCCTAACTAGGTGCAGATGCTACAACGTGGACATGGTCACTCGTGGTTTATTGGAGGGCAGCTTGAGAGTGGACCAAGTGTGGACATTACTACGCATTTATGGTTTGTTGGAGGATTGCGTGATAGCGCCCAAGTTGGAGCCTGGTGTGCACCATCTTCATGGACATAGATGGTTGCTAAAGTGGAAGTTGTTGAGCTCGAGGGTTGACGAAATAGAGAAGCAGTTGAGCAACCATAGACTTGTGTGTGGAGAAGGACTTCTACAACAGATGATGGGCAATCCTCCTAGCTCATGTTCATTGTGGGACATGGACATCTTGCAGTGATAGGTGGTAGCTTCCCGTGCCCTATGTTGGTCTTCATTGGAGTAGTGCAAGAATACCATAGTGGGTTGAGTTCCCTGAGTAGTTGAGGAGAAGCAGTGGGCAGATTGAGATTTGTTCACAAGTGGAGTTGTGAACAGCTCAACAGGAGTCTCGATGTGTTGTGGCCTTGATAAATGAATGCACAACTAGAGAGCAGATTGGATAGTCGAGATTGAGTGGCTAGATGGACTTGGAGCATTGATAAAAGTAGGAGCTCCACATCGGGATTCAAATGACCGAGAAGGTACAAGGTATGACCAAGAGGAGTTGAGAAAGCACACTACATCAACCAAATGGTCAGACTATCTTGTTCAGGGTAGATTGGTTGTCGATGGACTGACACCAAGCCGTAGTTTTGTATCTTGTACTAGTGGATGTATAAGGGCCATTATCCTTGGTACGGGAGCCCTAGACTGTTGTATTATATGTTGTTTAATATAATGAAGCTGGGTCGAAAATTGTAAAAATTTGTCTACAATTTGTGCATATGTGACTTATTGTTGTTTATATTCTGCTATGCAAAGTAGTATCATTGAGATTCTTGGTTTAGTAGCATCAGAGATTTTAAGATTATATCCTAGACCTATGGTCATAGAAATTCAACACTAGACCTTCCATCATCTCCCATCTCGATGTGCATCTAGAGGTATTTCTCCTCTAGGTCACTGAAAAATGGTATATTCCTCATCATGTGGAATGAGGCACCATTGTCCAAGTACCACACGCTCCCCATATTTGTGCTCACCATGCATGTGATAAGGGTAAAGTCAAGCTCAAAGTATGAAGCCAAAGCTTCACCTGTCGCTCCTCCTGAGGTCTTCTTGTTTCTTGCTTGTCTTTTTGTGTGGACACTTCATGCCATAATGCCCAAATTCATGACAATTGAAGCATTTAATTTTGGACAAGTATTTATTCTTGCCCCCTTGACTGGACTCTAGTTTGGATTGGGATTTCTTACCTCTACACTTCTTTTCCTTTTTATCCAAGGCACAATTTTCCTCATCCTCACACTTGGATGAAGTTCCATCTCTTGTATTTTGCCTTATCTCCTCCTGTACCAAATCGGACCATAAGCGTTCCTAGCTTGGTAGTTTCTCCCTCTCGTTCACCGAATCTTGGTAGTGATGCCAACTCTTGGGAAGGCCTAGAAGGGATAGGCTTACCAAATCATATTTTACAACAATAACACCAACTTCACCAAGTTCATCATGACATTGTGTGAACCTGCTCAAGTACTGCTGAATAGAGTCATTCTTCTGCATCTTGATATTTCAAAGCTTATCCTTGAGCGCTAGTTTCCTATGGTCGCTACTATTCTGGAACAAATCTTTCAGTTCTTGCCACATTTCATACGAGGTTTATTTCCCATGGATATTGGAGACAATGTGATCCTTTACTCCCTCCAATATGATTCTCCTCACCTTGGCTACACACTTCCTCCATTGTGGTAGGTCTTTGACATCAGATGATTCTGGTTTTAGAATGTCAATCTCGACAAATTCCTCCATCCCGTTCTCCTCCAGTCCCTCCTCCATTGGGTCCTTCCAAGCAACAAATTTTGGGTTTCCCTCAAGGGCATACTCAAGTCTTAGACCACAGAAATCCATCTTGTTATCTCTGAAGAATTGATCTTGCAAATTCGATCCTCTTGCAATAACAACTTCAAATTTTGTTCTCTACTGTAAATCCCACTCTAATACCATGTAGAAATTAATGTGTAGATATGAAACTGCTCATGTTATTTACTAAAACACAAGACTCAAATCTACTCTACTCTGCAGAATTTATTTCACGATCAAGTGCTAAAATCATAAATATGCACAAAGATTTAACACACATATACAAAAATTTATCTAGGGGAAAGTAACTGCTAAAAACCCCTTCCTATATGTATTTCATTAACAAAAAATATGGATGAATACATATGCTTGCTCAAGCCTAAGCACAACCTGCAAGTGTATAGTCTATCCCTCTGCCTGATTGACTAACTCTACTCAAAACTTAGAAAATTTTCAAGCCTTCCAAGCTCCTATTTCATTGTGTTTTTCTTTGAGTAATTAGTCCCTTATTAATTAGCAAATTCCTTAATTGTAATTGCACAATCCATCTAGGCTCATCCTTTGCTTGTATGCACCACTTGCACACCTAGGAATAGTCTACAACTAATAGTACATTTCCTTGGAAACTCCACCTCAAATGGGTAATTCGAATTCTCTACATGAAACAATTATTTTGGGTTGATTGATCAATTAACTAGTTCATAGTTGAGTGTGATTGGAGTCACACAACATAACTTGACCTTCCACTAGTTCCTCTACTAGTTAGAACTAGTTTAACTGACAATAACTCAATCTAACGGAATTAGATTTCTAGAAATTAGCAATCAATCATGCTCATTTGAACTCAAGTTTTCCAACTCGAATTATCTAAGCTAACTAGGTGACACAATCCATGTCACTCAAGTTAACTCATCCAAGTTGTCTACTGAAATGGAAATTCGAATTTTCTCTAGTTTCACTAAGGAAAAACAAACTTGGATTTTTCTTTCTAAATTTTCAACATGGGGTTCGTACAACGAGCTATAAGGATAAACTGTGACATCCAAAGTGTAATTTTCTTGGCAAAGAACCCTGCTTATCATTTGAAGACAAAGCACATTGATTTTCAGTATCACTTTGTGAGGGATATGGTTGAAGACATAAATATGTCGTTGGTAAAGGTGGGCACTTTGAAGAATGTTGCATATGCATTGTCAAAGTCTGTGAGCACTGAGAAGTTTTCTTGGTTTAGAGGAACAATGGGCATTACAGCTCGGGACCAATGCATGTGCACTCTTGCGGCCTCCTATGTGGAAAGAAAACAACGAGTGGTAGAATGTTGGGTATGTGTTATATTCTTTCCACGACTAGCTCCAAGGATGGGGGCAGACCCAAACATGGAGGGCAGATCCAAAGATGATGGGCAGACCTATCCATGGATTTATGCATGGTTTTTTGCACACGATTTTGGGCAAGATGGTTTTTCCCATGGTATTTTGTAGATCCAGTCAAAGGAACTATGATTATGTTATCATCCAGGGTCAATGGATTAGGGGTTATGAATGCCTCGGCATGCATATAATGTATAGTAACATTGAAAGGAATATAATGAAAAATCAATATGGTTTTCCCGGTTTGGGTTCTAGGAGAAAATATGTGTATATTTTATGTTCTTGCCATTGTTTATTTTTCTATTTTAAGAATTCGCTTGCAGGTAATTTTTGTAAAGGGTTAAAACATACAATAGATATCATCCAAGGAAGATCAACTTCTCCACACATGGCAATGATAGACTTTAAAGGATTGGAAAAATCATGTTTACTTGAGTTCCATAATTAATTGATGTTGATCTACATGATTCCATTTAGTTAAAGTTATACACTTTTGATATGCAATTTATCATATATATTTTTGTAACACATCTACAGGGACAAATTTTAAAATCTGGAATACACGTATTTCTTTTGTGTTACAGTTAAGACACAAGATGTGGTGGAATTTTGAATATTAAGTCATATGTAAACAATATTTTAAAATACAAAAAATTGTTAATTTTTTTCTTTCTTGAAAAATCTGGATCTACCAAGTGTCGAGAGGGATCGAATTTGGAGTTAAGATGGATCTAACCTTGTACTCTTGCATTCCATAATGGATTTCCTCAAGCCTTTAAATGGGTTGTTTCATAACAAATACCACGGGCTTGTAAACCACGGTATATATTTTAATTTTAATTTATAATTTTATAGTTAAAATTATTAATGATAATTTTATAGTCAAAATTATAACTGATATTTTTATTTTTATTTTTTTATAATTTTAATCATTGAGAGATTTATGCCTCTTATTTCTTATTTTATTTTATTTTTGACTAAGTCAAAATGTTTATGTTGACACGACATCACCGCCATACTCGGTTAGAGAGAAATTCTCGGTGCAATGAGATTATTTATGGTAAAAAAATATTAATTATAATAATTTAAAAAATATGTAAAATAAAGTGATGAAATAAATAAAAAATATATTCTAATTTTTAAATACTATAAAACTTATAATCTATTTAATTTTCTAAATATTTAATAAATTTCACTTCAATGTCTAGTATATTAAGAAAAGTATTTTATAATTTAATATTTAAAAATTTATGTACATTTCAAAGTTTGTTTTTTTAATAACAATGAATAGTCGTTATATTAATTCTTCGCTCTGTCTATAACACCCTCCTCCCACATCTACCCAAGTTAACTAGGTCGTTGGGGTAAACATGTGACCAGAGGCTACTACAATCTGATTCAACCTCCTAGGTCACCTTAAGGAAGTGAAACTAACACAACACAATCAATCTGACCTTTTGCACACACCACAGAACTTACAGGAGCCAACCAATGCTTCCAGATGATCAACCCCTGCAACAACTTGAAATTTCACTGCCCTAGAGCCTCAGTCTCTCCCATGATATGGGCATGCATGTGACTGGGGCCCTCTAGTGGCTCTCATAGCATGGGCATGCAAGCGTCTGGGGTCTTTTTAAGCTAGTTCTGAACCTACGACCCCAGATTTTGTGCCACTTTTTCAGGGCCATGACTCAGGCCACTGCCCAGAGCTCCAAGAAACTTTCAGGAATGAAAAGTAACATCGAAACAACAATAAAATTGAAAATACCTGGAAAAAGACATGGTCGGAACCCTACTAGCCATGACAGGCATTTCGTCAAACATGTTACAAATATGCATTCTCTAGGTCATAACAACATATTTGAGCAAAGGGGTCTCATACTTATCTGAGAATCGCTAAGAAGCATTGATGTCTTATCACATTAGCTGAATTATCATCTATTAGGTCATATATTCATTTTTCATTCATTTATAAATCAAAACATAATGAGATCCATGCATCATCACTATCATAAAACATGCTCATAACCAACATATAACCAACAGAAATAACAAGGATACATCAACCATAAATGCCTCATATGAACCAGTACATTTGCTCATAAAATCCCAATGAGAAATATTTCTTATTAATGAATGATTAGGCCAACCAAGTTTGGGACTTCCACGTAACACCCGACCATATATTGGCTTAACCAAATATTCCTTTTAGCCAATCACCTGCATGTCATATTCCAAGCATGAATATGGGACTTATAAACAAAATCAACCAGGGCTTCTCGAGGCTACACTACCTCACCCTCAACAATATAACCAAGCTTTACTGCAATCCCCACTAGATCACTAGGCCATAAACAATAAACATACAATACCAGGCTTTACCGCAATCCTCACCGAATCACTAGGCCAAAAACAAGCATGGATGCCACCGGATCTCTCCACCTACACCGTGAGGAATTTGTTTGTCCCAACCTCTCGACTTTATCGTGTATCCTGCCATTACTGATCAAGGGATTCCTAGGCCTACGAGGTCTCCACCCTCTGGGCTTTACCATGTATTCCATCTTGGGATTCCTAGGCCCAATCAAGGATACTCACCACCGAGATTTATCGTTTATCCCTCCATTACTAGTCAAGGGATTCCTAGGCTCAATCGAGGTGTTCACATTCAGGCTTTACCATGTATCCCATCTTGGGATTCCTAGGCCTTGTGAATAATCCTAGGACCACCCCACTCAACTTCAAGTTTATCCACTAATCCTGCTCAACCACATACAAAATAACCCACCATACCATGGCTATCCAGAAGTGACAAGTCTAGGTTGAAAAACATTGTCACACCTGGAAAAACCCATGCCCATGACAACAAGACAACCAAGAACGCACATGCATATACATGCATGCTAAATCTAACAAGGAAATCACACATGCAAATCAATACCTGCAAATAATCTCGATGTGGCTGCTAGATCTTGCTCTTCCTTGCTTGAGCTTTGCTTCCTCTTGCCTTCTTTGCCTTTCTTGGTCCAATGTTGAAGTCATCCAAGAAAAATCTAAGTGTAAAAGAGTGTGAGAGAGAGAGAATAGAGAGAGAGAGCTCCAAAGCTGAACTGACAAAAGGTACCAACTGATCCAGAGAATCTTTTTTTATCAATGAGGCCTCTATTTTCTTCATTTTCCATTATTTTCCTTTATTTTTCTTCTCACATGCAACCTATGACCTTTCACCTTCCTTTTCTCCTAATTTCCTTTATTTTCATAAATAAAATGTCAATTAATTCCATTTTTCCTTTCCGAAGCTTTTGTCATTGCCTTTGACAATTTCCATAGCCATAATAAACCAAATGAACACCAACACTAGGATGTCTTGCCCAACATTCGGCATGGAATAAGTGTCCATAACCATGGTTATTATTTTTCCTTTATTAACTTTTATTACAAGGAATTTTCACCAGGGTGTTGAGGGCCCGGAAATCGGGTCAACAACAAGGGGGATACCCACCCGGTCCGGAACTTGGTTGGCAGCGCCTTGTCCGTTTGGTATAGCGGGTCCGACTGGGGATAATGGGACAAGTTTCCCAATGTAAGGGGTGTGTGTGTGTAGAGTTTGATGATGCTGATCTAGAAGTAATTTGAGCTAATTTAACTCTAACTTCTAAACTGTATCTATACTATTGTAATCTAACAAAAACAACACATCTAATCTACGCTAACCCGGGGTAGATTTCCTCTATTATGCGATCTAAAAAGATTTCGAACAATAACTGGTAATAAAGATCATTCAGCTATCATAAGAATATAAATCAATTAAGATAAACCATTCTGCATAAAAATTTAGGCAAGACAGTTGTGAACAGTATATCGCATAATAAGTTATTCATATGTCAAGCACAAATAAATGACTCCACCGTACAAAAGTGCCAAATGGTAAACCACACATTCATACATTAACATATAAACAACTAAAACTGCATATCACTCTAAGAATATAAGCAAAAATTGGTCAAGAGATAAAAGTACCATTTATGACTGATTTCACTCACAAACTTCAAGCAATAACGATTTATCTCTACTTGTTCTAACATCTACTAAGAGTACAGAAGTGCAACATCAGTAGCAGACATTAAAATGCAAACATAAATAAATCACGATCCATCCATTTATCAAAACCTCCTCTGAGGGTGCAGAAGTGCATGTTCCGAGGACAAGTTTTTTGACAAATTTCTGGACCCTTCTCCAATGCAATGAGAAGGGTTAAAATATTACTACCTAATTCTAATAATAGTATTATTACAAAATTTTAGGATGCGGTTTTCAAACGACCGTCCTTTTTCTAATCTAGTTGAAGAAGAAAAAACAACATTCTAAATGAAGTCACTTATGAACTTGGTCCTTAAAGTTGCAAGTATTCAGCATAGGCTTGAGAAGAGTCGGCTGATTGATTTCTGCGCTGAGCTGGGCTTCGAAAACGGCATCTACGAGAGCTGGTGCTATCTTTTCGGCTGTGTTTGTAATGCATTTCACCGTCATCCATTGGCTGTGCGGTTTAACCAAGTACGTCCAGTAACATTCCCAATTTAACCTGGCCAATGCTCGGATTGCTTTCCCTTTTGCCTGCGCTTTCTTCTTCCATTCTGTTTCCAGTTGCAACTTGTTTGGTAGGTACCCCGGGGGTGGTCTCTGCAATTAAATTGGCCCTGTGTAAATTCTCATTTACACAGTCGATAAGAATGCTTTCCTGTGTTGCCGCTATCTCTGCTGCTCGCTCCGCCTGCCTGATTTGATCGTCCCATTTATTAAAGAGCAACTCCTTAGATTTTCATTTATCCTGGGTGCGCCTGCCCTTTTGCCTTCATCCTCATCTTGCCAAGTCAAATATTTTGTCATCTTCTTGTCATTATGATCATAGTCACTCCGCAAGTCCACCACTTGACTGGTGATTTTGTCGCTCAGCTCACAATAGTGACTCCACAGTGATATTTTATGTCCCAACTCTTCTTGTTGCTACAGTAGTTGCTCGTTCAAGCCAATAGATTCTGAAATGAATTCTGCCAGCTTGGGCTCATCTTTATGCATTTCTTGTAAAGTCTGCAATTGTTTTTCTTTCTCTTCGAGACTCCTTTGATAGCCTATCTGCATTTGTTGAAAGTCTTCCTGTAGTTTTTCGAGCTGCCTGGAAGCTTCAGTGTTAGCGTTGGCTTGTTGCAACTGTTGTTGTAGTAACTGTATATGATTTTCTTGTTCCTTCAATAGTTGTTGAACTTCAGAGGCCTTGTCAATAGTTGCAGAAGCATATGCTCCCGCAATCTGAGACAGCTTCGTGAGATTTTCAGTCGGATTATTATTGGGGTCTTTCCATAAGACGTCCAAATGTTCAACATCTTGCGACAGTGTATTCTCTAGTTTTCTTTTCTTTCTCTGTCTCCTTACAACTGCTTTGCGTTGGGGACTATAGAATACATCCAGTGGGGGAATTTCTTCTACGTTAAGTAGAAGCTCTGAAGGTGGAGCGATAGGAAGGTGTTCTGCTTCTGCGGCACTACTGACTATGGTCGAAACCACTTCTTGCACCACCTGTGTATTATTCACATGTGTTTTTGGGGCTTTCCCTTCAAGATTGATCAATTCATTGAAGGTCTCCCACTCTTTATCTAGCTCTGTTGTGACAAGTGGTGCTTCGATGACAGGAGGGGGAAGATTTCTTTGTGGGGAGGCGATAACTTGCTGTTGAGACATTGAACTTGACTAAGTTGTATCTTTGGTTGTTTCTTCTTTTTTTCCTTGGTCATAAACAGACTCTTCAGGATGCTCAGATACTTCTTGCACGGCGTTGGATTTAGATCTGGAAGTGCTAGAGTTTTCACTGAGGCTGATGCTTGGAGTTGGTTCTCTAGCAGGCAGTTGCAGCCTCTCTAGCGGAATACTAGCCAGCCTTCTTTCTCTGTATAACGTGAATTTTTGGAGGTCACCTGAAGACAACGTCGACTGAGCTTCCCGCAAAATCTCTTGGAGCGAACTCTTATTCTGAAACAGGTCGTCAAACAAATCTTTCTTTCCAGAGAACACTCTTATCTTGACATTAGTTGTGAATTCTTGGGCCACATCATTTGGGTCGAATGGCCTCGCTGGGAATTTAAATAATTGAAGACACGTCACATTCTCCACTTCGCCAAAAGCGTGTCCTACATCGAACAAAGAGAAGGCCCCACAAGTTACGGGAAATTGAGGCCATATGGCCTTCTTCTTGTCCTTTAGGTCTTTGGTCAGGCCGCCTTCAGAACAGGTTTGATAAGCGATTTCCCGAGCCAAAAGTTTATCAGGGACATATAGGGGTAGGACATGTGGAGGTACAGTGCTTCCAAAAACTCTAATGTAAGTAAACCATTCCTCCCCGAACCATCTCGCGATGGGGATGATGTCAATTTGTGCCTCGGGAGAGCACCTTGGGGGGTCTTTGTCATAGATTATTTTATATAGGGGCAAAATAAGCCCATGGCAAATCTAGTAGAAGTGAGGGGCAAACTGGGAATCCCGTAATACCTTATGATAAACATGGATGGGAAATGGGTCTTGGGTAGTCCATTTCCAACCCATAGCAGGGAATTTAGATACAAGACAAACAGAATCCATAATATAAGCAGACAGATAAAAAGGAGGATAGACCCTTTGAGACAAGGATCTTTTAGACCGGTAATTGATAACAGCTGTGTATAGATTATCAGAAAGATTTTTGGCCCAATCTATAATGTCGGTATTTGTGGCAGCATCAATTAATGGTAGCCATTAAGATGAAAACTTGTTGATATCTGGCATCCCAAATAACCTACAGAGCATGGCCGCAGCAAAACAATATGGAGAGGTGAGGGAACCAGTGCTGTACATACCGCTTTTATCCTTTTTTAGCGGCTCGTCTCTTCTAGACCATTCTTTAGTGGTGTCTGATAGATCTGGATTCTCCGCCACGAATTTCTTAACAAATTGTGCGTTATAGGTCGCTTGCGGTTCTGGAAGATGATACATAAGCTTCAAATCTTGCGCAGCAAACGATCCGACGAGCCCGTATCCTTGAACTTTGAAATGTCTGTTGTTTAAGTCTGCATCATCCAGTATCCACTTGATCATATCCGTATATGGTAGAATTTTAGGTCTTGCCGCTATTCTGTGAAGAAATGAACATGCTAGGTCCTCTAAGGATGCCTCAGAAGAGCGTGGTGCATCCACGACAGCAGCAACCTTCATTATTCTAGGTTTTTCCTCTTCTAGCAGCCTGTACATGCCTTCCCATGTTGATATCCCCGCGTCTCTATTACATGCCGTGTCTGTGTACAGAGGCGCCATCTCCTTAGTCTTCTCCTTTGCTTCGGAGCTTTGAGCTTTATTTTTCTTTCCCATTTCTCTCTGCGTTTGTGTCTGAGTCATCTTAGCTCTTTGTTCCTGCAGATTACGAGTGAAATGGAAATGACTGATCCAGAAAGGTGATGGGAGAGTTTTAAATGCAGCAGATAAATCAAATATGCCACCTTACGTGAAGTAAATCTCTACCAAGGCACGCGTCTTTAATCCACTTAATAACTAACAACTAATTCATTTACTATCATTAAAAGCGCATGATTTCGGGTCAGATTATGGTAAGTGGCTTTTCTTTGAATGGCGTGCCCGGAGGATTCATACTGAATTGATTTATGATTTGCTGACGTAACCTTGTAAATCGTGCGGTCGCTAATCGCATCATCGCAAATCGCAAGGATGTAGCATCGCAGCGATCGCAATATCGCAGATCGCAGAAATTTGATATTTGTTAAATCTAGCCGACTTATTTCTGCGATATGCGATCTAGCGATCGGCGTTGTCGCAGATCGGTGAATCTCTAAGTTTTTCTTTATGGGCACTAGCTTGTTGCGATGCGATGTTATTGTTAAACACGAGGGTCGTGCGCATATCGATTTTTTAAAGAGAAATGAGGGTATTTCCTATCCTTCTGCAACGTGACTTTAAAGATTTTCTTCTCATCATAAAATTAGGCTTAAAATATCCAAGAGACTTTTCCTAAGCATATGATTGTGACCTTAAAAAGAAACTCTTGCTTTTCCTAAAAATTAACTAAGGGTCCCCATTCATTTAAGTAACTTGTTTGATACTTGGATGAACTAGGGGGGGTGTTGTTGGCCACAACACAGGGCTATTACAAAACCCTCCCCCTTGGGGGAACATAGTCCTCGGCATTCAATGACACCTACAACCAACAAGACTGTTGAAAGTAAAACATACTTCCTATGGAGCTTTATACCTTAGCTCGATGTAATATTTACAATGATCAACCTGCTAACAAGAAAACCAACATGAAACATAACAACATAATAACCATAATGACATGACACCCATACCGCTTATTGGAGCTTTATAACACAACTCATGGCGATATTTAGATACATATACATATACATACACATACCAAAGACATCATACCAAACATATACCAAAAACATTCACTTAACTAGTGAATAGAGAAAGATACATAGCCCGCATTCGATCAGCCATCTCCGATGTAGCTTCATCGGGCCCAAAGTGCTTCCACTGCACCTTAACCTGCTCGATTTCTCGATTACGGAGCATAAGCATTTTTCTCCACAATATACACTACGGTTCCAGCTGGAATTCTCCTTCTGGATCCACTTGCAACACATACCAATCAATCACATTATCAACATATTTAACATACCTCTAAAGCAATGACACATGGAAAACATCCTGGACTTTCACTATTGGAGGCAGTGAAAGTAGATAGGCTACTGGTCAAATCCTTTCAAGTATCTTGAAAGGTCCACAATATTGGGGTGTTAGCTTGGCACATTATCCAAAACTCATAGAACTCTTTTTGGGCTTGATGCGCAAATATACTTATTCCCCGACCTGAAATTCTTTAAACATCCTATTCTGATATGCATAAATTTTATATCTATATTTTGTTGTCTTCATATTCTTCTTGACTACCTGCATTTCCTATTCCATCTCTGCCAACATATCTGGTCCAATCAACACCTTGTTCACTGGATCACTCCAACTGCTGGGAGTATTGCAACTCCACCCATAAGGTGCCTCAAACTGACTCATCCTCAAAGACTCATGGTAACCATTACTATAAGCAAACTCGATCAACATAAGAGACTTCTCCCATATCCTCCGTTGGTGCATCACATACATCCTCAACATGTCCTCCAATATCCGGTTGACCTTCTTTGTCTATCCATATTTCTACGGATGATAAGTTGTACTGAAGGCCAACTCTATACCCAAACATGCAAACAACTCTTTACATAATCTAGAAGTGAACTTAGCATCCTTTTCTAACACAATCGTCTTCAAAACACCATGCAATCTGACCACATCTCTAATGAAGACCTGTGTTACATCACAGGCTGAATAAGTGGACTTCATTGGAATGAAGTGCGCTACCTTTGTTAGCCTAACCACCACAACCATGATGGAATCATGTTGTCTAGATGTCCTCAACAAACTTGTAATGAAATCCATGGAAATGACCTCACATTTCCACTTTAGAATCAGAATCAACTCTACTAATCCACCTAGGCGCTTACACTCTACATTCACCTATTGACAATCTAAGCACCTAGCCACAAACTCTGCCACATGCTTCTTCATATTTGGCCAATAATAGAAATTCTTTACTGTTGTCAATGTATTTTGTTAGCCTGGTTGACCTAAATATGGTTTCGCATGAAACTCCCTCAAGATAATCTTCTTGAGCTCACTACTATCTGGCACATATATCCTGTCCCTAAATTTGATCAAGCCATTTGTTAAGAGATGATAGTCCACATCTTGTGCACCTGTACCACTACCTGTACTTGTACTCCATTGTAACATGTGCCTGAGCTCCATGTACCTATTATCCTATTGACCTCCTTGTAAGATCTGATCTTGTAGATCTATCCCATAAGAACTCATAGTTGCAATGTGATTTACCTGTACCTGCCAGCTAAGAGCATTTGCAGCCCTATTCTCTTTACCCTTGATGTGCCTGATCTCAAAGTCAAATTCACTAATCATGGTTAACTATCTAGCTTTCCTGGCTGTCGGCCAGATAAAACGTTCTTGCAGACAAGACCGATCTCCCTAGTATCTAATGATATCTAGCGACAAGCAAACCAAACAAATTCTATCTTTCTCTAAATATGCAATTTATAAATAAAGGCCAACATGTGTTTTAGGCCTACCTCAAGTCCAGTGCTAGTTTGTGGAAGCCACGCTCCGTTTGTCCAAATGAGCTCCCTTTTAAAGAATCTGCAAACACAAACAGGCACACATATCAAATAACACCTGAAAAGCCAATATAATAAACCATATATATCATGATGATCAAGGGACTCATGAAATAAATCATAGAAGACAATTTATTGAGAAAAATGAATCTGATTGTATTAACTTTAATCAAAGAAGAACTTTACAACCTTGGTGCCTTGATGTTGTACAAGCTCCTCCCAAGGTCCAGCAAGAATCTCCTCTAATTTGACAAGCTTCACTCTCTTCCCAAAGAAGCCAAAAGGTATGTAATCTCTCCTCTCAAGCTTAACTAGGAAGTCTTAATTCCAACAGCATTTACCCTCAAAAATGTTCAGCTTTCAACCTCTCTAGCAACCAGCCAATCCCTTAATTTATAGTGCAATGGAGGGAAGTTACTAGGTCCACCTTCAAAGGGATAAAGCCCTCCTTCAAAGGGATAAGCTCCTCTCATCAAGGGATTAGCTCCTTTAGTTATGGGATGCATGAACCACCTAGGAGCGAACCATCCACGTCAAGGTTCCTTCTAGAAGCATCCAAAATTAACCACAAGTGAGCTTTTAAGAATAAACTTGCGCCTTTTTTACTTTCACAGGGGTCCGCACCCACTCCTTTAGAGACAGAGCGGGTAGGTCCGTAGGTAATATGACCAAGGGGTGCGGGACCGCAGGTAACAGTAAGAGAAAGTGCGGAACCAGAGATTTATTGATTTTCAAGGACTTTCTCTCATTTTTAAAGCTTGACATGAAGAGCTGAGGTTTGAGACTTGCTAAGGAGGACAGTATGAATGATGATAGACCCATACTGACTGCAAATAGTCATGGTGACAATATTTTGTGTAACAGATTGCCCCCTAAAGTGCGAAGTCTGTAGTAGATGAGGATTTCATTTATCATCTAAGAAGAGTGAAGTACTTTATCATTTCGAGGATCATCTTGTGGAGAGCCCGGTTGGAACCTGTAAAAACATTCAATACAAAATATATATATGAGATCATATCATCGCTGAGGTAGGCATTCCCATACTCAGATCAAAACTGACTAGAAAACTAACTACTTCTCTGATATAGGAATGATCTTGTAATACATCACAAGTATAGACACATGTAGACACAGTATGGACACATCCATCTGCTTATGAATAGTCTACTGTATAATGAATACAAAATTCCTCGCAGCTTGGATGGTGGAAACTAGATCCAGGGTCTTGATTTCTACTTCCCGAAAAAGTACGATTCTATCCATGTGAATGAATGTGTCAAAGTCGAACATGGTAGAAACCACTTGATTACCAGTCAATGATGTAAACTGTTAACAAGTGTGAGAGAAACCACCAGTAATGTCAATGGCTCTCAAAGTACTTAGTACAATCCATGAGATGTAAATAGATGTGTTGATGTCGAACATGTCATAGAATCCTTTGATCGAAGGTCAATGATGCAACCTATCGTCGAAGGCGAGAAACCTGCTATTGAGGCATGCAGATCCCAGGGTACTGACGATTTCTAGATCATCTTTCTAGATAATGAGCTGAAGTCGATAGAAAGCAATCTGTCGTAGGCAAGCCCACAACACGAAATCATAGATCAAGTTTGAAGAAATATAGTTGCAAGGACTAACTCAGGGATGGTCAAGATGGATGACAGATATTTTGCAGATGAATGGTTTATTTGCACTGACCTCTTAAACACATAACGACACAGCAGATGGTTTGGTGACAATTGACCCAAAGTTAATACCTCGAAACCGGCTGAAGACTTTCAATATGGTTTTATCAACTGTTAGGCAAAGGATTTCCCAACCCAGGTGAATAAAAAGTGTCATGTTCAAGAGTGGTTAAATGTTTTCTGAGACACAAAGTATGACAAACAGGTTCATTTTTCTCTCTTTTAACCCACCATTTCTGGCAAGTACCTCTTTATTTTTAACAAGCTTGAGGAGGATAACATTTGTTTGATTATAAGCTCATCCTTCGGATGAGTCCAACTTAGTTTAAATTCGAACCCTAAGAAGGAGTGGTCCGTTCCTGTTTGTAATTGAACAGGTCCTTTACTGTTAAATTTTAACGAGTCCAGTATAGGAGAAACTCGGTGTTTTTCAATTTTAGAGAGTTTGAAAAAAACTTAAGAAAACTCCATGGTTGTCCTTTTTCGTAAATTTGTGTCTCTCAAGCCTGAAAAAGTATAAAATAATACTTGAGAGAACCGCTTGATCATTACGATCAAGGAGTACTTCTCATAATTAGTGCCTCTGATATGAAAAAGTAAAAAAGGGATCAATGACACATCGTTTTATAACCAATATCGAATTTGAAACGACAAAAATCCGGCAATCTTTTCATGTTTTTTACGGTCAGAAAAGAGCTGTAAGTGGACCGTCTTTTTAGTTCCGTTTTAACGAGCTTAAAAAGAAAAACTCGGCAATCTTTTCATATTTTACGAGTCAGAAAAAGAGCTTAAATATGACTCATCCTAGAGGAATGATTGGTATCAAGGGTAGCAACTGGTTCCGGTAATGGAGGAACTGCTCAAAACATGTAAAGGTTAAGAGGCTGGCTAATAAAACCACTCATAGATGCGGTCCCTCAGGAAGGGTAAACAACCAAGTGAAAGCATATGATCAACCAAAGAGATGGTGGCGATGGAATGAAAACAACCAAGGCTCATCTAACAGAGTTTAGCGGATAAAAAAGTCAATCACGAGATGTAAAACGGGTATGGGTTCATATTTACACAAGCTTGAACCATAGAGAACTTTGCTTGGATTCAGTTTCATGTTTACACAAGCTTGAAACGAAAAACTATGCTTGTTATAAGTTCGCATGCCCCCAGCATAATGACGCAAAACGAGGTACATGCCCCCCAAGCTTCATTGCATTCAACGAGGTGGATGAAATGAAGGTTTACTTTCAAGATCTTGGAAAGACTTGAGGGAGTTGTTTCATTTTTTAGTGAGGTTGACAACACAGGAAAAGAAGTATCCTTAAAGCCCTTGTTTCATTTTTTAAACGAGCTTGACACAAGATAAGGAACTATGCTCATGACTCCTTGTTTCAATTTTTAACGAGCTTGACACAAGACAAAGAACTATGCTCATAAAATCCTTGATTCATTTTAATGAGCTTGACACAAGACAAGGAACTATACTCAAGACATGTCAATGGACACACCTGGATCATGGCTTCCAAGAGGTCTTCATTAGAAGGAAGAATAGTTATCTGGAAGGAACACATGTCAAGGGACTCAACAGGGATAAGAACATCACGTTCAAGTAATCCCATAGAGTTTTCCATGTCAATTACCGAATCTAAATCAAAGGAAGATGAGCAAACAGTGAGAGGCTCACTTACATCGGTAACTGAAAACATGGGACCAGTTGCCACATAATTAACCCGTGGCGGGGTAGATACCACTTTAGAATCAAGAACATTTAGGGGTGTCATATTATTGGTAGTTGAAACAAGACTAGGGAACGAAAGTTGGTCTACAATCACAATATTTCCATTGTGAGGGAAAGACATCACGCAAAAGAGTGTCGATACGACAGCTTTCATTGCATAAACATAGTCTCGCCCAAGGAGTAAATTGAAATCCAAGGGTTGTGGGACCGCAGGTAACAATAAGAGAAAGTGCGGACCCAGAGCTTTATTGATTTTCAAGGACTTTCTCTCATTTTTAAAGCTTGACATGAAGAGCTGAGGTTTGAGACTTGCTAAGGAGGACAGTATGAATGATGATAGACACATACTGACTGCAAATAGTCATGGTGACAATATTTTTTGTAACACTGGCATTTAGATTTGATTGGTCAAATAGGTACCTCAGCCCACTATGATCACTCATCAATACAAACCTCCTACCAAGAAGATAGTGCCTCCACATCTTCAACGCATGGATGGTCGTTGCTAACTCAAGATCATGAGTCGGATAATCCTGCTCGTGCTCATTCAGTTTCTGTGACTCTTAGTACACTACCTGTCCCCCTTGCATAAGGACTCCACCAAGTCCTTTTTTACAAGCATTTGTACATACCACAAACTCTTTGTCCAGGTCTACAATCTTTAACAATATAGCATTTTTCAATAACTACTTTAACTACTCAAAAAAATTTGCACATTTCTCTGTCCATTCAAATTTCTTACCTTGCCTCTGCAGTGACATAATAGGATATGCAATCCATGATAATTTCCTGATGAACCTCCTATAATAACTTGTTAGCCCCATGAATGATCTCACCTAATCCATATTTCTAGGTGTTGTCCACTCCATGATAGCCCTTATATTTTCTAGATCCACTGCTATGCTTTCCTTGGAAATAACATGTCCCAAGTAAAGAACCTTTGTCTGAAAGAAACTGCATTTACTAAGCTTAGCATACAATTGATGCTCTCTTAGAAATCTCAACATTGATGCTCTCTTAGCAATCTCAACATGTTTGCTAAATGATTGCAATGTTCTTCCTCATTCTTAGAATATATCAAGATGTCATCAATAAATACAATAACAAATTTGTCCAGATAAGGATGCAACACACTATTCATCAAGCACATAAAGGTAGTTGGAGCATTAGTCAAACCAAATGGAACTACAACAAACTCATAATGCCCATACCTGGTCCAGAAAATTGTCTTGTAGATGCCCCCTTCTTTAATGTGTACTTGATGATATCCATATCTCATATCAATCTTTGAGAATATTTTTTCTCCTTTCAACTGATCAAACAAGTCATCAATCATCGATAACGAATACCTGTTCTTAATGGTCACCTTGTTGAACTGCATGTAACCAATGCATAGCCTGAGATTACCATCCATCTTCTTCACAAACAATATCGGTGCACCCCAAGGTGATAAACTTGGCCTAATGTATCCCTTGTCAAGCATTTCATTCAACTGCAACTTCAACTCTACTAACTCTAGAGTGCTCATCCTGTAAAGCACCTTTGATGCTAGTGTTTCCCCTAGTACCAACTCAATAGAAAATTCCACTTCTCTGTGAAGCAGAAACTTTGAAATCTCTGCTAGAAAAACATCCTGAAACTGTTGTAAAATCAAGTACCTTCTCAATACCTCTACATCCTCATCCTCCTTACTTTTGTCAGTAGAGATATTTACTGCAAATAATACACATCCTTTTCTACGGCTACGCTTTGTTTGCATAGTTGTCACCATCCTAACTGATGTTTCCTTCTTCTTACCTTGTAAGATTCTTTGCTCTCCATTGTCATCCAAGCACTCAATGGCTTTATCATAACAATCCACCTTGGTCCTATGTAGATACAACCAATCCATACCCAACAACATATTGTATGATCCCAACAACAATACATTCAAATGTGTTGATGTAGGCATACCATTCAGTTCAAATGCACAAGATATTACCCAATGATGAACTCTCTTCTTTGTACATGTAGCGAATTGAACTAAATAATATTTTGCACGCACTTCTTTATTCAAACCACACTTACCCACCAAGTCAGTACTAATATAACTATAATTAGATCCACAGTCAATCAAAATAGAAACAACTTGATCACAAAGCTTACTGTCCATCTCAATGATAGATGCCCGGTGATTTTCTTGCTTGTTGTCCAACACTAAATAGATACGAGGAATGCTTTGCCCGACATCCCCAATAGTTTGCGCCTCTTGTGCACTATAAATCTGAGGCCTACCACCCTAATATTGTAGACAATCTCTCTTGAGATGCTCTTTACCATATATCTAACACTCCAACTGCCTGGTACTATCACCTCTATTATGTTGTTGTGACCCATGTCCATGTCTATCTACGTTGAACTTCTTTTATGGTGCAACATTTTCTTTATCTTCTGCATTATGAGGCCTTGTTATTTTTTGTTGCCATTTACCTTTACCTTTATCTTTCCCTTTCCATGCTTACTGAGATTCATTCTTACGCTTTTACTGCTCATACCAATGCTTTAGTTTCCCAATAACTTCCTCAAGTAACTGAAGCTCATCATACTCAATTTGATCTCTAAGTGCTAATGGAAATCCACTGACAAATCTCTGAACTTTAGCCTTTTCATCTTTAAGATATGGTACATACCTCAATAGCTCCAAGAATTTGGTCGCATAGTACTCATCTGTCATCGATCCCATTTTTAGCTCATATAATTCCTTGGCTTTGTTGTCATAGTACCTCTCTAACAAGTACTTATTCTTGAAAAGTCTCTTGAATTCATGCCAACTCAACTCTTTTGTCCTGATGTTTCTGACCCACTTCACATCTTCCCACCAGATGTCTGCTTTACCTTTCAGGTTGAAGATAACTACTCTGGCCTTCATATTATCTGTGTAATTATGCAACTCAAAGAACTTTTTCATCCCAAGTAACCAAACCTCTGCATCCTCCGACTTCTTCAAATCTCCATCAAAGATAAGTGGCTTCGATTTCTAAAACTCACTTGAAAAATATCCCCTTTCACTCCTCCTATAAGGATGATAATGATGACGACCATAATGCCTGTCAGAACCAGAATTAGAATAGTACCTATGTCCATCACCTCTCTGACCCAAAGTATCCAAGAACCTGCCTTCTCTAACCGTTTCATCCCTATCTAACCTATGCCCACCATGAATTATACTGCCATATACCCAATTAGTCTTATTCTCTTGTCCATGGTTGATCTGAAGTGGTCCCTGTCTCTGCAAATCTAACAAACTCTGAAGGATTACGGCATTGACATCTACTTGTTTCTCTTGTGCCTGCATGATTATGTCATTATCTGCCTTGCAACTCTTTAATTCTTCCTTCAAGATTCTCAATGTGTCTGCTAAGTCAGAAGAATGCCCAACACCGCACTGCTCATCTGATCCATAAAGAGAGTCTCGGGAACTGTAGTCTACAATCTTGCTAGTCATATTTGTTATTTTCTTCTTGCAAAGCATACCATGTCAGCTAAACCAAAATATAAACATAATCAACATACCTCTATATAGTTCAGGGAGGATATATCATCTGCAAGATCAACTAGATTAGCACAATACATGTATAAACATAATCATAACATCATATAGATATCATCCTAACCATAGTCCAATCATCAATGCATGACCATATCAACCACACATCATGACCTCCTGCATGAAAACTACACCTTTTTCAATGTATGCATAATCAACATATGGACGATATGCATGCATACATGATACATACAAACACTGACATGCATAGTCAGTGCATAACTGACCTGTACTCATGATAAACACAACCAACAACACACAATCAACTTTCACATGGAGACATCACTGCAACCATGACCAACACCATGCATATGCAACAAGCACATAGACCACAATTATAAGTAACACATATGCAACCAACATGAATGCATGACCAACACACACTGCCCATCTAGCCCAAGGGGAATTGGGTCTCGGCACCACCTACGGTAAGGGGGAACGACCATGGGATCACGGAAGAAGCAACAACCACCTGTGGTAGATCCAAGTCCATGGCCTTTTTTCACCAATACCAATAGGAAGCACAACTACTAGATTACTGGGCGTAGTAAGCAACAACCCTCCTAAGGAGAAGAGAACAACACTCATTACCACTAGGAGGAGGAGCCCGGGATCACGGAGTGCATAATGGGGGAAGGAAGGTGAACCATGCTTTGATGCCACTCTGTAACACCCTCCTCCCACATTTACCCAAGTTAAACAGTATGTTGGGGTAAACATGTGACGAGAGGCTACTACAATCTGATTCAACCTCTTAGGTCACCTTAAGGAAGTGGAACTGACATAACACAACCAATCTGACCTTTTGCACACACCATAAAACCTATAGGAGCCAACTAATCCTTCCAGAGGATCAACCCCTGTAACAACTTGCCTTTTCATTGCCCTAGAGCCTCATTCACTCCCATGACATGGACATGCATGCGACAGGGGCCCTCCAGTCACTCTCACAACATGGTCATGAAAGCAATTGGGGTCTTTTTCAGCTAGTTCAGAGCCTGTAACTCCAAATTATGTGCCACCTTTTAAGGGACAAGACTCAAGCCACTGCCCAGAACTCCATGAAACATTCAAGAATGAAAATTAACATCGAAATAGCTATACAATTGCAAATACTTGAACAAAGACTTGGTTGGATCTCTACTAGCCATGACAAGCAGTTCGTCAAACATGTCAAAAGTATGTATTCTACAGGTCATAACAACATATATAAGCATAGGGTCTCATACTTATCTGAGAATCACTAAGAAGCAGTAAAGCCTTATCACATTAGTTGCATTATCATCTATTAAGTCATATATTCATTGTTCATTTATTTACAAATCAAAACATGATGAGAGCCATACATCATCACTATCATAAAACATGCTCATAACCAACATATAACCAACATAAATAACAAGGATATATCATCCATAAATGCCTCATATGAACCAGTACATTTTCTCATAAAATACCAACAAGAAATAGTTCTTATTAATGAATGATTAGGCCAACCAGGTTTGGGACTTCCACGTACCACTTGACCATAGATTGGTAGAACCAAATATTTCTTTCAGCCAATCACCCCCGTGCCATATTCCAAGCATGAGTGTGGTACTTATAACCAAAATCAACCAGTTTCCGGAGGCTACACCACCTCACCCTCAACAATAGAATGATGATTTATTGCAATCCCCATCGGATCACTAGGTCATAAACAATAAACATAGAATACCAGGCTTTACCACAATCCTTACCGAATCAGTAGGCCAAAAACAAGCATGGATGCCACCAGATCTCTCCACCTACACCGTGAGAAACTTTTCTGTCCGAAACTCAGATTTATCGTGTATCTCGCCATTACTGATCAAGGAATTCCTACACCTACAAGGTCTCCACCCTCTGGGATTTACCGTGTATCCCATCCTGGGATTACTAGGCCCAATCAAGGGTACTCACCACTGAGCTTTACTATGTATCCTGCCATTATCGATCAAAGGATCCATAGGCCCAATTAAGGGTACTCACCACTGATATTTACCATATATCCTGCTATTATCGGTCAAGGGATTCCTAGGCTCAATCAAGGTGTTCACATTCAGGCTTTACCATGTATCCCATCCTGGGATTCCTAGGCTTTGTGAATAATCTTGGGACCACCTCACTCAGCCTTGAGTCCATCCAACAATCCATCTCAACCACATACAAAAGAACCCATCACACCATGGCTATCCGAAAATGGCAAGGCTAGGCTGAAAAACATTGTCACACTTGGAAAAACCCATGCCCATGACAACAAGAGAACCAAGAACACACATGCATAGTCATGCATGCTAAATCTAGCAAGGAATTTGCACATGAAAATCGATACCTACAAATAATCTCATTGTAGTTTCTAGATCATGCTCTTCCTTGCTTGATCTTTGCTTCCTCTTGCCTTCTTTTCCTTTCTTGATCCAACGCTGAAGTGCTCCAAGAAAACTCAAGTATCCAAGAGTTTGTGAGAGACAGAATAGAGAGAGAGCTCCAAGATCAAACTAACAAAAGGTACCAACTGATCCTCAGAAGCCTTTTTATTAATGAGGCCTTTATTTTCTTCATTTTCCATTAATTTCCTTCATTTTCCTCCTCACATGCAACCTGTGACCTTTCACCTTCCTTTTCTCCTAATTTCCTTTATTTTCATAAATAAAATGCCAATTAATGCAATTTTTCCTTTCCAAAGCCTTTGCCATTACCTTTGCCAATTTCCGTAGCCATAATAAACCAAATGAACACCCACACTAGGATCTATTTCCCAGCATTCATCTTGGAATAAGTGTCCCATAACCGTGGTTATTATTTTACCTTTATTAACTTTTATTACATGGAATCTTCACCAAGGTTGTTCCACGGTCGCAGCAAAATACATGGGTGAGTTAAGTATTGGACTATAGAAGCCGAATCTTTTAGCCATCTCCACCAAAGTTTTGCCCCCAAAACTCTGTTAAGTATTTCAGGGTCATCAAGTCCCAAACCTCCTTGTGTCTAGGTTTACGGATCTTTTCCCAGGCCACCAAAGCCCAATTTTTTTTCTCTTCCCCTTTGCCCCAAAGAAAATCTCTTTAGATATTTTTGCATTGTTACATAACTCCTTTAGGAGCTAGAAGGGTTAAAAACATAAAGATGGGGATAGTTTGAAGGACAACTTTTGTGAGTACTATTCATCCTGCTAAATTCAAAGACATGTTTGTCCATTTCCAGATATTGTCCTAGAGCTTATTGGTCACAGGCTCCCAAACTTCCTTGCTCAGAGGTTTGTATGTTAGAGGTACTTCCAAATATTTGGAGGGTAGCATATCTCTTTGAAAGCCTAGAATTCTGGATATATGTCTCTGAATAGCAATGTCATTATTAAAAAAGAAAATCTTTGATTTGGTAAGGCTTACCTTTGTACCTGTCGCATTTGCAAAGTCATTCAAGATTTGTTTGTATGCTAGAGATTCCTTGATCGTGGGTGTTCCCTGCAGCATGGTATCGTCCACAAATTGTTGATGGGTCAAAGCCTCTCCATTCATGGTAAGTTTGCGACCCTGGATTTGACCTTTTGCTTTGGCCAATTTGATATCATTGCCAAGCCCTTCCATCACGAGAATAAAGAGAAAGGGTGATAGTGGATCTCCTTGTCTGAGACCTCTCATAGGTTTAAAGGTTGTGGATGGTGAACCATTTAACAGGACTGAAAAACTCGAGGTGGTTACAAGGGCCATTACCCATCTTATCCAGTTATGGTTGAAGCCATAAGCTTTTAGAACTTCCCTAATGTAAGCCTAACTTAGCTTATCATAAGCCTTTTCTAGGTCAAGTTGTATAATCATTCCTGCCTGCCTATTGCTCTTAAGTGAGTGAACCACCTCGTGAGCTTGAATGATATTGTTGAGAATTTGCCTGCCTTCCACATATCCAGTTTGCTCCTCAGACACGAGAGTTGGAAGAAGGGGCTTAAGCCTGTTGGCAATTATTTTGGAAATAATTTTGTACACCACATTGCATAATGCTATTGGTCTAAATCTGTCTGGTGTCATAGCATTAACCTACTTTGGAATCAAGGATATGAAAGAGGTATTGAGTGCCTTCAAAACAATTTTGTTTTTCCTTGAGTCCTCCATTGCATCGATGATATCGTGCATGAATATTCCCCAACATGCTTTAAATAAGTCAACATTGAAGCCATATGGACCTGGTGCTTTTCCTTTTTGTATTTCTTTGATGACTCCACTGACCTCCTCTTCATTCACTGGTCTGTTTAGATTATAATTGTCTTCTCTTGTCACAAGCTTAGGAATATGCTTTGTAAATTTATTAATGAATTGAGATTTGTCTAAAAGAGGTTCCTCAGCTATGCCTTGGAAATGTTGAAGCAGAACAACTTCTATTTCTTTGTGGGTATTGAGTTGATTACCTTGAGAATCTTTGATTTTTGAAATCCTATTATGAGACCTGTGATCCATGGTAGATTTGTGAAAATACCGTGTATTCCTTTCTCCTTCTTTTAACGATAGTATCCTTGATTTCTGTTTCCAGAATATCTCCTCTTGCTTGCATAATCCTTCCCATTCCCATTGATGATGGTCAGCTTGTTTCTTTCTCTCCTCATTGAAGCCATCTGTGATGACGATCTAGTTAATTTCTTGTAGCTTCCGTTCAACAATTTTTTGGCTTCAAAAATGTTGCCAAACTCATTCTTATTCCAATCTTTAAGCCTGAGTTTGATATGTTTCAATATTTTATGCAGGAGGAACATTTTAGTGCCTTGTGCTTGCATATCCTCTATCCACCATTTCTCAATATTGTTGATAAAGTTAGGATGGGTAAGCCAAATGTTTTCAAACCTGAAAGGTCTGTTTCTTGGAGTTCCTATAAAGGACGCTTCAAGTTGAACAGGCCAGTGATCTGAGCCACCAAAAGGGAGTATCGTAGCTAACAAGTCAGGGCCTGTAAGGATGAGGTCCTCCGAGATAATAAATCTATCTAGTTTTGAGGCCACTTGAGACTCTCCTCCCCTTTTATTATTCCAGGTGAAGATACCATTACTTGTCTCTATATCTACTAGCCTCATGTTGTTTATGAAATTCTGAAATGTTATGGAATCTCTACCTAGTGCTCTGGTTCCACCCTTTTTTTCGATAGGGACCTGATCATGTTAAAGTCCCCTCCCAGAATCCAGGGGATACCCGAATGCCTGTTTCTTAATTCCTCCAGTGAGGTAAGAAGCTCGAGTTTGTCTTCAGGCTTTTGTGGACCATAAACATTTGTAATCAAATAAACTTCCTTGTCCCCCAAAGGTTGGATGACCACTGATAGATAGTTCTTAGATGCTTCAACATCTAGAATTCCTAGTTTCTGAGGGTTCCAAAGTGTGAGAATTCCCCCTACTATTTTATCTGCTTTGACTTCTAGATATTCATATTTAATCAACCATTTGTTGTGTATTTCTCTTATTTTTTCTATTGAACATTTTGTTTCCTAAATAAATATCATATCTGGTTTTTCTACTTTCATTCTATTGCTGAGATTTCTTTGTTTCCTTTTGCTTCCTAGACCCCTAATATTCCATGTTGTAAGCTTCATTAAGAAAGATTTGTAAAGGAGTAACTAGTTAGGTCTTTCATCTTACCTGAGTTGATCATGAGTTTTCCACATTCAATTAGCAGCTCATTCTGTTTTTTTCTTCCTCTTTTCCTTCCTGGGTTCTTGGGAGCTTGTCCCCCTATTACCTCCATAGTTTTAACCCCTTCATTGTCTTGACTATCATAGTTTCTTTTGATCCCTGCACCCTTTGCCTGCGTTCTCCAGAGAAAGAGCTATTGTACTCTGTTAAATTCATTTTGAGGTAATGAATCCACTCCTTTGGTTGTTCCTTCCTCCAGGAACTTTTCTAGATTGAGTTGCTCTGACTAATGATATTTTCAATATATGGAAGAATGTTGACATAAAAAATAAAAATAAATAAATAAATAAAAATAATCAGAAGGTGAAAAAGTCTAAACCCTTAATTTATATCAATAGTAAGATAGGTCTTGAAATGAAGAATCTTCGAGATGATATGATTATCACACCTTGGAGAGCAATGCAAGGAGTGAAGGACAAAATTCTTATTAAATCAATATTATCTCATGAGAAGTGAGGTGAATTATCATTGGACGGAATGTGCGAAGAGTTTCAAAAGTAAATTTGTTGAATTATTTTTACTTATTTTTGGATTATATATATATATATATATATATATATATATATATATATATATATATATATATATATATATATATATATATATATATTGTTGTTGGTAGTATCGTTATACGTATCACTATATTAAAAAATTTTACTTTATTTATTCAGTCATAAGGTTTATATGAAAGTATAAGAATATATGGTTAAAATGTCGAATGAAGAGAGTTGGAATGATGTCGGTATGCAACTACCCAAATTATAGTTCTACATCAACACTAAAAGACTTTTATCTTACATTCAAAAATGTATGTTGATTTATATATTCATTTTATTGATATGTAAACTATTTTTGTTTTATTGCTTAGTTTATTACATTAAACATGTCGAAGAAGGATGCAAATGCAATATTGAATAGTTTCAAAACCCTTATTGAAAAAATTAAGTTGGAAAGACAGAGAAAGTAACGTCTTCAAAATGTTGAACTTTATCCTTATCTTAATCATTGTATTTGGAATGGGCTTGACACTGCCCAATATCAAATAATATTAGGTGATTATGAAGACATTGTAAATCTCATACCTAAAAGAGAATATTCCCTAGTTATCGCAGATATTGCTCATGGTTTCAATTTCTCAAACATTTGATATGATAGTGAGCCTTATAGTTATCAAGCTTTTAATAAAGTGGTTACAAGATTTCAAGAAGTCACAACATCACCACTTTGGAGATTTGTAATATTTCATTCAGACACACAATTTGGAATGATATTATCAAGCTTCAAGGGAAAAGTAAACACACAAATCTAGCTTACATGGGAAGACATTGAAATTGTATGATTAATTAATGTTAATATATATATATATATTTGTACAAGTTAATTGAATTTTTACTATTTCATGTTACAGGCAAAAGTCAAATCTTATTGGTTGTGGAGATCAACCAATTATAAATGATTGTGAGTTCATTCATGTTGAATCTTGGACAAAAGATGATAACTATAAGTCTATTTTTTTCCTGAATCTAGTAGATGGAAAGAATCATAGCCAAGTACTGATTCATAATGTTGTTGTAAGAAAACTAATATATGAGGATAAAGATGCAAAATGAGAGATAATTAATATTTATAAAAAACCACAGACATTGATTAACTATCTTATAGATTTATGTTCAAATGAAGGAGACTGGGTTTTGGATTTGTTCTCTAGTTTATGTAAGTTTTATTATATACATTTTTTTTGTGTTTATACTAATTTAATTAGTTATTTCTTTTGTACTTGATGATTAGGTACAACACTAGCGCGTTGCCTACAAAAAGGAAGAAATTGCGTAGCCATTGAAAAAGACTCACTACAATGTAGTTTTATTTAGCAAAGAATTATTGATATTCATTTTCTTTCAAATGTAATGCAAGAAGTTGGTTTGGGGAAAGGAAATTTTCATGAATACATGAAGCAAAAAAATCAAAGGAACCTCGGCCACCATTAGATGGAATGGTTGGAAAGAGATACTTTGGGAGATTTGCAAACATTAAAGATCTGTCATAAGAGGAAAATGTCCAAAACAAAGCACAAAATACTATGGAAGAACACAATAATGATGCTCTAGAAGATGATCAACATGGATGATATGATATTGTTGATTAAATTTAAATTATGTTCGCAAATCAAGCTCAATTTTAAGTACTATTCATTAATTATACTTGTAATATTTTGACTTTGAGATTTTATGATAAAAATAAGTGTTCAATTATTGTTGTTATACGTATAATATTTGCATTATCTAATTTTCACTTTAAATTTTATGTGAATCATTATTATTTTTTTTAAACAATAAATATTATTATTTTTTGACATAAAATTCATAAAAATGTCAACTTTTTTTTTGTTAAAAATTTCCCATAAAATCATTTATTTGACATGTCATTTTTAGCCAAAAACACTCAAAAATGTGTATTATTATTATTATATTTATATTCAAAATGTGTATTTTTTTGTCAAATGTTTAAAATTATTACTTTTTTAGTGACAATTATTTGATGTACATTGAAATATTAATTAATGATACATAAATATATAGAAAATCATAACTTTAAAATATTAACATTTTTTTAACTATGCAAAAAAATGAATATTTCATTACAAAAAAAAATGAAAAGAAAAACAAAAAAACCCAAACTTAAAAAACACTTAAAAAACAAACATCTCAAGGAAGAAGAAAAAGATGACTACTCCAAAAATTGTAAATTGAAAAGAAAAACCAAAAAACACAAACCTATAAAACACTTAAAAAACAAACATCTCAAGGAAGAAGAAGAAGATGTCTACTTCAAAAATTGTTAAATTTAACAAATAATTATCCATACTTGATACATTAGAAAATTTGAACAGTAAAAAATAAGCCCCCCCTCAAAAAAAGGGTTTATGTTGCATCAATGCTTTTCAAAATCAACATGAAAAACACAAACATTTAAAACGAAAATGTTCATTAAGAAAATTTGAAGTGTCAAAAATATGCTTAAAAAATGGTGTTTGAATCAACACTTTTCAAAATCGAATGATTTTTTTCTACCTCTAAAAAAATGAGAACTCAGTGAAGTTCCCGTTTGATGGATAATTGTGTTAAGTGAAAGGGAAAATGTATAAGCCCTAGTTCAGTCAACTATGTGGCAACTAGGTGACTGATAAGAAGGGCAATGTAATGTCCTTAAGTGCATTGTCTAGCTATGGTGAAAAATAGTGCAAGAAGGCAGCGCGAAGAAGCCCTAGATGAGGTCAGACCTGAAGCCTATATTTGTGCAATTTGAGGATCCAAGTTGTAAAACAGAGGGCATATATTTGTAGCCTAGATCGATCAAAATTCTAACAGTAAGTCGGAAAATATACAAGTCCTAAGGATAGTGACAGCAGAAGTTTGTATGTCACAGAGGTAGGGCAATTTTGTGTCCCTAAACGTAGTGTTCTAGAACAATCAGAATCACTTTAGGTGGCGAGTGCAGGAAGTGTAAATGCATGAAGTTGGGACATATTTGGTGGCACCGTAAGTACTATGTGGAGGGCAATTAATAGGTGTCTGTTGAGCCCTAAGTGTAGGACTTGTGTAGGGAAACAAGTCTACTAGGAGAGGCAATTTGGTTTGAGCTCAGGGTTGATCTTTGAAGGGACAAAAGAAGCAGGCAAGAGTGCTTATTGTACAACCCTAGTTCACTATGTAGATTGAAATCCCTATGTATTGGGCTCTTTGATGGACTAAAGACTAGCTAGAAGGCAAAGTTTCTTAAGCCAGGTTCAGTGACCTAAAGAGTTGTGATCACTGATAGAGGTGGATTGAGGAGTTGCGGATGGGAAGGCAAGAGGACTCGCCAGATGTGTTCAAGACACATGGATTGAAAGGGTTGTGGAACACTACATCAGCAAGTAGGTCAAGTGTTGCCTTGTTCATGGTATATTGGTTGTCAAAAGATTGACACCAAGCCCCAATTGTATTCCTTGTAACAATATGATTGTAAAGGTTCACGATAACTGCACGGGAGCACTATACTGTCGTATTATAGGTTGTAATATAAAAAATAAGGGTTGATTTTTTTTTAATTGTAATGTACGCTAGTTAATTCACTGAGTGTGTTTTTTCTGGTGTGCAAAGTAGTCTTGTTGTGGTATTTGAGTTGGTTGTGTTAGAGATTGTAAGCCCCAAACCTAGATTCTTGAGTGTCATGGAAATTCAACAAATTGAACCACAAAGTAACATAAGGACGGGCTTTGTATCTCTGTTAGATATCGATATGTGTCGACATGGAGAAACATATTATTTTCCCCATCACAATGACACTCTACGTGCGATAACGATTTATGTACAAACAATAGGAAGAAAATCACGTAGGAACTAACGCTTTATGGATCTGGCCGTATTGAAAATGTGCCTAGTAGGATGTGTCATGGGTATATTGGATTCAACCAGGTCTCCATCGATTTTGTCTATGAACAAGGGTGATTATCAAATTGATCAAAAAAATTGATTATTCGAGAAAGAAATAATACGTGGGTGGTTTGAGTCTGAGAAGTATGTGGTGTGGGACTCTAGATTCGAAAATTGGCTTTAGTTTTTCCTCAAGTTACCTCGACTCCTCTACAGGGGTGACCCATGGAAGAATCATAGCCAACCACAGAACAACGTGTTGTGAGTTGTGAGACATGTGACAACACTTTCCACAAAATTAGAATCGAAACCATCCATCGACATGAAACCCTTCTCTATAATCACAAATGAACGACCTTATTTTCCTTTCGCAATTTTCACGACTAAATTTGGACTTGGTTTTAAATGCTAAATGAATGAAAACACCAGACAGATTCCAAAGGGATTTATACCAAAGTCTCTTTAAGAAATTATTCATTCTTCCACAACAATCCAATTAATGGGTAGTCATTTCATCAACGATTTCCTATGAAGTGACTCGATTGATTGTTGTTGTTTTTATTCCATTTGATCCATGTTCCTTCGCCATATCTATCCACGAGAACCCAAAGTTGATGAAACCAAACAAGCTCTGAATTGGTTGAATGTTCATGCTCTAGTTGATGAAAAAATTGCTCTTAATCCACACCTTCAAGTTCCCATGGTTGAAGATTATTTATATAGTTTTGGAGGGGCTTCAATCTTGAACCGGCCCAAGCCATGATATATTAAAATATGTCTTCAATAATATTTCATTTGCTGGAGCCGACATGCTTTATATTAGATTGATAAATGATTGGGGTCGTCCTTTGCAAGTAAGGATTTCAAAACTCCATTTACTGATGGCTAATCCACATGAAATCTTATCAATACAATACCATAATAAACTTCTAATATATTTGATATGGTTGGTCATTGTAATACAGTGTGTTTCTTTACTATGTACTTTTGTAACTTACAATCTGAAAGTCGCGATATGTAGTGATCCGACTATTCATTCTCTCCTTGGTATTACCGACACTTGATCCGTGGCTTAACACCCGATTAGTCCATGATCTCTATTTAAAGAGCATGGAGGGTCATTTGTAGGGGAACCGTTCATGAGAGAAGCTTATGTAAATTTTCATTATTTTATTAATAAATTATCTGAAGTGGCCGCGTTGGCTCAGGCCATGGACTATTTCCCTCTTTGAGGGTTTTAACTACGTCAAGAATACTGGTGTATTGATCCGTGATCTGTTTGTGAGCGGTGTCCTTTGGTGTTCTATCTGAGGAACTTACCCTGTAAATTCCTACATGACATCAGAGCTATTTGAGGGCCGCATCCGTTGGTGATCCAAATCTGAAGCCAATAGAACTACATTTGACTGTCGTTTCCTAGATCTATTGTTTCTGACTACTTTCGGGCCGATAAGACTGCTCTATTGTGTTAGGAGCATCTATTCTAGTGAGGAACCCCTTTCGTTTGACGCGAAAAGGTTTTTGATAGCTTTAGCTATGTCATTTTTCAGATCTGGAGGTATACAGTGTTTATTTGCAGTTTTTAGTTATTTTCTCTCTGTTAATTTCGGTTTATTTAGCTCTCTATTTTTTATTACTGGATCTATACCTTTCATTTCTGTGTATGTTCTTTGCCCTGCGACTCTTTGAGATTTGGGCAAATACAAAACAAAAAGGAAGGATTTTTCTCATGCGTATGCTCTTTTTCGTTGTGCCTTAGTGTGATCTCGAAAATCAAAAACATTGAGGAAAATATTTAGTTTCCGGCTAAAGCTAACTTCAAGCCGTAAGGTTTGGTTTTTTTTGTATGTCCGTGTTGGGTTTTATGTTTTTTGTTTTATAGGCAAAAAATAATTTTCTCAAGTAAGCACGCATCCCAAAGCTTCAGTGACTAAAAAAACCAACAACAACAACCCCTTCCTCTTTTCCAAAAAATCACTAACTTTTTAAATTAGCTCACTTGGTCCAAAATTACTTTATGAAAATAGATGTCTTGGGTTCAAGTCTTTCTTTTTGTTGAGTTACTTTAACAAAAAGCACATGTAGCTTATGTTTTAAAGTTACTTTATGTAAAAGTGTTCTCACCCATTATAAAAAGTGAGCCACTTATAATTCTAAAGTCTTTATTTTTTATTTAAGTTACAATTTAGTGGGTAGCTCATAAAGTATCATTGTAAAAGTGAATTTCACTTATTTATAAAAGTGAGTCACATAATTTTATTTTTTTTAAAGTGAGCTAATTAGATTTATGTTTGGAATGGGGGGAACTGGGGGAACGGGAGGAGGGGGAAGGGGGATTTTTTTTTTAAATATAACATTATCATTCATTTCCGCACATTCACACACCTCATCGGCATCTTCAACAATTTTTCTTCAAAAAGCCATAACTTCTTCATCCGCAAGTCGTTTTCAGAGCCGTTTTTTTTTAGTTAGCCTAATTTTTCGAGATATTTCCATTGGAACACTTAGTTTCAGCATATACAACTTCAGTTTATGTTAAAATGGAAAGTCCATGTCAAGTTATTCTTGACAACACCAACTACTTCCAATGGTGGTCTTACATTGTGGATTTACTTAGAAATAAAGGTCTTTATAGAATAGCCTTAGGCCAAGAAACCAAACCTCAAGATGAAGATAATGCAGCCAAATGGGAAAATAGGCAAGATCAAGCATGCAGGTTGATAGGGATGTCTATTTCTCCAGACATTAGATTCCATATCGCAGAACTTGATACTCCTAATGAAGCAATGAAACAACTCACTAAAGTTTTTGGAATTATAAAGGAAATTAGAGCCCATCAACTCGAAAATGAATTGCTTACATTGGACCCCAATAATTTTTCTTCCATTGAAGATTTTTTGTCCAAGTTCAAGACCCTTAGACTTCTCTTGAAAGGTGTTAAGGTTAAGAAAGAAGATGGTAGCCTTATCTAATCCATTCTTACTAAGTTGGGACGATCATACTTTGTGTTTGTTTCCATCTTCCATTCTACTAGAGAAACCTTTATTTCTCAAGGACAAGACTACAAGTCCCCCTCTTTTGATGCCTTTTGTGATTCTTTAATAAGAGAATAAGAAAAGATCTTATATCTTGGTCTTCTTAATCTTGAAAGCCTTAGCTGCCCAGCAACAACCAAATTCAAAGAATCCTAAGAAGCAATATCCTAAAAAGAATGGTCCTAAACCAAACAAGGGTCTTAAGCAATTTCAGCTTCAAAATGAAAAATCATTTCAACAAAATGATAAGGCAAATAAAAACAAAGGGAAGAAAACTGATAAACATTGCCACTTTTTTAATCGAGCTAGCCACTTAGAATCTGTTATGAAACCAGTGCACAAAAAGATAGAAAAGATAGATTAATGCCTTAGAATTCAGCCTCTTCGAGTGGGCAACCTCCTTTACATTACATAAATGAACAATTCTTGGATGATTCAAATGACAAAACCTCCTTTCTATATATAGGAGTCTAAGGAGTCACAATATAACCAAGCCGACCCAACAATAATAATATAAAGGCACAAAAATAACAATAGAGGGATTTTATGGGGCAAAGTAATAACAATATGGGGCAATAGGGGCACAACAATATTAATAAGGGATACAACTACAATAGTAATGGGGTAATCACTAGTATTATAGGGACCTAACATGCTCCTCCTTCAAAAAGTGTTGTCCTCAATGCTTGAATAGTTCTAGATGCTTCTGTATAAAATTCTCATCCTCCCATGTGGAATCTTCGGCGGATAAGTTCTTCCATTTGATGAGATACTCTGAAATTGATCGATTTCGTAGCTGTCGAGTTCTTGTTTCTGTGACTGCTTTCGGTACCAATATAATTTTCCCTTCCTCGTCAAGTTCTAGCAATATTGTTTGAATTGGGAGCTTGTTGCCTATAACCTTCTTTAAACATGAAACTAGGAAAATTGGGTGCACTCGAGAAGTTGCAGGAAGCTCCAATTTGTATGCCATAGTACCAATATTTTGCAACACCTTGTACGGACCATAATACTTTGGTGATAATTTATTATCCTTCTTAGCTTGTTTGAGGGACATTTGTTTATATGGTTGTAGCCGTAGGAATACCCAATCACCTACATCAAAACTTCTTTCGCTGCGATGTTGATCTGCCTGTTGTTTCATTCTATTCTACGCCAACAAGAGGTTATCCTTTAAGAGTTGGAGGACTTGTTGATGCTCGATGTGATGTTCCACTGCTTGAACCTCAGGATTTTCTCTTAAATATGATGTGATGAATGGTGGTTTATATCCATAAAGTGCCATAAATGGGGTCATTTTTGTTGTTGTATGGAAGGAAGTGTTATACCACCATTCAGCCAGAGATAACCATCTGACCCATTGTGTCTGTTTATCAGATACAAAGCAACAAAGATATCCTTCCAAACATTTGTTTACTATCTCAGTTTGCCCATCAGATTGAGGATGATAAGATGAGCTATGAGCTAACTGAGTACCAAGACAAGAAAATAATTGTCCAAAAATTTCTAGTGAAAATGGGATCTCTATCACTTACAATAATCTTTGGGTTTCCATGTAGCTTTTGAATTGTTTCCATAAGTGCAGTAGAAACTGTACTAGCTTTAAATGGATGTGATAATGCACAAAAGTCTGCATACTTGGTAAGTTTGTCAACTACCACCATGATGACACTCTTTCCCTCAGACTTGGGTAAACCTGTGATAAAATACATTGAAACCTCCTCCCAGTGTTGGCTTGGAATGGATAAAGGTTGTAATAGACTCGGGGTCTTAATAGTTTCAACTTTATTTTGTTGGCAAACCAAACATTCCGCCACAAAATTTTGAATATCCGATTTAAGGCCATCCCAAAAAAATTCCTTCTTAACCCTGTGGTAAGTTTTTAAAAATCCTGACTGCCCTCCTAAGGGAGAAGTGTGCAATTCCATAAGAATATTTTGTTTGAGTTGGGAATTCTTACAGAGGTATAAGCGATCTTTGTACCATAACGAATCATTTTGCCAGCTAAATGTATCAGATGTACTAGAATCTTGTTGTAACTTTCGAATAAGTGCCCACACTTCTTCATCATTCTTCCATTCCTCTCTTGTTTCATTTATCTAATCTGGTTGGATAATAGAAATGGTGCACAACAATGCTTCCACATCCTCATCCTTTCTTGAGAGTGCATCTGCCACTACATTTTGCTTCCCTTTTTTGTAGATGATTTCAAATTCATAACCCAACATCTTTGTGACCCACTTTTGTTGGTCTTCAAAGGATAATCTTTGTTCTAAAAAGTATTTAAGGCTATCATGATCCGTTTTTACCTTGAAGTGTCTTCCATTAGGTAGGGTCACCATTTCTTAAGTGCATGTAGTATTGCCAGCATTTCCTTCTCTTAAATAGCTTTGTGTAAAAACTTTTCCTTGATTGGACGACTTTCAAAAGCAATGGGTCTTTCATCTTGCATTAAAACAACACCAATTCCATTTCCTGAAGCATCGCATTCCACAATAAAGGTTTTTGTGAAGTCTGGTGTAGCTAAGACCGGTGCTTGGCACATTGCCTCTTTAAGATGTTTGAAGGCCTATGTTGCTTCTGGAGTCCATGAAAATGCATCTTTCTTCAATAATGTTGTTAGAGGTGCTGCTATTCTCCCATAATTCTTAACAAAATTGCCATAATACCCTGTCAACCCAAGAAATCCTCGCAGATGCTTTATGGATGTGGGGGTTTTCCATTCCTTAATGGCTTTAATTTTGCTAGGGTCTACCTTAACTCCTTCATGAGATACAATATGACCCAGATATTCCACCTCTTGTACTCCAAAGAAACATTTGGATCTTTTTGCATATAATTGTTTCTCCTCCAATAGTTGTAGCACCCTGTCAACATGTTCAACATGATCTTTCCAAGACTTGTTGTAGATTAGTATATCATCAAAAAAATACTAACACAAATTTTCTAAGGAAGGGTTTGAAAATGGAATTCATCAAACCTTGAAATGTAAAAGGTGCATTGGTAAGGCCAAAAGGCATGACCAAAAATTCATAATGATTCTCATGAGTTATAAATGTTGTTTTTGGAATGTCTTCAGTCTTCATTCTGATTTGATGATATCCTAAACAAAGATCCAACTTGGTGAAGTAAATTGATCCATGCAATTCATCCAGTAATTCATCAATGACAGGAATGGGAAACTTATCTTTAATAGTGAGCTTGTTGAGCTCCCTATAATCCAGACACATGCGCCATGATCCATCCTTCTTGTGCACCAATACTACTGGAGCAGAGAAAAAACTTTGACTAGGTTGAATTATACCAGCCTCTAGCATTTCTGCAACCATACGTTCAATTTCACTCTTTTGGGCATAGGGATATCTGTACGGCCTAATGTTTGGAGGAACACTTCCTGGAATCAGATGAATAGCATGATTGGTCACGAATAGGTGGAAGACCTTTGGGAGTCTCAAATACCTTGGAATGATTGTCCAGGACTTTTTCGAGATTTGGAGAAATAGATGATTTTGATGTGGAAACATCTAGTGAACATAATTGTGTAATTACACCTCTTTGTTCCTTTTTTAGAAGCTTTGTCATACCATTAAAGCTTATTATCTTTCCCGGTTTCCCTACAATACCCCTTAATTCAACTTCCTTTCCTTCTGCATAAAATTTCATGAAAAGTTCTTGAAAATTAAAAGCTATTGTACCCAAGGATTGTAGCCATTAGACTCCTAGTACAACATCAACACCTCCCATTGGAATGGAAAGCATTGGGCTACTCAATACATATTCTCCCATGGATAGCTTGATATTATGGCACTTTTCAAAGCAATTTATCGTTCCTTCACTTGCAACCATTACTTGACACTCTAGTGCTAGATATATGAAGCAATTCAATTCTTTTGCTATCTTACAATGAATAAAATTGTGGGTACTTCCTGAATCAACCAACACTATTACTTTTTTCTTCTTGATATGTCCTTCTATCTTGATAGTTTGAGGAGTGGTAATTCCATCCAATGCATTACAAGATATGGGTTGGATTCATTACTTCTTTATCTAGGGTTTGTTCATGTAGTATATCCTCTTCTTTTGACATTTCTTGTTCCTTTTCTTCCTCTTCTTCACAATCTATGTAGAATAATTTCTTCTCAGCACACTTATGACCTTTAGTGTATTTGTTGTCACAACTGTAACAAAGCCCTTTTGCTCTTTTTTCTTCCAATTGTTGTGGTGTCAACCTTATAGGTTGTGGAAGGCTAGGGGCAACAACACTTCCATCTTTATAGTTGTGAGTGGTATGCTTCCTGGTTGCCATAATTTTGTTTTCCATTTTTCTTACTAACCTGAATGCCTTCTTTAATGAATCAAGTTCCCAAAGGCGAACCCCATGTTGGATATTATCCTTTAAAGTCCCTATGAACACATCAATCCTACGCTCTTTTGGAATATCTTTTACCCTTATGTTCAATTTTTGGAAGTCCTCAATGTGATCCATCATTGAACCCTTTTGTTTGAGACTTATCAGTTGGCTAAAAAAAGTGTTGCTTTTTGTATCCTCGTAATGTGTTGTCAATTCTTCCGTAAAAATTTCCCAAGTGACAATTTGTTTACGAGAGCAAAGCCATTGATACCATACAAACTGATTTGGTTCCAAATATAAAGTGGCAATACGTATATTTTGTGTGTTTTGCACATTATTGAGATCGAAAAATTGTTCCATCTGTAGTATCCATGTTGCGGGATCCTTGCCATCAAACTTCCTCATATCGATTTATGGAACATGGTGGTTCTTAGATCCAATGTTAGAGTCTATAAAATCATGATTAGCATTTATCTTTTTCTCATCACGAATTTCCTTTGCTACCATTTCACCATTACTAAGTATTTCTTGTAGAAAATTTGTCAAATCTGTCTTCAAATCTATCTTCAAATCGTCCATCTTAGCTTCCACGCCATTCATCTTAGCTTCTACATCTTTCTTTAAACCATCCATCTTAGATTCTGTTACTTTTTGTGCGAGTGACATTTGTTGCACTTGGTCTTGTAATTTTGATATATCATGTTGCATTTCTTCTTCTTCTTCATAGGTCATGCTCGAGCTTTCAGGTTGCTTACTAGGTGTTTGCATTTTCTTTCCTCGAGGCATCAGTTACCGATAATAATGCTATACTATGCCCTTTGAATTCCTTCAAAAAAATTTCAAACCAAGCTTAAGCAAAAATTTAAAAAAATCTACTCACCTTTTTTCACTTTGTAGGAGCTTGATATTGCCTCTGATGTATCTCTGTAATTTCAGATCTTCTAGTTCTGAAATTGCGACCTGCGGTAACCCTCTACGTCCTCTTTCCAATGCCACTAGTCTGATTGAATTTAGATTCTCCAAGAAAGAGTTATGCACAATCTCCCAAGATGACCTGATTATATACCTTTTCAGAAGAGCAAACTTGTATGAAGTGCCACATGTCACTGTTTCGACCTTAGGATCTGAAAAATATCCACAAGAAACTATAGTACATCCTCTTTCTGTAACTTCTTACGAAATTTCAATCTGATGCTGAAAACAAAAGTTATGACCATTTTCCCTAGGTCACCTGTTTGGAATGTAATTCAGGAGTCTGCAAAAAGACCGACTTCCTCAGATCATATCTCCACAAATATTGCGCGAAAAGCTCTGAAATTCAGACCCGAGGTTCAACGCAATTTCTTCTCAAATAGGTTTTTTTGTAGCATCTGAAACGTCGCCAAAAAAAGAAGAAGTAAAGTTATAGCGCAAATGCCATGATGACCTGTTTGGAGCAACGAAACCCTAGAATTCAAAGCTCTGATACCAAATGTTATGAAACCAGCTCACAAAAAGATAGAAAAGATAGATTAACGCCTTAGAATTCAGCGTCTTCAAGGGGGCAACCTCCTTTACATTACATAAATGAACAATTCTTGGATGATTCAAATGAAAAAACCTCCTTTCTATATATAGGGGTCTAAGGAGTCACAACATAACCAAGCCAACCTAACAATAATAATATAAGGGCACAAAAATAACAATAGAGGGATTCTATGGGGCATAGGAATAACAATATGGGGACAATAGGGGCACAACAATATTAATAAGGGATACAACTACAATAGTAATGGGGCAATCACTAGTATTATAGGGACCTAACAGAATCCAAATGCTTTAAAAAGATGGAAGCCTTGGAAGTAGCAATGAAGAAGCATAACATCCATTTGGAGCACTCTTCTACTTCAACTTCATCTTCAGGAATAACACTTTCTGCATGTGGTTGTCAAGCATCTCGGTCTGGTTATGCACTAAATGTATCTTCTTCTTCTCATTCTCATGAATGGCTTATTGATTCTGGAGCTTCTTATCACATGGCCAAAAACAAAGCTATGTTTTCTTCTGTAAATGATTATAACACCAAAAATATATATGTTAGTGATGATAGATCTCTTGGTGTTGTAGGGACTGGAACTATTCATCTAGACAATGGTCAATTTAATGATGTATTATGTGTTCCAAGCTTATCCTGCAACCTTCTATTTGTATATCAGATAACTCATTCAGATGAAGGTAAAATCTTTGAATTTTCACCTCACGATGTTGTAATTAAGGACCTAAGAGATCCTAGACAAATTTTAGCTACTGACATTGCTGATGATTCTACAAGGTTGTATAAGTTTAACAAATTTGGGTCATCAAATCTTCCCTCGGTATTTGTTGCTCATAATGATGAAGTGAGCAAACTTTGGTATGAGCAATTTGATCACTTAAACTATCGCTCCCTTCAAAATCTATGTAAAGAAAATATGGTGACAGGTCTTCCAATGGTATCTTGCAGAGATGGTGTTTGTTCCGGATGTGTACTCGGAAAACATCATCGGGATAGTTTTGAAAAACGTGCCTCTTGGCACGCCTCAGCCCCTTTACAGCTTGTGCATAGTGATTTATGTGGTCCACTTCCAGTTGTTTCATTCTCTAGCTACAAGTATTTCTTAACATTGATGATTTCTTTAGACGCACTTGGGTACACTTCTTAAAACTCAAGAGTGAAGTATTTAACATGTTCTTGGCCTTTAAGGCCTTTGTTGAAAAACAATCTGGACATCAAATCCTTAAGCTAAGATCTGATAATGGCGGAGAATATGTTAACAACAAATTTATCAACTTTTGCACTGAGAATGGAATTCAAATGCGACATACTGTTCCATATACTCCACAACAAAATGGTTTGGCTGAAAGGAAGAATCACACCTTAAAGGAAATGGCTAATTGTATGCTTCAATCTAAAGGACTTAGTCTTAATTTTTGGGCAGAAGCAATTAACTATGCAAATTACACAGTAAATCATGCTCCTACTAAGGTTTTAAAGAATATCACTCCAGAAGAAGCATGAAGCTCAATTAAACCAAATGTAAGTCACTTTCGTTTTTTTGGAAGTGAAGCATGGGCCCATATTCCAGATGAGAAACATAAAGCTTTAGAACCTAAGAGTGAAAAATGTATTTTTGTTGGATATTCTGAAGATGTAAAAGGATATAGACTTATTCGACTTAAGTCCAAAAATGTTATCATTAGAAGAGATGTAATGATTGCTGAAAATATATTGGTCTTCGAGCGTAGTTCGACGGATGTGCCACCTCTCTTTATCCTTTCTACTTCTGAAAATATTTCTTCTTCAGATGATGACAGTGAGGATGAAAATCCTCCCCCACCTTCTCAGGACCCTCCTTCAGCTCCTCAGCTTCCAAAATGGGTCAGTGCTACTCGAGATGCATCAGGTGCTCTTGCCGGTGATCCTACAAATGAATGGCGTACACGTTCTCAGTTCGATAAAACCTCTTCTTTACTGGCTCAAGTTTCAGTGAATTATGATCCTGACACCTTTACAGAAGCTTCAAGCCATCCAAATTGGGACGCATCTATGAATGAAGAATATTGTTCATTATTGACAAATGATACATGGGATCTTGTTCCTCTTCCAAAGGGATGAAAACTTGTTAGATGCAAATGGGTTTACAGAACCAAGTATGGACCAGATGGAAAAGTTGATAAACATAAAGCTCATCTTATTGCTAAGGGTTTTTCACAAGTTGAAGGCATTGACTATATTGAAACCTTCTCCCCTGTTGCCAAAATGAACTCTATCCGCCTTGTTCTTTCCCTTGCTTCCTCCTTCAAATGGGAAGTCCATCAGATGGATGTTAAATCTGCGCTCTTGCATGGGGACTTGCATGAAGAACTCTATATGGAATAACCTACTGGCTTTATACAAACAAACTCCAATCTTGTATGTCGGCTTAAGAAATCCCTTTATGGTCTCAAGCAAGCCCCTCGGGCTTGGTATGCCAAAATGGATGGCTTTCTTTTAGAAACTGGCTTTTCTAGGTGTCATTCTGACAATACTGTCTACACCAAGAAAGTGGGCAAGTCTCTTAACGTTCTTGTTCTTTATGTTGATGATCTTATCCTTACTGGTAGTGATCCCAACCTTATAAACCATGTGAAGTCCAACCTTAAAAAGAAGTTTGAAATGACAGACTTAGGACACTTGCATTATTTTCTTGGTCTTCAAGTTTTGCAATCCAAGGAAGGTATTTCCATTTCCCAGTCCAAGTATGCCTGTGATCTTCTACGCCATTTTCACATTGAAGATTGTAAGCCAACCTCTTCTCCCTTTCAGTATGGAGCCAAAATTTTAGTCACTTGTACTTCCCCTGAAGTTGATGCTACCTTATATCGTCAATTTGTAGGAAAACTTTTGTATCTGACCCATACTTGTCCTGACCTTTCCTTTGTTGTTGGCCTTATTGCTCGGTTTATGCAAAACCCACATGAAAGTCATTGGAAAGCAGCTAAAAGAGTACTTCGTTATGTTCGAGGTACAATTCAGTTTGGGATTCATTACAGTGCAGAAGCATGTCCTCTATTGGTTGGTTTCACTAATTCCGATTGGGCTGGTGACCCTCATGATCGAAAGTCTACTGCAGGTTATGTGTTCACTCTTTGTTCAGGACCTATCACATGGGCTTGCAAGAAACAAAGTGCTATTTCTCTTTATTCAGCATAAGCAGAGTATCGTGGTGCCATAGAAGCTAGTAAGGAAGCCTTGTGGCTTCGTCAGATCCTGTTAGAATTTGGCTTTCAACATCAACATCTGACTACACTTTGGTGTGATAGTCAAAGTGTTATTCAACTATGCAAAGATCCAGTCCAACATCAGTGCAACAAACACATTGAACTGCACATGCACTTCATTAGAAAGCTCATTCATGACCATGTTCTTGAAGTGCAATATTGTTCAACAGATGATCAAGTTGCAGACATCTTTACAAAGGCTCTCACAGAGGTGAAGTTTACTAAACTTCGATTTATGGTTGGAGTTCAGGAAGTTGTCACTAAGGGGGGATAGGCTCTAATGCCTCCTTCCTTCTCCTATTGTTGCATATTTGTACATCCTTCAATCCTATCCCAATTTGTTCTTAAGGGGTGATGTTAGGATATTCCGACACATAGGAAATAGTTAAGTATAACTTGGTCTAGTGTAGAGTTAGGTAAAGTGTGTTTCTTTACTATGTACTTTTGTAGCTTACACTCCAACGGTCACGATATGTAGTGATCTGACGGTTCATTCTCTCCTTGGTATTACCGACACTTGATCCGTGGCTTAACACTTGATTGGTCCATGATCTTTATTTAAAGAGCATGGAGGGTCATTTGCAGGGTAATCGTTCATGAGAGAAGCTTATGAAAATTTTCATTCTTTTATTAATAAATTGCCTGAAGTGGCCACGTTGGCTCACGCCGTGGACTGTTTCCCTCTTTGAGGGTTTTAACCACGTTAAGAATACTGGTGTACTGATCTGTGATCTGTTTGTGAGCGGTGTCCTTTGGTGTTCTGTCTGAGGAACTTACCCTGTAAATTCCTACAATATATACTATTTTCCACGTTTACATTTAGCGTTTTAAATTCATGAATTCAATATTTTTCAAATATCCTCTCAATGTATATTTAATATCTTGAATTCATGAATCTGGATGAAAATATTTTGTTTTAATTTTTTGTCAGCATTGTTGTGAAATTTTCAAGTATATATTCAATTTGAATCAAAAGAAGCACACACACACACACACCATTCTAGACCCATCTTAACTGTGGATCTACCGAGAGTCGAGAGAGACCAAATCTCTTGAGATGCAAACCACTTTTGGAGTGAAAAAAGATTTTATCCCTCATGACACTTAGTAGATCTAGAATTAAGATGGATCTAGGCTGATTTATATCATCGATCACTTATAATACATATTATAAATCAATAATAATATTTATTTTAAAATAATAATATATATTATAAACTAATAAAAAATATATAGTATATTATTATTAAAATTATTCATGTATAATTCATATAATAAATTAATAAAAGCCATACATATAAATTAATTAGTAATTTGAAAATTCTCAAGTGTATATGTGTGTGAGAGAGAATCTAATCTCGACTTCACTTGAATCATATTAAAAACTTCGAATTCAAATCAAATTTAATCATCGTTGAACTCAAATTCAAACCCGAACCATGTAACATTGGGTTAGGTTGAGTTAGCTTCAAAATGCACTTAAAATTATGTAAAATTTGGTTGAACCTAAACTTGCCAAACAAACCAATTAATATTCACCTCATTCATTCATATATATAAAAAACAATATTAATGCAATTTTATTTTAACTTTTGATTTATTAAATATTATAAAAGAAACAATAATATATATATATATATATATATAGGCCTAGAGTATGCTCTAAAATAGCTTTTGCTTGCCAAAAAAACATGTTTTCCTTGGATGCAAGGAAACGAGTTAACTACCGAAGGCCTAGAGGCATCTGGCAGGGGTGAAAGCTTGCTTCCTTATGGGCTATCAACGAGAAATTTCAGGTGGCATGGTTTTTCTTGAATAAAAGTGATGAGTCAGCCTGCATTTGCGAATAACAACTAGTGATAACTATCCCCACTGCTAGTTTGACAAATAAGTTATAATATGTTATATCACTGTAAATAATATGTGTGTGTGTCACTTTTTAAACTTTATGAATTTACATAGAAATTTGAAAATAGCATCACATGAAGATTGTTTTAATCGAAGAAAGCCAATAATAAAAATGAACACTTATTAATGTGAGTGTTGTTGAAAGCCAATATTACTAATGTTTTTTTGTTTGTTTTACATTTCAATATTATTAATGTTTGTGAAACATTTATAAACATCAACTTATATTAAGCATCAAAACACTTATTTCATTATACATCTCACATTGCCAAAAAGAATAACAAAAATTAACTAATTATATATATATTTTTAAATTATTATTATTAATCATAAAAGAATTAGAGTTTTAAGTTAATTATCAATAATTGATAAGTGCATGGTAGTTTTTTTCTTAGTAAAAGAGAGGTTGTTGGTACTAGGCCAACCCTCAATATAGACTCACTTAAGAGCGCAACAAGTTACTCTATTCGAAATCGTAAACATGTGAAGTTATGAAACCTAGGTGGGGAGGATAACAACTAGTCCGCCCAACCATCCAAACTAAACTCAATTGATAGGTGGATAGTAGTTAAGCCTATAGACATGCCTATTTTTAAATAGGGCCTTAGAATTTTAATTTAATTGTCAATAATTAATAGGTAGATGATAAGGATTTAACCCCATTTAATATTATAGAATATTCTTAGTAGTTTATACAAATCAAAAGGTAAGATATATTTCCAAATTAGTGATGCCTTTTTTGTCCTTTTAATTAAATTCAGTGTCATGTGAACAAGTGTTATACGAAATGAGTTGTAGTTTTGTTTGGGCATGTGGTATTGATAAGACATGGGCATGTGCTATGGTATTCTTTTTTACTGATATCTTGTTGGATCTTGTGAACCAACATTGTAATCGATATTTGCCCATTTTGGACTCTGTTTGATGCTCCCTTCTTGGATATAAAAATTGATAATATATTAAAGTGAAAGTGATTAAAATTAAATTAAAATTAAATTTAATTTGTTGCAATTATGATATTTGTATATATTTAAGGCTCGAGGGTTAATTCAATTGGTCGAGTACACCTTTGCTATTGAGAAATCACAAGTTCAATTCTTTCGATGCTCTTGAAGTTAGGCTCTGTGGTTGAGTTGACATGAAGTGATCATTCCAAATAAATCTCCTTGATACAAATATTCTATATAATAATCAACCATTTATAAAAACCATAAATCATATAAATAAAAGATAAAACAAATAAAATAAAAAATAAATATATATTTAATAGTGTAATAATAAAATATATTAATAATTTAAAACTTAATAAGACTCAGAAATTTGAGAAAATTTCTACCTCGAAAGTATTTACTTTATAACCTTATTACAAGCAGATTAATTTCATTGGAAATTTAAATTTCAGCGATAGGAATGGAAAAACCTACCTTCTCACCCTAAGAGGAGCCTAAAAATTTGCATTAGATTAACCAACACGAAAAGTATCGCCTCCGCTCAAGGAAGAAGCGTTTTCGACCAACACGAGGGAACTGTTGTCATTGGTTGTTTCCACTCGCCCGTTACTGCTAAATTTTCGATTGATTTGTCGGTCTTTTGGAGTGAAAAGCTACCATGTTCCGCTATTTAATCCGTAGAAACACAGGAATTTGGTTATTGGGAGCTATTTTCGAGGCCAGCAATGGATGTCATGCGGCGGACATTGGCCTAAATAGATGGTAAGGGATGCTAAATCCAGTTGGCATACTTGTTATGTTATGTATATATGAAGCTGCGAGACATTTTTCATTTAAGGCACCTGCATTTCCTTTTTCATTTGAGAAGCTCGAAAAGATCTCATGTATACCAAGATGATTAGTGGTTGATGGTTTTGTGAAATGATCGGTTAATGGAATGTGGGCTCACAGAATCACCCATTTTACATATTGAGGTGCCCCAAATGCCTTAACAGTAATTACCCTTGATTTTTACTGTTCTTTTTCTTTTAGTGGTTGTTGATGGCTTTATGAAATGTTCGGTTGATGGAATGTGGGCTCACAGAATCGCTCATTTCAGATATTGAGGTGCCTCAAATGCCTTAACAGTAATTACTGTTGATCTTTACTGTTCTTTTTGTTTCGTGAAGTCCAAAATATATATTCTTCAACCTACATTTGAATTTCTGCTTTATTACAGTTTTTATAAAATCTCAATACATTTCTCTCTTAGTCCATTTCGATATTTAGCTGGGTGGGCGGAGCTTAGAATTTCTCACGAACTCATATCCTTGAAAAACACACTTATTCACATATTTTTTGAGCTAAGGTATTCACAGAATATCGGTGAATTAATTTCAGACACAGAGCTTTTTTTTGGGGTGGGTTTTTATTTTAAGCGGCGTCGTTATCCCCTGTTATCGAAATTTAAAATCTCTACATTAGCCCAATTGCAGTGAAGGAAGTTTCACGCATTACCAAGGTTCCATTCCCACAGTCTTTTCTTTATATGTATATATGCATTTTCTGGTATTATCAGGTAGAAGGCTTTTTCTTTTTCATATGGGATTTTATTTAAACCATTGCCCATTACACCTTATCATCAATATAAAGAAAAAAATTGACCTTAGGCCAACGGCAGGAATGGCAAGTTTCACATCGAGGTTCCATTACCACAGGCTTTAATATATGTGCATTTTCTGATAGTACGAGGAAGAAAGCTTATTTTTATTTCCTGTATGTTTTTGTTTCTCTGGTCGCCATTATTCTCTGTTATTAGTGGTGGGGATCTTAGAGTCTCACAGGATTGATCAAGCTTGCATTTCCACAAGCTTTTAATATCTGTGTCTATTTGATGTTATCAATGGTGGGGAACTTAGAGTTTCACAAGAATGCAAACTCAACTTTTTAATATCTGTGTATATTTTGATGTTACGGGGGAGTAAGGTTTTTAGCTTTTTTAGTATTTTATTTGTTTATTTTTTTTATAAGAAGAATTTACAACTAGGTGGGTCTTTTACTAGTGTGACATGGGGTTGATTCTTACTTAGGTCAGGTGGTGGCATTCTTACTTAGGTCAGGTGGGTGGCATACACATTGGTTTCAACCAATTACCGCAGAAAGAGAGTTTCAACCAGTTACCATTACAGAAAGAGAGTATCTTTACAGTTCACCATTCACTGGCTATTTTACACCCTATGAGGGTTGTGTTTTTTTATTTAATTGATGGCTTATTATTAATTTTTCTTTTGGAATAATTTTTCGTAAAATTTCCATTTGTGAAGAAAGTAAAATTTATGCTGCATATGCATTTGCACTCTAAGACCATCCAACTGATTGGTCCTTCAAACTAATATCTCCAAAAGACCATAAAAGATCTCCTTGCTAGACTCTGAACTGTTCTAAAAGCTCATACATCTACATAAAAGACAGTTACCGGTCGCTCATTATGCCCTGTTATCAAATTTTAAAATTTAAACTTACCTCAATTCAGGGAAGGGCTTTAAGGCTGGCGTGGGAACACCTGGACGCAGGGACTGAAAGATATTGCACTTGAGGATGAGATTCCAGGTGCACATAATGAAGAGGTGCCAAGTGTACATATTATGAACCCAAGCCATTCTCACGTTCTTTTTAAAACCTTCCATGGAGTTATTGGCCAAGGTTTTTTCCCACAGGCTTTACTTGACACCTTAAAGGTAGCCATAGAGTTTGAACTCATTTCACTGGGTAATGAATATGGTGCATTTATATTACAGATCTTATCTCCTTATAAACCCTGGACCCTGCCAATTTAAAGGAGTTAAGTGGGTCATTGTCCAGTGGCTAATTGTTGGTTCTGACCTGGGGGAGATCAAGGTTCAAATCAGAAAAAACCAGTGGTTCTTGAAATTGTCTATTCACACCTTCTTCGGATTAAATGTGTTTGCAGTGGTAAAATACAAAAATCTACATTGATAAATTTATCAAATGCTTTTCTTTCAGCACAAGTCGATATATTTTTAAGTCGGCAGTATCTGCACTTTTTATGCTTGGTGTGCCTATAGGAGGAGGGTTTGCACTGGTAAAATACAAAAATATTCCTTGATAAATTTATCGAATGCTTTTATTTTTTCAGCACAAGTCGATATATTTTTTAAGTCGGCAGTATCTGCAGTATATATGTTTTGTGTGGCTATAGGATTTATGTTTCTTTGTTCCAGACGGCAGTTTCGATCCTCAGCTTATGCAATGTAGTTCTATCTTTATCAATGTTTTGTTATGTAGTTCTATCTTTATCAACATTTTGTTATGTAGTTTTACTTTATCAATATTTTGTTTAGCTCAATAGATTTTCTTTGAGAATGTCACTGGAGCTCAGTTTTCTATTTTAATAGAAAAGGACTTTGTTATGCTAGTTTCTAAATAGTTTAAAAAATTATATTTGTGTTTCAGATCACTACTTGATATATTAGTATAGATTTATGTTAATTCTGGAGCTATTAAGCATCGAGAAAGTTAAAAAGAAATTAGGATGCAAACTCGTGGAGCTTAAAATTATCTGAATTAAGTTGGAAGCATGTGTCATTTAATATTATTTTACATATATACAGCCATTGCAGTTTTTTTTAGTATTTTTATTTATAAGTGTATATGTTACCTATCTCATTCATATTAGGTTGTTGTCTTTTGTTTTTTGAAAGTAGTCAATTGGGTTGACTTGTGCCATATGTTACATCAGCAATAAGCACAGACATTACACATCTCACTTTTCAGTCATACTGAACTGTATAAGTTATAACACACCTTGCTTCTCTCAGTACAACAAGTGTATGAATATTTCATGTCAATTGTGAGGGGGTAAGCAAGCTTTTATTTGTCAAAACATTAACATATATTAATAATATTTTGTTTCTGGTAATGATAATCCCTTATTTAGAAGACAAAAACGGTTCCTCCTAGACTGTTCAGCGTACGAGTCCATTGAAATATAAAAAGGAAAATATTTGCTATTATATTTTTTCCAAGAAAACCAGAATGATTTAGGAAATTGATATATGAGATATTCAGACCCAGAAATGTTATCTGAAAGGCCCAACATCCTTGATCAAATATCTGATTAAATTCCGAGTCAAAACTTTATTTTCGATTATGATTCTAGAAGTAGAGGTCCTGAAGACCGGGGTGGGTCTCAAATTACATTAAAAATAAACATCAACAAAGTTACTGGATTCGTCACCTGGTTGATGATCTAGGATGCGGTCTGGATTAGATCCAGAGATTCATAGATTCACACTGGATTCTGCAGGATACGGCATCTTTTGTTGCTGGGTATATTTCCTGCTGCTGGATCCATTTTTACTGTAAAACATCTTCACGATACATTAATGGCATCTTCATGATACATTAACGGCAGCAGAAACATCTGCAGGATCTGTTTACGGCAAGGATGTTCTCCATGCAAGAGACCTAAGCCTGTAAAACAAAATAACAGTGTTCCACCAAGTTTATGAGACGTGTAAGTGGGGAATTGCATCCAGGGGAAATGTGGAAGCACCCTCCAAATTTGGAACGTCACAGGGGATGTCGTCGTCTTTGGCATATGAGACCCTACACAAAGTACTAAAAACTTAAAAATAAAATATATGAAAAGTTGAAAATTGAAACATAAATCATTGAAATCTTATATGTAACTATATGTTAATACATACATATCATAAATTTAACATAACATATTGTAAATGATACATGTAATGATGTGACATATCATAATAATCATGATTTCGAAATCGGTTATCACTGTTGTATTTCTTATTAACATAACATAATAATCACGATTCAGAAATCACTTATCACCATTGCATTTCTAGCTACTGATGTAAGAACAAATCAGATGACAAACGAACCACTACTCAAGGCCGTGACCCACATCTCTGCATCTAGCTACTGAACAAAGGAATAAGGACCATGGGAAGGCCACTATCTGAATCACAATCATTTGCATTCTCAAGGATACTGAATGGCATACCAACCAATCTGATTTGTGCCTCATAGGTCCATCTAACCATGCATTAGGTTTACACTCTTATTTTTTGTCCTTTGGTCCTGAAAATATTGAACTTTTGACAAAAGGGAGTGTCTCTAATGCGTCCTCTTGGAGTACCCATGTCCCTGGAGCATGCCCTCATGCAACAGTGCAAAATATGAAGAGCATCCATCAAATACCATGAAATCTGAAGCATATCACAAGTATTGAAAAATGCCATGAGTCAGATTTTAGACCATTAAAAAAAAAAGTTTTTTTGGCTTCCCTTTGCCGACATTTATAAAACTCTGGAATCTTGTATATTTTCCCATTCAAGAATCACAGAAAAGGTCCATTTTATGCCCAAATATTTCATAAGCAAGGCAGCCTTATCCTCGAGAGAAATTTCTTGCTAGCATAGCCAATTATTTGTTCGGGGAAGAATACCAGGACTGCACTGAACACTCCATAGAGCTGCACTGAACACTCCATAGAGATCTTGATAATTAGCTCTGAAAGCTAAACCAAACTAATGAAATACTGAGATAATGGGGAAACCAAGAAAACGAAACCATGAGGTATTTCATGGCTGGAAATAATGTTCCATTGGACGATGAGAATTTGGGGGGTTAATAGACTTTGCAGTTTTCCAGATATTAAGCTTAGTTTTTGTAATTATTACATTTTAATTTTATGATTACGAAACATGAATTATTATATATTAATACTTTAATATTAGATTATCTTATATTAACATGATTGATGAAACACTGAATTTAAAATATCAATTTGTATTGTTTGAATGTTGTAATATTTCATTTTGGATTTGTTCGTAAATGTTTAGAATGTAGATTATGACTCTGTGATGTTTCTTTTTGGCACCAAGATTTTTAAAAATGAAGATTCTTATTCAGTTCTTGAAATTTTTGGAGTTTTCTAATTCGACACATACAGAGACATATATATTTCTAAGAAAAACATACACAGACATATATATTTCTAAGAAAAACATAAATCAGGGAAGTCCATTGGGAATTTTTCCTCATTTTATGGATGGAACGGAACCCCTATGGTACACCAGATTCTCTAGTTCTCAAGGCCAATACAACATTTTACTCATTAAGAACTCAGACATGTCACTTGAAGAAATTGATCCTGGTTAAGGAGGATAACACTCCTTTTCTCAACCACTTGTGTTAGATCCAATTCACATATATATATATGGAATTGGTTGAGGATCAACTTGGACTTAGGTTGACCGTTGACTCAGATTTCAATGACTTGGTTCACTAAAAAATACATAAAATATTTAAACTTTAATGAAAAATTATATATTAAAGATTCAAACCATGATTTCAAATGAGTTATTGAAATTTTGAAAAAGAGCATTTTGAATAAATGCACAAGAACATTTATATTAGGACCTTCATCTTTAGTATCACCCTTTTCCTTTTGTTTAGCTTTTGCCTTTAGCTCAATTCTTCGGGAACATTAGTCAACACCACCCTATTTTGATGAAACTGCCTAATCCAAGTCTGATATTGGTAGAAAAAGGTTAACATAATTAATGATTTTGGTTTGAGTGAAGGGTACATTTTTTCTAAAGCCATGATAGAAAAATTCAACATTCAACGCTACCAACATCAAGGTACATAAAAGGTTTGGTGCGCTTAATTAAATGCCAATCATATACTCTCATACGTGATAGAATCCAATGAAAATGTTGCAATCTTACCAATCTTGAAATCCTGAAAACGGTTAAGTATACTGTATTTTGAACCAGATATGAAATTCTTAATGTCTAGTAAGGCCTTTTTAAATATTTTTTAATTAAATAAATGGAAAGAAGTGAATTTTGCTTCGTGATTCAACCACAGTGGATTTCAGTAGCTACTCGACCAAGTAGGTTCAAACTCCGCCCACTAGGGCTGGTTTGATACTGAACCCGTTGAATCAGAATTTGACTTGGGCAATTCGGTACCAAACTGACCGTCTAAACCAATCCATTGGCCAAGTCAATATGGGTGTGGCCAACTTGGCGGAGTTGACCAAGTTCGTGTCAATTTTGTCGGAGTTTGAAAGCACCTTATATAAAAATGGTATATTATTGCACCTGCATATCTTAAATTTGGTATAATTTCCGCACTTGCACCTGATCCTTCCTGTGATTCAAATACACTTCCACGAATTTTGTAGCCTTGAACATAAACTTATTCATCGGTTCCTTCCATTCTTGTTTTCCCTTCACCATTTCTGCATTTTCTTCTTCATGTAATGTATGTTCTAGCTTTTCCAACTTATGACATTGTATTTCAGATTTTGCACATTGGAAAAAAATATGCATGTTAAAGTATATTTTGCATAGTTTCTGTACTTCTTTAGGTGTCTTATTTTTTTATTTTATAAATTTTGTCTATACCGAGGGTTGCGTAGTGTGTAAACGTTTTAAATGTACTTTCTGGCAGCATGCTACTATGCACTTATACTTAGCGGTCCCTCACTGGATTTTATAATTTCAATAAAATACAGTCCAGGAAGGCAAATTCAATTGTTGACTTGATTCTAGGTGGATCAAGTATTTGCAAGAGTTGAATAGAGGCTTGTAAGTAAATCACATGCTGATTTTTGGTCTTTCGAAATTTGGTGATCATTTTATTGTTGTCATTGTAGGCGGCGGTTAAGCTCTACCTTATGCCTCCTTAGAATCTGGGTGGCTTAAAGTTGATGCGTTGCTGGTTAAGTTAGGATGGTTTGGGAATCGCAAAATTGCAAAATTTTTCCGAAGGAGCAGAATATTCAAGTAAGTGTCAATTTCGAAATATTGATAACATTTCTAAGTGACAGCAAATGGTTTTGTGAACGGTAATTGCGTAAACTTTTTATGAGGAAAAGAAGGGCAAGGAATGTATACCTTCCAGTTGAGCAATTGAATTCACGGGGTATCCATATGGATTTCTAGAAAATGATTGAAGTTCTTAAACAATTTAGCTATACCTTTTATTCATTACCAGTTGAACCAATGAATTCCGAGCATCTGATGTGTAAACTCTGTCAATCTGATTGATTTCTGAAAAAAATGTGGTTACAGTTCCTGATGAATTACTAACTTGGTACATATAACATTGCTGTCTTGACACGGATTTCTATATGTTATCAAACTTCTGCGAATGCACTGTGATGCAATGTTATCTGTCTGAAGGGCACTCTTAAATGCATGGCTGCAAGTAACTGATTCAATGTGAGAGTGCTCAACATAAATCCCTACCTGACAGGCAATAACAAGACTGGATAATCACCTTGATAGGCTGCCTGAAACACTGGCAAGTGTGACTTTATTCTGTGCGTTTTGCATACCAGAAATCATAGGCAAAGGAATAATAGTCCCCTATCAAAAGTGCATCCATGAATGATATGTTAATCATGGAAACCTGTGAGCAATGGTGATCTCGTAAGCTTTCATGTTGGATTCCAGTGTTTTATTTATTTATATTAATTATGATAACTGATGCAGTTGTTCTTTGACAGGAGATTCTTTTATTCATGTTAATACCGTTGTTAGTTTGCATTGCAGGGAGGATCTAGTTTGCCTCAGTTGTTGTCTACTTTTCGCAGTTCCACAGGCGCAAGAAGTTGTTTTGCTTCTGCAGGACTGATGCATGAGTCATTAGGTGTCGCGACGACTGCTACTACTACAAAAACGGCAGTTGCTGAAACTGTTGTGCATTTTGTCGAACACAAGGTTCAAAAAGGAGACTGGTTATATGAGATCAGCCGCCACCATAATGTTGATTTCAGGTTGGTTATTTTCCTTAGGTTCATTCATATTACAGACTTTGGCCTAATGTTTTCCACTTTCTCAAGGATTGGAGTATGAAGATTTAAGATATTGTTGAGGTCTAGGGGTGAGGATGATAGAATATACCTGGAAGTAAGCAAAAGGAAATCGTAAAAAAAATATGAAAACATCTCTTGTAAGATATGTTGTCACTGTTGTTGGTTTTCAGTTTTGGAGGTTTACTTTAACGGGCTATTCCTGCTGCAGGACAATACTGGAGGCTAATCCCACTCTGACAAACCCAGATAATCTTAGAGTGGGGAGTGTAATCAAGATACCTCAGGTGACCTCTGAAATTCAGGGCATGTCTTCTGCAAGATATCAACCAGATATGGAAGGTTCATCGTTTACCAAACCAGCTACCTCAGTTGCTACATGGCCAGAGACTGCTACATTGAGCAAGATATTTTTCTAGCAGATCTAGTTCTCTTCAAAGGCAGAAAGCATAGGGTCGTAGAAGGTGATTGTCTAGAGGGCATAGCTGAGAAGTATGGTACATCTGTTTCTGCTATAAAAAATCTGAACAACTTGGATGATGATGTCATACATATAGACAGGTTGGTCACATATGTACAGTAATAGTTTGGAAATACAGTATCATAGGTTCTTCATAGATCAACTTCGATATTGGAGTTGTGTTTTGGTGCTGTTACTTTTAAGAAGAGTTTGTCTAGTTGGAAGATTAAGTGCTTTTAAGGGATGATTTTAAAGGGAACAATAATTATCCGGTTTGTATTGATGCAGTATACTGAACATAGATAATGGAGGTCTGCACAAAAAGCATCAATCCTTGTTTGGGGAGAAAGCATCTATCCATGAACGAAATACAATTCTTGAGCATGCTCTTGGGGACATGCCTCAAATAGCTCAGGCATCCTCTTTAGCAAACCCATTATTTTATTTATATCCACTTCTCCAAAAAGGCAAAGGTGCTAAGTCTCCAGCTCCAAAATTGATTACAATCAAAGTTAAATATGGTGACACATTAGCACAGATATCTTGCGAGCATGGGTATGTTATACATCTCAATGTATCTTGAATGCCTCGAATAACTCATGACTGCTAAGTTAAATGCAAATGCTAATGTCATACCATCATTCTATTGGCACGTAGCCTGATGTAATTTACTTTGTCTATGGTTGTAGGATAATTATAATATCTATAAAATTTAATTTTTTTTGTGGGGTAAACACCCACGTGGGATTTGAACCTTGAATTTCACAATTTACATAATACGTCATAACACGGCAATTGCCAATTGAGCTGCCCCCTGTGGGCTTATAAAATTTAATGATGTTCTAAAAGGGAAATCCGAAATTACAAAACACTCGAGGTGTGATTAATCCTGATTCCTAACTTATTTTTTGAGATTATGAGTAGATGATTTTCTTCATTCACTGTCATCTCTCTGAGTAGAGTCTCATCTATGTTATTTATATTAGTGCAGAAATACAAGCAAGATAATGGGCATACTATGCATCCACCGTAGGTTTGAAGTGGGATAAATCTTTCCAATTTTTATACATGGAAAATTTAGAAAGCATGATATTGGAAGAATTTTGATAGGTTAGCTTCCCCTTGTGTATAGTCTATGTTTTGAGCTTATAAATTGCTCTACTTGAAGGAAGGTTACAGAATGTTTTTGTTGTTAATAGTGGGTACTAGCCTCTAGGTTATATTCAGGTTTGTTATAAAGTCAATTGCATTAAGCTGGAAAAATGTCAAAGAAAATAAGGATAACGGATAAATAACAACAGGAAAAGGTTTGAGGAGATATCAGGATAAACTTCATGAGAGATTGCTTTTGGAAACTTTTGTACTATAAATATATGGCTTCTGCGATGGAGCAGAATTAATAAGACTTGGCATTTTATCTTCTTTTAGGTAATCTTTCCAATTTTTTTTTAATGGGGGAGTGGGGGGGGTACCCTTTGTTAATGAAGTGGGCCTACTTGTTACTTAGATGCCATGACCAACGGATATCTATTCTGCTGTATTCTCTCTTGTTTTTCTGTGCTTTTCTTATGTGTAAAATTTTTTATTGTAAAGGATGATATGGTATGAATGTGATTCCATCATCTATAACAGCAATGGAATATTAGAGTTATTGCTAAGATGTGCTCATTTCAATACTTTATAGAGTTAAATTATCATATTGAAAAGTTGAGTCTTTCCTTTTTATGATATCGTTGGTTGGTATTTGCAATGATGCAGTATATTAATTTTCTGTTTTGTATTGTTTTGCATCTGCAGCTTAAGTATTCGTGAACTTCAACAACTTAACAACTTAAAGGACGATGTCATAATTGAGGGTGACGTCCTTGCTATATCTGCTGGTAAGCATTAGAGTTAAAGATAATTGTTATAACTTGTTATTTTTTTTGATGAAATCCACATCCCGGGGAATCCACTGGGCAATTCCTCTCATTCCAAGGATGGCACCCAGGTTAACCAGTCAGTTGCAGTTTGGCAACGTAACCTGGCAGGGACATTGGGTGAGGCTCACAATTTTCACAGAGGCCGCCATCCCAGGGATTTGACTCCACAACCTTCTGCTTGTAATTCTCAGCATTATATCACTCGAGCTAATTGCTGCGATAATTGAAGATTATTATTTTAATTTTAGATTGCTTTCATTTTTTAATTTAAATTTTCACATATTAATGAAGTTGAATTTCTAAGCATTTGTTTTATCACTTGGAAATCTGCCCTTTCCTAGTGACTTTTTCCTATTAAATCGAGTATTCATACGATTTCTTTTTTATTATTATCTCATTCTGTGAAAAAAATTGTAATTTTACTTATATATAAAGGAATTTACAATCTGTAGTTGCTGAAGGGCATTCTTCAAAACTCTTGCAACACATAAGAGATATTGCTCACCAGAAAACAGCTATAGAAACTTATCTAATAATACTGTTCAAAACCTACTAAGAAGCCTCGGGATTCATCTGCAGACCCCATCAAACCTATAGACATTGATTCATAACTGTTAGACGCCTAATCCATTTATGGTGAAGAATATGAACCGGCATTAGGAGTCCAAGAGACATTGGAATGTGAATCCAATGATCATAAAAATGTATTTAAATGTGTATCATATGAATAAAATCACAATCCACACTTATCTTTCCTCCTGCTGCACAAGTTAACAATGGTATCAGAGCCTATCAGCTCTACTCCTGTCAACTCTGCTATGGCCCATTCTACGCCCATTTCCTTCGCTCAACACGATGGAGTTTCTGTATGTGCCTTGCTGTACATTCTATGCACAATTTTTTTTTTGTCTAGGTGTTGCTATGCCATTTTATGCAGATCTAAAGCCCCAGTCATTTCAACTGCAGCCCATTATGCACCCATCGTCTGCAGATCCATTGACCTTCTTCTTTGGGACTTATTTGTCCCCTTGGAATTGTTGTTCTTCTCCTTTTGTTTTTGCACATTGAAGGCCTTTTCTCATCTTATCGTGGTGGTCTTACTCGCGACAGCTTCTTATGTTTGTGGTGAGGACCATTTTTTTTCGTGGTGTGAGGAAATTTGCGAGTGGTATTCACGGTTCGGGTCTTTGGCGAGCATTTGCTAGCTTGAAGTGAATTCCACCCTGGGTTCTGGGGTCATGGCATAAATGATTGTAGGCTTAAATTCCCCTCACGAAATTTGTTACCGGCCATAGCTCCTTGTATCGATTTTGTTCGACTCATAATCTTGAAGAACAATTTCAAGCATTTCTGCTTCCTATTCATTCGATCTACGTTTTGTTTGACAACTTGATCTAGTGTGGCCTAGATTTCCACCTCTTCGTAGGATTGTAGGATGTGAACGAGCTTCAAGGCCATCACATACAGGTGCGTCTCCTTGCAGAGGTTGAACAACACCTCTGCTTGGCCAATTTGCTCGTTGTCGATGCTCTTGAATGTTGTCAATTTTGATGTGAACAAGATGATCATTTGCACCTACACAGTCATAGTGTGAAATTCCATTCCACCATACATTATCAATTGTAAGCACACATTTTGTAATTGGCCATTGGTCCTTCTGCTGGGCTTGGACAACAAATGAACACGCAGGTAGCAGTTTTTCTTCATGGACAACTTCCAACAATTTTCAACTCCAGATGCTCATCTTGAAGGGGTTTGACCTACTTGGCCAGAGACGACATTTCATGGACAGTTTATTATTTATGTGTAGTTTATGAATCAAAAAGTTCCATAAATAAATGGAGGTGAAGTTTCTTCAATATGGTTAAATGAAGAAAACATGCCTTAAATCCATTGGTTTCTGTTAATTTTCTAACCCTAACAAGTTGACAATTTATTACCTAGTAGATTTCATTGCAGTAAAATATTTATTGTGCAGATCTATTGACTAAAAGCACATCTAATATTTTAACACATAAATAAAATAATTAGTGGTGCAAATTGAATCACACGAATCTCACACATGCACACAAAGATTTTCTTCCCTTCAATTCAGTTCCTTGTTCAACTAACTTCAGAACTTACAAGGGCTCTCTTCCTGGGATAATGGCCCACGGAGGAAAAATACATACAACAATGAATTAGGAATTTGATCTAGTTGATCACACCCTTGGTCTGTATTTCAATCTACTGGTTAATCTGAAATTTGAATCCTTCCCTTGCTGCCCCTCTCACTCTTCTTTGAACCCTGCACACTTGAATGGAAGTCCTTATACACCCAATCATTGAGATCTCACTCTCACCATGTATTGTGCTCAAGATTGTGTCTTCTCCCTTATCCTAGCCTTCCTTTTATCAATTTGAGTTATTGATCGAATCCACAACTTTAATCTCCAAAGTGATTGATTGTTGGGATTAGATCTCAATATCACTTGAGTTTAGCATTTGAGATTCATCTAATTGACTAATGCAAATAACCTTTGTAGTTTTATTAGATTAACTTGTTTAAAATACTAGGAGGAGAGGTGAATCAGTATTTCACTTTTCCTTACAATTCAGTATCATAAAGCATTAACTAATAACATCACATCAAGGAACACAATACACACACACACACACACATATATATAAGCAATTTATTTATTTCTTGAAGGAAGCTACAACTTCTGATTTACCAGCTACAACAAGGTGTAATGTCCCCATTTGCTTAGGAGTCATAAGGAGGGGGATCTGCTAGCCTAATAAGGTTCGTGTATGCTAGAACAAGAAACATTAATTAAGGGAACATGATTCGCCTAGGAGAAAACATTAAAAATTCTAAAGTGGTGAAAAAGGGACATGGGTCCTAGACTCCCAGGCTTACAAAAAATCACTTTTAAAATATAAAGTGAGAAAACCCACTAAAGTGACTTTATTAAAATAAAGGGTAAAATGGTGGCAAAAGTGACAAATGAATTATAAAAGAGGGAAAATGAGGAGTCTCTCCTCATTCTTGCTTTTGCCCATTTGAGAAAAAGAATTTGGAGAGCTCTTGAGTCTTGAGGAAGAGTCTAGGGTTTTGGAAATCCTCATTGCTAGTTGCTAGTTTCGGTGTTGAAACCATACATTCTGGCTAGTTTGAAAGTGAGATCACTAAGATTTTGCTATTGTTCTTCAAAATAGAAAATATTGTAGAATTGGAGTAACAGTTCAAGGTGTTATCAATTGATTTTCAGCTCTGATTTTATGTTTTTCATAAATCTTCTTTTAGGTGGAGTTGCCAAGCCAAATCTGGGTTGAGTTGTTGAGGAAAGGGGTCGAGTTTCCCTTGCTAAAGTGACTGAGCTTCTCTTTGCTAAAGAACGAGCTTGTTGACTAGGAGATTGAGTTTCCCTATTGTTGGAAAAGACTGAAACTGTATCCAAAAAAGGTTGAGTTACATTTATCCTCACGACCGAGTTGACTATCATTAGAAGCCTCTGTGTGGACTGTGGTTGTTGTGGCTGATAGTAGATGAGTTCTGTGTTGGAGGTCATAGTTTTTATGACCAAATAAAGTCGAGTTTAGTATTGGGTTGTTGAATCTACAAGGGGGTCGAGTTTCATAGTTATCTGTGGGTCGTGGGGCCTCTTTTTGAGCTGTTCCATACACCTGTTTGTTGGTTGGGTATTTCTTGCAACCTTATCTCATTTTCAATGGGTCGGCCTTGGAGGATGAGTTCTTCACTATTATGGCTAGAACAAGTTGCCCTGTGAGTTGAGGCATTTTTTGAGTTTATATATATCAAATTTGAAGTTCATTGCTACAACTATTTTGACAAAGGAGCTTGTTAGAAAATGTAAAGTGGCAACTTGTTATAACTTATTTCCTTTATCCTTGATACTTGCTTGTGAATCTTTAGTTATCTTCTTTTGTTATATCATTTCATCAAACAATATCAAGAAACAATAACAACAAAAGAGGACACAGATGTAGGCTCTTAGCTAGGGCAAAACCCCTCCAAGGGGAAAACCCATAAACTCTTCCCTTGTTTGAATCTGCTTCAAATGAGATACAGTGACCCAATCCCTAGACCAAGTCCTTCTCCCAGTACCAATTTGGCCCTTCCTCTAAACCTTTTTGCTTCTTCCTTGCAATTTCGACCTGCCAACAACCGGCTAGCTACTTGACCCAACAACTTTGTTCCAACAACTGCTACAGAAACCCTGATCTATCTTCCTTTTGAGACCTTCCTGGAGCAAAGAAACTCTCCCCAAGGTCAACAAGGTCAAGACAAGGATTTTGCTCTTTTCGACAACTTGATCCTGCAGTTTTGATCCCTAGCAACTACTGTGCTCCCCAACAATTTAACCTGTAACTTCGACCTCTTTCGGGCTGCAAAAACCCTAGCTTGTTCGCATGTGTGAGAGAGATAGAGCCCAGAAAAAACAAATTTCATCCTTCCAACTCCTCTTAGAACTTCGTTCTCCTTCTTCTGCGTCTCCCAGCTATAGATCAAACTCCTTTTTGTAGATTTAACTTGTATGAATGTGTGTCTCCAAATGAAGTCAAACTCCTTTATATATAGCTTTCGCAAGGGGTTGAATTCCCTCCTTTAGGCTGACTTGAGGATCCCATGGTTGACTTGTACTCTTGGAGATTCCAAGACTTTCTAGACTCAAATAATAGTTTTTACAATTACAAATTGTGCAGAAGGGTCTTATAAACATGATGTTGACTCCTTTGACTCATGACAATAAATCCTAAAACCTAACAAACCCTAGAAGCATGAAGAACATGCTTTTACCTAAAAAACCATCAATAATGAGCATGAAACCCATGCTTTAATAATAATACTTTTCTTTTTCTTTCTCTTGTTTGTTACATAAGATACATATTGAAATGAATACAACAATTATGAAGACCTAAACTAGTTACATTTCTCAACACTCCCTCTTAACTCGGGAGGTATTCATAATTGTACAACCAACACAACATCACATCTCAAACTGAAGAGTTCCCAAGAAGAGTCGGATTGATAAGCCATACTATAAGCATCATCATTATGACCAACATTGTCCCTGAGTCCTAATTGGACAAGCTCTTCTTTATTCAAGAGCATTACACTAGGAGGTTTTATGTGTGATACTGCACTACCTCTTTAAGTTACATACCCCATCCGGATGTCCACAAGGTATGTCCTTTTAGGACTATTCTTATCTTAGATCTCCATACTCGAGTCCTCAAAGAATATTGGTCCTCTTCTCTTGGATTCCTGTCCCATCCTCAAAGAGTGTCGATCCCTTTTCTTATATCCTCAAGGAAACCACAAATGCTTATCTAATCCTCCGTCATTCTCTCTTCATCACCTGAAGAGGAGAATGCACATGTCATATCAAATATCACTCCCTCTCAAACCATACAGTATATCCCTATTCTCCCTTAATCTTGAGAATATATCTCTGCTTCTATTTATGGAGACTCCTTTTGCTCCCTCTCAAAACCAGAGCAGATTCTAGGCTTCCTTTCAATTTGGGAAGTCAACACCACAAGCCTTGCTACTTGTCTTCATAAGAGTACTAGCTACTAGTTCTCCATACATGGCTCCCTCTTTCCTTCGCATCTCTTGCATCGAGCTTGCTTCATTTTGAGGTATCACAGAGCCATCTCCACTCTTCGTCCTTGTGACATGATCCGGGTCATCTTTCTTACTCATCACTTTCTTCTTCAACATGAAGGCATTGCATTGAGCCTTCCCAGTCTTCAATCTGATCATGGCTTCCTCATGAAAGTGATCTTCTTAGACCTTGAGGTTATCTTCTTACACAACTACTCGTCCCATCCCAAGATGGACCCATCTTGAATTCGTCATTGCCAGGTACTAGATATTGAGCTTCCCTCAATACTCTTCATCCATACAACTAACCTTGCCTCAACTGTCATCATCCATTCCCACAACATCTTTTTCCTAGTAGCCAAAAATAATATGTTAGCCAGATAACCAAATCATAAATGAAATAGACTTACCTCACCATGGTGACCTTCTCATTCCATCAACATCCCCATCAACCATCTCCACTTGATATTTCCTTCTTGCATCAGAGTGCCCAAGGATCGAACTTGATTACCAAGTTACAACTTTTCTTCTGGAGATTATGCTAGATGTAGATGTTAATCAATGCATATTCTAGAGAAAGCCCTAATCTTTTCATACAGTCTTAAGTAAGTCAAATTCTATCATAAATACTTGAGCATGTCTTTATAACCAACTTTATTCCACAAGATTCTCATATGAATCTTATCCAAAGTTTATATTCAACATCAACATGCATTCCTATGCTTTTATCCAATCATCTAGCTATTCATATAATTCACAAAAGGTTTGTATCCTGACGCATTGCAATTCTTCATCCCTCTTTACCAACATGTTTCCATATTATATAGAATACATACTATTCCATTCATGATGCTTTTCCCAAGGACTTTCAAATGACGGTTCTTCTTGGATCTTGGTGATCTATTTCAGCAAGATGACAATCTCTAACATGATTTTAGATAATATCTGGATGAACACTATGCAAAATGGTCTAACATTCTATCCTAGATGATCTCTACTAAGCAACATAATCATATAAATTCCAAACATGCTATCATCATATGCTTCTATCCTATGATGCTTATGCAAAACATATTATCTGAAAAAAAACATTCATAAAGAACCTAGAAGATAGTGAACCTTCTTTAGTAGTAAAGATCCTTCACTTCTTCCTTCTTTGCCTTCTTCTCAGGTTCTGCCATGGCTTCGGCTATATGAGCTTCACTCTTGTCCTTTCTCTTATTGTTTTGTTGATTTGGACAATCCCTTTTGTAATGTCTAAATTCTTGACACTCGAAGCATTGCACCATGGACATGTGTCTTTCTTCTTGGACTTACCAAACTTTCCTTTCATTTTCTTGACTTGGGCTAGAAAGGTTTGAGTTTGCTCAACAAATCCAATATCATCTTTGACTTTGATCCTAAATTCTTCCAGAATGCATTGTGCCCACAACTCATCAAGGGGAGTTGAATTTTTCTTGGAGTAAATACTTGTTGCAAAGTTGCTCCATTTTGGTGGCAATGCATTTAGCACACATATGGTCACTTCTGAATCAGTGATTGGTTCCCCTAGTTCCTTGCAAATGGTCTTTGTTGTCACAAAAAATGTCTAGGCACTGCAACAATGGCTTAGATCGGGGGCTGTCACCTTGATCCTCAATCTCTCTGTTTGAGTTGTCTCCCAATAGCAGACTAAGGGGAGTAGACCCTATGGAAATGGAATGAGGGAAAATTAGTTGGGAACCAACCAATCTAGGAGACATAGTTAAGCAACCAATACTTGTTTAGATTGCGCAAGATTTTGAAGGATTCAATTTGATTTGAGGAAAATGATACCAGTGCATTGTGGAGTCAATTATCTTACAAAGGAAATAATGACCAAGTAAAGGATGGGAAACTATTGCTAAATGATTCGACTATCGTATATGCAAATGCAAGACTTAAAGCTATGTGAAATGCAGGGACTTGGTTAATTTTAGTTAAATTCCTGTTCTAAGTTTGATCCCTTAATGTTTCTATTGACCAAGCTTATGCTTGGAAGTAAAATTTTAATGTGCAAGTACTAGCTTAGTATGCAAATGCAAAGTGAAATGATGTGATGGCGGAAGGAGGGCCTAAAATATGAGTTATTTCTGAAATATGTCGTGAGTGTTTTTTAACTTAAGGCTTAGAAAAATGATCTTAATGTGAAAACAAATACTTATACCAACAATGTAAAATATGAAGTCTGCACAAGTAATTACTTGAAAACACAATAGGAAACTAATGTAAAATGCTGGAAATAAAACACTTTATATTCAGAAATCCATTTGTATGAGGTATTCGATCAGAGATCATTAGATGCATAAGTAAAACTAAATTAGTCTTACTTGCCCGAGCATGTAAAAACAAATGTAATTCAGGAATTAAATTAAGTGTTTAAACTCAGATCAAAATTTGAAATATCAGTTCTAGTAATCTGCTCTTAAAACAAATGATAATGCCAACAATTTATTTTAAACCAGTGGTCCTATTACCATGCAAGATTCAATTTTTTTCTATGTGTAACAACAGAAACTTCAAATGACAAACTAATAACTAATAATTCAGAAAATTTCTGAGTTTAACTATTTCCAATCTAGTGATGCATTTGATCTTAAAACTCAGAAATAAATTACTGAAAAAGCAGTGAAATAATATTAAGAAATTTGTCAATTAGCATGCAAAAGTTTATGGAAATAATTCTATTTTTGAAATGTACTGCAGTAAAAGATGCAAACTAAATTTGTTGCTAAACTTTAGTTAACTGAAATTCTATGCCAGTATTAGTCTTGCTTTCAATTAGATCAATGAAATGAGGTAAGGGTTTAGAGGATGTGCACCAGTCAGCCCTTAGGGGCTTGAAGATACTTGGAGATAAGCTGCCCAAGTCATTGAAGATCTTCAAATCCAAAAGCCAACTCATTTTTGAGAAAATTATTTGTTAAGTTTTTTAGGAAAAAAGTAGTGAAAAGATTATGGTGAAGGAAGAGAGGTTGAGAGGGGAATGAAGGAGGACGAGAAGGGGAGGCCGAGAAGGAAGAGGAGGGAGACTGAGAAGGAAGGTGAGGGAGGTGGCCGAGGGGAAGATGCCTTGAGGGAGGAGGAGAACGAAGGAGCAAGGGAGTTGAGGGCTGAGGAAGATAAGGGAGGCTGAGAAGTAGGGGAGTCGTGAAGAGGGAGGTGAGGATGTCGTGAGGGAGAAGGGGAAGTCGAGAAGAGAATGGAGGCTGAGAAGAAGGAAGGAGGCCGAGAAAGAAAGGAAGGCCGAGAGGAAGGAGGGGGAGCAGGGGGCTGGAGATGGTTAGCAAAGGGCCTCAAGGCCCTAAATATTTTTCCCACGATCTTTCTGAAATTTCTCCTCAACCTGAAAATAAAATGGAGATCAGATCTTGCCCTCCAAGACCCCTCCAAGACCTAGATCTATCTCCAAAATCCACAAAAATTGCTTGTAATCTTCAGATCTGTTCCTACACAAATAAAAGATAGAAAATCCCAAAACATGTATATACAAAAATATGAAATACCCAAAACCCCAATGAATTAAAAAAATTTAAATTTACAAATCTACAATAATATTCTACAGATCTAGCAGATCTGTAGATCAAAGCCCTCTATTAGCCAGATCTAAACAATTTTGCACAAATTTATAAAGAAACTGGAAATTTTAAAGAGGCACAAGCCCAAGAACAACCCTGCAAATAAAATATTTTGTAAGATGACTTCATAAATTAAAAAAATAGGCTCTTTAGATTCTGTAATCTGAGAGTCAGTTGGTCCAACTGAGGACTTCCTCAAACGCCCAACTCCTGAATGATAACTTCTGCACACTTAGATCTGATTGTTAGATTAATAGAGATTCAAAATAACCATGAGATCATCAAAAATAGGGACACCTGCTAGTTCTATCAAATCAAAGTGAGATTTTAAAAACACAGAAATTTGTGCAAGATACACGTGCACAGATCAATCATCAAAGGCTATTATCTAACAAATGCAAATAAAAGCAGCAGAATATTAAGAGCAATATTACCACATAAATATGAAAGAGGAACACCACGGTCTGAAACCCCAAAGTCTTTGCATTTTATTGACCAGGAAAAAAGTTACAAGAGCTTTCTTAGAGCAAGTACACAATTCAATGATCTAATCCAAATAATGGAGAGAGACCTCTAATTTATAGATAAATTCTCCAACAACTAGATGGCTTGATTCTCGTCAAAACAATCTCAACCGTTGATGAAAGTTAAATGATCTTTTAATCATCACCGTTGAAATAAAGTTACTTTTTGAGGAAATTCTAATTTCACTTTTAATTTCTTTTTAATTAACCCAAAAATGATTATTTTGAGTTAATTGCCTCAAAAAATTGATTGACTTAACTGCTAAGGCTGAAGGGTCCAAAATATCTTGAAATTTTCAATATTCCCTTGGTCGAAGACCTCCAAAAATTAAAAGCTTTAAAACCCACGAATTTTAAATGTTGGAGATTTATTTTTCTTAGGACCTAAATTAATTAAATTTATGACCTTAACATTTTAATTTATTTTAGCCACAAAATTTAATTAATTGACTCATGAGGGGATTACTAATTTTTCCAACCTCCAAATACTTTAGCATTATAGCTATAATATTATTTACATAAAATATTACATTTCTAACGCATGAAGGGGGAACACCCGTTTGTTATAGACCCTCAAGATTTACGCATTTTTGCGACACAAAATATGATCTAGTAGACTAAGTGATTTGTAATAAAATAATCTAACTAAATAGTTAGAATTATTCCCAAATCACTTTTACAGAGATTCGATAAATAACACTAAGACTCATTTAAGATCCTGAAGACAAAATCCACCTTAGCTTTGGGATGAGATTGGAGGGAAAAACTTTGTTGATCATCCGTAATTAGAAACACACATGAATTGGTGAGACGAAAAACCTCCTAGGATAGAAATCATCATCAGAAAAATAAATTTACCTAGGTTGTTACATACAATTGTCTTACTAGAATCATTTACATTACAAAATGCAGAATGGGTTTACACAATTCCAGTGTACATATAGCTGATAATGATGAATCTGTGGATCATCTGAGTGCTCGGACATGATGGAAATTCTTGCACGGAAAAATGTACAGCTATGGGGTAGTTGACATGGACTGGTCAACAGTCTCTTAACTGAGAGGCTCTTATGAGGAAGGATGCCATATCCTCATCGTTTGATTTCTTTATCCTATATAACTTATTCCAAAGAGACATCTTTTGACCTGTTGCACTTACAAAGTATAAATTCACTAGCTTGTCATACATTGCTTTGGAGACTTTAGACTTGCCACAAGTGGAACAAGAGAATCCTTGATTGATTTGATTATAATCCTCTGTGCCCTTACTTCCCCCTTCTTGTACTTTTCTAGTTCTTGTGTCATTTCTTTTGCTGGTTTAGTAATTTGTCTAGTGATATATTCCATCACTTCTTGTTCTGTTAGTATCAAGTCAATCCTATTCTTTCATGCTAGATAATTTACTGCACCGACAAGCTTGTTTCTCTCCTTGTAGAAAGAACTTACATGACTTGAAGATTCAACCATTATAAGATAGTAAAGTACTTACTTGAACACCAAGATTTCTTTTGACGATGTCTCCAACCTTCTTGATGCCTTCAAGATCCTTGAGGAGACTTCCTTGAAAACAACTTCCAAGGTTGATGCCTTGTGAGATTGATGTAGTCCTTCTTCAATGTAGAAACCCTAGATCAGAGGGTCTTCCATCAACGATTCTTGGATTCCTTCAAGAGATATTCTTTCTTGTAGTCTCCTTCTTTGAGTCTTTTCCTTCTTGAGATTCTTACTTGAGAGTTTCCTCTTTCCTTCCTCGATAAGAAATTCCTTCTAGTGTCCTTTCAGCTGCCTTTCCTGCTCACCTTAGCTCTGATACCATGTTAGAAAATGTAAAGTGGCATCTTGTTATAACTTATTTTCTTTATATTTGATACTTGCTTGTGAATCTTTAGTTATCTTCTTTTGTTCTTTAGTTATATCTTTTCATCAAACAATATCAAGAAACAATAACAACAAAAGAGGACATAGATGTAGGCTCTCATTCAGGGCAAAACCCCTCCAAGGGGAAAACCCGAAAACTCTTCTCTTCTTAGAATCTGCTTCAAATGAGATACAGTGACCCAATCCCTAGACCAAGTCCTTCTCCTAGTACCAAGTTGACCCTTCCTCTAAACCTTTTTGCTTCTTGCAATTCGACCTGACCTGCCAGCAACAACCCAACTACTTGACCCAACAACTTCGTTCCAACAACTGCTATAGAAACCCTGATCTATCTTCCTTTTGAGACCTTCCTGGAGCAAAACAACTCTCCCTAAGGTCAACAAGGTCAAGACAAGGATTTTGCTCTTCCCAACAACTTGATCCTGTAATTCTGCTCCCCAACAACAACTTCACTCCCCAACAATTCAGACCTGCAATTTCGGCGTCTTTTTGGCTGTAGAAACCTTAGCTTCTTCACACGTGTGAGAGAGATAGAGCCTGGAAACAACAAATTTCGTTCTTCCAGCTTCTCTTAGAACTTCGCTCTCCTTCTACCTCTTCCAACTATAGATCAAACTTCTTTTTGTAGACCGAACTTGTGTGAGTGTGTGTCTCCAATTGAAGTTGAACTACTCTAGAGTCTACATATAGCCTTCTCAAAGGGTCAAATTCCCTCCTTTAGGATGACTTGAGGATCCCAGGGCTGATTGTACTCTTAGAGATTCCAACACTTTCTAGACTAAAAAATAATTCTTTTTACAATTACAAATTACCCGGAAGGGTCTTATAAACACGATGTTGACTTCTTTAACTCATGACAATAAATCCTAAGGCCTAACAAACCCTAGAAGCACGATGAACATGCTTTTACCTAAAATTCTATCGATAATGAGCGTGAAACCCATGCTTTAATAATAATAATTTTCTTTTCCTTTCTCTTGTTTGTTACATAGGATACATATTGAAATGAATACAACAATTATGAAGACCGAAACTAGTTACATTTCTCAATAGAGCCATTATTATTTTCATGATGGAATATTGCCTAGGTTCTTAATATTTGTTGTGTACATCTATCTTTCTATGAATCCTTGAATTAAATGTAATTTTTATTGTTGGGTCGTGACTCCTGAGTATTCCCAGGAGAGAAAAAGTTTACCTTGCTGTTGCTACATGCTTATCATTACTATGAATTAATGTAAACATTGGATTCTGTGTGGAATGTTTCTTGGGTGTATATATGCTATTGTGTAATTCTGTTTGGGGTTTAAAACATAAAAGTGCATTTATAACCATGACTCAACCGACTGTTCGATGAAATGACACATTGAAGAACACAAACAAAACTCGAAAACCTTCAGTGAAATTCTTAGATATTCCAAGGGGGTATCTTACGGAAGGGCTACAACCCATGACTATTTACTAGCCAGTACTGGAAGGAGCTACAACCCTCGGTTTACCAGCATCCACTAAAGGAGGTGACAACGTCATGAAGGAAGCTACAACTTCCTTGCCTAGCACCACCCTGCCACCCTTAACAATAAAATATAGAACAATAGTCTTGGGTTCCCATATCGGGGACAATGGCCCACTTACAACAATGATCAATTTTCTTAAACAAATTAGTATTATGTCACTTTCACTGCAACTCACTGCAACTCTTGTTCTTAAACTACTTTCACAGGCACAAACCAATGCACCATTAGTCTGCGTTATGGCCAACTTCCAACTACCTCAAACTCAAACTAGAATTACACATGCTCTTGCCTTTTACATTGACCACCATTTTCTTTTTGTATTGCAACTTGATAAACATTCACCTATCACAATGTACAAGACCAAACTTCTAAACAAAAGGCTCATACCTCAATCTTTCATATTAACTTGCAAGAGGTCTGGACATCATTGATCTAGTTGCTACTGTTTTTAAGGTTCCTTGCACATTGTCCTTGATCAGAAATTTGTCTTTAGGATTATCCTTAATTTGCTCATTAATTCTGCTTAAAGAATATGTAATGATGCAGCAAAATTTTTTCCCTAGTTTTTTATCCAGGGTTTTTCAACAAGCATATAATTGATATTCATAAATCAATGGTTGTAGTTTCTGTTTTTCTGGCTTAATGCCACCACTTCGCGAGTTGATCACTACAGGCTGAGGTCTTGCAAGCCTCGTTTTGGTGTGATTACAATGACATAATTCCTCCCATAGATCCGATAGACCTTGTTATCGACCCACACAACTCATCAAATTTGAACTTGTTCAATCGTTACCATAGACAAGAACCCTCGTGAGGCAAAATATGGACGTGTCTTGTTTGAGACTAGGGTTTCTATGTCGAAAAGAGGTTTGCGTCCCTGCAAAGGACTTCGCTTCAAGGTTTCAGAGCAATTTCGATCCAGACAAGCAATTCATGAGCTTAACCACCCTGTTTTAGAGACGATTTCTGCTGAGGAGACTTTGCTTGTCATAGTGGCATCTGCAGGTTAGGAATCACCCTCGTTTTAGTCATAGTTGAATCTTCGCTATTCTCTTCTTACAGACATCACTCCATAAAAATGACTTGTATGCTAATCAAGGTTGTCATTGATCTCAGTATGACATTATTGGGATGACAAATATTCTTGTGAATCGTGATGCATAATATGATGATGTCCTTGCTCATGATGACAAGTCCCTCTTGTTTGATAAGGATGCCATTAATGAATATGTCAAGCTATTAATGATGCCATTATGATGTCAAGCCACTAAGAAGATGTCTTGTCCTAGATGCTTGAACTAACCAAGAAGACACCATAACCTCATGTATCCTCGCTTTTGATGAAGAAGTCCTAGAAATCATGATGATGTTCTTACTCTTGATGAAGAAGCCTAGAACTCGGATGATGTGCTTACCCTTGATATTGAAGGACTATACATGAATGGCCACACTTGATGATGTCATACGTGATGGCACTTGATGAAGGTCTTGATGACATGGACAATGATTGGAGACATGACATGAAGGACTTGGAAATTACTTAATGGCAAGACATGACATGAAGGACTTGGAAATTACTTAATGGCAAGACATGACATGAAGGACTTGGAAATCTCCTAATGGAAAATTAATAAATGCTGCACTATGGTTGGTGACATATCATTACACTATTATTGGATAGATGATGTGTTAAGTTTTGTAGATGTTCTATGCTAAGAGCAATTTCACTTTCCTCACAGCAATCATACAAGTAGTTAAGCAAAATGCAGATAGAACATATAAGCAGATCTTACAGAAGACAAATCAGAAACAAGAAAAATGTGTGTGTTCGTTTCGGCGGTCAACAGGATGCTTCAACCAGCAAAGTCTCCTTTGGTCAGCCAGCCCAGATGTGTCACAAGATCCCTCCAACTAGTAGATGAGTTAACCCAAGTCAATTCTACAAAAGTCAACGCTGTCCTGAAAAGTCAACGCAGGGGCAGCAAGCTAAAAGTCAACGCAGCAGCAAAACGGTCAACCCTTTGACCTCGATTTTTGTGCCAGATAGTACGGCCTTCAAAAATCAAACTTTCCACCAATTTTCAGCTTGATTGGACCAAGCGTTGACCAAAGTCAACGCTGGTCAAACTTTCTGCGAAACCCTAGCAGCAGAAACCCTAGCAGCAGAAAATCCGTACGGTCTGTCCTCTTCGTCCTTCCCACGTGTGGCTGAAATTCGTCCTCCAGGTAGCGTACTCTCTAAGATGAGAGAGGAAGATGTGAGTTGAGTTGTCTTAAAATTCTCTCCAACTTTTCCTGTATATATATCCATCAATGAGGGTGTGTGACACATCTGTTGGGCATGTGAGCCTACATTACAAAACTGGCTGACCTTGCACATATAATTTATTAAGAATAATAAATTCACAATATAAGTTCTGCTCATCGGATTAAGACTATTTTTATATGGATTTTACACCTCTCAGTAAGAGGAATCCAACAAAAATATTAGCCTCTTAATCTGAGCATCAGAACATGGAGTTTGGACCTAGTTGTCCAAATTTAACACTCCCTCTCAACTAGGGAGAACTCCATTTATTAGTGCAATCAACATCGTGAGTCATCCCGCCGAAACTTGCTTTGCTGGCTTCTTTATTTCAGAACAGAAGTGGGTCAGTCACAAAGACATCATTCCCCGACTGACATAGTCAGTCCAGAGGTCCCAGACCTCACAAATCTTGATCCCAGATCAAGTGGTTGGACCATGCCATCCTAGATAGAGAGTACGGCAATCTCTGATGCGTCCATCAGTCTTTGCTAATAGTCTCTAGCTTTTCCACACCTCATTGGCCAAATGAGAGGTACTTCCCATGAGCCCTGAACTCAATGGGTAGGATGCATACGGGGCACAGATAAATGAGTGGCGAACCAGCTCAATAATCACAAGGGTGGGGCAAAAGCATTATGAGTGCTTATAGCTCCGAGAAGCTATCCCCAAAGCCCCCCAGAGCTCCCAGAGCTCATCGTCCAACAGGACCCACATCATAGGGTCTTTCCACGACACCAAGACTCTCACGGAAGGTTAGGAACTTGACCTTCCCCAGGGGCTTAGTGAGAATATCCGCGACCTGCTCATCAGTTCCTATATGATCGAGCCTTACGGCGCCTCGCTGTACCATATCCCGGATAAAGTGGTACCTGATATCAATATGCTTGGATCGGTCGTGGAACACAGGATTCTCAGTCATACGAATCCCACTCTGATTATCACAGAGTATTACAGTGGTATCTAGCACATGTTGGAACAGCTCACTAAAGAGCTTCCTCAACCAAACTGCTTCACAACAGGCCATACTAGCAGCAATGTATTCGGCCTCCGCGGTGCTCAAAGCCACCGACTTCTGCTTCCTGCTCATCCATGAGATCGAAGCAGAACCAAGATTGAAACAGCATCCAGATGTGCTCTTACGATCCACCACACTGCCAGCCCAATCAGCATCAGTATATCCCCAGAGTATCACACTCCCGGCAGTGTATCTCAGCCCATGGTTTATCGTGCCCCGAAGATATCTCAAAAGATTCTTGGCACCAACCCAGTGAAAATGATGAGGCTCAACCATCTGTTGACTCAAAGTATTCACTGCAAAACATATGTCCGGACGGGTGTTCACTAAGAACATCAAAGCTCCTATGAGTTGACGATACTTAGTAGGATTGGCCAAGATAGGCCCTGCAGCGCTGCCACTCAACTTCTTAAAGTTGAGTTCCATTGGTGTCGACACGGACTTACAGTCCACCATCCCAAATCTTTCCAGAAGCTTCACAATATATTTTCCTTGAGAAAGGAAAATCTCTCCAGGTCTCTGCCAGACCTCCAGGCCTAGGAAATAGTGCATCAGTCCTAGGTCTTTCATCTCGAACTCAGCAGCAAGCTCCCTCTTACATTGATGAATGAGAGGGTCATCACCTGTCAGGAAGAGGTCGTCCACATACAGCACTAGAATGAGAGGCTTTCCTTCCACAACCTTAAAGTAAAGGTTTGGATCAGCATTGCTTCGAGTGAAGCCCAGCTTCATCAAGTAACTATCCATCCTCTCATACCAAGCTCTGGGTGCTTGCTTTAACCCATAGAGGGCTTTCTTCAACCTGCAGACATAAGTGTCTCGATCTTGAACTTCAAATCCCAGAGGTTGTTCTACATACACCTCTTCCTTTATTGCACCATGCAGAAAAGCGGTCTTGACATCCATCTGATGAAGACTCCATCCTTGCGTAGCAGCAAGGGCTATGATGGATCGGATGGTGGTATATCGTGCCATAGGTGCAAATATATCGTCATAGTCAATTCCTTCCTTTTGAGAGAAACCACGGGCAACAAATCTTGCCTTAAACTTTTCAGCACTCCCATCAGGTCCATGTTTAATCTTGTAGAGCCATTTAGAGGTGACAACAGATTTGTCCTTTGGTCTCGGGACCACATCCCAGACATCATTCTTCATAATAGCCTCATATTCTTCATGCATAGCATCCTTCCAGACTTGATGCTTGATGGCTTCCTCAAAAGATCCAGGTTCAGATTGTATAATAGAACTCATGGCAGCTAGATACCCTTGGTATCTACACGGCTTCTTGCTTTCTCGGAATGTCCCCCTTGGGGCAGCATGACCCTTAGCATCTTCGAGGGTGTCCCTGAGCCATGATGGCCTCTTTCCTAGAGAAGGGGAAGGATCAATAGGGTCCATTGGCCCTTCAACATCAGGCATAGTCTCATCCTGGGGTTCTTCCAGATTTCCAGGTCTTTCTTCATGATTTTCTTCAGATCTAGGAAGATCTACTACTTTCTCCAGGGAAGCATCTTCGTCAAAAAGTGACATCATGGCTTATCTCTACTTCCCTTTGACCAGGTACATAGACTCTATATGCCTTAGAAGTCTCACTGTAGCCCACAAACATTCCTTTCTTTCCAGTAGCATCCAGCTTACTTCCCTTTTCTTTCGGCACATGAAAATAGACAGGACATCCAAAAATTCTAAAATGTGAGACATCAGGTTTCTTACCAGAGAAAACCTCTTCGGGAGTTTTGGAGTCCAAAGCGGAATGAGGGCATCAGTTTTGAATGTACACAGCAGTATTTGCAGCTTCTCCCCACAGAAACTTTGGAAGACCCTGGTCACATAGCATGGCACGGGCAGCTTCCACAATAGTCCTATTCTTGCGTTTAGCAACACCATTCTGCTCAGGAGTATATGCAGTGGTAGTCTCCCTCTTAATGCCAGCTTCTCTGCAAAAGTCTTTGAACTCGTTTGACTCATATTCAGTGCCATTGTTAGTCCTCAAAATCTTGATCTTCTTTCTGGTCATATTTTCCACCAAGGCTTTAAAGGTACGGAACCACATGAAAGCCTCATCCTTCTTCTTCAAGAAGTATATCCAGGTTTTGCGAGAGAAGTCATCAGTAAATGTCATATAGTAAGAACATCCCCCTAGGGATGTTACAGGCAACATACCGGAAAGATCAGAATGGACCAGTTGCAATATCTCAGATGTCTTTGTGACACTTGAGGGGAAAGGTCCCCTTGAATGTTTTCCTTCAGCACAGCCCTTACATACACCTTCATGATTATTTCCAAAATCAGGCATCCCTGTCACCACCTTCCTTGCTTCGGGAAGAGCCTTGTAATGAGGGTGTCCAAATCTTCGGTGCCATAGTTCGGTTTGACGGATAGTATCACAAGTCATAGCTCCCAACGGACTCCCTCCAACCTGGTAGAGTGTACCAACTCTAAAACCAATTGAGATAGCTTCCTTGAAGCTCTTCTTCCACAGGAGTACCTTTCCATCAGAGAAAGTTACATTGAATCCTTTGTCTTCCATGGCAGATACAGACACAAGGTTCTTCTTCAATTTGGGTACATAGAGTACATCTTTGTAGATGGAGGACTTGTGAAAATTGAAATATCACAGCTAGGCATAACTGTCATGAGAGTAAGTGACACTACAATAAGTGCAGAAGATCACTGTCAGAAAACTATGTCATATTGTCATGTTTCACTACAGAAGATGGGGTCTGATAATAAGCCCACTTGACCACCCTTAAGCTCTTCCATATATCCATTTTTAAGACTCCAAAGCATCTGCCTTGTAACAGCCCTTGTTGTCCCTCTCAAGGGACTATACTTGGAGCTACTTACAGCCCATTATACCAGAATTGCAAACTGTCTAATCTGGACCATAATATCTGGCAAATTCATCATTATAAAAGACAAGCACATACCTGTGATAGACGTCATATTTCTGTCCACAAATACATTTCGACCAATGCACAGACCCTGAAATTTCGGCCCTGGTTAGGGCTTTCTGTGGCTGCTACGACAGCCCTACTATACAGCCTTCAAACTTCTTTAATTACTGCGTTGATGGTCAAGGGTACTGCGGCCTTCTTCCTGCTCCTTGTTGGGCCTTTCGGCCCTCTCAAAACAGACTTTTGTCCCATTGTAAAACTCAAAATCACTCAGCGGCCTGTGCATAGAGAATAACCCTTGTCTTTATGCCCAGAACTCCTCTTTACAAGCTCGGCTAGCCTCCTTCCTTACTCGGCCAATCAGATCATAAACAAAAGACACAGAAATACTCCTCTTCGCACTTTGGCCAGAGCTCTTAAGCCTGCGGATACCTCTCCATCACTACGACTTGACTCTTCATGACTGCAGCCTCATGTCCTTATGACTGCGGCTTCCTTTACTGCCTAAACATATCCTCTACAGTACTGCGTTGTATATCTTTCCGTTACAACGTGTATATCATTGATAGCGTATATAATCCTTTATGTACAGCGACACAAAGGCATCCATTGACATCGATGATGATTGCTATAGATAGAGTTTGTCTTCACCTCAGCTCTGATACCATGTTAAGTTTTGTAGATGTTCTATGCTAAGAGCAATTTCACTTTCCTCACAGCAATCATACAAGTAGTTAAGCAAAATGCAGATAGAACATATAAGCAGATCTTACAGAAGACAAATCAGAAACAAGAAAAATGTGTGTGTTCGTTTCGGCGGTCAACAGGATGCTTCAACCAGCAAAGTCTCCTTTGGTCAGCCAGCCCAGATGTGTCACAAGATCCCTCCAACTAGTAGATGAGTCAACCCAAGTCAATTCTACAAAAGTCAACGCTGTCCTGAAAAGTCAACGCAGCAGCAAAACGGTCAACCCTTTGACCTCGATTTTTGTGCCAGATAGTACGGCCTTCAAAAATCAAACTTTCCACCAATTTTCAGCTTGATTGGACCAAGCGTTGACCAAAGTCAACGCTGGTCAAACTTTCTGCGAAACCCTAGCAGCAGAAAATCCATACGGTCTGTCCTCTTCGTCCTTCCCACGTGTGGCTGAAATTCGTCCTCCAGGTAGCGTACTCTCTAAGATGAGAGAGGAAGATGTGAGTTGAGTTGTCTTAAAATTCTCTCCAACTTTTCCTGTATATATATCCATCAATGAGGGTGTGTGACACATCTGTTGGGCATGTGAGCCTACATTACAAAACTGGCTGACCTTGCACATATAATTTATTAAGAATAATAAATTCACAATATAAGTTCTGCTCATCGGATTAAGACTATTTTTATATGGATTTTACACCTCTCAGTAAGAGGAATCCAACAAAAATATTAGCCTCTTAATCTGAGCATCAGAACATGGAGTTTGGACCTAGTTGTCCAAATTTAACATGATGCTACACTATCATGATGACATGAATGCTAAATACACTATCATGGTGACATGGGTGACTCACATACACTATAGTGAAGAACTTAAAAGCCCTAATGACCTCCTGTTGTCTTAATCACCCTCTGCACTAAAAATTTCAAAGAGCAATCACAACGATTTTTTTTGACACCTTGGAGGCATCTTTCCGCAATGAGACCTATACCGTCTTATAGAGTATATTTTTCCCTTTCTAATGACCCTTACTTACCCTCAAACTCCCGGTGGTTGAGGATATAATGAATTTTTTAAGTTAGAAAATTTTATTTGGCAGCCTAGCTGACCTAAAAGACAATCATTCAAGTCGGCCTGCTCCAAAAAGACGTGTCCCTTCATTCATGGTCGAAATCACTGTAAATACATGGTTACCGACTTCATTTCTTCTCACCAATTTGGTCAACATAACAGAGAAATTACAGAGCTCGGGTTTTTGAGGTCGAGAGGACCTTCTTTGAAGCTCAAATAACTGTATAGGCTACAGAACCTCAGATTAGGTTACAGCCACCCACAGAGCTTCAGACATGCAACCACAAAACTCGTTTTGCAGTGCAACAGTTTTGCTTGGTGTAACTCAAATTGGCGCAACATTGGCTCAGTGCCTCAGATTCCCTTTTCCTGGACTGTACTGTGCCTTGGTGTGGACAATAACAGTGGTAGCTTAACTGTGGTACAAATTAGTGATTGGTGCAGCAACCCTTATTACAGTGGCTTGGTAATCCTAGCCCGAACTGTAGAAAATCATAGTGTCTCAGATTTTACAACTTAGATTGTGGTGTCACTTTGCATTGTAGCATACCCTTGCTGTGGTGTCTCCTGTGGATCAGTTACTTGGACTATATTATTCTTGGACTGTGGAGATCTTGAGGACATTGTTGAAGTCCTGATAGAATGACGTTACGAAGAATATCTTGGGAGATAAGAATTGTTTTGGGAGACACTTTCTACAATAGAAAAAGTTGTCATTAATTAATGCAGGGTTATTGAAGACTAAGCAAGGACATTGTGTGCAGACCTATTGAAGCCATCATTGTTGAAGTTGGTTGAAGACCTATTTGGAGCACCTTTGAAGTATTATCTCTCATACATTTGAGTAGCTTATTTGAAGTGTTTTGGAGCATCCTTTGAAGAGGCTTAGAGCAAGTGTAGAGCTTAGTGTAGTTCATTGTAGACACATTGAAGATTTGTGGAGATTATTGAAGATCATGATACATCGCTGATGACATTATGAGGTGACTTGAAGAAATTGCTTGGGTATGATTAAGAGCAGTGGTGACACCTTTTTAAGAGATCAAGGTTGTCATTGGTGACGTGACGTGGGGACTGAAGTGAAGACTAAGCAAAGATTGAAAGGGCTTGTTGAAGAAGACATTGGGAGCAGTGAAGTATAACCAAATACATCTCGACGAAGTAAAGTAAGGGTTCGAGCCTCAAAAAGACAAGGTTGGTGCCTTGGAGGATAGGGTTGGAGCCCTAGAGGATCAGAGTCCTCAAGAAACTAGGTCGAAGCCTGAACCAGATATTGGGTTGGATCCCTTGAGGTTGGTGCCTCTAAGTTGATAAGGTTGGAGCCTTGGAAGTCGAAGTCGGTGCTTGGCACAATACATGTTGGAGCCTGGGAGATTGAAGATCAGTGTCTTCATATAAGGTTGGAGCCCTACATATATTGTACTTGATTCATTGTAAAGAAGAAATTAATAAAAGCATTTATTCTTATTGTTTATTTTGTGTTCTAAATATAAGTGATCTAACTGGTAAAAATAACAATTGAAAAGAAATATTGATTCACCCCCCCTAAGTATTTCCAACAATTGGAATCAGAGCCAGTACCTTCACTCAAAGCCTAGCAACTTGAAGGTTGATCTTTTGAACACAAATGGCAAAGCCAAGGAAGAAAGCCTCTAATCCTCCTAAAGATGTCTCTTCCTCAACCATGAAAACTGATGACAATCAAATTGGGAAAGTTCCAGTGTTCAATGGAAACTTTGATGCATGGAAGGTAAGAATGATAAATTTCTCAATGGCTCAAGGTGTTGGAGTATGGGAATCAGTGATTACTGATAGCACGATGGACGATGAATCCAAGGAGTACAATACAAGAGCAATGAAGACAATTTTGAATGGGATACCAAGTTCTATAAAGGCCAATTTGGAAAAATGTTCGTCAACAAAAGATATATGGGTCAAACTTCATGACCTTCACTGAAAAGGAGCATTGACCATGACCTCTAGTCAAGAAGATGATGGAAAGCAAGAAGGAAATCCAGTGCCCATCAAGGAAGCTGAAAATAAGAGTGATGACATCAAGGCCAAAGAGGACCTAGAAGATGAAGAAAATATAGAAGACTTTGAAGAAAATATCCTGACCAAACTTATAGCTGCCATAGAAGAGATTAACAGTTTGAAAAAGGAAAATGAGAAACTTAAGAAGAAAGCGCAAGATGGTGACCAGGACAAGACAAGGAAGGAAGTTGACCTTTTTAAGCTTCAAGTACAAGAAAGAGATGAGGAGCTCACCAAAATTAAGGAGGAATTTCATCAAAACAAAAGAAAGCATCATGAAGAAGTCATATCCATGACAAATCAATTGGATAAGGCAAAGAAGAGGGAAGAAACTTTGTCAAGCCACCTTGAACAAAGACTCAAGAGCTTCAACAAACTTGAAGCAAAGATTGGTCAATACAAGAAAGAGGTCTCCTCCCTTAGATCTCAACTAGAAGAAGCAAGGAAACAAGCACAAGGAGCTGAGAAGGTAATGAAAGCTTTGACATTCATAGAAGGACAAGTTAATGAAGCAGAAAAGGAGAGAAACACCATGACGTGCCAACTAGAAGAAAAGGATGATGACATCATCAAGTTAAGATCAGAAATCACTTCTCTTAAGGCACAATCATATGAAGCAACCAAGATGAAGGAAGAAATGGAGATTAGTTTATCAAATAAGGATGAAGAATGCAAGAAAATAAAGGAAGAAATTATCTTTCTTAAAAAGGAAATTGACTTGTTGAATAAGAACTTGAAAAGTTCTCAAACCCTCGATGACATCCTAAGTCATCAAAGATCTCCCCTTGATAAATCAAGGCTTGGCTATGCAGGTGAATCCTCAAGCAAGAATGATAATGCTTCAAACAACAAGGCTGTGTGGAAGTCAAAAAGAAATGTTGATGCTCTTAGTTCCAACAAAGGCAAGGAGAAGAGTCAAGACAACTATGGAAGAAATCCTACTCCAAGGAGACTTGCAGATGGTGTCAAGAATACAAAAGCCAATGAATACATCAAAGAATCCCAAGGAAAAATGACTTCAGAAGTACATCTTTCTCCCATTGGATCATTGATGAATACCAAAGTACCAAAGTACCAAAGTATATTTCATCTCCTAGGTACCAAAGTATATTTCTTGGTTATTGTTATTCTTGTACAAACTTTAGGCACATGGCAAAAGATTGTAGGGCATATGACAAAGACAAATATAATGGTCCCCGTCAATCTCCTAGAAGCAATTTTGCAAGAAGAAGTCGTGATTCCTCATTCATGAACAAGATGGAGTGCTTCAATTGCCATAAAAGTGGACATATGGCTTGTGATTGTAACTTGACTTGGGTCCCTAAACAAGCTAAAACCATAACATCCAAGCCAGAGAAGAAAGTTACACAAGTATGGAGAAGGAAGCAAATTGGATCCGAAAATCTCTTGATCACTCTAGACAACAACACATGTTGTTGATCTGATGAAGTCATCCTTGATATTCCAAGTGTTTGATAATGATACTCTGCCAAAGGAGACCATGCATACTGTTAGGGGGAGCTTATGATTCTTAATCATTCTTGCAGAAGCTATCCGTGAATGAGCCCTATGAAATTCTTGATGAGTCACACATGGACAGTGGTCTTTTGATAGATCATCTCTTGGGAGCAACTCCATTGAAGAACATGATTCCTTACTTATTTGATGGACTATTGTTGAAAATTTCTTCCACTTGATCATAAGGCAAAAATCTTTCTTGTCTAAAGAAGCTAGAGGAGTTTATGCAGGCAAGGAGCATTTGTTCATCACATGAAGAAATGTAAACACATCTATCATGGACCACAATGCCAGAAGGAAGATCACAATGACAGGGGGAGTAACATGCCTATGAAGAACTACTATTGATGAAGAAAAGAAGTAGCTTGACAGGGGGAGTACTTAGGCACCTTATTTGCCATCGATGTCAAAGGGGGAGAGAATGTTGGAAGGGCAAGAATATTCCCATCAATGACAAAGGGGGAGATTGTTAATCAAGGTTGTCATTGATGTCAATATGACATTATTGGGATGACAAATATTCTTGTGATGCATAATATGATGATGTCCTTGCTCATGATGACAAGTCCCTCTTGTTTGATAAGGATGCCATTAATGAAGATGTCAAGCTATTAATGATGCCATTATGATGTCAAGCCACTAAGAAGATGTCTTGTCCTAGATGCTTGAACTAACCATGAAGACACCATAACCTCATGTATCCTTGCTCTTGATGAAGAAGCCCTAGAAATCATGATGATGTTCTTACTCTTGATGAAGAAGCCTAGAACTCGGATGATGTCCTTACCCTTGATATTGAAGGACTATACATGAATGACCACACTTGATGATGTCATACGTGATGGCACTTGATGAAGGTCTTGATGACATGGACAATGATTGGAGACATGACATGAAGGACTTGGAAATCACTTAATGGCAAGACATGACATGAAGGACTTGGAAATCTCCTAATGGAAAAATAATAAATGCTGCATTATGGTTGGTGACATATCACTAAACTATTATTGGATACATGATGCTACACTATCATGATGACATGAATGCTAAATACACTATCATGATGTCAGATGCACTATCGTGGTGACATGGATGACTCACATACACTATGGTGAAGAACTTAGAAGCCCTAATGACCTCTTGCTGTCCTAATCACCCTCTGCACTAAAACTTTCAAAGAGCAGTCACAAAGAAAAATATTTTTTGACACCTTGGATTTTACCACTGGGATTGTGGTGTCACTTTACACAGTAGCATACCCTTACTGTGGTGTCTCCTGTGGATCATTTACTTGGACTATATTATTCTTGGATTGTTGAGATCTTGAGGACATTGTTGAAGTCTTGATAGAATGACCTTATGAAGAATATCTGGGGAGACATGAATTGTTTTGGGAGACATTTTCTACGGTAGATAAAGTTGTCATTAATGATGCCATGAATGCTAAATACACTATCATGATGTCGGATACACTATCATGGTGACATGGATGACTCACAAACACTATGGTGAAGAACTTAGAAGCCCTAATGACCTCTTGCTGCCCTAATCACCCTCTGCACTAAAAATTTCAAAGAGCAATCACAAAGAAAAATAGTTTTTGATACCTTGGAGACATCTTTCCACAATGAGACCTATACCATCTTATAGAGTATATTTTTCCCTTTCTAATGAGCCCTTGCCCTCAAACTCTTGGTGGTTGAGGAGATAATGAATTGTTAAGTCAGAAAATTTTATTTGGCAGCCTAGTCGATCTAAAAAACAGTCATTCAAGTCAGCTTGCTCCCAGAAGACATGTCCCTTCGTTCATGGTCAAAAATCACTATAAATACATGATTATCAACTTCATTTCTTCTCACTAATTCGGTCAACATAACCGAGAAATTACAGAGCTTGGATTTTTGAGGCCGAGAGGACCTTTTTTGAAGCTCATATCATTGTATAGGCTACAAAAACTCGGATTAGGTTATAGCCACCCATGGAGCTTCAGACAAACAACCACATAACTCGTTTTGTAGTGCAGTAGTTTTGCTTGGTGTAACTCGGATTGGTGCAACATTGGCTCAGTGCCTTAGATTCCTTTTTCCTGGACTGTACAGTACCTTGGTGTTGACAGTAACAGTGGTAGCTTAACTGTGGTACAAAGTAGTGATTGGTGTAGCAACCCTTATTACAGTGGCTTGGTATTCTTAGCTCGAACTATAGAAAATCACAGTGTCTTAGATTTTACAACTAGGATAGTGGTGTCACTTTACACAATGGCATACCCTTGCTGTGGTATCTCTTGTGGATTAGTTACTTGGACTGTGGAGATCTTGAGGACATTCTTGAAGTCCTGATAGAATGACCTTATGAAGAATATCTTGGGAGATATGAATTGTTTTGGGAGACACTTTCTACAATAGATAAAGTTGTCATTAATTAATGAAGGGGTATCGAAGACTAAGCAAAGACATTGTGTGCAGACCCATTGAGGCCATCATTGTTGAAGTTAGTTGAAGACCTTTTTGGAGCACCTTTGAAGTATTATCGCTCATACCTTTGAGTAGCAGCGTATCTGAAGCGTTTTGGAGCATCCTTTGAAGAGGCTTAGAGTAGGTGCAAAGCTTAGTGTAGTTCATTGTAGACAGATTGAAGATTTGTGGAGATTATTGAAGATCATGATACATTATTGATGACATCATGAGGTGACTTGAAGAAATTGCTTGGGTATGATGAAGAGCAGTGGTGACACCTTTTAAGAGATTAAGGTTGTCATTGATGACGTGACGTGGGGACTAAAGTGAAGACTAAGCGAAGATTGAAAAGGCTCATTGAAGAAGTCACTGGGAGCAGTGAAGTATAACCAAATACATCTTGACGAAGTAAAGTAAGGGTTGGAGCCTCAAAAAGACAAGGTGGTGCCTTGGAGGATAGGGTTGGAGCCCTAGAGGATTGAAGTCCTCAAGAAACCAGGTTGGAGCCTAAACCAGATATAGGGTTGGAGCCCTTGAGGTTGGTACCTCTAAATTGACAAGGTTGGAGCCTTGGAAGTCGAAGTCGGTGCTTGGCACAATACATGTTGGAGCCTGGGAGATCGAAGATCAATGTCTTCATCTAGGGTTGGAGCTCTACATATATTGTACTTGATTCATTGTAAAGAAGAAATTAATAAAAGCATTTATTCTTATTGTTTATTTTGTGTTCTAAATATAAGTGATCTAACTGGTAAAAATAACAATTGAAAAGAAATACTGATTCACCCCCCCTCTCAGTATTTCCAACATTGTAGGCCAGGAAGAGCTCGCTTCTTCTAATTGGGCACCCGTTCAAGACCAAAACCCTGGAATTGGTAGCCAAACTAGAATACCCTTGTCCAAAAAAACAAGAAAATTGTTCCCAAAACTTCATCATCATTCTAGATATCCTATGCAAAGCAGTGAGAGAAAGTGTCAACTAGGGTGGAATCTTTCACCACCGAAATTGACAAATTACGAGGGGGTCTAAAAACCCTCAAAACTAATGCTCACAAACATAATAAGATGATCCAGAATGATGCTCCAAAATGAATTCAATCGTCCTTTATTTATAGGTTCCCTTGAGAGGTTTCATGTTCATAAATGGTTAAGTAAATTTTACTCAAAACCCCAATTTTGGATTTTTTTTTTCATCCAATTGCCCCAAAACTTGCCCAACAATGGGTATTTTGTGGTTTTCCCCTTTTTAGGTGGACTATAGCTTACGAGAATGGATAGGCTAATGAGTCCCGTTTGTCCTCAATTCGTAGAGGACATTACAGTCCCCCCTGTTTGAACTTGCTTGCCCTATTGCAAGTTTGGGTCCTGCAAAATCCGCTCTTCTTCCTATCTTGCATCTTCCTTTGCTAAATTATTCCATCTGATGAGGTATTGTGGAATTACTCCTCCCCTTAACTTCTTTTCCCGCACAACCATGATATTTTCTGCAATCAGTTCCAATTGTCCTTCTTCATCTAATGGTGGCAATTTGACATAGTTGGTGACTAGCTGACCCACAACCTTCTTGAGGCATGACACACATAATACAATGTGGATTCTCCTATCACTTTGTAGCTAGAACTCATATGCCACTTCGCCAACTCTACAAAGAATTTTGTAAGTCCCATAAAACCTTGACTTTAGTTTTTCTGCCTCGCTATTCCTGAGTGTAGATTGTCTATAAGGTTGCAATCGCAAGAAAACATGATCTCCTACCTCAAAACTGGGTTTTGTCCAATGCTGGTCTGCGTACAACTTCTGCCAATTTTGAGCAACCTGTATATTTTATTTGAGTACCCTAAGAATGTACCAACTCCCCTGTATCCAGTCTTTGGCAAGGGGTGCTTTGTTGTCTCCAAAATTTTTGTCGATGAAGGATGGTGCATCATATCCATATAGAGTTGTTAAGGGTCTCATTCCGATGGATAAGTGGTAGGTGGTGTTGTAGCAGTCTTCCCCAAGGTACAACCACTTAATCCATGCCTTCTGCTATCCTGTCACATAGTTGAGTAGATACCATTCAATCCACTTATTCCTAGTTTCTGTTTGATCGTTGGTTTGAGGGTGATAGCTAGTGTTAGGGGTCAATTCAATTCCCACTAAGCCTGAAAAGCTCTTGCCAAAATGCGCTCATAAATCCACTGTCACGATCACTGACTATATTCTTTGACATCCCATGTAGTCTAAAGACCTCTTTGAAAATTAGTTTTGCCACTTGTTTAGCTGAGTAATCAATTGAGATGGCAAAGAAGTGCCCAATTTAGTCAACTTGTCTACCATTGTATAGATGCAGTCCTTACTTTGTGCTTTGGTAACCCTGTGATGAAATCCATCGAGATGCTCTCCCATTTTTGTTTTGGAATTGGTAGGGGTTGGAGAAGACTTGCAGGATGTGTATGCTCAACCTTATCCTGTTGGCATGTCATGCATTCCTTGACGTATTTCATCACATCTTCCTTGAGCCCGTTGCACGACAATTGTTCTCGAATCCGTTGATATGTCTTGAAGAATCTCTGATGGCCAACTGAAGGAATATCATGTGTAACCTTCAAAATCTTCTCCCTCAGTGTAGATTCAAGAACTAGGTAAATCTTGTCTTTATAATTAATGAGTCCATCAACTATTTTGTACCTGTCATCTAAAGCAACAAAACTCTGGATTATTGTGCTTTTAAATGTAAAATACACAAACACAATGAAATAATAATTTTTATTTATAAGTTGATAGTACAAAGATTGATAAATGTTACAATGAGGGCCTGCTTATATACCTAGGCAGGTGCCCCTTCATGACTAGACATGTCTTTTAGACATGCCTTTCCATTTAACTAATAGTTATTAAAATAACCATTGCTTCGATTATTTATTATTTATTATTTATTTTTATTTGTATTTTATTTTATATAAGTTATATTCATAACATTGCCTCTCCCTTTAAAAGCTTTGTCCTCAAAGCTTTATTACTAGATAATTTTCTCCATGTTCCATATGTCATTTTGGCATGTATGTTGATTTGTTGATTTCTTCCTTGCAAACCCATTTTTTTGAAATGTTATTTTATTTATTATTTTTAATATGAAAACAATTATTATATATATAATTTAATTAATTATTATATATTTAGATTTAATTAACTGAAGTCACTTTATAAAAAATTTATTATAAATAACTTTATAATTTTAATAAAGTTACTTATAATGGATTTATAAAGTTATTTCAATTATGAAATTTATTTTGTTTTGTTAGTTGTATTTTATATATATATATATATTTTTTTTGTTTTTCGGATGGTCATCGTAGATGTCCATACTGTCGGTGTCCCTTACAACGAAATTTATTGCCCTATCTACACAGTGCTTCAACACGGCTCATGTTTTGCAGATCAATGGATGACAAAACTATGGGATTTGCCATCTTAAGGTATTCAAGAACCAGAAGAATGTCTTGGGATTTTAGATGGTTGGATACGATCGCGAGAATGGCGAGGATGGTTGAATGAAACCCTTCTTCAGTCACTTGCAAATTTTGAAGCAAAAACCCCAGAAATCGAGCGCGCTCTGAAGAGTCATCAAATTTTAACTAAAAGCGTACTTGATGTTCTCTCATTTCGAGCACGCGTATTGTTCTGAGATTTTTTCAATTAAATAATTTGGATTCTTCACTTTCACTACTGCTGCTATCTGAATTTGAATCATCTGCAACTTTTATTACAATCTCGATTAAGCCTTTGTGTTCTGTAAAGTGGACTATGTCTTCTTTGTGGACGCCTACATCAGATTGATTTGTTTGAACTTTTCGGAAAAGTCCTGTTGAATTGCGTATAGAGTTTTCTTCCAATCAACTTGACGATGTCGAAGTGCAGTTCACATCGAAACCAGTGTCTCCATGCACTAATGCATCGTTACCAAGTGATCAAAATTGGATCATTATATTGTTTGTCATCTATTTCGAAGCATTCAAAGTGGAAAAAGTGGAGGAATCAACTCATGAGACCGTTTTTACCGGCGAGACCCAGTTGGGTGAAATGGGGTCTGAAACCTTCCGGGAGCATTTTGGGGCATCAAACAACGTTTTTTTGGGGTAAAACTTTGCTGCTTTAGTGAAACACCTTTTCATGCTATTCAACACAAGAAGATCTTTCCAATGGCGCAAGAAGTGTGCCAATTAGAGTCCGTATGCAAAAGTTATGCCGCTCCGAAGTTGGCCTTCCTATTTTTCACACCTATAGTTTGGGAGGATGTCGCATCAGCCCCCATTATTCACGGAAAAGGGGCTAGCCACGTGTTTGTGATGTAAGAGACTTTAGAAGAGTCTATATTGTAACTTTAGTTAAGAGTTGATGTAGTCAAAATTAACCACTAGTAGGCTATCGGGTTGTGTTATAACCGGGCCACTAGGAGGAAGAGGCATTCCATTCTTTCGAGAGCATTTTGTTCCATAGATGAGCAAAGATAGGCAGGAGAATTAGGAGGTAGAGCACATAGAGAAGATTTGTGCAACTGCACTGTAGCAGTCCACAGGCCACAAACATTACTTCTTTGGAATTGCAACATTATTTTCCAGACAGAGAAAGAGGGCGAAGCAACCTCACCTTCCAGCTGGGTTTTCTCCCAGAAGGGTTTTTCAGAGAGCATATCTTGTGTCGTATGTGTGTGTGAGCTTATTTTTTCATTCTCTACTTTTATGCATAATTTCCATTTGCATGCATGCACTAATTACAATTAAATTTACAGATCTAGAAGTTTAATAAAATTGTAATAGTGTAAAAATTCAGAATTTTAATATATTATTATCAAATCTATTGTGACGAATTGTCCAATGGAATATCCACGACAATTTATGGATCATTTGGTATTAGAGCAGGTTTCTTTGGGTATTTTGTGGAGATTGTAGGGATGTAGATTGGCGGGGCTGAAAATCGTAAAACCCTAATCATGGTCGACGAATTTGTAAACGAACCTCGTGATCCTACAGAGGTGAGGTTTACGCGATTGGAACAATAAGTCGCAGATATCAACCGTAATGTAAGCCTCCTTGTGGTGGCCTTGAATAACAAGTTGGGGATATTTGGAGAAGATGAGGGTTTGAATACAAAGGACAAATCTGAATGGGGACCAAAAGATTGGGGAGAAACAGAGAACTAGTTGAAGAAAGAATCCAAAAAAGATCAACTTGGTTCGAGTGCCATGAATCAATGCCTGTTTAAAATGGAAGCAAAAGTCGATATCAAGTCATACCACGATGAGATCGACGCTCTGAAGCTGAACCATTGGTTGCAACAACTAGAAGTTTATTTTAGCGTCCAATCTTGGTGTCCCTATATAGTGGGTATCTCTCCAAAAAACCCAGATGTACACCTTAAGTATTTGGGGGGTTTACACTTGTTATTTTTTTCAATTGCGGTCAAATTCCACCATCGACAACTCAAATGACTGAGATAATGATGGCATTAGATTCCTCTCTTTGTGAGGACCAAAATCGACCTAAAGATCACCCAATTTGGTCAAGTGGAAGTTGAGTTATGAATTATTTTATTCATACATGTATTATGGAATGGGTCGACCCTAACCACAAGAGTAACTGCTTGGGTCAGCCTTAACCCCAAGTGAACCCTCAAGAAAGCCTATAAATAGAAGAGACCTCAAGCTCATTTGGACACATTCGATGAAGCTATCTTCTCTTCTCTTCTCTTTTGTCTTGGTTCGAATAGGTTCATCAGAAGGAGTTCGCGCAAGGGTCTGAAATCACAGGCATGAGGTTCGCTCTGAGTTAGGATTTTTTGGTTTTTGGACGCTGGCACAAAATAGGGCATTTTAGTCCCTGAATGCTAGCACACAGTGTTTATGCGAGCGTCCATAGAGCCTTGGACGTTGGCATAAAGGCTTATGGAAGCATCCAGGGCTTCAGAGGCAGATTTGGAGGTGTTGTTCCCCAGACGCTCGCATAGAGTGGTCCTGAGAGTGTCTAGGTTGTTCTGGCTGCACGCACAGTAACTTCAAGGGTGCGACTAAGGGTTTTTGAGTAGATCTGATGCGTTGGTCCTCAGAGGCATGCACAAAATGGTCTGGGAGCGTTCAGACTCCGTCATTCGCTGACACACAATTCACAAAGAGCGTCCAGCGTTGCTATAGTCGCTCGCACAACTTCTCCTCCCTGCTTCCGAGACTCAAAGATGAGACTTCAGTATTTCGAAGTTTCCGCTTAGTGACAACAGTGTTCAATAGTGTTCGACACAATGACAGTGGTAGACAACAATTGACTTCAGTTTGTGACAGCGCATTACAGCCACCGATATGAGGGTTTTGATTTCTAGCATGATTAGATCTATTTCATGGATATCATTATTGTTTTGCTGCATAGATAAAGTTATGGATCATTGTACTCTCTTTTTCTGCATCATTTGATGACGATCTAAGAAGAAGAAGATTTCCAAGGGTTTTCCCCATAGTGGATTTTGCCCTAGCCTTGGACCAATCTTGGTGTCCCTATATGTGTGCATGCTTTTCTTCTACTGTTCCTTTTATGTTCCGCTGCATTGATGATGATGACGTTGTTCTTTATATATAATTGCATATGTTGATGAATAATGGTGTAGATTTGAATAATGTAATGATGATATGGGGTGAACTTAATGTATTGATGATGAAATGCAATTATCAAAGCAAAGAACAATGTAGCCCTATAAGAAAGTAACATGGTATCAGAGTTGGGCTAAAGAGAAGTCATGAAGATCACCTCGATGATGACACCTTTGATGGAAGCAAGAAGAGGATGGTGAGACCTAAAAGAATTCTAGGGTTTGAAGAAAACACTGGTTTATGGAAATTACATGAGATATGGAACCTAGTATGGTCAATGTGAAGATGCTCAAGCACTTGGCAAATATTTGATGAAGCCCTAGATAGTATAATCCCTAGCAGACCTGGTTGGATGCTGGAAGGCAACATTGGTATATGGACCATGGACATTGATGATTCTTGAAGCTTGGTTCAAAAGGGAGAGGATCACCTGTCACTGAAGATAAGTATTTCTGATGATGTTTCTTACTTGTTAGACATATAGATCTAATGATTATGTTAATTGCTTGTACTTCTTGCATATGTATTTGAGTATATGGATGTTTCTAACCTCCTTGATGAGATGTGATGAGTAGATCCTTCTTGAGGACCATTTTGAGATGCAGATCTGGAAAGCGATAAAAATGTACTTAGACGACAAAGTGCTTCAAGAAGGTACACAAGTATTTGAATACCAGTAGGTATGCATGGTATGTTGTGTTTTAGCTATTGGCTTGGTAAGCCCTAAGGTATGATGAATATGTATCTTTATTTAATGGCTCATACATGCACATGAAAGTGACTTCGATCTATGTTTCCTATGATGAAAACATGCACTTGGTATTGAACATTTTGATCTTCTTGAATTATATGATGTTGGTACATTGATACACTTGATGTTTGGCTAACATCTATGATCTATCTGTTGGATACCTTGATCCTATAAAGAAGGCTAGTACTTTGACTCTAGCAAATGATACCCTTGATACTTGTCATGATAGATTTCATATAGAAGGATAGCTCATTGACTCCTATACATGAGTTTGTTGGTAATGCTTGTGATAAGTATGGTGAAAGCATATGGAAAGAATGATTGGCACTCATGTTGTTTTGATAAAGCTTTATTGAATGATCTAATTTGATCTCATTGGTCATGAAGAGCATGGTAACCATGATGTGAGAAGTATAAGTGTAAGTTTGATAAGTAGATCTCTTACTCACTATGATCATGTCTTGATGACATATGGTTAAAACTGAATGCCCTAACTTGGTGGAGTGACCTGATAGAAAGTATTATTTTGCTCATAATCTCTAAGATATGATGTTGCATCTATCTGTTGCTTTGAGTCTAACCTTTGATGAAAGATTGATGTCATGATGCTGATTGCCATGATAGATATATTTTTATGATCTAACAAGTCTATTGTTGATTGACTCTAGTAGAGACAGAATCTCTTCTCAAGGCTTATATTCATATTACTATTTTCATTCTGTATGATTTATGTGCATCTGATAGTATTGATATACAACAGAGTCTCAGATTCGGAACTCGTATAGTAATTAGGGTCTCTGCTCTGGATGCAGTCACAAATCTCAGAGATCTCATCCCTGGACGCATGCATGCTAAGGACCAAAGAGCGTCCAGGCAGCTAGAGACACTCCCATGCTAACCTGAAGGGAGCATCTAGAGGTTTGACTGTAGTTGACCATCATCTAAAGCTTTCTGAAGTTGTTTGAATTCTGAATCAAGATGTTTCTCACATATCCTGCCACTGTAATCTAATTCTTGAAGTTGTTGGGTTAAATTGCTGATCACATAATGAAGTTTTGTGCATGTAATCGGATGGTCACTTGGAAGACATCAACTCCACAGATGTGTTGTAGATGACTAGATCTGTAAGCGGGAAACGCTTGAATGTTTTCCATAACATGAACAAGCAGATTGAACTTGTGTTTGTAGGTGATCGAGACATACATATATGTCACTATGTTTGTGCTACAAGAGGTTGGCATGATTTGGCTTACTGGTATATATGATCAGTGTTTTGTCATGATGTTTGACAATAACTTTGAATTGATGACTGAGATATGCTTTGACTATAGATCTCTTTACGATAGCTAATTTGGACTTGACTTGATGTCTAATGATCTGATTTGATGATTGTTGATTTGCCTTGATATCTATGCTATGTGGACATAATGACTTATGTGGGTATTCAGAAAAATGATTTTGTATTGGCCTCCTCGTTCCTAGCACAATGGTTGAGGTACTGATACTTGTGATTCAACATGAAAATGGAACCTGCATGACTCATCCTTGGTGTATGCATTTGCACCTAGTGACAGAAATGACTTGCATTATGATTATGAGAATGACTTGATAAAGTTCAGATTGATAATGCATGGTTGATGACAACTTGTTGGCATGATAATAAATTAAATCAAGATTTGATATGAGCACCACCTGTCTCTTGGTTGAAAGAATTGATACTGTAATAATGATGACTTTGATATTGGTCGTAATCTGGCTTCTAAACTCTGATGAGCTGACTTTGTTGATGTGATTTATGTAAGGTTGATTATGCTGGCTTAGCAAGACATTATGCTTAGAGCATTGCATGAAGCAAGCTCCCCGATTCGATATGTCTATATTTGATAGTTATTTGATGAAGTCAGGATGATGAATTCCAAGGTATGGCCTTGATATTGATTATGGTTTTGATTTTATAACCTGATGGTCTACTCTTGATAGGTGATGAACCTCTGATGATCTAAATCAGAGGGAGATAGCATATGAAGCTTGAAATGATGTATCATGGCATGATGAATCGATTTCTAGAATTTGGGAAAGAAATTCCATATTGCAAAACTATTGGAAAATGTTTTTGAATAATGAAAATGCAAATCCTTGAATACTCTGATTTGAAGTTCAAACGTGTTGTTGAACTTGACATGGCACCCGATGATTGAGGCATTGATGTTTCGTTTTGAACATCCATTTGTATATGTATGATGTGCATAGAACTTGAATAAATTCATGATTGAGTTGCTTCACTCACATAGAGTTGCCATCGAGTATCCTTTGAAATATCTGCATGAGATATTCTATTTTTGAGGTTGAGATATTTCTCCTATGATATGTGACTGCATGGATGTATTGCTGATATTTGAGATTACTGTTGATAAGCACATTTGGATGCTGCTTTAGTATGAAATCTGCCATGATATCTTGGACGAAAGGTCCATAGTATGATTGAGAATGAGTACGATGTTGCTAGCATGGCTAGCTGTGAGGCAGGATGAAGAAGCTCCTTAGAGAGTTGTTTGAGCATGATCTGGATATGACATGGATACATTGTGAGCCGATTAGCAGAAAGTCCCATATTTATAGTTGGGACCAAGATACTCTCATATATTGAGACAATGCAGCTATTCGAAACAAGCTCAGGCTTGTGGTTGGTACCTCCTTGAGAGGGAGGATGATTATGGTATCCTTTTGTGATTTATATGATTATATATGATCTGACATGATATTTGATTTGATGTTCTATATGAACAGGAAACAACTGCTATTAAGACACGCTGATGATGAGAGCAACATTGATTGAGAACAATGAGCCAAACTCTTCCTCCCTGTTTGAGTTCCCAAGGTGAGGAATTGAGATGGAGGGCTCCTGGGGTTGAGGGAACTCTGGACAATAGGGCGTTACCCCTATCAGTTACCCATAGGATTGGAGAATGTTGTTCCCCTATCTTCATAGGGTCGAAGAATGCTGCTCCACCGTTTGGTCTTTGCAGAGTATACCTCAGTTGGCATCATGCCCACAAGTAAGCCGACTTGTCGGGAATACCGCTCGTTTGGCCAACAAGTTGAGAGTGTACTTGGGGTGTACAACCCAAGTCTATCAGTGTTCTACCACATGACCATTCAAGGTCATCAATGGGAAAGATCAATAGGCAATAGGATGGATTGAGATAACCCTATACGATTCCAGGTTGAGATTGAGCTCCTTGGTGAGATCCCAAGGTCGAGATGTGCTCCCTTGTGTGTTTGGATATCCTATTGCTAGATCTGGGGTTGTAGATGTATAGCTCCCCCATGAGATTTTGGGTCGAGATGTGCTCCCTGACATGGTTCTAGGTTGAGATGTGCTCCTTGATGATATGCTCTCCGATGACGATTGATGATGATATTCCGGGTAGTAGCACGCTGACAAAGATTCCAGGTAGCACCCTGATGGATAAAGGGTGGTAGCTTAAGCTCCCCTCCGGTAACAAATTCTTCTTCTAGATCCGAGAATGTTCAGCATACGAGCATGAACAATCAAGAGATAAGCAGGAATAAGCAAAGGATAGATCAAGATGTACAATGATGATTTGTGATGATAAGACACTTGAGATGGACATGTCACGATGACTACATGACAAAGATGATCCGTGATGATACATGATGACACTTGAAGATTCTAGAATGGCATATTGATCGATGGACAGGTATTGGAAGGTGGATATCTCCCTAGTTGAGAGGGAGTGTTAAATTTTGCAACTACGGTCAAATTCCACCACAGACAAGCTCAAATGACCAAGATAATGATGACATTAGGTTCCTCTTTTCGAGAGGTCCAAAATCGACCTAAAGATCACCCAATTTGGTCAAGCGGAAGTTGAGTTATGAATTTTTTTATTCATACATGTATGGAATGGGTCGGCCCTAACCACATGAGTAACTACTTGGGTCAACCTTAACCCCAAGTGAACCCTCAAGAAAGCCTATAAATAGAAGAGACCTCAAGCTCATTTGGACACATTTGATCAAGCTAACTTCTCCTCTTTTGATTTGGTTTGCACAGGTTTGTCGGAAGGAGTTTGCGCAAGGGTTCGAAATCATAGGTGTGAGGTTCGCTCTAAGTTAGGGTTTTCCGGTTTTTGAACGCTGGCATAGAACGAGGCATTTTAGTCCCTAGATGCTGGCAAAAAACGAGGCATTTTAGTCCCTAGATGCTGGCACACAGTGGTTATGAGAGCGTCTAGAGAGCCTTAGACATTGGCACAGAGGCTTATGGGAGTGTTTAGGGCTTTAGAGGTAGATCTAGAGGTGTTGGTCCCCAAACGCTCGCACTGAGTGGTCTTAAGAGCGTCCAGGTTGTCCCGGATGCATGCACAATAACTTCAAGGGAGCGGCCAAGGGTTTTTGAGTAGATCTAATGAGTTGGTCCCTGGATGCATACCCATAATGGTATGGGAGCATCCCGGCTGCCTCAGTGGCTGGCACACAGTTCACAAAGAGCGTCCAGGTCTACTATAGTTGCTTGCACAACTTCTCCTCCTTGCGTCTGAGACTCAAAGATGAGAATTCAGTATTCCGAAGTTTCCACTCAGTGACAACAATGTTCGACACAATGACAATAGTATACAACAGTTGAATTTAGTTTGTGATAGCACATTACAACCACCAATATGAGGGTTTTGATTTCTAGCATGATTAGATTTGTTTCATGGATATCATTATTGTTTTGTTGCATAGATAAAGTTATGGATCATTGTACTCTCTTTTGCTACATCATTTGATGACGATCTAAGAAGAAGAAGATTTGCAAGGGTTTTCCCCATAGTGGGTTTTGCCCTGGTCTTGGATCAATCCTGGTGTCTTTATATGTGTGCATGCTTTTCTTCTATTGTTCCTTTGATGTTCCGTTGCATTAATTATGATGACGTTGTTCTTTATATATAATTGCATGTTGATGAATAATGGTGTAGATTTGAATAATGTAATGATGATATGGGGTGAACTTAATGTATTGATGATGAAATGCAATTATCAAAGCAAAGAGCAATGTAGCCCTATGAAAAATTAACAACACCGCCATCTGTGTGAGCAAGTGATGCTTTTCAAGCCCAAATCGGTGGACGAGGCTTGTCTATAGGCACAATACTTGGAGAACATAGTCCTGAAGAGGGCACAATCAAGTGGATCAAAGCAGAAGGAGCAACAAAACACTTCTAAGGAGGGGAAGAAGAAGCAAAAAGGGGGAAAAGATAAAAATACGGCAGCCACAACACACCAGTGCAAAGATCCAAGCAACCACTGCAACCATTGCAACATTGATGGCCACATAGAGGAGAAGTGCTGGAAGTTGCATCCATAGCTAAACCCGAAGAACAAGAAGAAAGATAACAAGAAGAAGAATCTCATGGCCACAGATTCGAGCAACCAAGTTGAAAGCAATTCAGACATGGATGAGAAGATCGTTTGTACGTAAGTGCAGAAGGAGGTGAATCTGAGTAGCCTTGAACAATAGGAAGAGAAAGAAATGGCTAAACTCTTTCATATAAAGATATAGGTGAATAAGATGAAGATTGATGCTCTGTTTGACTCAGGATCACAGACGGATCTCATTGCAGCAGAGCTGGTCAAGAAGTTGGGGATGGAAGTTCTTGATCATCCAAACCCATATCCACTGGGATGTGTAAATAAGGATGCAGAGCGGAAGGTAACAAAACAATTTAAAATTAGATTTGCTATTAGTGCTGATTTTATTGATGAAGTAGATCTAGATGCGGTTTCCCTTGATGTATGTGGAGTCATGTTTGGGAGTCCATACATGTACATGCGCGATGCAGTATTCATGAGAGCCAACCAATACCGACATCGTTAAGATGGAAAATCGTTCATCATCAACTCGCACAAAGGCAAGTCGAAAATTTCACTGATAAGTGCCAACCAAGACAGGAAATTGATCAGTTCCAGCAAGAAGTATGCTTTATTATTTTTAAGAGAAAGTCATTTTGAAGAGGAATCAATAAGAGGCAAGGCATCCCTGGAGGGGTTTACTAAGAAACAAAAACAACAATTGGAGGAGTTATGATAGGAATACAAGAATGTGTTCCGAGAGCCGAAAGGGTTACCACCTAAGGGAGAAGTGGAACATGAGATCCAACTATTACGGGACTCCCTATTACCAAATATTGGGTTGTATAGGCAGTTTGTTATAGAAGCAAGTGAGGTGAAGAAACAGTTGCAGCAGTAGCGGCAATAGGGTGTCATTTGACCGAGTACATCACCATGTGGGTCACCCATCATCATTGCGCCAAAGAAGGATGGGATTTGGTTGATGTGTATAGATTACATGGCGTTGAATAAAGTCACGCTCAAGAACAAATCCCCCTTGCCCAAGATAGATGATTTGCTAGATCAGTGGTAGCAAGCAAAGTACTTCACCAAGCTGGACTTGAAGTCTAGATATCATCGGGTTTGAGTCAAAGAAGAAGATACATGGAAGACCGCCTTCAAAACTAGGCAAGGTTTGTATGAGTGGTTAGTTATGCCATTTGGCCTATGTAATGCACCAACTACATTTATGAGATTAATGAATGATGTAATGTGCCCTTTTATAGATTCATTTGTTATTGTATGTTTGGATGATATACTGGTATAGAGTGCTACCTGGGAGGAACATATTTCACATTTGACGCAGGTGTTGGAAACATTGAAGATGCATCAACTGCTAGTAAATCTCAAGAAGTGTGATTTTGCGCAACAGTCCTTGGTGTATTTGGAGTATGTGATCAGTTGAGGAGAATTGAAGATTGATCCTTTCAAGATGGAGGCCATCATGAAATGGCCAGTGCCTACTAATGTTTTTGAGGTCAGGAGTTTCATTGGGGCATCACAGTACTTGAGGAAATTCATAGCCTCATTTTCAGCGATAGCAACATCGCTCCATACCATAACAACAAGTGGCAAGAGTTTCCAGTGGGAAAAAGTTCAGCAGAAGGCTTTCGAGGAGCTAAAGAAGAAAATTAGTCAAGCACCAGTTCTAGCTTTACCAAACTTGCAGCGACCTTTCGAAGTGGAGACAAATGCGAGTGGGTATGCTATGGGAGTTGTCTTGATGCAAGGAGGAAGGCCTGTATGCTTACCATTTTGAAGTATTTCATGGGGCAATTCTTAACTACCCCACCTACGACAAGGTGCCATGGTGCAAGCTGTGAAGAAGTGGAAGCACTATCTGATGGGAAAGGAGACAGTAATCCACAGAGATCACCAGCCGTTACAGTACTTGTAGGCTCAGAGTAAGCTACAACAAACTAGACATTACAAGTGGATGGGGTTTTTACAGCAGTTTCATTTGGTGATTAAGTATAAGAAGGGCAACACAAATAAGTTGGTCGACATGCTTTCAAGGCTAGCCACATCAAAGATCACAACTTTGGGGACTATTATGCACATGGAGCCATTCAGCCATGATGCATACAGAGAATCATATTCTAAGGATGAAGACTTCAAGGAGGTGTATTAATAGTTCTAAGGTTGTAGGGCACTTTGGTGTAGGGAAGACCCTGGCAAACTTGCGGAGGTATGTGTATTGGCCCAAGATGCAAGAGAAGGTAGCTAGGCTCATAAGAGGATGCATGCTTTGTTGTACCAAAAAGCCTAGCAACAAGAAACAAGGTCTATATCATCCCTTATCTGTACATACTCATCATTGGGAAAGCATTTCCATGGACTTTGTGGGAGGTTTATCGACAACTAGGAAGGGACATGACTACCTGTTCGTGGTAGTTGATATGTTCAACAAGATGTTTGTTTTGATGCCCTGTAAAAAGACCATCAATGGACAAGAAGTAACAAACTTTTTCTTTGGATAGGTCTGGGTGCACTTTGGGATACCAAGGAGCATCATTTCAGAAAGGGATACAAAATTTATCAGTGCATTCTGGACTACATTGTGGGAGAAGATGGACATGAAGTTGAAGATATCTACAACATTCCATCCACAGATAGATAGGCAAACAGAAGTAGTCAACAAGACTTTGGTGCAACTTCTGAGGGGATACAATTGGAAGCATTTGAAGACCTGGGATGAAAATTTGGTATATATACAACATTCTTACAACAGAGCAGTCCACACTTCTACAGGAAAGTCCCCATTTGAGGCTTGTTTTGAATATTTGCCACCTTTACCTTTGGATATTACATATGAGCAGTGTTTACCCTGTCACCTACACCTACCTACAAGTCAATGAGAAAAGCCTTCAACCCCACAAGGTGTGGTTGGTGGCAGGGAACTTAGAGAAGGGGCTGTCACACTAAATCCCGACTCTCTCCGTTTGAGCTATCTCCTAGGTTAGCTAAGGGGGGTGGTCTCTAATGAAAAGTTAAGTTAAAAGATGTGAGTTTCTAGGAGAGTGTTTATAGTGAAAATGGATTACTTTTAAGGATTTATGAGCAAATATGAAGTGAACAACTTGAAATAACAATGCCAATCATTAATATGATTAAAAACCATTAAACCGGTGCCTTACAAGGAAATTGCTCAACAATTTTAAAGATATATTTGCTCAAAGTAAAATGCAATGCTCTCAAAAGAGAAAACAAAGTCACACTGAAATGTAAATAAGAATTGTTAGCACAAGATATGTAAGATATAAAATGCTTTTGAGATAATCAACTTTATAAATCAAAACATGTGAAACAAATCTTGCCAAAACCCAAAAATTAGTAATTAACTTGGAAATGTAAAAGAAAGGAAGTGCTAAACCAAGACATCAATATGCAATTAGACTTGAAACATGAAAAGAAAACACTTGTTTGAAATGATTACAATACTTACTTTTGGAATAGACTTTGCATATGAAAATTCAAATCATCAAGAGACCAGTAAAGTAAATATAATGGAAAGTGCTTTTGGTTAATTTTATTAATTAGCTCTACAACAAGATTGCAATTTAACTCTTCAATCCTCAGACCTCACCTTCGCCCAATGATATGGATCTCACAATGAAGAGTCAATAGAGGAGCAGAGGATCCCTAAGATGTTTACTTCAACCAACTTATGTTGGAGGTAAAATTTTAATGAGGCTTGGGGCCTTCCTACACTAAAATGCCTAGATGAAATCCAAATTGTGTTAATTCCCCAAATAAAAATAATGATACATGCAAATCTTTCAAAGAGATTGATTTGCAATGCTTGAAAATGAAATAGTGTTCAACATAAGTTGCAATTATAACTTCAATTGGAGGAATGAAATTATCTTACAAGTGTTGCATGTGTGTCATCAATGAATTAAAATGATACGAGTAATTTGCTTGAAAGCAAAATTTGTTTCAAATAGACAATGACAATAAATTGCTCAAATATTTAAGATAACGATGTAGCATAAAATTGAAGCATGTATTCGAGTGCCATGAAACAATTTACCAAGGTAAATGGAAACGAATCAAAGTTTGTTAAGAATATAAAATGCTTGCATGTAAATGATGAATTGCCCAAAGTGTAAGCTTGTAGCTCCAAGCCACAATGAGAAAGAAAATGCAAAGCTCAAATGAAATTGTAACAAACTTTAACCTAATGAAATGTGATAGTGAGGTTGTGTTAATTCCCAATTAAAGCATACATGTAAGTGAATGAAGTATGAAAGCTTAAACCATGCAAATGTATAGGATACCATGGGAGAAATCCCAAACTCCCACAAACAAGTTAGATCTTTTATTAATAATACAATGAGAAGAGGGCCCTTCAAAGTTCTCAACTATACTTCAAGGAGAGTCCTCACAATAATTGCTTGAAACTTGGACACTAGACCTCTTTTTTTTAGAAAGTAGTGACAAGATTTCACAAAACTTATGCAAGGGAAACAAGGTGTGCGTTTCCTCCAAATGCCCACGACTTAGAGAGGAAAATGGGCAGCCCTCTAGTGAACTCGACTTGGCCAAAATAAGCCTCAAAAGGGCTCACAACATCCTTGGAAATCGAACCGCCAACACTTGCCAAAGGTCTTGCAAACACTTGTTAGATGTTGCGGGAAGTTGCTCTTCAAAATCTGCCACACAAGAGTTAAAAACAATCCAAACAATGGCTGCAAATTAAGTTAAGTATTAATGGAAAAATCAGCAAGATAAAATGCATATGTACAATTATAATTTACAAAAGGCTAAGCTAAAGAGTGAGAGTAAACTCTCTTCTTTGCTTAGCCATTTTTAAGCTCTTAGATAGCAAATGAAAGAAATGAAGTACAATTTTTTTTAAAAGAGATTTAAATTTAGAAGTTCTCAGCTTGTGTACAAGCTATGTGCCGAAATCCCTGCAAAATTATTTTGTAAGATAAGACTATGAATGTTCAAAGAACAAATGAGAGCTCCTTTAAGAATGTATCAAGAGTGGGTTGGTCTCTCCAAAGACTTCCCCTCACACTTGATTCTATAATCCCAACGAGATGTTCCCTCTACAAAAGTTCAATCAAGAATTAGTTCCATATAGATTTAGCAATAAACAATGATAAGAAACTCTAGAGATTTATTTAAAACCAACTAGAGCATTCTATACCTAGAGCATACTTCTAAATCAAATGTCAATGCAAGGTAGCTCTACATTAACAAATCTACAAGAGCATATGGAAGCAAATTAGATTAAAGCATGAGTAAAATGAATTATACCAATGCTCAACAATTCATCACACTCGAAAAGGAGGAACACCTCATGAATGAAACCCCAAAGTCTTTATTGATATTTCTGAAAGTGTACAAGGCAACAGCGCTTCCACAAGCACAATAGCTAGTAACAATATTATCAATGTGAGAGCCCATGGCTCTATTATAAAGAAAGTTGGGAGCAAATCCCAATGAAGAATGACAATGACAAATGGCATTGGAGCCAATCCCAATGTAGAAGTGATTAAACAAGTGGCATGGGTGACAATCCCAAAGATAAATTCGAATTTGTTGAATGGATCTCCAATGCCAAGTGTAAAAATCGAATTCTGGCAAGTGGACATCATTTTCTTCTTCCCTTATGTGCCAAATTCGAATTTTATGGTGGAATGACAAGTGTATATGGGTGATAACCCATGTGGGGACAATTTCCCACAAAAATCTCCACCAAAGATTCTCCCAAATCCTTCCAAATGTGCATTAACTTCACAAATTCGAATTTTCAAGCAGCGTTTTCATTTAATGCCAAAAATTTGATTTTATTTGAGCACATATTTTTTCTTTGATTTTAGGAGTCCACATCACCTTGGAACTTCACTTTAACTCCCCCATAATTTTCCACCTCATTTCCACAACATTTAGCGCGTGTGGATATTTATTTTTCTCCAATTATTTAATTTCTGGCTTAATTAATTGCCAGATTTTCCACTAAACTTAGGAAAAGTGGGTTTGGAGGGTCCAAAACACATAGTGTGTTATAGTAGAAAGTTGAGGGTGAGAGGTGTAATTTTGATTACTCATACCCCATACAACTTCTCTAGACTACACTTATTACAATTTAAATACAATTTTATTTGCAATTTTTGACCTGCGGGAAATCTAAAAAATTAAAAAATGACTACCTAGACCTAACCAAATTCCACGAAATTTTTTGTGTGATCTAGTATGGTAATATACATCGACTCTAGACACTAAGATGTGTCAGGGGCTCAACCTTCAAACCGTCACCCCGGCTTTGGGGTAAAACGTGAGTGAAAAAACCTAAAAAAATATCCTCCCTTGAAAAAGAAGGGATAATTAACGAGATAAAAAAACACTCCAAGGTGTACTCGTTTGCTGATCGAGTCCCAACATCCTAGGCCTGTTACAGACTCAAAACTCATTATTACTAGTATCACTTATTACAATTCCGCATAGGGTGTGGAATCTGGGTATAAGAAAGATGATGAGAAGATAAAAGTAGAGTTAAAAAACTCTGTTGACTGACGATATCTGATGGTACAAGTGTCCTCTGGATCATCCTTGGGCATGGAGTCTTCATATAATCATCAGGTGCCACTCTAGTGGTCAACAGGCAGCAAGGAGGAGTGAGGGAAGATCTTACAGGACATGCTTTGCGGGTTGAAAAACTTATAGAGAAGATCAGACATATCCATCTACAAGTATAAGAAACACTGCAGAAGTCATAGGAGAAGTACTTGGAGAAGGCTAGGAACGATCAGCACAAAATTGAGTAATCGTTCAAGGTGGGAGACAAAGTATGGCTATAGTTGAATAAGGAGAGGTTGCAGGGGCCTTGTAAGAAAATCAAGGATCTAAGGTATGGTCCCTCTGAGATACTGGAAAAGGTGGGTGATAATGCATATCGACTCAGTTTACCACCATATATGCGAATTTTCTCAGTTGTGAATGTAGAGAATTTGAAACTATATGAGCCTTCCATGCTAGATCAGGAAGAGGAATAGGTCCTACCTTTTGTGGAGGATTTGGAACCAGACTAATGTTGCACGAAGTGGGGACGAAACGAGAACGTTTTTTGGAAGCGTGGACGCAAAAGCGCCATTTTCCAAAAATCTAGGAAGCGAAGCATCTACTATATATATATATATATGTATTTTTTTATATTTTTCTTGCGTTTATATTAAAAAGAACATCCAAAATACCAAATTAGTTGTAGAAGACATGAAAACATGCATATTCTTACATAAATCAAGATAGATATGGCATCCATTGTACATCATTGATTAATTATTTTAGCATCAACCATCTACAATCTAGATTCCTCTTCTCTTGTCTAACCTTTGCCTCTACTTCAGTTCTATAGGGATTTTAGTCAACATTGCCCAATTTTGATCAAATAGCTTAATCCAAGCCTTATAATATGGTAGAGAAAGCTTAACATGCCTAATCAGTGATTTTTGACTTGAGCAGTGTTGCGGGGGAGCGCCCCCCCCCCCTTCGAACCCGCTCCCGAAGCGCGCTCGGGCGGGAGCGGCTCGGGAGCGGCTCGGGAGCGCGCTCCCAAAATCGCTCCCGGACGGGAGCGATTTTCGGGAGCGCGCTCCCTTAAAAAAATTTACGCTCCCTGCTCTGATAGGGAGCGTTTCAGGGAGCGATCGCTCCCGAGCTCCCGGAGCGTTTTTTAATGCCCGGGAGCGATCGCTCCCCGATCGCTCCCTAATCGCTCCCGGGCATTAAAAAACGCTCCGGGAGCGATTTTTAACCGGCCGGGAGCGGTTCGGCGGAAAAAAATTCCGCCGGACCCGAAAAATTAAAAAAATTTAGCTAATTTTTTTTGTTTTATAAGCCCAATGGGCCAAAAACTTGTCATTACAACTTTGTTGAGCAAGTGATTGAGAGCTTGAGCAAGAGATTGAGAGCTGGAGCAAGAGCTGAGGAGCAAGGAGCCAGAGCTGAGGAGCGAGGAGCAAGTGCCAAGGAGCGAGGAGCAAGCTTGCAGAGGTATGTAACTTAATCATTTAGTTAGTTTAGCTGGTTAGGTAGTTAATTTGGTTAGTTTCATTTACCTGTTTGAGTTTAAAGATCATTAATTTAAATTAAATTAATAAATTAAATGAATTAATCCCAATAAACTAAATTAATTTGCAGATTCAAGACTCAAACCCTACAAACATCAAACACGATGGACCTGAGCATTTTTATTGGCATTTTCCTCTTCCTGGTCCCCTTTCTGGTTATTATGGTGGTGGAGAGTAGGAAACGGAGGGGGCCTGACCCTGAAGAGGTGGATGAAGAAGCCGGAGGAAGTCAAATAGGTGAAAACCCCAGTGAGGAGGATGTGGAGGGTGAACATGAGGGTGAAAAAACTAAACAAGACCAAACTCCATTGTGGAAATATGTTCAGAGGCCTGAAACAGGGAGAGGGGGTGGAACCACTAAATTTCATTGCCCCCATTGCAACACTGATTTCACAGGCTCATACACCCGTTTGAGAAGACACCTTTGCGGGAAAAGGGCATGGGATGGAGAGAAACAAATAGGAATCAGAACTTGCAACGGGGTGTCAATAGTTGATAGAGCCAAATACATAAAGGAAGAGGAGGACGCCCAATACAAAGCAAAAAGATCAAGGGGTTTCTTTGAACCAAGCTCACAAAGAACTCCTTCAGCATCCTCCCAAGGCAGTGGATATGGACATGGAGGCTCAGGGTCATCATCTTTACGCCGTAGAAGCATATCAGATTTCCTTGATGAGGGGTGTAGGAATGATGTGGATTCAAAAATTTACAGGTTCCTCTATGCAAATGGGATACCATTCAATGTTCTACGCTCACCTTATTGGCACGAAATGGTTTCTGCCATAAATGATGCCCCTAAAGGATACAAGAGCCCTGGGTATGACAAGGCAAGAACAGTTGGCCTTGATCATGAAAAAGCAAAAATATCACATTCTTTGAATAAAATGACAAGTTCTTGGACTGACAATGGGGTGTCCATTGTATCTGATGGATGGACAAATGTAAAAGGCAAGCCATTGATAAGTGTTCTTGCTGTGTCCCGAAGTGGTCCCATTTTTCTAGCTGCACATGATTACTCAGACAAGTTCAAGACCGCTATCAACATTGCAGAAGCATTGCTTGAAACAATTGAGCGTATTGGCCCATACAATGTCATCCAAGTCATCACTGATAATGCTCCTAATTGTAAGGCAGCGGGAGCAATTATTGAGGATAGATACCCGAACATATTTTGGTCTGGATGTTTGGTTCACACATTGAACCTTCTGTTGCATGATATTGTCAAAAACAAAAATGAACAATACCAATGGATTGGGGATTTGTACAAGAGAGGAAAAAAAATGATAAAATTTATTACAAATCATAGCAATACCCATGGCCTTTTCCGCAGTCACTCGAGATTGGAGTTGCTGAAGATTGCGAGGACTAGATTTGGTAGCTATTACCTCACCTTCAGGCGCCTTTTGAAGGTAAGAGAGGGTTTAGCTAGCATGGTATCAAGTCCAAATTGGCAGGTGTTAAAGGAAAGGGCTACAAATGTAGCTGACATTGCAGGTTTTGATACGGTGGAGGAGGCCGCTCTTGATGGGCAGTTTTGGACAGCTGTGAGACAGGTATTGGATTTCACCAAGCCAATTTATAACATGATTCGGTTTGCAGATACAGACAAACCGGTGATTGGCGAGGTGTATGAGCAAATGGATACCATGTTGGGGGAAATAAAAGACATTGTTAATAACAGAGATCCCGACTTGTACAATCTGATTCACGATTGTGTGTGTGAACGGTGGAAAAAGCTTAACCTTCCACTACATTGCTTGGCGTATATCCTTACGCCAAAATACTACTCAGATTCTTGGTTGGGCAAACCTGCAGCAGGGGGTGGTGTTAGGACCAAACCCCATTTAGATCGAGAGGTAACTAAAGGATATCTGGATGCATTAGAAAAGTTGGTGCCTGACAGGGAGGAATGTGCAGCTGTGCGCCTTGAAATAGGCAGATACTTCACTGGCAGTGGTTTGTATGGTAACTTCCATGCAATGGACGACAAAGATAAATTTGATTCTCTCACATGGTGGGAAACATATGGCGGCGACGGACTTTTGCGAAAATTGGCATTGAAAGTTCTTGCACAGGTTGTAAATTCTTCTTCTACAGAGAGGTGTTGGAGCACCTACAGTTATATACATAATGTGAAAAGAAACAGGCTCAACGAAAACCGAGCAGAAAGCTTGGTTTATGTGCACTACAATTTGAGGTTGTTGAGCCATTACTGTGATCGGGCCAATGAAGATCCCACATATAAAATTTGGGACAGTCACCCTGAGGACGACAATTTAGAGGATGGCATTGTACATATGGAAGAACTAGAAGATGAGCTTGTACGGGATGCAGCTGAAGCAGCTGCAGCAGCCATGCCACCTCCACCTCCACCATCCAGTAGCAGTTCTCGGGGCCCGAGTCTTGTTCCATTGCTGTCGCCACCTCCATCGACACCCTCGCGTGGAGGCTCTAGTTCTGGTCGTCGGTCTGGGAGGGAGACTCCTAGAAGACCGCCAAGACCTACTTATACTCCTGGAGACTCTCGTGGCAAGGGCCACTTGTAGATTTACAGTTTACTTGTCTTTTTTAGTTTCTATTAGACTTGTCACTTTAGTTTTCATAACTGTTCAGTGTTGAGTTTTGAGTCCTTGACTCTTGACTCTTGACTCTTTCATATCATTATGACATTATGATATTTTTTGTAAACATTATATCACTGTGACAATGAAAATTTGAAGTTTGAAGTTGGGCCTTGGCAATTATAACTCATTGGTAATGATTGTGAATTATGAACATTGAATATGATGCTTTGTGAAAGACTAAAGTTGTTTCATTTCATCTCATTATTCATGTTTCATTTTATAAATTTTTAACATTTCATATCATGTTAACAGTTAGAAGTTAGGACTTAGAAATATCTTCGATATTACTTCTTGTAATGGTTAAACTTGGCTTACAAGTACAACTTGTTACTTTGGTGATCAATGATGATAAATGTTATTGAATTGAATGTTATTTTAATTTATTATTTTACTAAGGTTGATGACGATTATAATTTCTAGATGATTGATGTGATATGGTTCAATGATCAATTTATGTTTTTTTATGTTTTTTATGTCTATTTCATCATTCTACATGTTTTTGTTGACATATATGTATCAAAAATTAAAAAATATAAAAAATATATATATTTTTAAAAAATCGCTCCGGGATTCGCTCCCAAACCGGGAGCTTCTGAAAATGGTCGCTCCCGCTCCCGCTTCCGCTCCCGCTCCCCGCTCCCGCTCCCGCTCCCAAGTAACACTGGACTTGAGTGAAGGGTACATAATTGCTAAGGCCATGACAAAGGAGTTCAACAATCAATAACACCAACACTGGGGTACATATAGGTCTTGTTGCCCTTGATTGAATGCCAATCACATGCCTTCATACATGATATAATCCAATGAAACGCCACAATCCTATTGATCTTGAAAACTATTAAGTCTGCTGAATTTTGAATGGGATATGAAATTCTATTTTCTCCATATGAAGTCTGATGAGGTTGAAACCACTCTCAAACATCCTGATTCATTTCATGGTAATGTTAAAAATTTAAGTAAAATGATGAAAATGAAAGATAAAGGAGAATGTCACTTTTACTTTAAGAATTTAACATTACCATTAGGGAGCATCTAGGAAGCATCTAGGGAGCATTAAGGGGCACCTTGGGAGTATTCAGAAAGTGTAGTTCCTCACAGAACAATTCGGAATTTCCAAAAACAAAAAAACCCTGCAGAACCGTCCACCTTCTCTTGGATCCGCTCGCGATCCGCAGTGGATACACGCTTGAACCTCCACAGATCTGTAATCGATCCTTTCTGGATCCACAGATCGGGAAATAGGAACCGCAGATTGGGCAGTACGAGCCGCGGATCGGGTCCCCACGAATCCAATTTTGCAGGAACCACCAAAAAGAGGAGGAACCTCGAATCCGATTTTCCGATCCGCGGTTCCGCCAAAGGATCGGTGGGGGATCCGTACGGGACGTAGATCTGCCTTTGGATCCTTAAGGGGAGACGGTTCCTGCAACATTGCACCAGATGCTCAGGTAGAGTTGACAAAAGATACAATTTTGCAGAAGAGGTCCAAAACTACAAGGTAGGGGCAACATGACCTTTGGCAGATTGGGTTGAAGGGACAACTTCCAGGCAAAGCTAAATGGTACACCAAAGAGAAGGTGGAGGAAAAATTTCCTGATCTCATTCAATAGAAGCTTTTGGGGACCAAAAGCCTCCCAAAATAGGGAGGTGTGATCTAGATTGGATAATTATATTGTTTGTCTTTCATCTAGAAGCATTTCGAGTGGAAAAAGTGGAGGAATCAGCTCATGGGACCGTTTTTATTGGCGAGAACCAGTTTGGTGAAATGGGGTCTAAAACCTTCTGGGAGCGTTTTGAGGCATCAATGAGTGGCTCATTGATTTTAGAGCTTCTTATCACATGGCCAAAAACAAAGCCATGTTTGCTTCTTTAAATGATTATAACACCAAAAATATATTTGTTGGTGATGATAGATCTCTTAGTGTTGTAGGGACTAGAACTATTCATCTAGACAATAGTCAATTTAATGATTTATTATGTGTTCCTATCTTATCCTGCAACCTTCTATCTGTATATCAGATAACTCATTCAGGTGAAGGTAAAACCGTTGAATTTTCAACTCATGATGTTGTAATTAAGGACCTAAGAGATCCTAGATAGATTTTAGCTACTGGCATTGCTGATGATTCTACAAGGTTGTATAAGTTTAACAATTTTGGATTATCAATTCTTCCCTCGGTATTTGTTGCTCATAATGATGAAGTGAGCAAACTTTGGCATGAGTGATTTGGTCACTTAAACTATCGCTCCCTTCAAAATCTATGTAAAGAAAATATGGTGAGTCTTCTAGTGGTATCTTGCAGAGATCGTGTTTGTTCTGGATGTGTACTTGGAAAACATCATCGGGATAGTTTTGAAAAACGTGCCTCTTGGCATGCCTCTGCCCCTTTACAGCTTGTGCATAGTGATTTATGTGGTCCACTTCCAGTTGTTTCATTCTCTGGCTACAAGTATTTCTCAACTTTCATTGATGATTTCTCCAGACGCACTTGCATATACTTCTTAAAACTCAAGAGTGAAGTCTTTAACATGTTCTTGGCCTTTAAGGCCTTTGTTGATAAACAATCTGGACATCAAATTTTTAAGCTAAGATTTGATAATGGCAGAGAATATGTTAACAAAAAATTCATCAACTTTTGCAATGAGCATGGAATTCAATTGCAACATACTGTTCCATATACTCCACAACAAAATGGTGTAGTTGAAAGGAAGAATCACACCTTAAAGGAAATGGCTAATTGTATGCTTCAATCTAAAGGACTTAGTCTTAATTTTTGGGCAAAAGCAATTAACTATGCAAATTACATAGTAAATCACACTCCTTCTAAGTTTTTAAAGAATATCACTCGAGAAGAAGCATGGAGCTCAATTAAACCAGATGTAAGTCACTTTCGTGTTTTTGGAAGTGAAGCATGGGCCCATATTCCAGATGAGAAACATAAATCCTTAGAACCTAAGAGTGAAAAATGTATTTTTGTTGGATATTCTGAAGATGTCAAAGGATATAGACTTCTTCAACCTAAATCCAAAAATGTTATCATTAGAAGAGATGTAAAGTTTGCTGAAAATATATTGGCCTACCCACCTAGTTCGGTGGATGTGCCATCTCTCTCTATCCCTTCTACTTCTGAAAATATTTCTTCTTCAGAGGATGACAAGAAGGATGACAATCCTCCCCCACCTTCTCGGGATCCTCCTTCAACTCCTCAGCTTCCAAAATGGGTCCGCGCTACTCGGGATGCAGCAGGTGCTCTTGCAGGTGATCCTATAGATCATCATTGTACACGTTCTCAGTTTGATAGAGCCTCTTCTTTACTGGCTCAAGCTTCAACGAATTATGATCCTGACACCTTTGCAGAAGCTTCAAGCCATCCAGATTGGGACACAACTATGAATGAAGAATATTGTTCATTATTGGCAAATGATACATGGGAACTTGTTCCTCTTCCAAAGGGACAAAACTCTTCTTGTTGCTAAGGGGTTTTCACAAGTTGAAGGCATTGACTATATTGAAACCTTCTCCCCTATTGCTTAAATGACTCTATCCGCCTTGTTCTTTCCCTTGCTGCTTCTTTCAAATGGGAAGTCCATCAGATGGATATTAAATCTGCCTTCTTGCATGGGGACTTGCATGAAGAAATCTATATGGAAGAACCTCTTGGCTTTATACAAACAGACTCCAACCTTGTATGTTGGGGTAAGAAATCCCTTTATGGTCTCAAGCAAGTCCCTCGGGCTTGGTATGGCAAAATGGATAGCTTTCTTTTAGATACTAGATTTTCTAGGTGTCATTCTGACAATACTGTTTACACCAAGAAAGTGGGTAAGTCTCTTATCATTCTTGTTCTTTATGTTGATGATCTTATCCTTACTGGTAGTGATCCCAACCTTATAAACCATGTGAAGTCCAACCTTAAAAAGCAGTTTGAAATGACAAACTTACGACACTTGCATTATTTTCTTGGTCTTCAAGTCTTGCAATCCAAAGAAGATATTCCCCTTTCCCAGTCCAAGTATGCCTGTGATATTCTACACCACTTTCATGTGGAAGACTGTAAGCCAGCCCCTTCTCCCTTTCAGTCTGGAGCCAAACTTTCAGTCACTTGTACTTCCCCTGAAGTTGATGCTACCTTATACCGTCAGCTTGTTGGAAAACTTTTGTATCTGACCCATACCCGTCCTGACCTTTCCTTTGTTGTTGGCCTTATTGCTCGGTTTATGCAAAACCCACATGAAAGTCATTGGAAAGCAGCGAAAAAAATACTTCGTTATGTTCAATGTATAGTTCAGTTTGGGGTTCATTACAATGCAGAAGCATCTCCTTTATTGGTTGGTTTCACTGATTTTGATTGGGTTGGTGACCTTGATGATCGAAAGTCTACTGCAGGGTATGTGTTCACTCTTGGTTTTGGACCTATTACATGGGCTTGCAAGAAACAAAGTGCCATTTCTCTTTCTTCTGCAGAAGCAGAGTATCGTGGCGCCGTTGAAGTTAGTAAGGAAGCGCTGTGGCTTCATTAGATCCTGTCAGAGTTTGGTTTTCAGTAGCAGCGTCCAAGTACACTTTTGTGTGATAATCAAAGTGCCATGCAACTATGCAAAGATCCAATCCAACATGAGCGCAACAAACACATTGAGCTACACATGCTCTTCATAAGAAAGCTCATTCATGACAATGTTCTTGAAGTGCAATATTGTTCAGCCGATGATCAAGTTGCAACCATCTTTACAAAGGCTCGCACAGAGGCAAAGTTTACTAAACTTCGATTTATGGTTGGAGTTCAGGAAGTTGTCACTAAGGGGGGATATGCTCTAATGCCTCCTTCCTTCTCCTATTGTGTCATCTTTGTACCTCCTTCAATCCTAGCCCAAGTTATTCTTAAGGGGGGATGTTAGGATATTTCGGCACATAGGAAATCGTTAAGTACAACTTGGTCTAGTGTATAGTTAGGTAAATTGTGTTTCTTTAGCATGTAATTTTTGTAATTTACAATCTAACGGTTACGATATGTTCTAGACATGAATTGATCTGACTGTTCATTCTCTCCTCGGTATTATTGACACTTGATCCGTGGCTTAATACTCAATTGGTCCATGATCTCTATTCAAAGAGCATGGAGGGTCATTTGTTAGGTGAGCGTTCATGAGAGAAGCTTATGTAAATTTTGTTTCTTTTATATCAATAAATTGCTTGAAGTGGCCGCGTTGGCTCAACCCGTGGACTATTTCCCTCTTTGAGGGTTTTAATCACGTTAAGAATACTGGTGTACAGATTTGTGATCTGTTTGTGAGCGGTGTCCTTTGGTGTTCTATCTAAGGAACTTACCCTGTAAATTCCTACACAAAAGGGTTTCCTAGAGAGCATATCTTGTGTCGTATGTGTGTGTGTGTGTGAGAGTTTATTTTTTCATTCTTTACTTTTCTACATACTTTCCATTCGCTTGCGTGCACTAATTACAGTTAAATTTACAAATCTAGAAGTTTAATAAAATTGTAATAGTGTAAAAACTCAGAATTTAAATATATTATTATTAGATCTGTTGTGACGAACTGTCCAATGGAATATCCACGACAGTTTATGGATCACCAAGTGAGATATATGTGGATTTGGATGCATGGTTGTTTTCATTCCAGTATGAGTCCTCCATTCGAATCCTTGTTAGCGAAAGGCGACAACAATCCTTGTCAAATCTACTAGCGTAGCACAAATCCTCCAATATTCTTATAACTGCGTGTGGAAGAAATGGGACCTTACGAAGCAGTCTACTCAAGGATTTATCAGATGCTGGAAGAGAATGACGTAATGTTTGTGCCATAGTAAGGATTTTTTTTCAGAAGTTGAAATAACCTTTAAAGATGAACTAATGTCCTATTGAGATACCGTCTCTCCAAAGAGTTGGTTAAGTACATGCAATGCCAACTCATGTTCCTTATAATTTTGATAATCTGACAATATATGCGTTTGTAGGAGTCCTCGAATGTCATAGTCAGCATGACATTGATCAACTAATCGTGTAAGCACTGCAACACGCAATTCACAACCTCTAGTTGAGGAAACTTGTCTGTATGCCTCGACAATGCACTCAATTGCTGATCTATTTAATGAAGCTTATTGCTCCTTAGTTAAATTGACAAGTGGTGGCACCACTAAAAATCCAGAAGGTGGACCTATGGACATGGCTATAACTGATGCTGCAGGAGACAATCTCATAGGTTCTAAAGAAGACACTTTTGTTACCATTGGTTTATATTTATCAGTTCTTGGTCCAAGTGGCAAAACTTCCCTCTTTCTGCTGTTATCAGAGACACTCAACAAAAGTGGATGTGTAGTTGTTATTGGTTTTGAGAATGACTCAATAGTATGCTTAACAGTATCAATCTTCGTTTCAATGGAAACAAGACCATCTAAGCCAGGAATGTTATTCTGGGAAGATTCTGCTTGGTCTCTATCTAATGGAGCTATCAAGCCTTCACTCTCAACCACTAGCTGTGGACTCGCAAATGAGTCTAATCCATGTTGTGAAATTGGTACATCCATATGTCGTGAGGCTAAAGACACATTAATTGGTACATCCATATGTCGTGAGGCCATCCAGCAAGGATCCCTTTGAGGATCATGGCCAACATTAGAAGCAAGCTGCTGGGGAACAATCACTTCTACTTGAGATGAAGATGATATGCTGTTTGGTAAAGGGAGTTGTGACACTACTATTGATGGCAATACAACTTGATGCATTGTAGTTGGAGGTGTCATTACTTGTGATATCATTGTAAATGATGACATTATTTGAGATAATGCACTTATAGCGCTCAACTGGGAAGCTTTAGGTCCCAGTTCATGTTAATCATCATATGAGGATGGATGAGTTGATGGTAAATTATGTATATTAGCTATGACTACCTCAGTTAACAGGTTTGAAGGAATATTTGAAGCTAAAATTTCTAATGATTCAACAACTCTATCTCTTTGTGTAGCTATGGCACTAATCATTCTGTTGACCACTCTGTGTCAATGACCCCATAAAAGTACACCCCTTTTTTCGCAAAAGGGATCCATCATGTTTGAGTATCCACGCCATTCAGACTTCATCATCAATCGATAATTTTATGAATATGGTAGCCCATTCTGGATATGTAAAATGTAAATAATCTTAGTATGACTACGTCTGTATGTAACAACGTAGGTAAACCTATGGTTTTGGTGACGATCTCCATTCTAGGAGATTTTTTGTCGCACTGATTCATTTGTGTCTCTAGACACAAATGATCGACATAGTTTTTTCCTCCACTCTTACCCCAAAGCTAGAGTGGATTTTGTCTCTATGATCTTAGGCGAGTCTTAGTGTTTAGTTCGAGCCTATGTAAAAGTGATTTGGGAATAATCATTTGGTTTACTGGATTATATTTTGTGTCGCATAAATGGATATTTTTTGAGGGTTTATTTCCCCCTTCTTGTATTAAAATGTAAAATCTTGATGTAAAAGATATTTAGTGCATGGTCCGTCATAATTAGACACCGTGGCTAAGTATTAGAGAGTTGGAAAAATAATTAATCCCCTCATCAGTAAATTAATTAAATTTTCTGGCCATATTAAATTAAAAATCTTAAGCCAGAAATTTAATTAATTGTGTCCTAGGTAAAATTAAATTCTCCAAAGGTAAAATTCGTGGGTTTTAAAGAAATTAATTTTTGGAGGTCCCTGACCAAGGGAATATTGAAAAAACCAAGAAATTTTGGATCCTTGGGCTGCCTTGGTGATTAAGTCAAAGTCAATTTTTTTAGGTAATTAACTCAAAATTATTATTTTTGAGTTAATTGAAAAGGAATTAAATGAAAAATTTGAAATTCCTTAAAAAACAAATAATTTTGACAGACGAGATTAAAAGATAATCAAATATTTTTCAACGGTCGATATTACTTGACGGGGATCAAGCGAACTAGTCGTTGAATATTTTATTTATAAATTAGAGGTCGATATTAGTCTATTTTTTCATCCGATCTTTGAATCGTGTACTAAGCTCTCAAGTTCTCTTGTCGATTTTATGGAATAAATGCAAAAGTCTTTGGGGTTTCAATTTGCGGTGGTGTTCCTCTTCATGAATCTATGGTAACATTGTTTTAATTTCTGCTTAATATTACGTGAAAACTATCAATCAATAGTTCTCTTAGAACAATCTGAATATAGGGATCTTATTCAGTTTGTTGGATCTAAGGTAACATTTTTAATTTTGATTGAATTAGCAAGTATCTCTATTTTTTCGGAATTTTATTGTTATTTTATTTTCTACTTGGTTTGATGGTTGGTCTAGTGTTTGTGGAAGATCTCTAAGGTTTTCATTGAGCGTTTGGGATAGTCCTCGGTTGGACCAGCCAATTCTCAGCATATATTTTCTGAAGAGCCTACTTCATGCTAACTTCAAGATTTATCTAAAGATTAATTTTTTATGCATGAAGTTTTTGGGCTAGTACCTCTGAAAAACCAAAATATTTTAAATATTTTGTGGAAAAATAGCTAGATCTGGTTAGTAAGAGCTGTAAATCTTCAGATCTGGGGAGTGGAGTTAGACTCATACTCCTCAGATCTGATAGATTTGTAAATTATTTATATAGATCTGTAATTTATTTGTGTAGATTTGAAGTTTTGTAACATAATTTTAAAATTTAACACTTGAGTTTTTGGGATTTTCTCTATTTCTGTACATGTTTGGTATTGGGTTTTTCTCTTTTCACTTGTACAGGAAGAGATCTGAGAAATCAGCCAAGGAAATCTTCAGATCTGAGCCAGATATAGGCTTTGGAAGGCAAGATCTGGGCTCAAAGATTGTTTGTAGGAATAGAGTTGAGAAATCAGCCAAGGAAATCTTCATATCTGAGCCAGATCTAGACCCGTAGGTCGGCAATTGTCACCTTGATCACCATTTGTCTTGGAAGATTTTCTGTCACTGGTTTGAAGACAAAACGTCGACCTTTGATCTAGTATATCAGCCTCTGGGGAAAGTCTGCAAGCTTCCTTATTGCAACCTTTATATACATCAAATCTGAAACATTGCACACCTAATAGGAGGCCTAAAACATTCATTATTGATCATATTAATACTCAATAAATTTAATAATTGTTTTGGCCTTCACTTTGTTTAACTGTGAGGTGTTGGGATGACCAATCTTACTTAACCGTAGTCTATATAGACACTGATAGCAGTTCTGGTGTTTTCTTTCCATTGTTAAGGTGATCATTGGTTTCTCTTGTGCAATCTTATTGCGTTTTGGTAGCTGGATTAAAATTTGCATTACTGTCAGATCGTTCCAATTAAATTGCAACCCATCTCTTCTCGTTGACCTCTTGTTGCTTTTGCATGTTAGCTCTTGTTGCATCTCTATTCAAAATCACTAACAACAATAGTAATCAAGTTAGCAGGTGTTTGGATATAATTTCTGGGTAATTTGATTTATGATATTACTGTTGCAGAAGTCTGATTGCAATTTGCAGAGGTTTGACTTCCTTCTACATTGATTAATCTCTTATTGCAGTGGTCTAACATTGCGGTGACACCTCACATCAAGTATTGACATTGTTTCCTGTTATACATTGGCTGGTAATGAAATTCTTGTAGACTAATATGCATTTGACAGTAGCTACAGTAGCCTATCTTTTGTGGACAACAATCTGATCTGACTTTTCACTTGACTGATCTACTGACTACAACAAATGATTTGATCTTACAATAACATTCCTGTGGTATTTTGAACATTTGGTGATCATTAGTGAATGATTTTGTGAGCTGATTTCCTCATTGACAGTGATTATAGTGGTTCATTTTATTGGCAGAGGTGTACTGAGGGTCTGGTGCATTTCTTGCAGTTGATTGTTTTCCATATCTCACATCCCTATGCTAATTGCATTTTGCATCTGATTAAACTAATCTCTAATTGTTCTATAGCTTGTCATTGGAAAATTCTTAATATCATTATCTGGCATCTCATCGGACTGCTCACTCATCCGTTTTCGCACCTTGCATCTCTTTTTATCATGATAACATTTTCCTTAGCAGCAGTAGTCCATCCTGTACTTGGTCCTAAATTTCTTAGCAATATTGTTGACTCCACAAGGCACTGATATCAATTGTCTAAATCGAATCATTTAAGTCTTGCTAAATCTAAACAAGTATTTGGTCGCTCAACTGTGTCTCCTGGATTGGTTGGTTCCCAACTGGTCCTTCATTCCATTTCTGTAGGGTCTACCTCCCTTTGTTTCTTGTAGGGAGACAACTTAAACGAAGAGATTGGGGATCAAGGTGACAGTCGCCGATCTAAGCTACTGTCGCGGTGCCTAGACGTTTTCTACGACAACATTTTTTGGCGTCGTTGATGGGGACCAACTTATTGGACCTTGGCTTTACGACACTCATCTCATTTTTTTAATATCTTATCATTTTTTGTTCCATCAACGCCACATTTTCTGGCGCCATTTCATCTCTTCATCTTTTCATCACGGTATCTTTTGTCATCTCACTAATCCTTTCATCTGCACCTACATTTTGGTTGATTTTTTGTTTGGGTGGCGACTCCAGTTATTCATCCATTATTTCTCAGACAAGAAACCTTCCTTGGTATCCCTCTGTTTCTCCGTGACTAACCTTTCGGTTTTTGCCTTTTGTATCTTAAAGCTAGATTCATGTTCAAGTGGTGACTCCACTTCTTCTATTTCTTACAAGAATTTTTGCTAGAAGCTCGCTTCTTGGGGATCTCTTGATTTTCTTGAGCAAGGGTCTCTCTCTAGCATCCATTTGGTCCCTCCTTTTCCCTTTAAGCAAGTCATCATGGATGACTTGTTTGCCCCGTGTCATTTTACTAATTTCTTCATGATTTTCCAGAAGATGCCATTGATAAATTGCCTTCTTTTAAGGGCAATAATGCAATTAGTGTTGATGTTCATCTGAAAGCTTTTGGTTCTTGAGTAGGTAAGTATGCAAGGGTTGCTTTGATTATAAGCATGAAGATGTAAAAATGACCCTCTTTGTTCTTACCTTGGAGGAAGATGCTTTGGATTGGTTTATGGAAAAGCCTGATAATTCATTTGATTCTTTGCAATCGATTATTAATGCCTTTAAGGAAAAATATGGAGATAAGAGAGAAGAGAGGCATCTCGTAAAGGCTATCAATGTCATAAAGAAAAGAGAAGATGAGATCATAGAAGTATTTAATAAGAGATTTAATGGTATTATTAAGGAATTACCTCAAGATTATAAACCTCTTGATAAATCTCTTTTGGATTTTTACATTGATGCTTTTAATCCTGATACATCTTATGAATTGAGACGAGCTAAGAATCGTGATTATAAAGTTGCTCAGACTTTAGCTGTAGAGCTTGAAAAAGATAAGAAGGCATTTGGGAAGTCTGAAATCCCAGGTTTTGATAGGGCTTCAACCAAATTGAAAGAATCTAAAGGAAAAGAGGTTAAAAAATCTGAAGACGACCTTGTGCAAAAATTACTGCAAAAACCACTGCAAAAACTTGAAAGCGTGGAGCTTAACCAACCGAAATTAATCTCTAACCCATCTAAGGAAATAAGTACTTTGCAGTCTAAGTTGATCCAAATGGAAAGAGCTTAGGCACAAAATTTTCAACCTAGGATTAACAATAATAATCAAAACAATAATACTTGGCAGGGAAAAGGCCAATCTAGTGAGCAGAGACCTCCCAATCTGCGTGAATCTGCAAATCAAGTGAGTGAGGCTCTGCCTTATTGCAGGGCATGCGATGCTTTTCATGAAGAGACTACTTGCCATGTTGTCAAAAGAATCATAGATAGTGGAATGGCAGGGACAAATAATCAAGTCAACGTTGTTGGTAAAGAATATCATTTGTCTCAGGGAAATTTGGCAGAAGTTAAAGAGCATAGTCAAGAAATTAGACCTTTTACATCTTCTCATAATATCAATAACTTTGGCCATGAGAAGGATATGCAACTAAATCAAGCGCAGTTAATCAAGAATATGGAAGACAACTAGGCTCGACTAATCAAAAACATGGAACTTAACCAAGCTAGATTAACAGAAGATCACGCCAGGGAAATGAGTTATATGCAAAATAAGTTGTTGGCTACAGAAGAAAAACACTTATCATGGAAATTAATCACTTCGATCACATAGCCACCGTAGTAGAAAAGTGTGTTCAGAAGATGGACGCTATGAGGATCGACATGCAAAATCATCATGAGAAAAAGATAAACTATATGCAAAATTGCTTCATGGGCATGAAAGCGAAGAATGATAAAATTATAAAGGACATGAAAGTTGGTCAAATATCTCTTCAGAATAGATTATTGGCCATAGAGAAAATACAAGCACCATGTGTTGTAAATATGGAAGAAATGCATACCATCGAAAACAGATTAAAGACAAAGGAAGTTAATCATTCTAATAAGATGTCCATTATTCAGAATCATATGGTTGCAATAGAAGCAAAGCACACTCTGGAAATGAAAATTATGGAGGCCAATTATATCACTTTGCGAGACTGATTCGTGAAAACTGAGCTCAATCAAGCTAAATTAATAGTAAGGCATGCTAGAGAAGCGAGTTCCAAAAGTTTAAGTCTGATCCACATGATAGATGGCAGAAAATCAAGGAGCTTTCAACAGATCATAACTCTCCCAATCCATTAAAGCAACTCCCGTCTTGTTGTCAATATCTAGAGAAAGTGGCTGACCCCATTAATGAAGATTTAGCTGGGGATGACATAATCAGAGAAGAAATTGAAAAGGATCGAGTTATAACTCATAACACTTGTGAAACTGATCCATCATTTATCACAAAACAGATGCAGAATGAAAGAGACATGTAACAAATATCTTAAATACTTCGTCTGAAAGGTTCAAGCAGAATGTTCCACATCGCCAGTGATACAGCCTGCTACGAAGAAAACCATGAAGCAAAAAAGAAAAAGAATAAGGAAGCGATTTGATGCATCTGATGGCCACAAGCAGCTTGATTTTCGGACGAGACAAAGTCATACCGTATGCAGAATTGGACATGGCACATCTGAAAAACAACCCACAAATTTGCCGAAAAGCAGAGAAATGCTCATTATGCACTATATTGAACACATCTGATGCCACAAGGCATCCTTTGTATTGTATCTCTAACCTTACACCCTGTGATTTCAACATTTTCACTTTGTAGTTAGATTAAATTTATATTTTCATGATTAATAGAATAGTTAATAAATGAAGAGCTTCTATTTTCATCTGCTAAATGTTATATGATGAATTTTGGATGGATGCTACTTATATAATCTTGTGTGTTGCTTGGATTCTCACATTCCTTCGATAAAGCAACGTGTCCCTAAGTAGAGTCAGATGTTGATTACTTTGTGTCAACGACCCCATAGAAGTAAACCCCTTTTTTCACAAAAGGGATCAATCATGCTCGAGTGTCTGTGCCATTCATATTTCATCATCAACCGACAGTTTTATGAATACGTTAGCCCATTCTGCATATGTAAAATGTAAATAATTTTAGTATGACCACGTCTGTATGTAATAGCCTAGGTAAACCTATGGTTTTGGTGACGATCTCCATTCTAGGAGGTTTTTTGTCTCATTGATTCATCTGTGTCTCTAGACACAAATGATCAACAAAGATTTTCCCTCCACTTTTACCCCAAAGCTAGAGTGGATTTTGTTGCTAAGATCTTAGGCGAGTCCTAATGTTTTAGATAGAGTCTATGTAAAAGTGATTTGGGAATAATCCTAGCTAATTGGCTAGATTATTTTATTACAAGTCACTTGGTCTACTGGATTATATTTTGTGTCGCAGAAATGGGTATTTTTTGAGGGTCTATAACGAACGGGTTCCCCCCTTTATGTATTAAAATGTAAAATCTTGATGTAAAAAATATTTAGTGCATGGTCCCTTTTAATTAGACACCGTGGCTAAGTATTAGAGGGTTGGAAAAATAATTAATCTCCTCATTAGTAAATTAATTAAATTTTCTGGCCAAATTAAATAAAAAATCTTAAGCTAGAAATTTAATTAATTTTGTGTCCTAGGTAAAATTTGTGGGTTTCAAAGAAATTAATTTTTGGATGTCCCCGGCCAAGGGAATATTGAAGAAATCAAGAAATTTTGGACCCTTGGGCTTTGGTGGTTAAGTCAAAGTCAATTTTTTGTAGTAATTAACTCAAAATTATTATTTTTGAGTTAATTAAAAATGAATTAAATGAAAAATTCTAAATTCCTCAAAAAATAAATAATTTCGACGAACGAGATTAAAAGATAATCAAATCTTTTTCAACGGTCGATATTACTTTGACGAGGATCAAGTGAACTAGCAGTTGGAGATTTCATCTATAAATTAGAGGTCGGTGTCAGTGTATTTTTTCATCTGATCTTTGAATCGTGTACTAAGCTCTCAAGTTCTTTTGTCTATTTTTTAGAATAAATGCAAAAGTCTTTGGGGTTTCTATTTGCAGTGGTGTTCCTCTTCATGAATCTGTGGTAACATTGTTTTAGTTTCTACTTAATATTATGTGAAAACTATCAATCAATAGCTCTCTTAAAAGAATCTGAATACAAGTATCTTATTCAGTTTGTTGGATCTAGGGTAACATTTTTAATTTTGATTAAGTTAACAGGTATCTCTATTTTTTAGGAATTTTATTGTTATTTTATTTCTCTACTTGGTTTGATGGTTGATCTAGTGTTTGTGGAAGATCTCTAAGGTGTTCATTGAGCATTTGGGGATAGTCCTCGGTTGGACCAACCAACTCTCAGCATCGATGTTTTAAAAACCAACCGGTCTAAACCGGCCGGTTAGCTAGCCCACCAGGTCAAAACGGCCAGTTCTGTCCTAAACCGGCTGGTTAGCTGCCACGGTCGTGGAGTACCCACACAAAACTGTTTTCCAAACACTCCCTCCAAGCCTTTAAAAGACCCTTCTCCCTCTCATTTAGAGTATTTGTGAGTTTGATTGGGAGCTTGGAGAGTGTTGAGTTTTTGCTGGAGTAATGGAACAACAAAAAGTTTAAGCTAAGTAGTAGTCATCATGCCTCCAAAAACCAAGGATACTGCATGGGCTTATTGTGATATGATTGATGGCAAAATGATCTGCAAATATTGCCAAAAATCTATTGGAGGGGGTATTAACAGGTTCAAGCAACACTTGTCTGGGATAGGAGGCCATGTAAAGCCATGTGAAACACCAAATGACTCAATAGGGCATATTAGGGCAGCATACCTTCAGAAGTTTGAGACTCAAGTCACTGAACCAATAGAGAAGCATGTGACTCAAGCATTTGCAAAATTTTGGAGTCCAGACTCAACCAACTGAGTTTGATCATGATGACTCATGAGAAGTTTCAAGTGATAATGTTGATCACTATTATCATATATTTAGACTTGTAGTAGGCCACTGGCCTCATAGTTTGCAGGCTTTGTTTTTGCACTCTAGAGGCCATTTAGAGCCTCATTGCTTATGTATTTTGTCGATGATATGTATTGCACTCGGTGCCATTTTGATATATTCACCTTTACATGGTTTATAAATGAGCAATCTTTGCATATTGTCTCTATTGGCTTGGAATCATGGTTTTAAATCTTAAAAATAGTTTTTTCATCAAAATTTAATTATTTAATGTATTTTTTAAAAACCGGTCCGGTCACCGGTTCCGGTTTTTAAAGCATTGCTCAACATATATTTTTTGAAGAGCCTACCTCATGCTAACTTCAAGATTTATCTAAAGATTAATTTTTTATGCATGACATTTTTGGGCTAGTACCTTTAAAAAACCAAAATATTTTAAATATTTTGTGGAAAAATAACTAGATTTGGCTAGTAAGAGCCTTAGATCTTCAGATATGGGAAGCGGAGTTGGACTCATACTTCTCAAATTTGATAGATCTGTAAATTATTTGTATAGACCTATAATTTATTTGTGTAGATCTGAAGTTTTGGAACATAATTTTTAAATTTAACACTTGGGTTTTTGGGATTTTCTCTATTTTTGTACATATTGGGTTAATTTTCAGATTTGAGCCAGATCTAGACCCTGGAGGGCAAGATCTCGGCTCAAAGATTGTTTGCAAGTATTATGCGATTAGATCTTTCATTGAAGCATTCAGATCTGGGGTTTTGATAAATTTACGAGATTGATTTTGCAGCAAAATATACAAATCTGGAAGTGAAGTTTAAATATTGGGTGAGGGTTTGTGTTTAAAATTTTATAAGGCCCTAGAGGCCTTAACACAGGGCTTCAGCAGCCCTCAAACCCCCTCCTCTTTTCTGTGACTTAGCTCCTTCATTCTCCGCTGCCTCTTTGCAGCCCTGCCGTAGCCCTCTCCTTGCTGCATTAGCCCTGCCTGTCCCTCCTCTCTTCAGCGTGGTCCTTTCTTTTGGCATGTGTCCCTTCCTTTCTCTCTGCCCACACTTCCTTCCCATTTCCCTTGCTGGCCATCTTTTTCAAACTGTCATATCATTTCAGACCTGAAACTTTACATTGCAGTGGCATCCTGTGACATGTGTCTGACATTGGGCTAATCATAAATATTGGGCTTCATTATTCATTATCCTGGGTAATTGGTTTGGCTGTTAGAAGACTGATTCATCTATTGTAAAGGTCTGATTTGCAGAGTTTGGTAAACTGATACAATCTACAAAGCTCAGATCTGAATTTGTAGCAGTTGGTTTAACATAACGATGGCATTTTGACTGATCTTGTCTTGCAGTAGGTTGATTTGATTTTACAGTGGTATCATTACAAAAGTCTGATATTAAATTGTGGAAGTTAGATCTGAAATTGCAGGGCTATCACCATTTGTCTTGGAGGATTTTCTGTCACTGGTTTGAAGACAAAACGTCGACCTTTGATCTAGTATATCAGCTTCTGGGGCAAGGCTGCAAGCTTCCTTATTGCAACCTTTATATACATCAAATCTGAAACATTGCACGCCTAATAGGAGGCCTAAAACATTCATTATTGATCATATTAATACTCAATAAATTTAATAATTGTTTTGGCCTTCACTTTGTTTAACTGTGAGGTGTTGGGATGACCAATCTTACTTAACTGTGGACTATATATAGACTGATAGTAGTTCTGGTGTTTTCTTTCCATCATTAAGGTGATCATTGGTTTCTCTTGTGCAATCTTATTGCGTTTTGGTAGCTGGATTAATATTTGCATTACTGTCAGATCCTTCCAGTTAAATTGCAACCCATCTCTTTTCGTTGCCCTCTTGTTGCATCTTTTATTCAAAATCACTAACAACAACAGTAATCAAGTTAGCAGGTGTTTGGATATAATTTCTGGGTAATTTGATTTATGATATTACTATTGCAGAAGTCTGATTGCAATTTGCAGAGGTTTGACTTCCTTCTACATTGATTAATCTCTTATTGCAGTGGTCTAACATTGTGGTGACGCCTCACATCAAGTATTGGCATTGTTTCCTGTTATACATTGGCTGGTCATGAAATTCTTGTAGACTAATATGCATTTGACAGCAGCTACAATAGCCTATCTTTCATGGACAGCTATCTGATTTGACTTTTCAGTTGACTGATCTTCTGACTACAGTGAATGATTTGATCTTATAATAACATCCTTGTGGTATTTTGAACATTTGGTGATCATTAGTGAATGATTTTGTGAGCTGATTTCCTCATTGACAGTGACTATAGTGGTTCGTTTTATTGGCAGAGGTGTACTGAGGGTCTGGTGCATTTCTTGCAGTTGATTGTTTGACATATCTCACATCGCTATGCTAATTGCATTTTGCATCTCATTAAACTAATTTCTAATTGTTCGATAGCTTGTCATGGAAAATTCGTAATCTCATTATCTTGCATCTCATCAAACTACTCACTCATCCCTTTTAGCACCTTGCATCTCTTTTTATCATAATAACATTTTCCTTAGCAGCAGTTGTCCATCTTGTACTTGGTCCTAAATTTCTTAGCAAGATAGTTGACTCCACAAGGCACTGGTATCAATTGTCTAATTCGAATCATTTAAGTCTGGCTAAATCTAAACAAGTATTTGGTCGCTCAACTGTGTCTCCCAGATTGGTTGGTTCCCAACTCGTCCTTCATTCCATTTCCGTAGGGTCTACCCCCCTTAGTTTGTTGTAGGGAGACAACTTAAACAAAGAGATTGGGGATCAGGGTGACAACCCCCAATTTGAGCCATTGTCGCGATGCCTAGACATTCTGTATGACAATACATTCCAACCAGCGATTGTACTTGGGCCATTTCAGAATCAGCGAGCACCCTGCCAGTAAGATTTCCGTTAGAATATGCTCTTTCATTTGTTAGGTCACAACTAGGTTGAAATTGGTGCATAAAATGCAATGATCCAAGAACTGGAGAAGGATGTAGCATCTGCTTCCCTAGTCTGTCATCTCTATTGGTATGATTGCCAATCTCTTGTGCAATTGCTCTCTTCTTGCCTGCTTCACCCATCGTAATATTAGAAGCTTGACCTGATGATACCCTCTCATCAAAAGTTGGCTCATGGGTAATGCGATCAATGCTTCTAGACATTTTGTCAGCTTGATGAAGAGCTTCTTCATCTTCAGTTGTCATATATCCACTTTGATTATCAACGTTATTTAAATCACCCTGAGGAGATCCTAATTCAACATGTTCAACATCATTTTCTCGGTGAGAACATTCTTTATTGTTAGTCTCTTTCATGTCAATGTCTTCTTCCATTATAGATGTTGAATATGCTTCAAGACGCTTTATTGATTTTGCAAGTATTTATCTCATTTCTAGTAATAATTCTCGAGTAGTCATATGGTCATACAATGAATCAATGTTACTTGGGAGCGGAAGCGGGAGCGGGAGCGACCATTTTCAGAAGCTCCCGGTTTGGGAGCGAATCGGGGAGCGATTTTTTAAAAATATATATATTTTTTATATTTTTTAATTTTTGATACATATATGTCAACAAAAACATGTAGAATGATGAAATAGACATAAAAAACATAAAAAAACATAAATTGATCATTGAACCATATATCACATCAATCATCTAGAAATTATAATCGTCATCAACCATGTCCACAAGTTAGTAAAATACATATTACAACTGCAACATAACATGAAGTTGATACATTGAAGTTGAAAGCTTTCAGAATTGAAAATTCAATAACATTTATCATCATTGATCACCAAAGTAACAAGTTGTACTTGTAAGCCAAGTTTAACCATTACAAGAAGTAATATCGAAGATATTTCTAAGTCCTAACTTCTAACTGTTAACATGATATGAAATGTTAAAAATTTATAAAATGAAACATGAATAATGAGATGAAATGAAACAACTTTAGTCTTTCACAAAGCATCATATTCATAATTCACAATCATTACCAATGAGTTATAATTGCCAAGGCCCAACTTCAAACTTCAAATTTTCATTGTCACAGTGATATAATGTTTACAAAAAATATCATAATGTCATAATGATATGAAAGAGTCAAGAGTCAAGAGTCAAGGACTCAAAACTCAACAGTTATGAAAACTAAAGTCTAATAGAAACTAAAAAAGACAAGTAAACTGTAAATCTACAAGTGGCCCTTGCCACGAGAGTCCCCAGGAGTATAAGTAGGTCGTGGTGGTCTTCTAGGAGTCTCCCGCACAGACCGACGACCAGAACTAGAGCCTCCACGCGAGGGTGTCGATGGAGGTGGCGACAGCAATGGAACAAGACTCGGGCCCCGAGAACTGCTACTGGATGGTGGAGGTGGAGGTGGCATGGCTGCTACAGCTGCTTCATGTTCATCCCGTACAAGCTCCTCTTCTAGTTCTTCCATATGTACAATGCCATCCTCCAAATTGTCGTCCTCAGGGTGATTGTCCCAAATTTTATATGTGGGATCTTCATTAGCCCGATCACAGTAATGGCTCAACAACCTCAAATTGTAGTGCACATAAACCAAGCTTTCTGCTCGGTTTTCGTTGAGCCTGTTTCTTTTCACATTATGTATATAACTGTAGGTGCTCCAACACCTCTCTGCAGAAGAAGAATTTACAACCTGTGAAAGAACTTTTTTTGCCAATTTTGGCAAAAGTCCGTGGCCGCCATATGTTTCCCACCATGTGAGAGAATCAAATTTATCTTTGTCGTCCATTGCATGGAAGTTACCATACAAACCACTGCCACTGAAGTATCTGCCTATTTCAAGGCGCACAACTGCACATTCCTCCCTGTCAGGCACCAACTTTTCTAATGCTTCCAGATATCCTCTAGTTACCTCTTGATCTAAATGGGGTTTGGTCCTAACACCACCCCCTGCTGCAGGTTTGCCCAACCAAGATTCTGAGTAGTATTTTGGCATAAGGATATACGCCAAGCAATGTAGTGGAAGGTTAAGCCTATTCCACCGTTCACACACACAATCATGAATCAGTTTGTACAAGTTGGGATCTTTATTATGAACAATGTCTTTTATTTCCCCCAACATGGTATCCATTTGCTCATACACCTCGCCAATCACTGGTTTGTCTGTATCTGCAAACCGAATCATGTTATAAATTGGCTTGGTGAAATCCAATACCTGTCTCACAGTTGTCCAAAACTGCCCATCAAGAGCGGCCTCCTCCACCTTTTCAAAACCTGCCATGTCAGCTACATTTGTAGCCCTTTCCTTTAACACCTGCCAATGTGGACTTGATACCATGCTAGCTAATGCCTCTCTTACCTTCAAAAGGCGCCTGAAGGTGAGGTAATAGCTACCAAATCTAGTCCTCGCAATCTTCAGCAACTCCAATCTCGAGTGACTGCGGAAAAGGCCATGGGTATTGCTATGATTTGTAATAAATTTTATCATTTTTTTTCCTTTCTTGTACAAATCACCAATCCATTGGTATTGATCATTTTTGTTTTTGACAATATCATGCAACAGAAGGTTCAATGTGTGAACCAAACATCCAGACCAAAATATGTTCGGGTATTTATCCTCAATAATTGCTCCCGCTGCCTTACAATTAGGAGCATTATCAGTGATGACTTGGATGACATTGTATGGGCCAATACGCTCAATTGTTTCAAGCAATGCTTCTGCAATGTTGATAGCGGTCTTGAACTTGTCTGAGTAATCATGTGCAGCTAGAAAGATGGGACCACTTTGGGACACAGCAAGAACACTTATCAATGGCTTGCCTTTTACATTTGTCCATCCATCAGATACAATGGACACCCCATTGTCAGTCCAAGAACTTGTCATTTTATTCAAAGACTGTGATATTTTTGCTTTTTCATGATCAAGGCCAACAGTTCTTGCCTTGTCATACCCAGGGCTCTTGTATCCTTTAGGGGCATCATTTATGGCAGAAACCATTTCGTGCCAATAAGGTGAGCGTAGAACATTGAATGGTATCCCACATGCATAGAGGAACCTGTAAACTTTTGAATCCACATCATTCCTACACCCCTCATCAAGGAAATCTGATATGGTTCTACGCCTTAAAGATGATGACCCTGTGCCTCCATGTCCATATCCACTGCCTTGGGAGGATGCTGAAGGAGTTCTTTGTGATGGTGAGATTGGTTCAAAGAAACCCCTTGATCTTTTTGTTCTGTATTGGGCGTCCTCCTCTTCCTTTATGTATTTGGCTCTATCTGCTGTTGACACCTTGTCACAAGTTTTGATTCCTATTTGTTTCTCTCCATCCCATGGCCTTTTCCCGCAGAGGTGTCTTCTAGCACGGGTGTATGAGCCTGTGTAGTCAGTGTTGCAATGGGGGCAATGAAATTTAGTGGTTCCACCCCCTCTCCCTGTTTCAGCCCTGTGAACATATTTCCACAATGGAGTTTGGTCTTGTTTAGTTTTTTGACCCTCATGTTCACCCTCCTCAACCTCCTCCTCACTGGGGTTTTCACCCATTTGACTTCCTCCGGCTTCTTCATCCACCTCTTCAGTTTGAGGCCCCCTCCGTTTCCTACTCTCCACCACCATAATAACCATAAAAGGGACCAGGAAGAGGAAAATGCCAATAAATATCCCCAGGTCCATGGTGTTTGATGTTTGTAGGGTTTGAGTCTTGAATCTGCAAATTAATTTAGTTTATTGGGATTAATTCATTTAATTTATCAATTTAATTTAAATTAATGAGCTTTAAACTCAAACAGGTAAATTAAACTAACCAAATTAACTACCTAACCAGCTAAACTAACTAAATGATTAAGTTACTTACCTCTGCAGGCTTGCTCCTCGCTCCTTGGCACTTGCTCCTCGCTCCTCAGCTCTGGCTCCTTGCTCCTCAGCTCTTGCTCCTTGCTCCTTTGCTCTTGCTCAGCTCTCACTCTCAAGCTCAATGAAGTTGAAATGATTTTTTTTTGGCCCATTGGGCTTATAAACAAAAAAAAAATTTCTAATTTTTTTTTTTAATTTTCGGGTCCGGCGGATTTTTTTTTCTGCCGGACCGCTCCCGGTCCGTTAAAAATCGCTCCCGGAGCGTCTTTTTATGCCCGGGAGCGATCAGGGAGCGATCGCTCCCCGATCACTCCCGGGCATTAAAAGACGCTTCGGGAGCGCGGGAGCGATCGCTCCCTGAAGCGCTCCCTCACAGACCAGGGAGCGCAAATTTTTTTACGGGAGCGCGCTCCCGAAAATCGCTCCCGTCCGGGAGCGATTTTGGGAGCGCGCTCCCGACCCGCTCCTGCCCGGAGCGCGCTTCGGGAGCGGGTTCGAGGGGGGGGGGGGCGCTCCCCCGCAACACTGCAATGAATCATCTTGGGAATACATTTCCATGATTTTTGGATTTAAACCTTATGGTTGGACCATGCAGCGATTAATGACCAGAGGATTGAACTACTTTGATACCACTGAAGCAACAAAAGTTTGGATTGTTGTGCTTTTAAATGTAAAATACATGAGTTTATTGAAACAATAATTTTTATTTATAAGTTGATAGTACAAAAGTTGATCAATGTTACAATGAGGGCCTGCTTATATACTTAGGCAGGTGCCCCTTCATCACTGGGCATGTCTTTCCATTTCACTAATGGCTATTTAAATAATCATTACTTTGATTATTTATTATTTATAATTATTTGTATTTTATATAAATTATATTCATAACATCATCTTGGATGATTTTGTCGATTAGTGTGCAAACAAATTGGTTCTTGGCATACTCTGCTAAGAGGTTCACCTTTCAATTTTTTGTGAGTTCCATGAGAGCACATGCTGTTGGTTTCCTAGAGAGTGCATCAACAACAACATTATTCTTTCCCTTCACATACTCAATATCAAAATCATAAGCTTGGATCATGCTTACCCATTTTTGTTGTTGCTCGTTCAGGTCCTCTTGCCCCAAGAAATGACGTAGGCTGTTGTGGTTTGTCCTGACTATGAACTTGTTTCCTACCATATATTACCTGACTTTGCCACCACATGCATGATAGCCAACATCTCCTTGTCATATATGGAGTAAAGCTTCTCTGTGTCCTGAAGCTTTTGACTTTCAAATGTGATAGGGTGGCCCTTTTGCATTAAGGCAACTAGTGCTGCATCAATGTAGTTGTGTGTGGCTCCTCCAGCAATTAGTGCTGTGATGTGTTGTCCCTTGAAGACTCCCTTGACCTTGAAGGTGTAATACTTGGGCGTGCCTGAAAGGGTTGCAATCTTAACCTGTGGTCATGTCTTCTTTTCTCCATTGGGCCTTTCCTCTTGTGGTGGTTCTTCCTTGGGGTTGTTAGGCTTTTCGTCCTTGAGCCAAAACTTGTGCAATCTCTCGTTGCCTTGAATCATTTGGTGTCCTTGTTGTTGCAATTGCTAGTTCATTTGATGTTTTCCATGGATTAATTCGTTCAATAGAATACCAGGGTTGTGTGCTCTATCCCCCATGTCTGAACAATGAGTACCCTTCTTTCTTCTTACAATGACGTTGCTTGTATCTACGGGAAGCATACAACGCTCATATACTCACAACTGGCAGGTTGCTAGTGCTCTGATACCACTGTAATGATGCGGATTTTTTTTTGCCCTAGTTTTTTATCTAGGGTTTCTCAAAAAGCATATAATTGTGATTCATAAACCAATGACTACAATTTTTGTTTTTCTGGCTTAATGCCACCACTCCGTGAATTGATCACCGCAGACCATGGTTTGTAAACCTATTATGGTGTGATTACAGTGACATAATTTCTTTGTAGATCTGACTAGACCTCGTTATTGACCCACACAACCCAACAAGGCAAAATTTGGACGTGTCTTGTTCGAGGCTAGGGTTTTTGTGCTGAAAAGAGGTCTTTGTCCCTGCAAAGGACTTCACTTTAAAGTTTCAGAGCAATTTCGATCTAGACAGAAGCAATTCATGAGCTTAGCGACCTTGTTTGATGGACGATTTCTATTGAGGAGACTTTGCTTATTAGAGTGGCATCTGCAGGTCAAGAATCACCCTCGTTTTAGTCACAGTTGAATCTTTGCCATTCTCTTCTTACAAAGATCACTCCATAAAAATGACTCGAATGCCAGGAAGATCTCGCTTCTTCTAATTGGGCACTTGTTCAAGACTAAAACCCTGGAAATGGTAGCCAAACGAGAAAACCCTTGTCCCAAAAAAATTAGAAAATTGGTCCCATAACTTCGTCCTCCTTCAAGATATTCTTGTGCAAAGCAAAGAGAGACAATGTCAACTAGGGTGGAATCTTTCACCACCGAAAATCTTACTTGAAACCCCTATTTTGAGTTTTTCTCGTCCAATTGCCCTAGAACTTGCCCAACAATGGGTATTTTGGGGCTTCCCCTTTTTAGGTGGACTATAGCCTACGGGGATGGATAGGCTAATGAGTCCCATTTGTCCTCAGTTTGTAGACGACATTACTGAAGATGATTTAATCATCCTTAGACATCCTTCGAATCTCCTCTTCAATGGATGTTTGAACAAGGTCTACATAGATATAGTATGCCACTCAGGGTCTACACGAATTCAATCTGGCTTGTGGTTTGCAAAAATTCTATCTGCCTCAGATGAGCCTCAAACTGTCTTAAAAATTCAGATCTATGCCTCAGATTGTCTTAAACTCGGAACACAAACTTGTGCCTCATAATTTGGATCTTTGCCTCAAAATTTTAGTTTTGTTACAAGAATTCAGATAGGGCCACATTATTTGATCTACCTCAAGAGTAGACTGCGACCTACCTAATAAGGGATAATTGCGACCTTCCTTCTAAATTTCTGGTCCGAAACAAACCTATTTGGTCCCCCTTTTTAGCAGATGATGCCCTAACCAAGACTTCTTTCTTAGCAGATAATCATAGAAACCAAACTCAGAGAAATTCTCCTAGCTTGTTTAGTGGCAACAAATAAAAATATAAACTCAACCTCAACCCTCGTCTTTACTCTTCATACCATAGATTCTCCTTCTCTCAGTTTTAGTCTTCTTAGCGAGTTTCAAAGATCCTTTGTGTTGAGAAATCTAGGGCATCAGTATTTAGGTGATTTCTCTTCAATTAGTAACTGCTTGTTAGTGCTTTTTACTTCTTTAGATTAGGATCTTTTTTACTTAAATTATTAGTGTTCTTCATCAAACAGTTACCAATGCATGAAGATAAATAGACAAGAGACATAGAAAGTAGGATATCGGCCAGGGCCAAAACCTCTCACTCTTTGAGAGGAAAACACGCACAAATTCTTCTTATAGAGATTCCATTTGATGAATACCAAGACCAAGACCCTTGACCTATTTGCCACTCCAAGACCAAGACATAAGTTCTCTTGACAGTCAACCTTCTTCTTGACTCCTCTTCTACTTCGATGTTCTTAGCATCGAGACGTTGTCACCACCGAGATCTTATCACTGTCTTGACACTGAGATCTCCTTTACTGTGAGACCCTCCTCACTGTCATTATCGAGGCCTTGCTTCTATGATGCCACTAAGTCCTTGAAAACACTGATTCCTTCTTTGGTGCACTGAGCCTTTATCACTGAGATGGTACCGAAACATAATAGTATCATCAACGAATTGTGATTTCATTGGAATTATTTTCTAGCCGAGCATATTTAGATATTCACCATGACTGTGATATCAACAAACTGTCATGATACTGAACCTTGCTTACTGTAATTGCATTGAAAATAGCTCACTGTAATTGCACTGAACTTATCCCTGTGATAGACATCCAAATTGCAGAGAGATCCGAACTTGTTTACTGTGGAATAGGCCGAGCTGCCTATTTATAGTAGTCTGTCCATGTAATTATTCGACATGAGATTATGAATCGTTGTGTCTTTATTTAGGTGAGTCGACATGAGTTTTTTACTTCATCTTGAGGCCAGCTTGACGAGGAGAACTTGTGCTTGTTTTTGGAGGGCTTCATGACAATTCTGTAGACTCATATACATTTGTAATATGCCTAAGAAGGGTTCTTCATACATGACATTGACTCTTTTGATTTTAATGACAAATCCTAAAGGCTCTCAATGGGAGCCATCTAAAAATAAAATCTCTTGCCCATGAAACCCATGAAGCAAGCATTACAATAATAATTTTTTCTTTTCTTTTCTTTTCATCATTTACAAAAATCACAATTACATGTCATTATGAAGATCGAACCTAGTTACGTTTTTCAACACTCCCCTCTTAACTATGGAGGTATTCATAATGGTACTTGGCCATGCTCAATCTGAAGAATTTCTCATAAGAAGAATCAGATTTGTAACCCTTCTGTATAGCATCATATCAACCAACATTATCACACAGCAAGGCCTTGACTAACAACTCTATCTCTCCACAATATCTGAGATCAACACTGGTGAGATTAATGATTTATAGACACCCTTATCATTGTCTCTCCTAAAACATACCCCACCTAGGTTCTTGGGTTGTGTTCCACTAGGACTATTCTTATCTTGGATTCCTAGTCCTCAAAGAATATCGGTCCTTTATGACTACTCTTATCTTGGATGCCCTATCTCATCCTCAAAGGGCATCGAATGCTAGATGTTTACCTAGTCGTCTATTGTTTCTTCCCAGCGAAGACAAGAATGTTGTGTCTATCTCTCTCTCTTAATTAGGGAGGACATATCTATTCCAATAAAGGAATGTACTCATTCCTACGGAAGGAATGTACCTAAGCTGCCTCTTGGCTTAAGAATTTCCAAGTTTCTGCGAAGTAAGAAACTTGCTTCCAGGCTCCCTCTTAATTAGGGACCTACAACAACTCCTCAAGTGGAGATGAAAAGACAACTAATTGCTTGAAGAGCTCCTTCCTTCGATGTCATGAATTTCTTTGCCACTGAGTCTTCATCTTTTGGGACTTCTTCATAGGGCACAGACCATCCATCACTTTCATCCATGAGTCAATGATGTCATCATTCCTTTCATCAGAAAGCGATCCATCAGTCTACATCTGGCTTTGCTTCATGTCATGCGGCAATCATACTATCTTCTTCGGAGGGATCTTACATCCTTCTACATGGTCCTCTAGGAAGACATCGACAATTCTTCCTTTGACAGTCCTACATAAGCCCATTTAGATATTTGTTAAAAAATAAGAAATGAACACTTAAATCAAAATTACCTTTGTAATGGTCTTTCATCATGACATCTTCTAGTTTGCATCAACATCTTACATACATGTTGATATATCTCCCAAAGATATCCATTGTCAAGGGTCTCCGTCTTTTTCAGACTTTCATCAGAGTCTTCATATATTTCCGAGAGATTTCCTAGTCAAATCTTCTAGCCCTCGGATGTGGATTGCCTTTTCCATGTTTGCATAGTTCACGATCTCTTCTTTCCTTTCTTCACACATTTCATTCCTAGGAACTTCTAATTAGAGTTCCTCTAATTACTGTCAACCACCTCATTTTCATGAGGACATATTATGTTGATTTCATCTAGTGTGACCTATCTCTTCTTGCATCCTTTCAGAGGAGATCCTTTTCCTTTGATCATGCTTCTCAAGATAGAGCAACGATCCATGTTACTTGCAACCATACGACATGACTTTATAGTATTGAATACAAGCATACATACCTCATTTACCTTTAGGTCATCTAGCCTTCTTTTAGCAACTTCCTTGATTGAAAAGAGCTTCAATCCCTTGATCTGCTTCCATCTATCATACCATCATCCCATGAATTCCACAAATTGGAATTCCTGATGAAACACTTTGTTTCCTCTCTAGATTGGTGAACCTTTCGATGAAGATTTCATTAGAGAAATTTGAGGATCTTGAATATCCCCATCAGTAGATGTTTCCTTTTTGACTGAGGTATGATGAGACTTGTCCTGGATGACTTCTTCCTTTCCTTAAGTTTCCAATGAGGTTCCCAAGAGCTATAACCTTCATAGTTGACTGTCATAGATTTTATTCCAGCTGTCCTTCATGTTTCCCTATGGAGATGTCACGAGCTCTTGCTTCTAACACTTCTTTGATGCCATGATGCATCCCATCATGTATTATAGCCATATCTTATAATAGAAGACTTAGGAACTATGAAATGAACTTCGGTGAGGAAGACTATCTCAGTCATAGTAGAGATCTCTTCTCTTCCTCTTTTGTTATTGTCCCTTTTGAGCTTAGGATAATCTTTCCTATAATATCCATAATTTTTACATCCATAACATTGAATCTTAGCTATGCTCTTCTTTCCTTTCTGAGGACCAAATTTTCCAAACTTCCCCTTCCTTCTGACAAATGTTTGAACACTTTTTGCCCTCAACCTGTCTTCTCCTATCTTGCATAGAAACCACAAGTTGTTGAATGGGATGGCTTTCTTATCCTCGTAGACATTTGTTACCTTCTTCATCAATTAGTTCATTTAGAACAATGAAGATTATCTCCTTATCCAATATCATCTCTCCCAGATTTTGCAGTTGAGATCTTATGAAGATATCCCTTTATCCTTTGATACCTTCAATTTGTGTAGATCAAATCTAAGTGATATGACCTTTCTTATCGCATCTTCAGAGAATAGTTCTACCAACTTATCATATATCTCTTTTGATGTCTCCAATCCTTCTATATAGGGAATGAGGGGACCTTTCACTGATTTCATAAGAATCCCTTGAGCCCTTTGATCCCTTTCCATGTATTCAGATAATGCTTGACCTTCAGATGGTTTGGAGACTTTTCCATTGATATGATCAATGACTTCATTTTCTTCGAGGACTATGTCTATCCTCCTTTTCCATGCAAGGAAGTTCGATGACCCAACCAACTTATAGATCTCCTTGCAAAACGAAGTCATTTTACTAGATTAGATTATAGAATAAAAGATACTTACTTGACAAGTGAAGATGAAATCTTCAACTTGATCCCTTTGATGATGGTTGACGAAGATGTTTTAGTGCTCTTTTGGACGATCTTCTTGCAAATGAAATCCTTTCTTCAATAAAAGGAGATTGCCATTTTATGATGACAACACCTTTTGATCTAGCTTCCTTTTGGATTTCAAGATACTTCAACTTCAAATTGATTGAGAGTGGATCCCAGGAATGCTTCTTAGATCGAGCCAGGGTTTTGACTTTCTTCAAGATGATGATGTGATCTTTGTCCTTGAAGTGCTTCTTTTGGATGTATTGACTTCAATCTACCTTGATTAGTAGATCTCTTCAACTTGATGAGGGTCTTTGTGGTCTTGATGTTTAGAGGATACCAAGACTTTTGCTTGTGTAGACTTCTTCTTCGATCTAGGGTTATGATGCTTCCTTTGTAGAACTTGACTTCACGATGATCTTTGCTTTGATGCCTTCCTTGAAAATTGATCCTTGAGTGTCTCTTGATTAAATGCCTTTCCTTGACTTAGTTAGCTTAGCCCTGAAACCATGTTGAGAAATCTAGGGCATCGGTAGTTAGGTGATTTCTCTTCAATTAGTAACTGCTTGTGAGTGCTTTTTACTTCTTTAGATTACGATCTTCTTTACTTAAATTATTAATGTTCTTCTTCTTCAAACAGTTACCAATGCATGAACATAAATAGAGAAGAGACATAGAATGTAGGCTATCAACCAAGGTCAAAACCTCTCACTCTTTGAGAGGAAAACTCGCACAAATTCTTCTTATAGAGATTTCAATTGGCGAATACCAAGATCAAGACCCTTGACCTATTTGCCACTCCAATACCAAGACACAAGTGCTCTTGACAATCAACCTTCTTCTTGACTCCTCTTCCACTTCGACCTTCTTAGCATTGAGACATTATCACCATCGAGATCTTACTACTGCCTTGACATCGAGATCTCCTTTATTGTGAGACCTCTTCGCTGTCATATTACCGAGGCCTTAGTTCTGTGATGGCACCAAGTCCTTGATAACACTGATTGCTATTGTGGTGCACCGAGCCTTTATAACTGAGATGTTACCGAAACATATTAACATCATAAACGAACTCTGATTTCACTAGAATTATCTTCTCACTGAGCATATTGAGATATTCACCATGACTGTGATATCAACGAATTGTCACTACACTAATATGGCCCCCAAACTGTGTTTTTTGTACTGTAATAACACCGAAATAGAGATACCTCCTTCCTGTGATGATATCGAACCTTGCTTACTGTAATTGCGTCGAAAATAACTCACTATAATTACACCAAACTTATCCCTGTCATGGACATCTGAATTGCAGAGAGATCCGAACTTGTTTATCGTGGAATAGGTCGAGCTACCTATTTATAGTAGTCCGTCCATGTAATTAGCCGAAATGATATTATGAATCGTTGTCTTTATTTAGGTGAGCCGACATGAGTTTTCTACTTCATCTCAAGGCCGACTTGAAGAGGAGAACTTGTCCTTGTCTTTGGAGGACTTCATGACAATTCTATAGACTCATATACATTTGTAATATGCCCAAGAAGGGGTTCTTCATACATGACATTGACTCTTTTTGACTTTAATGACAAATCCTATAGGCTTTCAATGGGAGCCATCTAAAAATAAAATCTCTTGCTCATGAAACCCATGAAGCAAGCATTACAGTAATAATTTTATTTTTCTTCTTCACATCATTTACAGAAATCACAATTACATGTCATTATGAAGACTGAACCTAGTTACACTTTTCAACACTTTGATGCTTAAAATTAGATGCCACTAGATGACCTTTTGAGGCTCCATGATTGGGCTATATATATAGTTTGGAGGGAGCCTAATTTTTAGGGCTGACCTAAACCAAATATAAAAATTTTCTCTTTTAAGAGACATGTCTTTTCATTGGAGCAACTTGAATCAATTAGGGTTGACTTGGAGCAATAGGATTTGGCTTCTTTAAAACTTAATTTTGTATTTCGTGTTGCTCTCTTTCAATGCTGTCTTGGACAATGGACTTAGGTCAATTTTAAATTACCAATTTGACCTTCTTCTAGAGGCAACAATGAAATATTAAGGCCATGAATCTGTGGGGCGAGAACTGGTGATACACCCATCCATTTGGGGCATCAAACTGCAAACATGAATATCTCTTCAACCAAGAGGACCCATAAATCGTGCCACCTATCAAATGAAATGGTGTGACAAGGAAAACCAATCTAGAGTGTTCTTTGCTAGTTTTTTTTATTATTGTGGTAGCATCAGGCAAGTGTTCTAGCCACAAATGGTGCTAAGAGGCTAAGGAACATAGGATTTCTAATACCTAGAAATGGTTCACGAGATATGGCTCCGAAACACCTTAATTACAGTCTAATTGAGAAAAGTTAGTTAATTAATTAAGGATGTTCGATATTGTTGTAGGGACTTCTATTGATGAAATCTAATTGATCTTAGCCGTTGATAGAGATTTAATCTTGGTCGTTGAAATTTCAATGAGAGATTATAGGAGCATCTTGAAGGGATGGGGAGAGATATAGTGGTGAGAGCATCAACCATCTTGGAAAATCGAGCTAACTAATTAACAACTTCAGTGAGGGCGTAGTTCGGGCCAGAGGGAGAGCTTTGGAGAGAGGGAGCAGCAGAAAGTAAAAAAGCAGGATTTCGAAGAATTTATGAGCAGTTTTCTAGTGCTGGAGAGTTAGGAAAAGGGAGGGTGAATTCTTCTGCAGAGAGAACCGTATAGGGAATGCGAGTTAGCCAGTCCAGTGGTACGAGTTGTCGGAGGCTAGGTTTGAGTCCGGGAGGCAGTTTTGAGAGGAAGAGGGAGGCTAGAAGATCAAGTTGGAGGCAGATCCGGGGCTGTGCATATTGCCCAAAGCTAGCAATGCGAATTCCAGGTAGAGTGTGCGAGTTTGCCAGTGTGGGGTTCGAGCAGACCAGAAAAGGCTGAGTTGATTGCAGAGGGAGAAAATCTTCTCCAAATAATTTTGCTAGTATATTTGCCGGAGGATTGCCAGTTGTGCATCCAAATTATTGTACTCTCAAAATTTGCTGCATAATAATAGAATAAACCCTCATCTGCTACATCCGTTTTCCATTCGAGGTTTTTCTGGGGACTTTTAGTCGAAAATAATTGTGTAGATTTTTATGTGTGTGTATCTATTTCTCAGTTCTTGATTTTACTTCTACGATGTATTTTTATTGTGAAGAATTGCAGTGTGATTTATTCGTTATTTGCCATAAAACAAATAAATTGCTAATCAGTTAGAAGAATAAACTCCAGTTGTTGCAATTTAAGGAAATTTCACAATTCGGTCAGTTATATCTCTAGCTCATAGATGGGATGGCAGATTCACTACATGGACATCAAGACAACATTCTTCAATGGGATGATAGAGGAGGAAAAATACATTGAACAACCAGAGGGCTTAGAGACACATGATAGGGGCACACATGTGTGCAGACTGAAGAGAGCTCTATACGGGGTCAAACAGGCTCCCAAGGCGTGGTATGGTTGGATTGACAACTACTTGCAGAAAATGGGATTTGTCAAGAGTGACACAGATCCCAACCTTTACTATTTGATGGTAGAGGGTGAGCCACTCTTCTTAGTGTTGTATGTGGATTAACTCCCTCTGATTGGGTCTTCAGGGCTCATAGAGGACTGCAAGAGGAACTTGGTAGTAGAGTTTGACATGAAGGATTTGGGACTAATGCATTACTTCTTAGGCCTAGAAGTATAGCAAAGGGACGAGGAGATCTTCCTTGGTCAAGGGAGATACACGACAGTTGGGTAGATAGATGCGACAACTTGATATTGCGGGCAACGAAAGCGGATTTGGTTGTTGGCTAGGTAAGTCTAAGTCGTTTTGATTTTATTTTTATTCCTTTTGATTTTTTCTTTTGTTTTATGTAATTTTTTTTTGTTTTTTGTTTTTTTGTTTTATAATTCTATTTTTTTTTTAAATTTTAAATCTGGACTTTTTTTTTCTCTTTTATATATATATATATATAATTTTAAATCTGGACTTATTTTCTTCTCCTCTCTCTCTCTCTCTATATATATATATATATTTTTTTTTTTTAAATAATTTTTTTTTGTGGTTTTTTTTTCTAATATTAATATATATATGTATATATATATTTTTATTTTTTATATAAAGTTTTTTCCTTTTGACTTTTTTTTTTTAAATGGCCAAGGCCTCTGACAAAATCAGTGATGAAGAAACTCCAAGCTTGCTGTAGCAAATGCTTTAGTCACGACGACAACAAGGTTGACGATTTTTATGGCCAAGGAATTGGATTGGAGAACGAAGTTCTATGTAGCAGCGGAGCGGCCAGAGGATCGAACAACTCCAATACCAAATGAAGCGAACAAAGTTCGTTCTTCAGTCTAAATACTCCAGAAGACTTGGAATATAAAGATCTCCATTGAGATACAAGAATATGTATTAAAATGTATGAGTAAAAATGATGATACAAATGAGAATGAGGGTCCTGCTTATATACTAGGCATGTGCCTCTTCATGGAAAGGCATGCCCCATTTAGACATGCCTCTTGAACCTAATTACTAATTAACTAATCACTATTACAATTATTTATATTTAATATATTTTATTCATAACAAATATGCAAGATTGCAAATAAGTAGGCCCCTGGATTGGCGATCACCGTGATATGGAGTATTATGTAAACTATGAGATTCAAGATTCAAATCCCCTTGATTATTGCGTCCCCGCGGGAGGGGCACCTAAAGGTATAGTTGTAGCAGTCGGAATCGATCCCATGCTACGTGAATACAAAACCTGCCTAATTGCTGCTTCCTCTAGTAAAAGAAGAAAAATGAAGAAAATGTATGCAAATAATCGATGGAAGTTGTAATACTCTATACCCTAATTACTTATGGGTGATATTTTTGGTTGGGTAGTTTGTTTGAGTTGCATTGTCTAACTGAAATACATTTGTATGTGCTGTCATCCAGTTTGAAATGAATAGTACTTTGTGCAAGTCAAATCCATTTTTCTCAACTTTAAGTTGGTTTTGCAACTGCATATCTGTTTGCGTTTACATTTTAGAAAGTCATTGTATCACTGATCTTTTGCAATTTGAGTAATGATAGTAACATGCCAAACTAGAATATATGCTTATTTTCTGGTGTAGTCTATATTTATATTCTAGATATTAGCTGATTCTTTTTTTTTAATTTACATTTTTCCTGAACTTTTATTTTCACTGATCAGTGCCAGTGAAGAAGGAACCACTGGAGTTGAGACAAGGTCGCAGAAGGACCAATAGATTCCTTTTCTCCCGGCAATTTCTTTTAAAAGGTTCTAGCTTGGGCATTGGAGGGCCTGAATCCCCAGTAAAAGCCCAAACTGTATCAAGTGATTCCAAACATGAAGGTCGGATATGAGCAACAAGTTCCATCTCTGTGAGCATCTCAGTATTTGTGCTGAAATATAGATTTCTTTTAGTTTTTTGGTATGGAATGTACCACTGTAACTTGCAATTTTAATTGTGAGACTTATTTATACAAAATTGCATGTCTTACAGGAAAATGGAAGCATGTTAAGAAAGGTTTTCAGCAGCGGAACCAGTCGATGCACTTTGGTGCCCCACTCAGAGATGGGTGAGCATGTTGAAAAAGTGCACTTTGGCGTATCAAAAAATGCACTTCAAATTCTTTGATGCTTGGTTGGTTTGTTACATGCTTATGGTTATTTTGCAGATATGTTAGCAGTTCTTTTGGGTGGAGATGGGGTGCTTTCCATGAGGTACAATCGGGAGAAGTTATTGACCAATGACCAAATATGCTAAGCTATTGACCAAATATGCTACAGTGTGCAATGTTTTTGGGCTACAAAAGTTTTTAAATCTGTATATAGTTTATTTTAAAAAATGGCATATACATATCTTGCAGGGCGTTGATGTGGCTGCAGAACATGGTACAGCAATCCTTGCTTCAGAAAAAGGAACAGTGACTTTTGCTGGATGGAACGGTGGGTGAGTATTTAAAACTTTTGAGTGATTTCTCAGAAAAGTTATAGGCTTTGTTTTAAAATCTTAGAGCAGTTCAAAGTTGAAAACCATTTTCAAAGTAGTCCCAATTTCTATAAAATTCCTTATGTTTCCATAATTTTTTGGTAGGTATTGATTTAAAATCTTAGAGCAGTTTAAAGTTGAAAACCATTTTCTAAGTACTCTCAATTCCTATAAAATTCCTTATGTTTCCATAATTTTTTGGTAGGCCCAAATGAAAACAGCAAGGAGTGAGGCCATTTTATTGCCTAAAAATTAGTTTTTTTGAAAATGCTTAATATATAACTTCAGAGAACATATAAGTTCATCGGAGTCCAAGATGTTTACAGCATGCAAACCACATAACTGCCAAGAAGAGCTTGGTTCTTCAAAAGCTAAAAATGCTGGCATATGAGCTGAGTTCTCATAGGGAGGGACTCAACATCACAAGAAAATGTCTGGAGGTGAACCTGAAGGAATAGAGCCAACCTTTGTTTAAAGCTTTTGAAATCCCTAAGAGTAAGCAATGAGGAACCTTATTGAATATAACTTTACAACAATGCTTCGACAAAAAGCCAATTGCAACCAACCAAACTAAGAGACAAAGGTATTTGCAGCTGAACCTGACTGTCCAAGTGTTTCCCAAAAGAAGCCCCTTCCATGAGAGTAGTGAAGAAATTTCAACCTCCACTCTGGTTATCAGTTTTCCTTATCACTCCATGCATTTAGTTTTAAATCCAAGCATGATAAAAATTCTAAAATCTAGAAATGACAATATTTTCTGAAAACACAAATTTAGATATTTCATAACCGCTGAAATTGTAGAAATAAAACACAGCAAAATTATGACAACCACACACAGAAAATAACACAGTTATTTTTGGTCAATGTGACCCTAGAAAAACCCCCTACAACTCTTGGGAAAAACCAATTTGAGAGCTCTTCTTTATTTCTGAAAATGCTTTTACAGAGAAACTGAAATACACAATAAAAATTTCAGCAACCACAAATTACAATTTATCTCAATTTCCGTGCTTGAGCTCCACCTCGAAAATCGTGCCAATCAGCAAATAGCCAAAACAGAAATTTTCCAGCAATAAAACAACATTAAAAGATGCACGAACTACCTCGAAAAACGTGCTCAGAACTTGTACGGATTTCAACAGTATGATTGCCTAAAAAATCGTGCCCAAATATGCCTTGAAATTCGTGCTCTTGCTGTTGTTCCTCTTCCTCGATTTTTGTGCCTTACTCCTACTGTACGGTTTTGCCTTGGGATGCATGCCAATAAATGCTGCTACCCAGATTTGCTGAAATATCTTCTTGCTACTCTCCTTCACTTTCTCACTGCTTAGAAATTTTCTCCTTGCTCTCTCTTCTCTTTCTCTCAAATGCTCATGAAAGAATGAATTGATTTTTTCCTTTTCTCTTCTCCTTTTAATCTCTAAATGACTTTTTGGGTTACCCTAAGATCTAATGGTCGGATTCATTTAGAGTTAGGGATGAGAATAAATGTGCATTTAATTCTCACTTTCTATTTTTTAACTCACCCACTTAAATAAAGACCCACTTAGCCTTTTATTTCCATAGTCGCTTTTTCACTTTCTAATTCTTTATTGACTTTAATAAAGTCACCTTTAAATTAGAATGTAACTTTACCACTTATAAAGTCAATTTTAAATTAGAATGTAAGTTTACCACTTATAAAGTCACTTTTAAATTAAATTGACTTTACCACTTATAAAGTCACTTTAGGAGAAAAGTACAAATTAATTTGGACACTTTCCCCTAGGCCAAAGATCAAAGCCTTAGGGAACCACTTGTCCTTTGGTACCCAAATTTTAACAAGTGGAGTTACAAAAAGGGAATGAAACTCAACATGAAACCAAGCCAAAGAAACTTTGGCAGGTTGACATTTCCAAAAATCATTTTGAACTGTCTCATCTTTACCATAATGCACACATTGAATTAGTAATGCCAGATTTGTGCAGCCTACTCTTGACAAGTTGGCAGCCAATCCTTGATGAGGCAGTAACCACCTAGAAACTTTATATTTAAAGGAGGCATTAGCCTTCCAAATGTACTGAAACCTTAGCCATCACTCCACCTAATCTCCATGTATCCACCGTTTATTAATTTGGTGCCTCGATTAGAGGATTTCCTAACCAACTCATAAAGATCCCTTGTCTCATATATATAATAGGCGTACCATTTATCTATCTCTAATCCTTCCATACAGGGCCTTCCCTAAGCAACTGCATCTTATATAAACAACTTTTGTGGAATTATACAATATATCCTCTAAACCATTGTTGTCAGAACCATAAGGTTTTTGAATGTGGTTAATAGTCCTCCATGTGTGCCATCTCTGATTGTTTTTATTATACAAGTCCTTCTGAAAAGAACTCTTTCTGAGCTGTACTTTTACCAATTTGACTCTCTAAAAATTGGCATGTCTATATTGATTGGGATGCTAAATCGTAGGGTCCCCTTAAATTGCCAATAGATAAATCTAGAGACTCCCTTCCAAGGTGGCCACATTGTCTTGAGTGGAACTGAATCTTAGATTACTAATGCCTTCAAATTACTGATAATTTTACAAATAATGCATTAATCCCTCCAATTCACTGAGCCCATGTAATGTGCCCGAGGGATTAAGTGGCCCAAGGGACGAAGTAACCTATCGATCCCCATAGGCTATAGTCCTCAATAAAGGGGAAAACCACAAAATACCCAATGTCAGGCAAGTTTTGGGGCAATTGGGAAAAGAAACCCAAAGTTGGGGTTTCGAGTGAATTTTACTCAATCGATTGAGGAGATAGCCTCTCTAGGAAATCTATAAGTACAAGAGGGTTGAATTCATTTGGATCATCATTGGATTGGATCATTTATCTCTGTTTTCTTTGAGCCTGAGGCTCTGAGGGTTTTAAGACCCCTTCCCTCCTATCAATTTCGGTGGTGAAAGATTCCACCCTAGTTGATAAATCTTTTTCTCTATTTTATTTCTGATGGTACAAGAAGGAAGGAGACAAGTCTTGGATTGAAGTCTAACATTGGCAGATCAGCAAAGAAGGAGATCGGAACTACCTGTGGCATCCTCATGAAATTTTGTGCAAGATCAGGATCTGTCGGTTAGAGAAAACAGAGCCTTGTGGCTTGATCTCGTGGATCTAAGGCTTGAATTCAGAATTTTGTGACTCAAATTCGTGGATCTGTGGCTTGAATCCCAAATTTTGTGACTTAATCTGGTAAGTCTATGGTTGAATCTAGAAGTTTTGTGAATTGGTTTTGTGAGTTTGTGGCTTCAAATCAAAGTTATGTTATTTAGTTTTGCTGGTTGGAAATCTGTAATCTATGGATGGGAGAGACCCCCCTGAAGCTGGGGCCATTGAAGTTCTGGGCCATCTGAGCTCACGTTGTGGTGAAATACCTCTGAACAAACTTGCAAAGATATTATTCCTATAGCCGAATCTTCCTGTGGCTCAAATTAAGGTTGAAGGCAGGCAGAAGAGAGGCTGAAGTGAATTCTTGAAGCTCTGACTTGGTAGACAGAAAGGTGGCTGAGGGCTGTAGCAGCCTTAGATCTATCACAGTAGGTAGGCTTAGGCCCAATACAGTTTCGAAGTTGTTTGGGCAAAATTTACTTGAGATTTTCGTTAACTGTGGTATTTGATTAGGGCATCGACCTGTTGACCAAGAGTCTACCACCGTTATGTGTGGATTACATCTATCTGATGAAGCCAAAGTTATTCTAGATTGTTGGACACCTAATCCGCTAAGGGATAGTCAAAGGGAGTCCAAGAGACCTTGGAAGATGAATCCAAGAGTCACGCCAATGTATTATAAATGTATATCTTGTGAATAATAAAGGTATCTCATGCTTTTCTTTCATATTCCTTCTATTCCATGTGTGTGTTTAACATGGTATCAGAGCCATGATGTGTGGCCTTCTCCATGTGTTTCTCAACCACTAATTGTGTGGTCTTCTTCCTCATTGTGCGTTTATGCTTTATATTTTCTGCCCTGCCATTCCCTGCCAACTCTGTCAACCCTAACGCTTCTTTACTCTCGAAGCCAAACAACTGCAGACGTTTTGAAACAGAGAGCTGGGGAACAAAGTGCCTGAAGGAGGTAGACAAAGTGTCGGGGAAACATAGTGCAAAGGAAAGGAAGGACTTGACTTGTGCTTGGAGGTTCTTCTAGTCAAGGGTCTAGGGTTTGGCATTGATCAAGAAAGAAGCTTCAATAAGAGAAAACTTACCAAAGGGTTTTCCTCTCAAGAGGAGAGGTTTTGGCCCTAGTAGAGAGCCAACATCTTGTGTTCTTGTTCTTATGTTTTGGTAGCAGTTGGATGAAGTACACACACATGCATTAATAATAAGAAGAAGAAGATTAAGCTAACAAGAAAAAAAGTAAAAAGACTCCACAAATTGTTATCAACTAACGAAGAATCCTACTATACCTTATTGCCCTAGATTCTTCAACAATAATGAAGGGATATCTTCATAAGATGTCAATTGCGAGATTTGGGAGAGATGATAAGAAGATAACCATCATTGTTCTAAATGCACTAACTAATAAACTAGGTAACAAATGTCCACCGGGATAAGAAACTTACCTCATTCGACAACTTGTGGTTTTTATGCAAGATAGAAGAAGACAAGTTGAGGGCAAAAGTGTTGAAAGTTAAAGGACTGAAACATTTGCAGGAAGGAAAGGGAAATTTGGAAAATTTGGTCCTCAGAAAAGAAAGAAGAGCATAGCTGAGATTCAATGCTATGGATATAAAAATTATGAACATTACAAGAAAGATTGTCCTAAAGGGACAATATCAAAAGAAAGAGAAGAAGCCCATATCACTGAAGAAGTGGAGGAAGCTGAAGAGAAGAAGTCAAAGAAAAGAGGAAGTAAGAGATCTCTTCTGAGATAATCTCCCTCACAAAAGGTCTTGACATAGCTTATAAATCTTATGTTATAGGATATGGCTATAATAAATAATAAAGATGCATCGTGACATCATGGAAGCATTAAAAACAAGAGCTCATGACATCACCATAGGAAACATGAAGGATGTCTAGAACAAAATCCATGGCAATCAAATATGAAGGATATAGCTCTTGGGAACCTCATTGCAAACTTAAGGAAAGGAAGAAGTCATCTAGGACAATGCTCATCATACATCAAAAAGGAAACATCGGCCGAATAGGGACATACAAGGTCCTCAAGATTCTCTGATGGAATCCACATCGAAGGGTTGACCGATCTAGAGAGGAAGCAAGTGTTTCATAAGGAACTCCAACTTGTGGAGTCCATGGGATGATGGTATGATGACATAAGAGATAAAGCAGATCAAGGGGTTGAAGATCTTTTCAATCAAGGAAGTTGCTGAAAGAAGCCAAGATGACCTAAAGGTAAATGAGGTATGTATGCTTGTATTTAATATTATAATGTCATGTCGTATTGTTGCAGGTAACATGGATTGTTAGTTCTACCTTGAGAAGCATGATCAAAATATGCAACAAAGGTAGAAGGCATTCAACATCCGAGACCAAGAAGAGTTGACTAGAATATCTCCCAGAAAGATATGAAGACTCTGATAGGAGTCAGAAAAAGATGGAGACCCTTGACAATGAATATCTTTAAGAGATGTGTCAATCTGCATGCAGGATGTTGATGCCTACAGGAAGATGTCATGATGAAAGACCATCACAAAGGTAATTCTGATTTAAGTGTTCATTTCTTATTTTTGAACTAATATCTGGTTGGGCTTATGTAGGTTTGCTAAAGGGAAGATCTGTGGATGACTTCCAGGAAGACCATATAGAAGGATGTAAGATCCTTCTAAAAATATGGCATGGAGAAAGTAGCATGACATGAAAAAGCTAGATGGAAAACCAATAGATCACTTTCTGATAAAGGAAATAAGGACATGACTAACTCATGGATGAAAGTGATGGATGGTCTCTGCCCTATGAAGAAGACCCAAAATATGAAGACTCCATGACAAAAGAAATTTATGACATCGAGGAAGGAAGGAGTTCTTCAAGCAGCTAGTTGTTCCATGTTCTCCACATGAGGAATGAAGTGATGTTACACTTTTTATAGAGTCAAACTTGTCTATGAAAAGTATCCTCCAAGACCTTGTCACTTATCCTCTTCAAGTCGACCTACAACGATGGAAGAACACGCTAGAAGAAGTCGGCCTAACTCTTGAGGTCATGTCGGCCTAAAGGACTTGAGAAGAATTGTATATATAGCCACACTCGGCCTCACTTAGAGGCAAGCAATTCGACATGCATTTGGTGAACAAGTGCGAAGAAGAAGGGCTACAAAGAGAAATGCGAAGAAGTGATAAGGAGAGTTTCTTTTGGGCAAGTGAAGGAAGTTCCTTATGGGCAAGCGAAGGAGGATTCTTCTGGGCATAGCGAAGAAGGTTTGTTTTGGGATCAACGAAGAAGAGCTTCTTTTGGGGCAACAAAAAAAAGGTTTCTTCTAGGCCAACGAAGGAAGGATTCTTCTGGGATACTTGTTTTGGGTAATTGAGATAGAGTTGTAGAGACCGAGATTCTCTAGAAGAAGCCAGTGGGATCATAGAGACCGAGTTTCTCTAGGAGAAACTGAGAAGAAGCAGTGTGAAGTATAGAGACCGAGTTTCTCTAGGAGCCGAGGAGAGCAGTTCGAGATCAAGAAGAAAGTCGAGAAAGGGAAGAGGCAGAGCATCAAGGTTAGTGACAAGGTTCTTGGGAGGATACTAGAGTTAAGGGTTTTTGTCACGGTCTTGGTACTCATCAATTGAAGATCTAGAAGAAGAATTTTGATCGAGTTTTCCTTTCAAGAGGTGAGAGGTTTTGGCCCTGGTTGACAAGCCTACATATTGTGTCACTTGTCTTTTTTTGTGCATATTGGTAATTGTCTTGATGAAAAGAACACAATAATAACATAACGAAGAAAAGACTATAAGCTAAGAAGTAAAAGTGTATCACAAGCTATTATCAAGCAGAGAAATCTTTCAACTATTCATGCCCTAGATTTCTCAACAAAAGGGGATTATTTAGGTCACTCCATATCGATTCATTGATTTATCCTTCATCGGTGAATCCATAATATACAGGTCTCCTCCCATCAGTGAAACTCTGTAAATAGAAGGGAATCTTAGATGAGGTGACAGTGGGCGAAGTCTCCATTTGTTGCCCTTGGTCTAGCATTTTCCCTTTAGGGATCCCCTTTAGGTCGCTTGCTAGTTTGAGCGGTAACATTTTGGCGTCATTGTTGGGGACACGGGGACACGAAATGTGTGTTTTGTTCCCCATATGACATATTGACATATTATTATTGGCGACTCCATTGGAAGAACGAAGCCTTGGTTCTTCGTTTGATTTCAAAGTTAATGCTTGTAGGGTGAAACAAGCATCTATCAAGACACCTACATTCACCCTGACGACTCCATTTTCAAATCTAATGTGTAAAAATCCTAAGAAATGGACCATTTCGAGCTCCCTCCTTCTCCCTATGATGACCTTAGTCCTGAAGAAGCTCTAGAGCACCCTGACATCAAGAAATGGATGAGAGGTTGGATGCCTAAATTCAAAGGAAGTCCTAATCAAGATCCCAATGTCCATCTTGACGAATTCTCTTGGGCTTTAGCCTTGACAGGGATTGAAAATGAGGACACAATCATGAGATTGTTGGCCTTATCATTTGTAGGCCAAGCTAAAGATTGGTATGATAGCCTCCCCCATGAGATTGCCACTGAATATGAATATTTTGAAGATGTCTTCTTAGAAAGATGGGGTGGCACCCCTCATGAAGAATGGATAGCTCGTAGATACCCCTCTGAGGCAAAGCTACATGATGAAAGGAATAATCTTGAAAGAGTCTTGGTAAAGGTGTGGAAGACGCCTCAGGTTCCCCTTTAATGTCTGAAGAGAACCCTCCTCTCGTTACATGTGACAAGACCTTGGAAAGGGGGTTTGGTGAAAGCTTTGGTAATCTAGGTGATGATCAATCTTCGTCAGGTCCACATGACGAACCAAATGACTTTGAGAACATGTGTATTGAGAAAAATGAGTCTATGGAAAGTGAAGTTGAGACTAACCTTAACTTTCTCAAGGATAGTACTCCCGATGATTCTCCTTTTGAGAACTTTGAGGAAGGTGGTCCCATTAGCCCCTTAAAGGATGACATTGAAGATTATTTCCATATTGAAAAGGAGAAATGGGAAGTTGTTGGTCCTCAATTTGACTGTGCTCCCGTTTATGACACTGACAAGAAGGATGAGGTTGAGAGCGGTCCTCCCTTTCTCTGGGGTATTATTTATGAGGACATATCCATCGATACCTTGGGGAAGGAGAATTATCATTTTCCCTTGCATGAAAAGGAGCAAATTGGGATGATTGATTTTCCTTTTTGGGAAGACCCTATCTTTGGTACCAACAATGATTGCATTGATAAGGCCTTTGCTCATACCTACCTTCCTTATGATTCTGGGAGTATATTCAAATCACTTGAGCCACTAGAATTGGATTTTTGGGAAAAGGGTCCCGCTGAGACTTCACCTTCCTCTTTGCCCTTTCCTATTGTTCATCATCTTGAACATTCATCAAGTGATCCCCTCACCCCTTGTCATATGTTCTCAAGTAACCATGAGCCTGAGTATAGTGTCGAGGAAGAGCCCCTCATTGATTATACTTGACCTCTTCGGACACACCCTCAGAGTTTTGATTACTCCGTGACCTCCCCTCTCCAAAGTGACTGTCACCTTGAAAAATCCATTTGTTGCACCCCTTCTTTCTCTAACACTACGTTCCCCTCTCATCACAACCTTGTGGCATCTACAAAGCATAATATCATAGACAATGATTGTGATAAGGAGTTCTTGAGAGTGATCATTCATTCCACCATTGTGTACCTAGAAGGGGAGCCCGAGACCTTTAGATTGACCTATTCTCTTTCTCCTAGGACTTCACTTTACCTTAGATGGAGATCATATTTTCTTGCCTCCCACTTGCTTCATTCGCCATGTGACTATGTCCACATTCGATTTGGGAGTTGCTACATGAGGAATCATATAGCAGGCATAAGTATATTGATGTGATGGTATGTTGGTTGCACTGGCTTTATGATTACACTTAGTATTAGCCTTACTATATGCATGTTAGGATAGGATGCATTGCATGCTCATTTTCTCATTAGAACTAACATCATATGATATTTCTCATGGTAGATTAGATGCATCTAAGTTGAAATTTGCATTTTTTTTTCTATTGATTTTATGGCCTAACATTGAGCATGTGCGATCATGAGACACCATGAAAGCATGCTGTCCCATGTTCTTCATCTATTATATGTGTAGGTAACAGTTCTATGGTGACTAAGAGATTGCTAGAGTTCTCGTGACCTCTCGTTCGAGTAGCTTTGCCCACTTCTTCGAGAGATCATGTCCCAGTTGGAGCCAGATGTTACCCACCATTTTGTTGGTGATATCCTTAGGAGATTTTTTTTCTCCAAGATGGTCCTCAGCCGGCAACCAACAACCCCTTGCAACGACCAGCTAGCTCATTGTGCCATTTCTTTGCCACTTGAACCAACCATGTGATCCTTCGCCCATCTGCCATGATTGTATGTTTGAAGGTGGGCCTCCCGAACCTAAAGGTATGCCTTGTCATTTGGTAGTTGAGTATTGTAGTTTACTTATATGGACACTTATAGGCATGGATTAATGGGGGGATTTGGTGGAAAGAATGGGTTGGGTCTGTGCCCTTGTCCCCTAGACTCCTTTTGGATATTAACCTTGCATTTTAGTTCCGTGGGATCTCTTTTACTGACCATTTGGGTTTAGGGATGGTATTTCATGGGAAACCCCGATTTGGTTGCGTGGTCCCACTCCCTAATTCGCTTATATTACCTTCTTTCCACTCATTATTACCCCATCCATCATTTCTCCCACCTGGGTCCACATTCCCCCACTGGGTTCATATAGGGTTAGCTCGCCCCTTCCCCTTGCCCACACCTTGGGTCAGGCTTGGAATGATGCCCTAGAGGTTGATGCAACTAAAAAGAAAGATAAAAGCATATTTGGCTACATTCAACAGAAAAATGTACCACAAAATGCAAAAGATCAGCAGGACAAACACATTTAGCACATGGGCAAAAGCTAATACATGAGATCTACCCCATCATCATAGCCATCACCCTGGTTCCTACAGGTTCTATGAGCCTCCTTCTTCATATAGGAACCCATGATTGTCCCAACCCCTGGTGGACAATGAACCACCCTACCTTAATAGGGGGTATTCATTGCTATATCTTATGCATCATGCTCTTGCCCCTTGAGCCCCGAGCAGTTAATCAAAGAAAAACATAAAAAGGCAAAATGCATATAAAGAAGGGTGGAACAATCAAGGTCGGGGCACCTCATCTACCACGATTGCTCCCCCCTATACATTATAAACCCAAGTGTGGGCTTCCCTTTTATTAACTACCCTTATACCTGTGTTGCACGGGTACCCGCACTTGGGGGTGGGATTCTCGAACCCGTCCCGGGTTCCCGCACCCAAGTACCGGATTCGGGTACGGGTTCTTCCTAGACGAACCGAGAAGAACCGGGTTCTTCAAAAACTAATATTTGGGTTCTTTTCCTTTAACGGGTTCTTGGGTTCTTCAGGTGCTTGGGTTCTTCGGGTTCTTCAGGTTCTTTGGGTTGGGTTTTTCGGGTTCTTTGGGTTCTTCATAAAAAAACTATATTAAAAATATAATTAATAATATATAGTTGGATTGAGGTTAAGAACAAAGTGCATACATTTGTTGTAGGAGATAGATCACACCCACAGAGAGAGGAGATCTATGCAGAATTGCGGTGACTGACAGGGTTGATGAAGAAAGCAGGGGATGTACCTGATGTGTTCTTTATGCTGCATGATAAGAAACAGGAGCAGGTGGTAGTGATCATCACATGATGTGCAATAGGAGTGGTGGGAATCTGCGTTGTTTTACAAGAGGAAGAATCTTATATTTTGTTTGTGCTTTTCAGCAAGTTGTAAAGACCACTGAAGTGTCATCAAAAGCGCAAGAAGTGCATATGTCGTAATTGCCACTATTCTGCCAAGTTCATAAATGAGGTCACCATGCAAGAAACCGTCCTGAGTGATTTAATCCACTTCATTATTTCCTCAACTCTGTTTTTTTGGGATTTATATTGAGGCTTAAGTAAAATAAGTTAGCTGGAAGTGCCATATTATTCTGTTGGTGTCTCTACAAAGGGAGTGGAGGTTTGAGGACTGTTCACTGTTTTCATGTATCATGCCAAAGGCTATATCTCACTAGGGCATTTCTCAAGGACAAGAGCCCATACAACAAGTTTGAAGTAGCATGGGTATTTTCAAAATTTTTAGGTTGAAGTTACATCAAGATATTCAAGTGAACAAAAGATGTGAGTGGACTGTCGACCTCCTTGGATATATGATTGCAGAGAGCTTGTCTGGGCAAAATAGGGATCGGGCTTCAGTTAGAGACCTTTTTTTTTTCCTTGGAGCTTCAGGTAATGACTTATAAATAGCAGTAAAGGCATTTTCAGAGACACTCTTGTTCTATTTTTGCTCATGATGAGAAGTGTTGAAATTCAAATCTCACATAAATACATATAAGATGTAGATGTATGCACACAAATTGATGCATACACATAGACAAGCATTAATGGACATAGAGAGAACAAACATTAATGGACATAGAGAGATGCACACAAGAATTATAGTTTATAGCTGTAATGTATTATTCCATATGTTGGCTTGACAAAAGACGCTTGCCAGCAAGCTGTATAATTGACTTTGTACTGATTTCATGTGTTTCATTTTTGGATGAAAATATGGTGCAGCTCTAAATTGAATAAGTTAATTGCATCAAGCAATAGATGTTATGCTTGTCTGTATAAAACAATAGTTAATATCTTCACTCTTTTTTATGGTAGCTAATACTGGGGACTTGTGTTTGAGGGTCAAACAGGTAACATAACAATTGAGAAAAGGTCTGGAATTCTGTTGGATTTGGAAAATTTAAAAATAAAATGAAAGATAAGCATAGGAAGAGAAATTGGAAGCATGGAAAAGGATGGACATTATAGCAGTGTGATCAGACAAACAATGATGCCTGCAATGTTAATATGGCAATATAGAGTTAGGGAACAAGTTTGACCTACAAAACTGTATTTGATAGGATGCTTGCATGGTATGCGGTTTTGTGGAACTCAATGACAACAGGATACGCTGACCACAACTGTTGCATGGATGCTTTCCAATTTGTGGCAGAATGCTTTGGTTTGACATAAATCCAAACCAGGTGATCTTCACTATTATTCTGAAGGCATGTGCCAGACTGCCATCAGATGAAAATGGTAAGCAGGTCCATTTATGCATTATCACAATGGGTTTGGAAAAAATATGCAAATTCAAATTTCATATATATTATTAATTATATTTTTTCAACTTTAATATATTTCATATATATTATTAATTATATATATATATATATGAAATATTAATTAATAATATGCATGTTTAAATGATTATCATTAAAGTTTTCTTGTTTAAAATTTAAAGTTAAAAAATATACAAATTCAAATTTCATATATACTATTAATTATAAATTTATAATTTATAATTTATAATTTATAAAATATAATTATTAAAATTTAATATTATTATATTACCCGACGAACCCACGCACCCTGTTTCCAAAAATGCCGTCCCCGTTCCCGTCCCTGTCCCCGTCCCCGCACCCACGTTTCCTGGCAACATAGCCTTATACCCTAGAATGTGGCTTAGGGTTGCCCCTTCTTATCCCATACTTCATTTACCTATCTGTCACATGCCACCACCTTTTGAAGGGTGTACCTTGAACATATTACTCCTTTTAGAAGTAGAAAACACCTAATAAGATACTTGGTTAACCCCATTTGGAGTTTAGGAGACATTAGCACATCCCGAAAGCCCATTATGGAAGGGCAAGCCATTATGAAGTCCCTACCTATGGTCCATGGTTGGTAAGCTCATTTACTTGATTTCCCTAATGACTCGTTGTATTGGAAGGCTAGGGGACGCATTGAATCTTATGCAGGATTGCAGATGGTATCCATCTTGGGTTTGGTATCCCTATACAGGGTCCTAATCCTTTAGATGGTTACATTGGCACATGTAGGGTGTGTGCTGAGAGCCATGGGCCTCCACAACAGTAGACAACACTCCATGGATCCCCGAGGATGAATAGAGATGCTCGAGATACTTCCGTTGGATGAGGATGATGCACCTGGTTCACTTTTGCCTAACCGGCCCCAGAGATGTACCATGTACTTGGTAGTTGACGCAGGACTTGTAGGGTGATTTGACATCCCCTACACCATCATCAAAGCCCTTATAGATGATCTACATGCATCCTCGACTCATTTGGAGACCCATGATGTTATTATTGTGCCCCCACAGCCATTGGGAGCACCACAGGTTTATTGTTTGGAGAACAAGGGGCCAACCCCTTGTCCATCACTTTTGATGGTCCTACTCTTCATTATGGCACCCATGGACCTCATTAGGCTTCTTAAAGGGCCCTACGACATGCATAGATTATTATTTGACCTCTTGAGAGACTTATTCTTTCATTTATGAGCCTAGTTGGGTGGGCTTGTCACCAAAAGTTAGATTATTAGAACATTATTTTATTTTTTGGGGCTTATGTAGGCCAAGGAGGCTAATTTGAACTCCTCATTAGTGTATAAATACAAGTGAAATGAGTTCATTATCATCATCACTTTGGATTGGATCTCTTTTCTCTCTTGAGAATTTCACACTTGTTCTTAGTGGATGAATTGGAACTTTATAAATGAATTTTGATGTGTGGATTTGGTCTATCTTATCTTGGTTTTCTCTCTTGTCAAATTGTGGATGGTTGGATATATTATATTACATGTAAGTACATGCTTTTAATGTTATTCTTGTTTTACTTTGTCATATACATTGGACTGGGATTTTTGCTATTCTTAGGGCTAATTGCTGCATGCATTTACTCCTTTAAATTGTGGAATTTTGTCTCTATTATAACATCTCTCAATGTATGGGCCATGTAATATGAAAGAAATCTCTTAGGGGTAATTCTATTAACGAATTGATCTTGATAAACCATCACCTTTTACACATCGAAGTATAAAAGCTGCTAGATTGCTTCTCTTTGACCTTGAAGACTACCAAAATAGTTTCGAGGCTTCCTTGACCAAGAACCAATGGTCTTTACTCATATTTATCATAGACTCCATTCTCCCAAGACTAAAGGCACTGGTCTACCAAAAGGTGGTCACCTTAAACCAAATTCTTTCACCTTTTGTTGGGTCTAGCTAAGTTGGGTTGCCTAGGGCATCATTTTCCCGATGAACTAGCCCTCCAAAAAGTTTGATCTCCTAGCCCCTCCCGCGCTGGTGTTTCCTCAAGACCTCCTCCAAATTTGAGGCCATTCCGACGATGGAGTTGTGAGAAAAGCGAAGCCTTAGCTTCGAGATCAAACTTTGCCCTAACATCACCAAAGGCTAGTACCTTATTGGATCAATTCAACACCTTTAAGTGAATATTCTTTCTTTGATCCTTTCCCCTACCTTGTTTAGGCTACAGACACCATTGGTTGCTAAACTCCTTCCTCTTGACCTAGACTGGGTCCACTTGGTCTCTTGTGGTCTCGTTCCTTTGAAAGACAATTTTTCAAGAACCATTTCGGATACCAATTTCAACAAGGATTTTAGGGATTGGGAAATGCCTTCACAAGTCATATCCCATAAACCTAACCCTCAAATCCTCCCCTCCTTTTCCTAGAAGACATTGTACCTTGCTTAAAAAGCAAGCAAGTTCCATCTTTCAAACTCGTTTGGGAAGGGGATTATTTGGGTCACTCCATACCCACTCATTGATTTATCCTTCATCAATGACTCCATAATATACTGGGTCTCCTCCCATCGGTGAAAGTCCGTAAATAGAAGGGGACCTTTGCTAAGGTGACAATGGGCTAATTCTCCATTTGTTGCCCTTGGTCTAGCATTTGCCCTTTAGGTCCCCTGCTAGTTTGAACAGTAACATGAACAACATGGTTTAGGAGATAATATAGGGCAATGCAATTTGTTATTAAGGCTAGTATTAATGATATGAACAATTTTAAGATAGGTTCAATTAAGCTTGATAAGGCAAATCGTAAGATAGAAATGATAGACCAGTGCCTCTAGTCAACAATACTCAATGATAAATCAAAATACTTGCTAAGAAATGATGTCATGCTACAAAATAACAATGCAACAAAGAGATGTTAGTATACGAAAGAAGGAGAATCACTACTTAGGTCAACCAAATATACCAAAGTGAAATAAAACCAAGTAGCAATTTAAGACAGTGAATATGGTTAAGCTGATTCAGTTTCCAATGTAAACAACTTGCAACCAATATAATGGGATATGCTTGAAAACACTAGGCTTACAAAATCTTTAATAACATATCGATGAAAGACCCAAACACCAAGTACCTTTTGCTGTGTTATTTATTTAGAGCATTCTTCACTCACAAGATAGCAATAAGGAACAAGTGAGATATAAATAGAATGCAAGCACAACTGCCTAATGATAATGATATGCTAAGTGAGCAGTAAATTTGAGTGAAAGACAATTGCCAATAAACTTGCAATTCTGAATTTAGCCCACAATCCCAATTATCAACTGATGTATAAATGCGAGATCAAAACTAAGTGAAGGTGCAAATGTCAGCCAGAGGGACGAAGCCTGCAATTTGCCAATTCAACAGTCGCAAGTTAAGATGAAATTCTGCAATACCAGTAAAGTTCACACCAATGATAAAAGCTGTTCTCAATCTTCAGTGAAGAGATTACAGGTGTGCACAGTTTGAGGTGGAAGAAGGCTCCTAGCAAGACCAACAAATTAGATCAAAAACATATATCGAACTGAAAGGCAAATCTAACGTTAGTGGAGTGACAATGGAACAAGTCCAATTTCATACACCAGAGAGGAGACCACAATAAAATGAATGATAAATTTCAGACCTCAAGAGCCTTCTCGGCCTTACTTAGAAAAGGGTGGAATTTTGTTAAATTTTTTTACAGTAAAATTACAAATTTCCAAGCCTGAAATATGAAAATTCCCAAGATAGATTAGTTTCAGATTTGAGTTGAATTAAAATTTCAAGGCAAATTTAATTGTAGCTTCAAGGGGTTTACAGTCTAGGTCAAAAATTTGAATGTCAAAAATGGATGGAAAACCCTCAAGATTCTAATTAAATTATTAAATGTATGTAAAGGCACCAATGGTTAAATCAAACCCATATCAAATAATAAATGTAAAGAGCGAGGGTTTGAATGCTCCTAGATTGAATGATTTTCCCTTCCAAAGGTCCTTTGATGCTGGGTCTCTTTGCCGGACATAAAAGCTGCAAACACATGTTAGGCCTGCAAAAGATGCTAGCTCTCAAAATAGATCAACAATTGAGAATACAAATTTTCATGAAAAAAAACAATCTTTGCAAAATTTCCAAATAGGTCTTGAAAACAGTGAGATCAGTTCATGGACAAATAATACCTTGCAGTAGTGAAACAAATGCTCTCAGTTTGAAAAATAAAAGCAAGGCTCAGATGCCCCACGGGGCTCACAACCATTCTGTAGTAATGATTCGAGATTGATTTTAATTAAGGGAAATTTTGTTAAGTTCCAGAGGGTAAAAAAAAAATCCTTATAACTTCTTCCAATCTGCCCTTTTCACGCCAGAATCTGCCAAATGAGTCTTCGATCCTGAAGGAGAGAGGCTTTCACAAGCCTCAATTATTGACAAAAGTTTTTGCTAAGAGAATGAGTTTTCAAACCAAGGATTTTGGCCTAATAATGGTTGCAGAAATCTCGTTTAATCCCTTGGAAAAACGTTGGACCAAGAGTTTTGAGGCCTTCAACAGAGCTGTTTGGTTTTTAAATCCCCGTGGCTACCATAGAATAAATTTTAAATTAGACTTGGGGCCCAGAAAATGTATACAAGTGGTTCAAATGTTTTTTTCTCAAATCCACAGTCAAAGCCTTGGGGTTCAAGGTCCCTATTTCAAAGAATTCTCACGGCTACTAAATTTTCGATTTCTCTTTTAGATTCTCAACAAAGGCCTGCAAACAAAATATTTTCAAACCCTATGCCTACGCCTTTGATAATCTTCAGACCTGTGAGAAAAATAAAACACGCATATACAAGGTTATATGGTTAATATATATAGGAAGGGTTAGGAGGAGGATTATTCACAAAAGTTTATAAAGGAAGTATTGTAAGTAAATCAAAGCTTTAAGATAATTATATACAAAGGAAAACAAAGGGTTAGGATATATTTACAAATTAAAATAAAATGCAAGTACAAGGGCTAACCAATAGTAATTTTCATAAATAGAAATAAAATAAAAACCAAAGAAATTATATATACAAAAAGGAATTTTAAAATGCAATGGGTTAGTGAAATTATTTGCATAATAGAAAATACAAGGTGAAAGGTTAGTATATATAGAGACAAATTAGAGAAACTTTTTTCAAGTTTTCAATGTGGGATAAAAAAACTTTAAAAATCCTTTTTATACCCCAGAAGTAAAACACGCGCTGCGCTGAGCCGATCCCCGCCTTGCAACTGAGCTTGAGCTTCTCGGCCCTGCGACCGCCTGAAGGATCTTCCGAGAGGTGCATCGCCAGCAAGGAACCCCTGCAATCGCACCTTTTTACAGGCTAGAACGACTATGCCCGCTGCGATCTAGGGGAGCTCGATCCGACCGAGCTAAGACTTCCCTCATGGAATCTTCTTCGCCCTCCCCCGCCGAAGCCGAGGCCTTTGCTAATGTGCTGATTTCTTTGCCAAAAAAGAAAACATCAGAGGTTTTGAAATTTGTGAAACGCCTGGATGATATCCTAGAGATCTCGTTCCCTCCTGAGAAACCGATCCAGGTTGCCCTTTCCTTGTCTGAGCGTGCCTTGGTGGGACAGTTCATTGGTCTGTGGCCCTCCCCTAGATCCACTGAAAGCTGGGTTGCAAGGAACTGGGCACCGCTGATATCGGGCAAGGTCACTTCATACTTTCTGGTGAAGGGTTTCTTCCTATTCGAATTTTCTGAAAAGGAAGATAAGGATCTGATCTTCCGAAATGGACCCTATTTCATGGGCCCCCAGGGACTGTACCTCAATAAGTGGACGCTCGACTTTGATCCAGCAGTCAACGTGCCCACTGCTGTCCCTGTGTGGGTTAGATTACCTAATCTGCCAATGCACTGTTGGAACTGGGAATCCCTCAAGCACATCGGGAATACCCTGGGTAAATTCATTGATCGAGCAAACAACAAAGATCAATATGACTGTGCGAGAATTTGTGTTGAAGTCGATCTCGAGGTTGGTCTACCTGACGTAATAAAGATCAGAGTTGGAAGTTGGACACATGTTCAAAAGCTGGATTATGAACAACTACCGTTCAAGTGTAGGAAGTGCCAGGTCTATGGCCATTTCGCTAGAGGATGCCCAAAAAATACTGAAGCAGAGAAAGGCAAAGAGGATGGGTGGACGCAGGTTAAAAGGACCAAAAGCAAAGCCCCAAGAATAGGAAATGTCAATGGGAAAGCTCTCCAAACAGGTTCAGGGCTTCAAAACCCACATATGGAAGAGCAAGGAAACAAATTTATACAGCTAAGTTCAGCAACAGAGGAAGTCCATGATCTGGAGACACAAAAGAAAGAATCGATCCAAAAAGAGCCCCCCAGGGACCAAAGCAAACAGACAGTAAAGTAGACAGAATGGAAGATACACCCTCAGAAGAGGCTGAGGAAGTACAAGGCTCAGAGGACTCAGAAGAAGAAGGTGAAATAGGTGAATCACAAACCTCGGCCAGAAGATCTTTGAGGGGCCGAAAATCAGCCCGTGAGAAAAGAGAGCAGGAGACATACAAAGACAAACTGCAAGGAAGCCAACCCACCCTCGAGAAACTCCTGGCTAAAACTCCGAAGATGAATAGAAACCCGCCCCAGAGCTCTAAAGGAGCTCTCCATTCCAAAAATAAGTGATGAGGATCGTCTCCTGGAACTGTAGGGGTATGGGGAGCAAAATCAAAGAAGAAGCTGTCAAAAGTTTGATAAGATCTGAATATCCTGACATATTCCTCATCCAGGAGACTAAAATGGAGGACAAGGCCTTCCTCCATATCGGCAAAAATCTGTGGAAAAGAAGTGAAGGGCAAGCTGTCTCAGCCAGGGGTGCCTCAGGAGGCCTGGGTACCCTTTGGAATGCAAGCAAGTTCACAAGGGTGAAAGAGATCGCCAACAACCATTGGCTGTTCTCAAAACTGAAGCACGTTGAATCAGATGAGACTCTTTGTCTCTTTAATGTGTATGTCCCAGTCAGTGCAGGAGAAAAAAAGAATTGCTGGGATTCTATTAGAGAGCTGGCAGACTCTGAAGATTTAGCAAATATCATCATCGCTGGAGATCTAAATCTCACTTTAACTATGGTTGAAAAACGTGGAGGGAGCATAGTAAGGGATCCAGCGCGAGAATGGGTTGAGGATCTACTCCAGGACTGGGACATGATCGACATCAAACCATCGTCGGGCAAATACACTTGGTCCAACAAAAGACTCAGTCCAGGTCACATCGCTGCAAGGTTAGACAGATTTCTTGTTCAAAGTTCTTTTCTGCTTCTTGGTCTAGATTCTAGAATGCATATTCTCCCCTGAAGTGTCTCTGATCACAGGCCCATCAAGCTTGAACTTTTGGCTCACTGGGATAAAGGCCCCATTCCTTTAAATTCAATCCTCTCTGGATCAAGGAGCAATCCTGCTTGCAGTTAATAAAAGATACTTGGAAGCAACTAGTTAATGGCTCTGCGTTCTTTGTATGGGAGGAAAAACTCAGGAGAGTGAAGGCTGCTTTAAAAGTTTGGGCAAAATCTCTCCCAAATCCTGCAGTGGAAAGAAAGAAGCTACAAGAACAGCTAGAGACCCATCATCTTAACTCAGAAAATGAAGAGACCACAAAAGAAATTCTCGAAAAAGAGGCGGACCTTCAGCAAAAGCTGCTTAAAGCAAGCCTGGCTGAGGAAGAGTACTGGAGGACCAAATCTCGCAGGCTTTGGCTTAAGGCAGGCAATAGGAATTCATCCTTCTTCCATGAGCAAGCCCAAGCACGGAAAAACTTCAACTCCATCACCGAAATCAGGGAAGAGAACATCATCCATAGAGACACTCGAAGCATAAAAATGCGGCCTTCCACCACTTCAAAAATCTATATAGCGAAATAGAGGGACAGGGTCAAATTCCATTGACTGTAAATGAGGTTCCCACGCTGATATCTAACAGAAAGAATCAGTTCTTGGAAGCAGAAGTCACAAATAACGAAATCAAATCCGCCCTCTTCTCTATGGAGCCGGACAAGGCCCCGGGCCCAGATGGCTTTACTGCTAGATTCTTACAGAACTGTTGGCAGATAGTCGAAAAAGATTTGTGCAGAATGGTCCGGAAATCTCAAACCTGTCAGAAAATAGGGGGAAGCACTAACTCGGCTTTCTTGGCTCTTATCCCCAAGGAAAGAGGCGCAAATTCCTTCTCCAGATTTCGCCCTATATCCCTTTGCAATATAGGCTATAAACTGATAACAAAAGTGATTGCGAACAGATTGAAAACAATTCTCCCTGACATTATCCCAGAGAATCAGGGGGGCTTCATTCAGGGAAGACAGATTGTGGACAACTATATACTGGTTCAAGAGGCGATTCATTCAAGCTTGGCCCAGAAAGAGAAAGGAATGGTTGTCAAACTCGATCTTGAAAGTGCCTTTGACAGGGTGAGGCATAGATTCTTGCTGGAGGCCCTTCACAAATTCGGGTTTGGGCATAAGTTTATCAAATAGATCAAGGCTTGCATCAGTGAGCCATGGATTGCCCCACTGGTGAACGGGAGAGCCACAAACTTTTTCAAAGCCTCAAGAGGGCTGAGGCAAGGGTGCCCTCTCTCCCCCTTGCTCTTTGTCCTCCAAGCCTCAGTTTTAAGCTTCCTCTTGAATAGAAAACAGTCAGAGCAAGAAATAATGGGAATAAACATTGCAAGAGGAGTAAAAAGGATAAATCATGCGCTGTTCGCAGATGACTCTCTATTGCTGGGTGCCGCCTCATTGGTCTTGGCTAATCGATTTAAAGAGGTAGTGGATGACTACTGTGTAGACTCAGGAAGCAAGCTCAACAAAGGCAAATGCCATGTCTTCTGTTGGAATATCTCCGTCAGATCGACCCAAGCCATTTCTAACTGTTTTGGTTTCGTAGCCACCTCTACTTGGACTTCATTCAAGTACCTGGGGCTCCCTGTCTTTCAAAAAAGGGCTCTCAGCAGAGAATGGATGCCGCTGTTGGAAAAATTCAAACCCAAAATTCAGTCCTGGGGATATAATTGGCTCAACCTACAAGGTAAGACAGTACTGATAAAATCAGTTTTGAACAGTTTACCAATTTTTCAGGCAACAGTGATGATGGCTCCCATGGGCATAATGAGGAAGATGGAGGCTTACATAAATTTTTTTTTTCTGGAAAGGTGGCAAAGCCAACGAGAAGAAAATCCCCTTATTAAGTTGGAACACGATCTCTCTGCCCATAATTGAAGGCAATTTAAATTTTAAAAACCTCAGCAATCAAAATACAGCCATGGGTGCTAAATTGGTATGGAGGATCATCGCTCCAAAACCGGGTTGGGCACAGCGTGCACTGTGGAAGAAATATTACGGAGGGCAGAGAACACGTTGTCTGAATAATTCAAAGGCAATTGCAGGTTCGATGATTCATAAACTATGTGAAAAATCCGCAGCCCTTATCAAACAACACGCACACTGGATCCCAGGTAATGGTCAGCGCATTCACATTTGGGACGATAACATCATGGGCAGTGAACCGATTGCTGAAGACCGATCCTTAGCCGCTCTGAAAGATTGGATGAACGCTGAAGGTATTAAAACTCTTTGGGATCTATCCCTCTGGGATAATGACGATTGGTGGCGATGGAAGCACCTAGAGGTGCCACCGAATCTTGCTAATGAATACGCTGTCTTTCTTTCCCAACTGAAAGGCAAAGCCCCAATGAACAGAAGGAAAGCAGATAGCCGAGGTTGGGGTCCGATCCCTGGTAAATACACTGTTTCGCAGGGATATTTCCAGCTCTCCCGCTATCCTAATGCACCGCCCGATCCGAGGCCTTGGCAGGGGATCTGGTCTTCAACAACGCTGCCCAAAGTTGACACCTTCTGCTGGCTACTATGTCACCACAGAATTCTGACAGAAGATAGGCTCAGGAAAAGAGGATACTTAGGGCCATCTCGCTGCTCGCTGTGTGAGGAACAAGAGGAAAATGCCCCCCACATGATGCTGTCCTGTAAATTCGCTGCAGATTTGTGGAAGGAGGCTTTAGGCCCATGGAGCATGAATTTTGGCCCTTTCAATCACTGCTCAGAACTGTTCTCTAATTGGAAGCGAATGTATCCTGGTGGCACTGTTCAGAACTCCCAAATCAAAGATGCATGGCTCGCCGTGCCCAAGTTAATTTGCTGGCATATCTGGTTGGAAAGAAACCAAAGGATTTTTAAGGACAAGAAGAGCACTTCTAAGATAATCTGGGTAAAAATTAAAAGTCACCTCAAAGGTTGCATGGGAGACCAGATTAACATGAAGGATCTCACTGAACAAGAAATAGTCTGGGATGCCTCCCTGGATCTCCAATTCTTAGATAATGTAAAGACCCCCTCTCCCCCCTTAAAGCCTTGGCAAATCCGCCTTAAAGACACAGAATTTGCTGAATTCTGCACCAAAAAGGCGAGGAAAGCTCTCTTTTTTGATGGTGCAGCTAAAGGCAATCCTGGCAACTCTGGAGCTGGTGGTGTTATTAAAAGTGCAGAGGGTATAACGGAAGCTAGATATGCTTGGGGAGTGGGCATCAACACCAGCATTCAAGCTGAAGCTCTAGCTCTCCTCCAGGGACTCAAGGTGCTTAAGAATTTGGGAATCAAAGACGCAGTAGTTTTTGGGGATTCTCAGACTATTATAAAGGCCATTGTGGACAACTCCTCTCCCTCAGATTTAAGACTATCTAGATTGCTGAGCAGAATTAACTCCCTTACATACTCCTTCCAGAAGTTGGAATTTCTTCACATAAAGAGGGATAATAACAAAGAAGCAGATGCCGAAGCCAATAAAGCAGTTCTCCTCCCTCTCGGAAATTATATAAGAGACGGAGAAGAAGGCTGGGATCCCATCCCCTAGCTGCCCGATAAGAATGTTTTACTGTCTACTTCTAAAGCAGTTTGTTTGCATCTATAAATTAGGACAGATAGAGAATTATGCAAGAAGTACAGAATGTAAAATCTGCAAGATCATTAGGAGGATAGTTATATGGTTCCTGGATGAGGCGAAATCTGAGCCCTTCCTTCCATTTTGTAATCTGAATTGAGGCATTTCAGCCAAGAAGTAATATATCAGTCTAACCGTTCCTGTTAAAAAAAAAAAAAAACTTTAAAAATTAAAGGATATATCTAATTAAAAAATTTAAACTACAAAATTCAAACTTAAATCAAATAAATATTTACGATTTTGAAATCTAAAAACTATTTACAAAATAAATCTAAAAAAATACTTATGAGCGTGCTAAAAATCCTAAATCATAAAATAAAAAAACACAAAATCCAAATGTTAGAAATTCGAAACTAAATGTTAGATCTATACAAATAAATTACAGATCTATCAAATCTGAGGAGTATGAGTCCGACTCCGCTCTGAAATCGGTAGATTTCAAGCTCGTGCTAGCTAGATCTAACTATTTAGCACAATTTATTAAAGATATTTATTTATTTATTTTATTTATATTTAGGTACTAGCCCAGAAAATCTCTGCAAGAAGAAATTTGTTAGATAATCTTAGGAGTTTAATCAAGAAAACTCTCTAGATCTTATGTCTCGGGAGTCGGCTAGTACAACCGAGGATTTCCCCGGACGCTCAATTTCTGAATACGAATGCTTTCTGCACACTTAGAATTTAAGCTGTTAAATCAATAGAGATAAAAAAATAGCAATTAAATTTTCAAAGATTAGAGATACCTGCTAATCAAATCAAATTATAATGCTACTTTAAATCCAATAACCTATGCAAGATACATGTGCAATAGATTATTCCACGAGAGCTATTAACGAACAACTATCAAATAAGATCAACATAATATTAATAACACTATTACCATAAAACACTGGAGAAGAACACTGCCATCAAATAAAATCCCAGAGACTTTGCGTTGTATTATTCCAGAAAAAAAAGATTACAAGAGAGCTTCAAAGTTAGTACGCGACTCAATGATCAGATCCTTTGAATGACAAATGACCTCTAATTTATAGATTAATTCTCCAATGGCTAGTTGACTTGATCTCTGTCAAAGTAATCATGACTGTTGAAAAATATTTAATTATCTTTTAATCTCCTTCGTCGAAATTATTTTATTTTTGAGGAAATTCGATTTTTTCGTTCAATTAAATTTTAATCAACTCAAAATTATTTATTTTGAGTTGATTTTCTCAAAAAATTGACTTTGACTTAACTACCAAAGCCCAAGGGTCTAAAATCTCTTGAAATTTTCAATATTCCCTTGGCCGAAGACCTCCAAAAATTAATTATTCTAGAATCCACAATTTTTTTGATTTGGAGAATTAATTTTTCCTAAAAATTAAATAAATTTTTGGCTTAGGATTTTAATTTATTTTGGCTAGAAAATTTAATTAATTGACTGATGAGGGGATTAATAATTTTTCCAACCCTCAAGTATTTTAGCCATGGAGTCTAAATATGAGGGACCATGCACTAAAATATTTTTTACATCAAGATATTACAATTTAATACATGAAGGGGGGACACCCGTTCGTTATAGACCCTCAATTATTTACCCAATTTTGCGACTCAAATATGATCTAGTAGACCTAGTGATTTGTATGAAAATAATTTCGCTAATTATTCACAATTATTCCCAAATCACTTTACAGAAGACTCGAATAGAACACTAGGGCTTACCTAAGATCTTGACGTCAAAATCTACCCTAGCTTTGGGGTGAGATTGGAGGGAAAAACTCTGCTGATCATCTGTATTTAGAAACACACATGAATCAGTGAGACGAAAAACCTCGTAGGATAGAAATCATCAAAAAAAGGTAAGATTACCTAGGTTGCTACATACATAGATGGTCTTACTAGGATCATTTACATTATAAACTTGCAGATGGATTTGCAACTTTAACAAAATGACGATTGAAGATGACGAAATCTGGATAATCTTCATTGCCCGAGCATGATGGAATATTCTTGCGAAAATGTACATTGCTATAGGGTAGTTGACGCGGAGTGGTCAACACTGCGTACTTTTGATCTTCTTGTTTTGGTAGTTGTTTGATGATAAGAATAACATAATAATAAAAGAATAAGCTAATAAGTAAGAAAAAGTAAAAAGACATCACAAACAATTTTCAAGTTTAAGAGAAATCATCCTAACTATAGCCATATAGATTTCTCAACATGGTATCAGAGCTAAGGTTGGCTAAGGGCATGATGAAGATCACTACATCCTTGAAGAAATCTTTGAAGTAGTGTTCCATGGTAGCAAGTCATCTCAAGCAAGGAATCAAGGCATTATGGAATCTCCTATTCTCCATCAAGAAGAGTATGACCGAGAATTCTACAAAGGACAAAGGGTTATTTTGAACACTTGTTGGCCACATTGTAAGATGAGAATATTTGGGTAACTGACAATGGAGCATCAAGACATATGACAAGTGAGCACAAACAACTAAAGACTTTATCAAGAGGAAAATCTTCCTACTCCATTGAGCTTGGTGATAAGAAGAGCTATCCTGTAAGAGGAATTGGATCAACCTCGCTGGAGCTAGAGAATGGAGGAAATATTTATCTCAATAATATCCTATTTGTTCCAGGTTTGCAAAATGATCTACTTTCTATTTCATGTCTAGAAGATAAGGGAGATAGAGTCGCTTTTATAGATGGAAAGGTTGTAGTATGGGATAAAAACTCTAGCATCGAAAATGCAAAGATCATTGGGATTCATGAAGGAAGACTCTACAGATTGCTGACTCCTCTCTCTCAAGCTTTGGTTCACATTGAAGTAAGTCCATGTGAACTTTGGCATAGAAGTTTTGGCCACCTTCACTACAAAATCTTACCAACTCTAAATTCAATGGTGAATGGCATCCTTGAACTCAAGGAGGATCATGGAGTTTGCAAGGGATGTGCATTAGGTAAAAATGTTAAGAGACCATTTGGAAGCAGTGCTTCAAGGTCAAAAGAAATCTTGGATCTCATTCATTTTGATGTCTGTGGTCCTATGTCTACAAAGTCTCTTGGAGGTCATCTATATTATGTAACATTCATTGATGACCACTCAAGGAAAACTTGGATCTATTTGTTGAAGTCCAAGGATGAAGTATTCGACAAATTTCAAGAATTCAAAGCTGAAGTAGAGAACATTATAGAAAGGAGAATAAAGATTTTAAGATCCGACAATGGAGGAGAATACAGTTCAAAGGAACTCATAGCTTTCTATAAGGAGGTTGGGATTAAGAGGGAATTGATAGTCTATGGGGCGAAGCAACAATAACTATTGTATATGTTCAAAATCGAAGTCCTCACAAATCTCTAGACAACATGACTCCTGAAGAAGCATTCACTGGGAAGAAACCAAGCGTGAATCATCTCCGAATATTTGGATGTCCTGTCTTTATTCACATTCTGAAATATAAGAGAAAGAAGTTGGATCCAACAAGCATTAAGGGAATATTTATTGGCTATAGTAATACTTCAAAGGCATATAAGATCTACATAAAGGAAGGACACCAAATAGAAGTAAGTCGAGATGTGATCTTTGATGAAAGTATTGCATTCAAGAAATCAAAGGACCTCTCGATGGACTCTGATGATGAAGAACTTCCAATATTTGAAGAAGAATGCACCAGGGAGGAAGAGAACTCAAATCATGAAGATGAAGGTCCCAGTGAACCTATGCAACCTGTGATCATCCCTGAAAGTAGAAAGAGACCTAATTGGTTGAAGTCTACTCTTCTAGATGCAGAAGGACATGGAGCAGCCAAAGGCACATTCAGGGAAAGTAAGAAGCCCAAAAGATATTCAGGGTATGCAACCTATATGATAAAGTTAATAGAAGCAGAACCATCCACCTTTGAAGAGGTTATCAAACATCAAGAATGGAAAGATGCCATGAATGAAGAGTATCAATCAATAATGAAAAATGGAGTTTGGGAGATCGTACCTAGGCCTGAAGACAAATTTGTGGTAACTTCCAAGTGGCTCTATAAGATTAAACATGCAACAGATGGAAGTATTGATAAATATAAGGCAATATTTGTGGCTAGGGGCTTCTCTCAACATGAAGGCATCAATTATGAATAGAAATTTGCACCTACAACAAGGTATACAACTATACGTTTGTTGGTCTCTTTGGCAGCATTGACAGGATGAACATCCATCAAATGGATGGCAAAACAACATTCTTGAATGGCACTATCGATGAGAAGTCTATATACAATAACCCTTGGGATTTGAAGTAAAATATAAAGAGATTTATGCCTACAAGTTGAAGAAGGAATTGTATGGCCTTAAGCAAGCACCAAGGGCATGGTATGCAAGGATGGATACATACCTACAAAGTTTTGGCTTCTCGAAGGGTTTTGCTAATCTGAATCTCTATATCAAGGTTGTGAAGGATGAGTTCGTAATCATTCTTCTATATGTGGATGATCTTCTCATGATAGATGTAGAAAGTCGTATTCAAGAGTGCAAGAAGCAATTGACAACAGAATTTGATATGAAGGATCTAGCGCTGATTCATTATTATTTGGGGTTGGAAGTCTGGCAAGGACTTGATGAGATTTATCTAGGTCAAGGAAAGTATGTGACTGAGATGCTGAAAAGGTTTGACATGAAGGATTTCAAACCTATCACAATCCCTATGATCACAAGCTTGAAAAGGATAAGAATTTCTGAATCGAGCCCTGTGGGTTAGACAAGGTATAGACAATTGATTGGCTCACTGATTTATTTGGTAAATACCATTGTTTTAAAAACCAGAACCAGTGACTGGACTGATCCATTTAATAAACTGGGTTTCAAACTGGAACCGGTCAAACCGGGACTGGTTAGATCTCAATGAACCGATTTAAAAAAAATACATTAAATAATTATTTTTAATGAAAAAAGCTATTTTTAAGATTTAAAACCATGATTGGAAGCCAATAGAGACGAAATATGCAAAGTTTGCTCATTTATATACCATGTAAAGGTGAATATATCAAAATGGCATCGAGTGCAATACATATCATCGACAAAATACATAAGCAATGAGGCTCTAAATGGCCTATAAAATCCAAAAACAATGCTACAAGCTATGAGGCCATTGGCCTACTACAAGACTACAAGTCTAGACTCTACACATGATCAATCATCAAATTCATCACCACTACTAGACACATGATCATCATCAGGAGCTACATAGACATCATCTGGTTCAGAGTCTGAGGATGCCTTAGGCTCATATTCAACCTCAGTAGCATTGCCACCAATAACAATAGAAGTGGACCTAATGGAAGCACGAGTTGGTCGAGTTGCACGACTAGTGCCTTCCATTAGTTGTTTGCCTTTCCTTGATGCGGCTACTAATCCTGGTTTTGATTGTGCCACCAAATCTGCTTCATCCCCCGTTAATGCCATGCCAATATCAAAACCAGCATCAAACACAGGATCTTCAGTCTCCTCCACCCATTATGATGTTGGATTAATATCGTCCTACACAATGGGATCTAGATTAGGTGTTTTGTTCATCATTTGGTTCCGGCTTAGTCAAAGGTTGTATTGCATGAAGACAAGATCATTTAACCGTTTTTGTTCCAAACAATTTCTCTTCTTTATGTGTATGCGCTCAAAACCATACCAATTGCGCTCACAACTTGAAGCACTGCAAGTTTGGTTGAAGACTCTAATTGCAAACTTTTGCAAATTGAGGACATTGGCTGCCAAATGACTCCCACCAATGTGCTGCAAATAAAAAGACATTAATTAGTAACTTAGTTCATTTCATTACTTATTTAAAAATTACAAGTATTTATAGATAATTTGAATTGTAAATTTGTAAACAATTTAACTTGAAAAGAAAATCAAATTGGAAATTGAAATTGCTTACCTAGTTGATCCACATCTCTTGCTATCTTTGCCAAGTTTTTGCCAAAGGTACCAGCTTCCATACTGAAAAGAGTAAGTTGTCTGTGTATTTCCAATTGGTCTGCATGGATAGGTACCATGCGCTCCAATCAATCAATCAATCAATCTAGCTTTGACCTCCCCATCATGTAGATCTCCTAGCAGAACTTTATGATGATACTTTGGGTTCAAAAAATACCTAGCTGCATGTATAGGACAATGGAGTTGATTGTTCCATCTGTTGTCAATGATCTCTGATATACGGCCATGTTTTTCTAACCTATGCTTGTAAGTTGCCCGTATCTGTTCCTTTGCCTGATCCATAGCCGCATAAATGTAGCCCATGGCCAGATTTTCCCCATCCACCATTCTTAGCACCTTAACAAGGGGCTCGGTAATTTTCACAAGCTCTGCAGACCTTTTCCAAAAGTAATTGTCAAACACTTTCTTTTTGGTGTCTTTGCGATCTTGTCTACGAGCCCACCGAGATTCAGTCCAATCATCAGAAGAAAACATTTTCTGCAGGTTTTTTTGTTGAGCATTGAGACATTGCAACGTGAGGAAGCGAGTTGCAAATCTCCTAATTGCAGGCCTAACAATCTTTTTCCCCCAATGTTTTTCCTCATTAGGCTTAATACCCATGAGTGGTTGTAAATGTATTTTGTAATGCACTTGGCATGCTCTACAGTGTTTTTTACCCACTCCACTTTGCGTATGTCCTCAAGCATGAGGTCTATGTAATGTGCAACACATGGAGTCCAAAATATGGTCCTATATTTGGACTCAAGCACCTTTCCAGCAAGAACATAGTTTGAGGCATTCTCTGTGATGACCTGCACAACATTCTGCTCGCCACTTCCTAAATATTGTCACCTAAAAGCTCAAATAGAAGGGTTGCATCCTTCACCTTATCAGATGCATCAATTGATCTCAAAAACATGGTTCCTTGAGGGCAAGAAACAAGGAAATTAATGATAGTGCAGTTTTTTCCATCGGTCCATCCATCTAAGATGATGGAACAACTTGTTTTGAGCCATGAATTTCTATACTCAGCCAATACTCATCAATGGAAGAAATTTCTTTTGCAAAAGAGCTCCCCTCAAGTCATGCATACTAGGGCCTTAGAAGCCCTTTCCTGCAGCTATAATAGAGTCCCACATAGCTTGGTAATAAGGTGAGCGAACAACATTAAATGGGATATCTCCATCATACCACCATCTAGCAATGTATTTGGTAAGAAGTTTATTTGCATTGTTTTTTCCAATGTTCGATCCAAAGTGGGTTGATGACGATTGGGAGGAAGTGGGATTAGAAGAGGCAATGGTGGTAGAAGATGAGAAATAACTCTGGATGTTTGTTCTCCTTGTTCCTTTTGATTGTTGGCCAAGAGAAGGAGGAACATAGTGAAAGGGTTTATTGGTGGAAGGAATAGAAGAGGAGTCTTGAATCTCATAATCATCATATCCACTCTCTTTCATGGCTTCTAATAATTCCCTCTTCCTTGCAATATCATCTTGGATGGCCTTCTCCCTGGCCTTACTCTTCTCAAAATTTTCAAACTTCGAAGGGTATTCTGCCCTAACAGGACCTAACACTTCACTTGGTGCTTCACATGGCTTTACTTGGCGTCTTATCCCAACCAAGCGTTGTTTCAATCTGAGAATACCCCCACGTCCAATAGAAACTCGTTTCCCCGCCGTACGGTACGGGGAAACCCGTTTCCGTTTCGTTTCCTGGAGGAAACGCCCCCCTGCCCAGCGTTTCCTGCAACTTAGCTTGAGGATGTGTTATTCCAAGATAAGAATTGTCCTAAAAGGACATACCCTGTGAACACTCGGGTGGAGTATGTGCCTTGAGAGATAATGATGATGGTGTCTATCAATCATTGGTCTCGCCAACATTGTGCTCTGATCTTGTGGAGAGATAGACTTGTTAGTCAAGGCCTTGCTATATGACAATGTTGGTTGGTATAATGCAAAGAGACGGCCTATCAATCCAACTCTTTTTATGAGATCCCTTCAGTTTGAGAATGTTCGTGTACTATTTATGAATACCTCCTTATTTAAGAGGGAGTGTTGAAAAATGTGTAACTAGGTTCGGTCTTCATAAATATGAAATGTACTTTTGTTTCTTGTATATTGAAAAATGAAAGAAAAATTATTATTGTTATTCTTTGTAGCATGGGTTTCATGCTCAAGGTCTTTTATTTAGAGGTCAAGCACCCATTGAGTGCTTCTAGGTTTTGTCCTAAGGTCAAGAAGTCAAAAGAGTCATTGCCATATGAAGAAGACCCCATCGGACACATTGTAACTTGTAAAAATAATTATTTTTGTATTTAAAAGTGTCAAAATACCCTCCAAGACCAAGTCAGCCTAACAACTAAGAAGTCGGCCTCAATTAGGGAATTTCGTCCACCTTGGAAGCCTATATATAGGAGGGAACTCGACCTCCTATGGATATCATTCATTCTCTCATCATTCAAGCGAAGGAGAAGAAGAAGGCTAGCGAAGAAGGATGAAGGACAAGTGTTTGGGTTATTTTCTATCTTTCTTTTCACGTGCGAAGGAAAGAAGCCAAGGTTTTGCTGCTGCAAGATCGAACTTGGAGATATTGTAGAAGGAAGGTCTATTAAGTTATCCTCAAGCCCTAGAAGAAGGAGAAACTCAAGCGAAGGTTAAAGGAAGCCTTGGAAGCCCTAGATCTGCTCACACGTGTGGAGGCAACAACTGTTGCAGGGGCCAAAAATTTCAGACCTAAAGTAGAGGCGAAAATTCTGTAGCTGGGGGTCGAAGTTGCGTAACTGGAAGAAATTTTACTGGGTTTGACTTGGACAAAGGAAGCACATCATCAAGAATGCCAGACTTGATCTTGGAAGGGTATTGGTCTTGGTTTAGAGGTCTTGGAATTCGTCATTTGAAGAATCTATAAGAAGAGAAGGGACTTGTGAGTTTTCCTCTCAAATGGAAAGGTTTTGGCCGTGGCTTGTAACCTATATCTTGTGTTTCTGTGTATTGTTGATCTTCTTGTTTTGGTAGATGTTTGATAATAAGAATAACATAATAATAAGAGAAAAAGCTAACAAGTAAGAAAAAGTAAAACTACATCACAAGCAATTATTAAGTTCAATGTTGCTTGGGAGCGGGAGCATGTTAAGTTATGGTATGTTCTATGCTTATAACAATTTACTTCTTTTTCTTATTATATTCCACCGATTAGCAATCACATGTACATAAAGTAAAGTGCAGATAGAACATTAAACGATCGACAGAAAACAAGCCAAGACAAGAGACACAAGATGTGGCGGCTAGCCAGGGACAAACCCCACAATGTGTGGGGAAACCCTTTGATCAAATCTTCTTTTATCTTTAATAATTCAACAGAGAGAAATAGTACAATAAATCTGATTCATATCAGCAGTAGCAAACCCTAGATCAGTAGCATCAGCATTAGCGGCTTCATTATCAAACTAGGGCAGACCATATCTCACAAACCGACAGTCGGATTGACTTCATTCCACCACCAAAAGTTTCGGCTTCCAGAGGAGGTTCAGATGAACCTACAACGCAGTTCAGATGAGGAGATCTTCTAGGCCACGCAAGTCAATCTTTACTTCTGCAGTTGCAGCTTCAGTTTCAGCAGTTTCGGGCTTCAAACTAGGGCAGTTGATATCTTGCAAACCGTTCGTCGGATTGACATCATTCCACCACCAAAATTTGCAGCTTTCAAAGGAGGTTCAGATGAACCTACAACGCAGTTCCAAAGAGGAGATCTTCTAGGCCACGCAAGTCAATCTTTACTTCTGCAGTTGTAGCTTCAAATTCAACAGCTTCCAGCTTCACATGTGTGAGAGAGAGAGAGACCCATTTCAGCGCAGTAGAGAAGAGACTCATATCTGCGCAGTAGAGAGAGAGAGATGTGATGAGATGAGTGAGTCCAAATGAGGAAAAGTCCTCTTATATTTATACACAACGTTGGTGGGTGAATAGATACGACTGTTGGGCTTCTGAGCCTACATGAGTTGTAGGTCGGCTTGATAATAATTCCATAATCAAAATAAATTCATATCTTCATGAATACTTATCGGAATTGGATGATCTTTATATCAATCCTACACCTCTCGACGAGAGGAATCTAATAAAAATATTATTATCCATGAATAAGATGACCCACATGAAGTTTTGCCCTGGTTGCCAATTTTAACAGAGCGGGAGCGGGGAGTGGGAGCGAAAACGGGAGCGGGAGCGACCATTTTCAGAAGCTCCCGGTTTGGGAGAGAATCCGGGAGCGATTTTTTAAATATATATATATATTTTATATTTTTTTAATTTTTGATACATATATGTCAACAAAAACATGTAGAATGATGAATTAGACATAAAAAACATAAAAAAAAACATAGATTGATCATTGAACCATATCACATGAATCATCTAGAAATTATAATTGTCATCAAGTTCATCAACCATGTCCACAAGTTAGTAAAATACATATTACAACTGCAACATATTGAGTCTCGTGAATCATGATTCATCAAATTCAATCTTAAAGTTTCAACTTCAAGCTTTCAAAATTGAAAATTCAATAACATTTATCATCATTAATCACCAAAGTTGTACTTGTAAGCTAAGTTTAACCATTACAAGAAGTAATATCTTAGATATTTCTAAGTCCTAACTGTTAACATGATATGAAATGTTATAAATTTATAAAATGAAACATGAATAATGAAATGAAATGAAACAACTTTAGTCTTTCACGAAGCATCATATTCATAATTCACAATCATTACCAATGAGTTATAGTTGCCAAGGCCCAACTTCAAACTTCAAATTTTCATTGTCACAGTGATATATTGTTTACAAAAAATATCATTATGATATGAAAGAGTCAAGAGTCAAGAGTCAAGCACTCAAAACTCAACAGTGATGAAAACTAAAGTCTAATAGAAACTAAAAAAGACAAGTAAACTGTAAATCTACATGTGGCCCTTGCCACGAGAGTCTCCAGGAGTATAAGCAGGTCGTGGTGGTCTTCTAGGAGTCTCCCGCACAGACCGACGACCAGAACTAGAACCTCCACGTGAGGGTGTAGATGGAGGTGGCGACAGCAAAGGAACAAGACTCGGACCTCGAGCACTGCTACTGGATGGTGGAGGTGGAGGTGGCATGGCTGCTGTAGCTGCTTCATCTTCATCCCTTACAAGTTCCTCTTCTAGTTCTTCAAGATGTACAATGCCATCCTCCAAATTGTCATCCTCTGGGTGATTGTCCCAAATTTTATATGTGGGATCCTCATAAGCCTGATCACAGTAATGACTCAACAACCTCAAGTTTTAGTGCACATAAACCAAGCTTTCTGCTCGGTTTTCATTGAGTCTGTTTCTTTTCACATTATGCATGTAGTTGTAGGTGCTCCAACACCTCTCTGCAGAAGAAGTATTTACAACTTGTGAAAGAATTTTTTTTGCCGATTTTGGCAAAAGTCCCTGGCCGCCATATGTTTCCCACCATGTGAGAGTATCAAATCTATCTCTGTCGTCCATTGCATGGAAGTTACCATACAAACCAGTGCCACTGAAGTATTTGCCTATTTCAAGGCGCACAGTTGTACATTCCTCCCTGTCAGGTACAAACTTTTCTAATGCTTCCAAATATCCTCTAGTTACCTCTGCATCTAAATGGGGTTTGGTCCTAATCCCACCCCCTGGTGCAGGTTGGCCCAACCAAGATGTAGAGTAGTATTTTGGCGTAAGGATATACGCCAAGCAATGTAGTGGAAGATTAAGTCTATTCCACCGTTCACACACACAATCGTGAAATCAGAGTGTACAAGTCGGGATATCTGTTATGAACAATATCTTTTATTTGCCCCAACATGGTATCCATCTGGTCATACACCTCGCCAATCACTGGTTTTTCTATATCTGCAAACCCAATCATGTGATAAATGGGCTTGGTGAAATCCAATACTTGCCTCACACTTGTCCAAAACTGACCATCAAGAGCGGCCTCCTCCACTAGTTCAAAACCTCGCCTGTCAGCTGCATTTGTAGCCCTTTCCTTTAATACCTGCCAATGTGGACTTGATACCATGCTAGCCAATGACTCTCTTACCTTCAAAAGGCGCCTGAAGGTGAGGTAATAGCTACCAAATCTGGTCTTTGAAATCTTCAACAACTCCAATCTCGAGTGACTGCAGAAAAGGCCATGGGTATTGCTATGATTTGTAATAAAGTTTATCATTTGTTTGCCTTTCTTGTACAAATCACCAATCCATTGGTATTGTGCGTTTTTGTTTTTGACAACATCATGCATCAGAAGGTTCAATGTGTGAACCAAACATGCAGACCAAAATATGTTGGGGTATTTATCCTCAATAATTGCTCCTGTTGCCTTACAATTAGGAGCATTATCAGTGATGACTTGGATGACATTGTATGGCCCAATACGGTCAATTGTTTCAAGTAATGCTTCTGCAATGTTGATGGCGCTCCTGAACTTGTCTGAGTAATCATGTGCAGTTAGAAAGATGGGACCACTAAAAGACACAGCAAGAACACTTATCAATGGCTTGCCTTTTACATTTGTCCATCCATCAGATACAATGGACACCCCATGGTCAGTCCAAGAACTTGTCATTCTATTCAAAGAATGTGATATTTTTGCTTTTTTCATGATCAAGGCCAACGGTTCTTGCCTTGTCATACCCAGGGCTCTTGTATCCTTTAGGGGCATCATTTATGGCAGAAACCATTTCATGCCAATAAGGTGAGCGAAGAACATTGAATGGTATCCCACATGCATAGAGAAACCTGTAAACCTTTGAATCCACATCATTCCTACACCCCTCATCAAGGAAATCTGATATGGTTCTACGCCTTAAAGCTGATGACCCTATGCCTCCATATCCACTGCCTTGGGAGGATGCTGAAGGAGTTCTTTGTGTGGGACAAAGATTGTCATTGATGTCAATATGGCAATATTCGAGGAGCCAAGAGGAGCCAAGAGGAGAAATTAATATAGAGCCATCGGTATATGCCAAAGAGGAGGAGCATATGGAGATGAGAGGAGCACATAGAGCCATCGGAGGAGCTACAGGAGCAAGAGGAGCTACAAGAGGAACCACATATGTATATGTCATATCGGAGCCAAAGAGGAGCAGATGGAGATGAGAGGAGCACACAGAGGCAACGGAGGAGCTACAGGAGCAAACTGAGCAAGTAGAACAGAGCAAATATATGCCATGCATATGCATTTAACAGCCATGGGAGCCATATATATATGCAATATATATATGCCAAAGTAGAACAGAGCCATCGGAGCACAGACATATATATGCATGCATTTAACAGCCTATCGGGAGCCATATATCCATGGGATGCAGCAATCACAGCTATCGGAGCAATAGTGCCAAAGGAATACTCTATCGGAGGAGTAGAGCTATCGCATATCGCATAGGGCAGAGTAAGGTTCATAAGCGGAGCAATATATATGTATATGGAACAATATATATTTGCATGCAATAAACACTATCGGAGGCAGAGCAGTATATAATATCGGAGAAATCATATCGGCGAGTTCTATTAAGTGTCACCCCCGAAACCTCCGATTGCGATGATGTACGCAGACCCGATGCGGGATTGTGTTATGGTTGAATCTATTATCGCATCCACCCATCGCAATGCTACACAGAAGGTTGTCCGACCAGAAGCGCCGATTGCGATAGAGGTATGGACCCGACGGAGTTATTAAAACAATTTAAAATAATATCGCGTCCGGGTATCGGGGAATTGGCTATGTTATGTGCAAATCTGTCGATTGCGATTGTAAGAGCGGACCCAATGCTATATTGCGATTTGGCTTAATGTCTTATCATGTCCATCGACCATCGGCCATTGGCGACTGCCGATATGTTGCGATCGCCGATAGCGATGAAAGCTGCGGACCCGACAGGCATATAAAACATGGTTCAATGCTTATCGCATCTGTCACAATCGCATATGTTATGAAGCCTTCCCACACCCAAGCGCCGATTGCGATGAATGCTGCGGACTCGATACAATTTAGATGCGGGGTTAATATTAATATTGAAATCTGCCCCTTAGTCTTCTGACTGATTTTTTGCTCATATTTCCTGTGTAATTGATAATTGGCTTGTGCGAGGTTTGGAGGCAGAAATGCAATACAATAACGCTCCCGATAGTTCAGGAGGCTGAACTATGCCGGTTGCGATTGCGATCAGGACGTGGCAGGTCCGTTAAATAATGCCATCCCTTTGTATGCCTCCTATCATGAGAAAACAGGAGCGCTGTGACAGTTTTCTGAATATGTGTCCTCTGCGTATGACTTGGACCTGGCCATTGATTCAACGTGTCCTGTGAGCATGAATAGACAAAGGAAACCGAAAGATGGGAAGCTGAAGAAGCAAGCGAGCACAGAGGAAATGACAGCGAGCGTTGAGGAAGTCCAAGAGGCGGTGTAAGAGGAAACGAATGGACAGAGGCACGGGAATGCATAAAACAGTAAAAACAGAAGACTGTGGTTGCTGTTGTGGTGGTGAAGAACCAGAGTGTGAGGTAGTAAAAGCAGCGGAGGCTGCAAAAGCAGCGGAGGTTGTAGAGGCAGCAGAAGCAGCGGAGGCTATAGAGGCAGCAGAGACAGGAGAGTAGGAGTGAGAGAACCTCAGTTGAATAGAGTGCAGCAGCATACCTGCTTATACCAAGGTTGGGTTGGAGCCCAAGAGGTTGGAGCCTCAGAACTGAACAGGATTGAAGTCCTTGGGAGTTGGTGCTCCTAAGTCCAAGATTGGTGTCTTGGCAAAACAGAGTTGGTGCTCTGGAGGTTGGAGCCTCACTGAAGTCCAAGTTGGAGCTTGGCAACTGTTCACAATTAGATATATACTTATATTGTATTTATTTCATTGCACTGTTTTGAGTTTTTTAATAAAAGCATTAATTCCAGCTGTTGATTTCTGTGGTCTGTGTATACATATACAAATATATATATGCTTTTGGCAATCACTAGAACAATTAAAAAGAAAAGTAAGGAACACTGATTCACCCCCCCTCTCAGTATTTCCAACACTTTGTGATTGTGAGCTTGGTTCAAAGAACCCCTTTATTTTTTCGATTTGTATTGGGATTCCTCCTCTTCCCTTATGTATTTGGCTCTATCCGCTACTGACACCGCTGGACAAGTTTTGATTCCTATTTGTTTGTCTCCATCCCATGGCCTTTTCCCGCAGAGGTGTCTTCTAGCACAGGTGTATGAACCTGTGTAATCATTGTTGCAATGGGGGCAATGAAATTTAGTGGTTCCACCCCCTCTCCCTGTTTCAGCCCTGTTAACATATTTCCACAATGGGGTTTGGTCTTGTTTAGTTTTTCGAGGGTCACGTTCACCCTCCTCTAGCTCCTCGTCACTGGGGTTTTCATCAATTCTACTTTCTCCAGCTTCTTCATCCTCCTCTTCAGTTTGGCCCCTCCGTTTCCTACTCTCCAACACCATAATAACCATAAAAGGGACCAAGAAGAGGAAAATGCCAAGAAATATAGCCAGGTCCATGGTGTTTGGTGTTTGTAGGGTTTTAATCTGCAAATTAATTTAATTTATTGGGATTAATTAATTTAATTTAAATTCATGATTTTTAAACTAAATAAACTAAATTAAATTAACTAAATTACTACCTAACTAAATTAAACTAACTAAATTACTAAGTTACTTACCTCTTTGCAGGCTTGCTCCTCGCTCCTCGGCGCTTGCTCCTCGCTTCTCCTTGCTCCTTTGCTCTTGCTCTCCAAGAAACTCAACTCAATGAAGTGATAATGAATTTTTTTAGGCCCATTGGGCTTTTAAAACAATTTATTTATTTTATTTATTTATTTATTTTATTTTATTTATTTTTATTTTTATTTTTATTTTTTTTCGGGTCCGCGGAATTTTTTCCTACAGGATCGCTCTCGGCATCGCCTGAAACGCTCCTGGAGCGATTTTTTAATGCTCGGGAGCGATCGCTCCCAGGCTTAAAATTTCGCTCCGGGAGCGATGGAGCGATTGCTCCCTACAACACTACCGAAAATGGCAGGGAGTGCAAATTTTTTTATCAGGAGCGCGCTCCCGAAAATCGCTCCCGTCCGGGAGCAATTTCGGGAGCGCGCTCCCGACCCGCTCCCGCTCGGAGCGCGGATTGGGAGCGGGTTCGAGGGAGGGGGCGCTCCCCCGCAACTCTGATTAAGTTTAAGAGAAATCATCCTAAATATAACCTTGCAGATATCTCAACAGGAAGGAGGGATTGTAATGTTCCTGAGGGATTAATTGGCCCAAGAGATGAAGTAGCCTATTGATCTCCTTAGGCCATAGTCCTCAATAAAGGGGAAAACCCCAAAATATTCAATGTTGGGCAAGCTTTGGGGTAGGTAGGCAAATAAACACAAAGTTGGTGTTTGGAGTGAATTTTATCAATCAATTAAGGAGAGAGTCCCTTTAGGAAATCTATAAATACAAGAGGGTTAAATCCATTTCGATCATTATCGTCATTTGAAGCAGACAAGTCTTGGATTGAAGTCTAACATTGGCAGATCAACAAAGAAGGAGATCTGAACTATTTGTGGTATCTTCACGAAATTCTGGGCAAGATCAAAATCTTTGGGTTGGAGGAAATGAAGCTCTGTGGCTTGATATTGGGGATCTAAGACTTGAGTTTGGAATTTTGTGACTCAAACTTATGGATCTGTGGCTTGAATCTTGAATTTTGTTACTTAATTTGGTGAGTTTGTGGTTGAATCCAAAAGTTCTGTGAATTGGTTTCGTGAGTTTCTGGCTTCAAATCAAAGTTCTCTTATTCAGTTTTAGGGTTGGAAATCCATAATTTGTGGATGGAAGAGACCTCCCTGAAGCTGGGGCCATTGAAGTTCTGGGCCATTTGAGCTCACGTTGTGGTGAAAACACCTTTGAACCAACCTGCAGTGATATTATTCCTGTAGTCGAATCTTCTTGTGGTTCGAATCAAGGTCGAAAGCAGCCAAAAGAGAGGCAAAAGTGAATTCTTGAAGCTGACTTAGTAGACATGAAGGTGGCTGAGGGTTGTAGCAGCCTCAAATCTAGCAGAGTAGGTAGGTTTAGGTCCAATATGGATTTGAAGTGTCTCGACATAATTTACTTGAGTTTCCTTTAACTGTGGTATTTGGTTAGGGCATTGACCCATTGACCAAGTGTCTACAACTGTGATGTGTGGATTACGCGTATCTGATGAAACCAAAGTTAGTTTGGATTGAGTTACGTAGTGTATGAGATTGACTTTTTTGGGATTAACATATTGTTGAATAATACATTGTCTTGCCAAGGTTTTTCTGTACTATTGTTTCCAAAGAATTGAACTATTAGTTCACGTATTGTTCATTGCATAATTGAACAAGGTTGGGCTGTTCAACAATTATATTGAATTGAGCTATGCACTAGAAAAAGGAAAATTAATTGCTACAGGAAAACCTAAGGCAACATTACCCTATTTCATTACAACCCATGGAATTCAGGGGGACGCTAAGATCTACCAAGTGGCATCCCCTTTCATTGGCCTTGTTACCCCTCATGTCAGTGGGGGTACACATAGTTTTTCAATGCATTAAACACTATTGTAAGCTTAAGGTGGCAAGTTAAAGCCTTGTAAGAACCATGTGAGGCCTTGTATTAGGTGTCCTAAACCTTCTGGTTGGTCGGAACTTGGATGTTCCGTTTGGGTTCATCTTTGGTACCTTTCATCCTAGATATAGGATTGGAAGGCCTTGGATGGGATTACTTGAGGACTCATGGTTTTAGAGGAACCTACTTATTTTGGGATGATCACTAGTGTATGGGCCAGTTCAACCTGCGTCAAGGTTCATCTATGTTTTATTGTATGGTTTTGTGTATATTGTGTTTGAACTTTGTATGGGGCCTTGGCCTTGTTGTAGAATTCGTCAAATAGTTCTCATACTTGGCAGTCTCACAAAGTCAACTTTTAAGTTTTTTTCAAGGTAATTCACATTTCCTGATGCAAATGATCCTAGAAGTCAAAAAGTAAACTTGGTCATAAAATGCTCAGCTTGATGAGAAAATGACATGCCATGTATAATTTTTTGAAATAGTGAAGACATCGCTAAATTACAGGTCGTCAAAGTTGGTCAACAAATTTACCAAGTTTGTAGGTAGCAAAATAGGGGCACTGTTGAGTAGTTTTGGACATACATTGTGTTAAAAGTGGTATATAAAAAAGGAACAAAACCCATGTCTCAGATTCTCCAAGTTCCTTGAGGCTTTATAGATCTAGCACAAGGACATGATGATGTGGCAATGTAGGGCATGATATGAAAAATTGGAGAAAGAGCCAAGTGAAGTCAAGGTATGTTACAACAAACTTGTTGACCATACTTCGTCAACAGTCCAAGGATGCAGGGTACAAAGCATCGAAGAAAAAAATTCGAAGATCAAAGTCATCAGCGAACACAATTATGTCATTGTAAACCCAATTTATGGAAGTTTTGTTGTAAATGATGCTAGTATGACCATTTAATTATGTAACAACACCTAGGTAAGCCTCTGATTTTGGCAAAGAATGTCATCCTAGGAAGTTTTTTAACCTCCCTGAATTATGTGTGTTTGTAAACACGGCTAATTGGCAGAGTTTTTCTTCCAGCTTAAACCCCAAAGTTGAAAAGGTTTTATGTGAGTCCTAGTGTTATATCGAGTCTATTGTAGAAGTGTGTTTGAGAATATTTTTAGCACATTGGCTAAATTTTTTTAATATAAGCACACTTGGTTTCATACTAGATCATATTGTGTCGTAGAATTGGGTAAATTATTGAGCGTCTAAGTTTAAATGTGTATTTCCCCTTTTAAGGGTTGAGTTGGTAATTATTTGATATAAATATATTTTAGTGCACGGTCCATCGCAATCAGAAACCATGGCTAAAAATATTTGAGGGTGGAAAAATCATTAAGTCCTCTCTGGTGTCAATTAATTAATTTAAATTAAATCCTAAGCCAAAAAATAATTAAATTTGAGTGAAAAATAATTATAAAGAAATTAATTTCTCTCCAAGTGGAAAATAATAAAAATTTCGTAGGTCAAAGGAAAGTCAATTTTTGGAGGTCCTCCACCAAGGGAAAAATGGATATTTTAAGAAAATTTGAGCCCTTGGACCTTGGTGGTTAAGTCAAAGTCAAAATTTTGAGGAAATTAATCCAAAATATTAATTTTTGGATTAATTAAAAGTGGGTTTTAAGAAAAAATCGAATTTTTCCTCAAAATTAAAAATTCGATAGTGGAGATTAAAAGATGATCAAGTTATTTTCAACGGTCGAGATTATTTTGACAAGGATCAAGCCAACTAGCCGTTATTTTCCACTTGGAGGGGTTTCTCTATATAAGGAAGCCATTTAGCTTCTATTTGATATCTTTGGATGATCTTAAATTGAAATTTTTTTTGTAATGCTGGTATTGAGTTGTTGTTTGGTTGGGAACATTTTTTATCATAATAGAAAGACTTTGGGGTTCAGTTCATGGTGTTTTTCTTTTACTGATCTGTGGTATGTGTTAGCTATGTTGATCCTATTTTGTGCTAAATAAATTTTTTGAAATGTTATTTCATTTGTCGATGATAAGAACATTCTATTGATACATGCTATCTTAGGTGATTTGATTCACCATATGATCTAACAATTTTATGTTGAGAAAATTATAGAGATTTACAGGGACACTAACCCTTGGGCTCCAAGTTCATGGGCTGTGGGGAAGAGTCGACTATGTTTGGACTTTGAGATTTCGTTGTGGTTATTAATTTTGCAAAAGGTTTTTGCCCAATATATCTTTCGATAATTATTCACCCACTGTCATCTATTTAAAAAATATATATTTAAAATTTTTTATTTGATCTTGGGCTAAAAAGAATTTATTTGCTAATGAGAGCTTGTAAATTTAATTTGTAAATATTTGTAAATTATTTTTCTAACCCTTGTTATTTTGCAACACTTGGGTATTTGGGGTTTTATAATTTTGTATATATATTTGGGGTTTGGAATTCTTTTATTCGTTTGTGCAATTAGTAGCTCAAGGGTTTGAAGCAACAATTTTTTTTGGGCTATTCATCCAAGCAAGGAAGACTGATCTAGGCCCTTGAGGGCATGATCTAGCTTCTCGAACTTCAAACAACTCAACGTCCAACTAAAGAAGGGAAGCCGTCTAGCATTTTGAGTTGAATATTGGTATTTTGTGGCGAATTTTTTGTGTTTGTAGGGTTCAGAATTTTTTTTGAGGCCTTTAGGCCCATCCGTCCTCCTTTTGCGCCTCTTCAGGATAGCCTCTAGCCTTTCTAGGCTAGCTGTGGCCCTTTTTGGTCTTTTCCCAAAGGCCGTAGGCCCTAGGGGCCTCCTTCCCTAGCTGTCAGTCCTTCTGGGCCTTCTTTTCACCCTCACCCTCCTTCATTTTGCTTGGCTGCAGCCTTGGGCTGCCCTTTGAAGCCCTCGCCCTCCTTGTCAAGCCCTAGCCACAGCCCCTAAATGGGCTTAACCCTTAGCTGCAGGCCCTATAGGGCTTTCTCTTGCCCTATGTCAGCCCGCTCTTTCTCCTTGGCTGTGGCCTTCTTGGGCTTTCTTTTCCCTTATTCAGCCCTTCTAGCCCTCCAAGTGCCCTTCCTAGCCCTCATTTGGCCATTTTTCAATTATTGATCTAGTATTTTATCTTTAACATTTAGTTTTGCAGCGATTTTAGAAGATAACTTGGTGGTTGCAAGTTGCCAAGTTCATTGGGAGCCCATCTAGTCATCTACAAGGCCATTAGGCCTCTTGGTTTGCTCTTTAATCCTTCATCCCTATCATTTTCCTTATCTTGAATTCTGAAGCATTTTATGACAACAGTATATTCAGGGTTTAAGTGCATTTAAAACAAGCCTAATTTCAATATATAATTCACCTAAGGCATTAAGAGTTAATCTAAAGTCAAACTGCGTGCATATAAGTAAATTTTTGTGGACTGTTGGGTAATTTCCAGATCTGATATGTTTGCTACAACCACATAAGATCATCTACAACAGTGGTAAAATAGCATAATTTTGGCCTAATAATCAATTTACAAGCATATCTTATCATTGGAAAATCATTAGCATTGTTTAAACTTGCATCTCTTGACTTTATTGAAGGCTGTCATAATAATTTTAGGTCTGATATACACTGCATAAAGGTCCAATATAAAATTTACAGTGGTGGCAAAAGGTGTTAGAAATTATCTAATTTCATTTGGCATTTGTTCCTTGCCTCTTGTGCATCTTGGATAAGTGTTTTCTAGTGGAATTGGGTAATTTTCTTACTGCTGCAATCATTGGTCTCTTGGCTGCTTCTTTTTGCATTCCATTGCATTTTTGCATCTCTTGCATCATTGGCATCCATTTTGCACTCTTGCCTGAGCATATTTCTAATTTGCATTAACAAAACACAAGTGCTCTGATTGGATTGGTAATTGTTTGATAAGATTTGCTCTAAGAATACATTGTGGATTAATCCTTTTGTTTCTCATTGCTATCATTGGATAAGTGAATACATTGCCCTTTATTCATATTGTTGAGATAAATAGCTCTTGTGGATTTGCAATCTAAGTCACTCTTAAAAGCACTTAATCAAGTTTAATCATAATTGTGATAAGAATTGTGTCCATAAGGAATTCTTTCGTGTATCTAACTGGCATATTGGTTTTCCATTGTTATGATCTTGAAGAATTGCTAATTGTGCATAAAAAATTGTATCTAATTGATCTTGTCTATCTCATAAGCAATTATCTATTGATCTTGTCTATCTCATAAGCAATTATCTATTGGTGATCTTGGCAACATTTTCTGGCGCCAATTATTTTGAGCATTTTCTCTTGTGGTGAAGATTGTCATTAATTCGTTGTCCAAGTATTTCATTGTTCCAAGTGAAAAGCATAATTTATTTCTAAGTACCTAAGAAACTTTGACAATCTCACCTTAAGAGTATTCACTCATACTTTGCATTTGCGTCTTAGGCCTAGTTTTGCATTAATTAACTTACTTCCAAGCATAATTTTGGTCGATAGAGAGATAGGATCCCTTGTCTCATCTAGCTTGCGAAGTCTATAACCTCTTTAGTGGTTAACACGATGACCTTGCAGTCGTCAGAGCCACAATCTCTATAGCGCCAGAGGCATCGAATGGTTAGAACTTAAGGGGAGGGATTGTTAATCAAGCCATAGCTTGCTTCCCCTTGGTTTCTCTCTCACAGCCTACTCAAGAGACTAGCTTCAAAACAATTGAGAGGAAGGATTCACCTAGGTAGGCATATAATTTAAAATAAACCAAGATTTTGCATTCCACTTAGATTTTAGGTGTCACATTTCATATAGGATTGTGAAGCATCCTAAAGCAGCAATTGTTCATCTGGTCACTTGGTGTATAATTTACATGAAGCAAGTATTTGAATCCATTAAGCTATTGGTCTTTCACGATAATCTAATCTAATCTATGAACTTGCTAAATCAACCAAGTTGCTAGGCCATTCAGTTGTGTCTCCTGGACTTGTTGGGTGCCAAAGAGTCTCTCATCTGCACATTTCATAGGGTCTACCCCCCATAGCATGTTGTTGAGAGACAACTAGAATAGAGAGGGCGGGGATCAGAGTGACAACCCTTGTCTTGAACGTTGTCACATCTAGATTGTAGTGCCAGAGGCCTCGAATGGTTAGAACTCAAGGGGAGGGATTGTTAATCAAGCCATAGCTTGTTTCCCCTTGGTTTCTCTCTCACAACCTACTCAAGAGACTAGCTTCAAAACAATTGAGAGGAAGGATTCACCTAGGTAGGCATATAGTTTAAAATAGACCAAGATTCTGCATCCCACTTAGATCTTAGGTGTCACATTTCATATAGGATAGTGAAGCATCCTAAAGCAACAATTGTTCATCTGGTCACTTGGTTTATAATTTACATAAAGCCTAAGTCACCTGACACGGGGATTCGGGACACATAGGATTCGAGATTCGTGGTGTCGGATTCAGACACGTTGACACGTTGACCCCCCGGAACAGGACACGTAGGATTCGTTATGTATTATTTTATTAAATATATATATTAAAAATTAGATATTTCTTTACACAAATTTTAATTAATGATACAAATTTATTGATTTCAAATATAGATCTTCATCTATAGCTATTAGCATGCATAGTACATACAAAATTCAAATACATGTCAATCTATGTTGAAATTTGGTACCGGAGGACATGTGGTTCCCTTAGGCTTTGATCTTTGGCCTAGGGAAAAGTGTCCAAAAGAATTTAATTTTTCTCTTAAAGTGACTTTATAATTTTATAAAGTTAAATCTAATTTAAAAGTGACTTTAAGTGATAAAGTTACTAAATCTAATTTTAAAGTGACTTTTATAAAGTCAATGAAAAATTAGAAAGGAAAAGTGACTTTGGAAATAAATGACTAAGTGGGTCTTTATTAAAGTGGGGTGAATTAAAAAATAAAAAGTGAGATTTAAATGAGCATTTAATCTCAGCCTTAGATCTCAATTTATTTCAGCCATTGGATTTAGGGATCACCCAAAAGTCACTTGGATCACCCAAAAGTCACTTGGGGTTAGATTAAAAGAGGAAAATGAGGAAAAGATCATTAATTCTTTCATGAGCAGATAGAGAGAAGGAGAGCAAAAGAGCAAGGGAGATTTCTGGACAGTGAGCTGCGGAGTTTCAGCGGCGGAGTTTCAGCAGAGCGGAGTTTCAGCAGAGCGGAGTTTCAGCAGGGCGGAGTTTCAGCAAGGCTGAGTTTCAGCAAGGCTGAGATAAGTTGTAAAAGTTTGCTTGCTGATTTTTGCTGAATATTTCTCTTACTGTAAAAAGACATTTTCCAGAAATAAAGAAGAGCTCTCAAACTGGTTTTCCCCAAGAGTTGTAGGGGGTTTTTCCAGGGTCACATTGACCAAAAATCTCAGTGTTTAAATGTGTTTTAATGACTGTTTATTACCACTGATTTTTATTTCTGCAATTTCCAGCGTTATGTAAAATTTCCAGAATTTGTGTTTTCAGCAAATTTATTTTTTCCAGCTTGTTAAATGTATGGTTATGGGAAAGGGCATTTAACTATATGGGAGAAATAAGGAGAAACTGAAAACCGGGGTGGGAAATGAGAAATTTCTACATGGTATCGGAGCTTGAGTGCTGAAGGACAGTTTGGGACAGCAAAAGGAAAAATTACAGCCGCTGATTTTTCACTCAGAAAATTCCAGCAAGCTGATTTTTTTCATAAACAACAGTTTTATCTTTACTACAGCAGTGCTATTTTTCAGTTTTAGGACAACAGGATGTCATTGGGATTGAGGGTGGAGGATAGGCTGGATGGGCATACAAATTACAGTGTTTGGAAGGAGAGAATGCAGAGTATCTTTGAGGAGGCAGAAGTCTGGGATATCATGGTGCATACCACACAGAACCCTGTTGTTGTGCCTACTGATGCTACTCAGTTGACAGCTTGTAATAAAAAGAACAACAAGGGTAAGAGGCTGATTTTAGACGGAATCAAAGACCATTGCATTCCTCATGTGAGAGGAAAGAGCAATGCCCATGAGATGTGGACAGCATTGTCCAATCTCTACCAGAGTACCAATGAGAACCGGAAGATGGTCCTGAAGGAGAAGCTGAAGAACATTAAGATGGGTAATGATAGTGCAGCTGGATATCTCACAAAGATTACTAATGTGAGAGATGAGTTGGCAGCGATTGGAGAGGCCATTCCACCCACTGAGTTGGTGCGGATTGCAGTGAATGGCCTCCCCCGTTCATGGTTGAACTTTGTTGATGGGGTTTGTGCACGTGAGACTCTTCCCACATGGGAGAGGTTTTGGGATGATTGCATTCAGACAGAGATCAGGAAAGGTCAGCTTGGGGCAGCCAAGCCAGTTGAGCAGGATGAGGATGTAGCACTGGTGGCAGGAGGCAAGAAAGGCAAAGGGAAGAAGCAGGCTTCCACAAGTAGTGGTGGGGGCAAAGGCAAAGGTAAAGGTAAACAAGGGAACACACAGAAGGACTATTCCAAGGTGAAGTGTTGGAATTGTCAAAAGATGGGACACTATGCAGTAGTTTGTCCGGAGAAGAAGAAGAAGAAGGGGAAGAACCAGGACGTGGCAGCTTCAGCAGAGATTGAGGACTTTGCAGGTCGTTTTGACCGGGAGTTTGCGTTCACTACGTGTGAGTCCTCTAGTGCAGGATCACCTGCCACACAGGTTCAGAGGGAGCATGCTTTTCCCTCGATTAGCGGAGCATCTTCAGGTATCTGGTATGTGGACAGTGGGGCTTCACGTCACATGACAAGAGTCCCTGAGTACTTCTCAGAGCTTTCAGAGAGTGGCACTGATATAGAGGTAGTACTCGGTGATGACAGAGTTGTTAGAGCAGTCGGGGTGGGGACACTGACATTTCATAGGGAGTCCAAACCTCCCTTGAAAGTGTTAGATGTTCTTTATGTGCTAGGGATGAGGAAGAACCTCATATCCATCTCAGCTTTGGAGGACAGAGGATATGAGGTACTGTTTAGGGGAGGACAGGTGTTGATGTATCCCAGGGGCACTCCAGCTGATTCAGCTAGAGTGATAGGTGTACGCCATGCAAAGGTGTACACGTTTGCATTCCAGCCCCTTTTGGCATTGAGCAGTAGTACCGACAGCAGAGCTAGCAGTTCTGAGCTGTGTGAGATTTGGCACCGCAGGATGGGACATATGTATCATGGAGCCTGGAGGACATTGCGGGAGATCTCTACAGGTGTGCCAGATTTCAGTATTGATCACTTTGATACTTGCAGAGGTTGTGCGATGGGCAAGTTTGCCAAATCCCCTTTTCCCAGCAGTGACAACAGAGCGACTGGGATACTTGATTTGATTCATTCCGATGTGAGCGGTCGGATGTCTCATGTTTCCTTGAGTGGATATGAGTACTATGTTTTATTCATTGATGATCACTCCAGGAGGACCTGGATTTATTTTTTGAAGACCAAGAGTGAGGTCTTCAAGCGGTTTCAGGAGTTTAGAGCTCTTGTGGAGACACAGACAAGTCGAAAGATCAAGTCCCTGAGGTCGGACAATGGAGGAGAGTACACCCTTGGAGAGTTTGTTGACTATTGTGCGGAGGCAGGCATTAGGAGGGAGTTCACTGTTCCTTACAACCCCTAGCAGAACGGGGTTGCAGAGAGGAAGAACAGATCCATCATAGGGGCTGCCAAAGCCATGTTACATGATCAGGGGTTGCCATTGTTCTTGTGGGCAGAGGCCTGCAACACTGCTGTTTACTTGCAGAACAGGAGTCCGCATCGTGCCTTGGGGCACATGACTCCGGAGGAGGCTTTCTTTGGGAAGAAGCCTGATATTGGTCATCTTCATATCTTTGGATGCATTACATACTCCTATATACCCAAGGAGAAGAGGACCAAACTAGAGCCCACCGCAGAGAAGGGTATCTTTGTGGGCTACAGTGAGACCTCAAAGGCCTTTCGGATTTACATTCCTGCACAGAGGAGACTTGTTGTCAGACAGGATGTGAAGGTCGAGGAAGACAGGGCCTTTAGGAGGTCACGGGAGTTAGAGTATCTGGATCAGCTAGACCCTCAGCAACAGTTGAGTCAGTCGCAGGGATCCAGTGGGCAGGGATCAGGAGGATCAGGAGGTACATCTATGAGGATGTCAGGTCCGTCAGTGAGCAGTGGCTCACCGAGCCAGAGGGGTGGTGCTCCGGGCAGCATGCAGAGCACTTCACAGAGCAGTTCACTAGGGAGTCCACTGATGGACAGTTCACACGGTACCTCAGCTTCTACAGGTTCAGGTGCAGGCAGGAGGACGACAGACAGACAGTCAGGAGTTCAGGCTACTGATGGTGATGAGGAGGAGTTTCATTCTCCTATGGGAGAAGCATGCTCAGGGAAGAGGAAGCCCAAGTGGCTTCAGGACACCTTGATAGATGCCTCATCTGTTGCTGAGCCGAAGAGGCCGATCAGAGAGAGTAGACCACCTGAGAGGTTTTGTAGCTATATGGCGATGGTTACCAGCATCCTTGACTCTGAGCCTTCTAGCTATGAGGAGGCAGCTAGCCAGCAGGTTTGGAGAGAGGCCATGCAGGAGGAGTATTCTTCTATCATGAAGAATGATGTTTGGGAGGTGGTGCCGAGGCCTGAGGGCAAATCCGTGGTTACTTCCAGATGGCTTTACAAGGTAAAGCATGCTGCAGATGGCAGCATTGAGAAATTCAAAGCAAGGTTTGTGGCTAGAGGGTTCTCCCAGGTGGAGGGAGTTGATTATGAGGAGACCTTCACTCCCGTGGCTCGATATACTTCGATCCGCTCCATTATATCGATAGCAGCAGAGATGGGTTGGAAGATCCACCAGATGGATGTGAAGGCTACATTTCTCAATGGCTTCATACAGGAGGAGGTGTACATTGAGCAGCCACAGGGCTTTGAGGTGCATGGGAAGGAGTCCCATGTGTGCAGACTGAAGAAGGCCCTTTATGGCCTAAAGCAAGCTCCTAGAGCTTGGTACTCTAGGATAGATACATATTTGCAGGGGATGGGTTTCACAAAGAGTGAGGCAGATCCGAACCTTTACTTTATTGTGATTGGTGAGGAGCCTCTCATTCTGGTGCTGTATGTGGATGACTTGGTCATTACAGGTGCAGAGAGACACATAGAGCACTGCAAGAGAGATCTTGCGACGGAGTTTGAGATGAAGGACATCGGATTGATGCATTACTTTTTGGGCTTGGAGGATTGTAGACCCATGTCGACACCGATGATCACCAACTGGAAGAAGCTTCATGCTTTGGATTCTGAGTTGGTGGATCCCACATTGTACAGGCAGCTGATTGGTTCCTTGATGTATTTGGTCAACACTAGACCACATATCTGTTTTGCAGTCAACACGATGAGTCAGTTTATGTGTGAGCCTAGGAAGGTTCACTAGGTGGCTGCAAAACACATTTTGCGGTACTTGCAGGGGACAGTGGATTATGGTCTGGACTACAGGCAGGGAGATGGAGTGAGATTGGCAGGATACACTGATTTTGATTGGGTAGGTTGTGCTTCTGATAGGAAGAGCACTTCATGGTGTTGTTTTGGGTTGGGTTCAGAAGTAGTGTCATGGTTCAGTCGGAAGCAGCAGTCAGTAGCACTGAGTTCAGCGGAAGCACAATATATGGCAGCCAGTCTAGCTAGTTGTGAGGCTATCTGGCTTCGCAAGATGTTGTTTGGCTTATTTGGTCAGCGGTTGAGACCTTCAGTGATTTACTGTGATAATCAGAGTTGCATTAAACTCACGGAGAATCCAGTATTTCATGATAGGTCAAAGCATATCGGGATCAGATATCGTTTCATCAGTTACTATGTTCAGAAGGGAGCTGTGAAGCTTAAGTTTCAGGGCGGAGTTTCAGCAAGGCTGAGTTTCAGCAAGGTTGAGATAAGTTGTAAAAGTTTGCTTGCTGATTTTTGCTGAATATTTCTCTTACTGTAAAAAGGCATTTTCCAGAAATAAAGAAGAGCTCTCAAACTAGTTTTCCCCAAGAGTTGTAGGAGGTTTTTCCAGGGTCACATTGACCAAAAATCTCAGTGTTTAAATGTGTTTTAATGGCTGTTTATTACTACTGATTTTTATTTCTGCAATTTCCAGCATTCTGTAAAATTTCCAGAATTTGTGTTTTCAGCAAATTTATTTTTTCCAGCTTGTTAAATGTATGGTTATGGGAAAGGGCATTTAACTATATGGGAGAAATAAGGAGAAACTGAAAACCGGGGTGGGAAATGAGAAATTTGTACAATCTATTATCTATTTCTTATGCTTGGCCCTCTTGCCACCACGAGAAATGTCTAATTTTTTAGTCTTGTTGGAAAATCAGGATCTTTGTCATTAATATCACCCTCTAAGCATTAATATCCAGAGGTATCTTTGTCATTACCTTTGTATCTGTATAGGGATCTTTGTCATTAATATCACCCTTTAAGCATTAACATAAGATAGAACAAGCATAACATGTGAAGTCAAGATTTTGTTTGAGTGATGCGTACATTTTTAGGAGGGTCATGATACAGGAGTTCGACAGCCAATGCCACTAACATCAAGGTACATAGAGGGATTGGTGCTCTTGATTAAATACGAGTTCCATACCCTAATACATGACAAAATTCATTGGAAACATTGCAATCCCCCAATCCTAAAATCCTGAAAAATTGATAAGTCTGTTGGATTTTGAATGAAATCTAAAATTCTACTTTCTCCATATGAAATCCAATGAGGACGAAACCACTCTCAAACATCTTGAGTCATTTCATGGTAATGTAACAAATTTAAGTAAAATGATGAAAATGAAGATTAAGGAGAATATCACTTTTACTTTAAGAATTTGACATTACCATGAATAGCATATCAATACTAGGGCCTAGAATTGATCATTAAGCTGCCAAAACGCTTGCCAAATGAAAATATGCGTGGCTGTAATGACCAAATGCGGCCTTTTCATACCCGTGCAGGTCACTTTTGCCGTCTAACGAGTCCTGGAAAACAGGACACGCTGCCAAAATTGTGACACGACCTCGGATTCGACGAGTCAAGAAAGGACACGACGTGTCATGGTTTTTGGACACGAATCAGGGCAGAATCATGTCGGACACGCTGGATTCGGGATTCGTGGGGCCTATAGGACGAATCTGGTTATCTAGCATAAAGAAAGTATTTGAATCCATTAAGCTACTGGTCTTTCACGATAATCTAATCTAATCTTTGAACTTGCTAATTCAACCAAGTTGCTAGGCCATTCAGTTGTGTCTCCTGGACTTGTTGGTTGCCAACGAGTCTCTCATATACACATTTCATAGGGTCTACCCCCCATAGCATGTTGTTGGGAGACAGCTAGAATGGAGAGGGCAGGGATCAAAGTGACAACCCCCGTCCTGAGCGTTGTCGCATCTAGATTGTACAATTTGGACGACAACAAAACCTAGGGGGCGGAATCCTAAATTCACCCAGGCATGGGAGATCATGCAAAAAGGTGGTGAAGATGAGTTTACTATTCATAAATGGTCAAGTAAACTAGTCGTAGAGCTTCAAACTAACCATTATGGATAGTCAAGTGGAACATTGGGGCGTTAGTGACCATTCTTCAGCTTCCAGACCATAAGCATAGGGTGCATGGACATCCAAGGAAATACTTGAGTCAATCCAACCCTTTTAGTGGACAAATTCATGAAAGTAATGTAATATTTTATTACAATTACTAAATCTTTGACATGTGGATGTCTAGTAAATATTAATTTCTAGAGTCCAACTAATTGTTAGCTAGGCATTTAGATTTCTTTATAAAAGGCTAGCCTCCCTCTAGTAAAAGGTTGTTGTTGTTTTGTTAGATCATATGCCATAATAAAAAGAACTCATTTGCAAACGTGTGTATATTTTTACATTGTGTGGATTGATTTTTACTATCTTATATTCTCTTGAGTTATTGTAGTAACCAGGTTTAAATCTAAAGCAATTTTAATGGAGTAAGATCACACAATAATTGGAGGAATGATCCATTGAGGCGTTACATAACCACATGGAGGAGATAAAATAAGGTGCCAGCCTACTTTATTTCTTTGTTGCACATGGGTCACTCTAACAAAGTTTGGACCCTACTGAAAGGGAGCTTCAATTGGGAGAAGAGAGTTTGTATTTCAAATCATAGTCAATTTGAAGATCGGAGCATTCCATGCTACGGGTTTGCTCCTCGTTTAATTTGAAAGATGGAAAGGACTTCTAAGTCAAAAGGTGGAGACAACTTCTCTTTAGAAACCAATCTCACCTCTCTAATCAAATGCAAGGTTGACTTAGATGCAAGTGTGTTTCACAACCTAGCTTATGAGGTAATTTTGTTATGGAAAAAGGTAGGAAAAGTACTACAACCATTCTATTTATAAAAAACCAAAATCTTTTCATTTTTTGTTTTTGTTTTAAGATAATTAGCTAACTGGATTTTCAAGTTTTATCACAAGAAAGCTAGTTTATATGCCTTGGAGTTATTAAAAATAAAGTTATGTCTTTGCCAAGCTTTGTTACATTGATTTTGAGCTATTGTTGCATATATTTTTCACTTTGTATCAATATTTTTGTTGTAGATTTGTGTTTTCTTTCTTGCCATTACAAAACAAATGTGCAAGTCTTTTCAAGGTTCCATGCTCTTACCAAGTATTTTTATTTGAAATCTTGTAGGTAGGCTCTATATTAATATACTTGTTGATCTATCAATTTATAGTCTAAATAGTAAGTGTTTACAACTGTTCCTTAATTAAAATTTTTGCTAATTTTTTTTTGGCATAATACCTAGTGGGATTTGATCCTTGGACTTTAGAAATTCATTTTCCAACTGTCCAAAGGCTTGGGAGTGATCTATTAAGGTCAATCTAGCACCGCCTAACCTTCTCACCCCAAGGTTTTCAATCTAGAGTGCTTTGGCACTATCTGGGTGGCATTTTAAGGGCACTTGGTTGTTGATCCTCTGTTTTTCTGTAGATAGGGTAACAAGAAAATTAACATTAGAACCCCTCTAACTAGTCACACAATTAAAGAAATAACCCTAGATATGGTTAGATTGCTTTTTTGTACGTTTAGTTTGACTATTTACATGCTATATCTTGTGCTTTATGTGTATCATCTTGGTTGTTTTGAGTTTTTGTTGCATATTTACGCACAAAACTAGGAGGATATCCTATTTTATTAACTCCTCCACCTCATTCTTTGACCCTTTATTTGGTTGAGGTACTAATTGGGAATCCTCCCTTAGCCTTTACAAATGAAGTTGGGTTTAAAAAGTGGGGCATTGGACCTAGGTGACAATGAACCCTAACTCTATGTGTGCCTATCTTAGTAGGTTGGATAGGCCTTTGCAACCCTACTAATTTGATTGATAACAAGCCCAAACCCGTTGAGCTCATGATAAGGTACATATGTCTTGTTACCACAAAATCTAGTAGGCCTTGGAGAGGGAAACCTTAAAAGAGCTAGACTAAGTGCTGACATTGGGACAATGGCCCACTGTCACCACAACTAAGGTCCCCTGCTCTTTACATACTTTAACTCATGGGAGTAGTCTTGGTAAGATAATAATCACCTTTGATTAGTTTTCTAGGGTTTGAGATACAAGGTGACGGATTAGGATCTCTCAAGGAATGCCCAAGGTTATGGTATAATGGTTCAAAAGGTGCTTTGCTCCCTATGAGAGACCTAGAAATAGTTTGCGCAAGATCTAGGGTTTTGTGAATTATCGTGGATGAAGGTACTCCCAAGATCAAGGCAATGAGGAGAAAGGGCTTCTTATGATTTACTTCACCAAGTACTAAGTTCATACAACCTTCAAAGAAGTCCCGAAGTTGAGGCAACAATAATCTAGGGTTTCCCTGTTAGGGCACACCTAAGGCAAGAGATTTTATGGATGAAAGCCAATTGGATGCCTACCGAACTTCGAGATCTGGGAGATAAGAGCCCAGGCTTGGTGTCCATGTTCCTAGAATCGACCAAATCACTCTCTAATGCAATTCACTCTATTCCTACTAGTAGTCCTACTTTAGGGGACCAAATTTTAGAAAGGAGAAATAATGGAGAAAAAGTAAGTTTGACCACCAAGGACTTGGATTAGTGACTTGTCCTTTTGGCATATGGAGTCCTTAGGAGTCTTAAGATGAGCTAAATCGTCACTAAGGAGGCTTAAAATTGATGCCCTAGGTACCAATTTTAAACATTTACCCACTTCAAGGGATAATGGGGTTTCATGGAGAGTTCAAAGACTTTCCTCCACTAGGAACATTCATTACATGTAATGCATTTAATAACATATGCAATACTCAACTAGAAAGCTTTCCAAAATTAATTTTCAATAATTAGGGCACACTTAACACATTCTAGAAGCAATAATTCCATACATTAAACAAATTCAAGATAAATATTCTATCAACATTAAGCACTTACAAGATGACATGCAATATATCCATCCAAGATCCAACAAATAGCTCCAAAGACAAAATCAAACTAGCTCCAAATGTCAAAATACATCCAAAAGATTCTCCAATATTTAAAGAAACAAGTGTGAGTTCTTTTCAAGAGGATGAATCCAAGGCTAATGAATTGGGCTTACATGGAGAACAGGCTTTCAAATGGGAAATATACATCTCTCATTTATGTTCTGCTGGCATATATATCACTGACCAAGCAGAGAGGATGGTATGGGATGGGTCGATCAAGAAAGGACAGCCGGTGGTGAAGGAGATTTATCATTGATTACCTTTGGTTGAGAAGGATTTCGATTACTGCTTGTGGTTTCAGGATTCGTGGAAATGGGAGATACCACAGAAACTCACATGCTTTTGCTGGCTGGCACTATACGACTGCATCCTTACCTGGAAGAATCTACAACATAGAGGCTTTAGTGGTCCCGGTATTTGTCCATTGTGTAAGTGGGGATGTGAAGATGTTGATCATTTGCTGCATCAATGTCCATTTGCTGTGGCAGTCTGGAAGGGGGTTCTGGATGCTCTCTGTATTGCTCCTTTTGGGAACCATCAGACATTGAAATCTTGCTTATATTACTGGATCAATTCTCAGACTCAGTATCGTTCCTTGCCCTTTTACATTATTTGGACTATACGCACTCATTTTTGAACAGAAAGATGCAGTTGTTCGGGAAGCTATCATTAAGTCTGTGGCCTTTTTGCAGAAATTGGTTGTCTAAAAGAAAGGGAGAAAAAAAAGATCAGATTCCTGGATATATGGAAGGACTTTCCAGTAGGGTTTTCTGATGGGTCATGCTTGCACAGAAAATATGGATGCGGAGCATTCATTCTATTAGAGCCGGGCAACTATTATCATTTCTGGTGGGAGGGAGGTTTTGGGACCAACAGTAGAGCAGAAATTATCGCTTTATGGGGTGTCCTCGCAGGTGCGAAATGGCTGGGACTAGAGAGCTTACAGGTATATGGAGATGCTAAGGGCATCATTGATTGGGTCAAGGACTACACTCTGTTTAATAATATATGTGTACTAAATGATTGATGCTTTAATGATCATCATTATTCCAGTGGTGAAATCTATGTTTTCATGATTTCTGCAGTTGATTCAATATTCTGCATGTGTTTTTTGAATATATATGCATCAAAATATATTAAGCAATGCTCCTGGAATGTTTTGCTCCCAGAAGCTTTTTGAAAATTGTGCTTCCCACTTGCTCCCAACACCCTTTCTTAAAAGAACATATCATTGTGTTATTAAAACATTAAAATTATATATGCAAAATTCTGTGGATATTCTATTTTGCAAAAGGCTATATACATGAGAATCTAACTAATTACTTCACATTTGTTTTCAGTTATGGGTATCTAGTTGCAATTGAACATGAAGGTGGTTTTGTGACGAGATATGCACACTGCTGTGCTATTCATGCTCGAGTTGGGCAGGTTAGTATTTCCATCAGGATTTCCATGTGCACTCTTTTATTGGGGTAAGTATATTTTTGCTAAAAGGCATTTATGTTTTACCATTGTGCAGCAAGTTCAGAAGGGACAAGAAGTTGCAGCTGTTGGTGCTACAGGCCGTGCTACAGGACCACATCTGCATTTTGAAGGTAAAATTGTGAAGGTGAAATAGATGCATTTGATATAACAATGGACATCCAATATTAGATTATATGACTGTACTATTCATTCTATCTATTGAAATGCAGTGAGGAGAAATGGTGAAGCCATGGATCCACTGAAATGGGTAAATCTTTGACAGGCTTAAAAATTTTGGTGTTATTTTTTGGTAATGACATGTTTCTGTGCTTTTATTTTAATCCCATTCATTGTATATTTAGCTCTTCAAATGCCCTTAGAGCAATTTTTCAACATTTTGTTGTTCTGTTTACAACATTTTTTAACAAGAGATGTAGCCTTGATGTTGTGGGGACTGTTAATGAGTAGTGAGGCACATTCTGCTGCTTGTTTCCCCATCTTTTTGTATTTTCAAAATATATATTATGACTCTCAGGTGAAGGTATCCAAGCATTCCAATTTTGTTACATGGTAAAGAGATGATGGTGCACCTTATAGTTGTGTCTTTCCTAAAGAAAATAGATGTGTTTAAGCTTATCTATTTTACTGTATCTGTTAAAGAAATCTGTATTCTTAATGCAAAGGAGGGAAACCTTATCAAAAGTCAATGCAATTCAATCATAAGGTGGCTTCGTTGACCAAATTTTAAATTATTTGGACAATGAAACTATGTTCACACACACTGATTCATGATGTGAGCCACCTTGATTTGGATGTTGTGGTTCAGGTGAACTAGGATTTCCTTCTGCTTGATTTGAGAGATTGCAGTGCAGTCTACACTTTATTGTTTGGACTGTTAGCTTATGGAATATATTCTTTTGTCATTCATTGAATATGAACTTGTGCTAAAGTAGAGCAGACAGATCCAGCCCTTATGTATTGTAAGAAGATGAGGCTATTCCTTTCTCCCACCATATTGTTTCAGGAAGATAGTGAATATTATGCTGGCTGCTTTTAAAATTTGGTGTCCAGGTTCATTCTCCCGTTCTTACTGCTATAGAGTAATGCACTAAGGTCATTTTGAGCTGGCTGATATGTGCGAATAAGTTGAATTTATGAGAGATTGCAGTGCAGTCTACACTTTATTGTTTGGACTGTTAGCTTATGGAATTTATTCTTGTCATTCATTGAATATGAACTTGTGCTAAAGTAGAGCAGACAGATCCAGCCCTTATGTATTGTAAGAAGATGAGGCTACTATTCCTTTCTCCCACCGTACTGTTTCAGGAAGATAGTGAATATTATGCTGGCTGCTTTTAGAATTTGGTGTCCAGGTTCATTCTCCCGTTCTTACTGCTATAGAGTAATGCACTAAGGTCATTTTGAGCTGGCTGATGTGTGCGAATAAGTTGAATTTATGGAGATAGATTATAGCAATTACAAATGAATTTTTGTTAAAGTAGGTAAGACTTCAGAACAGTGCATTAAGTTAATTGAAATTAGTTGTTTGTAACCCCAGCAGAACAGCCTAACAAAAATCTGTGTGAAAAAATAATATCCATTCAAATACTTTTCTTTAACAACCCGAGCAAAATTTCCCAGTGATGTAATTATACAGCTCAGTGATGCAAAGCAATTAATAACCACAAACATCCAAGGAGTAAAAGGTTCAATTTTGGTCTTTTCCTGGTACAGGAATGGAGATCACTGTGCAATGGACCATGGTGGTGTATATCACTAGATTTGATCTCTAATAGATAATTTTCTGTGACTTCGATATTTTGCTAAATTGATGTAAGAACCTCACTCCTAGGCTCTCTAGAAAAGGTGTGGAATTCAGATTTATCACTAAACAAGAAAGTATTTCTTATAGTGTTTCATTCTATTGGCCAATGAAGTACTCCATTTGTATGTAATAATATGAACAGGTTCTTTCCAAATTTATGGATCTCAGATGGTTCTTCTGGAAGCATTCTCTAGTCACTCACAATTATACTTCATATGCTAAGGGTTTTCTGACTGTCAGGCAGTGTGTAACTCCAGTTTGGCAGAAAACTGATACAATTTATTTCATTAGGTAGCTATTGTTATATACAAAGAATGTGACTGCTCAGTTCATCTTTTGATCACTGTTCACATTCCAAATTCACCCAATCGCAGAGGATTAGGTGTCAACATTCCCCCCCTTAATCTAAAGGGATGTTGGTGAGTCCAAGCATCGTCCTGAATTTTCCAAGCTTTTCTCTTCCAAGCGCTTTGGTGAAGATGTCTGCAATTTGCTCATTTGTGGAACAATGACGGAGATGGATTGTTTTGGCCTCAACATGATGTCGAATCAAATGATATTTAGTATTGATATGCTTCGTTCGATCATGGAACTTTGGGTTCTTGGCCAACTTTATTGCAGAGGTGTTGTCAATCATGAGTGGAGTTGATTGTACTTGTTTTACTTGCAAATATTCAAGAATTTTCCTGAGCCACACAATTTCTTTTGTTGCTTCAGCCGCTGCCACGTATTCTGCTTCTGTTGTAGAATCTGCTGGAACTGATTGTTTGCGTGATCTCCAAGAGACAGCTCCTGATCCAAGACTCATAGCATATCCTGAAGTAGATACCCCAGTTTCTTTGTCTCCATCAAAGTCTGAATCCGAGTATCCAATCAAGCTGAAGTCGTCCACCTGTGTATACTTGATTCCAAGGTCTTGAGTTTCCTTCAAGTACCTTAGAACTCTTTTTGCAGCAGACCAATGTCCCTCACAAGGCTTTTGCATAAACCTGGAGAGGATTCCAACAGCAAATGAAATGTCTGGTCTGGTAGTAGTGAGGTAGATGAGACTTCCTACACGCTGTCTATACTTTGTTGCATCCTCAAATTCCTTTCCTTCAATAGACGTGAGCTTTAAGTTTTGTTCCATTGGAGTAGAAAGAGGATTGCACTCTGTCATGCCAAATCTGTTTAACAAATCTCCAATGTATTTCTTTTGAGAAAGAAATATGGATTTTGGATGTTGGGTTACTTCAATGCCAAGATAGTAATGAACATATCCCAAATCAGTCATTTCAAAACTTTTCCCCAATTCCTTCTTTATGGATGCAATGTAGCTTTCATTGTTCCCTGTCATTAAAAGATCATCTACATATACCACAAGATATACAACTGTTTTGCCAACTTTCTTTACAAATAAAGTTGCATCATCAAGATCAAAATGATTGAAGTTGAGTTTCAAAATATGCTCAATTAGTTTTTCATACCAGGCTCGCGGTGCTTGTTTGAGGCCATACAAGGATTTCACAAGTTTGCATACTTTATGTTCATGTCCTTTCACAGCAAATCCTTCAAGCTGGGACATAAAACATTCTCTTTTAGATCTCCATTCAAAAAGGTAGTTTTTACATCCATTTGATGGACTTTCCAACCGTTCTGAGCTGCTAGTGAAAAGAGTGTCCGGATGGTGGCCCATTTTGTTGTGGGGGCAAAAGTTTCCTCATAATCAACCCCTTCCTTTTGTGCAAAACCTTTTGCCACAAGCCTAGCTTTGTGCTTGTCAAGTGAGCCGTCAGCTTTGTACTTGCTCTTGTAGACCCACTTGCAGCCAATTGGTTTGGTTCCAAATGGAGGATCGACCAGCTTCCAAGTGTCGTTCTTTATGAGGGCATCATACTCCTTTTGCATTGCTTCTTTCCATTTATCATGAGAAGCAGCTTCTTTGAAGGAAGTTGGTTCAAAATCTGTAGACAAGTTCAATTCACAATCATAAGAAACATCCATATCAACAGGGGAATTAGAGTCATCTACATCACCTCCATTTTGTCGGTTTGAATTTTTGGTTCCTGTTTTCCCAATTTCATCAGGATGAACACTTTCAAGTGTCTTTCTCAGCCACTTTGGGGGACCTTTCTGAGATGGTCCAGGCTGCTCTGTTGATTGAGTTGGGACTGAATCAAGATTGAGTCTCTCAATTCTATCAATTACATCACTTAAAGCATCATCCGTTGTTGGAGTTTTAGTCGGGGGAGAGTGTTCTTCAGAAGAAGATTCAACATGTTGATCTAGTATAGGAACCCCCCTTGAAGATGTGGAATCTGACTATCAAATTCTTGAAATGATTTCGTTTTTGCGAATCTATCCAAGCGATCAAGTTGCCGCTCAACAACATTGTCAGATTTGGATGATTCAAGAAAAATTACATCTCTAGATACAACAAACTTTTTATTTACTTCATCATAGAGGCGGTATGCTTTGGAGATTGTTGAATACCCCAGGAAGATACACTTATGACTTCTAGCACCAAGTTTGTTTCTATGTACCTTTGGTATCAAAGCATAACAGGTGGAACCAAAGATCCTGAGATGTTTTACCGAAGGAACATGTCCATACCACAATTCATAAGGAGTCTTGTTTCCTATAGCATTAGATGGACATCTATTCTTTATATATGCAGCACATAGAACAACATCAACCCAAAACATTATCTTTACATTTTTGAAGAAAAAGCATGGATCGTACCATATTCAAGATTGTTCTATTCATTCTTTCAACTACACCATTCTGTTGGGGATTATAAGGCACAGTTGTTTGATGTTTGATCCCATGTTGGCGAAGATAGTTTTCAAATTCATTTGATGTATATTCTTTTCCATTATCAGTGCGAATGGACCCAATATGAGATTGTGCATCATTTTCAATCCATTTATGAAAATTCTTGAATGTTTGAAAAGCATCAGATTTGTTCTTCAATAAATAAACGCAACACATTCTGGTGTAATCGTCAATAAATGTCATGATATATTTATTTCCATTTGCAGAAGGAACAGGCATTGGACCACATAAATCTGAATGAATGAGTTCAAGCTTCCTATGTGCTCTTGAATGTGAATCATGAAAAGACTATTTGCTATGCTTTCCTAGAATGCAAGCATCACATTGCTTATGTTTCCTAGGAATTGTAGGCAAACCAGCAACACCATTTTTCTTCAATAAGCGGAGATTGTCATAGTTTAAATGTCCAAATCTAGCATGCCATAATAAACTTGATGGAAGTGTACCTTCTTCATGATGATAAATATATGAGAAATGTTGTGCATGGGCAGAGGTTCCTTGCAGATTGAGAAGCCTTTCTTCTTCTATTCCCCTCATGACAAGTGAGTGGTCAGAACCTTTTCTTACCTCAAGCTTGCCATCAAACATATGAATGGAGTGACCTTGCTGGCGGATGTGGACCAAGGACAGCAAGTTTCTCTTGAGCTGTGGGAGATATAGAACATGATCCAGAAGAAAGTCTGGAAGACCAGGCAGTTTAAGCCTGATTGTGCCAAGCCCTGATGGCTTGATTTTTTACTGATCTGCAAAGTATACTGCTCCATCAATATTATCAGTGAAATCTTCAAAAAAATCTTTTCTATGAGTCATGTGACAGGTTGCCCCTGAATCAAGCAACCAATCATTTTTCGAAGAAGCAAGTGAAGCATTAAACGAATCTTCATTTACTCCAATGTTACATTGTGCCTCAATATAGTGAGCGGATTCAGGTGCTTTACCTTTGTCTGTATCATCAGTTTTATCTTTCTGTTGGTTTCTTTTCTGCTCAATTTTGTCCCATGGTAGCTTGCATGTAGAGGCATCATGTGATCCATTTCTTTTGCAGCGAATACAATGTAAATCTGCCTTTTCTCCTTGAGAATGTCTGCCCCCCCTGCCTTTGAAATTTCTTCCTCTTTCTCTTAAATGCATACTGTAACAAAAATTATTTCTGATGATAGAAAAATACTTCTGCTGATATATAGTAAAATGTACTCAAAAAGGCAATCTCAAAAGATTTCAAATCTCTTCCTTATATACCAATATGGACGCCAATACCATGAAGTTAGCGTACCAAAAATAAGGGGCTCAATACAATTTCATGTGTTAAACAGAGTTTAGAGTACACATTTTTACATGTCAAAAATCTTCAAATATATACCACAAAAACTTCAGAGTATATGCCAATGATAATGATATTATCTCAAGAGAAAATTTTGTCAGTTGGGAAAGCACAACATTCAATCTTCCAAAACATTCAACACATAGCCACGACCTTCAATTTAATCGTGGAGTAACGCATCCCATTCAAACAATTTTTAATATCACTGTATTATTCAGACCTCGAGCAACGACAATAAAACACTAATGTGGATGCTTCTATCAACGAAATATAGATCTTACCTGTGGTATGTTAATCATTTTCTTAAGATTCCCGCGAACAACAGGGTTTGTAACAAAAAGTCCCTTTCATTCAATGTGGAGAAGTGATTCGGTCTATAAAACTCTGAGGTAGACTAACTGTAATTTCTCTTCGTAAATTAGCTCTCCTATTTTCTTAATATTCCGATGAAATCAAAAAAACAAAAAAATTGTTGAAATTCTACCACGCTACGTTCTCAGCCTTAGCTTTCTTTGTGCTCTGAGTTTTTCTATAAGACTTACCAGCCAGCTCTCTTTCGTTAAGACCGCATGCTACTTTTTATCTATAAACATAAATAAAGCTCCGCGCTCTATACACAATCTATAAACATAGATAAATAAAGCTCCACGCTCTATACACAGAAAAGCTGGATTCGTGGTTCTATTCCATAAATTTCCGAAAAAGCCACACTAAGTTATATAAATAAAGGCTAATGGAGAGCGCTTCCGCTGCGCCACAACAACTGCAAAACTTTGGAATAGAATGAGGTCTCGGTTCGCCAGAGAGCGCTTCCGCTACGCCACAACTAGCACCACGCTTCTGCTTTGCCACAGAAGGTATTTGCGTATTACAGTGTATGCATTCCGCAGACAACATGAGACCATCAACAATAGTTTGTGGACATACTTCCGCGTGAAAGTGAGGTGGGAGTTGTTGGTTCTACTCGAAGGAACCTACAGCGAGCGGTTACCAGGTCAGAGACGTTTATGAATCAGTGAGAGAGCTGAACAGTCAGAGACGTTTATGAATTAGTGAGAGAGATGAACAGTCAGACAGGACAGAGTAATCAAGTGAATGCAATTCATGCAATGGAGGCGCATGTGCAATAACGCTCTTTTTTTGTTTCTGAATCAGTCAGGCAATGGGGCAGCTAATTTATGAAGAGCCTGCTCAACTATTTGGAGAGCAGGGAGTTACAAGGGACACAAAAGCTAAAAAGCGTTGGCTCCGATACCATGTCAGGCAGTGTGTAACTCTAGTTTGGCAGAAAACTGATATAATTTATTTAATTAGGTAGCTATTGTTATATATAAAGAATGTGACTGCTCAGTTCATCTTCTGATGACTGTTCACATTCCAAATTCACCCAATCGCAGAGGATTCGGTGTCAACACTGACTCAAGTCTCATTTGCTCAGTTGAAGTTGACAAGTACCCTTGCCTTGTGGGAAAGTATTTCTAGTGGCAAAAGGAAACAGATTTCAGAAGCATTCCCATCCTCAATGTAGAAGAGTTCAAGCAAGTGTTGTGAAAGAACTTACATCACGTATAGTATGAATGCCACTTGAATCAAGTAGCATGAGCTTGGGCAAAAGCCAAGACAAAAAATTAACAGGAAACACAACTGAATTCTGTAACTGCACCATTTTGTTGCACATGTCTAATAAAAGGGACATGATGCCAAAGTAAGTTGGCAGGATGCATAGCTACATATAGAAGATATTGGCACTATTTGACACTCAATCCCTTGTTGTAGCTTGTATGAAATCCATGTATGTCGTTTCTAAGGAAAATTACTTGAAGCCTTACATATCTCTTGTGGAAAGCTTAATCAAATCAACTAACTATATTCCATAGGAGGGGGACATGCTTATTAAAGAGGATAAGGAAAATGCCATTGAGATTGCTTAAAATCCATGTAAATGTTTGTGTAGATCGGCTAACTACATTTCCATGGAAGGGGAAGTGCTTGGTAAAGAAGATGAGGAAGATGTCATTGAGATTGCTCAAAGGCCATGCAAGGTTTACAAGCATTGCATGACGCTTGGCATACTAAATATGGTTGTCGGAAGTTGCATTGTGAGTTAAGTCCCAAGTATTGTAGAAGGAAAAGTTTCTTGCCTGTTCAAGTTAATCAATAAGTGGATTGATCATAAGAGAGTTGGAGATTGCTTAGTTGACATGATGCTTTGATGGGTTGTTATGTTAACTCCAATTATATCTTTCCATATTACAAGTTCAAACCTCCATTGATACAACTCCTGAAAGTAGAGGTAGTGCCCTTGGTTTGCAAATGGACACCTTTTCTACGCTATACTTGGTAAAATCATCCGAATAGTAGTAGAAAATATGTGATATTGACCTTAAAAAACCCCAAAACTTGATCAAAGATGAGATGACAATCACTGAACAAAATTTGAAGGACTTAATTATCACTCATTTTTCCAAGTTCTGCATGAAAATAAAACTTTTCAAAGTTTTTGGTTTTCTTCTTTAGGAAGCAAGGCCATTTTTTCTGGAGTTGTTAATGAAGGCCATGCCATTTATCAAACTCCCAATGATACAATTTATCAGACCACAAATGTCAAAATGCTTGGATTCAGGTACTTGTGTTTGTCCACTTTGACTTTTGCAAAACTTTCTAGATGTTTATTCGTAAGATATGCTTCACAAGTATTTTGTTTCTTCCATTTGTGTTAGTCCAACTCCATCTACCTTTTCTCAAACATTTGTTAATATTTTAAATTGAAGTGCTAAATATTGTTAGAATTTGGTTGTCATTGATGTCAACCCAAGAGACAACAAGAAGCCCCACATTTGATAAAGAAAATGATTGGGAAAATTAGTGTTTTTTCTCTTGAGACCATCACAATTTGATTGTCCTCGTCATGCCATTTCTAACGGTAGGTGGCACGCCGCATAACCCCTCACAATTGAGGAGATATGCCTTGTCAAAGATGAAGCCCCGAAAGTGTGGTCAAGAAGCCCAAAATGAATGATAAAAGGCAGCCTTATATTTGAGTCAAAATTTGGCATTAATATTTAAGAAAACCTTGAACAATTTGTGTGGGTCTTGAGTTGACCAATCAACCCTCCAAATGAGGAATATTCTATGTCAAAATGACTTCCAAAGGCAGATCAAGTTAGCCCCTTTTAAGGAATTTTAATTGTGGAAAATATTCTATCTTGGAAATCAGGTCCGCTATTGTCAAAATTTAATTGTTTGAATCCAAAATGAAGGTTAGATCCACGGTTTAAGGGCTAGTTGACCCCCCCTTCTAGACCCCTCATTCAACAATAAATAAGAGCTCAATTGCCCTCCAAAAAGCAATGATTCACATGCTTATCTTCTAACAAATTGTCGCATTTCTTGAGACCAGAATAGTCATGCAAATTAGAGTAGGCCAAACTTTTTGCGTATCTTTGGGCTCATTTGCTTATCTTTTGGTTGGTTTCTTTCACTGGGTTTGAGACGCGATCTAAAGCATAATTTACGAGGCTAATTCTGTGTTGTTTGAGACTGCATTAATGGCTCGTTCTGTGGCTTAATTTGCATCAATTTTGAGGCCTAATTTCAGCCTTCCTCAGGCTATGTGTGTGGACACATTCACACTGTTCAAAGGCCGAATTATGGCCCCCTCTTGAGGCCACTTTTTGAGTCTGATTGAGTTATTTGAGGCTTATTCTGAGTCATTTCACAACATATTTTTGACCATGTTCTAGGGATTTAAAAGGCAAGGTTGTGTGGTTCCTAAGGCTTGGATTAGGGAAGTTTCATTTGACATCTCAAGTTTGTTTTGGCCAAATATAAGGGCAGTAGATAGGCTCTTGTTAGGGCCACTAACAAGGGCCCAATTAAGCCACTATCCTGAGGTTATTGTAGTGGAAATTCGGATCTTGAAGGAGGCACAACTTTGTTGGTGCAACGCTGAATATTTCATTGAGAAAGGGCTAGTTTTTGGACCAAATCAAACGCTTTATCGTTTGTTGGAAAGAGGTAGATTAAGGACATAATTTGTGAAAATGAGGTGGCTGTGATTGGACTTGCTATTTGGACAAAGTAAGGTCTAAACTAAATCCCATTTGAAACACAGAGTAAGCTTAGTTTAAGGCATGTTTATATAGCTGAGTGTGAAGATCATATTGGCCAAATTTCAAGGACAATATAGAGGCTAATCTAGATCGAATTGTTGAGCTTAGATAGTGGTACCAAAACTATGTTGTATAGCATGTTGAAATAAACTACATTTAAGGTATGAATTTCTCTTTTGGTTCTATTATATAAATTGACAATCATTAGTACAAAGATATTTGAAGTTATAACCAGATCAATTTTATCAAAGTACAAGAAGCAACTTGTTTATCAGTAGAGGTAGAATTGAAGTGTTTCAATAATGATCAAATTCTATTATAAGTGGGTCATTGCCCCTAGTATGGGAGCCCACACTTATCTTTCTATCTTTTACCTTAAGGGTGGTAGGGTAGTGCAAGGAAAAAATTGATCTTTCAAGTTGGAGCTTGAGAACACTTCATAGTGGTAGGGTGGTGCGAGGGCAAGTTAGAGCTGGCTTGGTGTTGGAGCTGAGAAAACTAGGGTGTTGAAACATCCTTCTAGTTGGAGCTGGTAAAACTAGAGTGTTGGAGCATCCTTTCAGGGGTTGGAGCTTCATGATAAACATAATGATTTTCTAATAGAGTACTAGGAAGTTGGAGCTTCCCTTTAGTTGGAGTTGATAAGTTATTGTACTCATCAATTATATTAGAAAGCGTTTGATGATTTTTCTCTTGGAAAGGTTTCCACCTAAAAATTTCATGTGTACTGTTCATGTGTTGTGATGTTGATTTATGTTTTGATTTGATGCTATTGATATAATGCCTAGAAAGTTAAAATTAACTAATTGAAGTGAAATGTTGATTCACCCAGCTCAATATTTCCAACAATTGGTATTAGAGCGGTTTCCTTCACAAACAATCTAGCCATTGGAAGAGAGATCATGAATTGCACCAAGATTGGAACTCCACTGTTTAATGGACATAATTATGCATTTTGGAGTGGTAGGATGAAAGCATATTCACAAGCTCGAGCATTTGATGTCTAACACAGTGGTAAGTGGGTACACTGAAGCGCCTGCTCCTCCAACAGATGAAGTTAGTAAGAAACTTTATGAAAGGAATGAAAAAGCTAGGAATGTCATTTTAAGTGGCCTAACAGGTTCAATTTGCACTTTGTAAAAGAGCTTTGGGACAAGATTGAAAGCATATATAAAGGAGATCAAAAAGTCAAAGAGGCCAAATTTCAAATTTTCAGAGGTCCATTTGAGCAACTGAAAATGAGGTAAGACTAAAATATTGCAATCTACTTTCTTCGTCAAGATGAAATAGTGAACGCCATTGAAGGGTTGGGAGAACCAATGGAGAATAAAGTGGTTGTTCGAAAGGTTGTAAGATCTCTTCCATTAAGATTTGATTCTAAGATCTCAGTTCTAGAAGACAAATCATATCTTGCCACATTAAACATGGATCAACTGCATGGTATACTTATAATGTACGAGATGAAAACATAAAAAGAAAATCCATCTAAAAGAGAATCAACTTTCAAGGCATCTAAGAAAACAAGGAAGAACAAGCAACAATTAAGGCCAAGTTCTAGTTGTAGCTTTAGTGAGGCTTCAGATAAATAACTAACAAACTTGGTGAGGAAGCTAAAGAAAGGAACTGACAAGCACAAAGGTAAGCTTTCGTTGAAATGTTTTAATTGTGGTAGAATTGGTCATTTTGATTCAAAATGTCCCTATTCAAAGTGTTTTGACAATGATGAAGAAGAAGAAGCTCCTAAGAAAAAGAAAAATCAGAAAAGGAACTAGAAGCAAGGTAAAAGAAAATTCTTCAAGAAATGTCTCTATTCAAAATAAGACAACTTCTCATCCGATGATGAAAGTGATAACAATAATGACTTAGAAAGAGCGTTATTCATGGCGTTGGAGGATAACAATGAAGAAGTAGACTTAGAGAGAGAATTGGTTAATGCTTTATGTTGAAGAAAATGTAACTAGGTTCAATCTTCATAAATGTAATTTTGATCTTTGTACTTGTAAAGAAAAGAAATATTATTTTTGTTATTTATAACGATGAGTTTCTTGCTCATTGATTAGGTCAAGCACATCTTTAAGTGATTCTAGGAAGTCAAAGAGTCAATGTATTTTAAAGACCCTTATGGGTTTGCTACACTATGTAATAATATGTATTAGAGTCATAAGAAGACCTCCAAGCAAAGTTATAAGCCTCTGATAAGCGTTGGCACCATCAAAAGAAGCAATCTGAATTATATAGAGTAAGTTGGCTTCAAGTATTCATGCCAGCTTCACGTTGGCTTAAAAGGAGACAAACTCCTATATAAGACTCCATTCAACCTCCTCAAAGTATTATCATATCATCTCTAATCAGCAAGAAAGAGGACGAGTAAAGGGTACAAAGAAGTCAAGGAAAGAGGTCTCCAAGTGCAATGAAGAAGGAAGTAAAGTGAGTTTTTGGGAATTGTTCTAGGGCTAATTGCAGTTAGACGTGCGAAGGAAAGAAGGCTATTTTGCTGTCATATCAAGCTCTCGTATTGCAGTCATAAAGGAGAAGTGTTTGGGCTAGAAAAGAGTGCCTATAAGGCCTCTCATCCAAGCGAGAAAGAAGGCTACACAAGCGAAGGAAGAAGAAGGAATCTAAACTCTGAATCTGAACTGCGTTGTTTCTAGTGCTGGGCAGCGATGGTTGCTCATTTGCGCTAGAACTACGTCACCTCCTCTAGGAGCTGTGTCGCCGCGTCACTAAGACCCCTTAGCCTCCACCACGTCACTACATCACTGCGACACTAAGACCCCTTAGCCTCCACCGCGTCACTGTGACACTGCGTCAGAGCTCTCCCTCTGCACTGTCTCTCCTGGTGCTGCTTTGCCTCTCCACTATGTATTCTCAGCCTTGGACTGAAGTCCCTCTGTCGAACTGCCACTATCACTGCAACATATCACTTGTTCGATTTTCTCAACAAACCACGCCCAAAAAAAATAGAACTCTTTGATCTCTCAAGTGTATCTCCAACTAACCCTCAAGCCTCCTCTTATACTTTTCCTGTTTATGAATCAATGGCCGAGATTAAGTCCTTAATCAACGAATAAGATTAAAACAGACTTGATCCTCGTCACTTAGAAGTTTCTCACCCATATTCTTATTAATACTCATTAATATTTTTATTTTCGTAAGTTTAGACTTAGGAATCCATTAAAAATATTAATTATTTTAATAACTCCTCATCTGGGAGGAATTTCTCCAAATGATTTCTAGTTCTGGAGATCTCATGTGTTCTAGCCCCTCCACAAAATTTCGGAGCTAGAGCACATCCAATGCTACCCAAAATCAACACAAGGAAATGGCATGTCAAGAACACTCATAAGGTGACTCATCAAGGAAGAACATCTCAAGGACAACTACAAGGTTGAAGCATCAAGTCAAGAAGTCTCAATCACATCAAGAACAAGAAAGGACTACAAGAAGACTGCAAAGCAAGAGAAGAAGCCTTTTGTATAAAGGCACCTACAAGAAGAGCAAATCAAAGAGGGACCTGCATCAAGCTACACCATCTTCAAAAAGGAAAAGCACTACAAGCTAAGTCATCAAGCAAATCTCATCATCAAACAAGTCCATTTGAAGAAAGCAACTTGAAGAACATCAAGATCCAAGGAAGGCAAGCCATCAAGTCTTCAAGAAGAAAGCAAGTCCACTACATCTCAAAGTCTATCAAGTAAGTATATGTTCCCTTCTGAATATACCTCAATGTCTTTTTGCAAAGAAAGCAACAAATTGGTTGGGACCACTAACTTCCTTGCATGGAAGAAGAGGACTAATTTACTTCTCAAGAGAATGAACTTCTAGATCACATCAAAGGGAATATCACTATGCATGCGAAAGAACAAACTCAAGCCTTAGCCAAGTACAATAAGGATGAGGCAAGAGCTCAAAGGATTATAATAGAATCCATCAAAGACTCTTTCATTCCTTATTTTTCCAAATTTGAAACATCAAAAGAAATCTATGACAAGCTAATAGAGCTATTATCAGTAAGCACAACCAGAGTTGTGATATGTCTACGAAATGATTTGTACAAGATGAAGATATCAAAGGAAAGAATAACTCCATACTTCATGAAGATCTCTGAGATGAGGGATCAACTTCAAGAGCTGGGAGAAGTCATCTCTGACAGAGAAATGACAACCGTAGTACTCAATGTTCTACTTGAGGATAGGGCAACTTCACATCAAGCATGTATGCCAAGAAGGAAGCTACCCCACTAAGTGAATTATGGTCTTTATGCAAGATAGAGGAAACTAGACTCAAAGTAAAAGATGACGTGGGATCAAAGGAGCAAGCATTTGCAACCATGGCCAAGAGAAAGGGAAAATTTGGCAAATTTGGTCCATGAAGAACAAACAATAGAGATATGTCCAAAGTCTAATGCTTTGGATGCCAAGACTATGGACACTACAAAAGGAATTGTCCTAAACTTAAGAGGAACAACAACAACAAAAGAAAAAGGGAAGAAGCTCATATAACTCAAGAGGTGAAAGAAGAAGACAAGACGCAGAAGAAGGAAGATCCTCCAGATCTCTACTATGACTAAGTCTACTTCTTTACTTAAAATCTTCTTTCAAAGTTTTGAGTAGTATAGGAGCATGTAGAAATAGAACAAAATGCATGGTTAGAAATATCTTCTAGAATGTAGGAGCATGGTGTACATATAGCTCAAAATATTCATGTAGAAGGAGCATACCTATTATAGGACATCATCCATGATAAAAGAATAATTGATCATGATTAAAAATCATGGAAGGCCTCCATCATCAAAAGGAAGAAACATTTGCAGGATGAGGGTCTTTAAGATCCTATGACAAGAACCTTCAAAAGAAGGTTCATAATTAAGCGCAGATGTATCAATGGGAATTCCATTCATGGAATACAAGGAAGGATGGTATGCAAACAAGAAAAAATGAAGCAAGAAAGGCTATGCCAATAAAAAAGGACCATCAAATGAAGCTGAGATTATCAAGGAAAAATCAAGATGAGGTATGTATGCATCAAAGTTTAAGTCATGTCATCATATATGTTATTGAGTCATGGGTATAGTTCTAAAAACATGATCAAGTGCAAAATGATCTCTTTCATTGAAGACATAGTCAAGAGCATGTACTACATCTAATAAAGGTCAACAAAATGAAATGCTCACATAAGTAGTATAATATTGTTGACTAGTCCAAGAAGCAAGTGAAGAAGAAATGTTGACTAGTCCAAGAAGCAGGTAATGAAGAAAGTTCTCTCATGAGCAAGTATAAGGTTGTTATCTAAACAATTCAAGAAGAAGCAAATGAAGAAAGAGATCAAGCATGTGAAGAACACCATGGTCATAAAGAATCACTATCTGACAAGATCCATTAAAGACATCTCTCGAAAGAAGGCATGACAACTCTGACAAAGGAAGAAAAAGATCAAAGGACCCTTGACACCTATGAAGGACTTGGAGATATTAAGGTGCAAATAACTGATTCAACTCTACAAAGATGCCATGATGAAGAAGCCATCCAACAAAAGCACTATTTAATGTTGGAGCAATGTCAGGATGAAGTCATGAAGGGTTACTAAATCGAAGAACGGGAACAAGCAATTACAAGTAAGCATCTATGTGATAAGTATTCTGAAGCATAGACATATGACAAAGGAGTAGCCAGATGATTAAAGAACCTGACATACATCAAGAAGGCCACTTTCCACGAAGGAGCAATGACATGACAAGCCAGGAAGGAAAGTGATCGATGGCCTGCGCCCGACCAAGATTAAGTTCAAATAAAGACTTCATGACATCAAAGGAAAGAAGGAGATCAAGCAACAGAAGGACCCACGAAGAAGAAGTTGTTGATGAATGGACAAGTCCCTAGGTAAGAGGAAGTTATAACAAGTTCCCAATTACAAAGGAGCTTGGACAAGTTCCTTGTCAGAGGAAACTTGGGCATGCCTTCCTCAATTATGAGGAAGAGATAGGCACAACATTCTTGTCTTCACTTGGGAAGAAAGAATGGGAGGATTGGGTAATCATCTAGCATTTGATACTCTTTGAGGATGTGTAGGGCATCCAAGATAAGAGTAGGGAAGAGAATTGATATTCTTTGAGGGTTGGGAACGCAAGACAAGAATAGTCCTAGAAGGTCATACTCAGAGAACACCCGGGTGGGTATGTACCTTGAGAGACAATGACTAAGGTATCTATAAGTCATTGGTCTCATCAACATTGTGCTCTGATCTTATGAGAGATAGCGTTGTTAGTTAAGGCCTTGCTATGAACAATGTTGGTTACTATGATGCTACAATAGATGGATTGGCAATCCGGTTTCTCTTATGTGAATTCTTGAAGATTGAAAAACAACCAAACACCTTGTAATGTTTATGAATACCTCCCTAGTTAAGAGGGAGTGTTGAAGAAAATGTAACTAGGTTCGGTCTTCATAAATGTAATTTTGATCTTTGTACTTGTAAAGAAAAAGAAATATTATTTTTGTTATTTATAACAATGAGTTTCTTGCTCATTGATTAGGTCAAGCACATATTTAAGTGCATCTAGGAAGTCAAAAAGTCAATGTATTTACTAAAGACCTTTCTGGGCTTGCTACACTATGTAATAATATGTATTAGAGTCATAAGAAGACCTCCAAGCAAAGTCATAAGCCTCCTCCAAGCGTTGGCACCATCGAAAGAAGCAATCCGAATTATATAGAGAAAGTAGGCTTCAAGTCTTCATGTCGGCCTAAAAGGAGACAAACTCCGATATAAGGAGCCATTCGACCTTCTCAAAGTATTATCATATCATCTCTAAAATTAGCGAGAAAGAGGATGAGTAAAAGGTACAAAGAAGTCAAGGAAAGAGGTCTCCAAGTGCAGCAAAGAAGGAAGGAAGTAAAGCGAGCTTTTGGGAACTGTTCTAGGGCTAATTGCAATCACACGTGCGAAGGCAAGAAGGCTATTCTACTGTCATATCAAGCTCTCCTATTGCAGTCATAAAGGAGAAGTGTTTGGGCTAGAAAAGAGTGCCTATAAGGCCTCTCATTCAAGCGAGAAAGAAGGCTACACAAACGAAGGAAGAAGAAGGAATCTAACATAGTTTTTGTGAAGGTATCCCCTCACACGTGCGAAGAATTAGGGCTATATTACTGTTGCTCTAAGTCTGGAATCTTCGTGAAGAAAAGAAGGCCCGATTGGGAGGTGACAAGTTCATCTTCTTAAGTTAGAAAGGCTCCATCTCAAGTGAAGGAAGAAAACGGACAAGGATCACTCTAGGGCATACCATCCAGGGTTTCTACAGTTGCCAGAAGAAGAAGAACAAAGTACCAGAAGGAGGAAGACGAAGTGCCAAAAGAGGGAGGACGAAGTGTTGCAAGAGGAAGTGATCTTGAAAGGGCTTGACTTGTGTTTGGAGGATCTTCTTGTCAAGGGTCTAGGTTGTTGATTTGTGGTAGCATCAAATGTGCTCTAGCCATGAAAATTGGTGGAGAGGCTAAAGCACACGAGATCTCCAAGACCCAGAAATGGTTTGGGGAAATTCCACCAGGTTGGAGAGATATTAAAATAATTAATATTTTTAATGGAGTTTCTAAGTCTAAATGTAGGAAAATTAAAATGTTAATGGGTATTAATATAAAATTGGGTGAGAATGTTCTAAATGACATGGATCAAGCCAAATCTAATTTTAGCCGTTGATTAGGGACTTAATCTCGGCTGTTGAAGACTCAACAGGAGAAGTAAGAGGAGGCTTGAGGGTCAGTTGGAGATACACCAAGATTGATCAGTCAGTTTGATTTTTTGGAGTGGGGTTTGCTGAGAAATTTCGAACAAGTGATCTGAGTTGCAGCGAGGGGCAGTGAGTACATAACGGAGAGGCAAAGATAGTGCCAGAGGGTCAGTGCAGAGGCAGCAGGAGCCATGCAGAGGCAGCTAGAGACAGCGTAGAGGCTAAGGGGCTTGTGTGGGTGACACAGAGGACTAGAGAACTGACACAGAGAGGCAAAAGGCTAACATAGAGAGTTCTAGAGCTACGCAAATGCTAGCAGGGCTACGTAGAGCCTTGGAGAAGCGCCAAAAGGATTTTCATGGGGCAGACTAGTGTGTTGGAAATACTGAGGGGGGGGGTGAATCAGTGTTTCTTTTCAATTGTTATTTTGATCAATTAAATCATTTATATTTAGAACACACAATAAATAACAAGAATAAATGCTTTTATTAATATAATCTTTGCAAGAAATCAAGTACAATGTATATAGGGCTTCAACCAGTTGACAAGCACCAACTCGGACTTTTTGTGAGGCTTCAACTTCCACATCACCAGCCTTGTCTTGTCAAGGCACCAACCTTGGATTTAGGAGCACCAACTCCCAGGACACCAATCCTTCTAGTTCTGAGGCACTAACCTCAAGGGCTCCAACCCTATGCTGTAAATTGTCTGTATATATTTGGTAGTAATTCTTTGCTCCCAACCCTGTTGGACCTATGACTTACTTCTGTCCTCCTGCTTCTTCCACGTCTGCCAGACCTTCGGCTTCCTCTGTTTCCTACAGTACCCTTATGTAAACTTTCCTTGTTCTCTGTTATAATTCCCTGATATGACCTAACCTTTGGCTTCCTTTTCACTCGCTTGATCTTCAGCTTCCTCTGTCTCTTCGAGTTTACCAATACTCAAAAGACACGTTCATTCGGAAGAGAGGTCGAATTACAAAAATGTTGCATATATCAGATAGGCCCTTTTAAATCTTTATACAATAGATTCAATATTTACGAAGGATTTCATAAGAGAGGCTATACCAATAGGGAGGTCCCACATGCCATGTCACTACCTCAATTCACTATCGCAGTGTTCGGAAACTCCGGCAATCACAATCCTTTGGCTTCACGATATAACATTGTTGATGTCCCTATTTCCAACGGATGCGATTTTCCAATAAGCTTCTTTTGATAACTCAATCGGGTCCACAACTTATATCGCAATTGGCGGTTGGGTTCACAAGACTTATCGCAATCGACAGTCTAGCGGAGTCAACCCTTTTGAACTTTGCGATTCTATGGATGCAATATACTATTAAATCATATTATAATGGTGTAGCGAGTCCATAATAATATCACAATCGTAGTTATTAATGTGACATCCATTTATGAATTGCGATATGAAAGTTCCAATGGGCGGGTGCGATATTGTATTAGGGTTGTTACCATAAACTGTTCAGGTCCGTGTATTATATCGCAATTGGGGATTTCAATGTAACAACTTTAATACTTGCGATGCGATATTAATTTAAGATGTATTATAATGGCGCAGTGGGCTCACAGTATTATCTCAATCAACGGTTTGCGGGACTACGACTGGCACAAGGATTTAAAACCGGCCTTAACCCCCGCAGTTGACCGTGATCTAAGGGTTGACTTATGAGATCGATGGCTAGGATTGAGTGCGGGATTTCAGCTGTACTTTCCTACCCCTCTCTTCCGATGGCTGTTGCTCCTGTTGGCTCTTTATTCCTATGACTTCCGAGATTGCTCTGATAGCTCTTCTCTGCTCTGATAGCTCTGCTCTGCTCTGATATTCTCTGATATTTCATGTTAACCCCTTCGTTAACACTGTGTATGCACCTCCGCCGATGTGTTCCTCTTTGCTTCTCGTGGCTTCCAATGGCTTCCCTGATGGCTTTGCTCCTTGGCTTCTTGCTCCTGTTTCTTCACGGATCTACTCTGCTTCTCCTTGGCTTCTTGCTCCTATTTCTTCACGGATCTACTCTGCTTCTCCTTGGCTTCATATCATCATTTAGTATCCTAGAATATTGCCATATTGACATTAATGACAATCTAGATCAACGATCTACCCCTTTGTCATTGATGGCAATATTCTTCTTCTGTCCCCCTTTGACATTAGTGGCAAAGGAGTGCACAAGAACTCCCCCTGTTGAATTGCTCCCCTTGTGATGCAACATCTTTATGAATCAACTTAAAGTGATGCTAATGAAATAACCCCGATCTTTTGATGAAGATGTTCAAATGCTTCTCGCGGAAGAGGTTTTGTGAAAATGCCAGCTATCTGCAGCTTAGTATTTATATATTCCAAGATGATGTTTTGTTCAGCTACTTGTTCACGAAGGAAATGATTCTTGATTGGTATATGTTTGGTCTTTGAGTGCATCACTGGATTTTCGCTGATGCTGATAGCACTTGTGTTATCACAATAGATGGTGATTGGTTGATTTGTACCTATGTTGACATCTTTCGGAGCTTCCTTCATCCATAATATTTGAGTACAACAATTTGCGGTAGCTATATATTCGGCTTCAGCGATAGATAGTGATATGGATGTCTGTTTTTTGCTAAGCCAAGATACTTGACAGTCTCCTAGGAAGAATGCATTTCCACTAGTACTTTTTGATCATCGACACTTTCGACCTAATCAACATCGGTGTATGCAGTCACAGTAAGAGTTGAGCTCTTAGGGTACCAAAGACCGAAATCAGGAGTTCCTTTCAAGTATCTGAGAATTCTTTTTACAACCAACAAATGGGATTGTTTAGGGGCTGATTGAAATCTTCCCACCATTCCTACTGCTTGCATAATGTTGAGTCTCGTAACAGTTAAGTATAGAAGGGCTCCAATTTTTGACTTGTAATGAGCTGCATCTACAGGAGGAGAGTCATCATCTTTGCTTAGTTTGCAATCTGTGGTCATAGGTGTGCGCATGGGTGTACAGTCTTCCATTCAATATCTTTTAAGCATGTCTTTAAGATATTTGGCTTGAGATATGAACATGACTGTGGTGGTTTGAGATACTTGTTGTCCAAGGAAGTAAGATAACTCTCCTACCATTGACATCTCGAACTCTTTTGACATATTTTGAGCAAACTCATGGCTCATCTCATCATTATTACTAGCAAGAATCAAATCATCAACATAGACTAGTGTGACTAGTAACTTATCCTCAACCATCTTTATGTAGAGATTACTTCCTGCTACCCCCTTCTTGAAGTCTTCTTGTTGTATATAGTGATCCAATCTTGTGTACCAAGCTCTAGGTGCTTGTTTCAACCCATATAATGCCTTTTTCAACTTACAAACAAAGTCTTTTCCTTCTGCTAGATTAAACCCTTCTGGTTACTCCATGTAGACTTCTTCCTTGAGTTCCCCATTCAGAAACCCTGATTTTACGCCCATTTGATAGATTTTAAATCCTTTTGACCAAGAAAATGCCAAGAACATCCTGATAGCTTCCACACGAGTTACTGGTGCAAAGGTTTCTTCAAAGTCAATTCCTTCAATTTGTGAATAGCCTTTACAAACAAGCCTTGCCTTATTTATGATGATTTGTCCATCTTCATTCATTTTGTTTTTGAACACCCACTTGGTTCCAATTATAATTTTATCCTTTGGACGAGGTACCAGCTCTCATGTCTCATTCTTCTCGATTTGAGACATTTCTTCTTCCATGGCCTTTACCCAATGAGGATCCTTGCTTGAGTAAATGTTTTTGGTTCTATCATGGATAGAAGAGCAACATCATTTTTCTTTAGTGTACTTGTCATCCTTCTTCGGGTTTGCATCCCTTCATCTATATTGCCAATAATCTGCTCTTCTGGGTGATGTTTTTGGAGAAACTTCATCTTTGAAGGGGTTTGAGATGGTTCTTTTTCCTTGTGTTTTTCTTGATCTTTTTCTTCTTTTTCAATGAACGGGTCAACTTCTTGTTCTTCAAAAAAAAAAAATTATTTATTTTATTTATTTTTTTGGAAGGTTTTCATCAATCTTCACATCAATGCTTTCCACTATTTTCCATAGTCGATTATTGTAGCACTTGTAGGCTTTGCTCCTTGTAGAATATCCAAGGAATATCCCTTCGTCAACTCGAGAATCAAATTTTCCTGGTGAGCCATCATTGATTTTTATGAAGCACTTGCTTCCAAAAATCTTGAATTATTTTACTGAAGTAGGTCTTCCTTTCCATAATTCACAAGCAGTCTTCTCATTATTTGGTCTTAGTTGAGTTCGATTCAAGGTATAAACAGCTGTCCCAACTGCTTCTCTCTAGAATTTTGGCTGCAAGTTAGCTGCTATTAACATTGTTCTTGCCATTTCTTGAACTGTTCATTTTCTTCTTTCAAGTACCCCATTTTGCTTGGGTGTTCTGGTAGCAAAGAGTTCTATTTCGATTCCATGTACTTTACAGAATTCATCAAATTTTTTTGATGTGAATTCTACAAGAGCTTTAAGATTCTTAAAACACTCAAATGCTTCGGATTTATGTTTTATGAAATATACCCACATCATTCTAGTATAGTCATCAACAAATAAAGCAAAATACCTTTTTCCTTGGAGTGCCGGAGTTCTAGTTGGTCCACATAAATCAGCATGGATGATCTCCAAAGGCTTTGATGTAGAAAACTCCTTTGTCTTGTGGCTAGTTCTAGTTTGCTTTCCATGTTGACATGGACCACATACTCCTTGATTTGGCTTGAATAACTTTGGGATGTCTCATATTGCATTAATCTTGTTGATATTGATCAAGTTATCAAAGCTTGTATGTCCAAATCGCTTGTGCCACAACCAAATTTCATCTGTTTGACTTAAGTAACATTTTTCTTCTTGAATTTTGTTCAGAATGTAGATGTTGTCTAGTGTTCTAACCCCTTTTGCCACCAGTTCCCTTGAGGAAGAGTTCCTTATTTCACAATCTTTAGTGTTAAAGACAACATTATGTCCTTGATCACAGATTTGGCTAATACTCAGGAGATTGTGTTTGAGCCCATTTACTAGCAAAGCATTTTGAGCCTTTCCTCTTCCATTAATAGGGGTAACAGTTCCTTTTCCAGCAATTTTGGCAAATCCACTTCCAAAGGATACATTTCCTTCCTTTTTGTTCAATGAGACAAACTTCCTTTTGTACCCTATCATTTGTTTGGAGCACCCACTATCCACAAACCAATGATTTTCATCACTGTGAGCACATAGAGCTAGGCCACATTTATCCGTGTTGGGATTCTCATTTTTTGCTTTTCTTCTTTTGAGGGGGCAATTTTGTTCATTGTGTCCATTATCATTACATAATGAGCAAATCGGATCAAATTTGGCCAAGGGGTCAAAAGAGTTGTAGGTCTTGATTTGTCCTTGCCCTTTGGGACCATATGGTTTATTTGTTTCCCCCACCTATGGCTTGATTAAATAGGCCAAAAGGAAGTAGTTTGAGATCCTTAGTCCAAGGATGAGACCCACTAAAAGAGGGATGGGGGCTCCTTGAAGAATGGGAATTAGTTCCATAAAAAATGAGGTTAGGCTCATATAAACATGAGTTCGAGGCTTTATGTTGGGAATGATTCACCCAACAATGCTTCTAGATCTCACTTTTTATTTATTGACCTGCGCAGTTTTTGTTTAGAAACAAAGTGCAGATCTACGTAGTTTTATAGTGGAAGAAACTGCACGTGTGGTTTTTCTTCCGAAAAACTACGCAAATGCTCAAAAGCAGTGTTTTGTACCAAGAGATCTAGGAATTTTACTTTATTCAAGGTAGATAAGTTATTGAATTGCAAGGGAGTGCTTCATGACACTTGGATGGATGGTGAGAGATCTAATTTTGATGATCATTTGTCATGGTGACAACATGAAGTGTAACAAGGAGTCTTCCTAATATCATAGACCTAAAATCAAAATGGGAAGAAAATTCTACAACAAAAAAAGAAGTGATTAAACAACTTACAAAACTAGATTGGGAAGTGTATTGGAGGTATCTAGGAAAGCCACAAGTGGCTAGTACTACACTGTCTTGGTGACTCAACCATGCACATGTTGCCTTCCCTTTCAAATGTAGTGTACACCATCTAGATGCATACAAAGATGAAACAACCTCCTAAACTCAAGCCAATGATGGATATATATCAGCTTAGACAACAAATGAAAGAGTGGATACCGTTGCATGCTAGAACTAGTCATTTCAATAACTTGTCTTTTATGGAATGTTGTCACTTATTTTAAGGAGATTTGTTTAGACTTCCTCAGAAATTCATGCAATGTCTATTTTGTACTTATATTTTATTATATAAACCCTTTCATGTCTTTTAAGAAAGGGTCCCGAATTTTATAAAGGAACTCTTTATTAGCTTGCACTTTTGTACTTTAAAGTTTCTCTTGGTAGAATCCTTGTATTGGAGTGTCGAAATTTTGTTGGAGAAGGCTTACAGAAGCTTGCACTTTTGTACTTTCACAAACCATCTTAATAAGATAGACTGGACTGGAGCTACTTACTTTATGAGCAGACTGATATGCATCGGGTACTTTTAACTTTGTGTATTTATTTGTTCATGAATTAACATCCATTTTTATTATATTGTTTATCAATGTGTCCTTTTCCATACAATGTTGTATCCATTTACTTTTGAACATACTAGGACTATCATTTTAAATACATTGATGAGAAATTGGTCAAATGATATTTGATGCAATATATGTTTTATAGATTATTTTGATTAAATATTTAATCAAAATAATTATTTCAAAGGTTTTTCATTTCTATTAGTATTTGGTTGATCTTCATTATCAAGTACTAAAGATCATCATTGTAGATTGCACAAATATAAGTAAAAATTCTTGGGTAATATATAGATAGGTTATATATATACATGTTTCAATTGAAAACCACCCCATATATCACTTAGTTTTATCAATCAAACACCCTATCTATCCTATCACATTTTGATTGGGAAATTAGTCCCATTATATCCAGTTGGAGCCACTAACCCAAACAGAAAAGGGACAATATTGAAGTCCTTGACCGGGTGTTTTTCCGCCATGTTGTTGCAACGATTTTTGAGGCTTCAACAATTCCCTGTAAATAGTATCCTACATTACTTGACTTGAAGTAGCATATTCTTTCCTCCAATTCCCTATTAGAGGTGTCTCCATGGGTTTGTTGCTCTCCATGTGGAACTTCTTCAGTATCTCGTTGGTATACTTGCTCTGAGAGACAAACAATTCCTCTTCTCCTTGATATACTTCCATACCAAGGAAATAATGCATGAGCTCCAAGTCGTTCATCTTGAATTCTCTTGCAATATCCTCTTTACAAGGTTTAACCAACTTCTCATCACCTGTTAGAATTAATCATCAACATATTATACTATAATAAAAAATTTACCTTGTTTGCATTTGCTTCACTTTTTGGTGAAACCCAAGTTGGTGAAATAACTGTCAATCTTGGTGTACCAGGCACAGGGTGATTTTTTCAATCCATACAATGCTCAGTTGAGTCTGCACACATGCAACTCTCTGTTGAAGGTGTTGTAACTTATTTTGACACCCTTGAAAGTTACAAAAAAATGAATTTTAGCTAGTCTACCTCCTGGCTAAATCCTTGGGCTTATATAATTTTTCTTTGGAAATATAAATAAATAGAGAATTTTTAGGTCATTTTTCAAGCAACAAAAGGACTCATATCTTCATTCGAACTTCTCCAATGGAAAGTACTCTGAATTAGATTTCCAACGGTATATAGAACTCCCCAAATGGACTTCTGGATCAAAAGATAGAACAAGTTGAAGTTCACTTTTCAAAATGTAGAAAACAAAGAAAAAAGGCTAAGCGTTGAGTCCCAGATCTTAGTGATCAAAGGTCTCGCATTATCGACAATCAGTGATCGGAGGTCCAAAGGGGCATTGCAAATCGCATTATTAGAGAAATGTTGCATTGACGTGTTAAATCACTGGGAAATAGGCCTCCAGTGTTAAAGTCTCAGGAAACGCCGAAAGCAAATTATAAAGGAAATTCATTGCAAAATAGAGCAAGGATGGCCATTTTCTCTCTCCTCCCAAAGATATGCGTGGCAGTTAGCGATTGGATCCAATAAGGGCCTCGTGGAGGATGACGTCAACGATGACGTGGTCGTACGGTGGACATGTGGCAGGTGGATTCGACATTTTCAAGGGTCATAAGGGGCCAAAAATGGGTGACATGTGTCACCACTCACAGGCTGACACGTGGCAGTGATGACATCAACAATCATATATCAACGATCGAAGGTTGAGGCTTGTTGTGCGTCAGAGTGAAACCTCCGATTGAAAACCTCTGGGAGAGGGGTTCTAATAAGAGGGCTAGACGTGGGCACATCAAGAGTTAAAGGACCAGGGCTAAACACGGAAGGTGATCGACGATCACAAGTCCTAGACGGTGAAACCAAGTGCTACGTTATAAAATCACTGATTGCAAAGTCCCACTATTATAAAGGCCCAAGCACATATTATGTGGTCCCATGTAGCATAATATTTTTAAAGAATTGGCCCCCTTTTCCACTAAGTCACGAATTATTATTTCAAAGGACTATCATAATGTTATACTTCGAAGAATCAACCCCCTTTTCTAGCCTAGGGGCTTAAGCCCCAAAAAGGTTTTGGCCCTGGGTCCATGGAAAATTTTAGGGGCTAATATTCGTAGATGGGCTAATTTTCCATGATTTTCCCAAAAAAAGGATTCGCCAATTCCCATTTTTTATAAAACTGATTTGCCCAAATTTTAAAATATAAAATTATTTTACCTTAAAAATCACCGACATTATATAGGGAGTATACATAAAATCATTATAAATTTGAATAATTTTAAAAGACATTAATAAACATTTTATAGTTTTCATATTGTGGACTAGTGAGATTCGTCAATGGTTTTAAACTTCAAGATAATTTTCCATCCTTAAAATTTTGCCTGCCTGGGTCCCTTGGCCATGATTTCATATTTTCTACCCAAGCCTCGTGGGCTAAGGCTCATAGATCAACGATCATCATTCATTTAGGACCGATCATCATTCATTTAGGACCCCCCATGTTTTCCAAAGTTTAACAAAGAGGGGGGATCTGAAAAGTGGTTTTGATAAAGCCATCTTTGTATATGTGGAAATCTATGGTGAATTTCACACCCCCTGACTTGAAACCACATGCTTGGTCCTCCCCCCCCCCCCCCCCCCAAAAAAAAAATTCATTAGTGGTTTTAGGGGTAAATTTTCAAGCTGATGCAGTAAATGGAAAACACTACACCTCATTTCATTTGGTGTATCAAACCGAATCGATTAAAACCTCCAGTTGTCTTTGAGAAAGGACTTATATTGCAACAATTGTGTTGTTGTGGAGTGCTAAAAGTAGTTCGGATATCTCGATCGAGCTATCCCACTCAGATTTCTCGTCAACAATTTGCAAAACACCAAGGGAGAAAGAACAGGGGAGTATTCAACAACTTCAGAGTACCAAGGCAGAAAATCAGCAGGCATAGGATTACATTCTCTATTCTTAAGACCTAAGACAAGTGGCAGAGCATTCCAAACTCAATTCCAAGGAATTTGACTCAAGAAGCAAAATAATTCGAGGCAACACACAATATATTTCAAGTAATCAAAGACATGCTACAACTAAAATTCAGCACATGCAATAAGATGACTGTATTTTGGGTATCAACAAACAAAGGCAGAACATGAGCACTAGTGAACCAATTCCAGATTTCAAGGCAAGATACTTGCAAGCAGTTCAAAGTTTCCAGTAGATAAATTAGAGAGATTGTTTTATTTTTAGATTATTGTTATTATTTGATACCTAAAATCTTGTTACAACAGATGAAGGTTCAGCTTAAGTTTTCCCTATATATTCTTTTATTTGTAATAAAGGGTTGGATTTTGATGCCAAGGCTCTTGACTCTATAATAGCTTCTATTATAGGATTTCTAATGAAAGCCTTTCGGCTCCAGTTTATGACAGAATTTGTGTTTCTAGTATGCCTTTCTAGTGTTTCCATAACCTGTTTTCTGCACATGTTCAAAGTATTATAGAAGATCCGGGTAAGAATAGATTGAGTTTCAATCTCTTTGAAATCTCCTGCAAGTTAATAATCGTTTAAAGAGATTAGTATATTGGACCGTCTGTCTAAGTTAGCTCTTATTTGAACTGATTATTGTTTTTCCTTCTATCTTCTCTTGAATATGTTTTGTTGGGCTGTAGAAATCTTCTACACACATCCAAATTTCCCTAGTTGTTAAGTAATCAGGTTGACTTCTCAATTATTAGGAATCTTCTTACATTCTTCTATCATAATCCTTGAAAAGCTAAGTCATTCTTTCAGGCTGGAAGCTGACACTTTCAGAAGGGACCCTATGAGAGAGGCCTTTAATCATGAATAAGGATTGTCATTGATTGCCAACCACCTCCAGTTAAAACCATAAATATGGTCATTGTGCTTCAAAGGCTATTGTTCAGTGACATTTAAACAATGTTAAACAAAGCCTCGTAACGACTGAGGGAGCCCCCTCTGGTTCAAGGGCCAGCTTGAACCTAAAGGATGGTTGAGTTGGTGTCCTGGCGTAGATTTTGCAGCCAAGGACTACCTACGAGAAACACGTACAACATTTGGTGCCATTGCCGGGGAGCGAAGTAATGAAGAGATAATTTTATAACGATAAAGATTAGATCTATTCCTTGCTGGTGAACAAGGAGTAGGCATTTATTATTGGTTGCATTGTTTTCACTTGGAGACTCCACTTTGTCATATGGTGATTCCACTGGATTACCAATCCCACTATTTCAAGATTTCAGTTGCCTTTACTACTATGCAAGGTTCATTGATACTTGAAATCAATAGTATATGTCTTTTCCTCTCAGCCATGATCAGAAATCTAATATTTCCATAGAGGATGCAGCTCCCAAAGTTCACTTGTGAGTATAAGTTTCCTATGGAATTTGAATTTTATATTGTATATATTTTTCAGATTTTCAGCTGCTGGCAACGTGGTTTGTCAATAAACCCACTCCTCACTTGGTTACATTGGAAAGAAGATTACACCTAATAGTGTAAAGTTTTTCAGTTCAGTTAGATAGAGTTATGTGGGATTGAATTGGTTTGCGTCATAAAGATTATTTCATTTTAAGCATCTGGTAACCATCATATGTTTGATGTCATACTTACATCAATTGTCTTGGAAGAAAGCCTATCCAGGCTGGACATCATCATTCAATTTTATTCTGCATCACTGTTTGACAGTAAGAGAGATGTTGTTGAGAGTATTATAAATGAAAAAAAATGGAAACAAAAAGTATTACTCAAATTAATTTGGAGGCCTAGACATTGACAGATTCTCAACTATGAACTCTTTCATGTTTTCACAACATATAGATGGGAAAGTTGATGTTTTCAAGGATATAATGTGTAGTTGCAACAACCTTGAAAATTTGATGTATCACAAACACTTAAAGGTATGGGTTGCAGGTCAGAAATCAAGTTATTTTTAATGAAGCTTTGAATATCACTTATCAAACATCACATAGCTAATCCAAAGTTGAAACAATTGCTGGTGAATCAAAGGGTTGTGATGAGCATTGGATGGGAACAACGAGCTATGTTGACAACTGATATAAAAAGCAAGATATATTATGAGATCTGAGGTTGTTTATCATCATTCACTTGGCATGAACATTATTCTATTGGAAACTCTATTTGCAGTAAAAATAAGAACTTGTGTCAAGACCTATATTTCATCTTATTGGGAATGGAGAAATATGTAAATAAATTTGATTTTCCAAAATTTACTTCATTTCAACTCTAAGTTTGCAATAATGCTTTCAGAAAAGGATTTGGAATAGGTCACAAGTTGCAGTGGTTAGATTATAAGTTGAGGTTACAGTTAAAGATTGTAGTGTTCAGGGAGTATCAGTTTGATTATAGTAGGATGCAGCTTTAGGTCACAGGTTGATGGCATGATTCCATTGCCCAACAATAAGGTAGCTGGTCTACTAGTTCTCTAAATCCCATAGGGGGAAACGGTCCCCAGTTGGAGCCGATATTGTAACTTATTTTGACACCCTTTAAAGTTACAAAAAAATGAATTTTAGCTAGTCTACCTCTTAGCTAAATCCTCAGGCTTATATAAGTTTTCGTTGGAAATCTAAATAAATAAGACAGGTCATTTTGAGGTCATTTTTCAAGCATTGGAAGGACTCAGATCTTCATCGGACCTTCTCCATTAGAAATTAATCTGAATTATCTTTCCGACGGTATATAGAACTCCCCAAATGAAATTTTCGATCAAAAGATAGAACAAGTTGAACTTCACTCTTCAAAAACTAGAAAACAAAGGAAAAAGGCTAAGTGTTGAGTCTTGGATCCCAATGATCGGAGGTCCGGCAGTATTGGCGATCGGAGGGCCAAAGGGGAATCACATATCACATTATCAAAGAAGTGTCGCATTGAAGTGTTAAATAGTCGGGAAATAGGCCTCTAGTGTTAAAGTCCCGAGAAACACCGAAAGCAAATTATAAAGGAAATTCATCGCAAAATAGAGCAAGGTTGGGCCTTTTCTCTCTCCTCCCAAAGGGACGCGTGGCAGTCAGCGATTAGATCTGATAAGGGCCACATGGAGGATGACATCAGTAATGACGTGGTTGTACAGTGGACACATGGCAGGTGGATTCAACATTTTCAAGGTCATAAGGGGCCAAAATGGGTGACATGTGTCACCACTCATAGGCTAACACACGGTCGTGATGACATTAGCAATCACATATTAACGATCGAAGGTTGAGGCTTATTGTCCATCAAAGTGAAACCTCCGATTGAAAACCTCTGAGAGAGGGGCTTCGATAAGAGGGCTGGATGTGGGCACATGAAGAGTCACAAGAACAAGGGCCACATGCAAAAGGTGATTAGTGATCGCAATCGGTGTTTTGCAACTTGTGACACTTTAAAAGTTTCGATTGTGAATTGCTGGAAAAAGGAGCTCCGATAGGAGGGCTTAATTGCGGTCAAGTGAAGAGCCAAAGGAACAGGGCTAAACACGGAACGCGATCAGTGATCACAAGTCCTGGAGGGTGAAACCAAGTGTTATGTTATAAAATCGCTAATTGCGAAGTCTCGATATTATAAAGGCCCAAGCACATATTATGTGGTCCCATGTAGCATAATATTTCTAAAGAATTGGCCCCCTTTTCCACTAAGTCCCGAAGTATTATTTCAAAGGACTATCATAATGCTATACTTCAAAGAATCGACCCCCTTTTCTAGCCTAAGGGCTTAAGCCCCAAAAAGGTTTTGGTCTTGGGTCCCCTGGCCCTGATTATATAGTTTCTACCTAAGCCCCGGGGGCTAAGGCTCATAGATCAACGACCATCATTCATTTCAGACCCCCCATGTTTTCCAAAGTTTAACAAAGAGGGGGGATCCGAAAAGTGGTTTTGATAAAACCATATTTGTATATGTGGCAATCTATGGTGAATTTCGCACCCCCCTGACTTGAAACCACATACCACCAAGCCCCCCCCCCCCGAAATCCATTAGTGGTTTTAGGGGTAAATTTTCAAGTTGATGTAGCAATTGGAAAATACTACACCTCATTTCATTCGGTGTATCAAACCAAATCGATTAAAACCTCCAGGTGTCTTTGAGCAAGGACTTGTATTGCAGCAATTGCATTGTTGTGGAGTGCTGAAAGTAGTTCGGATATCTCGATCGAGCTATCCCACTCGGATTTCTCATCAGCAGTTTGCAAAACATCGAGGGAGAAAGAACAGGGGAGTATTCAACAACTTCAGAGTACCAAGGCAGAAAATCAGCAGGCATAGGATTACATTCTCTATTCTTAAGACCTAAGACAAGTGGTAGAGCATTCCAAATTCAATTCCAAGGAATTTGACTCAAGCAGCTCAACAATTCGAGGCAGCACACAACATATTTCAAGTAATCAAAGACATGCTACAACTAAAATTCAACACATGGCATAAGATGAGTGTATTTTGGGTATCAACAAACAAAGGAAGAACATGAGCACTAGTGAACCAATTCCAGATTTCAAGGCAAGATACTTTCAAGCAGTTCAAAGTTTCCAGCAGATAAATTAGAGAGATTGTTTTATTTTTAGATTATTGTTAGGATTTGATCCCTAAAAGCTTGTAACAACATATGAAGGTTCAACTTAAGGTTTTCCTATATATTCTTTTATTTGTAATAAACAAGGGTTGGCTTTTGATGCCAAGGCTCTTGACTCTGTAATAGATTCTATTATAGGATTTCTAATGAAAGCTTTCCAGCTCCAGTTTATGACAGAATTTGTGTTTCTAGTATGTCTTTCTAGTGTTTCCATAACCTATTTTGTGCACATGTTCAAAGCATTATAGAAGATCTATGTAAGAATAGATTGAGTTTCAATCTCTCTGAAATCCCCTGCAAGCTAATAATCGTTTAAAGAGATTAATATATTGGATTGTTTGTCTGAGTTAGCTTTTCTTTGAATTGATTATTGTTTGTCCTTCTATCTTCTCCTAAATATGTTTTGTTGGGATGTAGAAATCTTCTACATGCAACCAAATTTCCATAGTTGTTAAGTAATCAGGTTGATTGCTCAATTATTAGGAATGTCCTTACATTCTTTTATCATAATCCTTCAAAAGCTAAGTCATTTTGTCACGCTGGAAGCTGACACTTTCAGAAAGGACCCTGTGAGAGAGGCCTTAATCATAAATAGGGATTGTCATTGATCGCCAACCACCCCAATTAAAACATAAATATGGCCATTGTGCTTCAAAGGCTATTGTTCACTGATACTAAACAATGCCTCGTAACAACTGAGGGAGCCTCCTTTGGTTCAAGGGCCAACTTGAACCTAAAGGCTAGTTGAGTTGGTTTCTTGGCGTAGTTTTTGTAGCCAAGGACTGCCTACGGGAAACACTTACAACAAAAGGTCTCAAATCATTCCGTTTGCTCAATGTACACCTCTTCCTCAACCAATTTGTTAAGGAATTCTCTCTTCACATCCATCTAATGTATCTTCCATCCCATCTGCGCTGAAAGTGCTAGAATATATCTGATTGAAGAGTACCTTGCTATTGGGGAAAAGGTATCCTCGTAACCAATTCCCTCCACTTGAGAGAACCCTCTGGCCACAAATCCAGCCTTGTGTTTCTCGACACTTGCATATGTTGCTTGCTTTAACTTGTAAAGCCATTTGGAACTCACCACTGACTTGTGTGCTGGTCTTGGGACCACTTCCCAAACACTTTTTCTGATAATGGAATCATACTCCTCTACCATGGCATCAACCCATACCGGTCACTGCACTGCTTCCCCAAATGAAGATGGCTCAATCTCTACACTCTCGCTCATTAGATCCATGTAGCCAGTGTATCGATCTGGTGACCTCCTCTACCCACGTTGTGATGTGGGTGCTCCCACATTCTCTCTAGCATCATGCATCAATTTGTCAGCTTCTCTGGTGTGCTTCCTTCCATGTTTGGAAGTCTCTGCATGAGTGGGTGCTTTCACTCTCTTCTCCTCTAAATGTCGTTGTTCCACATCATCCTGAGGTTCTTCCTTTGGAGCTAAATGCTTCTCATCTGCATGCAACTGAAGCTCCCTCTCAAGGGAACATCTAATAGGCTTCTCTTCATCGAAATTCACACCCCTACGAACCACTTTCATCTTGTGAGATGATAGGTACACCAAACAGTTGTGAGGTGTATTAGTGTACCTCACAAATATGCCCAACTTAGCTGTTGGCTCTAGGTTTTTCTTGGCATCTTTGGTAACATGAAAATAAATTGATGACCAAAGATCTTGAAGTGTGCCACATATGGTTTCTTACTTGAAAAAGATTCGTTTGGTGTACCAATCCTGAGAATCCAATGAGGACTCTTGTTCTGCACATATACAAGTGTATTGCATGCTTCAACCCACAAGTGCAACTATAGGCCTTGATCATGTAACATCGTCAATGCATCTCTCCCACAATTCTTATGTTCTTCCTTTCAGCCACCCCATTTCTCTGTGGGTTATGGGGTGCTATTAACTCTTGTCAAATGCCTTCTGATGCATACAAGTTCTTGAATTCATTCAACACACATTCTCCACTATTATCACTCCTGAGAGCCTTCACTTTCTTACCAGTGTCTTTCTCAACAAGTGCTTAAATTCACAAAATTTAGAGAACGTATGATCTTTCTTTTGCATGAATAAAATCCAACACTTACATGAGAAGTCATCTACAAATATTACATAATACCTTTGCTTGGTCGTGGAGGCTGTCGAGAATGGTCCACACACATCTGAGTGAACTCTTTCAAGGATCACTTGTACTCTACTGTCCTTATCATGGAAAGTGGCTTTGGTGTACTTCCCCAATGTACACCCTTTGCATGTATCTCTCTACTCTAGTGCACCTTTGGGAAGTCCTTTAAAAATATGTTGCATGATCTTCAAAGCTCGGTAATGCAAGTGACCCAATATTTTATGACACAATTCACCGATGTCTCGGCTCTGCACCTTCTCTGCTTTTGTGATTAATGTTGCACAATCTTCTACATCCAATTTGTAGAGGTTCTTCACTCGAACCCCGATCTACGTCACTTGTATCAAGGCTATGTGATGAAGGAAATCATTTCCTTTTCTAAATATCACATTGTAGCCAGGATCTTCTAACATAGAAACTGAAACTAAATTCTTCTTCAGACCTAGAACATACATGACATCTTTTAATGTGATAGGAGAACTAGTCTCCCTCTGAAAAGTAACAATACCGATGTCAGTCGCACAATACCTTCCATCATCTCCCATTTCGATGTGCATATGGAGTTCCTTCTCCTCCAAGTCACTGAAAACTTATTTGTTGCTGGTCATATGGAATGAGTCTTCACTATATATATACCACACACTACCAATCATTGATGTCACCATGCAAACAATGAGGGTGAAATCCAACTCGAATTGTGAAGCAAGAGATTCACCTGTCGCTTCTCCTGAGGGATTCTTTTCGGCCTTCTTGTGCATACACTTCATGGCATAGTGTCCCAACTCATGACAGTGAAAACTTTTAATCTTTGAGAAGTCCTTCTTATTGCCACCTTGATTGAAATATCCTTTGGATTGGAATTTATTGTTAATATAGGTTGTCATTGATGTCAATATGGCACTAGCCGAGATGGAAAATATTGTTGAGATGCCTGGTTCCAAATGATGATGTCATAACTCTTGTTTCATAAGAATGTCATCAATTAATATGTGAAGTCACTAATGAAAAAGTCTGAAGAAGTGCCAAGTATTTAGAAGCCCTTGATGACATATGGAGGACTACATTTGATGATGTCATATTCTTGATGAATGACCACAATTGATGATGGCACTTGATGAGGTCTTGATAACATGGTTGGAGATCATTTGATGATTGGAAGATTATTTTGGAGTTATCCTAATGATGTTGCACTATGACTGCACTAGTATATGATGACATTGTTCATGCGTCATGCTACATGGATGTTGCACTCCTACATAATGACTCTATGATCCTATGATTACATTGATAACAATGAAGAAGCCACACTGTCCCAAACATTCCTCATGTTGTCCCAAACTTTTTATGCATAAAATTTAAGTACAGTCACAAAGAAAAAATATTTTGGACACCTTGGAGGCATCCTTTAAAAATGGATCCTAGATCATCTTAAAGAGGATATTTTCCTCTTTCTAACGAGCCTTTATTTGCCCCGAAACTCCCAATGGTTTTTGAGATATTGAATTTTTAAGTTAATGAAATTATTCCTATTAGTGAGACAACCTGCACTCAGTCATACAAGTCGGCCTCACTTCAAGTAGATGTGTCCCTTTAGTTATAAATGAAATCTCTATAAATAGACGTCTAAACACTTCATTTTTATCACCAATTTGGGCAAGAATTCATAGATCCGAAGTACAGAAGAAGATAGAAGGCCAAGGAGAACAAGGAGACTATTGTTTAGGACGAAAAAATGATAATTTTGTTTGGGCATAAAATGTTGTTTGAAGTTGGCCCTCGTGCTCGCTCCCTCCTGTTTTCTTCCCTTCCCCGTATCCCCTGCCCCTCTCCCGCTTCACTCTGCCTCTTCTGATCAAGCCCTTGTCCCGCTCCGTTTCTGCGCCTAGCAGCGCTGCTGCTAGGTCGCTCAGGCTCTCTCAGAACCCCGATCATGGCGGCCATGGGCCCTTCTGGACCGGATCAGGATGAACTCATGAAATCCTTTGCCTCCCTCACCCAGGAGAACTCTTCGGAAAGGATCAGGCCCGTTACTTCTCGCTTCGTTAAAAAAATGGATGAGGTCCCAGAAATCCCGCTCCCCCCTGCCCTTCCAAGGAGAGCGGCGGTGGCTCTTGCAGATAGAGGCCTAGTTGGTCAATTCACGGGCTTATGGCCCTCCCCTCGCACTGTCCAGCGATGGGTGGAAAGAAATTGGAATTCGATGGTTCAAGGCAAGATTGCGATTCGTTTTTGTGGAAGAGGGTTCTTCACCTTCCTTTTCGAATCAGTGGAAGACCGAAACTTAATTTTCAGGAATGGCCCATACTTTATGGACACAAGAGGCCTCTACCTGAACAAATGGACCCCTGACTTCGACCCGGAGATGGACGTCCCCAATGCTGTTCCTGTTTGGGTCCGGCTCCCGCACCTGCCCCTTCACTGTTGGGGAGATGAGTCAGTGAAAGCAATTGGAAACGGAATAGGGAAGTATATCGACAGATCGGAGCCTAAGGAGAACATGCATGCATGCGCAAGAATTTGTGTCGAAGTGGACCTGGGAAAGGGACTGCCAGAAGCCATCAAAATCAGAGTCGACCAATGGACGCACCTTCAGCAAGTTGACTACGAACAGCTTCCCTTCAAATGCAAGGTATGTCATGAGTATGGCCATTTCGCTAATAGATGCAGTAAAGCAAAGGCAAATCTTTCTGAATCTAACACTGAAACAGCAGAGGAAGTCTGGGAAACGGTTAAGAAAAAGAGGCCCAACCCCCTACACGGAAATAACAAGAACCCTCCAGCCGCCCCCCTCCCCCCTTCTCAGTCAGGCCCGACCATCCCTTCATCCTCCAACCTTTTCGAAACCCTATCTGAGGTTGATCCTCCTTCCCCGAGAGCCCCCCCTGTTACCCCCGCCTCCCCCCCGCCTTCCTCCCCTCCCCACACAGTAGAGAGAATTCTAACCAGGAACAAGTCCAAGGAAAGCAACACATCCGCAGATCCCCCAAGAAAAGTCGGAAGGAAATCAAACAAGGAGTTAAGGGACGAGACTGCAGCAAAAGAAATGACCACAGGGATTCAACAACCAATGGATACCTATCTGGACAAGACGAAAGGAAACGGAGAAAAAGGGAAAGAGAAAGGGGGTTCCCACGTCAAGATAATTAAATGATGAATCTGGTCTCTTGGAACTGTAGGGGGATGGGCTCCTCCCTCAAAGTTAATGCAGTCCGCGATCTCCTTAAATCAGAACACCCAGACATCCTCCTCATCCAGGAGACCAAAATAAGTGAGCAGGATTTCAAGAACTACTTAAAAAATAGCAGAACTTATGAAGGAATTGCAGTTAGCGCATCTGGCGCCTCAGGTGGCATAGGGTCCATCTGGGACAAACAAAAATAGAACCTTTTAAATCAAAGGCAAAGCAGCTGGTGGATCCGCTTAGACATCCAAAATACAGCAAAGACAGAAGACTACACAATCTACAATGTTTACGCACCTCCTCACTTCCGGGACAAGGATGCTTGTTGGAAGTCAATTGCGGTAGACCTCCTGGAGACACAAGGCAGAAGCATTATCCTAGGGGGGGACTTGAATCTTATAAGAAATGCCGAAGAAAAAATGGGGGGAAATTTCTTGGCAGATTCCTCAAGGGAAGCTCTTGAAGAAATCATTCTAAACCACAACCTGGTGGATTTCCCTCCTCAGAATGGGCGCTTTACCTGGTCCAATAAGAGAGCAGGTCGAAACAATATAAAGGAAAGATTGGATCGTATCTTGATCCAAGACAGAATAGTGGCCAATTTTGCATGCATTAAAAGCCTCATCATCCAAGGATGCTTTTCAGATCATAAGCCTGTAGCACTAAAATTGGACAAAGGAGCAAACTTGGGACCGCTTCCATTCAGATATAACAGAGCATGGGATAACCAGGAGGAATTCCGAGCTCTGATAAAAGAACAGTGGTCAACAGAGATTAAAGGATCCCCGCACTACGTTTGGGAATCCAAAATAAAAATTCTGCGTTCAGCCATAAAACAATGGGCCAAAATCAAATCAATAGAAGAGAATAGAGCTAAATCAGCTCTCCATGATAAGCTCACGCAGTGGGACCAAGAGAAAGACAGCAGACAAGATACGGAAGAGGAGCAAATCAAAGAGATGGAACTCCAAAAGGAACTGTATAAGCTGAACAGAAAAGAGGAAGAGGAACAAAGGCAAAAGTCAAGGTGTCTATGGCTAAAGTCGGGAGATAGGAATACCTCCTTTTTCCACAACAATCTGAAAATGAGGAGAGCTGGCAATAATATTGACAAAATAACAGTGGAGGGCGTTGAAATAAAGGAGCACAAGGAAATAATGGAGGTTGCGTCCGCTCATTTCCAAGATCTCCTTACCGCGGACCAGCAAGGCAGTGATGGTATGGAAATCCTGAACACAATGGAAAGCAAAATCTCTGAGGAACAAAATTCTGAGCTGGACAAAGAGATTACTGTCGAAGAGATAGAGCAAACAATCCGCAACATGGCCTCAGACAAGGCCCCGGGACCCGATGGCTTCACTGTGGACTTCTACAAGAATCATTGGGACATCATCAAAAAGGATTATATCAGAGCTGTTAGAAACTTCTTCCAAAAAGGCAAGATGGGAGGCGGAATGAAATCCTCCTACCTAGCCCTAATCCCCAAAGAGCCTAACCCTCTCTCCTTCAACCGCTTTCGCCCTATCTCCCTCTGTAATGTCTCCTACAAAATCATAACTAAGATCCTTGCCAACAGACTCAAATCTATTCTCCCCTCTCTCATCTCTGAGAACCAAGGTGGTTTTGTCCCAAGGAGGCAAATCGCCGACAATGTAATCCTCATCCAAGAGGCTATTCAAAGCAGTATCTCCAGGAAAGAGAAGGGCATGATAATGAAGTTGGACATGGCCAATGCTTTCGATCGAGTCAACCATTCCTTTCTTCAGGCCGTCCTCAAAAAGCTTGGCATATCTGAGCTCTTCATAAGCAGGGTGAGGGAGTGCATCTCAGGCAATTGGACTGCTCCCCTCATAAATGGAAGACCCAGCATTGCCTTCAAAAGCTCAAGGGGTCTGAGACAAGGGTGCCCGCTCTCTCCCTTCCTTTACATACTCATGGCGGAAGCTCTTAGCTCGAAGTTGGAAAACTTGAGAAGGAAAAAAGAAATAACAGGGATTGAAATTGTCAGAGGGTCGAAAGGAATAAACCACTCTCTGTTCGCGGATGATACCCTCCTCATAGGAGGTGCCTCTTGCATAATGGCGAGGAGATTCAAAAAAGTCTTGGATCTTTTCCTTCTTGCCTCTGGTGGCAAGCTTAACAATAATAAATGCATGTTATACGCTTGGAACGTCCCCAACCACATCATTCAGCGTATATCTCTCATCATGGAAATTCCAGCTCAGTCAAATTGGTCCCACTTCATGTATCTGGGGCTTCCTTTGGCTAAAGAGACAATCAAATCAGGGATTTGGGTCAAGATCATTGAAAAACTCAGAGGCAAATTGCAAAGGTGGGGAGTGCACTGGTTAAACTTGGCAGGTAGATCGATTCTAATCAAGTCCATCCTCACCTCTCTCCCCATCTATCAGTTCGCTATTGCACTAGCTCCTGCCAGTATTCACAAACACATGGAGTTAATAATCCGGAGCTTCCTGTGGCAAGGAGGCAAGCAGAACACCAAGAAGTTCAGTTTGGTTAAGTGGGATAAAGTAATCCTTCCTGTGGAAAAAGGAGGGCTTGGAATAAGGGTTCCAAGGCTAGCAAATCTAGCACTGGGCTTTAAGCTTATATGGCGGATTCTAAACGAAAAAGAAGCATGGTGGACTACCATAATAAAGAAGAAATATCTGAACGGCCCAAACAGTAATATCCTAACAGAAAATATTATTGAAAGACAAGGCACCCCAACCTGGAATCTGATTAAGAAATCGCTCCCCCTCTACAAACCCTTCATCTCGAGCGCTCCAGGGAATGGTAGGGAGATAAATATCTGGAAAGATAGAATTATGGGGTCTCAGGCCAGAGACACTATCCGTCACCTGTATCCCCTCCAACGGTGGATGGCTGAAGCGAATTACAACTCTCTCTTCGACATTTCTTCATGGGATCAGGACTGCTGGGCAGGCTGGATCCCTCTCAATCTCCCCATGGACTTAGCCAAGCTTTGGAACGAGCTCAAGAGCTCTCTCAGTGGCTCAGCCCCCATCAACAAAAGGAAGGAAGATAAGTTCGTTTGGGATCCTAATGGAGGTAACTACTCAGTCAAAGAAGGTTACAAAGCCCTCCAGGACATCTCAGAAGTTAATAATTGGCCCTTGTACAAGGCTGTTTGGCGCCCTGAATGCCTCCCCAAGGTTAAATTATTCAATTGGACTCTTATGCATGGCAAAATTTTAACAGCTGAGAACCTCAGAAAGCGAGGTATCCAGGGACCTTCCATGTGTTGTTTGTGCAGGCTAGCTGAAGAAACCATTACTCATCTTTTCATTGAGTGCCCGATTTCTAAAACCTGCTGGCATCTCCTCTCAGGCACAATCTCCTCAGAAATCCTTCCCCCTCAGATTTCGACCCTCCATAAAAACTGGGTCAAAAGACTCCATCAACCCAAAAAAGGAAATCTCATAGTGCACAGGATCTGGAACAGCATCCCTGCTAATCTGAGTTGGCAAATCTGGATTGCACGTAATAAGTGCATTTTCAATAATGAAAAACCTTCCATAACAGGCATTGTAGCTAAAACAATTGCCCTCATTGCTGAGTCTTTCGAAGCAACAGGGGTTAACCAGAAAGACATGGAGGTCGTGGATGAGAGGCTCAAGGAATGGATGAGAAAATTCAATATCAAACCAAGTCCATATGTCTATATCAGAGAAAGGAATGGCAGCCAGAATTGGAAGCTTCGTGGCACCGAAGAGGAAATCAATAACTGGTTAAAAAGCCAAAAGAGGCCTATCCTGTACTTCGATGGGGCCTCAAAAAAGAACCCGGGACAAGCAGGGGCCGGTGGGATCATAAAGGACTCGCAGGGGAATACTATGGTTTCATTCGAATGGGGATTAGGCCAAATGTCTAATAATAAAGCAGAGGCCTATGGCCTCCTCCTGGGCACGACTATCTTAAAGAATCTCGGCCTTCAAAACCCCCTCATCCTAGGAGATTCAGCCATAATAATCGCTGCCATGTCCACAGGGAGAGATTTTAATCAACTGGCCCTCAACAACATCAAGAACCGAATCATGGAGAATGTCAGAGCTTTAGGCGAGGTGACCTTCAAACACATCCTCAGGAACTTCAATAAAGATGCAGACCAGCAAGCAAATCAAGCGGTCAGAAGAGAACTGGGTCAGGTTAGAGAGAACAGCTCCATCTATGTCAGGGATATTCCGTAAGTATAAGCCTCCCGCCGTCCCAAGACACTTCAGGCAGCCAGGATATCCTTCCGTTTCTTCCCCAAGATTACAAAGCAGCACAATCGGGTTCCCAATCAGATCTTCTCAACCTCGGGCTTCAAATGCAATCATCGTTCTCAGAAATTGTGTGATCTCTCGTCCCTCTGAGGCAGACACTCTCTGCGTTATCAGAAATGCCCATACTTCTCACATGAGTATGGACATCAGGGTAATCATCGCCCTTGACCGTGTTCTCCTTACCCTCGGGCATTCTCAGCCCCTCTCCATCTGCGCTATGGACCTTCGTCCCTCTACAATTAGTGGACAGCTCCCCATCTCCTCGCCAGACAGTGATCAAGCCTTAAGAGCTCTCTTAAACTCTTGGCGCAACTCGGATGCTCTTCCTCCTCCAAAGTCTCTGTTCTTCAGTCCTGATCCCAGGGTAAGGCTCTCTCTATTTCATTTGATTATGTTGCTAATTAACAGTGGCTCTTGTTCATTTAGCAGCGCTCTCCCGAAGCTGGTGAGGCCCGCCCGCTTTCTCCTAAAGACACAGCTCTTCAGAGACCCCGATCCATCCAAATCGATCCTAGGCTCCCTCATCATCAGTAAGCTCTCTGGTTTCATTCTGAGAGCTCCTTCCCACCGTTTAAAGCCCCAGCGCTTCTTCAATCTCGCTCCATTCAAAGTGGTTTCAGGCTCTCTAAACAGCAGCGCGCTCTCTGTCATCAATCCTCAGGCCACTTCAATGGAGGACAAGCAAGGCCAGCCATCCATCCAGGGCCCAAACAGAGACCCTCTGGGGAATCTCTTCAACAGCAAAGAATGCAATATGTGCATGGCACACACCATTATGATCAACAGTGTGAAAAACCAGCTGAAGAAGTTAACAGAGGACTACCATGCTGATAGAGAATCCAAACGAAAGAAGCTGGGAAACAGAAAAAAGGAGATTGAAGACTTGAAGGACCGCTGCATCCACATGGAGGCGGTAATAGACCATATTCGCACTCTCACCGAAAGCAATCAGGCAGAAGCATCGACTAGAGCCAGCGCCCAGAAGGAAGATTTGGCCACTCCACACTTTCCGTGATTTTATGCATTGCAAATTTGCTTGGTTAGGAGGATCCTATGTAAGGCAGTATAGCCGTTTATTTTCAGTCTTGCTTTCAATTAAGAGAAGCTACGAGGATTGCGGGTCTGCGTACCCGATTTTGTGCCTCAGCTCTCATACTCTCCCCCATCATGTTATAGTTCTCCTTTCAGAAAGTTTTTTTAATATATGAGTAGCCGACATTGTAAAAAAAAAAAAAAAAATGTTGTTTGAAGTTGCTGTAGTTGTCATGGTCGAAGAGTTGTCGTAGTTGTCGTGGTCGAAGAGATGCCATAGTTGTCGTGGTCGAAGTTGTCGTGGTCGAAGTTGCCGTAGTTGCGGTGGTCAAAGCTGTTGTAGTTATTGTGGTCGAAGCTTCCGTAGTTGCCGTGGTTGAAGTTGTCGTAATTTCCGTGGTTGAAGCTACCTTAGTTGCCATGGTTGAAGGTGTTGTGGTCAAAGTGTTGATTTATTGGGATTGGACAAATGGAGTTTGTTGAAGTCTTCTCTTGAGAACATAATAGGGTAGAGTTGGAGAACTTTGAGAAGCAACATATTGAAGATTTTTGGAGATCATTGAAGACCATGATGCATAGAAGCCATTATGAGGTGACCTTGAAGAAGTTTTGTTTGGGTAACATGAAGAGCAATGGTGACACCTTCATGTGAGGAACAAGGTTGTCATTGATGAGGTGACGTGGAGACTAAGTGAAGGCGTAGCTGAAGATTGATAGGGCTTGTTGAAGAAAACATTGGGAGTCGTGAAATATAAGAAAACATACCTTGACAAAGTGAAGCTATAGGGTTGGAGCCCTTGGGGTTGTTGCCTCAAAATTGACAATGTTGGTGCCTTGGAAAGTCCAAGTTGGTGCTTGGAAAATATAGGATTGGTGTCCTTGGAATTGGTGCTCCTAAACTCAAGGTTGGTGCCTTGGATAAGATAGGGTTGGAGCCCTAAAGGACCAGAGCCCTCATGAAACTAGGTTGGAGCCTCACTAAAGTCCAAGTAGGTGCTTGGCACATGCCAGGTTGGAGCCTGGGTGTCTTCATCAAGGTTGGAGCCCTACCTATATTGTACTTGATTCATTGTAAATATTATTTTAATAAAAGCAGTTATTTATATTGTTCATTTTGTGTTCTAAATATAAGTGATCTAACTGGTAAAAGTAACAATTGAAAAGAAACACTGATTCACCCCCCCTCTCAGGATTTCCAACATTTATTTCCTTTCCCTTTCTTTTCCTTTCCAGCTAAGGCAGAATTCTCCTCATCATCATGCTTGGATGAGGTTCTATCTCTGATTCTCCGCTTTATCTCTTCTTACACCAAGTCATACCACAAACTCTCCCACTTTGGTAGATGTTCCCTCCCATTTACAGAATCTTGGTAGTTGTGCTAGCTCTTGGGAAGGCCTAGAAGTGCTGGGTTGACCAAATCATCTTCAAAAACTATAATAACGACACTCCCGAGCTCATCCTGAAATTGGGTGAGCCTGCTCAAGTATTGTGTCACCCTTCTCCATCTTGATCTTTCGAAGCTTGTACTTCAGTGCCAGTTTCCTGTGGTCATTGTTGTTCTGAAACAAGTCGATCAAGGCTTTCCACATTGCATATGGTGTATCCTTCCCATGGAGGTTCGAAACAATATGATCTCAAACTCCTAGTATCATCCTTCTCGCCTTTTCCACACATTTCTTTGATTCTGCCATATCTTGAGCATTGGTTGTTAGAGTCTTAGGAATATCATTGTCTAGGAATTCCTTGAGCCCATTGTCTTCCAACACTGCCTCCATCCTATCCTTGCAAGAAATATAGTTTGAACTACCCTCAAGGGAATATTCGAGTCTCAATCCGTAGAACGACATCCTACTGGCTTTGAAGAATGATCCTGCAAATTTGATTTCACCTAAAAAAAAAAACTCGTATTCTCCTCTTCTAGAGTGATTTCTTCTCTGATACCATGTAGAAATTCCTTGTAGATTCAAACTGCTAATTGTAATTTACTAAATAATAGACTTGAATCTACTCTACTCATCAACAGAAACAATTAATCGATCGATAATTGCGAAGCATACAAGAGAAATAATTCAATCAACACATTACACAATGATTTCCTGGGGAAATCCATAGCTAAAAACCCCTACTATCTATATATTGCATTAGTCAGAAAATATGAGAATGTTACAATGCTTTTCTCAAGCTCGAGCAACCTTTGCACTCTCTCTATTTGTCTCCTAAGTTCCTATTTCCTTACGTTGTTTCCTTGGGAATTAACCCCCTATTAATTAGGGAAATTCCTCAATATGATTTGCACAATCCTCATAGGCCTTCCTCTGTCTGCATGCACCACCTGTACAATTAAGATGATTATACAACTAATAGTACACTGCCTTTGAACTCCAATATCAACTGGGTAACTCTCAGATCTGACATGAATGAGTTATTTATGAGTGAATCATTAGTTAATTAGTTGAACACATGAATCAACACCCCACTGTCTGACCTCCTACTAGTTCCTCCATCGGTTGGAACTAGTTTAACTTAATTTGGCTCAGTTAAACTGAATTAATTAATTACAACTCAAAAGAAACCCAACTAGAGCTCCTATAAAGTAGGAGACACTCTACATGACTTAAGTTAGACCCTCAGCTCGGATTAACTAAGCCAACTAAGTCAAATTAACTTAGTTAACTTGTACAAGTTGTCTTGTGATGTGGAATTACAATTTTATTCCTAATTTAATTCAAGGACAAAATTAAATCAAGATTTTCTTGTTGCATTTTCAACAATAGGCAGGCAATATGAGGGTAGGAGAAATAACTATGTGCTTGGTTTTGTTGAATATTTCTCGCTATTTTGTGCCGTAATTGAGTTTGATGTGGTTATAGTTTAACAATGATTAAACACAAGTATTTGTCAATGTATGACAAATTAACAATAGAAGACATGTTTAACAAATCAATGCCTAGTGCATCTTTATTCACATGGATTCTAAGATAAACAAGTTCTCATTGCTTAATGCTCACTTATTTAGATTTAAAAATGGATATTTTTTGCACAATATCACAAACACTTGGCCAAGATGATGCAAGTACCCATTCTAGAGCTTGCTAAACACAAGAATGCCATTTAGATTCATGATTAGAAATGAGTCAAGGTATGGTATCAACACTTTGTTCATCATCCTAGTGAAAGTTGAATGGGGATTAGTAAGATCAAATGACACAAATGAAAGCACTGATCCTAAACACAAACTTGTGATTTAGATCCATGTTTAAAGCTGAGTTCAAATACCATCTCAATACTTCATTCATTTTCCATGTGAAGTTGAACGGGATTTTTTTAGGATATTCAAACAATCCTTTACCCATTTTGAAGGTTGACTTACAAGTTTTCTCTTATGAATATGACGATAACCCAATTTTGGAATGATCTTATTAAAAAAACTTGTCCCGTTAATGTTGATTTAGTAAGTCATCTAATGAAGGAAATCAATACTAGTTCTTCATGGTGATTCTATTAAGAAGATCTCAAAATCATATTCAAGATATTGTATGAAGGTAACATTTTTTGGTTTTCTTTCTTTTGGTTAGCTTGGTTGTTACTATGTATCTTCCATGATTGATAAATACTTGGACATGAATTTGCTACAATAAGCATACAACCAAAGATGCCAAGATATGGACTATCTCAAGTAGTTACTAGATACAAACTTGAAAAAGCCTTGATTTTAGACATAATGTGCCTTACCTTGATGCAAACCTTATTTTACTATAAAATAAAATGTTTTTATTTTATTTATTTATTATTTATTATATATATATATATATTCTTAAAAAAATAACCCGCAATGTTTTTATGCTATGATGTGCCACTTAATTGTAATTCTTTTTTGTTTCATATTATTCAAGGCTCAATTATTACGTGATTAAATTGCATTCAATTTATGCTCTAGCTATGATGTGCCACTTCATTGCAATTCATTTTTTTTATGTTGTTCAATACTTAATTACTAGGTGATTAAATCATGTTCAATTTATGCTCTGACAAATGATACTTGTATATCAAAATAATATACCGAACTTGATATAGAATGCCATGGTGAATATCTTGTAAATGATGATAATGTAATTTACACCTCAATAACGGTGATGATCATACAATTAAATGTTAGAGGAAATAATATCCTTCAATTATACATATAAATTTGATGCATAGTATGTAACTATATAAATATATGCAATTTTGCGTAACATAGTCGAACAACATTAGCAAAATCAAGAATGAATCTCCTAAAAAAGTATCTTCCCAAAGAAAGGTTATACACCCTTTTTATTTCTTGGAGGGGCGATGTCATTAATCACTAAAAATCATTTTAAATCAATAGAGATGCCTTACTTATAAACAACACTATGACATCCCATGTTTTGTAATCCCAAATATTATCTTTACGGGATTGAAAGAAATTCCAAACTCTCAACGCCTTTGAAAAACTTTTCGTAGATGTCTAGAATGGCTAGATTTTCTCGTTGAGAAAATATTGAAGTTCTTAAAATAGATAACTACGACCTCACCAATCATCCCACAAATTTCATAATCTAATGCTTGCTAAAAGGTTTCTCTTGCATTATTTAGTATGAATTATATTGATAGTAAGCTTATGTTAGACTCTAAGATGTTATGAACACAACATTACATCTATTTGTTTTTTCAACTACCTAGCCTTGATTGCATTCTTAGAAATCATCAACAATGATAATTTCCCATCACCAATGACAACCTATAAAATATTTTCCATGCATGGAAAAGGATATTTTTTTTTTAAAGATGCTCTAGTCATCTTCTTAAAGTCCACATCGAGACATATTTCTCAATTAATATTTTTGTTTTTTTGCTAGAACCAATTTCTCTACCAATAGTTGCATCTAAAGGGAGCCTAATTTACATGTCTTTTACAAAAATACTTGAATTATAATTTTACTATATATGTGTTGGATTAATTATATATCATTAACTATAAGCATCATCGTAGGATTCGAAAATGATGCCAGAAAATCCCCCAAAAAAAATCATGAATTTTATAATATCTTAATTAGTGCAATATAATCTTAGGTTTAGTAGTTCAGGCTTTTCTTTTATGCCTATGTTCATCTATGTTAAAATTTGTTGATAATTTTTCATGATATTTAAACTTAAATATCATTATTTATCTTTTTGAATAAATATTCCAAAGATTCCACCCTGTCAGAAGTCATATTGGCTTTTAGTTGAATCAATTTGGGTCCACCTACCTCAATCCTCTAGTTTTATGAGTACTAGTATTGCCTTCAGGCCGATTTTAAAACAATTCTACTTCAACGAGAAAGTATGGTATTTGTCCATAATAATTGAAAAAATACTGATAAAAACAAGGAATTTTGGTGTGAAGAGTGAAGACGAAATTGCCAGGTAGTTAGCAATATGATTAGCTTCTATGGAACAAACTTTATTGCAAAGTCACAAAAACCTTAGATTAGGACTAGTTCCTAAGTTTGTATGTTTTAATAATTTTATAATGCACTTTATAATGCTAACTTTATTTATAATCACATAACCATCATTGCAAACTCTTAATTGTCTTATTTCAATGTTTGGGTATGTTGAAGGTGAAAATTTAAAGTTTCATATTCTTTGACATGATCTTTATAGGATAGCTACATGTAAAAAGAAAAATGAAGAATATTACATTTTAGAGACTCTATAATTCCCTAGCTTTTGTCTTGTTTTATATTCTTTTAATTGAAATGCACTCTTCTTCAATTGGCTCTATGATGACATAGATGACCAAACTAGATTTTTCCATGCATAGAATACTCTTTACAATAGATGAGGAGTCTAAGGACTCTTAATATATAGACCATATCATTGTTACAATGGATGATTTTGTATGCACATCCATTACTCATGAATCCTCCTAAAGAGGATGTTGACGGTCTCCTTCATAATTGTTATGTAGGATGTTTAGATGATATGTGATGTTGCAAGGGTTAGTCGACTCTATCGACTAGACTCGACAATTCACCAAGTCAGCGTATAGTCCACTGTCCTGTCAAAAATGTAAGTCGATCCTTCACATAGCCATGTCGAACAATTGAGGTAGTTAAACAATTACAACTACCCTCGTAACTGAATTTCGAATTATAAATGTGGAACAAAGAATAGAGAAATTGTAGTGCTGTGCGGTATAATAATAAATTACATATTTTTGGTTTCCTATTACTTTCTTGCTCCCCCTATCTCTCTCATATGCATGCTTGTATCATAGTCTATATATTGTTATACATTGCTTTCTTAAGATTCCACTGATAATTGTTTTTATAAGCCCCTAGTTTAGAACATTAGTTCCATTGCTAGCAGTAGTTGAACACGAACCTATTTGAGCATGCACATAGATGTTGAGCTTGGAGAATATTGTGGGTTTTGGGAGCATAAAATCAATAATTATCTCAGGAATTATGCATGAAAAAATGGATTGACATTGGTGGGAGAAAGAATATATTTTTTCACAAAAACTCACGAATTTTTTTTAATTTTATTTATTTATTTATTTATTTTATTTTTTCTAATCCATCCTTGAAGAAATAATCAAATGCATTAATTGACCCATTAATGAATATATAGTAAAACTCATCCACCTTCAAATAATTATTGGGATACAAAACTTAAAGATTAGAAAAAGTTTCTTGAGGCTAACTTTAAAAGCACATACAACACTTGGGATTACTTAAGCAAATGGGTTTGACAACTATGAAAACCATCATTGACATCATGTAATTTGGGGTTGACAATATGGGGAACATCTATTTACGAGATGCCTTAGTTGGAATTGAATGGATTTAGTACATTGAAGAATATAATGCTAAAAACAAGGAGGAACTTGACTGAAAGCACAAACATATTAGAGAAAATTAGAGGAAGAATAAAAGAGAAAGATTACAAGGTGAATGTAGTGTCATAAGCCTTCATTTAGCATCCACAAAATTAAAAAGGACAAACATCAAAGACGATGAAAAGTGTTGGACAACACGAGATCCTTGAAACACAAGGAAAAAAAACTTTTAGATCAACTGGTCGTTGATACACTGGACTCATTTGATATTGGTAGAGACCAGTTGGATTTGAGAGGGGTTTCCAAGACGATTCTTGGGAGGAGTAATAGTTTATAATTTCTTTTAGAAACAAATGGCACTTGACGACTAGGAGATAATGTTGAAAGTATGGATATTGATGATTATGGTTCTACATTATGACAATATCCCATTGCTGAAGAGGCCAATCCATGTGTTAGATAATTTCTCCATAAAAGACTAAATTTAAGCCTTGAACTTTCTTAAGTTACAGAGTTTATGCACAAGGAAACTTGTATGCCAAACTTTTGATTAGAATACCACTAACGGATCAAAGTCGTGTAGGACAATAAGGTGACAAAAATATTATACTACATATCAAGGATCTCATGGAGACGCCCCATATATAATTTATTTATTGAAGGAGAAGATTCTAAATTGACCAATAGTCAAAATGAGTCATCATGTCCCAAAGAAGGGTAGTTCACAGAATATATAGACATAGATATATGAATTAATTAAGGCATGTCCTTAATATCACTTGCAACATCCCAAATCTCTTCATTCAACATTTTAACCACTTGTTCTTGTATCCTCATATAAACCTTGTGACTAAATAAATATATTGTAACATCGCCACTCATCCATTGGGGTGTATCACTACCTTTGTACCCTTATTTTTCTCAAATTTCCCTTGAATTAGATTTCTATTATGTGTGTGTAATGCATTCTACTATGCCATGCTCTCATGTACAAGAGAATAAATGCATAGTTGGAACTATATTTTTTATTTTCCATATGTAGTATGTTGAAACACTTAAATAATGAAAGCATAAAACATATAAATATAAAAATAAATACTTATATTTTAAAGGAATAATTGACTAGATGTAGACCATAGACATTCCATGAAATCATAACTTGCATTACTCATAATTTGTCAGCAATGGGTCACCTCCAACCTGGGCCACGACTTCACAAGAAGAAAAGATTATATAAAGCTAGCTATGGTACATAACCAATACAAACATGAATAGAACAGAGGGACCAAATCCCAATAGCCTCCAACCAATAATCTCACATCCCCCATCATCCCACACAACCCAAGGTAGTGCACCCCTTTTCTTACACCTGTTAGAAAATTATATATTACAGAGCAATGGAACACATAAAATATTGCAGAAACATAAACATAGAAAACCCATAAAACAAGAGAGACACAGATACGTGGTTCACCCAATTAGGGCTACATCCACGGTGAAACAACCAGTCCTTCCTTTTATATTATCTAGCAAAATGAAGAGATGCAACCTACAACAGATCCACTGTAATTCCCTCTTCGCTCTCACACAATCTCCTCTCTTTTTCTCATTCAAAATACACATATACATAGCAGCAATACAATTCCCTCATATATAGTGAGGGGTTGCCTTCTAGGGCAAAAAATCCTAAATTAAACATAACCTTTACCGCAGATTTCCGCCCAATGAACGACCCAGATTGACTATGAAATGACAACATTTTACAAGGCAATTTTACCATTATTTTTAGCATTGGGGGCGTTGCCCCTAATCCCCCTCCAAGGGGGCTCCTAAAGATCACTGTCGCTCCCCTTGGACCCCCCTTGTAATGCAAATAACGAGAGGCGTTGCCACCACATTACGAAATGGGGTCCAATGCAACGATACCTTTGAATAAAGAAGATAAACAGGATCCATAACAAACAACACCCGCAATCCATCGAGTTGTGCCACTAGACTTCCAGGGTTCCCAAGAAAACTGCATAGGGATGTTTCAAAGCCTTGTGGCTTCCAATAATTCCATCTTCCCTCATGGGTCTCCACATTCCTCTCTAGCCTCACACCAAGGAAAACTAAGCCATTTCTACAAATCCACTTAGGATTTTACCATGAAGCACATCATATTATAGGGTCACCCTTTCATCCTCTCTAGGGATTCAAAATAATGGAATGGATCATGGAATAACACTAAAACTCACTTTTTTGTGCACATCCTTTTTGTGATAAATGGCACTCAATAAAGTCACTTTATGAACTTAGGATAAAGCATATGCAATGTTAGCAAAATTATATGTATAAATCCTGTTACATTTTGATTATCAATTTTGGGTACATGAGCTTATGCCATGCAAACAGTGTATGTGCACGGATCATATCATTGATGATCCTTATGTTATGAAATAACTTTACAATTTAATGTTCTAAGAAACACACTAGCAATGAAATCTATTCAAAACACAAATTAAAATGCTACGAGGGTTTATTTCATCAATGATATCATCTTCATAGGAGCACTTTACAGGTATTAATCAAAATCCTTTGTTTGGCTCAAAGCATTAAAATGGTTTTGTGATGCCTTAAAGGCACTTTTGTTCTTCGAACTTCAATGTCTAATTTATGTAGAGGAATACATACTTTTCAACTTACAAGTTAAAGTCCAACATACATAAAGTAAAATGCTACAAAGGTTTGTTGGATCATTGGGATTATGCTTATGATAGATTTGCGAGCACCAATCACAGTCCTTTATTTAGCATCATATGTTGAAATATGTAACTAGGTTCCGCCTTCATAAATGTATTTGAGCCACAATGAAATGTACTTATCAAAAGAATGAGGAATTTTTTATTATTATTACTATTATGACTTATTAAAGCATGGGTTTCATGCTTGGGCCATCTTGTTTTAGGTAATATTCCCCATTAAGGACTTCTAGGATTTTTTCTGAGTCATTAGATTCATTATCCATTAAAACAGACCCTTCTTGGGCTTTTGAATCATGTAAAAAGAATTATTTTTTAGTCAAAAATGAAATTTGTCACTTCCACACCAAGTCGACCTCAAGAAGGGTAATTCGACCTCACTGGAAGGCTATATATACAAGGCAGTTCAAGTTCATTTGGAACAATCCACTCTCTCTCTCATAGTTTACTATCTTGAAGCTGGAAGTTGGAAAGTGCGAAGTTGGAAAAGAGCTGGAAGAAGGTTGGAAAAGGGTGTGAAGTTTGGAGAGAAGAAAGAAGACATGAAGATAAAAATTTTGGACCATCTATCTCTCACTCAAAGGAGTATCTAGGGAGATCGAAGTTTTTCTTCGGCTAGTCGAATTTGTTGTTGCTATTAGTTGATAGGTCAAAGCTGCTATTGCAAGTTGATGCAGCTAGGTTAAAGTTACTTTTGAAGGGTTATCATCTACACGAATGATTGAGGGCTAACTTGGTGTGGAGGAAGTATTTGTCTAGGTCAAGAGTCTTGGATTATCTAGAGAAACTATTCAAGGAATTGTTGGCTGGCTTTTCCCCTAGATAGGGGCTTTTCCCTGGATGTCCGCCTACATCTGTTGTCCTTGTGCTATTGTTTTGGTAATTGCTTAATGAACTAAAAGATAAAAGAAAAACATAAGATAAAATAATCAAAAGTAATTATCTATATAAGAAAATCTTTCTGCCTTTCTGATTTTCTAACATGGTTTCAGAGCTAAGGTGAAGAAGGAAAAAGGAAGTTTTGAGAATCTACTTGAAGGAGTCTAAAGAATTGATCAAGGGATCATATAAGAAATTCTTATAAGGGAAGAAGCTCACTATTTTCAAGGACAATGTCTAATATAATAAAGAGTGAGAACAAATTGGAAGGAGCATCAAATTCTAGGGCATGTAAGAAGATAATTTACCTCATTCTCAAAAAGAACAAGGTCTTGGATTTACTCAAAGGATAGGTGAAGAAACCTACCAAAGAATCCAGTGATGCCGACAAAGTGAAGTTTAGAGAGTCATAAATATTGGTTATGACACTGATGGTAGAAAGCATAAAGGAAAATATTGACCCATACATTTCCAATATAGACCATGCTCAAGAAATGTATGAAGCCTTATCAAAATTGTTCACTATCAAGAACATTGGTCAAGTAGAAAGTTTGAAGAATGAATTAAGGACTACAAAAATGAAAAAAGATGACACTGTGGCTTCCTTCTTTGTAAGGATATCTAGAATTAGAGATGTAAGTTCAAGCCATAGATGGAATTCTACCAGATAAGGAACTAGCAATTACTGCATTATTGAGATTTCCACCTATTGTCACCTACTGCAAAATATGTTTTCAGTTGTCAAAAGAATGCAAAAGAGCAGAGAAGTTTGCAGTCATCTTCCAAGCCTCAAAAGGACTCAAAGTATAAATCGGACCCTCCCCATTTGAACTTTCTCTCAACAAGCTTTCCAACGATATGTGGAAGTCCAAAAATGTACTCCTGAATCAAAAGTTATCGTCTTTGGAAGTTCAAGGATTAAAGCCTCAAGGAAAGAAGGAATGTCAGAGGTCTGATATTGGAGATTGCATATTGGAGGTCCAATAACATGGCATATCGATGCATCACATATCATAGTTATGATATATCAGAGGTCAAGCGACATCAGAGATTGACGATCGCAGTCAGAGCAGCATGGCATATCAATGATCGCATGTCAGAGGTGCAATATTGGAGATCGCAGTGTCGGAGGTTCAACAGTATCGGGGATCGACGCATCACACTCGGTGATCATAATTTATGAATAGGTGAGAACCATTTTAAAGTTGCAATATTGCAAAAAGTTTCGATATAGTGTAAAATTGTCGAGGGACCCAAAAATAAATTTACAAAGGATTTCCCCGTAAAACCAAGGGCAAAGGGCCCCCTTTCTCTCCCCTCCAGCTGGATGCATGGCAACATATAGTTGGTCTCAATAAGCTACATGTGGAAGCAAGGGATTGGCTCCAATAATGATGTGTGGTGCGCAAGATTGACTCGGATAAGGACATGTGGCAGTTAATGTCAGATTGACGTGGCAGTATGGAAGGACATGTGGTAATCTGTTTTGGAATTTTGAGGGGACCTATGGGGGCATATCCAGGTGACACGTGTCACCACTCAAGAAGTTCCACATGGTAAGGATGACATCACATCGGAGATCACAAATTGGAGGTTGATGGATGTGAGCACTTTAAATCTGTGCACAATCGAAAAATGTCGATAAGGGGGCTCTGATATAAGGGTTAGCACACAATAATGAGAAGAGTCAAAGAACCAACGGCACGGGGCTAGGGAAAAGCACAGAGGGCTATCGACGATAGGAGAAACTCAAATATCGCGACTCCAAAGTAAAAACCTTGATTGGAAATTTCCGAATTGAGGGGCTCTGATATTTAACTTGCACAGGGTCACTAGAGAAAATTGAAGGAAAGGGGCACTAAGCTATTTACAAAGGAAAAATGCCCCTGAAAAGGAAAAAAAGGCCCTAGCACCTTAAGGCCAAGCCTTTGGTCACAACCCTCGTCCTATGAAGGAAAATGCTAAAAGGGGCTAAACGAAAGGGGGTCAAGGAGCATCAAATCTCACTGTTTTGTAATGCCTTTTAGAGTAAAACTCCCAATGAAGCCAAAGCTCTCGAATAACATTATGGCATTGTTATTGGGTATGTAAGGCTTCGATAGTGTTATACAAGAAGTTTAGAGGAATGGATGCGTCAACAGCTACGATTCTCGACCAATGCCGATGCCACAACTGTTAATCACTCCCAACTCTAGAAAGTGTGAATTTCATTCAATTCAGGTGGAAAGCGACAGGAAGACCAGCTGAGTAACGGAAGAGGCACATTGTGGCATATACATGGCTTGATCAGAGGCCATCATAAGAAGTGGTGTGTTCTGATTTGGGGTAACATTGGATGTGACCTAGGCCTCAAATTTTGCAGGGAGGCTTGGGCACATGTATTCCAACAAACCCAGAAAGCATTTTGGGAAATTCCACCCAGAGACAATTTAATTAAAATAATTAATATTTTTTAATGGGCCCCTAAGTCTAAACTTAGGAAATTAAAAATATTAATGGGTATTAACCTAATTGTGGGTATAACTTCTAGAAGAATACAAGGATCAAGCTAAAATGATCTTAGCCATTGATTAGTTTTAATCTGGGCCATTGAATGTCAATGAGAATATTATTTAAGGGAGCTTGAGGGTCATTTGGGAAACACACCAAGAGATCAAGAGATCAAGAGGTCAAATTTATGAAGTGAGAAGTTCTCAAGAGGAAATTCTGATAAAGGAGATTTTTTGCAGAGAGGGGCAGTGAGTATCTAGAAGAAGGAAGTGTTCATGGGTCGTAGAGTATGAGGTAGAGAGAGGGCAGAACGATGTCAAGAGAGAGGCAGACACTGGCCTACGTAGAGCTGACATAGTGGTAACACAGGCCTTAGAGGGAGATCAAATTCCTGCTGAGGAAATCAAGTTTTGGTAGCCGGGAGCCAGGGTGTGAGACTGGGAGGCAGAAATTCGGATTTTCCAGCCAGCAGAGGTTCCAAAGAAGCAACAACGTGATACCTGGTAGGGGTGACGTAAGAACTGCGTAGGAGTGATGCAATTATGTGCAAAGGGTACGCAGAGGCTCAAGTTCAGTGTGATCAGACTCAGATTCGCCCAGTGATAGGGTGGGATCATTTCACCATTCATTTTGTCCATTTTCTCTCTATATCAGATTGCTAGTTGAGCATCCAAGAATTGTACTCAGATTTTCTCTTGCATAATAATAACACCCTCAAATCTACTACACTAATTTTCCCGCATTGAGTTTTTTCGGGGATATTTGTCCAAAAATAACGATGTCATTTGTGTTGTATTTTCTTTCTTGCTCAGTCTCTTTTTTCCACATAATATTTAATTAAGTGAAGGATGTAATGTATGTATTACGATATTTGTTTTAGGAAACTACAAGTAATTTTTTTAAAGGAATTTAACAAATAAGAGTAGTATCATCAGTTGCTATAGTAGGGATTCTAGTTGAGGAAATTTCAAAGGGTATCAGAGCTACAGGTGAAGCAAGAAGAGCAGAGCCGGTAGATCTAGTGCTAAGCAGAAAAGGGAAATCGAAAAGATATAAGAGGGAGCAGTTCGAAACCACAGAGGGTTTGCGTAGTTTTTAGCCGGAGGGATGAAATTTCGAGGCAGTCTCTCTCTGAGTGAGTCGACGGAGAGAAGGACTCCTAGTTTGAATTTTTTCCGGGGTAGAAGGAGAAGTGTTGACGCCTCAGCATAAGGAGAGATAGTGGGACACAAATTTTCTACAGAAAGTTTGTTGGGTAGAAAATCGTCAGAAGAAAGAGGAGAAGCACGGATGAGGGAATTTATTCCTCAAAGAATTCTTGGCCAAGGAATTCAAATTCTCTAGAGCTGATAGCAACAAGGTGAAATAGTTTTAGTAGCTCCAGTAGGGGATGCGTAAGCTAGCCCAACAACAACACAAAGGAGAGAGGAGGTCATTCGACTTTATATTTTTGGCAAAAATGGAAACCAGTGGCTTGAGGGATCATGATAGATTGGACAAAGCATTCAACTATGTCATCTAGAAGGAAACGATGTCATTCCTTCTAGATGAGCATGCCGTCAAGGCATGCGTTGATAACGTGGTGGCTGTGCCTGCAAATGTAGATCCATTGAAGAATTACAGGTCAGAGGTGGCGAAGGCCAAGAGGATGATCCTAGATGGAGCCAAGGATCACATGGTGTGTCACGTTGCTAGCAGAGGGACTGCTAAGGAAATGTGGAATGCCTTGGCCATGTTATATCAGGGATCTTCCGAGCAGCAAAATATGTACTTGGAGTAGAAGTTGAGATCTACTCAGATGCAGAAGGGAGAGTGTGTGGATCCATTCTTCACGAAGCTGAAGGAAACCCGTGATGAGTTGTTTGATGCGTGGAATACACCTTAGGATTCATATTTGGTTAGACTGGCCCTCAATTCTATCTCAAATGAGTGGCAAGTCTTTTTCCAGAGTATCATGGGCAGAGAAACATTGCAGAATTGGGATGAGACGTGGGAAACTCTAAAACAAGAGGAGCTAAGGAGAGACTTAGTCAAGGTCAAACTTGATGGAAGCAGAAGAAACAGTGGTTCAAGGCCCAAGGAGGAGGGGGATAGTGCAACCCTTGCATTGAAGAGACAACAGGAGTAGGGGAGACGTAAGAAAGACGTTTTGAAGATCAAGTGTTTCAAGTGTGGTGAGATGGGTCACTATGCAACTCAGTGTCCTCTCAAGAAGAAGGACAAGGATGAGAAACCTGATCGAAAGGATGTGCCCGTGAAGATCGAAGAGGAGTTCGCCATGACAGCCAAGATATGTCTAGGAGGGAGGTGGGTTGATTTGGAGCTGTAGTTCGAAAGAGCTACAGATGGGAAGGATCCTTGAGGACTCTACCTCTTGGATCAATACCATGCTACGAGAGCCCAGATTATGAGTAAAATAATGGACTAGTGTTAGATGGTGCCAAGGAATGTCGGGGAGACAATTGTAGTGGCTAGGAGCACCAGAGACTGAACAATGCAGAGCAGAGTTGGAAACAGTGTAGATGGCACAAAGCAGAGGTCAACAACAACGCAGTATATTTAGAGGGTCAGTGTAGAGACTAGCAGCAATCAGGATTCAACACTCACGAGGTATAACATTGAACACATTTAGTTCAATAATTTTGGATGTTTTTCTGTCGCTGATGGAGTAGCAACAACAATTTGCAGTGCAGTAGCAGTTGGCAATGGTAGTGCTAACAGCAACACAAATGCAACACTTGAGAGGGAGATGTAGTATGGATGAAGTCTTGGCAGTGGCAGTGTCAACAACAATACAATTACAACAACGACACAGTAGTTGTTGTACATCATGTCAGACATCAGTGACGTAGAGGACGATGCTTCAAAGTCAGAGCAATATGCAACAAAGTATATTGCTAGAGCACATTCTTCACTAAGAAGGAGTGTTGATTTGGGGGTAGCATCGGATGTGATCTAGGCCTCAAATTTTGCAGGGAGGCTTGGGCACATGTATTCCAAAGAACCCAGAAAGCGTTTTGGGAAATTCCACCCAGAGACAATTTTATTAAAATAATTAATATTTTTTAATGGGACCCTAAGTCTAAACTTAGGAAATTAAAAATATTAATGGGTATTAATCTAATTGTGGGTGTAAATTCCAGGAGAAGACAATGATCAAGCTAAAATGATCTTAGCCATTGATTAGATTTTAATCTGGGCCATTGAATGTCAACGAGAAGATTATTTAAGGGAGCTTGAGGGTCATTTGGAAAACACACCGAGAGATCAAGAGATCGAATTTCTGAAGTGAGAAGTTCTCAGGAGGAAATTCTGATCGAGGAGATTTCTTGTAGAGAGGGGCAGTGAGTATCCAGAAGAAGGAAGTTTTCCTAGGCCAGAGAGTCTGAGGCAGAGAGAGGGTATAAAGGCGTCCAGAGAGAGGCAGACGCTGACCCACGCATCGACAACACAGGCCTTAGAGGGAGATCGAATTTTTGCTGAGGAAATCAAGTTTTAGTAGTTGGGAGCCGAGGTTTGAGGCCGGGAGGAAGAAATTTAGATTTTCCAGCCAACAGAGGGTCTAGAGAAGGAGCAACATGATACCTAGCAGGGGTGACACAGGAATTACGTAGAAGTGACGCAGTTTTGCACAGAGGGTATGCAGAGGCTCCAATTTAGCGTGACTAGAGTCAGATTCTCACAGTGACGGGGTGGGATCATTTCACCATTCAGTTTGTTTAGTTTCTCTTTATATCGGATTGCTAGTTGAGCATCCAAGAATTGTACTCATATTTTCTCCTGCATAATAATAAAACACTCAGATTTGCTGCATCGTTTTTCTACCATTGGGTTTTTCTAGGGACATTTGTCCAAAAATAACAGTTTCATTTGTGTTTTATTTTATTTCTTGCTTAGTCTCTTGTTTTCGTATAATATTTAATTAAGTGAAGGCTGCAGTGTATGTATTACGATATTTTATGTAGGAAACTACAAGTAATTTGTTTAAAGGAATTTAATGAATAGGAGTAATATCATCATTTGTTGTAGTAGGGATTCCAGTTGAGGAATTTTCACGTGGAGATATTTAGCTAGAATCATCATTCAATTTTTCCCATGATTTGGTGTTCTGTTGCAATGATTGGGGCGATAGAACCTTAACACGTCGAGACAGCTAGTCGATTAGACAGTTGGAGCTCAGGCTAAGATAATTTTGTAGCCGTTTTCAAAGCTTCCCCTCTCCTTATAAAAAGAGTGAAGAAACAATTAAGAAAGGTTCCTGAATTTTGCAAGCAAGAAGCTTGAATTCCGTGGTTCCACATTGGTTCTATTTGATTGTTCATAAGGGGTTTGAGTGATATAAGTGCTGAATGTATATGGAATGGTGATTTCGACTTGATATTCGAGGATTAATGAAACTATTCTATTGATTCCTGTCAGAGAAATGCGCAATATGTTTTCCTCTTTGTATCTCACTTCATATATGTTTCTCTTCTACTGAAATTGTGTAATGAAGCTGTCAGTTTCACTATCTCATGGTTATATGTATGCTGATGTGTAGTAATAGTCCCTATGTTAATTAAAGATTTACATGAGTTATTTGATAGCTTACAATACCTCTATGTGCATATATTTACTTATGCTAATTAGTGACAAGTGTGTCCATGAGGTATAGAGTATGAAACATTAATTCACGCTCCATAATTCCTGCTATTTCACCTCCTCATTCTTTCATACTTCTGCTGGAGCTTGATTCTTAGGATTATGTGTTGTATCGAACACTTTGCATCGAATTCCCTTCTTATTTTCCTCCTCTTCATGTTACTACTAGCTCAAATATTAAGGCTACTTATTGTTGTGTGTTGGCCACCACAATCAAACATTTCTCTTGAGATTAACCAGATCTACCCCCTGTGTATTTAGATCCATGCATTTTCTCGAATCTACCTTGATAAAGGTCTATTGAACCAATTCCATTTTATTATATTTTTCAAACTAAGTGACAATTGGAGTGCATCAGAAAGCCCTACTCATAGTATTCAAAGCACTCCTCTCTTAAGATGTCCTAGGCACTGGTCTACAATCAACCCAAAGGCTATTTGTAGGAGGCTTCTATATTTCCTCAAGCACTTGTACTATATGTGGTAGAAAAAGCTACAACATATTTTTGGTGTCGTTTCTATGGATTGAAGATATCTCTCATTGGAGACTCCGCTATCTCAATTTTATTATAAACACCTTGGCGACTCCACTGCCCATATTTTTATCTGATCGTTCTGGCTTATAAGAGGCCCCATACTCAGTCAGATACTTCTCAGCAAAGAACGCCATATGTAGCTGACCCAGAAAGAATAATATTCAGGAGGATTTGGAAGGAAAAAACACCAAATATTGATGTTATTGTCTCTTTGTTTCCTGAAATATCCTCATCCATCTCACATAATACCATAATTCATTGCTATTATTTTCCTCCTAGAGTTTTGGTATATCCTTCAGAAAGTGATCAACTACTTAGTACTTCCTCCTTAGAGGTCAAAGAAGAAGAAGTTTTAGTCAACGCCCCTTCTCTCTCATTTCCTCTCCTCCCTAAAGTTGAGGAGGTAAAAGATATACTCCATAGCAACCCTACCTATAGTGTGAACAATTTCTTATTCCACGGTCCGATAGCTGTCTCACTATTGGTCATACCTGAGAGACCCCCAATAAATCAAGCACCACCACCTCTAATCCAAATGGTTGTCCCAAGATTCTTGTTAAACAAATATGCTCCATTAAACCTGCCTCAACCTTTAAATTCTATGCCACAGGACCATCTCAAGTTCTTGCCCAGGTTTAATGAAAAAGCTGAGATATCAGCGTAGAGACACATAGCAATTTTATGTGCCTTTGCAGAAAATTTGAATGTTGAGCACTAGGACATAGTGCTGAGGCTCTTCCTCCAATCTTTAGATGGGGAAGTTAGGAAATGGTCCAATTTCTTGTTGAATGATTCCATTACGACTTGGGAAGAAATGGAGAATTCCTTTTTGCAGAAATGGGAGAGGAGAGAGATCATGGATACATTCTTATTGATTTCAACACTATGAAGAAGAAACCTGACGAGGATATCTCAAATTTTATAAAAAGGTCTAATAAATTGTAAAATAATCTATCTACTGAGATCAACCCTCCACAGGTTGCTGCCCAAGTTTTTTTGCTGGGGTCTTTGAATCAAAGTTTGGCTTCACACTCAGAGAGAGGAAGTCCCGTTCCTTAGCCCAGATTCAAACTGATGCTCTCGAGGTAGAAGAAAATTTTACCTCAACAGGGAAGTCTAGAGGCATAAATGACTCTGGAGAGAAGAAAAAGGGGAAATAGGAGGCAACTTCCTCAAGTCTTGGTAGAGAATCCCAAGAACAAAGGATAGATGAGATGGATAATTGAATAAAGAACTTATCAAATAAACAGACAAAAATGGAGCTAGAAAATAAAAGCATTCAACGACAGAACTTTCCGATTGACAATCGGGGTTTTAATATCCAATACAGAAAGCCTCCCCTAGAGATACTACAAAGGGAGAGGAAACAACAACAAGATCACATTCATCCTCCATTATATATAGAAGATGATCCAGAGGAACAAACACCAGATGCAAATGAAGCTCAATGGAAATTGTATTCCTCTTTCTCCGTTAAGGAACAAGAAATCATAACATATGAAGAAGAGGAGGAGGAGCTTGATGCATCACTTAACATTGACGAGATCGATGATTACTGTAAGTAGTTCGCTGATTTCACGCATGCTTAGCTGCACAAGAAATACGATTTGCGATCATCTAGAAAGAGATCGAGAGGGCAAGACAAAAATGAAGGTACTTCTTCCCTAGAGCCTCCTAAGCTAACTGACAAGGGGGAGGGGATTTTAGATCTGATTATTCGAAAGAAGAATGGGTCCTGTTATCACTCTAGGAAACTCTCCTAGGTTGCAGCTCAGAGATGCCTGGTAACATATAATCTTCAATATTGTTCTTTGAACTATTGGAATGGATGATGGTTTGGATCAAGTTAGATAACCATTTCAGCTCTATTCTCACTCAAGACATGCATGAACACCCTCAAAAACACAAGGCTTTAGACCACTAATGCTCAATAATTTATAGATTTAATGGATAGATGGAGAATACTGACTGTACCAGCAGATTGCATACATAAACACATATGAATGGCCAGCTACAGGAAGTAAATGAAACTTGCAAATCTAATATATCAATGCAGAGATAAGATGACAATTATCTGGCATTAGACACAATAGAAAGCATGAATAAACTATTCAAGTGCAAGCATAGAAAAACAAAGAAAATGGGAATTGAACATGTAACAACAAAAGAAGCTTGTATTTGCTAGAATGAAGATGAGAAGCTTGGAAGTAGAGTCTCCACAGTCTCCAAAGGTTGAACCCCTATTACATTTTGCTTTCAACTATTTATAGCTCTTTACAATGATGTTGAGTCTTTTGAGGCTTGAGAGGTCTTAATCTATCCCTTTGTCTTGTTTAACTGTTTGATCTCTGACTAGGCAAACATGGCTTGGAGGTTTCTTTTGACAGAAGAATAACCACATTAATATATTTTGGGAGTTTGTTGCACTGTCTAGGAGCTCTCTCATGCCAGAGATGCCCCACAATCATTCTGTTTATTCTGGCTGTGTCATGTTGTGGCTCCACGATCACTTTGGGTTGATTCATCCTCTGCTCTGTGGTAGAATGGCTCTTCGGGCCTATGAAATCCCTTTAAAATGCGAACAATGATTGTTTTTTTTTTATGAACAGAGAAATGATGCAATACTGTAAATTCCCACCTTCTCTGTGTATTTTGGACTTAAAAAGTCCTCAAAAATGGTTTATTCATCTATCGGGTCCGCCCTTGGGGTCGCTATCGCATGTCGCACTTGGCCTGTTCTATGGTTCCCTTTGTATTTCGTTTAAACAACGAAAACACAAAAATACATTGAAAATGGCTCCCTCCGGACTTGAAATAATATGTGATTTCATTCCAAATCCCATCGGGTCCAAGCTTCATCGCTATCGCAAGTCGCATTCGACTTATTCCATGGTTCCATTTGTATTTGGAAATACGTGAAAAACACTGAAAAAACAGGAAAAAGCAGCTTCGACGGACTTGAAATAATATATAATTTCATTCCGAAAACCCATCGGGTTCGGGTTTCATCACTATCGCACTGCCCCAAGGTTCCTTTGTATTTCATTTAAACAACAAAAACACACAAAAATACATTGAAATAAGGTTGGTTGCAATGGATTAATACACACCAAAGGATACCCATGTGTAAGTAGTAAAGGTACCTACGGCAATGATTGTAGTTTCAGCCCATAGAAACTTCAGAAGTCTTTTATCATGTAGCATGGCCCAGACAACTTCCATCATCGTGCGGTTCTTCCTTCCCACCACACCATTCTGCTCAGGAGTATGTGGTGTAGTAGTCTCCCTCTTAATGCCAACCTCAGGTATGCCTGAGTGAACCAATTGTAATATATCGGAGGTCTTGCTTTGGCTTGAGGGGAATGGTCCCCTTTTGAGCTTTCCTTCGGCACATCCTGGACATACACCTTCTTTCTCTACTCAGAATTCGGGCATCCCTGTCACCATTTGTCTTACACCGAGTATAGCTTTATAATGAAGGGGGGAAAACCTCTAATGCCAAAGTTCGGACTGAAGAGATGTGCCATAAAACATGACACCTAGAAGACTTCCATCGACCTGATATAATGAATCAACACTAAACCCAAGAGTAAAGGCATCTTTAACATTATTTTTCCATATACGTACCTTGCCATTGCTGAAGGTTACCTTGTAGCCTTTGTCTTTTGTTGCCGAGATGGACACTAGGTTCTTTTTTAGGTCAGGTGCATTTAATACATCTTGGAATTTCTAGCCTTCTTGAATGCTTGTCCTCTTCCTTGATTCCCAGCTCTCCTCTTACCTTTGCTGTTGAATTTGTCATTCCTTTGATTTCCATCAGAGGGATTTCTAGTTGCACCACTGTATACTGTACCATGCTTCTCTAATCATGATTATCATCATGCTGCCCATGTCGATGATTTTATCCATCATAATGCTGCTCAAACTAGTGTGCATCATCATCATGTTGTTCTATATGTCCATGATCTCATCTTGCCCTTATGTCCATGATCTCATTCATCGTGATGCTCATGATCTCATACATAGTGAATTGCTTTATCGCAAATGTAACATCGTCATTTTCTTCTAGCCTTAGGTCCAGCCTTTCCTTTTGATTTAGTCCCAGAATTATTTCTTTTCTTAGCATGAGAAGAAAAGGCAACAGGAGGACCTTTAGGCATGGGCATTTCTTGCACTTCTTCCCTTGTTTCTTCTTGAATGCATCTAGCCATTAATTCCTTGAAACCAAGAATTACATTATAGTTCAGAAGAGTAGTCCTAAACACGTACCATTCGGATGGTAATCCTCCAAGAGTCGTGAGTGCCATTTCCTTGTCAGTAATAGCCTCCCCAATAGATAGGATATCATTCTTGATCTCGGTTATTCTTAAGAAGTATGCTTGCATACTCTCATCTTTACCCTTCTTAATTTCCTTCAGCTTATTTCTAAGAAATAAAACTTGATTTGCATCATTTACTTTAAATAAACTCACCAGTCTATCGTAGACTTCCTTAGAGGTGTCCAGTTCAGAGATGTAGGCCACCAAGTGCTTGTCGATAGAGTCCCGGATGATCTTCTATTGTTTTGACTTCTCCATTTTTCCATTTGTTCCAGGCAGTAGCAAATGTATTTGATGGAGGCTCAACAATATTTCCTCTCACATGATCCAACACTCTTGATTCTCAAGGGTTAGATCAATAGACATCTTCCATCCGTGATAGTCAGCTTTCTCACAGAGCTTGTCTTCGGCAGGAAAGAGTGTTGAGGACCCCATAGTTCTTTTAATATAGCCTTGCCAATCTTCTCTTCGATGATTGATCTTTCTCTTGCTCGGGCTTTGCCTTCACCTCAGCTCTGATACCATGTTAATTTATGGTATGTTCTATGCTTATAACAGTTTACTTCTTTTTCTTATTATATTCCACAGATTAGCAATCACATATACATAAAGTAAAGTGCAGATAGAACATTAAACGATCGACAGAAAACAAGCCAAGACAAGAGACACAAGATGTGGCGACTAGCCAGGGACAAACCCCACAATGTGTGGGGAAACCCTTTGATCAAATCTTCTTTTATCTTCAATAATTCAGCAGAGAGAAATAATATAATAAATCTGATTCATATCAGCAGTAGCAAACCCTAGATCAGCAACGTCAGCATTAGCGGCTTCATTATCAAACTAGGGCAAACGATATCTCACAAACTGACCGTCGGATTGACTTCATTCCACCACCAAAAGTTTCGGCTTCCAGAGGAGGTTCAAATGAACCTACAGCGCAGTTCATATGAGGATATCTTCTAGGCCACGTAGGTCAATCTTTACTTATGCAGTTGCAGCTTCAGTTTCAGCAGTTTCCGGCTTCAAACTAGGGCAGTCGATATCTTGCAAACCGTTCGTCAGAATGACTTCATTCCACCACCAAAAGTTTCGGCTTTCAGAGGAGTTTCAGATGAACTTATAGCGCAGTTCCAAAGAGGAGATCTTCTAGGCCATGCAAGTCAATCTTTACTTCTGCAGTTGCAGCTTCAAATTCAACATCTTCCGGCTTCACATGTGTGAGAGAGAGACCCATTTCAGCGCAGTCGAGAAGAGACTCATTTCTGCGCAGTAGAGAAAGAGAGAGATGTGATGAGATGAGTGAGTCCAAATGAGGAAAGGTCCTCTTATATTTATACACAACGTGGGTGTTTGAATAGACGCGACTGTTGGGCTTCTGAGCCTACATGAGTTGTAGGTCGGCTTGATAATAATTCCATAATCAAAATAAATTCATATCTCCATGAATACTTATCGGAATCGGATGATCTTTATACCAATCTTACACCTCTCGACGAGAGGAATCTAATAAAAATATTATCAGCCATGAATAAGATGACCCACATGAATTTTTGCCATGGTTTCCAATTTTAACAATCAACAATGGCAGTCGGCCCCGGACAAAATCTTCAAGGTATCAGTTCTGGCAAAAGGGTGGTTTATGGTGCAATTTGAGAAGAAGGAAATGGTGGACTGGGTTATGGGGAAAAATTGGGCTTTCGGTAACCATCCTGTTCTCTTTAGACGATGGACTCCATTGTTTGACGCACAACAAGAAAAGGTTGAAACATTTCCGGTTTGGGTACGCGTTCCTGGTCTGCCTCCTTTCCTTTGGGTGGACTCAGTTTTCAGGTCTATAGGGAATATGCTTGGCACTTACCTGGAAATGGATATGTCTTTCATTGAAACTAAGAATAAGGCCATGGCTCGGATTTTGGTCAATCTAAACCCCAAAGAAGGCCTTGCGGAAAATATCAAAATCCAATACAGAGACCTCATTTTTGAACAGCCATTGGACTACGAACATCTGCCCTTCAGATGTCACAGATGCCATGTGTATGGCCATCTAGCAAGGGACTGCCCATTGGGTTTTTGTTGCAGAAGGAAACAAAAGAAAGTTGAGGTGGAGGTGTTGACAGCAGAGAAGGATCAAGATTTTAGGCATTTTGCGGCTCAAGAGGAGGATGCCATGGAGGTGGATAGGAATAAGGAGGAGAAGTCTTCGAAGCAGGCTCAACAGGAGATCCCATGCCTAGAGATTGTAGCTGAAACGCCTATCGGAACTAGGATTGCTCTCCCGGAAGTCACTAAAGTATCAACAACGACCCTCCTTGAAGACACAAAGGTTATGCATTTGGACACTTGTTTTTCTTCTCTACCTCCTCCATGTGAAGTTAAAGATGCATGCCTGAATTCTAATTCTCATAGTCATTCATCTGCTGGACATGCTCATATTGATAGCATCATTTCATCTATCCCCAAAATAGACCTGAACTGTGAAGAGGTTCCAAATGAAATCTGTGAAGTGAAAAACTCTCCTCCCAAACCTGCATGTCATTATAATCTTCGTTCCCTCGATAAAAAACCTGTTTCAGGAGAGCCGGTCGGAGGTTTAGGCATGGATCTATCCCAGATCTCTTTGAGGAAATCTCAGGGTAGGAAGTCTTACCTGTCTAAGGCTCAGGTGAAAGCAAAATTTGACGTGGCGGATGGTAAACAAATGTCTATTCCTGGGGTGCTTAGAGTTGTGAAACCCTGTGAGGGGGTGATAAAATGATCTTTCTTTCTTGGAACTGTAGGGGTTTAGCCAGTAAACCCAAAAAAATGGCTCTAAAGGAGATGGTTCAGCGTTGTAACCCAGATGTACTCATGTTGCAAGAGACTTTAGGCATGAGCCTGGAAGTTTCGTCATCTCTTTGTTCTATTCTCCCGGGTTGGCATTTTCAAGCCTTGGATTCCATTGGTCACTCGGGAGGCCTGGCTATAGGCTTCAGGGAAGGAAGACTGAAATTAGTAAACCTGTGGGGGATGGATCATGTGTTGGGGATGGAAGTTCAATCCCTTGATTTCGGTTTCCCTCTGACGATTTTAAATATTTATGGGCCATGCCAGGAGAGAGTCTCCTTTTGGAATGATCTCCTGTCTAAATCAGTGATGAGAAGCCAAAATCTTGTGATAGGAGGAGATCTAAATTTCTCTATTGGGAATGCCGAGACTTGGGGACCTTTAGCCAGAGAAGACCCGCTATCAAATTTCTTCATGAATTCCCTTACCTCGCATAATCTGATAGATGTAAACCTTTTAAAATTAAAACCTACCTGGAGGAACCGTAGAACAGGTGAAGCTAGAATTGCAAAAAGATTGGATCGTTTTCTCCTCTGTGAAGATCTAGCTTCTAGAATTCCGGTTTTCTGGCAATGGGTGGGAGAGGGTGGTAACTCGGATCATTTTCCAGTCCTTCTTGAGCTCTCCAAGCCTCCCCTTAAGCCGGCAGCCCCCTTCAAATTCAACGCATCCTGGCTGCAGGAGGAATCCTTCAATAAGCTTTTTAGAGAAACTTGGAGAACTCCATGTAGGAACTCCATGGAGGATAAGAGTTTCCTCTTCATGGAAAATTTGAAAAGATTGAAGAAGGCCACAGTGGAATGGGCAAAGAATAGGAAGCAAAAACAGAATGAGGATTTAATCAAAATCAACTTGGAACTTGGGGAATTGGAAAACCCTGAATCGGATGGCTATGAATCTCAAGAGTCGAAGGATAGAATCTTGCTGTTAGAAAAACATAGAAGTCAAATCCTTCTGGACAGAGAAGAGGAATGGAGGTTGAAAAGTAGGGTGATTTGGCTGAAGACTGGAGATTAAAACACAAAAAAAATTCACAATTATGAAAAAGGGAGGAAGATAACAAAGACCATCTAGAAGCTCAAGGATGAAGAAGGTAGGGAGGCCAATACCTTTGATTCTCTCTCATGCATGGGGAGAAATCACTTCCAAAAATTATTCTCTGATCAAGGGGAGACTACATTAGCAGAGGTTATCAGAACAACTCAATGTTTCCCACGGTATGTGGAGGAGGAAGAAGCTGAGAGTTTGATGGGAGAGGTCACAAAGGAGGAAGTGGAAAGCATTATAAAATCTATGGCCAAAGACAAAAGCCCTGGCCCGGATGGGTGGACTATAGAACTCTTCCAACACTTCTTCGATTTGATTGGTTCAGAATTAACAGAGGTGGTTGAGGAATCCATGAGGAAAGGTATGGTCTATTCTCCTTTCAACTCAACCTTTATAGCCCTTATTCCTAAAAAAGAAGAACCATGATCGTTTGAAGACTTCAGGCCTATATCACTTTGCAATAGCATTTATAAAATCATAGCAAAAGTGATTGTTGTCCGTCTAAAGCCGATTCTGTCAAGATGCATTTCAAATGAACAGTTTGGATTTTTGGATGGGCGCCAGATTCATGAAGCCATTGGGGTCGCTCAAGAGACAATACACAGTGTTAAGCAGATAAAAAGAAAACGAATAGTGGTGAAAATCAATCTTTCAAAAGCCTATGACAGAATCAGCTGGACCTATCTCCGGATGTTGTTAACACATCTGGGCTTCAAAGTTGACTTTATCAACTGGATCATGGGGTGTATCACCAGTGTCAGCTTTGCGGTCCTTATTAATGGAGCAGCCTCTCCTTTCTTCAAAGGGAAAAGAGGGTTAAGACAAGGATGCCCTTTGTCTCCCTTGCTCTTCCTTCTGGTTGTATAAGGATTGAGTCAATTAATTCTAAAAGCCAAAAGGGAAGGAGCTGTAAAAGGCCTAGAGGTAGCAGTCAACTTGTTCATCTCGCACCTTCTCTTTGTCGATGACATCTTACTTTTCATTAATGGGAATTTGTCAGAAATCAAGGAGCTTAAGAAGATTCTTGAGCTTTTCATGAAAGCTATAGGGATGCAAGTGAATTATAGGAAATCTCAGCTAATTCTGGAAGGTTTTAATAGGCAGGAGAAAAGCCAAATTACCTCATTTCTACCCTTTGATGTTTATAAACTTGAAGATCCTTTCAAATATCTATGGTTTTGGATGAAGCCAAATAATTATAGGAAACAAGATTGGAATTGGCTGCTAGCTAAGATTGAAGCCAGAATTTCTCATTGGAGTTTCAAGTGGACGACTAACTTTAATCAAATCAGTCCTCTTAGCAATTCCAGTTTATTGGGCTGCACTGACTTGGGTCCCTAAAGGAATATTGGAAAGGATTAGAAGAATTTGCAGGAGATTTCTTAGGGCTGGATCAAAGGAGGATTCAGTGCTCCCTTGGGTCGCCTGGGAGAAAGTGGCAAGATTGAAAGAATGGGGAGGGTGGGGAATTAAAGACCTCACTACTTTTGGAACCTCCCTGGCAGCTAAATCAGGGTGGAGAATCATTAAAATGGAAAATCTCTGGACGAAAGTGGTAAAGTGGAAATACATTGACCCTACCCCTCTAGAAGATTGGCTAAGGAACCCCAATAAGAAAGGAGGGAATGTGTCGGTGGTCTGGAAGGCTACTATAGAGGCCTTCAAGATTATTGAGCAAGGTTTGTCGTGGCAGATTGGAAATGGGGAAAATCTTCGGATAGGAAGGGATCCCTGGGTGGGGTGTAATGGAAATTTTGCTCTTCCCCCAGGCCTTATCAGGCACCTAGAATCCAAAGGAATTCTATTCCTTAATCAGGTAGAGAAAATTGGTCATTCAACCATCTGGGGACAAGCATGGAAATCAGGAGAGGAATTGGATCTCCGGCCCCATTAGTGGAACGAGTGGAAGGTCTACATCCAAGAACTCTCCAGATCAAATGTAAGGCTTAAAGACAGACCGGATCACCTGGTGTGGGCCCATGCTGATTCTGGATCCTATTCTCCAAAATTTGGGTACAAGTTCCTCATGTCAAAGAAAGGTTGGGGAGATCCGGAATGGTGGGAAAAGTCATTATGGAAGCTAAAATGCCCTGCAAAAGCCAGACTCTTCTTCTGGTGTATTCTAAAAGGTAAAGTCCCTACTTGGGACATCCTCCAATCCAGGTATAAGTCAGGGCCGGGGAGATGTTCTCTTTGCAAAAATGACTCTGAAACTATAAGACATCTATTTATAGATTGTCCTGTAGTGAAAAAAGTATGGGTGGAGGTTGAGAAGCTCATTCAAAAACAGGTAGCCTGGGAAGGGGAAAACATCACTGATGTATGGTACAAATGGTGGCGCTTATATTCAGATGGGAAATTGCAGAATTTGCCTCCAATCATTTCTTGGGGCATCTAGATTGCCAGGAACAGATGCATCTTTCTGGATAAGGAAACCTCTGTTGAGTCAATTGCCATACAATGTACCTCTATTTACTCAAACATTCCCAATTTAGAAGAAGAGAGGAAACCCAGACAGGTTAGAGAGGAACAAATCAAGGAAGGAGTTCCATGGGCTTATTTTGATGGGGCTTCTCAGAATAATAAAGTTGGAGCAGGATTGATCATTCATTTAAACGAAAGACAGATGCTAAAAGCATCCGTGGGTTTAGGCACTGGCTCAAATAACTTCGCAGAGTTATCTGCTCTAAAGTTGCTCTTATGTTGGCTTATCCACAGGAACATCTTCACAGTTCAGATTTTTGGGGATTCTTTAAATGTTATCAAATGGGCAAATGAACAATGCAGATGTGAAAACTATATCTTGTGTCCTTTATTAGAATAAATTTAGAATTTAAAGTTGTATTTTAATGTTTTCTCTCTTCACCACATCTACAGGGAGCACAACGATTCAGTAAACAGGCTTTCTAAAGAAGGTCTACAACAAGATTTGGGCAGCTAGAGAATACTGGAGGAAAACAATGGAGAAATCCATGTTTCGGACCAACCTCCTTACGCATAGACTACATATCTCTGAAGACTTAGCAGACTGTCAAAGCAGCTTTCTTTTTGTATACAGCTGAAATGGATTCCTTTTTGTAAAATTGTTTCTTGTTTTCTGCATGACTTGTGCATCTATTTTATGTTTGGGTTGTTTTTCCTCGAAAGAGGAGACCCGGGGATTAGATGTTCGTTGTTGTTTTTTACCATGAATATACAACATATGGAAACCTGTTTGCTCTTTTTTGATGTTTCTGAGGACAGAAGCTATTTTCCTCATTAGAGGAGGCTCATGTTTTCTCAGGAAGCCCTATCTCTCTTAGTTTAAGGCAGGAAGAGTAGCCTTTTCCTGTAGAGCTTTATGATGCTCAATCATACAGCAAAAAGAATGCTCCGGCATATGCTATGTAACTTTTTATTCTGTTTATAAAAAGTTCGTTATTTTTCTTTGGAAAAAAAACTCTTAGTCTAGTTAAAAGTAACTTCTTATTATGAATTGGATAAAATATTATCATAATCTCAAATTTATATATATATATATATATATATATATATATATATATATATATATATATATATATATATATATATATATATATATATATATATTATTAAATTATTTAAATTAATAAGAAAATAATCCTTCTCCTAATTTTTTACTGAGGCAAAAGTAGTCGTTTCACTATAGTCGTTGGAATGATCTGTCTCTCTACTTAACCCGTTTCCATGATCTGATTCTTCATCTTGTCCTGACGATGAACCACACTGGTTGGTTTGAAACACGTCCACAAATGAATCTTGATGTGATTATCACCGAAAAAATTTCTTCGAAACTAGATATGGATCACAGAAGCCTAAATTCGATTATTATAGTTTTATTAAAATTCTAGATTTGCATATTTAATTGTAATTAATGCACTCATGTGAATGGAAATTATGCAGAAAATTAGAGAATGACAAAATAAGCTCACACACACATTAGACACAAGATATGATCTCTGGGAAACCATTTTGGGAGAAAACCTAGCTGGAAGGTGAGGCCACTTCGCTCTCTTTCTTTGTCTAGAAATATGAATACAGGTACAAAGAAGTAATGCATATGGCCCATGGGCTACTACAGTGCACAGATCCTCTCATTGTGCTCCACCTCCTATCTCTCCCGGCTATCTTTTCTCAACTATTGAGACAAATTCTCTCGAAAGAATGGAATGCCTCTTCCTCCTAGTGGCCCAGTTATAACACAACCCAATAGCCTACTAGTGGTTAAGTTTGACTACATCAACTCTTAACTAGAGTTACAATATAGAATCTTCTAGATTCTTTTACATCAAAAAAACATAGCTAGCCCCATTTCCATGAATAATGGGGGTCGACGCAACATCCTCCCAAACTATAGGTGTGAAAACAGGAAGGTCAACTTATGAGTGGCATAACGTTTACATACAAACTCCAATTGACATGCTTCTTATGCCGTTGGACCAATCTATATGTGTAGAATAACATTAAAAGGTGTTGCGCTAGAGAAACAAGGTTTTACCCCTAGAAAATGTTGTTTGATGCCTCAAAACTCTCTTGGAAGGTTTCAAACCCTGTTTTGCCAAATTGGGTCCCACTGATAAAAATGGTCCCATGAGTTGATTCCTCCACTTTTTCCACTCTGAATGCATAAAAAATAATGGAAAACAATATAATGATCTAATATGGATCATGGAAACTTGGATACTAACAATTTTCCATCAATGTAAATCTAGTTTAGCCATCATCCAATAAGAAAATCAAGATCTAGTCAATAAATTTTCATTCTTTTCAAATCTCAGCATGATCCTAGAATTCTAGAAAACTGTGTAAATTTTACAAAATAGCCTCATAAAACCCTTCGTATCTCCCAAATCAATGCTAATTATTTTGAAACTATCTGTAGGAAGCCTGATTTTCCATATTGTCGACAAAACCCATGTTTCAAAATTGTGGGATTCAACCTCATATACACACAAATTGAGGAGGAAGTTGGAAATTTGAAAAATGTGTGAATTTAGCACCGAATTATTAATTATTTTCTAAAAATTGATTTGTATGACCTTGGTGCATTCTAACTCAGGTGGAGGTGTTAAAACATCATTTTAAACTAAAAACAACTTCGATTTTCCCTGAAAGTGTGCCAATCTATCGAAGCCCCAAATTGGTGCAGGAACCCAAGCTTGGTGCAGGAACATATCATTGAATGATAAGCACACCTTTTACTGTCAACTCACTCCAAAATAGTCTTGAACATATGCTCGTACCATCAACTAACATTTTCCTTTCTTGCAAGCTTAGATGATGAAGCAGTCCACATACTTGGTGCAAGATTCCTATAGAGTGCAGGAACTAAACACACCTTGATTAGTGACTTATAAATATTATAATCCTTAGAAAACACAATAAGCAAAGGAATTTTAATGAAAAAAAAAGAATTTACCTTTCCATCCCTAAATGAAATACAAATCTTCAATATTACATCAAATGAAGGGTAAAAGTACAAGATAAAAAGTTCAAAGTTAGTAAAATAAGGGAATAAGCTAGGGGTCTGGCTCCTTATATAAGGGTCTGTCTCCTTATTTTAGGCCGACTAGAGGCTGACATGAAGACTTGAGGCCGACTTGCTTGACATAATTCAAATTTCTTCTTTTAATGGTGCCATTGATTGGAGGAGGCTTATGACTTTTCTTGGAGGTCTTCTTATGACCCTAATGCATAATATTGCATGGTGTAACAATCCCTTAAGGTATTTGATGGGAGATTTGGATGATCACTCTGCTCTGAGACCTAGCCGCTGCTCTTCTGTGCCCCTGCCTGGCTCGGCCCTCGGGCTGCTTACGCCGCTGGTCCCCTGCGGGCCCTTCCCTTTGCGAGGCGCTCCCCATTACGGTGTCCTGCGCGCTGAGGTTCTATTGGAGGCTTGTTGTAACAAAGATGGCTTGTGGGGTTTGACCAAGGTTGCTGGGTTGCCGCCTCAATGGATCTGCCCCCTCCGCCTCCCTCTTCCGATGCAGAAGCCTTCCTTAAGCTCTTGGAATCCCTGCCAAAGAAGAAAGCTTCAGAGGCTGCGAAATTCGTTAAACGCTTGGATGACATTCCAGAGATCTCGCTCCCCCCTGAGGGTCCGATCAAGGTCGCCCTTTCGTTGGCTGAGAGAGCTCTGGTTGGCCAGTTCACGGGCCTCTGGCCCTCCCCCAAATCCACGGAGAACTGGATTGCTAGAAACTGGGCTCCCCTGATTAAGAATGGTGTCACCTCGTATTTCTTGGGGAAGGGATTCTTCATGTTTGAATTTACTGACAAAGAGGACAAGGATCTGATATTCCGCAACGGGCCTTACTTCATGGGTCCTCAAGGGTTGTATCTCAACAAGTGGACGCCTGATTTTGACCCTTCAGTTGACGTTCCCACAGCCGTTCCTGTGTGGGTTAGGCTGCCCAACCTGCCTGTGCATTGCTGGAACTGGGAATCCCTAAAGCACATTGGCAACACCTTGGGAAAATTCATCGATCGTGCAAATCACAAAGATCAATTCGACTGTGCAAGAATCTGCGTTGAAGTTGACCTGGAGGTTGGCTTGCCCGAGGCAGTAAAGATCAGGGTTGGAAGCTGGTCCCATGTCCAGAAGCTGGACTATGAGCAGCTCCCGTTCAAGTGCAGGAAATGCCAGGTCTATGGCCACTTCGCTCAGAACTGTCCAAAGAATACTGAAATGGAGAAAGGCAAGGATGAAGGCTGGACCCAGGTTAAAAGATCCAAAAATGCCCACAAAGCCAATCGACCAGGCAACATGAAAGGCAATGGTTCGCAGGCTGCCCCTAGCAACCAAACCCCTGCCATGGAAGAACAAGGAAACAAATATATTCTGTTAAGCCCAGCTACGGAAGGTCCCCTAGAACCAGAGCTGCAGAAAGAAGGATCGATCCCCAAAGAACCCCCCATGGAATCAATACAGGTGGAAAGTAATGAAGACAGACCAAAAGAGACTCCCATTCTAGAGACAGAGGAGGTGTAAAGCTCGGAGGAATCAGAAGAAGAAGGTGAAATAGAAACTTCGCAAACCTCAGCCAGAAGATCATTGAGAGGCCGAAAATCTGCGCAGGAAAAAAGAGAACAAGAGACCTACAAAGACAAGCTCCAGGGCAGTCAACCAACCCTTGAGAAGCTTTTGGAAAATACTCCGAAGAAGAACAGAAATCAGCCTCCGAGCTCTAGGGGAGCTCATCCTTCAAAATGCAAGTGATGAAGATCGTCTCCTGGAACTGCAGGGGTATGGGGAGCAGAAAAAAAGAAGAAGCTATAAGAAGTCTGATAAGAACAGAACTTCCCGACCTACTCCTCATCCAGGAGACTAAAATGGAGGACTGTGCCTTCCTTCAGATCGGCAAGAAGCTGTGGAAACAAAGCGAAGGTCTAGCAGTATCAGCTCGAGGTGCTTCTGGTGGACTAGGTTCTATCTGGAATGCAAATAAATTCATAAAGCTCAGAGAAGTTAAAAATATCCATTGGTTGTTCACAAAAATCCATCATATAGATTCAGATATGACATACTCCCTCTTCAATGTGTATGCTCCCGTCAGCTCAGCAGAGAAAAAGCATTGTTGGGATTCCATTAGGAATCTGGCAGATTCTGAAGACTTAGCCAATATTATCATCGCAGGCGACCTTAATCTAACACTATCAGCAGCTGAAAAACGTGGAGGAAGCATCGTCAGGGACCCGGCGCGGGAATGGGTTGAGGACTTGCTGCTCGACTGGGATATGATCGACATCAAGCCTTCGGCTGGGAAGTACACATGGACTAACAAAAGAATCGGACCTGGCCACATCGCTGCAAGGTTAGATCGATTTCTCGTCCAAAGCTCTTTTCTTCTTCTTGGTCTAGAATCTAGAATGCATATACTCCCTTGCAGTGTTTCCGATCACCGCCCCATTAAACTCGAGTTGTTGGCTCATCTGGACCAAGGTCCCATTCCTTTCAAATTCAACACTCACTGGGTCAAGGAGCCGTCCTTCTTGCCTCTGATAAAAGAAATCTGGAAACTCCCTGTCAAAGGCTCTGCATTCTTTGTCTGGGAAGAGAAACTCAGGAGAGTTAAAACTGCTCTAAAGTCCTAGGTAAAATCTTTACCAAACCCTGCTGTGGAAAGGAAAATGATCCAGGAGCGCCTTGATTCGCATCACTTGGCATCGGAAAACGCTGAGATCACTAAAGAACTGATCGACAGGGAGGCTAATCTTCAGCGCATGTTTTTTAAGGCCAACTTGGCAGAGGAAGAGTTTTGGAGACAAAAATCCCGCAGTCTCTGGCTCAAGGCGGGAGATAGAAACTCTTCTTTCTTCCATAAGCAAGCTCAGGCCCGAAAATGCTTCAACTCTATCTCAGAAATCAAAGTGGAGACCACCATACATAGAGACATCAGAAGCATAAAAAACGTTGCCTTCACCCATTTAAAAAATCTCTACAGTGAAGAAGAAGTTGTCGATCTCCCTCCTTCCATCGTGAATGAGGTGCCCTCCCTGATAACCGAAAGAAATAATCAGTTCCTGGATGCTGAGATCACTAATAATGAAATTAAGGCCTCTCTCTTCGCTATGGAACCGGACAAGGCCCCGGGCCCTGACGGTTTCACTGTTGGCTTCATCCAAACCTGTTGGCAGATAGTGGAGAAAGATCTTTGCAGAATGATAAGGAAATCCAAAGAGTGCCAGAAAATTGGGGGAAGCACCAATTCGGCCTTCCTGGCCCTCATTCCCAAGGAGAAAGGAGCCAACTCATTCAGCCGGTTCCACCCTATATCTCTATGCAATATAGGTTACAAGCTGATCACGAAAGTTATTGCCAACAGATTAAAAACCATTCTGCCGAATATCATACCTGCGAATCAGGGAGGATTTATCAAGGGAAGACAGATTGTGGACAACTTTGTCCTGGTCCAAGAGGCGATCCACTCCAGTATGGTCCGTAAAGAGAAAGGCATGGCTGTCAAGCTAGATCTAGAAAGTGCCTTTGACAGAGTGAGACACAGCTTTCTTTTCGAGGTCCTGCACAAATTCGGGTTTGGTTCCAAATTCGTCAATTGGGTTAAGGCCTGTATCAGTGAGCCCTGGATAGCCCCTCTGGTGAATGGGAGGGCCTCAGATTTCTTCAAAGCCTCCCGTGGTTTGAGGCAAGGGTGCCCATTATCCCCCCTTCTCTTTGTCCTTCAAGCTTCTGTCCTCAGCTTTCTTCTGAACAAAAAGCAACAGGATCAAGAACTAATGGGACTGAACATTGCGAGAGGTGTTAACAACATAAATCACGCGTTATTCGTGGACGACTCCCTCTTGTTGGGCGCTGCTTCTGTGTCCTCAGCTAAAAGTTTCAAAGAAGTGGTCGAAGATTACTGCGAAGAATCAGGAAGTAAGCTGAACAAAGGCAAATGCCATATCTACTGCTGGAATACCCCTGCCTCCACATTGCAGGCCATTTCCAGTTGCTTTGGTTTTGCGGCTTCCTCGTCTTGGTCCTCCTTCAAGTATCTAGGTCTCCCTATCTTTTTACATCGCGCTGTCAACAGAGATTGGCTGCCCCTGCTTGAAAAGTTCGAATCTAAGATACATTCCTGGGGCTTTAACTGGCTTAATCTGGCAGGTAAGTCAATTCTAATAAAAGTTGTCCTCAACAGCCTCCCCATATATCAATTTGCAGTGATGCTGGCCCCTGCTGGTATTATGAAGAAAATGGAGGACCATATCAGAAAATTCTTTTGGAAAGGCGGGAAAGCCAATGAAAAGAAAATCCCTCTATTAAGCTGGATTAAAATCTCCATGCCCAGATCGGAAGGCGGACTGAACTTTAAGAACATTAGAATGCAAAACTTGGCGTTGGGTGCAAAATTGATCTGGAGGATTATAGCCCCAAAGCCGGGGTGGGCTCAGATCGCCTTGTGGAAAAAGTACTTCCGTGGGCAGAGGAAAAGGTGTCTTGATCAACCAAGAGCAAACACTGGCTCGCCTATCCAAAAGCTTTGTGCAAAATCCTTCTCCCTAATCAATGATCACGCTCACTGGATCCCTGGCAATGGCAAGCAAATCAGAATTTGGGAGGATCGTATTATGGGCTGCGACCCTCTGGCTGATGATAGATCCCTGTCTGCACTGAAAGATTGGATGCATAATTCGGGGTTCAATACTCTGTGGGACATATCTAAATGGGAAAATGGATACTGGCTCAGCTGGATAAATTTTGAGACTCCTCAGTCCCTAACCAAAGATCTGCCTATTTTCTTAGACTTCCTCAATGGTAAGGCCCCTACGTGCAGCAGAAAGCAAGACACTTGTGGTTGGGGATCGTCGACTGGGTGCTATTCGGTGTCCCAGGGATACAGGCAGCTGTTATCGCATCCTCATGTTCCCTCAGACCTGAATCCATGGAAAGGAGTCTGGCAACAAAGCTCGCTTCCAAAAATTGATTATTTTTGTTGGCTTCTCTGCCACCAGCGCATTTTGACGGACGATAGACTCCTCAAAAGAGGCTACCATGGCCCCTCTCGTTGTTCCTTGTGTGGTGAACAGTCAGAATCCGTTGCGCATTTGATGCTGCACTGCAATTTCGTGGCCAAACTCTGGAACGCGGCCTTAGGCTCTTGGCAGGCGGGCATCACTCTCCCAAACAACATTCCAGAGTTGTTCTCGAACTGGAGGACGTCGTACCCTGGAGGCTCTCCCCAAAATGGTCATCTCAAAACCGCCTGGTGTATCCTCCCCAAATTAATCTGTTGGTTCACCTGGTTAGAAAGAAACCAGAGGATCTTCAGGGATAGGAAGAGAGACCACAATACTGTCTGGATTAAAATTAAAACTCAGCTCAAGGAATGCGTTGGGGAGCAGTTGGATGGGGCAGGTCTGAGCGACCTCGATACAGTTTGGAGTGACTCCCTGGACCTCCGTTTCAACGAAATTGCCAGGCCCTCTGTTCTCCCTAAAGACTGGTAGATCCGTCTTAATGCCTCTGATTTCTTGGTTTTTTGTTCAAAGCAGGCTCACGCTACCCTCTTCTTTGATGGGGCTGCCAAAGGCAACCCGGGCAGATCTGGTGCAGGTGGAGTTGTCAAGAGAGCGGATGGAAAAATTGCTCTCAGATTTGCCTGGGGAGTGGGCTTAAACACCAGCATGCAAGCTGAAGCTCTGGCCCTCTACCAAGGACTGAAGCAACTTATATCCCTCGGAATCAGTGATGCAATAGTGATGGGAGACTCACAGACTATTATAAAAAATTTCATAGACAGCTCTACCCCATCAGATCTAAGATTGTCCAGGTTGATCACCAGAGCAAGAATCCTATCAAACTCCTTTCAGAGTTTGAAATTCTACCATGTCAAGAGAGAAAATAACAAAGAGGCCGACGTTGAAGCTAATAAAGCAGCCCTTCTCCCCCTCGGAATCATCCTCAGAGACGGAGAAGAAAGCCGGGACCCCATCCCTTAAACTCCTGGAGATTATGTTTTATTGTCTCTTGCTGAAGCAGTTTGTTTGCATCTTTAATTTGGGAAAAATAGAGGCGGTTGCCCGGAAACCATATTGTAAAAATTTCTGGTGTAGCATAGGAAAAGAGACCTCGGACCTGAACAAAGAGCTCTCTGAATATTGCTCTGCATATTGTAATCAGAATTATGGCATTTCGACCAGAAAGTAATACATCTCTCTAACCATTTATGTTAAAAAAAAATCCCTTAAGGTATTTAACCTTTTATTTTGACTATTTAACTCTCCTATAGCACTTTAACTAGTGCTAGACCTATTTCAATGAGCAAGAAACTCATTGACATATATTATAAAAATAATATTTTTTTGCTTGAATAAGTACAAATATCAAAAGTACATTTATGAAGACCGAACCTAGTTACATTTCCTTCAACAAATCAAACCTTATATAGATTAATGATTAACAACTGATTATATTTGATAGCTTCAAGACTAGATATAATAAAAGAAATAAGGTTGGTTGCAATGGATTAATACACACCAAAGGATACCCATGTGTAAGTAGTACAAATAGTTTTCCTTTATTTGAAGGGAAATATGGACTTTGGCTTATGGTACTCAAGAAGCAACAATTTCACCTTAACCACATATACTAAAGCAAAATGGGCAAGAAGCATTGATGACAAGAAAAGTACTAGTGGTGGATAATTATTCTTAGGAAATTATCTAATATTATGGTTGGGAAAGAAATAAACCTCAATCTCTTTATCCACAACCAAAGAAAAATATATTGCAATAGCAACATCTTGTACTTGGGTCCTTTGGTTGAAATAGACTTTGAAAAATATTAAGATAGATTATGATAACCCTATATCAATTATCTATGATAATAAAAGTGCAATCAATATCTAAAAAAACCTTGTCATGCATTCAAAATCAAAGCATATTCCTATCAAATACCACTTCCTAAGAGGACAACTAGTTGATAAAAATATCAAGCTAGAATACATTGTTGTTAAAGAGAAAAATTCACATATCTTCACAAAATCCCTTCCCAAAGAGATAATTAAATATCCAGGGGAGAATTAAAGAGCAGTATCTCTCTCATCTAATGAGTAAAAAGAAAATCCTAAGTTTATGGGGAGTAGTCTCTTGATTTTGATTTACAAAAAAGTGGGAGACACATCAATTTAGGGAGGGAAACCCTTTTCCATTGATGTTAAAGGGGGGAATTGTAGACAAATGAATAATTGTATAGATAGTTAGTTGAGTTGTAGACAAAAGGAAAAGTCGCAAACATGAAGAGTTCATCAACATTTTTTCAATTTTTTATAAGGGTTTCCATCAATGACAAATGGAATCTTGTTGATTAATGTATTTTCATTGATATCAAATTTAGACAGACCCTTTTTGGATACAATCCAAAGTTGGGGGAGACCCTAATATGGACAATGTCCTTTGCAGACAAATATGGAGACCCTTCTATATGTCAACCCAACCATAGCCACAAGTCATCTCAACATACAAGAAGTGCATAATTTCACACAAAATAACGACAAATAAAATAGGTGAGCACATTAGAAGATATAAAAAAAGGATCAATATCTAAGGCATATATGATTCAAAGTCTAGAGTGCATGAATAGGGAAGGGAGGAAGTCTGAGGCTTGATATTAATAGTAATGAAGTTTAAGTATCAAAGAGTGAAGGAAAGAGTCAGGTGTGGAAAAAGCATAGATTCAAAGTTCACATAATGTTATGAGGAGGTCTAAAGCTCAGAAGTGGTTTGAGATAAAACTTTTAAAATAATTTTGAAAAACCTGAAATTTTCTTATAACATGAAATAACTCTCAAATCCCTTGTTTTCAGGATACCTCAATAAGTTAACAGATGATGCTTTTTGAAATAGTATACGACCTATCTACCTTAGAATATCAAGATTTCTACAAAAGGAGTATTCTACATATTTACCAATATCCTAGTATAGAGAGGCCCTAGTCAAAAGGCACTTAAGGTTTATAACTCGAGGGCTAAGCTCCATTCACATATCACCACATCTATGTTTTAATTAAAAGGGGTAGGCTCATGGATTTTCTAATATCTGATATATGTACCTCCTAGTCACAACTGGTCACTTGGGTGGTTAATTATAGCACCAAAATGCTAAAATCCCTTGGCATATTTTCCATATTGACATTTTTATTAGAAGGCACATGAAGTTTTTGATATTCAAATCCCAATAAGAATTTAGCCATAACCCATTGATGGGAAAAAATGACCTCATCAACAGTAGGGAGAGCACTCAGTTAGAGTCCCAAATAAAACTCTTTTCCATTTGGTATGGTGGTTCTGACTAGTTATGTATTGGGCCTAGTTACCTGTAAAAATGTTGCTCTAATATATGGAGCATTAGGAAACATGGATGGTGTTGGGTGTGGAGCTTGATTATCTTCCTGATTGTTCATAGGTTTTTGTTTGTTTGTTTAAGTTGTGGTTGGATCCCAGTCCCTGACGGGGTGTGTGTGGGGGGGGGGGGTGGGGGGGGGGGGGGGGGGTGTGGGGGATATAATGGTAGAAGTTATGTTAATGTAGGTTTTTTACCCTAGAAGGCAACCCTCAGTTTATATGTGGGAATTTTATTGCAGTTGTGTATTATTCTGTGTGTGAGAAAAAATAGAGGAGGTTATTTGAGAGTGAAGAGGAAGCTACAAAATATTTATTGTAGGTTGTATCCCTTCATTTTATTGGATAATATAAAAGAAAGGAGTAATTGTTTCTCCATGGACGTAGCCTAAATTGGGTGAACCACATATATCTATGTTTCTCTTATTTTATGTTTTTGTTGTGTTTGTTTTTCCACAATATTTTGTGTTCCATTTCCCTATTATTTAATTTCTAATAGACAGAAAAGAGAATGAATGGAAAGGGATTGGAAAAAATTGATAGAATAGCGAATAAATATATATGTATAAATATAATATAAAGTAATATCTATATAAATAACCGAGGTGTTGATATTTTGTAGTGACTAAAATGATAATGAATAATATGAAAATATAGATCTTCACAATTATATCATTAATTAAAGCAATTTAAAGATAATTAATTCAATTAAATAGTTAATTGAATTAATTAGTAAACACACTCACATGAAATTATATTATTACTCACGCTCGCAATCAACAAAATAAATACATTAAAAGTGATTACATTTCAATCAATTAATCATGAGCATAAGTAATAAAATATATAAATTCAAATTCCATAATAAGTTAAAAGAAAAGAGTTGATGAAAGTACCATTACCGCCTTTCTCTTCATAAATCTGGAATCCAAAAAATGTTTCAACATACATTAAAAAAAAGATATATGTACAAAAGCGTAACAAAATAATTCCTTACACAATTTAAGAACCCCCTCATATGGGTTCGAGAACATCTTAAATAACTTTTAAAAACGTGAGGGAGATGACTACAATCACAATATACCCTCAACTAAAGCAAAACAAACTTGAAATTTCAAACAACTACAACAACATAACTAAAAGAAGATCATTATTGAGCTGGTGAAATTGGTAACAAAGGTTGATCAAAGGATTCCCATTGAGTGTAAATTTGGAGAAGGTTATCTAGCTCAGGAGGTGACTGCAAATGAATGTTGATCTGACACCTTATAATATGAGTTTCTAGCACAGGTAACATTTGAACAATCTACTCATTTGGTGCTATGATATTCACTAAAAGTTTTGATGAGGAATTCCCAAACCACTTCAAAGTTGACAGATGTCAAACAATCAATTCCTTTATCGAACTCTTCTCTACTCTCTTGTATTTCAAGCCTCAATTTGTCAGCTTCAGGGAGAGAATCATTAGTGTATACAGATGGAATCTTGGTCTCTTTCAATGACTTCATAGTTAATTGAAAGAGTGAGTCTCGAAGTCATTTTGTGTCTTGTACCATAGGCTCGAGAGTGTGCAACTGAGATCTCCATGAATGCATTACAACATATTTTTGAATTTTAGAAGTAAAGGGTAGGCCAGAGGAATTCTTGTTTAGATTTTGTTTTCATTGCAATAATTATTTGAGTTTTTCCCTGGAATTCTCAAATAAAGTTTTCATTTCATAAAAATCATTATTTAAAGCATCAACTTTTTCTCCATAACCTATAATTTTGCCAAATGCTCACAACACTGAAATTGAACATGTTGAAGAGTTTGATTATTATTTAGTGCCTCATATTTGAAATTGACCAAGTTAATTAAAATTGCGTCTATGACTTTAATTTTCTACACCAAGGAACTAAGTTGAACATCTTTCTACTTGATTTCTACTTCTGACTGAGCTTTCACTCCAACAACCTGATCATTTAATTGTGATCTCAACTTTGAACACTCCTTCTCCAAAAGGAATATATTTTCATCTTTATGTTTGATAAATTCCTTAAACTTAGTTGCCTTATGAATGATTTCATTAGCATAGGCTCCAACACATTGTGCTAACTCTTCAAAATCCTCATCTAGATTGGAAGAAGAGGTTTTCCAAATGGTTTCAAAGATTATAATTCATTAGGGGAATTTTGAGGTCTAAAATGGGCCTCCTAAGAAAATTATAAACTAATAGTGGAAATAATAAAATAAGATTACATTACATCATCAATTTTTAGAGGGAAAAAAGAAAAAACTATTTTTTCAACTCGTATTTTCAACTTATCTCCCTACGGGTTTATTCAAATTTCAAGTGAAAACACTCTTTGGATGCATAATTTGGTTACTCATGCAAGGAGTACCTATGTTACATACTTTTATAGACCCTGCTACATGAAAAACGTGATTGCAATCATGCTTTTTCATGTATTTCTCATTTTTCGTGTAGCACGGTCCATCGAAAGTATGCAACATAGGTAATCCTTAGATAAGGAATTAAATTTTACATCCAACGAGTACTGCTGCTCTAAATTTGAGTAAAACCTTAAGGAGATAAGTTTAAAATACGAGTTGAAAAAGTAGTTTTATTATTTTATTATTTTTTAATATTTTTACATTTTTACTCCAAAAATGGTGAATCATCCCCCCATGGTTAACATCATTATCTTGAATCTTATTGGTTCTTAAAAATTTATTTTGGTTGTACATTTTTCTTAGGAGGCCCAATTTAGACTTCAAAATTCCCCTAATGGTGGTTGAAACTGCAGGGATTTTTTTTGTCTCTGAAATCTTTCTCTTCTTCCTACTCTTCTTTAGAACAACTTACTGCCTAGGACTATATAACTCTTCAATTGGAGGCTTTTTCTGAAGTTAGAATTCAAATTTGTTGTCTAGTTGAGATACTTTTCCATAATCAGGAAATACATTGATAAGGGTTGGGACAATAATATCATGATTAGATAGAGTAGTATCCATCACCATTGGGAAACTCATTTCCATCTATTGTACTTTAGTTATTTGTCTAAACAAAGAACTGGGAATTGGACCAGGCGTAGGTTGAGTTTGAGCCTAAGTCAGAGATGTTGAGATCATCTGGGTATACAATTTCCATTCATCAACTAATTTGAGCTCAGTAATGAGTTCAGGAACATTTTATTTATGATGCCCATTCTTCTCTGAAACAAATTCTTTTAAAAGAGCATTTATGTCAAAAAAGTTTTATTTTACAAGATCCATTGCTATATCTCTAGACTTCTTTATTAGGATTTATTTTGAGGAGCTCCAGATTGACTAGTGACCTTTTGAGTAGCCACTTATTTTGAATGAGATTTCTTCATAGGAATATCTAGATGAGAAGACTTTTATTTAATAACCTCTGGTGTGGTATACTTTGTAGCCACACATGACATGGATGAACTAGGAGCATATACTGCAACCCTTTCTCTACCAGGTGGTTGTAAAATAAGAGTCAATGTTGCCCTCATGTTGTCTCTATAGATTATGAAATCATGTTGAAGATTTGGTGGTAGTTCATTCACTCTTTTGAGAACTTCTTGATAAGAGGATGTAGATTTAAATAAATCATAAAAGGAAAACTTTTCATGAACATATTTTTTAAGACCAAAAGATGCAACAACCTTTTCGGCCTCTTTCTTAGGGTCATATGTTTTAAAAGGGATTGTAGCCATTTTGAGAGCCTAAAAAGGAATAATCTCTTTTTCTCCAAAAGGTTAATTTGTAATTGAATAAAGACCCAATAAAATAGGAAATTCAGGCCAAACCCTTTTGGATGACCTTTTTAATTCACGAGCAATTCCCATACCCACTATTTGATAGGTTAACTCCCTACTTAGTAATATGTCAGGAGTGTACATAGGAAGAACATGGGGGAAGAAAAACATGTCGCAACCTTGATGTAGGTGAAAGTTTCCTTACAGTACCAATCTCCTAATTTTTGAAGAGAATCAATAGCAGCCTAAGAAATCCTAGGAGGTTTCTTCTCAAATAAAGCTTCGTGCACAAGAATGATTACATTGTGACAAATGGCATAAAAAATTAGAAAATAGATTTCCTCCCAAATATGATTTTGATAGATATGGATGGGGGTGGGTTCAGCGAGTGTCCATTTCCATCCCATAGTTGGAAAGGTTGTAGACTAAAAAATGACATCTATGATAAAATCAGACATATAAAATGGAAGTTTGGGAGTGGAAGCTTTATCTTCTTGAAATGTATTGACATGTTGGGCTATGTTATTTGATAGTATCTCGACCCATTTAAAACTAAAAGCCTCTACAACTCTTTGAATAATGGGAACCCAATCAAGAGAGAAATTATTGACATTCCTTCAACCAAACAAATGACAAAACATAGCAGTCAGATAACAAAAAGGAGACTAAGGGAAGAAATGAGATATTCATGATTACGATATTATTTATGCTTTTTAGTGGCAATTCTCTATCAAGTTCTATACATTATTTTTGCATAAAATAAACAGCAAAGATTTTTCCAAAAGTTAGATTGGGATTTGGCAACTTATATATACCCTGAATGTCATTTAGCATGAAAGACCTGACCATTGTTCTCTTCGGAGTGATACCTGATGCCTTGAAATATTGACAAAGTGGACAACCCATATAATTAAGTTTGTATAAGGCATAAGTCTTGGTCTCGCGATAAATGTATGCAATAAGGACATTGTTACATAAACTAATCTATATTCTAGTTCATTATTTCTCTCAGGGGCATCATCAAGATTAGTGTCACCAATTTCTTCTTCTGAAGCATATTCTAATTCTTCTTCCATCATAAATTGCATTCTAGGTTGATGCTCCTGCATATTGAGTAATGACAACGTTCGAATATAAGTTCATTTCAAGAATTTTATCATCGAATTCTTCCAAGATTGGTCGTGCAGGTTTTGGAGGAGGCGTCACTTTCCTTGGTTTGCCAATGATTGATGGTTGTACAGGACATGAGAGAATCCCTTTGCACAAAATTGATATTACTTGCAAAGATAACTTGTTGCGTACAAAGTTGAGAATAATTATAAGTTTTCAAAAAAATAAAAATTAACTAAGTGTAATCAAACCAATGCAAAGTAAATATGCCATATGGTATATGCCTAATGGCATGTTTGAAGTGACATGTAACGATGTGGAGGTATTGTCATCCTAGGAGAAACTAGCTCGAAATAAATTCAAGTAATACTTCGGAAGAAATTTCCAGGAAATATAAACTAGGTTGACCAGGATAATAAGACTAGCAAGGTAAGCTTTGTGGAGTGTGAAAGTTCCTCAGCGAATACTTCCCCAAAAGGAACTTGCCAATGGAAAATATATTTGTTCTGGTAATGTTATATGCACGATAGGTATGACTTAAGAAGCAAGAAAAATGGGTGTGAACAACTACACATCAAAGAGAATCTTTCCTAGAGGAAACTTTCCTCAGAAGAAAGATTACCTAGATAAAACCTAACTGGAGGAAACTAGCAGGGGGAACCTGTTCATTAGTTTCAAGGAACTTACATCTAGGGTTCCCCGATTTACCATCGTCTCAAACTTGTTTCTTTTCGGTATAACGTATATGATCTTAGCTTTTAATTTCTCAGGTATGGTGGTTCTTGGCCATAAGGCCTTAGTTGTATTATTTTATTGAATAAAACCAAATAAAATAATTTTTTATTAAATGTAAAGGTTTTACTAGGGTTTTAAAGGGAATTTTTATGCCAATAAAAGTGAAAAAAAAAATCTAAAGGGTGCCAAATTTTTTATTATGGAACTAAAATAAAATGGGGATTGTTGTTTGCCGCAATAATTGACAATATATTTGGAGAACAAGTTATCTGTATTTATATTAATGAAGAGAATATTGAATATGTTTGCATAAATAAAAATTGAACTAGTAACTTTAATAAAGATTCATGAAGAAAAAACAATTATGATTATTATAACGAAAAGAGAGAACAACTTGTACTCATACCTTTTAGATCTGTTCTTTACCCAAAAGGGGAAAGAGTATTTGAATTTTCTTATTTGAATAAGAATTATGGCTTTCAATTTTATTACGTAGCATAACCTAGTACGAAGTTATACATGCTTATTTAATTTTACCTTTCCATTCATGGCATGGCTTCATTGATATTCAGTACCTCAACAAAGTTACCTTTGTATCATGCATGCATTTAACCGTTGTTGGCGATCCTGTTCAATAGACTGATGGGTTTACATACATGTCTCGAGAATTCTTATGTTTGTTTTATTATTTTCCTTTAGATTAGATATTTTGTGATTGCATATTTAAAAATGGCATTTTAGAAGTGCGGTGATAAGAAAATTTATTGAAAAATAAATGCACATCATGGAATTCAGTTAGTTATTCATCAATTGATTTTCCACTCTTATTATATTTAAAATGAATAGATGGAAAATCAATACTTGTGGAAAAGATAGAGTTCAAAAGTACTTTCTAAAGAAGACTTTCTTAATTAGGATGACTTAATCATAAAATAATTCATGATAATGAGTAAGTTATGAGTTCTTCACTTTAGAAAAAATTGATTTGATACTCTATTATCAAAGGTTTATAAACAAGATATAAAAGTACAACATGTCACTAAATTTTGTTAACAAACTAACAATATAAAACCCATATTTACAAGTGATTTTTACATATTTACAGAAAACATATGTTTTCAAGAAACATATTTCTTTAAAAGATGTCCATTTACTAGATGATTTTCTTCAACTCCCTCAAGAGTTTGAAGAATAAAGGTAGTTAGACTTATTTCTTGGATATTTGAAATGGGTCAAGCCAAAATTTTTGAAATTTAATATGCTTGCTTATATCTTCATGTACTTTGTCCCACTTCAATACCAAGTCACCAACATCAAAATTATTGTCACCTACTGAGGTATTATCGAACCATTGGTTAATTACCTTTTGATGATTATTATAAGTTTGTACAACCTTATCTCTTGTCTCATCTAGCTTAAAAATGTGTGTAAAATGTTGTTGTAAACTAGAACATGGTTGTTCTTGTATAGATTGTAATAGAGTTAATGATGGAAAAAAAATGTTTGGAGGAAGAACTACCTCTTTTCCATTACTAAAAAGTAGGGATAAGTGTCAATTGATGTTGTATAGGTTATTTTATCATCCCACAATGCATAAACTAGAGCTTAATTCCAGTTCTTGTCATCATTATCTATTGTTGTTTTAATGATTCTCAAAAGGTTTTTGTTATTGCATTCAACCAAACCATTTCCCCAAGGGTAATAGTTGGATGAATATTTCAATTTAAAACCATTTTGTAACGCAAACTCAGTATTAGAAGAGAAATAACTTGCATTACTAAGAATTAAAGTGTTTGGGAGGCAAAACCTGGTAATCATAAATTGTTCAATGAAAGAAATAACTTGTTTAGTAGTAGAAGTTTTAAGGGAATAGACTACCCATTTTGTAAAATAATCAATAGCAGTGAGAATAAAATTATGTTTTTTGGAAGATTTTGGAACTATCTCACTAATAGCATCAAGGCCCCACTGATCAAAAGGTTGTTCCATGATTACAGGTTGAAGAGGAAATGTTGCTTTAACATCTCGCCCGGCATAAGTTTGAAAAGTATTGTATTTGTGAGTATATCAATGGGCATATTTAAAAGGTGTTGGCCAGTAATATCAAGCATGAAGGATTGTATGAGATATTGTGTCTCCAACATAGTGACCTCCAGTTGGACCATCATGGAGTTCCTACAAAACTTTTTCAACTTCATCTTTTTCCGAGCACCTCAACAACATTGTATCAAAGTTTTTCTCAAACAAAACACCTTTAATAAGTTGGTATTGATTTTATTTAAGTCTCAAAGAACATTTTTTATTTAAATATATGAGGAGGTGTTGTTCCATGAGTAAGAAAGTAGATAAAATCTACATATTTGTAGAATACTAAACAAAATTAACACACATAAAAAAATACCAGAGACATAGAAATGGTGGAAAAGGCCTGAGCCTTACTATATTCCTCTCTCATAATGTAATGTACAAATAATGATAATAGTACAAATAAATACATGAGGAAGTTTGACTCAAGATAGTACATCTATCTTCGGCACTATGGTTGAGAAAATCTCTCAACCAAACACCAATCTAGGAGCCTAACTAGTTGGAGAGAATCTCTCAACCAAGTAGACCTAAAATGACTCCTAACCATGAGGAACAAACTCAATCTAGAAAGGTAGGATTAAATCCAACTTTCTTGATTTTAATTAATTTAATTATTTTGGACTTAGAATTGTCTCCATCACATGAGAGTGAGGCTAACATTCCCCCCTCAATGATAAGTCCAAAATAAGAACTAGGAACCATCTTCCAAGATCTGATGTTGAAACTGTTGATCCTCAAAATATACTACCTGAAAAACCGCCAAACCTGGATGCTGAGAAAACTCCAATCTAAAGAAAACATGAATGAACTGAAAGTCTGATGCATCTCTAAATTTTTCTTGACGACTCCATCATGTTCCAAACTCCAAAAGGATCCATCTATCATTTGCTTTCAATCAACACCCTTTGTCCACTAGCAAAATGTTGATGACACCCAATGGCAAATTTGCTTTGTCCACTGACAAAATATTGAGAACGCAAATTTTTTGATGTCAAAACTGCTCATTGTGGTTTGTTGAAAATTGCTCACTGTTGCTTTTGTTGTTGAAGGCCCAATGGAAAATTTGTTGATGAGAAACTGCCCACTAGCTACTTGATGTTGATGATGGAAAAAGTTGTTGATCTCCCACTGGCGAATTTGTTAATGATGCCCATTGGATGCTTTTTCGATTCCCACTGGCTGATGAGGCTACCTGTTATGTGGAATTTTGCATCTATGGATAAATACAATTTCCCAAGGTGGGTAGCTACACCTAGAACAACATATTTAAAACGCTTAACCTTTTTCTATAGAAGGTAAATAAGACAAGGAACCTACTTGTTATCTTTCGCTTTCCCTTTGTCTCCTTTGTTTGGCTCTTGTCACTCCTTCTCGAGCTTAATCCGCTCGACAAGTACCTGCAATCATAAACAAAGGACAAAAAGTAATCAAAGCAAGAGATCTATCTACTATAAGCAAATGGAATCGAAAGCATTTACACATATAATCATCATACATAAAGACAAGAATATGGGAAAAGGTGTAAACAAATTTATTAAGTAGAAGGAAGAATTATAACCATGAAGTCTGATCCATTGTCACTCTTCTAGCTTGGGTTCCAACCAACATCACATCAAAATCACAACACTCTGGCAGCATAACAATACTTGCTTACAATCTCAAACCTCACACCAATAGTATCTCCTTACAAATTCTCAAAGTCTAGCCCCTAATCACTTAGATGAGTTCTCAATTTATAGGAAAATGGAGGAGGTTTGGTCATAAATGACGTATTGAATGGCCTTTCAAACTTAGAGTTAGTTTCCATGGAGGAAGGGATGAGAGGATAGGAGGTTACTTAACTCATTCCCTATCCAACTTCTAGCTCATAGGAGATGATAAGTGTGGGAATCTTCTAGAATGCTTCAGAAGATAAGAATATTCCCAGAACCCTATGTGGATTTCACTCAATCTCACCCAGCGCAGGTCAAAGTGGGCCTAGGTGCTTTGAAATGCACCCTGACATGGGCCTACCTGCACTGAAGCACACTTACCCCTAACTAAGGCTACGCAGGTCCCTCAAGGAGGCATTTATAGAGGGATTTAGGCCAAGAAACTCTCAGGCAAGGAGGCATTCAAAGTGATGACTTGTCTAGGGCATGTAGCAACTGAATTAGCGTTCGATGAGCCCTAAAAGTATTGATCTGAATGATGGGAGTGATGTGCCCAAATGGATCTGTAACAACTTCCCCCTAAAGCATGAAGTCAAAAATTTTAATGTCGAGTGATATGCTTTACGATGTGATGAGGAGGTTCCAAAGTGGATGGTGACCTGCATCAATTACAACACATAATATCATGATATTTTGATTTTTTCATGAAGTGTTGAAGGAAGGCATACCCATGCTCAACATATAAACTTTCATTACAAATACATAGATAGTCGTCTACAGATATAGACCCATGATAGGATGACCGTCAGTGTAAAGCCATTGTACGGATGATTTGGTACTTTCCTGAAATCGCAGCCCGGATGAATGAAACTAGATTTGGGGTCTTCTATCTCGTTCAATTGTTTGCTCTAGTACGAGTCTAACCATGCGAATATGTGATCTGAAGTCGAACATGGGAAGACACCGTCTGATTACTGGCCAATGATGTAATCCATTAATAGACACGAGAGAAATCATCGATAATGATAATGATCCTCAAGGTACTACAGTTCATTTTGCATGGTGTGAATGGATGTTTTTATGTCGAACACCATACAAATTCCTTTGGTCAAAGGCAAGTGATGTCAACCTATTGTTGGAAGTGAGAAACCTGCCATTGATGTATGCAAGCCTCAAGGTACTGAAAGGGTGTTTCTAAGTCTACTTCTTGGATAAAGTGTTGATGTCGACAAGAAGGAACTCGACGTAGGAGGGCCTTCATGTATCCCACATCAAAGACACGAAACGAGTGTAATGATTGTTGGAGATGGAATGTGATTGACGACACAAGGTTCAGGAATGGCGGTCATGAAAATGAAGGTTTATGAGTATTTCAAAGGATGAATTTAAACTGAGTGACTTCTCTTGAACATGTCGGTGACACTGAATGGATTGGCAGCATTGACCCAAAACCAAAGTAATGGATGGCATGATAGACCAATGTATGATGACCACTAAGAAAATAAACCAACCCAAATAGTCACAGTGATGAAGTGAAAGTGTCATGTTCAAGAGCGACTTGTTGCCATAAAGTGGTTTACCCCTTTTCCCATTTTTCCCAGTCGTTACTAACCAATACCTCTTTATTTTTATCAAGCTTAAGGAGGATAACATATTCTTGTTGTATAAGTCCACCCTTCTGGTAAATCCATCACTATGTGATGTTTTAACGAGTCTAGCGAAAGTGAAACTTGGTCTTGTCATGATGGACAAGTTTGTCGCTATTTTATGTTTTAACGAGTTTAACGACAATGATAAATCGGTCCTTTTCATGTTTAGAGAGTTTGAAAAGGGAAAAAAAGAAAACTCCACACATTCTTTTTTGTAGATTTGCCTCTTAAGTCCAAAAAAGCGTAAAACAATACGAGAGAGAACCTATTAACCAACTTTGATCAACGTATTCCTTTTTCGTAAATAATCTATCTCAGTCCGGAAAAGGCTTAAACTTATACTGAGTATATGTCATTTCCAATCCGTCTACGAGCTGAAAAGGACAAGCACCCAACAATCTTTTATTATTTTGAGAGTCGAAAAAGATCTTAGAGAGGACTCCACTTAGAGGAACGAGTGGTGTCTAGGATAGCAACTGGTTCTGGTGATGTTGGAACTTCTCAAAAAATATTGGTTTATGTGAAGAGGCTAGCTAATAATACCACTCATTACAATTGTTCCTCAAAAAGGGTAAAACAACCAAGTGAAAGCGTATGATCGACCAAGCAGATAGTGACAATGGAAGGAGAAAAAACAAGGCTCATATGATGGAAGATGCAGATAGAATGACAATCACGAGAGTTAAAATGGAGATGGTTTCATTTTTACATAAGCTTGAATCATAGGGAACAATTGGATTCAGCTTACATGCCCCCAACATGATGACTCGATTCTATGTGAATGCCCCCCAAGCTTCATTGCATTCACCTAAGTAAACTACTCGTGGCTATTAGGTGGATGGAATGAAGGTTCAGTTACGAGATCAAGTGAAAGACTCGACTGGGATTTTACGAGATCTAATCAAATAATCGACTTGGAAATTTGATCCAAGGGACCTTGTTTCATTTTTTAATGAGCTTGACACAAGACAAGGAACTATGCTCTGGGACCTATTTCATTTTTTTTTATGAGGTTGACATAGTAAGAGAACTACCCTCATATTCCTTGTTTCATTTTTTAATGTGCTTGACACATGACAAGGAACTATGCTTATATTCCTTGTTTCATTTTTTTAATGAGGTTGACACAAGACAAGGAACTCTCCTCGTATTCCTTGTTTCATTATTTAACGAGCCTGACACAAGACAAGGAATTATGCTATGATTCCTTGTTTCATTTTTTAACGAGCTTGACACAAGAAAAGGAACTATGCTCTGGGACCTGTTTCATTTTTTTTAATGAGGTTGACACAAGACAAGAAACTATGCTCTAATTCCTTGTTTCATTTTTTAACAAGCTTGACACAAGACAAGGAACTATGCTCTGGGACCTATTTCATTTTTTTAATGAGATTGACACAGTAAAAGAACTATCCTCATATTCCTTGTTTCATTTTTTAACGAGCTTGACACAAGACAAGGAACTATGCTCATGTTCCTTGTTTCATTTTTTAACGAGGTTGGCACAAGACCAGGAACTATCCTCATATTCCTTGATCACAACCCATAAGAGGCCATGACTTCCAAGAGGTTCTCATCAGATGGGAGAACAATGCTCTGGAAGGAGAGATGTAGTTCCAACACCCCCAATACATAATGTACAACATCATGGAATTGATTGTCCATTGATGTAGGCATGGAACATGTTTCCACATAATTAACCCATGGCGAGGAAGATACCATTGGGACAAAAGGACCATTTAGGGAATATGGTCGACTGGAAGCCATATTTGGACTGGGAAATGAAAGCTGGTCAATGGTGACAATTCAGCCTTCATGTAGGAAACACATCACTCGAAAGAGTGTTGAACAATAGCTCCTATTTCATAAACATAGTCACGCCCAAGAAGTAAATTGTAATCTAAAGGGCTTGGGACTACCATCACATTGAGATAAATAATTTTTCCTCCCAAAGTAATAGGCAACTGAGGAAAGATCCCTAATAGTTGACTGGTTCCTCTGTTAAAAGCTAATAGATTCTAGGTAACAGACACAAGTGGTGGCGAACTGAGCGCTTGCCAAGAAGTGGAGGAAAGGATACTCAAAGATTCACGTTCATCTATAATAGTTCTAGGTACAATCATATTACAAACATGTACTATGATCTGGAAAGGCACATAAGAAGGAATATGACATCCTTCCATTCGATTCCAATCAAAGGAAGTGACTAGACTACTTAGAGGGGGTACCATAAGAACGGGAGAATTACCCCCTTGAGTTATGAGAGTGGGAGGATTTTCCTCCTATCTTGATGGAACAAGAGGATTGCCCACAAGCTCATTGGAATCTGAAGAAACGAAAAGAATCGGAGTGGTATCATATTCACTATCTTCGAGAAAGGTACGATGAACTGAAGGTGAATTAGGGTAAACTATTTCCTCGACCTGTGATTTGTCAGGTATAGACTCATGGGATTCACATTTAGAGAGAGTGGGTTTTAACGATGGTTGATTTGGGTCAGTCACTTTATCAACTAGTGAAGGATTAAGGGAGAGTCTCCTGTAACCAAATGGAAGTCGCTGCGGAGAAGCATGATGGTTATCCAACACTTTTTTGGCCTCATCCAGGTAGGGACAAAGGTGAATGGGGTGATTCCCTTCACATAACCTACAAGGAAACTTAACTTTACCCTTCTTTCCCTGAACTTTACTACCACTAGTCGATGGTGTGTCACCAACATGAACTCCTTCTTTCCCTGAACTTTACTACCACTAGTCGATGGTGTGTCACCAACATGAACTCCAGAAGTTGATGACACAGAACGATGTGAACGAGAAGACCATTCTTCTAAGATATTAGGAATATCAGGACAATTTTGAAGAATATGGTTTCCCGTATAAAGTTTGCATGGATATCAAACTTTGTGAGGCTTATCGAATTGTTTCTCATCAGAAGTTGCATTCAAAGCAATGGTTGCTTGGTTTCCCCCCTGCTAAATTTTATTCTTCTTCTTCTTCTTCCCTTTCTTCTTCTTCTTAGCCACCTAGTTACTAGTGTCAATACTTTCACCAGGTGAAAAGAAAGAAGGGGAGGAAGAAAAAACCGAGGAAGAAGGTAAAGGGCCAACTTTAGGATCCACTGGAGGTTGATTTTGCCCAGTTGGAGGAGTAATCGGTTGCAGAGAAATCACAACATTTTGAACCAAGGAGGTTGAAAACAACCATACTAGAAAGCCAATGGTAAATCCCGGAAGGGACAATGTAGCCATATAAGGAGCACCAATATTTTTTAAAGGAGGAAAAGGACTAGGATTCCCATCAAAAAGAATTCCTTGATCGGTGGACTCTAGAATTGTTGCCATATGTCTCAACCTAAGATCAATTAAGGAATGAGCGTGGAGGATGTTATCTATAGTTAATTAATTTTACTTTAATCAAAATAACATAACAAAGCAAAAGATGGATAATCTAGGCAAAGTTATTACCAAGCAACTGTGAACTGCAGAATACCTCCTAGCGAACTGAGAAGTACGGGCAAGAATATCCTCGAATGTTGTGTTCGATGTATCATAGTGTACAAGGCGGTTGACTCGGTTACCTAAGGATGGATAGAAACCTAATGTAGTCCTCTTATATATACCCGAAAGTACATGGAGGCCCAATCCGTGTTAGCGTTGTCTAATGCGAAACTGCACAGTGAGAGCATTCCTTTATACTTTACGTATTGTAACACCGCCCTATATACCCGAAGGTACGTGGACGAGCTACAATATACTCACATACGTGGAATGAGGTATCACACTCAGAATGTATCATAGACAAGTTAGCAACAACTGCTATGTTTTACGACGCCAAAACACGTCTCTAGCCTAAACCTCTAAATGTTATGCATTAAGTTACAATGCTCCATTAGGTTAATTGAGATAAATTTTAAGTTGATCTTCTTAAGAATTTTCCTTTCAAATTTCACCACGTGATGTCTTTGAAATTCCTAGAATGAAACTAATATGATAAGCATCCTTTTTATTCAATTTGAACAATGAAAACCTTAGCTAGTAGGGATAGAGCAATCAAATTCTTTTAATCAAAGAACAAAGAACACATCTAATGCAATTTCCCTAAACTACTCCTATGAGCACACTCAAACTCTTTCAATGCACAATGCAAGTTTTTCTTTTCAATAACCTTAATGTTAAGATGAACAAAAGGAAACTAATGCACATACAATCAATCAATCTTTTTGCAAGAACGAATACTTTACCACAGTTCCATTTCGAAATAAATGAAGACTTTTACGACACTTTCTTTTGAACAAAGATTAAACAACTATAAACTAACTTTGGCAATGAATTGATAGTGATAAAGAAATCATTTAAGAAACACTAAACAATCAAGGCCAAAATAGGTCTAGCAAAGGAAACACAAATTGATTTCAGAAGTACAACAATCATTGATCATTCAGCAAGCAGAAACAAAAAGAAATTTGGGAAAAATCAAGTCAACGGAGGGATTTTTGACCTAAGGAGGATCAGCGCAGCCCTAAATGGGAGACAATGTGCTTCAGAGCACTGTCCTCAAGCCAAGGGTGCTTTGCAACGCTCTGTCTCTTGACCAAACCTGCACTGGTGCCAGAGAGGCCATCCTAGGGGCTTTCAAGCACAATTTTTACCAAAAAACACTTCAAAAAGGCTAAAACAAGATCAATGGAAGCAAGTAAAGTCTACTAGGGTGTACTAGGATGAAGGTAAACTACCCAGAATGATGATTGTTCCCCAGTATGGTCACCAATTTGTTATGTGGAATTTTGCATCTACGGATAAACACAATTTCCCTAGGTGGGTAGCTACACCTAGAACAACAGATTTAAAGCGCTTAACCTTTTTCTATAGAAGATAAATAAGACAAGGGACCTACTTGTTATCTTTCTCTTTCCCTTTTTCTCCTTTATTTGGCTCCTGTCGCTCCTTCTCAAACTTAATCCACTTGACAAGTACCTACAATCATAAACAGAAGACAAAAACCAATCAAAGCAAGAGATCTATCTACTATAAGCAAATGGAATCAAAAGAGTTTGCACATATAATCACCATACATAAAGAAAAGAATATGGGAAAAGTTGTAAACAACTTTATTAAGTAGAAGGAAGAATTATAACCATGAAGTCCGATCCATTGTCACTCTTCTAGCTTGGGTTCCAACCAACATCACATCAAAAGCACAACACTCTGGCAACATAACAATACTTGCTTACAATCTCAAACCTCACACCAATAGTATCTCCTTACAAATTCTCAAAGTCCAGCCCCTGATCACTTAGATGAGTGCTCAATTTATAGGAAAATGGAGGAGGTTTGGTCATAAATGAGGGTATTGAATGGCCTTCCAAACTTAGAGTTAGTTTCCATGGAGGAAGGGATGAGAGGATAGGATGTTACTTAACTCACTCCCTATCCAATTTCGAACTCATAGGAGATGATAAGTGTGGGAATATTCTAGAATGCTTTAGAAGATAAGAATATTCCCAGAACCCTATGTGGATTTCGCTCAATCTCACCAAGCACAGGTCAAAGTGGGCCTAAGTGCTCTGAAATGCACTCTAACATGGGCCTACCTACATTGCAGCGTACTTACCCCTGACCAAGGCTGCGCTAGTCCCTCAAGGAGGAACTTCTAGAGGGATTCGGGCCAAGAAACTCTCAGGGAAGGAGGCATTCAAAGTGATGACTTATCTAGGGCATGTAGCAACTGAATTAAGGTTTGATGAGCCCTAAAAGTACTGATCTGAATGATGGGAGTGATGTGCCCAAATGGATCTGTAACACTGCCCACCGGCTGATTTGATGAAGACTTCTCACTGGCTGCTTTTTCTAATGTTGTCGAGACTTTTAGTCTGACAACCACATTCAATTCCATTATCATCATTTCCCCCCCTTTGTTAGCTGAAAGGAGAGACAATCGACATTTGATTTTGGAACTCCCCCCCTTTAGGTGTAGGAGAGTTTCACCATCTTCATTTTACTATAGAATTTGTCTTCATGTGAGACTGAATCCTTCAGTAACACATAGACAACTATTTGACTGTAGATGAACACTTCCAAGGATTAATCCATGCATAATTGATCTTCACTCTAGGTGGTTGATTTCACTTGCAACATCTTTCAGATGAATGATTTTTCTTGCCACAATGGCGACAAGGATGGAGGATGGCCATTTCGCTTACAATGATTACACTTAACAAAATTCCAAGCATTGTCGAGAAAACTAGCACTTACAAACTGAACTGGTTTTAAGAAATTTGGAACAAAAAAAGTGTTTTCTTTGTTGTATCCTAGGCCATGTTGATCTTTGTTGAAAGAGATTTCTTCCCAAGGTCTGATCACTTTCTTGGAAAGACTATCCTACTGTTGTTCTTCATATTTTTTGTTGTTGCTAACATCCTATCCTTGATTTATTAAACCTTTTGTATCACACTGGTCATCAAGCATTAATAGTTCATCTATTTGACATGCTACATCAAACTGATCAATTTGATCTTTGGTTGATCTGAAAATGGGGCTCTTAGGCTTCTTGACTAACTTAGAAGAACCTCTCCCACTTCCAAAGCTTGAATATTCCTAGGTCTTAATGATTAACCAATGTGGCATTGAGAATATGCTTGACAATATAGTGTATGCTTATGCTTGTCTTAAACTGATTATATACTTTAAAAATCTGTTGTTTTAGCTAACATGTAAATGTGCTGGAACATAATGTATTTATGCATATAATAGTGAATAATGCAGCAATAAACAATCACACAGAAACAACAATTTAATTAAGAGTTCACCCACAACTCTTGGGCTACATCTCCATGAGCTCTAGTCAACTCAACTAGGCTCTCTGGGATTATGGTATAAGTCTTTTTTACAAGCTCTTGGCTTAACTCCTACTGTTTTATATAGAAACAGTGGGTTCAGACACCATGTTATCCCCTGGCTCTTGAAGCTCTAGCTCTTGGCTCTTGGTTCTGGCTCTTGGCTCTGACTCTGGCTCTTTGGCTCTTGGTTATGGCTCTTCGCTCTGACACTGGCTCTTTGGATCTGTCTCTGGATCTGGCTTCTTGGCCCCCTACAACCTTCAACTCTCTTGGCTTTTCACTTGGCTTCCAAGTGACTCCCTTGGCTGCTCTTTTGCTTCTGTGATGCCTCTTTGGCTTCTGCGCTGCCTCTTTGACTTCTTCTTCAGCAGCAACTCCTCAAGGATCAACAACAGAAACCATCAACAACTCAGCCGCCATCAACAACTCAGCCGTCCTCAACAACTCGGCCAACCCTTCTGTCCCTGACATCCATGGCTTTTAAGCCAAATCGGCGTTGTTCATTTATTTTCCCTCTTGGGCTCTTTGTCTTCATGTTTTGGTCCGCTCGAATCCCTTCTCTGAGCGTTAGCAATCATTGCTAAACGCCCTCATGGATGGATGCCACCTATTCTATAACGGAAGAGTGCATCGGCGCTTGAAATCCTTCAGAAACAATCGTTCTGTGTTTTACACAGAGAGCACTGTAAAGCATGGGAAAATCCGCAGAGAACATTGTTCCAGACTTCAAATTTTCATAACTGCGCTTTATTTTCCTATCGAGTCCGCCCGTAAGTTGCCATTGCATGTCGCAATTGGCCTATTCCAAGGTTTCCCTTTGTATTTCAAAAACACATTAAAACATGGAAAATATCACAAAATGGCTCATGACGGATTCCAAATATCATGTATTTTCATTTCGAAAGCCTTTCAAGTCCGATTTTCATCGCATCACGCTTCCCCTTTGTATTTCGTTTAATAACGAAATATACGAAAATATATAAAGAAATGTCTTTCGGTGGATTCCAAAATAAATTAAATCCAGTTCATATCGCCGTCGAGTCTGACTATAGCATCGCATATATCTGTATATACATATATCGTTCCTTTTAATGTGTCGACGCGATGTTGCGATGCGACAAGTCGCAATCACAGATCGCACAAGCCCGAGGTCTTTCCCATATGATAGGGTCTATGTCAACACCGATTGTGATCCACCGATATCGGCGATCGCGGTATCGCATCAACCCGGTCCCATCGCAAATTATGCCTCTGATTGCCTCCACCTGTCACCGCCGATGCGATATGCCGATCGAATCTGGACTGTTGATTGGCCAAATCTGACAGCCCCTGTGCATTCATTGTTCAAGCCTCAGATATGCCTCATTTCCGCCATTTCTTCATATTTTTAAGGCCTGATAGTGTAATCTAAATTGTTAAGAGGTCCTCCTTTTGTGCTGATTTTGACCTTTTATGAGGATTTTTAGAAGACTTGAAGATTTAGAGGGTTTTTGGGACCCATTTGAAAGGGATTTTGCCTCTTTTTTTCAAAGGATATGGGAAGCTTCATTTTATGATAGCTTCTGCATCCTAAGTCTGTTTTTTCCCATTCAAGTTGCAGTAGATTTAGAATGAGGCGATCTCTGCAATGGGGCTAGTTCCAGGAACTTCTTTGGAATTTCATTTTTCCTCTGTGAGGAACACTTAGACTTATGAATCTATCCAAAATCCATTTTGGATCACGCCTTCCCACTAAAAGAACTTTTGTTCTCCAAAAGACTGATACACTGATCTAAACAATAAATGAGAGTGACTCACCCTCTTCTTTCAGCCTTCCTACACTTGCCTTTGCATAGTACCATAGAACCAAGGTTTCTGACCACTTCCCTTCTTGGATGGGCTGGTCTTCTTGGGAAGAACCGTCTTCCTCCTTGCCTTCCTGCGGAATTGTTAAAATGGCTATAGAAGGTTGTTTTGAGCTTATTTGCCTTGATCATTGATCCAAGGTGGCTCAAACAAGTGTGAAGTACACCTGCTTCACAAAACTTTCATTTGTACCTGTTTGACAAGCTGTCAACAACAACTGTTAACAACAACAGAAATACAAGCAACAAAAATTGGATGGCCTAAACTCCTGCTCCAAAAAAGGAACAGATTTCACATCTTGTGAACACCTCCATGTCTTACATCTGCATACAAATGATGGACTAGACAACAAGCCCACAAAACATGCCTTTACAACAAATGACCCTTCAAGTCAAGCATGTAGAAAAATACCATTTGGATTCTTTTTCAAAAGATGAAACTCGTCATTATTATCTCCACTTGGAGACCAAGTTAACTTCTCCCAAGTCAACATGGCATCACATGCATGTCAAAGCAATCAACCCTGCAAGTTAATTTTCACAGACATGTTCAAAAACAAGGAAATCATCAACATCCCTGTGTTCATGCATTTCATCCTTCAACTTTCACTTAAGCACACTGTACTTTTGAAGCTGAAATATATAATTTTGTAGCAACAAAGTGAGTCTCCTACTCAACCTTTTTCCATTCACCATCTTGGTAGACCTGCAACTTGCAATCCATTAACAAATAAATGCAAATAGATGCATTAATAGATATGAAATCTTAATCAGATAAGAAATCTAACAGTTTTTTACCAATCCCTTTCAAAGGTACTACCTCTGTCTGCACATCAGCATCAACATGTGAATCATTTTGAGACACATCACTCATGAAATCTGCCTTTCCATTTCTGCCATCTTCTCTTTCCACTTTCTTCAGCTTTGGTGGAAGCATTGTTGAATTCAGTGTCCAACATTTTGTAGCAATATGTCCTTGCTTATGGCAGTAAGTGCACTGCATGTGCATCCTCTTGATAGCATGATTTTCCTTGTCCAATGGACCTTTGGCTGCTTGCTTCTTTTCCTTCAAAAGTTTCCTGTATGTGGCCATTCTCTTCCAACATCTAGAAACATCATGGTTATCCAAACCACAGAAGGAACATGCAACTCTTTCCTCATACTTATGTGCAAATTTACCATGCTTTGCAAAATCAAAAGGAATGTGTTTACAACCAAATTTATACTTGTCTCTTTCACCTTTATTTCCTTCATGAGAAGGTAAAGCAAATGAAGAAGTGGCTCCCTTTGGAATTCCATCAATCTCTTCAAGGCTATTAGAGTCTCCCCAACTCTCTAGTTCAAGTGTTGGCTTCTGAACACCTGCATCCTGCAAATGATGTTTCAAGCCATTGCATTCCTCTTGAATACAACCTTCACACTTCTGAGGTAGAGGACATGAACTGAAACTCCTTCTTGGCACTGTTTCAATGGCATTCATGATAGCTTCGGAATTCTCTCCGTAAGGCTGTCCATAGGCAAGGCCCAAATATTTAGGCATTTCCTCAACCATTATTGGTTCAACAATACCGTGTGCATGCTTTCCCAAGCCCTCTCCTTCATAGCCCATCTTGGACATTAGCATGGAACCTATGCCTTTAGTATGTTTTTCAAAAGAACCAATACAAGCATTCTCAGAAGAATTTGAAGACAAACTGGAATGGCTTACCTCTTCTTCAAGCTGATACTTGACTAAGGCTTCTTGGGCAACAAAGAGCTATGACTCCAACTCATGCATCCTCTTCAGGTTCATATTTGCAATATGAAGTTGCCTCTCCATTTCTTGTAATTTGTCAGAAAGCAATTGCTTCTCTTCCTCCATGGAATTCAACTGTTTTCTAAGCATGTTGCTCTTCCTTCCATCCTCATACATTTCTCTCACCATATCCATCATGATGAACAAATCTTGCTTCATGTCTTCATCAAAGATTTTTGTGGAGAAAGGAGAATTTGAGGACTCACTTGAAGAAGTTGTCATTATGGCAATGAACAAAGAACTTCAAACAAGAATCACTAAGAGCTTTATTCAAGCAACCTTTTGCAACAAACCTCTTGTGCTTCAAGGACTGCTTTGAGGTCTTTTGGGATAGAAGAATGCCTTCAGCCCTTCTCCTTCTTGTCCTTCCCAGACTGAGCTATCAATAGCTTTCCCTTCACCTCTACAAACTTAGCAAATAGTCAGTCTGCAAACAAGCATATAATCAATCAGACAATCAATCCTTGACTGCCTAAAAACCTTTCAGACAAGCAATCTCTGCTTTGTCAATCAAGCATTCTAATATAACCTTCTTAAAGGTGTGGTAATCAATCTTAAGCTCTGATACCACCTGATCTGAAAATGGGGCTCTTGGGCTTCTTGTCTAACTTACAAGAACCTCTCCCACTTCCAAAGCTTGAATATTCACAGGTATTAATGATTAACCAATGTAGAATTGAGGATATGCTTGACAATATAGTGTATGCTTATGCTTGTCTTAAACTAATTATATACTTAAAAAATTTGTTGTTTTAGCTGATATGTAAATGTGCTGGAACATAATGTATTTATGCATATAATAGTGAACAATGCAGCAATAAACAATCACACAAGAACAACAATTTAATTAGAAGTTCACCAACAACTCTTGGGCTACATCTCCGTGAGCTCTAGTCAACTCAACTAGGCTCTCTGGCATTATGGTATAAGTCTTTTTTACAAGCTCTTGGCTTAACTCCTATTGTTTTACACATAAACAGCAGGTTCAGACACCATGTTATCCCCTGGCTCTTGAAGCTCTGCCTCTTGACTCTGGCTCTTGTCTCTTGGTTCTGGCTCTTGGCTCTTGGTTCTGGCTCTTGGCTCTAACTCTGGCTCTTTGGCTCTTGGTTCTGGCTCTTGGCTCTGACTCTGGCTCTTTGGCTCTGGCTCTTCACTTTGGCTTCTTAGCCCTCTGCAACCTTTAGCTCTCTTGGCTTTTCACTTGGCTTCCAAGTGACTCCCTTGGCTACTCTTTTGCTTCTGCGCTACCTCTTTGGCTTTTGCGCTACCTCTTTGGATTTTGCTTTAGCAGCAACCCCTCAAGGATCAACAACAGCAACCATCAACAACTCAACCGTCCTCAACAACTCAGCTAGCCCTTTTGTTCCTGACATCCATGGCTTTTAAGCCAAATCAGCATTGTTGATTCATTTTCCCTCTCGGGCTCTTTGTCTTCCTGTTTTGGTCCGCTCAAATCCATTCTCTGAGTGCTAGCAATCATTTGCTAAATGCCCTCAGGGATGGATGCTGTTGAAATTTGGTACCGGAGGACAGGTGGTTCCCTTAGGCTTTGATCTTTGGCCTAGGGAAAAGTGTCCAAAAGAATTTAATTTTTCTCCTAAAGTGACTTTATAGTTTTATAAAGTTAAATCTAATTTAAAAGTGACTTTAAATGATAAAGTTACTAAGTCTAATTTTAAAGTGACTTTTATAAAGTCAATGAAAAATTAGAAAGGAAAAGTGACTTTGGAAATAAATGACTAAGTGGGTCTTTATTAAAGTGGGGTGAATTAAAAAATAAAAAGTGAGATTTAAATGAGCATTTAATCTCAGTCTTAGATCTCAATCTATTTCATCCATTGGATTTAGGGATCACCCAAAAGTCACTTAGGGTTAGATTAAAGGAGGAAAAGGTCATTAATTCTTTCATGAGCAGATTGAGAGAAGGAGAGCAAGAGAGCAAGGGAGATTTCTGGACAGTGAGCTGCGGAGTTTCAGCAGCGGAGTTTCAGCAGAGCGGAGTTTCAGCAAGTCTGTACAGTGGAGTTTCAGCAAGGCAGAGTTTCAGCAAGGCGGAGTTTCAGCAAGGCTGAGATAAGTTGTAAAAGTTTGCTTGCTGATTTTTGCTGAATATTTCTCTTACTGTAAAAAGGCATTTTCCAGAAATAAAGAAGAGCTCTCAAACTGGTTTTCCCCAAGAGTTGTAGGGGGTTTTTCTAAGGTCACATTGACCAAAAATCTCAGTGTTTAAATGTGTTTTAATGGTTGTTTATTACTGCTGATTTTATTTCTGCAATTTCCAGCATTCTGTAAAATTTCCAGAATTTGTGTTTTCAGCAAATTTATTTTTTCCAGCTTGTTAAATTTATGGTTATGGGAAAGGGCATTTAACTATATGGGAGAAATAAGGAGAAACTGAAAACCGGGGTGGGAAATGAGAAATTTCTACATGGTATCGGAGCTTGAGTGCTGAAGGACAGTTTGAGACAGCAAAAGGAAAAATTACAGTTGCTGATTTTTCACTCAGAAAATTTCAGCAAGCTGATTTTTTTCATAAACAACAGTTTTATCTTTACTACAGCAGTGCTATTTTTCAGTTTTAGGATAGCATAATGTCATTGGGATTGAGGGTGGAGGATAGGCTGGATGGGCATACAAATTACAGCGTTTGGAAGGAGATAATGCAGAGTATCTTTGAGGAGGCAGAAGTCTAGGATATCATGGTGCATACCACACAGAACCCTGTTGTTGTGCCTACTGATGCTACTCAATTGACAGCTTATAATAAAAAGAACAACAAGGGTAAGAGACTGATTCTATACGGAATCAAAGACCATTGCATTCCTCATGTGAGAGGAAAGAGCAATGCCCATGAGATGTGGACAGCATTGTCCAATCTCTACCAGAGTACCAATGAGAACCGGAAGATGGTCCTGAAGGAGAAGTTGAAGAACATTAAGATGGGAAATGATAGTGCAGCTGGATATCTCACAAAGATTACTAATGTGAGAGATGAGTTGGCAGCGATTGGAGAGGCCATTCCACCCACTGAGTTGGTGCGGATTGCAGTGAATGGCCTCCCCCGTTCATGGTTGAACTTTGCTGATGGGGTTTGTGCACGTGAGACCCTTCCCACATGAGAGAGGTTTTGGGATGATTGCATTCAGACAGAGATCAGGAAAGGTCAGCTTGGGGCAGCCAAGCCAGTTAAGCAGGATGAGGATGTAGCACTGGTGGCAGGAGGCAAGAAAGGCAAAGGGAATAAGCAGGCTTCCACAAGCAGTGGTGAGGGCAAAGGCAAAGGTAAAGGTAAACAGGGGAATACACAGAAGGACTATTCCAAGGTGAAGTGTTGGAATTGTCAAAAGATGGGACATTATGCAGTTGTGTGTCCGGAGAAGAAGAAGAAGGGGAAGAACCAGGATGTGGCAGCTTCAGCAAAGATTAAGGACTTTGCAGGTCGTTTTGACCGGGAATTTGCGTTCACTACGTGTGAATCCTCTAGTGTAGTATCACCTGCCACACAGGTTCAGACGGAGCATGCTTTTCCCTTGATCAGCGGAGCATCTTCAGGTATCTTGTATGTGGACAGTGGGGCTTCACGTCACATGACAGGAGTCTGTGAGTACTTCTCAGAGCTTTCAGAGAGTGGCACTGATATAGAGGTAGTACTCGGTGATGACAGAGTTGTTAGAGCAGTTGGGGTGGGGACACTGACATTTCAGAGGGAGTCCAAACCTCCCTTGAAAGTTTCAGATGTTCAGAGGGAGTCCTGAGCATGGCCAAACCAACGACATACCTCTGCATGTTCTCTGCGTTGATCTGCAAATCTTTGGCCATGGGCATCAACTAATCAAAGTACGTGTCAAGCTCCAGTTGAACTTGGTTCTTCTCTTTGGCCTCGGTGAATGTTCCAATTGACAGGGTGCCATACTTTCTCACCACGACATCCAAAAACTAGAGCAACCGTGCATACGAAGCATCAATATTTGTGATGAGAGGCAAGATTTCCTCATACTTCTGGATCAGACTCCCGAGCTTTTTCCAACTCTACTTATGGCTTCATCATCTTGTGCAAGTGAAGCAGGGCTCCCTTGTATATCATTGTCCACATTTGTACATGACCAACAATGGCATGTATGTCTATGAGTGTGTGTGCTATCTTAATGCAACACTACTGATGACCATGTAGATGGACAACTGCCTTGTGCACAGTGACGAACCTACCATATAGTCTCTGCATGATTGTCTTTAGAGTTGATACTTCAGCAAGTATTGCTATCTTCATCTCTACTCTGGTGGATCCTATTGATTGTTCCTCTCTCTTCATAGTTGCTTGCAATTCCTTAGCCATGTGTTGATTTTCTACTATCAATAAATTCACGCTTAAGCTCATGGCTTTGGCATAAGCCTTCATAACATCAGCTAAGGTAGCTAGATGTCTTCATATATCTGACACAATCACCCATTCTTTGAAGTGCACAGGTGATGCATGATCATCTAGGATGTGCGCCCTGCGTGCTTGTACAACTCTATGTTGTGACTCATCAAAGGTTATGTTCTACACATTTGTTCCCAAATCATCCTCAAGGAGAATAATATCTCCCTATTCACTTAGGACTTGCTCTGTTCTTGGAGGTGGTGAAGCCCGTGGGTGACCTCATTTTCTTTTGGCATGAGGTCAGTGTCCTGATCCTGTTCTGACTGTTCTATCTCCATGTCCATCTATCCATCCATTAGTTCATCCTGTTGAGAAAGTTCATATTCCTATGACTTCTCACCCTATTCATCATCTACTACTGGTGGATATGAGTCTTCAACCTAAATTGATGCATTTTTCTATGTTTGTGCACCTTGCACTTTGTCTTGATCTTGTTCCTGTTCATGTTCCTATTTCTGTTGCACTTTCTTCCATCTTCTGCACAACTCTTGTTATTCTTTGAGCCTTTTCTCTGCCTCCTCCAACTTTCTCTCTGCGTCTTCCAATCTTTTCTTGTCTCTCCTTTTCTGCGCTCCTCTCCTATCGCACTACCACCTCTTTGCTTCTATCTCCCAAGCTACTCTCTCAACAAGTGTATCTTCCTTAAACTTGTAGCTTTTTTCTGCCTTTGCGCTTTCGACAATCTTCCTCTTACCTTTGTCTCACATAGTTTTGCTGCTTATTTCTGCTCCCTGTGGTGCTGCGACCTTGAGTGTTGCTAGCCACTCGATTTCCATACTGACCAATTCATCAAGCCTAGAGGAGTTATAACAATATCTCCAAGGGTCTTCCTCTCTCCAATGACATGCCCCGTGGATCCAAGGATAGTACACACTCGTACAGTTGTCCCTGCATAAGCCACGCAGATTGTATGGATTGAAACTCTTGGTGCTGAAGTGAAACTTCTTGAAGTTCTCGACCTCTACATCCGCTTATTTCAAACTCCGTATCGTGTAAAACCCAATTCGCAAAGGAAGTATACGCCATGTTTCCTTCTTCTTCTTGTGCAATCGAGCTGATAACCCTATCAAGATGTGGTATGCATCCTCCTGCATGACAAGCTTGTTTGTGGAAAACTTTAGCAACAAATGTGAGGCCTTCTCCGCATTGTACATCCTGATGAGGGTGCCATCGGGTGAAGCATACCAATATGCAATGTTCAACAACGCCTCCATTCCTTCCTAGGACATGCAAGGCAGATCTTGCTCTAAGATCATCATGTACAAAGAGGCATTGAAGTGGTCAGATAGTCTAGCCATGACTCCTCAGTAGCTACACTCTGAGAGAAACTTGTAATATATGTTCACAACATTCTCTAAAGGTGTCCATGCCCAACCCATGCCAGGAAATTGTTAACAAGCACAAATTGCATCGAATAGGTAGGCGAACATGAAGAACCTTTATTGCTGAGCCTTGGGTGGACTCCGGGCATTTGATATATGGACTATGAGCTGAAGAGCCAACATGTCAGACCAATTGAAATCTTTTCCCTCACTTTCCAGCTGACCAAGATAACAACCCAACTCTATGGGAAGGTCTCCGTACTCTCTTGACCATACAAGTGAAATGCAAAGATGACCAAGAGTTGGTAAGCCTTCCTGAGTGTCTTTGTCTTGTATATTTGGTTGGGTGCCATCCTTAATTTTGATGGCTCTCTTACCTAATGCTTCAAGATATCTATTTTGTTCACGTTGCTATTGGGAGTGTAGAACGGTGCATCCATCCTATTCACCAGCTACGGAAAATGATACATCTACTGATAATCTTTCACCCTGAAGGTGGAAAGCTCTACTCCATTAACACTACTTAGTATCATCATCTCAGGATCAATGTGTGAAAAAAATCTAGTGGATCACGTCCGCGCACGGGAAGGTGGGATACCTGCATGCAACCTTGTACAATCCTGACTTATGAATGTTGAAATAGACATGACGGTCCTCCAAATTCTCCTCAAAATTACCTACGAATATAGTGTTGATGTCTTGCCATATGATCTTGATGTCTTTCTCAATGAACATAATTGTGTCTACATAAACAGGCAAGCTCATAAACACCTGTTCGATTACATCTCCAATACTACTTTCAACTGTGTCCTTTGATCCAAATCTCTTGGAAGCCATGTTACGTGTGATGCTGAGAAGCTCCTCAACAAACTATTGTACCTGGAGATATAGAAGACACTCACAACAATATAATTTCAACTGAAAAACATAAAGAAATTGGGGAATCAATCATGCAACAAATTGGGTGACTGTTGGGCAAGATTGCATAGGATCAACTCTGAGAGGATGGGAGACTATCAGCTGGAACTGCACATTGCGCAGTCCCAACTACTAATGGGGCCTACTGCTGACTGGAACTGCACAGAGCGCAGTCCAGAGAGGCTAATTGTGGATTGGAACTGCACAATGCATAGTTCAATCTAGCTAGGTTGCTGGCTGGAATTGCACATTGCACAATCGTAATGGGTAGGACTGGGCACTATCTCCTAGGATTGCATAGAGCACAGCTGGGAGCCATTATCAAGAAGCCTATACATAATTCCTAGAGGAAAGGCAGAGCCTTGACTTCCGAAAATGCGCAGTGCATGCGGGGAGAAGTAATATATTGGCCAAGACATCCCACATCTACCTAAGGGCGACCTGGAAATGAGAAGGATTGAATGAGTGTGCAAATATGGTGCAGATCTGAGTGAATAGACATGCATCCAATCCAAACAAGTGCATATATCAGTGAAACAGAAAAACAACGAAGCTCATGAAGAGGCTTGTCGCAATAGCGACAAACAATGCAGAAATAGGGTTATGCATGTGACACTAAGGAATTGCAATGCAAAACTTGAAACAACACTTCTACAAGTTAAAATACATTGAAATTCCAACGTTCGTTCAATAAAACAAGGAAAAAAACACTCACACAAGCCAAGAAATAAAAAGTGGAGAAAAAGTGACAAAGACATGAAAAGCAAAGATTACCCGGAAATGTTGTACCAAAGTTTCTTAGATGCCTCGGGAATGCCAGAGCGCCAAGATTGAATGTGAAGAATGAGCTCTCAGGTGTCCTTTAAATAGATTTGTTACATTTAGGGTTAGTGACACACATGCCACAAATCTAGGAAAAAGAGAAACTTGGCGGGAAGTTTCTAAAATCGACTTTGCATGTAACTCCCATTGCTAAAAATAGATCCCTAAAATCTAAGGATGCTTTTCCACTTTTTGCTTCATTATTTTTCAGGAAAAACTATCATGCATGGAAGGAAGTTTTGCAATATTCTAGAGGGAACTGGGAAACCAACCGGCACATGCAACGGACAACCACAGAGGGGAAGATTTTGCGTTGTTTTTGGGCTGAGTGGCTCTAGCTATCTCTCAAGTTCTGCACAGTTTCCCAGAGAAAGTTTGGCTACCTATGAGATTAGCACTATTTTGAGCCTTAGCCCGCTAACATGAAGGTCTGCGCAGTTTTCCAAAGCAAGGTTAGGCTGCCTGCTCTGCGAAATTTTTGGGAGTAAGGCTGCTGGCCTACTCTACACATTTTTCTAGGGCAAGGTTGGTTGCCTAGTCTGCACAATTTTTGGGTGCAGAGCAGTTGTTGGGATGCTCTGCATAGTTCCTGAGAGCAAGGTTTCTGGCCTTCTCTTCGCATTTTTCCTAGACAACACAAAGACCGAATGTGAACCAAGTGCTAGGCCATCTTGTGGTTAATCGACAAAATAAGTGAGTGAACACAATATGTTAAGTGAAAGATAAAATCAAAGGAAACACTAGTACCTCATCAGTGCAAGATGGTTGCTAAGATCTTGAGGAGGGAGGCTCCAAAACGAAGCGAAGGAAAAATTTTGGAGGGTGGTTGTAGCTGCTACAACATTGGCGACACTGGTAGAACTCCAGCTCTCTGTATGGACCTTGTTTCATGTAAAGTGAGTCTAACTCCTCCGGAAGTATTGTTTGATTCTTTGATCATCATGGCCTCCACACTAGCTTGAGTGAAATACATATTCCATGCCATTCTCTTGACTGGTCAACACACATACCAATCCAAGTCAGCTGAGTTGTTTCGATTGGGGATGAGGGGTATATTTATGTACAAGTAATATAGATGTCAGAGTATTAGTTTCATCTTTGGTGTTACTCTATTGCCAGCAGGCCTGGACAATAGCCCGATGGAGTCACGCAGGGACACAAGCATCGCTCTGCTACCAACGATCCTGGAAAGTACCCCGACGGAGTTACTTGCATAGGGACTTATTTATTTTAGACGCGGAAGAGGGATCCCGCCTTATTGAGAGCATAAGAGGTTGTCCCTTCAGAGAAGTATGTTATATATACCTCTGACATACTTGTTAAGGTTTTCCCCCTACCCTTACTCTACTTAACTGAGCTGACAAGGGTTAACCCAAAAAAAAACCGATGAGTAGATGATACTAGTTAAAAGTGCAAGTGTTGTGTTTTCACCAAGATTCACTCTGAACATAACATATTTTTTATCAGGGTATCATTCAATGAAGAAAACAATCTCTTCATAAAGAGAGAGGATAATAAATAACCAAGTGTTGATAGTTGTACAAGTCCTCTTGTACTTCACCTTGCTTGTCTCGAGACCCACACACGGTTTCATGTGAAACTAAACCTATGGGTGCTTAGCAAGCAAACAAACGAACCAGCAAAGAGCAGAAGTAAAATGAATTAAACCAAGTAAGCAAGAAAGTAAGAAATGCAAACAAGAAAGCAAAGCAAACGCGTAAACAAAGAAAAAAAAAAGCAAACACTACTCCTACTCCTAAACTAAACAGCGATTGGACCCACTCACGTAAAGTGATATTTCCAATGTAACCGCCGACGCATTGGCTGACCCATATTGGTGAGGTCATGGTTGTCAAGAAAGATATACATGAAAACCAACAAACCAGAAAGATAAAATAGTGAATACCAACACACTTTGAGTTTAAAAGCATCCACAAAAAAGAAATGAGCAAAATCACAAGATAAGCATTATGCGGACATATCATGGTGATGAAACACACTATGCATAGACGATATGCATGCATACTCTTTTGAAAGTGACAAACGAGCGAACATGAAAAAGGAAGACAACTTACGTTTCGCAAGAGTGCTCATTGTGTAAGATTCCTCCAATGCATGAGCGATGGCATCATGTGATGCAGGTGGAGGAATTGAAATGTGTGAACTAGATTGATCTTCAATGTAAATAGGAGAGTGATGGGGAGCCTTGGGTGTTTCAATAAATTTATGATCTGAAGTGGAATCAACCTCAAGACAACGAGGACCAGACATAACCATTACCTCGGGTGAAGTGCCTCAACAACTTGCGGGATTTCCACTTCATCAGTAGGTAGATCATCAAATGCTAGTGGCTTGGAAAGATCAACAATGAATGAATTAAGACCGTGATGGAATGAAGGAGTAAAGAGATCATGAAATCCATGATCAGAAAATTCGATATGTTCATCGGCATCCTCATGATCTGACGAACCATATAGAGGGGATGATGAGAAACAATAATCTTCACCTTTTTCATTTCTAGAAATGACAGATGAAAGATTGAGTGGATTTGCAAGGAAAGATGTGTCTTCTTCGCAATGTAATGACAGAATGATATCGATGTGTTATGTGAATGATCAGAACTAGAAACGTCTGGTTGTTAGCTACCTATACCAATAGGTTTCATTTTTCATGATTGGCAGGGGAAGTGCCAATATGATCTACTTTGGTGATGCAAAGATCTCATATTCTTGTGAAAGACACATACCTATAGTTGATTGATGTTGTCCTACTTCTGAGTGGGTGATCCAACAGTCTAAGCTGGGTCATGCCATGTTTCAATTGTTTGTTGTAGATTAGATAAAGAAATCTGTCCAAACTATTCAATCTTGGCAGATAAAGTAGTTAGGTAGAGAATGAAGGTTCCCAACTGTTTAATCTGGGGCCTTGGAAGTAATAAGGGTAGCCTCAGATAGAAAATCAAAAGAAAAAGCCAAAGGAAAAGAAAATGCACATGAGGGTTTGCAAGTCTAAGTGCACCCTCCTTGAAGTAACAAAAAATGCTAGGCAATAGAATGGGTAGGTAGATGGGGTTGCAAAAGCATGATTTATGACATTTCACTGGCCTAAGCAAAGGAAAAACATGGTGTCAGTGCAGATCTTCCTATTCAGCAGTGTTGTAGCAGCAAAATGATGCATGTCTAACTTCCCAATCATCCCCAATCATATTCCTTGCTAACATCCCAATACTACCTCTGTTCATGAGAGCAGTCAAACTCTTTTGCTGATTCTTGTTTTATAAAGAGCCACATTTCCTGTGTAAAATTCTTTTCATTTTGATCTACTCCCTAACTAAGTTTATTTCCTAAAAAAACTTAGTATCTATCACTTCCCATTCACATTCCCCTCCAAAACTAACTACTAACTCTATCTATACTTAACTCCCCATGTTTCCCCATCCCTATTACTATAACACCATGGTGTATAAAACCCCAAAAAATTGTATATATCCCTCCCCTTTGGCATTATAGCCATATGTCCAAATATTGGACAACCATGCAGAATCTAAGTCTGGTTCAAGATGTTTTGTTCAAAATTAGGGATTAAACTAACCCCACGTTGGTTTAATAACCTAGGCCCTACCCGTTTTCCCTTTACAACCCCTTTGAACTATTATGTCTAACCCGCGCTATTTGAAATATGCACCAATAAACCCACTTTTACCCCTTATCCAAAGTTTTTGATTAATGCACATTTGAATACAAAAAACATTGAAAAACCCATATTTTCTTTGGTTTACAAAGTCCCGCCCGGGCGTGCATTTCAAAAAATATAATAAATTATTCCCCGCCCCGCTGCCGTATCGTCCTTTTATTTTATTGACCCGTCGACCGTTGGATCTGGGCTTTCCCATCCGACGGCCCATATTGATATCGGGCCACCCCCGAAGTCCGGACGTTACCTCCCGAAAAAGTGTCAGACCATGATGTCAATCATGTGCCACGCGTCACTCCCAGGTCATATCGGGAGACCGCCTGCCAATACTGCCCCCGTACCATAAGCGGTCCGATAGAACCACTTACCGCCCTCCGTATGCCGTCCGCCACCTCATCAGTCCCCGTGGATCACTCACAGGCCACCACATCACCCTTCTGTACCCGACCCCACCCGATGATGTCATGCTGACGTCATCCAAAAAAGGCGCCAATAGCCCAAAAAGTCCATATTGTCACCAAAATTCGCGTTTTTTATCACTTTTGCCAAAAGAAATATTTCTGCTCTCTGCATGTAAATTACGACCATTCCGCCGCCAACCTGCAGAAATCGACTTGAAGACCGTGGGCGCCCTCAATCTGCCTGCATTTGCCACCATTGCCAGAATTCACCAGGTATTTCTCCAAAATCTCCCTTCCGCACCTAGTTTTGTGCACAATTCACCAAAGCAAGCTTAAAAGGAGTGAAAAACATTGTGACCTACAGTAAATCCTCGGGGACCACCATTTTTCTTCAGTTCTAAGGTCGAAATTCACCTACAGAAGTCCACATTGAGCCAAATTTCCATAAATTTACAGTCAGTTTGCGCATTCGCGAACTTAAAACTCTGTTGCACTAATTCACCGGGAAAACTACCTGTGAATCTCAAATGTCTGCTCATTGAACCTCTTTCAGGGGCATTGTGACTAATTTTCACCATAATTCACCTGTTTTCCTCTGCAAATTGCCTTGCTCTTGCAAAATTCACTGCCCTGTGTTACTGTGCCTACAAAATCAAGCTCAAATCCATCTCCAAGTGTTAGTGAAACATGGAGACCCCAGTTGCACTGAATGTTGCACCTCTTAATGCCCCACACAGAGAGTTGGAATGGCAGGCCCTAGATGATAGAGATTACCAGATGACATAAACACTCTCAATGCGCACTAAATATAATATCCATGTACTCAATGAGCTGAAGGCCCAGCACCTCAGTGGGACTGATATTCTAGGGATTTGGGACTCCAATTTGCCCATTTATAACCTCCCTCAAGTCAATGTCCTTCCAGATTTAATTCACAGATGCAGTGCCAGCTATGACCCATGTCAAAGAGCTGTCCTCAATACCTCAGGTTCAGTTTTGTTCCATGTCACCCCTGAGGCTATAAATCAGATGCTGAACTTTCATTCTACAAGGCCATTGACTCCTCTTTCCATGAAGGACTTGCTAAAGAAAGGAGGCAAGCTGTCTAGTGCCCAAATTTTAAAGATTAATCAGCTATTCATTGAATCAGGCTCTGAAACTGTGAGAACCCCTCCTATAGGAAATGTATATTTCAATGAGTTGGGCAAGTTGCTTGTAGATTTGATCAGTTATGTCCTGGGTTACAGATCAGCTGAGGATGCTGATGAAACCATTCTGGCAATGATGTCTATCTTCTCCCCTGGAATGCCTCCTGCTGTGCACTATGACTATGTTGCATACATTGCCAATAAGATTCATGAACAATTGATGAATCTAGAGAGGGAAAAGGTGCTTAGATACACTTCATACATCTATCACCTGTTCCTATTTTATCAACCTGATGGCTTCCCTATTCCTCTCAAGAAGTTTGATGCTCAGGGAAACCCAAGGTCTGTGGTATTTTGAACTTCAGTCTTTCACCACACATCTTACTCACCATACAGCTACTGTGAGTTCATAGACCTCTTTATCCATCCAGCTATGTCCTTGCTATTGGGTACCCCTCCTCCAAGATTGACAGATGAGATGCAAAGGATTCTCCAGCTCTCAAAGGCCTACAGCATTGGGGATTGGTACTTTTACCAAAACCATACAGTAATCAGAATATATGGCTGTGAATTGGCCCCATATAGGCTGCCAAGATATGTCCCTATGAGACTCTTTGCCTTAGAATATTTCAGGCAATTTGGAAATGCAGACATGGTCCATTTCCACAGCAAAAACAAGAAGGTACAGCTCAAAATCAGAAACCAGCTAGGCCCATTTCTTTATAACAAAAGGGAAGAAGGATGGAAAGAAGCAGATAAGATCCTAGAGGGCCTCCAATTGAAAACCAGTTTCCTCTGGTCACCCTATGACCCAAATCATTTCATTAGTCTTAGAAGGGTCAAGCATAAATTGGCTAGTTATGATCATATAAGGCTGCCTCAAATTGAAAAATATGCTAATCTGTTAGGATGGAAAGAGGGCACTTTAGAGGAGGCAAGTCCTGGAGAGGAAATACTACAAAGAGAAGCTAAAAATCTTGAGAAAGAAGCTGACTTGGAAACTTGTGGGCAGGTTTCCTCTTATTATCAAAGGCAACTTGCAGTAGTTGCCTCATCCTCTACAGCCCACCAGCAAGCAGCTAAAACTACTCATCAGGCAGCCAACAAGGGTAAAGAAAAGAAGATGGAGCAGGAATAGCCACCCCCTACAGCAGAACAGCAAAAAGAGCAGCCGAAGCAGCAAAAAGAAACACCTGAGGCCCTAATTTCTACAGAGCAGCAGGCTCAACAAAATGTGCCCCCAAGGCAGGAAACAATAGTGGAGACCTCAGTGCTCCAAACACCAGTAAATGAAGAAAGAGGCAAGAAGAGGGACAGAGAGCAAGAGACTCCCCTCACCGCATCCACAAATCAAGGGGAGAAAAGGCAGAGGTTAAATCCTCTTTCTGAAGAGGAGATGCCCATTGGGCAATCCTTGGGCATGGGCCCTCCTAGCATGGAGGCATCTGCCAGTTCCCTTCAGCAGGAACAAGAAAGAACCCTTGGAGGGGAGGTCAGCTCCTCAAGTCAGCAAAGGAGAGCTGAATCAGGCATAAAGCAGCAGTTTATCGACATCAAAAACGGAAATGAGCCAGTCAGGCTCCAACTCTATAATCACCTGCTTAAAATGGCCCCTACAAACCAGCAGAGGCTTATGTCAGCATATGACATAACAGAGGGGAAAATGACCATGAGTCATTTCATGCCTACCATGCTGTAGCCGCAGTCAACTGCAGATTATATAAGGACCAACCTTGAGGTTCTTGCCAAAGACATCCACCCTATGGACCAGATAGAGCTTCACAAGCAAACGGGTGAGATGGTCTATTCAACACTTGCAGACAAGACCTTCCTGGCACATAAGTTGCAAAACAGTCTGCACAATACAACTGCTCAACTTGAGTTGGAGAAAGCATCCTCTCAGGCCAAAGACAACAGGATCAGGTCTTTGGAAGACATCATTATAGAGCTTGGGCATGACCCAAAGGATCCCAAAGCTATACAGCCGCTGCTAAAGATAAGAGATTCAGACATTGCAGCTTTGAGAAAAATGATAAAGATCCCAGCAACCCTTCACTCTCAAACGAAAGAGGTTGCTCAACAGAGAAAAGACCATGATGTAGCAGCCATGCTGCTAACACTACATAAGCAACTGGTACAAACAGAAGGAAAGCTGGTAGAGACAGAGGCTGCACTTCAGGAGGCATTAAAGCAGAAAGGGGAAGTCCAAAAATCTCAACCCCCTCAACCAGTGATAAACCTGGAGGAGCCCCCTCAAACTATCACTCCTCCCACAGGGCAGACAGTTGAAACAGGCCCATCAACAACAGCACCAGCAACGACATTAGAACAGGCTCAAATCCTTGACAAGCAGAAGATGATGAAAGAAATTCAGGTTCTAGAGGCACAGATGGCAGAGCTGAATGAAGCCAAGAAGAAATTGGCCACACTCAATGAGAAATATGACAAATCAAAGCAAAGTGTAGCTGAAAAGGCAAGATAGGTGAAAGCTCTTAAGGAGAAGATAAAAGAGCTAGAGAAAGAACTCACCCTTGAGAAAATAGTGGCCGAGATCAAGAAAGTCCTATGGGCCAATATTGGCCAATCAATAACAGATCAATGGCAGTACATAGAGACCATTCATGAGCACATGGAGCTCATAAGCAGAGCACACAAGGAAAGCCAAAGAGCAAGGGCATCTCTAGGCAATATGCCTGAGATAGCCAACAGAATGATAAATGTCCTTAATAACCGCACAGGCCCTCAGCTGGCAGCAATAGGGATCACCAATAGAACTGACACCATCTTGATAATAAAGAGGGTCCTCACTTTGAGAAATCTGTTGCAGACATTGGATAGAAGGTGCCAGGAGATGCAAACAGAGGTAAACAAATTTACTAATAAATTCACAGCATTACACAGCCGAGGCCTTCCCAGCTTACTGAACAGCGCAGGAAGGCTCCTATCACATGAAAATTATGCTAAAAGGGTAAACACATTTGCCACCAATCAGATCACTGCAGGATCAAGCACCCCAGAAGAAGCAGGGCCTACATCTGGGCAGAGCCTTTATGAGAAAATAGAGAATTTATTTTTCATCATGAATGAAATCAGACATTTGTTTGAAGTACCTCCAAATTACTTCAAATATACAGAGGCAGATGAAACATTAGGCACAATTTTGAGGCATCAGTTGCCTACACAGGAATGGTGGACCAGCACGATACAGCTATTGTTGTGAACCAACAGGTATTCATCAAGTTTTTGCATAAAAAATATATAATCAGCAGGTTCAGAAGGTCAATGCATTCAGTATGACTGAAAAGACTGGGATGAGCCAACTCAGCAAAGTAATTCGGCCATGAAAGCAACAGTGACGAGTACATATGACAGGGCCGAGAAAGCTACAGCACGACAGTGCCATCAAAACATATCACTCAGAATTAATGAAGAGCGCTCAACCGACTCAGTGGCCTCCAAAGGTCAAAAGATTTCTGACAAAAGTGAAGGGTATTCATTATAAATTTAAGACAGCAATAACTTTCATAGCTGCCATTCTGAAAGTTGGTGAACGCATTTATTTATCAAGTGACTCAGCGATTCAGATATTTTGTAAAACCGATTGTATATATTTCCCCTCGCATAAGCTTGTAGGGGTTGTTGATTTTCTCTTCAAAAGAGCCTATGTTGTAAATTTCAGAGTTTAATACAGGGAGCTAATGGAATTTCCAAAGTTCTGTGTTGTCTGATGCGTTGTGGTGTGTTTGCTGACTGCTACAGGATTCCTGCATATTTCATGACACAATGAGTTTCTTTAACCTTCTTGTTATGTATTTCATTTTCTCATAATCCGTTCATGTTCTATGTTTCACAGTTTAATAGCATAGAAAAAGAATAGTTTCAGGATTTATTCATTGAATACCCTGAACTCAATCTATGTTGTTATGAATGTTTTCCTCCAGTTATAGTTATGAAAGTGTAATTCTTAATTGCTGCACCTTCAGACTAAAACTTTTCACAGAGACTATTATTCAGGAATTCAAATCTGCTCCTGGGTGATATGTCTCTTTCTCACGTCATCAGCTTAGTGAAAAACTCTTAATTTCCTTTCACTGGCTAATCATATTTCATCACCACAACCTTAAGTTTGTTTCATGACATATCTAAAGGCCCTGCAGTTCCAAGCAATCTTACCCAACACCTCAAACAACCCATAATCACAGACTCCATTGCCCAATGGACTGAAACTGTCTGAAAACCTCATCTTAAGCCACTGAAAGACATCATTCAACCAAAATTTAAATCAAAACCCATACCTCATAACTAGCCTAAGATCCTCAAGAAGAAAAAACTAAAAGAGAGAGCCCTCTCTGATTACAGGTTGGCTAGAACCTGTAATCCAAAGCTTGGTTAGTGGTTACCCCGGCCGTATTCCCTCAGGAGTCAAAGGGAACAACCTGGGTGTTAACATAAATGGCGACTCCACTGGGGACTGAATGAACTTTATAACCCCCTGTCTGATTCTTAATACTGTAGATAAAGCCTGAGTGACAGCCAGACAGCCTTAGAAACTGCCTCTGCTTTGCATTTGCAGGAGTACATAAAAGCTGCCTCAGTCAATCTTTATTCAGTCTTAAGCTCCATACAGATGTGCTATGCCTGATCAGTCCTTGTCAAATATCACTATCTCCGAGAAAACTCTCCTAAAGAAAATCACAGAAACTGGCTCCTAAGAAGAAAACCCGCTACACTAGGTCAAACCCAGACCCTGATCCATCACCTGAATTTCAAAATCCAAACTTGATTTCAAGAATCCTCAAGAGACACAAATCAGAAGGGACTCTTTCAGATTCAAGTTCTGAAGCAGGTCTTCAAACTGACATTCCAACCCCTGCTAAGGTTTCTCCACATCCTCACACCACTGTACCACAACCTCCTAGTTCTTCATTCACTTCACAAGGTAGCCTTTCAGCCACTCCATCAAATACACATACCCTGCTCATCCCCTTTCCTCCACTTGTCACATTCATTCCTGCTATCCCTATTGTTCCACCAAACATGGCTAATAGATATGCTCCACTGCAGTTACCTGCAAATCCAGGTCCTATGCCCCAAGAGTACCAAAGCAAGATTTCATATTTTGATGGTACTGGCTCTTATCCAGCCCTTCAACATACTAAGAAAATGCAGGACTACTTTGAAAATTATGAGATAGATGATGATGGGGTTAGGATGAAAATTTTTGTGCAAAGCCTAACAGGTGATGTAAGAACATGGTTTAGAGGACTCCCAGTAAATTCCATAGGTGACCCTGAAGCCCTGTATCAAACCTTTATTAACAGATGGGAGAAGAAAAAGGATCCACTTCACATTTTATCTGAATACAATACTATCAAAAGAGGTACCCAAGAAACTGTCCTGGACTATTGTGCTCGTTTTAACAATGTCTACAATGCTATTCCCCAAAATCTTAGACCCCCACCTGATCTAGCTCTATACACCTTCCTTGATGGGTTTGATTCAGATATGGCATATCAATTGAGAGAAAGAGCTCCTCGAACTTTAGCTGAAATGCAAGACATAGCAGTGAGTGTAGAAGCCAACCTGATAGCTAGGAGAAATAGGACCAGAACTGAAAGAAAGACTACCTTCAAAGAAGAGCCTTCGAGCTGGGATCAGAAATTGGATGCAATAATCACGGGCATGCATAGGTTAGGTGACAGAGTAGAATCAGTTGAGAGGAAGTCATCATGGGAAGTACCACAGAATAATCCTATCAGGAATCCCAATTTTAGAAGAAACCAAAATCCTAATGTTGGCAAGGCCAGCCCTGAACCAGAAATTAGACCCCCATTCCAAGAAAACTATGCCGAAACATCCGCTGCTAATGAGCAGGTAGATGATACCCACATCAATTTGATGGGCCTCAACAATGATCAGCAAGTTTTTCTAAGTCAAGAGGATCATGAAGATGAAGACATCAAGCAATTTCAAACCAAGTCAGGTGAGTCATTTGACTTTAAACAAGGATATGACACAGCCGTTTATGAAGTTCATAAGCAATACAAGCTAAGGAGCATAACTATAAATGTGACACAGCCTGAGAAAACAAAAAATAGCCGGCAGCCTGAAGAAACTATTGTCACTGCAACTATTAACAAGACGGATTCAATTACAGATGAAATAACAGTTGAAGAGGTAACCGAACCATTTCCCTTGAAAAAACAACCAATGGTTACACCTCCTTCACAGCATAATCCAAGCAACACTTTGCAAAAGGTAAACAGAAAAGACAAACTTCAAGATCAGAGTGAGAGTCATGAAGAAAACTTAATTAACAAACAAAAGGTTGTTAAACAGGATACTAAGATCCAATCTGAAAAACCTTTTGACTTAGAAGCTGAAATTGGAAAATTGAAGATAGCCATTCCTCTTTCGGAGCCAGCCAAGCATGACATTTACAAACAACAAATCAAGAAGTCCCTTCAACTGACCCACCACAAAGATGATGTCAATGTATTGGATGACACCCCAGAACTGCTTTTCGGTCCAGAGGTTGATGGAAAGACAGCAGTCACTGGAATCCTACCTTTTTATGTCAGCTTGCATGTTCATGATAAGATATTACACAATGCGATGTTTGATTCAGGTGCTTCTCATAACCTTATGCCTAAATCAGTCATGGAGAGGTTGAATCTAGACATTACAAGACCATATAAGGACCTATTTTCATTTGATTCCAGCCAAGTTAAGTGTTTAGGCTTGATAAAAGACCTATGTGTGTCCCTAGTCCAGTACCCTAATAAAACAATCTTAATGGATGTGGTAGTTGCTGATATCCCACCCAAGTATGGAATGTTGTTATCAAGATCATGGGGGGCTAAACTCCAAGGTTCCCTGCAATTGGATATGTCATATGCCACTATCTCTGTCTTTGGGCAACCCAAGAGGTTATACAGAGAGTCACTCATGAAATACATGGTGAGCAGTGAAGAAAAACCTTAGAATTTCCCCATTTATGCAATCCATTCAGATATGGATTCCTTTATTCTGTTCAATGACGATATAAATCCAATGAGTGATAACAAATCTATCATACTTGAACAAGACTTGAATATGAGTAAGGAATCATGTTCCCAAGAAATCAAGGTTGTACAATCAAGTGATGAAACTGTTCTAGAAAGCAAACCAGGTGAAAGACAAGAGCTCCAACTTATAATCCCAAGTCACAGAGAAAATGTTGAAACTCCCCTAAATCAAGGGATCTTATGGTTTCTTGAGTTTGATGGATCAGTCAACAAATTAGGGGCAGGAGCTGGAGTGTGGATTCATAACAAACAAAGGAATCATGTAGAAGGTAGAGCCTATAGGCTTAATTTCAGATGTACTAATAATATGGCAGAATATGAGGCTCTTCTGTTAGGCCTCAAACTGGTAAAATCCTTACAGGCCACAAAACTTTCAATCATGGGAGATTCAGACCTTATTATTCAACAAGTAAAAGGCAACTTTGTCACCAATGACAAAAGACTAAGATCATACAGGGCTGCTACTATTGAAATACTCAAAGCTTTCACAGAATTTCAAATAACCAAAATACCTAGGACTCATAACCTTCATGCCCACAGTTTAGCTACATTTGCCAGTACATGCAAATTGCCTTTTGAACCCAATCACTGCTTTACAGTTGAGATAAAACACAGACCTTCTGTCCCAGACAATGTCAAAGATTGGCAAGTGTTTGAGGATGACACACAAATAAACAGCTTCCTAACCTTGCAGCATGAATTTTCAAGGTTGAACATTGATGTTGACACTGTGAAAGACACACAGCCATTGAGTGAAAAGGGCCAAACAGCAATATCACCTAAAACAGCAAATCAAATACTTTGTCCAACAAACTTTGACAAGGAGAAAATACAAGAACTTGAACAATTGCATTTCGATGAAGCAGTTGGTACAGAGGCTGAAATCATAGAGCTAAAAGACAACTTTCTACCAACAGGCCTAACTCCATTGGAAGACATTTTTGACTCAAATGACGTTCCTAGAAAACCAAAAATGCAACACCTTAATGCTGCCATTGAAGAATGCAACATTGGAACTAGTGAAAAACCCAAGATAATAGAATTGTCTGCCTCTTTACCTCCTGACCAGAAGCCTAAATACATTGATCTCTTTAAAGAGTTCCAAGATGTGTTTGCGTGGAGTTATGAGGATTTGAAATCCTATGACACCTCTGTTATTCAGCACACAATCCCTCTCAAGCCCAATCAAAAGCCATTCAAGCAAAAATTGAGAAGAATCAATCCTATGCTCCTCCCTTCAATTGAGAAAGAGGTACAAAAAATGTTTAAAGCTGGTATCATAGCACCAATCAGGTTTTCAGACTAGATTTCAAACTTAGTGCCCACAAGAAAGAAAACTGGGGAGATTAGGCTTTGTGTTGACCTAAGGAATTTGAACCAAGTATCCCTTAAGGACAATTACCCCTTACCAAAAATGGATCACATTCTCCAAAGAGTGGTGGGGGCTTCAAGAATCTCATTACTTGATGGATTCTCAGGCTTTAATCAGATCCTAGTCCACCCTGATGATCAAGATAAAACAGCTTTCACAACCCCATGGGGAACTTTCAAATATGTTAAAATGCCTTTTGGATTGAAAAATGCAGGAGCTACATTTCAGAGAGCAATGGATATTGCTTTTGCCAAAGAGATCCATGAGTTCCTTGTTATTTACTTAGATGACCTCACACCTTTCTCAAAATCTGACCAAGAACACTTAAAACATTTGAGACAAATATTCATAACATGTAGGAAATATGGAATTTCCTTAAATCCCAAGAAGTCTCTGTTTGGCTTGGAAGAAGGTAAGCTATTAGGTCATATCATTTCAAAGGATGGCATTAGAATTGACCCAGACAGAATACAGGCCATCTTGCAAATGCCCCATCCAAGAAACATCAAAGAATTACAAGCCTTCTTGGGAAAGATTAACTTTTTAAGAAGATTTATCCCAAATTTAGCAGAACTGATCAGATTATTAAACAACATGCTAAAGAAGGATTCAAAAGTGAAGTGGACAGTAGAGTCAAATCAAGCTTTTGAAGGTATTAAATTGGCCCTTACTCAAACCCCAGTATTAACAAATCCTCAATTTGACAAAGAATTTATTATTTTCTCTTTTGCCTCCGAGCATACTATTGCTGCTGTCTTATTACAGAAAGATGATCAAGGGAATGAAAAACCCATTGCTTTCTTTAGCAGAGCCCTTAGAGATGCACCTCTGAAATATCAGATCATGGAAAAAGCAAGCTTATGCTTTGGTCAAAGCCATCAAAGACTTTAGGATTTACATCCTATATTCCCATGTTATTGCTTACGTACCAAATCCAATTGTGAAAGATATACTAACTCAAGAAAACTTAGAGGGCAGAAGAGGAAAATGGATTGCTAGTATTTTAGAATTTGACATTGAAATAAAACCTACAAAACTGATAAAAGGGCAAGGTTTGGCTAAATTAATGTCTGAAACAAACTTTCAAACCTTGGATATTAACCAACTGGCAAATGAACTGGAGCTGGCGACTCCAAAGATCAATGTAGCCTTTGAACAATCCCTGTGGTATTCTGATATCTGTTATATATTGCAAAACCTGTGTGCTCCCCCAAGATTGTCCAGAACCAAATCTAGATTTTTAAAGATGAAGACTTCAAAATTTTGTGTCATAAATGGTAATTTACTATGGAAAAGTCATGAAGGTATACTGCTGAGCTGTTTGAATATGGATGAAACTAACAATGTTATGAGAGAATTCCATGCAGGAGATTGTGGTGGACATTTGTACTGGAAGTCCACTGTGGATAAGATATTAAGGGCAGGTTACTATTGGCCCACTCTATTCTCTGATGTCAAAAAATTTACCACTTCATGTCACAAGTGTCAGGTGTTTGAGGGAAAAAGAAAGTTGCTACCACTTCCCCTAAAGCCTATTGCAACAGAAAGGCCCTTTCAGCAATGGGGCTTGGACTTCATTGGGGAAATTCATCCTTCATCCTCAGGCCAACATAGATGGATTCTAACAGCCACAGATTACTTTACTAAATGGATTGAGGTTGTTCCATGTAGACAAGCAAATGATTCCACTATCATTCAGTTCCTTGAGACTAATATCCTTTCTAGATTTGGTTGTCCTGACAAGATTATAACAGATAATGCTGCTGCTTTTAGATCCAAGAAAATGGTGAACTTTTGCCACAAATTCCACATTACTTTGGGACATTCCACTGCATACTATCCTCAAGGGAATGGGTTAGCTGAATCATCTAACAAAAGTCTTATCAACATCATTAAGAAGATACTAGAAGAGAATAAGAAAAATTGGCACAAGAAGCTTGTAAATGCCTTGTGGGCTGACAGACTAACAACCAAGAGATCTATAGGGGTCAGCCCATATGAATTGGTTTATGGAATGGAAGCCAAATTCCCTTCATCATTAGGGGTCCCTGTCATGAAGCTGCTTCAGGAAAGTCAAGCTGAACCAAATGACATGCAAAGAAGAATAAACCAGGTCATATGTTTGCAGCAAACCAGAGATCAAGTGTATGACAGAGTTCAGGTCCTACAAGAGAAACTGAAGAAAGCCTTTGATAGAAGAACCAAAGCTGAAGATTTCTTTGTGGGTGATAAAGTGCTTAAATGGGATTCAAGAAGAGAAGATAAGGGTAAGCATGGCAAATTTGACTCCCTTTGGAGGGGGCCTTTTGTTATTCAAGCAGTACAAGGAAATAACACTTATTTCTTGGAAAATTTGGATGGCACTGAAGCTGAAGAGGGCCCTGTGAATGGCCGGATGCTAAAGCACTACTTTGATTACTTTCCATGTATATAGCATGGCTCTGCCCTGTACATAATCAGTTGTATATACTATTATCTTTTAGCCTATAAATAGTTCAATTCAAGAAGTCTTGTAAATAAACAGGAATAGGCTTTTATTTCAAAGGTTCCACTACGGTGGCAGATTCCAGTTTTGAGGTCCAAAGTAACAAGTTGGTAAGTTTTGAGAACAAGTCAAAAGCCAAGGCATTCTGACCTGATGTTCTACGTCTTTCAAGTAGAAAAACCATCCCCAAGTGGAGCCACTGTTAGCTACCTATACCAATAGGTTTCATTTTTCATGATTGGCAGGGGAAGTGCCAATATGATCTACTTTGGTGATGCAAAGATCTCATATTCTTGTGAAAGACACATACCTATAGTTGATTGATGTTGTCCTACTTCTGAGTGGGTGATCCAACAGTCTAAGCTGGGTCATGCCATGTTTCAATTGTTTGTTGTAGATTAGAGAAAGAAATCTGTCCAAACTGTTCAATCTTGGCAGATAAAGTAGTTAGGTAGAGAATGAAGGTTCCCAACTGTTTAATCTGGGGCCTTGGAAGTAATAAGGGTAGCCTTAGATAGAAAATCAAAAGAAAAAGCCAAAGGAAAAGAAAAGGCACATGAGGGTTTGCAAGTCTAAGTGCACCCTCCTTGAAGTAACAAAAAATGCTAGGCAATAGAATGGGTAGGTAGATGGGGTTGCAAAAGCATGATTTATGACATTTCACTGGCCTAAGCAAAAGAAAAACATGGTGTCAGTGCAGATCTTCCTATTCAACAGTGTTGTAGCAACAAAATGATGCATGTCTAACTTCCCAATCATCCCCAATCATATTCCTTGCTAACATCCTAATACTACCTCTGTTCATGAGAGCAGTCAAACTCTTTTGCTGATTCTTGTTTTATAAAGAGCCACATTTCCTGTGTAAAATTCTTTTCATTTTGATCTACTCCCTAACTAAGTTTGTTTCCTAAAAAAACTTAGTATCTATCACTTCCCATTCACATTCCCCTCCAAAACTAACTACTAACTCTATCTATACTTAACTCCCCATGTTTCCCCATCCCTATTACTATAACACCATGGTGTATAAAACCCCAAAAAATTGTATATATCCCTCCCCTTTGGCATTATAGCCGTATGTCCAAATATTGGACAACCATGCAGAATCTAAGTCTGGTTCAAGATGTTTTGTTCAAAATCAAGGATTAAACTAACCCCACGTTGGTTTAATAACCTAGGCCCTACCCGTTTTCCCTTTACAACCCCTTTTGAACTATTATGTCTAACCCGCGTTATTTGAAATATGCACCAATAAACCCACTTTTACCCCTTATCCAAAGTTTTTGATTAATGCGCATTTGAATACAAAAAACATTGAAAAACCCATATTTTCTTTGGTTTCCAAAGTCCCGCCCGGGCGCGCATTTCAAAAAATACAATAAATTATTCCCCGCCCCGCTGCCGTATCGTCCTTTTATTTTATTGACCCGTCGACTGTTGGATCTAGGATTTCCCATCCGACGGCCCATATTGATATCGGGCCACCCCCGAAGTCCGGACGTTACCTCCCGAAAAGTGTCAGACCATGACGTCAGGCCTGTGCCACGCGTCGCTCCCAGGTCGTATCGGGAGACCGCCTGCCAATACTGCCCCCGTACCATAAGCGGTCCGATAGAACCGCTTACCGCCCTCCGTATACCGTCTGCCCACATCAGCGCCCGGCCTGCCATCGCTCCGACCTGTCCGCCACCTCATCAGTCCCCGTGGATCACTCACAGGCCGCCACGTCACCCTTCCGTACCCGACCCCACCCGATGACGTCATGCTGACGTCATCCAAAAAAGGCGCCAATAGCCCAAAAAGTCCATATTTTCACCAAAATTCGCGTTTTTTATCACTTTTGCCAAAAGAACTATTTCTGCTCTCTGCATGTAAATTACGACCATTCCGCTGCCAACCTGCAGAACTCGACTTGAAGACCGTGGGCGCCCTCAATCTGCCTGCATTTGCCACCATTGCCAGAATTCACCAGGTATTTCTCCAAAATCTCCCTTCCGCACCTGGTTTTATGCACAATTCACCAAAGCAAGCTTAAAAGGAGTGAAAAACACTGTGACCTACAGTAAATCCTCGGGGACCACCATTTTTCTTCAGTTCTAAGGTCGAAATTCACCTACAGAAATCCACATTGAACCAAATTTCCATAAATTTACAGTCAGTTTGTGCATTCGCGAACTTAAAACTCTGCTGCACTAATTCACCGGGAAAACCACCTGTGAATCTCAAATGTCTGCTCATTGAACCTCTTTCAGGGGCATTGTGACTTATTTTCACCATAATTCACCTGTTTTCCTCTGCAAATCGCCCTGCTCTTGCAAAATTCACTGCCCTGTGTTGTTGTGCCTACAAAATCAAGCTCAAATCCATTTCCAAGTGTTAGTGAAACATGGAGACCCCAGTTGCACTAAATGTTGCACCTCTTAATGCCCCACACAGAGAGTTGGAATGGCAGGCCCTAGGTGATAGAGATTACCAGATGACAGAAACACTCTCAATGCGCACTAAATATAATATCCATGTACTCAATGAGCTGAAGGCCCAGCACCTCAGTGGGACTGATATTCTAGGGATTTGGGACTCCAATTTGCCCATTTATAACCTCCCTCAAGTCAATGTCCTTCCAGATTTAATTCATAGATGCAGTGCCAGCTATGACCCATGTCAAAAAGCTGTCCTCAATACCTCAGGTTCAGTTTTGTTCCATGTCACCCCTGAGGCTATAAATCAGATGTTGAACTTTCATTCTACAAGGCCATTGACTCCTCTTTCCATGAAGGACTTGCTAAAGAAAGGAGGCAAGCTGTCTAGTGCCCAAATTTTAAAGATTAATCAGCTATTCATTGAATCAGGCTCTGAAACTGTGAGAACCCCTCCTATAGGAAATGTATATTTCAACGAGTTGGGCAAGTTGCTTGTAGATTTGATTAGTTATGTCCTGGGTTACAGATCAGCTGAGGATGCTGATGAAACCATTCTGGCAATGATGTCTATCTTCTCCCCTGGAATGCCTCCTGCTGTGCACTATGACTATGCTGCATACATTGCCAATAAGATTCATGAACAATTGATGAATCTAGAGAGGGAAAAGGTGTTTAGATACACTTCATACATCTATCACCTGTTCCTATTTTATCAACCTGATGGCTTCCCTATTCCTCTCAAGAAGTTTGATGCTTAGGGAAACCCAAGGTCTGTGGTATTTTGGACTTCAGTCTTTCACCACACATCTTACTCACCATACAGCTACTGTGAGTTCATAGACCTCTTTATCCATCCAGCTATGTCCTTGCTATTGGGTACCCCTCCTCCAAGATTGACAGATGAGATGCAAAGGATTCTCCAGCTCTCAAAGGCCTACAGCATTGGGGATTGGTACTTTTACCAAAACCATACAGTAATCAGAATATATGGCTGTGAATTGGCCCCATATAGGCTGCCAAGATATGTCCCTATGAGACTCTTTGCCTTAGAATATTTCAGGCAATTTGGAAATGCGGACATGGTCCATTTCCACAGCAAAAACAAGAAGGTACAGCTCAAAATCAGAAACCAGCTAAGCCCATTTCTTTATAACAAAAGGGAAGAAGGATGGAAAGAAGCAGATAAGATCCTAGAGGGCCTCCAATTGAAAACCAGTTTCCTCTGGTCACCCTATGACCCCAATCATTTCATTAGTCTTAGAAGGGTCAAGCATAAATTGGCTAGTTATGATCATATAAGGCTGCCTCACATTGAAAAATATGTTAATCTGTTAGGATGGAAAGAGGGCACTTTAGAGGAGGCAAGTCCTGGAGAGGAAATACTACAAAGAGAAGCTAAAAATCTTGAGAAAGAAGCTGACTTGGAAACTTGTGGGCAGGTTTCCTCTTCTTATCAAAGGCAACTTGCAGCAGCTGCCTCATCCTCTACAGCCCACCAGCAAGCAGCTAAAACTACTCATCAGGCAGCCAACAAGGGTAAAGAAAAGAAGATGGAGCAGGAACAGCCACCCCCTACAGCAGAACAGCAAAAAGAGCAGCCGAAGCAGCAAAAAGAAACACCTGAGGCCCTAATTTCTACAGAGCAGCAGGCTCAACAAAATGTGCCCCCAAGGCAGGAAACAATAGTGGAGACCTCAGTGCTCCAAACACCAGTAAATGAAGAAAGAGGCAAGAAGAGGGACAGAGAGCAAGAGACTCCCCTCACCGCATCCACAAATCAAGGGGAGAAAAGGCAGAGGTTAAATCCTCTTTCTGAAGAGGAGATGCCCATTGGGCAATCCTTGGGCATGGGCCCTCCTAGCATGGAGGCATCTGCCAGTTCCCTTCAGCAGGAACAAGAAAGAACCCTTGGAGGGGAGGTCAGCTCCTCAAGTCAGCAAAGGAGAGTTGAATCAGGCATAAAGCAGCAGTTTATCGACATCAAAAAGAGAAATGAGCCAGTCAGGCTCCAACTCTATAATCACCTGCTTAAAATGGCCCCTACAAACCAGCAGAGGCTTATGTTAGCATATGACATAACAGAGGGGAAAATGACCATGAGTCATTTCATGCCTACCATGCTGCAGCCGCAGTCAGCTGCAGATTATATAAGGACCAACCTTGAGGTTCTTGCCAAAGACATCCACCCTATGGACCAGATAGAGCTTCACAAGAAAACGGGTGAGATGGTCTATTCAACACTTGCAGACAAGACCTTCCTGGCACATAAGTTGCAAAACAGTCTGCACAATACAACTGCTCAACTTGAGTTGGAGAAAGCATCCTCTCAGGCCAAAGACAACAGGATCAGGTCTTTGGAAGACATCATTATAGAGCTTGGGCATGACCCAAAGGATCCCAAAGCTATACAGGCGCTGCTAAAGATAAGAGATTCAGACATTGCAGCTTTGAGAAAAATGATAAAGATCCCAGCAACCCTTCACCCTCAAACGGAAGAGGTTGCTCAACAGAGAAAAGACCATGATGTAGCAGCCATGCTGCTAACACTACATAAGCAACTGGTACAAACAGAAGGAAAGCTGGTAGAGACAGAGGCTGCACTTCAGGAGGCATTAAAGCAGAAAGGGGAAGTCCAAAAATCTCAGCCCCCTCAACCAGTGATAAACCTTGAGGAGCCCCCTCAAACTATCACTCCTCCCACAGGGCAGACAGTTGAAACAGGCCCATCAACAACAGCACCAGCAACGACATCAGAATAGGCTCAAAGCCTTGACATGCAGAAGATGATGAAAGAAATTCAGGTTCTAGAGGCACAGATGGCAGAGCTGAATGAAGCCAAGGAGAAATTGGCCACACTCAATGAGAAATATGACAAATCAAAGCAAAGTGTAGCTGAAAAGGCAAGAGAGGTGAAAGCTCTTAAGGAGAAGATAAAAGAGCTAGAGAAAGAACTCACCCTTGAGAAAATAGTGGTCGAGATCAAGAAAGTCCTATGGGCCAATATTGGCCAATCAATAACAGATCAATGGCAGTACATAGAGACCATTCATGAGCACATGGAGCTCATAAGCAGAGCACACAAGGAAAGCCAAAGAGCAAGGGCATCTCTAGGCAATATGCCTGAGATAGCCAACAGAATGATAAATGTCCTTAATAACCGCACAGGCCCTCAGCTGGCAGCAATAGGGATCACCAATAGAACTGACACCATCTTGATAATAAAGAGGGTCCTCACTTTGAGAAATCTGCTGCAGACATTGGATAGAAGATGCCAGGAGATGCAAACAGAGATAAACAAATTTACTAATAAATTCACAGCATTACAGAGCCGAGGCCTTCCCAGCTTACTGAACAGCGCAAGAAGGCTCCTATCACATGAAAATTATGCTAAAAGGGTAAACACATTTGCCACCAATCAGATCACTGCAGGATCAAGCACCCCAGAAGAAGCAGGGCCTGCATCTGGGCAGAGCCTTTATGAGAAAATAGAGAATTTATTTTTCATCGTGAACGAAATCAGACATTTGTTTGAAGTACCTCCAAATTACTTCAAATATACAGAGGCAGATGAAACATTAGGCACAATTTTGAGGCATCAGTTGCCTACACAGGAATGGTGGACCAGCACGATACAGCTATTGTTGTGAACCAACAGGTATTCATCAAGTTTTTGCATAAAAAATATATAATCAGCAGGTTCAGAAGGTCAATGCATTCAGTATGACTGAAAAGACTGGGATGAGCCAACTCAGCAAAGTAATTCGGCCATGAAATCAACAGTGACGAGTACAGATGACAGGGCCGAGAAAGCTACAGCACGACAGTGCCATCAAAACATATCACTCAGAATTAATGAAGAGCGCTCAACCGACTCAGTGGCCTCCAAAGGTCAAAATATTTCTGACAGAAGTAAAGGGTATTCATTATAAATTTAAGACAGCAATAACTTTCATAGCTGCCATTCTGAAAGTTGGTGAACGCATTTATTTATCAAGTGACTCAGCGATTCAGATATTTTGTAAAACCGATTGTATATATTTCCCCTCGCATAAGCTTGCAGGGGTTGTTGATTTTCTCTTCAAAAGAGCCTATGTTGTAAATTTCAGAGTTTAATACAGGGAGCTAATGGAATTTCCAAAGTTCTGTGTTGTCTGATGCGTTGTGGTGTGTTTGCTGACTGCTACAGGATTCCTGCATATTTCATGAGACAATGAGTTTCTTTAACCTTCTTGTTATGTATTTCATTTTCTCATAATCCGTTCATGCTCTATGTTTCACAATTTAATAGCATAGAAAAAGAATAGTTTCAGGATTTATTCATTGGATACCCTGAACTCAATCTATGCTGTTATGAATGTTTTCCTCCAGTTATAGTTATGAAAGTGTAATTCTTAATTGCTGCACCTTCAGACTAAAACTTTTCACAGAGACTATTATTCAGGAATTCAAATCTGCTCCTGGGTGATATGTTTCTTTCTCACGTCATCAGCTTAGTGAAAAACTCTTAATTGCCTTTCACTGGCTAATCATATTTCATCACCACAACCTTAAGTTTGTTTCATGACATATCTAAAGGCCCTGCAGTTCCAAGCAATCTTACCCAACACCTCAAACAACCCATAATCACAGACTCCATTGCCCAATGGACTGAAACTGTCTGAAAACCTCATCTTAAGCCACTAAAAGACATCATTCAACCAAAATTTAAATCAAAACCCATACCTCATAACTAGCCTAAGATCCTTAAGAAGAAAAAACTAAAAGAGAGAGCCCTCTCTGATTACAGGTTGGCTAGAACCTGTAACCCAAAGCTTGGTTAGTGGTTACCCCGGCCGTATTCCCTCAGGAGTCAAAGGGAACAACCTGGGTGTTAACACTGGTGATGAGTATTCACAAGGAAAATAAAAAATGGCAGAATCAAAAAATATGCCAGGATAAAGAGGATGAGGTGCAGATAGAAGGAGGTCATCCTTCACCGCGGGTTCTTTTTCATATTCCCACACATACCCATCATAAATGATAGCGCATGTTAGCTACTCAACACCAACTCCGTCAACAACTTGATCCTTGTGAACAACAAGTGTGGAGTCCATAAAGGGAGAACACAACACAGTACAACCGAGAGGATCAGTAGAATAAGAAGACAAAGGTTGAGGAATCAAGTTCATGTGACAACCAACAGTCTTGCAAGCTGAATATGCGCATATATCCAGAGTAGGTGGGGTGGGAGGATGTGACAGTTCAACTGGGTGTGCACCTTCTCCCACCTCACACTGTGGATCTAGAGATGCTTTATGAGAAGAGGACGAATAATCACTCGTGACAACAACCTTATCTGTCTTGGATTTGGCATCTCTAATACTGAGGTATGCCGAGAGGGGTTTGAATAATTCTAAGATATGCATATTTTTAGATATGTGAAGAATATACTCAAATATTTCATCAAGAAATTTCTAATCAATTTCATCTCCAGGAATTTGAAACGCAAGATTACGAAAGCGTTTGTGAAATTTCTCCACATATTCATCAAGTGCTTTCCATAATTTCATAATTTTTTTATTAAATACTCTACGATTGTATCAATAGAAATCACATGCCAACTCTCCTATCAATTGATCAAACGAGTGAAAATATGTTGCGGGAAATGTGACACACCATTGTAGTGCGTGCCCTCGAAACGTGAATGTGAACAGTTGGCATGCAATGTGATCCTCATGGATCTCATTTCTTGCACAAAAACCCATGAAGGAAACTCCATCTATAAGTAATTTTGTTCCACCTTCACCATCATACAAGTTATGTGACAATTCATTGAATACATCATTCAACACTTCAAAATCATGTCCATGAGGCATACATGTTGGAGGTTGAATTGTAATGTTAGTCTTGAAAGATGTGTATAGATCCAAAACAGACTTTGAGGACTCAGCTTGTCATCTAGCCCTCCTTTTAGTGCCATCAATGTTGACGGTGCTAGACCTGCCATCATGTCAAGGGGATCTCCCTGGTAAGAAGTCCCAACTAGACCTCATACCGTTTGGAGTAGGACTCCCAACAATGGGTAGTAAATCTATGCCTTGACTTCGATAGTGCGTAGAGGTAAGCAAGATATCCTTTTTGGGAGAAAGTGTGTGACCTTGCGGCGAGTCAAGAGAGATCCATGGGGGGTTCTAACACATGGAGGGGGGAAATAATTGTATCCCTTCGCAGCATGTAATAATACGTAGCCTAAAAGGAACACATGAGTTGAATGACATCACAAGCTGGAAAACAAAATAGTCAACAATCCAAAGTGACAGGTTAAACCAACAACACGACTTCAACAATATTCATAGAATTGTATACAAAATAGTTCATACACAAATGTGTCACTTAAACAACATACATTCTAAAGTAACCAAAATAGTCGAACTACAAAAAAAAAAAAAAATATGCATGAAGATGTGTTGGCTCTGTTATATATATATAAGTGAGATTTCTATCCATACATACAACCATGACAACCACTAGCCCCAATAGTGGAACACTATAGTCAACATTGCCTGCTCCTCCAAAGAGATGTACTCGCTCTGCACTGTGGAGAAGCCAAGGCTCGTCACAAGACTCTCCAAACCCTCTCTAAGAAATGCCTAGCAAACGTTGGGCTCCCAAAAGCCTCTTAATGAGTTATGAGGTTCTATTTATAACAAAAGGTGGGGTGACCCTTGAAACTCCCCTCTATGACTCTTGGACTGCCCATATGACTCTTCAACTTCACTACATATAACTCTTTACATTAAATATGATTGTTTTCATTCCACTAATAGCACTTGGAGTTTCACTTTACAACATAATTACAATAATACTACATCTTCCGCATATACCCATGTGGGACAAAAATAGGCTTGAGACAACCAGACAAGACAACCCTAAGACTCGGATGGTTGTGGAAAGACCAACTTGGCAACCTTCTCTTGGTGATCTTCGGTGACAAACTGATGCTAGGCTTGGTAGTGTGCAATCGTGTCCGCGTACTGTTTGATGATTTCTTTCTGGAAACAAACTCTTGCCTCCATCGCTTTCAGGTATACTGATTTGGAACCTATGTCCAACTCGTCATCTAACATGCACAGTTTAGTCCTGAGCACTGTTGGACTGGTGGCATACCTGTGCACGTTCTCTGCGCTAATCTACAAATCTGCGTTAGTGGCCATGCGCATCAACTGAACAAAGTACGTGTCAAGCTCTAGTTGGACTTCGTTCTTCTCTTTGGCCTCGATGAGTGTTCTAATTGACCGGGTGCCATACTTTCTCACCATGACATCCAAACTCTTGAACAATCATGTGTACGAAGCCTCAATATTGGTGATGAGCAACGAGAGTTCCTCATAGTTCCACATCAGACTCTGAATACATGCTTTTTCTAGCTGTACCTGTGGCTTCATCATCTTGTGCAAGTGAAGCGGGGCTCTCTTGTATCTCATTGTCCACGTTTGTACATGATCAACAACGACATGTATGTTTGTGAGTGTGCACACTATCTTAATGCAGTGCTGCTCATGACCATGTAGATTGAAATTTGCCTTGTCCACGATGACGAACCTATCATACAGTCTTCGCATGACTGTCTCAAGAGATGAAACTTCAGAAAGTATCACTTTTTTCATCTCTACTTTGGAGGATCGTGTTGATTGTTCCTCTCTCTGCCTGGCTGCTTGCAATTCCTTAGCCATGGGCTCATTTTCTGCTATCAAGAACTTCACGCTTGAGCTCGTGGTTTCAATATAAGCCTTCCTATCATTGGTCAAGGTAGTTGGGTGTCTTCGTACATCTTACACAATCACCCATTCTTTGAAGTGTGCAGGTGATGCATGATCATCCGGGATGTGCGCTCTGCGTTCTTGTACAACTCTGTGTTGTGACTCAGTAAAGGCTATGTTGTACACATCTATTCCCGGATCATCCTCAAGGAGAACAATATCTCCTTGTTCACTTGGGACTTGCTTTGTTCCTAGAGGTGGTGAAGCCTGTGGGGTGACCACATTTTCTTTTGGCATGAGGTTAGTGTCTTTATCTTATTCTAGTTGTTCCATCCTTGTGTCCAACTTTCCATCCATCGGTTAATCCTGCCGACCAAGTTATTGTTCCTATGACTGCTCACCCTGATCATCATCTACTGGTGGTGGATATGACTCTTCAACCTATATCAGCGCATTTTTGTCTGTTTGTGTTCATGTTCATGTTCCTATTCCGTATATGATTCCTTTTGTCTTTTGCACAACTCTTGTTCTTCTTTGAGCCTTTTCTCTAGCTCCTACAACTTTCTCTCTGTTTCTTCTAATCTTTTCTTACCTCTCCTGTCACGCTTTCGCCTATTTTATTCTATCTCCAAAGCTACTCTCTCAACCATTGGATCTTCCTTAAATTTGTAGCTTTTCTCTGCCTCTACACTTTCGAAAATATTCCTCTTCCCTTTATCTTGCATAGATTTGCTGCTTGCTACTGTTGTTGTTGCTGCTCCCTGTGGTGCTGCTTCCTTGAGTGCTGATAGCCACTCTACTGCCATACTGACTGATTCATTGAGCCTAGAGGAGTTATAGAAATATCTCCAATGGTCTTCCTCTAGCCAATGACAGGCCCTGTGGATCCAAGCATAGTGATGATGATGATGATGGTTAACGTCCACTAAGACCAAATTGATCTATCGAACCTACAATTTTTTTAGTTTTTAATTATCTGGCTCCTCGTCTTTCTTGGCGAGATTGGTGTTGTAACTTTCTTTTTTTTCTCTACGGTCTTCCAACTTCTTTTATCTTGCATCTCCTTCATCTCTTCTGGTTCTTGGGACATTGGTGTCTTAGCTTCGCGATCTATTGTGTTCGTCCTTTTGAAGATAGTCGGAGAAGAAGTTTGGTCTAGGAGATCTACTTTGCTGTTAAATAAAGATTTATTTTGTGCAGTATTCGAATCCTCATAACTGTTGATTTGTTGGGCGGGACTTTCTCCCTGCTTGTCTTGAGAGTTGTTTCTTTCTTGCCTGATTTCTTGTGATTCAAAGCTTTCTCTAGAGTATTCTTCTTTGATGACAATGTAGTGTTCTTTCTGTGCTCCTTCCCACCATGTAGATCTGTGATGGTTTCTTCTAGCAGAATTTTTTTGGCAGGCTTTTGGGCAATTTTTGGCTAGATGGCCTGTCTCAAAGCAGGATCGACATCTGAAGAGGACACTTTCATAATCGAGTTTCTGGTTCCACACATAATCTTTACTTGTTAGGATTATTTCAGCTGGGAATCTGGCACTGAAGTCCATTTCCACACAGATGTGTGCATAGGTGGTTCTGACATATTCCTCTGTTTTTGGGCACCTGTAGTAAAATTTCCCAATTGCATTTCCAATGGCTTTTAGCGAGGAGAGATTCGAGAGATGCAAGGGTAGGCTTGGTAATCTCACCCAAACTAGTGTTGAGGTTATGACTGTTGTAGAGGAATCGAATGATGGGTTCCATGGCTTCATGAATAGCCCTGATTTTTCCCAAAACCAAGGACCGGAGTCTAGAATACATTATCTGCTGTCAAGATTTTCAAAATCTACTATAAAGAAACCCCTAGCACAAGGGTAGATATTAATTTCATCAGAAATGACAGGCTTCCATACCTCCGAGATCCAATTGTGGAGAGCTTTCAGCTGCGGCCAAAAACCATTGAATCGGCAGATTAGGGCACTTTCAGAAAACTTCAAAGCCTCATCGAGTGAGGCTTAGACCACCTGGACAGTGGGAGCTGGGGCTTCACTGACAATATGGGCAGGAGTTTGCCCTCCAGAACCGGATGAGCCAGCAGCTATTTTCGCGAAGCTAAGAGGCATATTTTACTTCGCCGTAGAACCCAGCTGCAGAAAAATAAGGCAGAAGATAAGATTAGATCTAGATCTAGCCACAGAAGATTAGATCTATAACCTAGCCGCCTAGATCTAGATCTAGCTGCAGAAGATTAAATCTAAAACCCAAAATGTACCAGGAAAAGTTTGGCAGAAGAGGTCGTTTTACGGTTTTTACAGTCGCACGATGAGATTTCTCATTCAAAATAGTTCGCCATGAATACTACGAATCACGTGGTCTTCTGCCTCTCGAACGCTTGGTTTTCATTTATGCCATGTACATTGACTGCTCAGCGGCCGCAGCAGCGAAGTTTGACATTTGGTCGCTCCTATTCTTCCCTTGCAACGCGCTGTTGTGTCTGTGCGGGGAAGCGAAATACTGTGAAGAGAGGGAGGCTCTGCCGGAGGTCGCCAATGCCCTCAGTAGGCTTGCAGACGACCCTTGAGTTTGTGCGAACCCAGATCCAGGAGCAGGAGTTCACGAGGCGGCTGATAGATGAGATTCCGCTCCTTAAATGAGTTTATAATCACAAACCGGAGAGCCGCAGAACTAATGCGAAAGAGCTGTGAAGAGTCGTAGAGCTGTGAAGAGCCGCAGAAAAGCCGCGTTGGGTAACTAATAAACAAAAGTACACTCTCATACAGTGGTCCTTGCATAAGCCATACAGATCGTACGTATTGAAAATCTTAGTGCCGAAGTGAAACTTCTTGAAGTCCTCGACCTCAGCATCCGCTTATTTCAAACTCTATATCGCGTACAACCCAATTCGCAAAGGAAGCATAGGCCATGGTGCCTTCGTCTTCTTATGAAATCTAGCTGATAACCTTGTCGAGATAAGGTATGCAACCTCCTGCATGACCAGCTTATTTGTGGAAAACTTCGGCAACAAATGCAGGGCCTTCTTCGGGTTGTACATCCTGATGAAGGTTCCATCGGGTGAAGCGTACTAATCTGCAATGTTCAACAATACCTCCATTGCTGCCTAGGACATGAAAGGCAGATCTTGCTTGAAGATCATCATGTACAAAGGGGTAACGAAGTGGTCAAATAGTCTAGCCATGACTCCTCGTTAGTTGTATTATGAGAGAAACCTATAATATATGTTCACAACATTCTATGAAGGTGTCCATACCCAACCCATTCTAGGAAACTATCGACAAGCATAGATTGCATCCAGTAGGTAGGCAGACATGAAGAATATTTTTTGTTGATCCTTGGGTGGACTTCAGGAATTTGATATATGCACTTTGAGCTGAAGAGCCAACATGTTGGACCAATTGAAATATTTTCCTTCACTTTCCATCTGATACAACATAACAACTCAACTCTGTGGGAAGGTCTCCATACTCTCTTGGCCATATAAGTGGCATGCAAAGATGACCAAGAGTTGGTAAGCCTTCCTAAGTGTCTTTGTCTTGAATATCTGGTTGGGTGTCATCCTTGATTTTGATGGCTCTCTTACCCAATGCTTCAATATAACTCTTGTATTTGCGTTGTTGTTGGTAGTGTAGAATGGTGCATCCATCCTGTTCACCACCTGCGAAAATTGATACATCTTATGATAATCTTCCACCCTGAAGGTAGCAAGCTCTACTCTACTGACACTGCTCAGTATCATCGTCCTAGGATTAGTGTGTGAAAAAATCCAATGGATCACTTCCTTACACGTGAAGGTGGGATACCTGCATGCAACCTTGTACAATCCTGACTTATTAATGTTGACATAGACATGATGGTCCTCCAGATTCTCCTCAAAATTGCTTGCGAATATAATGTTGATGTCTTGCCATGTGATCTTGATGTCTTTCTCAACGAGTAGATGTGTGTTTGCATAAATGGGCAAGCTCATATGCACATGTTCAACCACATCTCCAGTACTAATTTCAGTTGTGTCCTTTGATCCAGCTCTCTTGGAGGCCATGTTTCCTATGATGCTGAGAAGCTGCTCAACAACCTGTTGTACCTAGAGACAAAGAAGACACTCATGACAATCCAATGTCAACTGAAAAACATAAAGCAAATCGGAATCAATCACGCAACAAACTGGGTGACCACTGGGTAAGATTGCGCAGCATTGACTCTAAGAGGTTGGGAGACTGTCAGCTAGAAATTCTCATTGCACAGTCCTAGCCACCAGTGGGGCTTGCTACTGACTCGAACTACGTAGAGCACAATCTAGAGAGGATGACTATGGACTAGAACTATGCAACTCACAGTTCAATCTAACTAGGTCGTTGGCTGGAACTGCGTATTGAGCAATCCCAATGGGCAAGACTGGGTACTTTCTCCTAGGATTGCAGAGAGCACAGTTGGGAGCTAGTGTTAGACATCCTTTGCACATTTACTAGAGGCAACGCAGAGCCTTGACTTTTGGAAATGCGCAATGCATGTCGAGAGAAGCAAGATCTGGGCCAAAGCAACCAAGATCTGCCCAAGGCAACCTAAAAATGAGAAGGACTAAATGAGTGTGCAAAGATGGTGCAGATCTGAGTGAATAGACACGCATGCAATCTAAGATAGTCCATAAATAAGTCAAATAGAAAAACAATGAAGCTCATGAAGAGGGTCGTCACAACGACGACTGACAGTGCAGAAATAAGGTTATGCATGTGAAACTAAGGAAACGTAATGCAAAACTTGAAACAACACATATACAAGTTAAAATACATTGAAACACCTACAGTCATTCAATAAAACAAGGAAAACAACACACACACACGCCAAGAAATAAAATGCAACAGAAAACTGACAAAAGATGTGAAAAGCAAAACTTACCCGAAAAAGCTTTGTCGACTGTGTCGAAAGTTCCTAGATGCCTTGGGAATGCCAAATATCCAAGACTTAATGTGAAGAATGAGCTCTAGGGTGTCCATTAAATAGATTTGTTAGATTTTGGGTTTATGACGCTCATGCCACAAATCTAGGAAAAAGTGATACTTGGCAGGAAGTTTCTAAAATTGACTTTGCATGTAACTCCCAGTGATAAAAATAGATCCCTAAAATCTAGAGATGCTTTTCTGCTTTTTAATTTTTTCATTTTCAAGAAAAATTCCATGCATGTAAGGAAGACTTGCTTTGTTCTGGAGGAACTGGGCAACCTACCACCACACCCAACAGACAATCACTGTGGGGAAGATTTTGTGTTCTTTGTGGGTTAAGTGGCTCTGGCTGTCTCTCAAGTTCTATGTAGTTTCCCATAGCAAGGTTGGATGCCTATTGGGTCAGTGCAATTTTGAGCCTCAGCTCACTGCTAGGATGGTTTGCGCAGTTTTCCATGGCAAGGTTGGGCTACCTTCTCTGCTCAATTTCTGGGAGCAAGGCTGCTGACCTGATCTGACAGTTTTCGAGGGAAAGGTTGGCTGCCTTCTCTACTTAATTTCTGGGTGCAGGGTAGCTGCTGGCTTGATCTGCACAACTCATGAGAGCACGGCTACTGGTATGCTCTGCACAGTTTTTCGAGACAACACAAATACCATATGTGAACGAAGTGCTGGGTCAGCTTGTGGTTAATCAACAGAAAATGTGAGTAAACACAAGCTGTTAAGCGAAAGATAAAATCTAACAAAACACAAGTACCTAATCAGTGCAAGATGGTTGTTAATATATTGAGGAGGGAGGCTCCAAAATGAAGTGAAGTCAAAATTTTGGAGGGTAGTTGTAGCCGCTAAAACAAATTCATAATTTTTTTTAAAATAAGTGAGTCTCATTTCATATTTCAGAACTACAAACGAGATAGGTCCCTTACATTAAAAGTTTACTCTACTTCAGAGATTTCCAGAGTGATTTATGAAGAGAGTCTATTGCTACCCTTTTTATTTTATACTATTTGACATATAACATTTATACCATAGTATCACCAAAAGATCCCACAGAGTTTCACAAAATGACATATCATATCAACTATACATATTAAAGACGAAAAATATCTACATGCTGCCTTCAATATTTTCCAAAGGGCTATCCTTTGATGTCGAGTCTTCTAGGTGACCAATAGCCATATTTCTTTAATATTCAAGGCACTCCTATCCTTGCCCCCAATTTCTTGAAGTTTGGATGGTTGCATTTTTTCGATCCCAAATACCTCCTTTAACACTCTGAGTGTCGTTGATTCCACCTTAACCTCCATGCTATTGACCTTGAAATCTAGGTGGATCATATTGGTGTTTAGATGATCCACTGTCTTCTGTAGTAGGTCCAAGCATTTCTCGATTCCTGGGAGGTTGGTCGTCACTACCGCCATCTCTTCATGACCTCCAGTGCTACCAGTTTCCCTAATTGTTCGACCTTGGCTACGATATCTCCTGCAGGTTGGGTTATTTTCTCCTCCGCATAGTCTTTGCTTCCATTGATGCCGGAAGAAGCCATTTTAAGGTCAATCTTCCCTTTAACTTGAATAACTCTTAGTTTTAAATGATGCGTCCATCAACTTAATATAATTCTCTTCTCCTTGTCAAATGATGCACCCATCCTTTCATATTAAATGATATTCCCAAATTGTTGTTCAAAGTTGGCACAAACTTCCATACCTACTACTGCCAATTTGCAAATTGATTGAATTGCTACCATTCTTCGTAGCTAAAGTATAGTACTAGGCCTTCCTTCCCTGGTCTTGGAATTTAATACTAATCTATTTTCCTTCCACTTAGCCATCATCATGGCATTTAAATATTTATTCCTCCATCTGTATTCGGGACATCCCATCTTCCCACTCTAAATACCGAGAGGATCCTACCATACCTAGAAGTGATTCTTAGGTTGGTGTTATCTCTCTCCTTTAATGCACTATTCCTTTTTATATCTAAAGTCATGTCTTTTGTTTGATTTTTCATGGAACGTGACATATTTGATTATTCATTTCATCTAAAATCAAAACCCTTCATTATAAGGTGGCACCTCTCTTGGAATGAATATTTTCCTCTCTATTGTTTTCACGTTTAACATGGAAAATATTACAATCTTCCAGTTGACTTAGGAGAATCCCTATCTAGAGGAACATAGGGAAGAGTTCAAAGTCATATTTTTGCTTGATCTTGGAACATCTTTGGATGATGACCATTAAATCTCCATGGTTATCGGCTGTGTCTCCCCGCTTAGGGTCGAAGTTGGGTAACACTCTTTCTGCATTCTTTGGTAAGGCATGTTGCTGCCTAGGTATTGCCACAGCATCCTATGCAAGCCAGTGAAGGAGTCCTCCTGGAGGGGGTGGGGGTTGATTCCTGTTAGCACTCTAGGAAACTCTCCTAGGTTGCAGCTCGGAGACGCCTAGTAACATATAATCTTCAATATTGTTCTCAAAACTATTGGAATGGATGGTGGTTTGGATCAAGTTAGATGACCATTTTAGCTCTATTCCAACTCAAGGCATGCATGAACACTCTCAACAACACAAGGCTTTAAACCACTAATGTTCAATAGTTTATAGATTTAATGGATAGATGGAGAATACTAACTGTATTAGCAGATTGCATATATAAACATAAATGAATGACTAGCTACAGGCAGTAAAAGAGAATATTGATTGTACTAGTAGATGCATATATGACCACATATGAATGGTTAGCTACAGGCAACAAAGAAGCTTGCAAATAGAGATAAGATGATAGTTATCTGGCCTTAGACACAAAGGAAACATGAACAAATTGTTCAAGTGCAAGCATAGAACAGCAAAGAGAATGGATGTTGAACATATAACGGAAAAAGTGGCTTGTATTTCTAGAATGAAGATGAGAAGCTTGAAGGAACATAGGAGGAATAATCTCCAAAAGTTGAAACCTTATTACATCTCACTCACAACTATTTATAGCTTGTTTACAATGCTCCTAAGCTCTCTAGAAGGCTCGGAGTCTTAATCTGCCTGATATGCATTGTTTAACTGATTTGATGCCCTCTAGGCAAGCATGGCTTGGCGGTTTTTCCTCCTTTTGATAGAGGAATAACAGCTTTAAGATATTTTGGCTGCTTGTTGCGCTGTCTGGGAGTTCTCATGTGCCAGAGAGCTCCACGATAATTCTGTTTGTTCTATGGATGTGTTGCGCTATCTATTGATGCTTTCCGACCTCTGTCCCTATCTCTCGGCCTCTGTTGGGTAGTGGAAAGGGTCTGTGTGCCTTTGTTTTCTCTTTCAACTGCAAATTATGACTGTTTCTGTTATCAACAAAAAGCACGGCCATACTGTGAAATCCCGCCATTCCTTGTCCTTTTCGGACTTCAAAGATTTTCAAACATGGTTTATTTACCCATCGGGTCCGCCCTCAGGGTTATCGCAAGTCGCACTCGGCCTTGTCCTGTGTATTTCATTAAACCATGGAAATACACAAAATACATTGAAAACGGCCCTCTTGCAGATCTCAGATTTCATATATTTCACTTCTTGGACCCTTTCGGGTCCAAGCTTTATCGCTATCGGCGGTGCCAGGCTCCCTTTGTAATTTTCATTATATAACGAAAATATACCAAAATGCACTTGAAATGGCTTAAGCTTGGATCTCAAAATATATAAATTTCCAGCTATAATTCCATTAGGTCTGACTCTTCGGGTCGCCCGCATGGATGCACATAGGCCCCATCCCTTGGTATATAACCGATGTGATACAGCGATGCGATCCGATCGCAATCATTGATCGCTCAATGCCTAGGCCCCTCTATATATATATAACCAAGCATTGTTCCCAGTCGATGCGACCCGCCAATCTGATCATCGACGATCGTTGATCGGCAGTGTCATGAGACTGCTTTTAAACTATTCCCTCTTCCCGGCCGATATGCGATTTGCCGCTTAGATCTGGACCGTTGATCGGCCAGATCTAACGGCTGCTGTGCAATCACTGTTTAAGCTTGCACCTGTGGGTTTTTCATTATTTTCCTTTGGTTTTTTTCTTCATGATAGTGATTTTTAGCCTTTCCAAGGGCTCTTTGGCATGTGATAATTTTGACTTCGAATGATCCTTAAGAGTATTTTGAAGACTTTTGGGGCATACTTGGATCCTTTGGCATGATTTTTTAAGCACACTTGGAGACTTTGGGGCATATTTAGATCCATTTTTGGGCCATTTGCCTCCAAGGCTAACATTGGCTCCTTCTGGGGATGAAATCCTCCCTGTGAGGTTTCAAGAACCACAGATCAATGCCTTTCCTGTATACAACAAGATCAAATCTTCCTCCTAGTGTTGCATTGGGCATGGAGTCTATTAAGCATGAACTAAAAACTTTGAAAACAACATATTTACAATACCAAGGCTTGAAAGCCTTAACTAAAATAAAGTTCGAAGAACAGCCCATTGAATGGGCCATCAAAAACATATCCTTCCTTTGATGCATCCCTTTTGAGAAAACAGTCACCAAACTAAAAATTGACCCTTTTTACCTTTCCATGAAAGGTTTCTTTCTCTTGGTCAATGTGTATATCAACCAATTCATCAAAGACTTGCAAAAGCCTATTGATTTTATCCTCTACTTCAAAAAGTTTGGAACACTTGACATTATCAGGCAGAGATGGTCTATATTTCACCTCCTCTCTGTATGCTTTCAGCCTTGGATGTTTTTATTGGGAGGTTTTGTACACCTGCTAAATGATCAAGTCTAATTCACACTTTGCTATGTCATTTGTGACCTGAAAAGTTAATATGAAAGATGAATCAATGCATTCTTATGTGGGGGACACAAGGACTTCACCTATTCCTGCAGCTCCCTTAGAGCAAGCCCCATTAAAGAACATGTCCCAAATCTGTGGGCCTTCTTCCTTTGTGATCTGGCAAACTGATTTTCTAAGTTGCATAGAGGCCAATTGATAAGGCTTGGTAATGTCAACACCGAGCTTATCCATGACAGCCTTGGGCATTGGATCATGGCTGGCTCTAGTGTCCAGAGGGCAATTGTGAAGGATTTCATCATAAATAGACAGAGAAACATAGAATGATAGGGATTTGTCTTCACAATTTTCGATCATTGGGCCAAGAATAACAAATGATTGGTCATCTTGCAGATTTACATAGTCAGTCGAAGCTTGGATGGTTTTAGGCTCAACAACCTCAAGGATAGATTTCTTGAAGGACTCATTCTTCACTGGTTCAATCAGGGGATAGGTATTCTTGGCTTCTGGATTTCTAATTGAAAACTGAAAGAAGAAGGGGACTTGTCAAGGCCTCTTACCTCTATGGCTGGAGCTTTGAGAATGATAGGATCAATTTGTGATTGCTTCTGCTTATTAGCTTGTTGTTCTGCAGGGGCAACAGCTTTATGAACAGAAATTTCTTTGACATTATTCATCATAGACCTCAGATTATATTGGTGTTGGTTTTCAGTTTGTAGAACAGCTTCACCATCCCACTCTTGGCTGATCTGGTCATTGAATAATGACTTCTCATAAGTAGCTTTGGTTAAAAAGGTGGCACTGCCTTTGTCTTCCATACCATGGATCTGATCATCTTCCTCAAACTGCTCTTCTTCCATGACTGAACTCTGAAAAGAGACCTTCAGCCTTTGGTCTTCATTGGCCTCTTTTCTTCTTTGCAAAATCTGCAACTGCTCATCGGATCTTCTATATAGATTTGGATTTGGAGGAGCAAAGGTATTATTAACCCTTCCTTTCCCAGAATGTTGCTCAACCTTTAATTTGGAAACTTCAGATGCTAATGACTCGATCATTTTTGTCATTTAATCTATCTTAGGATCAGACGATGATGAAGACTCGTCCCTTTGTCTCCTTCTGTCAACATTACCTTTGAGGTTTTCTGCAGCCATGATGTTCGATTCTACTTCCAAGGCTGCATCCTGCATATTAGCCAAAGTAGCACATCGCCTCTCCCTCAACAGTGAACAAAATTTAGAATCAAAGGCACTTGCATAGATGAGTTTAGCAGAGGTAGTGGTGGGTTTTACTTCAGCAGGTATCTTGTTATACATGTGGTTAAATCTCTTATTAAAATCAGACAAAAGCTCACCATTTTCCCTCTATAAGTTCCAAAACTCAGTGTGGTAGTAGAGGAGATCCTTCTTATCCCCTCAATGCTTCAAGAATGCATCATCTAAAGCCTCAATATCAGCTATAGATCTTGGGCTTAGTTCTCTGAACCATTTTCTAGCCTCTCCATCTAGGCTTTGAACAAATATTCTCATCCAGACATCATCTTCACTAATGTCCAGGTTATCAGCATAGTTATAGAATGATTCAAGATGTTCTTCAGCTGTAACACCTTTAGTCCTAGTGAACTTAGGCATATACTTCTGATATTCTTCAGTAGGCATGGAAGTCAAAGGAGTGGGCAGTATTAGAGGTCCATACCTAGCAGCAATGATTCTTTCCATTTTGGTGGGTGCTTGTGCTCCTGCCATAGCTGTGGTGGCGATATGGGTACTGGAAGTCTGAATGACAAAGAGATGAGGAGTGATTGATAGGACTAAAGGAGTATGATGGATAGGAGGTGAGGTTTTCTTTAGATTTACAACAAAAGGAGAACCTAAAGAATAAGGAGTTTTATGAATCTCTAAGATATTTTCTTCGCTGCTAGTATTAGAAGCTATACTCTCAACATGTATTTGTTCTATTGCAAGATTTTCTTGAAGAGATATAGGAGATTGTTTAGGTTTACCTAAACCTGATGCTCCTTTCTGCAATACCTTTCTTTCTTTGATGATATTTTCAGGGTCAGGTACTGGGTCAGCTTGTGACTTCTGTGGATTTCTCCAAGTATGCCTCACAAACTGAGCCAGAACTATGATGTGGAGTCGCCAAAAAGGTTCGGCCTCCAGTAGAGTCGCCAGATAGATGATTACAACCAGAAAAAGTGTCTAGACTTTGTCTATCATCAAAGTTGGATCTATGTCGTCTCCCAGGGAAGTTGAGCTTCAGTTTCCTCTCCCCGGAAACGACGCCAATTATGTTAGCACTCCAGGAAACTCTCCTAGGTTGCAGCTCGGAGATGCCTGGTAACATATAATCTTCAATATTGTTCTCAGAACTATTGGAATGGATGATGGTTTGGATCAAGTTAGATGACCATTTCAGCTCTATTCCCACTCAAGGCATGCATGAACACTCTCAACAACACAAGGCTTTAAACCACTAATGCTCAATAGTTTATAGATTTAATGGATAGATGGAGAATACTAACTGTATCAGCAGATTGCATATATAAACATAAATGAATGACTAGCTACAGGTAGCAAAAGAGAATACTGACTATACTGGAAAATGCATATATGACCACATATGAATGGTTAGCTATAGGTAGCAAAGAAGCTTGCAAATCTATGTTATCAAAGCAGAGATAAGATGACAGTTATCTGGCCTTAGACACAAAGGAAACATGAAAAACTATTCAAGTGCAAGCATAAAATAGCAAAGAGAATGGATGTTGAACATATAATGGCAAAAGAGGCTTGTATTTCTAGAATGAAGATGAGAATCTTGAAGGAACAGAGGAGGAATAATCTCCAAAAGTTGAATCCTTATTACATCTCACTCACAGCTATTTATATATTGTTTACAATGCTCCTGAGCTCTCTAGAAGGCTCGAAGTCTTAATCTGCTGGATATGCATTGTTTAACTGATTTGATACCCTCTAGGCAAGCATGGCTTGGCGATTTTTCCTCCTTCTGACAGAGGAATAATAGATTTCAGATATTTTGGCTGCTCGTTGCGCTGTCTGGGAGTTCTCATGTGTCAGAGAGCTCCACGATCATTCTGTTTGTTCTATGGATGCGTTGCGTTGTCTATTGATGCTTTCTGGCCTCTGTCCCTGTCTCTCGGCCTCTGTTGGGTAGTGGAAAGGGTTTGTGTGCCTTTGTTTTCTCTTTCAACTGCAAACTATGATTGTTTCTGTTATCAACAGAAAGCATAGCCATATTGTGAAATCCCGCCATTCCCTGTCCTTTTCGGACTTCAAAGATCTTCAAACATGGTTTATTTACCCATCGGGTCCGCCCTCAGGGTTATCGCAAGTCGCACTCAGCCCTGTCCTGTGTATTTCGTTAAACCATGGAAATACATGAAATACATTGAAAATGGCCCTCTTGTGGATCTCAGATTTCATATATTTCACTTCCCGGACCCTTTCGGGTCCGGGCTTTATCGCTATCGGTGGTGCCAGGCTCCCTTTGTAATTTTCGTTATATAACGAAAATATACCAAAATGCATTTGAAATGGCTTAAGCGCGGATCTCAAAATATATAAATTTCCAGCTATAATGCCATCGGGTCCAGCTCTTCGGGTCGCCCGCATGTATGCACATAGGCCCCGTCCCTTGGTATATAGCCGATGCGATACAGTGATGCGATCCGATCGCAATCGCTGATCACTCAATGCCCAAGCCCCTTTATATATATATATATATATATATATATATATATATATATATAGATATATATATATATATATATATATATATATATATATATATATATATATATATATATATATACCAAGCATTGTTCCCCACCGATGCGACCTACCGATCCGATCATCGGCGATCGCTGATTGGCGGTGTCATGAGCCTGCTTTTAAACTGTTCCCTCTGCCCAGCCGATATGCGATTTGCTGCTTAGATCTAGGCCATTGATCAGCTAGATCTAACGGCTGCTATGAAATCACTGTTTAAGCATGCACCTGTGGGTTTTTCACTATTTTCCTTTGGTTTTTTTCCTCCTGATAGTGATTTTCAGCCTTTCCAAGGGCTCTTTGGCATGCGATAATTTTGACTTTGAATGATCCTTAAGAGGATTTTGAAGACTTTTGGGGCATACTTGGTTCATTTGGCATGATTTTTTAAGCACACTTGGAGACTTTGGGGCATATTTAGATCCATTTTTGGGCCATTTGCCTCCAAGGCTAACAATTCCCACCAGGAGGAGGCGGTGGAGGTTGATTCCCACCGGGAGGAACGTTAGCCATATTATGATTTGGGAAGTTCTGGTCGAAAAGCTCCTCTGGGCGCTTCTCATTAGGATATTCCAAATCAAGATAGGGATGCCTTGTTCCTTGATTCTCCGAGCACGGATTATCTCTAGAGAGGGGATCCTCAGGAATTTTCTCCCAAGGAGTGTCAATGCTTTGCAGAGACTCTAACACGATATTATCAAGAGAAAGGGCGGCAAATGTCTCTTCGTTTATGGAAAAAATTATTGGTTTTCTTTTAGATGTTAGAGGTAAAGAATGAAAGATGGGGAGCTGAGAGAGGGAACGTGCATAAACACGAATGAGGGCTCTGACTGGTCGTTCTTGAGTGACGGGATACTCCCACAGTCTCTCTTCCTTGGGTAGCCCAAACACGGGATTCAGAGGGACAAACGTTTCTTCGAAATGAGGCTCTTCCAAATGAGTAGGAGGATCTTTTTGACCTTTACAATCCATACACTAATCTTTTCAAATCCATGCGCAACCTGCGATTGCAAAGATGCGACCAATAAATGCTTTGATACTTTTTTAACAATGAAAGTAAAAGATAAAACACATGTTCACCATTCACTGTTGAGGGAAAACTTTATTTTATAGATGAAATCCTGAAAAATCTGTTAAAGGGGGCGGCCCTCCTTCTAGCGCCAATTTTGTTGACGGGGCACATGTTCGTTGTGCCAACAAAGAGGAACTAACCTGATCGTAGACCCCAATTAGATTTGCTTTCGTTTGGAATGGCTAATTCTGACAAGTTTTAAAGGATCCCATGAACCGCTACAGGTGCTGAAAGATTGCTTCCCAGAGGAAGACTTCAATTAGATCAACAAAAGTAACAGCTAACCTATATGCAACATGCACTATCTATACTAATTCTACCTGCTTGTGCTAATCCTAACTATTATAACCTATCCTGTAGGAGCGTAATTAAAAGAGATTAAACATCATATATGAATTCCAAGTCCAAATGAATCAATTACTGGGTTCACCGATGAACAAGGTTGTGTTTAAGCTTAATTGCAGTCTAACTACTCATAAAAGGAATACACATTCCTTTTTATATAAATCAAATTTGCAATTGATGTTTAATATTGTTTTGAATAAGAGACAACTCATGAATTGACCATGCTAACGAATTACATTCAAGTAACAGAGACCAACCATAAACTGGATACAATTACTGTGCATAAAAAAAGATCCATATCTCCTCATGCCAGCAACAATGCTCTCATTCCAAACATGTAAACAGAAACTTGAAAAAGGCCACCTCTTGACTGAAATAGCTCTCTTTATTAACCCAATGAAATCAAACTCTGTTCTGCCAAAAAGTCCCCATTTCATATTCAGGGCAATACTTATACAAAAAAAGATCTGACCACAGGTCTTCCACGACCTTTGGCTTTCCGAGTTCTTATCAAAATTAAATTTAAAATATACGAAATAGAAATGGTTAGTGAAACTGCTGGCATATTCAAGCCATTGTTGTTGGAGCCCTTTAATCTCTACGACCCTAGAACTCTTAGGTAGCTGCACCTCGGACCGAATTGCTAAAACCAACTTCACGACCTTCTTCATGTCTCTTCATAGGGTTTGCAGCCAGATGGTCTGCGCCAAGTCTCTTTCCTCTACGAGTGTAGTTGACACATGGTCGCAACTCTGCTCCCAACAGTCCATGATAACTTTGTGCTTAAGCTTCTGCTCCGCTTTGATAGTTTGCAGCTCTGGAGGAGAATTCTCATAGACCTTGGAGCACCGTGCCACAGTCTTTAATGCCCCATTTGCTTCAACTACTGCATTTTGGCTTCCTCTTCTTTTCTTTTCTGTTCCGGAACACACATTGGCAAAAGGTGGGGTGGTCCGAAGGCACCAGAAACCCTTATGTACGTGAAGTCCCTTAGGAACTACCAGTTTCCTATGGTTGCTAAGTATGCCTTTCCTTCCTTCGAAATCCTGGGCATATCTCTCCCGAAGATAAGAATGTGCGCCTACGAGAAGAAATGTTGCCTGATCTGGTATATGAATTGCTTGTGGTTCTCATCCCACAGCTTCATGCAATAAACATGTATAGGTGGACATGAGGGTTCCACTCCCAATTCATCCCGAGAAACCGATTCCTCACACAGAGGACATCGACTAGGCATCCTGAGAAATAAAACCCGGGACCCTGGCCTTCCGGCTTACTTAGGGATGCCTTGAGCGCTTCAACTAATTTTACGGATAGAATATTGGCCCAATTGAATATGGTCCCTCTCTTGAAGATTCCTACTGTCAGTGGGACTAGTTTGCTTTTGACATGGGTAGCATTGGCTTCTTCGAACAACCTGGCTGATAGATGCATGACGGAGGAACGAAATACATGGTGAGGTACCTCACCGCCGGGGCTTTGTCTGTGAAAGATATTTCAGAGGGATACCAACCCTCTGTGGCATCATGAGATTTTTGGCCTGAAGTGTAGAACACGTCCAAGAATGCCAGATTGAAAAGCTCCTCCGAAGCAGGCAGCTTATAGATTTCGTTGAATGTGGTAGGCGACAAATCTCCAAGGATTACCCATGCATCACTTACTATGTTAAGACTTGGGAGATGCACATGTTGTGCCACCCACTGGGTCACTTCTTTGCAAGGCAACAGGGCTGGCCTGGTGGCGATTAGATGGATTCCAAACCTCTGGATGTTCAATTGCATTTCGTTCTGCTTCTTAGACTTTTGCATTTCCTCTTTCGGTCCTCGCCTGCAAAAAATGATTAAAATTAGCAATAATCATGAAAGATATGAAAGCAACGCCCAAAAACAAACCTTACCTTAATCAAAACTTTCAAAAGGGGAAAACTCTGTAACTGGGAACTCTGTGAATCCTTCAGACTCTAAATCTCAAGAAAGCGCTCTAATCCTTACTTAGACACGGTAGAATGATGGCTTCAAACTTGCTAGGCAATGATTCAAGGGAAACTGATGATTAAATGTGAAACGACCAGCCATGCGGTGAAATGATTAAAATCTTTCTGCGCGATGGGAACACACCTCCTTCGGATTTGGTTTGATTTATTCACATTCGGCACCATATACTGAAAGCCCTCATATTTAATTAGGTAATCCAGGCTAATCATGATAGCAAGCACTTCAAGACATTCTTCAGGCATACAAAGTCAAAGTTTCCATTTTAATCTCAAAACACATTGCAACCACAATTGTTAAGACCATTAAAATCATTCGGCTTTGAAAACATAATTCCATCCGACAACTCCAGTTATCATTCAACGAAACAAAGGATCAAACTTCTTAGGGGACCCATTCAATTTTGCCCTAGAGAAAAATTTAATAGGGTGGTGGTTGTGGCCACAACACCATCATAAGTGGATCTCAAGCTCTTTATGGTAAATCCTAAACTACCATCCCTCTCTTATAAAATTACTACCATCCAAAACATTAGGGTTGGATTTTGGAAATTGATCATGCCCTCATGTTGTTGCCTTGAATTCAAGAGAGTCTTTGTCTTCATACATTAGGGTGACATTGAGGTGTGTTTTGTGATAAGGAAGGACAAATCAACTTAGGGAGATCTATAAAAGATCAACTACTATTCTTGGTTGTAAACTCTCTCCTATTTCTATTAATACAATGAGTATCTTATTTTCCTATATCTGTTGTGCTACATTTACATTCATGTATTTCAATGCCTCGTTGATTCATTGAATAGAGTAATTGAATTATGCTATGTAAATGTTGTAGATCCTTGGCTTATTTTGGTTGAATGTGTAGGTTCTAATTATAGCATTTGAAGCTACGATTAGAGCTTACAAAGTAGGAGGAAAGTAAAGCTTGCAATAGATTCCAAGTAGGCATTTTTATCGTTCTTCAATTTCTCTAAGGATAAACTTTATATTCATTGTCTTATGTTGTTCTAGGCCAATACACTAGGTCTAGGGAAAATACTTTTGTCTGCAATCGTAAATTCTACATAACAAATTGGTGACTCCACTAGGGAGCGTTTCCTTCCTTAGTGGTTTCGTTGACCATACCACTTGTTTCACCTCTTGAACCAACCTTTATTGCCTCACCCAAACCTTGATTGACCCTAAGAAAACACTCCTCTAAGCTCCATTCGATTTTTTGTGTCGTAATCTAGCCGGGTTTGCCTCAGTGCACCCCTAGTATGGAGACAGAGCGTCCTAGCGCACCTGAGCCTTCTCTGTACCTGCGTGCAGAGCACTGATGCTTGTTCTGCACCTGCATTGATCCCTGTAAGATTCTTTCATTTCTCTTAGATTTTCTTTGGTCCAACTTGATTTCCTTACATCTCTTAGTGTGTCCCTGCCTCTGAAAATCCAATCCCTTGTGTGAAATTACATGTTTTTCTTTCATTTTTGCAAAAAAATCCCCCTCAATTGTTAGGAGATGGGGTGGGGGGGCCTGAATTGTGTATGAGTGTTAATCGCCTCTGAGTGTCATCACCTTTTGATAAAATTTGGTTTCGTTCTCTTTCCTCTTGTCAATTAGGGCTTATATACATAGATTCATTATTGCATTTGAAAAGTAACTTTTACATTATAGTTGAAGTCATAGTGGTTTCTTTTCATTAGCGATCAAGTTGCATTCATATGTTTCGTTGCATTTGAAACATTAAAAGAAAGGAAAAGAAAAACAATTATTTGCATTGCATATATGGCTTTGATTTTGATTGGAATAACAAAGTTGAGGAGATCGATTGTTGCATCACTTGTCTGTTGCATTTGATTTCTTCTTCCCCTACTTAGTTAGGCCTTTCATTTCTAAAAGGAAAATGAAAAGAGTTATTTTTATTATATTAGTTGCATCATAGGTGTGTTCAGGTGACATCGAGTTTTGAGCCTTGAAATCGAAACATAATTCAATATAAACTCTAAAATTTATTGAATCAACCTAAGGAGTATTTGTCACATCAACACAAACATTTAGAGGCCTAGGCTAGAGATGTGTTCCAACGTCTTTAAACGTAGGAGCTATCATTTTTTTCCAGTGTTTCATTCCGGGGGTGATATCTAGTTCCATGTACGTAAGTGTATCATATCGTTCTCCAAGCACCTTCGGGTATATCGGATGGCGCTCGATGCATGAAAAGTATATGGGAACACTCTCATTGTACGGTTATGCATTAAACAACACTACTACACATTGTGCTTCCACATACCTTTGGGCATATTTTGGAAGTCCCCACTAGGTTGTTATCCCACCATAGGTAACCAATTATGCTTCCTTGTCCATTGTGATACACCGAACACAACATTCAGGGAGATTGCTTGCCCGTATGTAAATCCTTAGTTTACCAAGGTGGTATGTTGCAGTTCACAATGACTTGGCAATCCCTTTTGCCTAGCTACCCCTTTGTTTTATTTTGTGTCTTTAGTCTCTAAATTCAATTAATTGACCGCAGAACATTGTCCTTACCTTGGAACAACTCAGTAGATCTTAGGTTGATACTAATGGTAGCAGTTCCCAAGTCCATTAGTAAAAAAAAACCCTCTGACAAGAATACTAGTCCTTTTCCTTCTTTGGGAAATTTTGGTGCTTCTTATATGGAAACGTTGTCCCTTCCTGGATTTGCCATTAGTTACAGGTTTGGTTACTTTCAACCTCCTTGATTTCGAATGTCCAAACTGCTTCTCAACCAAGTAGTCCTACACCTGAACAAGTTCATCCTAACGTTGACCCTTTTCCTTCTTCGCATGTTTGGTATTCTTCCTCTTCTTACCCTTTGTCTAGTGAAAGCCTCAAAGTTAGTAACCAAGTGGATAAGAAGAAGAAGAAAAGGAATATTAAGAAGAAGCAAAATAAGCAAAGAGGCAACCAGGCAACCATTGCTACCAACGCAACTAGTATGGAGAAACCTTCCAATCAGCAAAGTGAAAATTCCTTGCAAGTTATGTAAGAGTGACCACCTTCTTAGAGATTGTCCAATTCCCAAGGTATTATAAGTGTGGTCAAAAATCTCACATCAACATTTGTTGTAAGCTTTTGGAGATCATGTTCGTGACAAACCATCCATTAGTGATCATAAGGTTCACGGGAAAAAGGGTAAAGTTAAGTTTCCCTATAGTTTATGTGAATGGAATCACCGTATTCACATTTGTCCTTATATGAATGAAGCCTCAAAAGTGTTGGAAAACCTTACAGCTTCTCAGCCTCGTCTTTCGGCTAGTTATTGAAATCTTTCCCCCAATCCTCCACTAGTCAATGAAGTGATTAATCCAAATCCATCTTCATTCAATCCAACTCTCTCTAAAAGTGAATCCCATGAGTTTGTTCCCGACCAATCATTGGTTGAGAAACTGGTTGACTCATCTGTTGATCGTACTTTTCCCATAGAGAGTGAGTCTCATACCACTTCTGTTCTTCTTGTTTCTTCAGGTTCCAATGAATTGGGGGAAAATCCTCTTCTTCCAATAGCACAGGGGGACAATCCTCTTCTTCCCATGGAACGGGGGGGAAATTCTCCCATTCCCATAACACAAGGGGGAGTTCTCCCATTCCCATGACGCCCCCTCCAAGTAGTATGGTCACTCCCTTTGATTGTAGTCGACAAGCAGTATATTGTCTTCCTCCCTACGTGCCTTTCCAGACCATAATACATGCTTATAATACACCTGTACCTAGAATAGTCATAGATGAAGGCGTCTATTAGTATTTTGTCCTCAAATGCTTGGCAAGCTTTTGGTTCTCCACAACTTGTACCCATTACCCAAAATCTATTGGCTTTAAACAAAGGAACTAGTCAACTGTTAGGGATCCTTCCTCAATTTCCTATTATTTTGGGATGAAATATTTTATATATTGATGTGATGGTAGTCCAAGGCCCTTTGGATTTTAATTTACTCCTTGAGCGAGACTATGCTTATGTTATGGGATCTCTTGTATCTTCACTCTTTCGTGTGATGTTTTACCCGCATGAAGAAAGAATCGTGACCATTTACTTGCGTTCATTCATTGATCCTAACTCCCAAACAACCAACTTCCCTAAATGGACCTTATATGGAAGTGGTATCTTTCTGACCATAGATTAATTATTTGGCAACTTGTTCCATGCCCGCACATATTGATGATCTAGTAGGTGATGTAGTGCATCATGTACTGGGAGTATTAAAGCCTGATATTTCCATTTGATTTGATGATTCCTTCCAGAGAATTGTTCTTCCATCTCATGAGAACCTCTTGGAAGCCATGGCCTCCTGAAGGTCATGATCAAGGTCCTAATAGCAAAGTTCATTTTCTTGTGTCAATCTCGTTAAAAAATGAAACAAGGCATCCCTTGGAGTAGAGTTCCTTTGCTTGTGTCAAGCTCGTTAAAAAATGAAACAAGGTGTCATGAGCATAGTTCTTTTACTGTGTTAAGGTCATTAAAAAAAGAAAACATATCCCCTTCCAATTCGAGTCTTTGATTACATATCGTAAATTCCTAGTCGAGTCTTTCACTTGATCTCGTAAATGAACCTGCATTCCATCCACTTATTAGTAACCATAAGTCTACTTAAGCGAATGAAATGAAGCTTGGGGGGAAAGTGCCTAGAATTGAATCACTATGTTGGGGGCATGAAAAATTATTTCAAACATAGCTTTTCTTTGTTTCAAGCTTGTGAAAAAATGAAACCATCTTCCAATATTCGCAAGCATAGCTTCCACATGTTTCAAGCTTGTGTAAAAATGAAACCATTCTCATCCTATCTCTTGTGATTGCCATTTTTTTCCAAGTTATTTTTTCCAAATGAGCCTTGGTTTTCTCATTCCATTGTCACTATCTGCTTGGTCAATCATATGCTTTCACTTGGTTGTTTTACCCTTTCCGCAGGAACAATTGCAATGAGTGGTATCATTAGCCAATCTCTTGACCTCTACGTGTTTGAACAATTCCATCATAACCGGAATCAATTGTTATCCTTTATACCACTCATTCCTCCTTGAGGAGTCCTCTTTCATCTCTTTTCATACTCCCTAAACATGAAAAGATTGCCAATCACTTGTCTTTAAAAGACGTCTACTCAGTATAAGTTTAACCCTTTTCCTAACTGAGATAGAATAATTATGAAAAAGGAATACCTTAGTCGAACATGGATAAGAGGTTCTCCTGAGTATCGTTTTCTGCCTTTTCGGAATCAAGAGACTATTTATGAAAAGGAACCTTTGGAGTTTTCTTTTTCGCCTCTTTTTCAAACTCTCTAAACATGAAAAAGGAGCCATGTTACACCTTTGTTGGACTCGTAAAAGCATTAAACAATGATGGAGTCATCGAACATCACGGGACCAAAACACTCCTTCTCAAGGTTCATTAAAAATACTCAAATGGATTCATACGAAGGATGAACTTACAAATCAAGCATATGTTATCCTCCTCAAGCTTTTCAAAAATATAGAGGTATTGATGAGAAATGGTTGGGGAAATTGGGAAAATGAGGTACTTGACCTATTAATTGGCAATGACTCGCTCTTGAATATGACACTCATTCACTTCATTTTTGTGATTTTTGGGTTGGGAAATTTTCTTGTCTTTCGGTTCATCATACCATATCAAAAGCCTCTGCATTCGGTTTTGGGTCAATGTTGCCAACTCAAAAAAGTGTCATCGATATGTTCAAGATAAGTCCTTTAGTTGATATCTGATAGAATACTCTTAAGCATACATTCATGTCCGTTGTTCCTGAACCAATTCCACATCAACAACATTCTGTCTAAAATTTTGATACGTGTTTCATGTCGTTCATGGGGGATACATCAAGACCCTCCTATGACGAGTTGCTTCCTATTGACTTTATATCATATATAGGAAGTCGACTTAGAAAATCCCTTCGGTACCTTAGGGCTTGTATACATCAATGGAAAATTTCCTCACTCTCGATGACACGTCTACATCATTAGCTTTTGACTGGAAGATTTTGTGTGGTGTTCGACTTTCGTTCATCTATTCACACCATATAGATTGTATTGCAGTACCTTGAGAGCCATTAACATCAATGGTGGTTTCTCACACATCTATTGACAACTTACCTCATTAACTGGTAATCATATGGTGTCTATCATGTTCGACTCCAACTCATTTATTCACGTGGTGAGACTCATACATTGGATGATCAAGTGAACGAGATAGAAGGCCCCAGATCTAGTTCCATCCATTCGGGATGCGCCTTCCGGATTAATACAAGAGTATGATGCTTATGATCATACAGATAATCATCCAATCATGGGTCCACTCTCTGCCATCAGTGGACGATACTTCTTGATCATTATACACGTAATGTTAGCTTATGTATTGAGCATGGGTATGCCTCCCTCAACAAAGATACCATGATGAAAATGTATTATAACTGATGATGATCTTGACCAATTGTTCTTGATCCAGACTTGTCACAAGGTAAAGCACTTCAATCATCAGTTGTTGCTTGTGACTTTGCACTCTAGGGGGGAATCTGTTATAGGTCATTTTGTCACATTTAGTCAATAGGTCCGCAAACTAGATCAATCAACATCCGTGAACATGTTGTCATCATCCCTACACAAAGCCCTAAGCATGACCTTTCCAAAAAGTCTGATTTTCTGGGATTAATTGCTCAAAATCAATGTTTTTAGCCCCAGTGAACTCTGTCCATTTAAGACACCTGCGTTCAACATTGGTCGCTCCTTTTTGCTCCAATGTTGATTATAGTTGGTTGCTCCCTTCTGCAAGTGAGATGATTCTAGAAATTCAAGAAAAAAAAATGAAGCTTCCTCTTCCAGAATCTTCAATGGGTTGTTTTAACCATTTACCGTGGTTAAGAACATGAATCCAGGGGTTGTTTTAGCCATTTACCATGGATAAGAACTTGAATCCTATCTAATCATACCTAGGAGACTTCACCTCTTATCCCTTGAGCTCATCCTCCTATCATAAGTGGATCTCAAGCTCATTATGGTAAATCCTAAACTACCATCCCTATCCTAGAAATTTACTGCCATCCACAACATCCGGGTTGGATTTTAGAAACTGATCATGCCTTCACGTTGTTGTCTTGAATCTAAGAGAGTCATCATCTTCATGCATTAGGGTGACAGTGAGGTGTGATTTGTGACAAGGAAGGACAACTCAACTTGGGGAGCTCTCTATAAGATCAACTACTATTCTTAGTTGTAAACTCTCTCCTATTTCTATTAATACAAAGAGTATCTTGTTTTCATATACGTGTTGTGTTGCTTTTACATTCATGCCTTTCAATACCTCACTGATTCATTGAATAAAGTAATTGAATTATGTTACGTAGATGTTGTAGATCCTTGATTTGTTATGGTTGAATGCGCATGCTCTAGTTGTAGCATTTGAAGCTATGATTGGAGCTTACAATCCAGGAGGAAAGTAAATCTTGTGATGGATTCCAGGTAGGTTTTTTTCCCATTCATTAATTTCTCTAAGGAAAAAAAAAGTATATTCTTTGTCTTTTGTTTTTCTAGGCAAATCCACTACGTCTAGGGAAATTACTTTCGTCCGTGATCATAAATTTCGCATAACACACCCCATCTGCACAACCAATGCAAGAATTGATCTGATGGAGGAATACCTTGCCACAGGGGAAAACGTTTCCTCATTGTCAACTCCCTCTATCTAAGAAAATACTTTGGACACAAATCTAGCCTTGTACTTCTCGATGCTCCCATTAGCTGTATGCTTCACCTTGTACATCCATCTCGAACCAACCACTGATTTTCCTTATGGTCTCAACACCACCTCCCATACATTGTTCTTCATGATGGCTTCATATTCTTCCACCATGGCATCAACCCAAACAAGTTGAGAAAATACTTCCTCAAATGAAGAAGGCTTTGTCTCAATGAGCTATATCATGAGAGCCATATAACCATTGTACCTCTCAAGTGATTGTTAGAAAATCAGAAAGGCAAAAATATTTTCTTAAACTTGATAATTACTTGTCATGTTCTTGATTTGTTATTATGTTTCTTTATATATTTCTTTCTTTTAGTTCATCAAGAAATTACCAAAGCAGTAGCACATAAATCAATGGACACCATAGATAGGCTCACAGCCAGGGCAAAACCCCTGTCTAGGAGAAAACCTAGTCAAAAATACTTCCTTTAATAGTTTTTTTTTTTAGATATTCCAAGACTTTAGACCTTGACACAAAATTTCCTCCACACCAAGTCAACCTTCTTCTTCTCTTGCAAATTATCCTACTTGACCTAGTAGCAACAACAACAACAACAACACTTTCTTCGACCTGACATTTTGACCTAGCTTTAGATACTTCGATATTCATTAAAAGACTTCAATCTTCACTCAAAAACTTCAATCTTGGCTCAGTACAACTTCTTGAGGTAGAAACTTCCAGCACCAACAACTTCGACCTATAGTAGTTGCAACATGCAACGACAGGCTACAACATCAACTAGAGGACTTTGATCTTCCAAACCAGGGCACGAGAGAGAGAGATAGATGCGCCAAAATTTTGATTTTTCTTCCTTCCTTCTCTTAGACCAAACTCGCACTCCTTTATCCTTCTTTCCTCCACTTCGCACTTCTTCCATATTCAAGAGATATCGAACTAGCTTGTTGTGAGTGTGCTTCAAATGGAATTCGAACTGCTTCATTTATAGTCCTTTGGTGAGGTCGAATAGCCCTCTTTGAGGTCGACTTAATGTGAAGGCAACATAATTCATATTTGGCTCAATACTTAATCTTTTTACATGATTCAAAAGCCCAGGAAGGGTCTCTTTAAAAGTTCAATGTCTCTATTAACTCATAGTAAATCCTAAAAGTCCTCAATGGGGACTTTGACCTAAAACATGATGACCTAAGCATGAAACCCGTGCTTTTATAAGTCATAATAATAATAATAATAATAATTCTTTTATTTTTTCTTTTGACAAGTACACTTTTTTTTTTCCAAGGAAAAAAACGGTAACCTTTTATTAAAAATTTAATGAAAAGTTACACTAGCACATGCAATGAAGCATTCAGTATGATGCCACATGGGCTCGCAGCGTTAGTAAACTAACGTGCACAAAGAATAAGCAGGAGAAGAGAAAAGAGAACGAAAAAAGGGAAAAAACCTGACTTCCGGCAGTGAGAGAAACTCACGCTTCAGGTTTTTCGCCCCTTTTTCTTTTCAACCTTGCGCCACTCTCCCACAGTGGGCTCGGTCGAGGCAATGACTAACTGGGTTGTTTCATTCTGTTGTCCTGTTTCTTTATCTGAATCTGAAGTATCTGAGTGATGCTGCCGTTTGATGCCTCCCATACTTTGATCCACGCTTCTCATTTCTGTCTGGTTTTGCTGGGTCTCTGCCTGAGATGAATGAGGCAGTATCTCCTTGTTGGCTGCTGTATTTTCCTTCTGGGTCTCTAGATCAACCTCCTCTATGGAGGTATCATCCTCCTCTGCTTCTGTTTCTGCGTCTTCTGATACTATGGGGGCTTTCGTTTCCGCGGGCTTCTTCTTTATGACATTGTCTATATTCTGCCATCCTTTGTGCTTCCTTTGTTGTGGCTTGTTCTTGTTAAGGCTTTTGCATGCATTGAACAGATGGCCTGTTTGTTGACATCCCCTGCATCTAAATGCTGTGTTCTCATAATCCAGCGGTTGTTTCCATTGAGTATTGTTGAAGTTCAGGATGATGCTTTCTGGTAACCCCTGACTGAGATCTACCTCGACGCAAATTCTAGCAAAGGTAAAGATTCCTTTTAAATGTCTCTCTGTATCAATCTTTAACATTCTTCCGAGGGTATTCCCTATTGCTGCTAAGGAAAAAAAATGCCAAAAATGCATCGGGAGATTATGTAACCTTACCCATACCGGCATTTTTGACACCACCATGGTGTTTCGATCAAACTCCGGGAACCAGGGAGTAACAAATAGTCCCGCACTACCCCAAAACCATGGTCCTTCGGTAAGAGCTTTTTCCTTCTCTTCTTCAACGCGAAAGACTACTATGAAGAATCCTTTCGAGCAAAGGTGGATCCGACAGTTTTTTGTCCATGCCGTGTGTATCCATTGATACAAAGCATCCGATCTAGGCCAGAAGCCATTAAATCTACAAATAACGGCGTTTTTTTGTAGATCTGTGAATATGCCCTTTACCTCTGGGGTATCCAACTGAAGATAGGGACTCTCTGGTACTTCATCCACGATATACTGCCTTGGAGGGATATTAACAGTTGCATGTTCTTTCCCCTTTGGGATTTCTGTCCCTTTTGCTGCGTCTTTGTAGGATCCTGTAGGTTTTGATGTGGATCCCTTAGATCCACCTCGCAGCCGAAGATTGAGGATAACAGTTGAATCTTTTACAACTCTGTAGTGCTGGAGGGTGTGTTGATCCTGCATGCATACCCCAGAAAATATTAGGATTTGGAGTGCCACTGGAATGCCCAATCTGACCTGTATCTCTTTTTTTAGCTCCCAAATACTCATCCGCTCCCAGATCTGCAGGCAAATGTGTTTTCCTTCTGTAGATCTGATGAAGATTTGTTTCAGATCTACTGTGTCTGCCTTGCTCAAATCCCGATTTTCGGATTTGTACTCTGGATCTGAAGATTTATTATTTTGTGAAGCTTCCTTTTGCTTCTTCCCTCTCTTCTGAAGTTCCCCAAATCCTTTCTGCGCAGAGGGGATCTCAAGCTTCAGGGTTAAGATCCCATGACTGGATCTCAGTTTATTGCCATGGATCATCGAGAATAAAACTCGATCTGTGCGGCAGCACCCATTTTCAACGTGATCTGCAACGAGAAATCGCAGATCTGAGGGAGGGCGCAGATCTGCATCCTGCAGGCCCCTCCTACCTTTGCTCCATTCGATCTGAACCTTGATCGTCCTGATCTCTAAGAGCAGTGTGTCATTTTTGCAGAAAACATAGATCTTTGAGCTTGTAAACTCCACAGATGCGCTGCCACATTGTTCTGGAAAGTTTTGGATCGATTTGCTGCGTCGTTTCACGAGATAAACCTTTCCGGCATCGAAGAGATCTTCTCTTACTGAGACTCCGTACCCTTGTTTTCCTTCGGCCCATGCACGAATCGTCGAGCCAACTGCAGCTGCTAGCAAGTCTCTGCAGAAACAATAACCAGTACTTGGATCTAGGCCAGAGAAAATATTTAGATCGCCTACCTCGATTAGCTTTTGACGCAGCAGTTCGGCCCAGTACCAAGAAGAGGCTTTGAGTTTTGGGTCTTCATCGATCCAGCATCCATCCGATCCAAAGCAATGCAGATCTACTATATCCGCGGCGGTGCATATCAGAAACTCTGAAACCCTAGCTTCGCTCACCGCCTCCATCGCTCTCGACCTTTCCCGTGGGTGTCTTTTTCGTCCCTTTTGACAAGTACACTACATGATGAATCAAATACATTTAATGAATGCCGAACCTAAATACATTTTCCAACACTCCCTCTTAACTAGCGAGGTATTCATTATATACAAGTACAAGGAAGATCTCAACTATATGAACCATGAAGAACTTTAGGCACCACAATGCCTGGACTAGATTCCTAACCAGGGAAATCTATCCATTGGTCTGTCAACAGTTTAGGCACCACAATGCCACGGATTAGATTCTTGACCAAGGTAATCTATCCAGGTGGGACTAAGATGGACTCAAGCTTTCAACCTCTATAGGTATCATCAGGCTTACTTGCTAACCATCAACCCAAGGATCATGGTGTGTATAAAAAATCAGAGCTCTACAATTAACACCACCTTTCAAACTTCGAGACCTAGACATCAACACAAAGTGCCGGCCATATGTCCTCCCAAGCAATACTTCACTCAAAAAGCCTCAAAACTCCTTGATCCAGTAGATCAAGGACAACCAATCTCTCCTAATCAAGCTGAATGGTAACCAACATGCTATCAAAACCTTCGAAAGATTTACATGTACAACCCCAATCAATAATATACTTTCACATATTCATAAATAAACACAAACCTTCGGGGTTTTATAGATGTTGCTTTTCAAACACGATAGGCCCATCAACCGAATATTTGATACTTTTATTTTCATACAACAACATATCCTTCAAACTTCATTCTCCAATCAAAACTATGTTCTCCCTCTCAACCAAGGATATTTTTTCTATCCAGGCTCCCTCTTAATCTCAGGGAGATCTCTTCTTCTTTTTGACATCAAAGAATCTTTCATGACTTCCATCCAGATCATCATAGTTATCATTATTATCATCATTCACATCAACTTTACTTGCAGTCGTCTTCACCATCTTGAAGATTATGTACCTACACAACTTAGATAACAAGTACAACCAAATCTATAGAAGCATGAAGTTAGTCATATCAGAATCACAGAAGCATTTCAACTTTATATATATTAGATACCCAAACAAGAGATACATACTCTTCAACATTTTGCTAGGGACTTTGTCATAAACCCTAGACTACTTCATCAAGACTTATTTCATAACAACTTTCATTACATCTAGGGTTTCAATGTTTCTACCAATGGTATGACATACCCTACTACAACATATTGCAAACCCTAGAAACAATTCAAACAAATATAGATCTACAAAGTATTTAACAACTTTCAGAATTCATATGTTAGACTTCCTACTAGGATTTCATACAAACCCTAGATTTCATATATAAGCTTTTAACAACCAAGAACCAATTACAACTTCAATCAACAACATGACTAACATCCACTCGGGTTAGCTACAAACCCTAGATTTGCTCGTTTCAGCATCAACCTAGAATATCAAATTCAGACAAGGACTTATATTAAACCCTAGGACTTATGACCGCCAATAATTAGGTTAACACATATATCTAGGAATTCATCATCATGCATAAGCATATCATATGTGAGGCAACATATTAGACATATCGGTCAACTACATGGACACATATATAAACCTAGGGTTTAATTCCTAGGACTTTAAATACCTAACAAGGGATTTGCTTATAGGCCTAACCAAACCCTAAAGATCTAGGGTTTCATGATATAACAAAGCAAATCCTACTACATCAAAATTTCAAAGGTTCAGGATTTCAGACAACATCATTTCAACCCTAACAAGTTAGGTTTTCATGATCATACCAAAATCCTAAACATGACATCATCAACAAAAACTTCAAATAGTATTTCCCAATAATCCTAAGCAATTTTAGGGTTTCAGACATTAACATTAGCATACCCTTAGGTTAGGTTTTTCTAAAGAACCTGTCTAGGGTTCTATAAGATCAATTAAGAATATAAAGAGGGGGTAGATTTATCAAGTGACGAATCACCCAAAACAAGAATCAATAAGATTCAATATAGCTAGACATAATGATGTTAGTAACGTATTGTCAAATGAATGAACATTTATTATCAATAAATCAATGTTTTGTAGTTTTTAGTCATAACTTTGTTTCTTAACAAACCTTGTCTTGGGAGGCACTCTTCCATACTCCTTGAGGATATAACAGATCTTTCCCTAATCAAGACAATAGAGGGAGAATGGTGATTAGTATTTAATATAATCAAAACTTAAATGAGCACACAAAACCAAAAATTGAAAGGAAATGAGATGCTTCTCTTTAGGAGATGTTGAGGGCTCCCTCCAAAGCCTAAGGGATACCTATAAACCTATAAAAACAAAAGAAAATGTCTTTTCCAAAAATATGTTAAAACCTATAAATTCTAAACACAAAAAATACAAAATAGAATATCTAAGACTAGAAGCAAAGGACTTAGTAGTGTAAGTCCCTTATATCAGATTCTTCGGGTTTGGCTTTCTTTAGGTCTTCTTCTTCAGCAACATTGGCTTGATCTCTTTCTCTCTTCCTATTTCTTGGATTGTTTGGATAGTTACTCCTGTAGTGACCCTTCTTATGACATTGATAGCATTCTACTTTGGACATGTCAACCTTATTATTTGGTCCTTTCTTGAATTTTCCTTTGCGTTGAGCAGCATAGGCATCTGGCACTCATTTAGGGTTGGAAACTAATGAAATTCTTAATTCTTCTTGACTGAAATCCATCCATAGTTCTTCAAAAGTGGGAGCTTTCTTCCAACTGTTGAGTCCTGCAACAACTGCACCCCAAGTAGGAGGCAATCCTAGTATAGCAGTGATCACAAGTTCTTTGTATGGTACAATTTCATCTATGGCAAAAACATCATCCCTCATTCTTGCTATCGTCACAAAGGAGGCCAATTTATATTCTTTAGTCATGTTTGTGGTCCTTAGTTCATTCTTCAAGCTTGCTACTTGACCAATGTTCTTAATAGTGAATAACTTTGACAAGGCCTCATACATTTCTTGAGCATGGTCGATGTTGGCTATGAATGGGATAAGATTGTCCTTTATTCCTTCTACCATTAAGTTCATGGACACTAATTCCCAATCTCTGAACTTCACTTTATCAACATCACTTGAGTCTTCTATAGGCTTCTTTACTTTTCCTTTCACCACGTATAGTACCTTGTTCTTTTCAAGGATGAGGTCAATCCTCTTCTTCCAAGACCTGTAGTTTGAGGCTCCTCCAAGTTTTTTTTCTCCCTTTATTGTGTTAGACATTGTCTTCAAAGATAGTAGACTTCTTCCCTTGAATAATCCTTTTGAATGATTCCTTGATCAAGCGCTTAACACTGCCTTTTTCTTATTTCTTCACCAAAGCTCTGATACCATGTTAGAAAATCAGAAGGCATAAAGATTTTCTTATACTTGATAATTACTTGTGATGTTCTTGATTTCTTATTATGTTTCTTTATATCTTCTTTCTTTTGGTTCATCAAGAAATTACCAAAGCAATAGCATATAAATCAACAAACACCAGATATAGGCTCACAGCTAGGGAAAAACCCCTCTCTAGGGGAAAACCTAGTCATAAATTCTTCCTTCAATAGTTTTTTTGAGATATTCCAAGAGTCTAGACCTTGACACAAACTTTCCTCCACACCAAGTCAGCCTTATTCTTCTGTTGCAAATGATCCTACCTGAGCTGGCAACAACAACAACAATAACAACACTTTCTTTGACCCATCAACAACTTTCGACCAATAATTGCGACAACATGTAGCAACAGGTTATGACATCAACTAGAGAACTTCGATCTTCCAAACCAGGGCACAAGAGAGAGAGAGATAGATGCGCCAAATTTTTTACTTTTCTTCCTTCCTTCTCTTAGACCAAACTCACACTCCTTTCTCCTTATTTCCTCCACTTTGCACTTCTTCTGGCTTCAAGAGATATCGAACTAGCTTGTTGTGAGTGTGCTTCAAATGGAATTCAAGCTAGTTCATTTATAATCCTTTGGCGAGGTCGAGTAGCCCTCTTTAAGGCCGACTTGATGTGGAGGCAACATAATTCATATTTGGCTCAATACTTAATCTTTTTACATGATTCAAAAGCCCAAGAAGGGTCTCTTTAAAAGTACAATAACTCTATTATCTCAGAATAAATCCCAGAATTCCTCAATGGCGACTTTGACCTAAAACATGGTGACCTAAGCATGAAACCCATGCTTTGATAAGTCATACTAATAATAATAATAATAATAAATCTTTTCTTTATTCTTTTGACAGGTACATTACATGATGACTCAAATACATTTAATGAAGACCGAACCTAGTTACATTTTCCAACAATGATCTCCTCTGCCTATGTACTGATGTGGGAGCTCCTACATTTTCCCTTGCATCTTGCAACAATCTATCAGCTTCTTTGGTTCTCTTTCTCCCCTCTCTAAAGGATTTTGGTTGAGTGGGTGTCTCGACTTTGCCTCCTACCTGCTCCTGTACATGTGGCTGCTCCACAACCTCCTAAAGCTCATCCCAATGCTCCTCCTTTGGAGCTAAAAGATCCTACTCTAATGGGATACTCAGCTCTCGTTCCAGAGAGAATATCATAGCCTTCTCCTCGTTGAACTTGACATCACTCCTCACAACTGTCATCCTCAATGAAGGTAAATACACTCAGTAATTGAGTGGAGTTTTGGTGTATCCTATAAAAACTGCCAAATCTGTTGTAGGATTAAGTTTATTCCTTGACTCCATGGAGATGTGTTAATAAACTAAAGGTCTAAAATTTTGAAATGAGACACATCAGGCTTTCTCCCAAAGAAGGCTTCCTTTGGTGTGATCATGCCAAGTATTCTATGAGGACTCTGGTTTTGCAAGTAGACTGCGGTGTTGCATGCTTCCTCCCATAGATGTAATGGAATCCCCTGATCATGCAACATGGCTCTTATTGCTCCCATTATGCTTGTGGTCTTCCTTTAAGCTACCTCATTCTGTTGTGGGTTATGGGGTGCTATCAGTTCTCTTCAAATACCTTCTTTGGCACATAAATACTTGAAGGCATGTGAAACAAATTCACCTCCATTGTCGCTCTTGAGAGCCTTCACCTTCTTCCTAGTCTCCTTCTCAACCAATGCCTTGAATTCAACAAATTTTGAGAAAACTTCATCCTTCTTTCGCATGAATAAGATCCAACATTTTCTAGAGAAATCATCAATAAAAATAACATTGTACTTATGTTTTGTCGTGGAGGTTGTGGAAAAGGGTCCTCAAACATCATAGTGGACTCATTCCAAGATTACATTTACTCTACTATCTCGGTCATGGAATGTGGATTTGACATATTTCCCCAATGTGCAACCCTTACAGACATCTTGCTGGTCAAGGGAGCTTTAGGAAGACTCGTAGTAATTTGTTGCATGATTTTTAAGGCACCATGGTGTAAATGACCCAATTTCTTGTGTCAGAGTTCTCCAACATCTCGACTCTACAACTTTTCAGCCTTACTACTTAATGTAGTGCAATTTAGCACCTCAATTTTGTATAGGTTCTTTACTCAAACCCCGATCTGCTTCACTTACCTGATAGTTATGTGTCTCAAGAAGGATTTCCATTTATTGAAAATAACATCATAGCCACGATCCTTTAATATTGCTACATAGATCAAGTTCTCCTTCAGCCCAGGTACAATCATAACATATTTGGAGGCTTTCTCCCTCTCAAAGGTGACAATACCAATTCCTGTAGCACTGTACCTCCCATCATCCCTCATTTTGATATGCATCTAGAGATCCTTCTCCTTTAGGCTACTGAAAAACTCCATGCACCCTGTCATATGGAATGAGGCACTAGAATTAAGGTACCACACACTCCCCATAATAGTGTTGGCCATGCATGCTATTACAATGAAGTCTAATTCAAATTGTGAAGCCAATGCTTCACCTCCTGCTCCTCCCGAAGTATTTTTAGTAGACTTCTTTTGCAGACATTTTGTTGCATAGTGCCTGAATTCATGGCAGTGGAAACATTTTATCTTCCTCAAGTCTTTCTTCTTGCCATTATTTTGGGTGGATCCAAGTTTTCTTTGGTTCTTCTTTCCTTTTCCCTTCTTCCCTTTCCAACCAAGGCAAATTTTTCTTCATCTTCTTCTCTAGATGATGTTCTGATCTGAATTGGATCCTTAAACATTCTTTAAGTTTTTATGACTGTTTCAAATTATGTCAAGCTTTAAAGTCTTATGGATATCGAGCTTATCAGAAATAACCTTTAAACAATGGCAATTTGTGGTCAGCACGGAACAACGAGGACCCTCAGTCAAAGCACACAGACCGTTGGCCCATGGTGATCATGCGCTGGCACAAATTGACAAACGGGAGGTCAAATCCAGAAACAGGGGTGGTTTCTGATACGCGATTAGCACTAATCACGTATCGCAAGGCGTCCCCCTCAGTGAAGGAAAGCCCCCAAGCACTCGGTCACGAGGAAAGCATAAAACCATACGGAAATCGCCTATTCTGTCAAAAGGCGAGTCCCGTGCTAAAACTGGCCGGATATCAAAAGGGCTTCAAGTGGTAAGCGGGTTCGACTGAGTCCCGCCCGATGCCATACACTGGGTGACACGCGTCCTGCGGATGAGAGAGAAAACCACTCACATCGGACGAGTAAAGTTCATGCTACTTACCCGCCCGATATGGACGAAGACCGCAGGATCTGGAGGCTCCAGATCAACAACAGAGAAATGATCCGACAGATGACCAGATTTGATGGGGAAATAGGCTGAGTCACATAAGATTTGAGGTCTAGCATGATCGATGAGTTGGCAGAGGAATCAGTTTTGCGAGCAATCTTGGAGCAACAGAAATAACGACCGTTCAAAGAGAACTGACACTCTATTCGTGAGGAAACAAGTGGCCACCTCTTTGTGAAGCATTACAAAGTGATGATGACGTAGAGTAGGGGAATTCAAGCGGACAGAGGTAGGAGATCCAGAGAGCCGGGAAGAGGAAACGAACAGTCACAAAGCAGATTGGCTTTAAGCCACGAATAGACAGAGAGTAAAGAGAGCAGAAAAAGAGAGAAACAGAAAGCGGAGGGGCAGGAGAGAAGTGAATTGCAGAGAACATAGAAGTCGAGCTGACCTGCAGAGAAAAGGCAGCATTGAGCCAAATAGAGACAGAGAGAGTTAGAGAGTCTGTGAACTCTAAAGAAGGCTTGAGAAGTTCAAGCAACTCTTCTGTGTATACCTGTCAAGTATTGAGTACCAAATTGGACTCATACCACTGAGACCAGTTGAGGTCGAGATTCAGTAAGGGGAGTCTGTGTACTCTAGAGACTTGGGGAATCCAAGTACAATCCCACTGATCATCATCTGTTAAGTGAGACTCAAATTGAGCTCCTTATTGTAAAAACTTTGCTTTAAAACATAATAGAAAGGCCACCACTGAAGGCCGGACCAGGAGACGTAGCCCAGGAGGATTAGGTGAACTCCTTATTAAACTTGTTGTGTTTATGTGTTTCCTTACTGTGTTTCTCTTACTGCTGCAGTGTCTGTGTATTTCGCAATCTTATCGATCTGTTGCATAAAATAACATAGGCACACCCCAGCACATGAGTCTGTAATACCTTCACTAATTCTCTGAGGTCATTTACAGGTGATTTCAGATCAAGTGGTATCACAGCGGCTAGGTTGTTAAGGTTAGATAAGCTTGTGCTGGATTTTGTTGTCGAATGCTAACTAGATTAAAGCTTAAATTAGGAGAAGGAGAATTGGCTGAAACTAACCTGGAAATTGGAAGAGTCTATTCTAAGAGGAAAATGTCAGAAGAAAATCCCTTGGAACCAGACCCCCAGTTCATGGATAGTTTTATGACCCTGAAATCCATGGTGGAGGAAATGTATAGGGACTATAAGAAACATAGAGATGAAGATGCATCAAGCTCAAAACAAGACAAAGGAGTAGAAGAATCTCTCTTCCATGACCACTCCAAAGGCAAAGGGAAAGAAGAAAAATTCCTCACGCCTCCTAATAGCCCTGAACATAAAAAGAAGACATATTTGATTAAATTAGATGTTAAATTTGACTTACCCATATATAATGGATAGTTGAATGCAAAGAAGATAGATAATTGGATCAGGCAGATTGATGTTTATTGCAGAGTGCAAAGTATTGACTCAGACAAGAGTAAGATTCAGCTGGCTAGTCTACGCCTCGAAGGCACTGCCTTGGTATGGTGGGAAGGCAGGACACAAGCTGACATGAAGAAACATGGAAAGATTCTTTCTATCTGGAGTGAATTTGTTTCTGCAATCAAAAAGCAGTTATATCCACTAGCTTACATGCAGCAAGCCATGATGAGCTGGCAAACTCTTCGCCAATTGAAAGGGCAAAGTGTACAAGGTTACACCCAAGAATTTAGGAAAAGAGCTTTGATTCTAGGAATTTATTTAGACTCACCTGAGACTCTGTTGAAGTACATAGGTGGTCTACACAGCTACATGAGGCACACTATCCTCATGTTTAATCCCACTAGTATATATGAGGTATCTGTTCAAGCTATGCATCTAGAATCTAGAGGAAAGAATGGGAACCCAGAAGTTGGGGGATCATCCAAACCCACTGCAAGCAAGAATAAGGAGAAAAGAAAACAGAAATGGAAAGAGAGGAAGACAAACACTGTACAAAAAAGCAAGTCTTCATGCACTCACTGTAAGAAGGATGGGCTTGATGATGAGCACTGTTGGATTCAGCATCCGGAGCTGAGACCTAAGAAGTTCGAGGGCAAGAAGAAGAAGACTGTTGCAGCTATTAAGAAAGATTTGGGGTCAGACTTAGGAGATGAAACAACCATTGCAGCCACAGGTATAAAAGGTAAAAATTATGAAGCATCTACTAGTAATTTTGCACAATCTACTAATAATGAAGAAAATGAGAGGAAAAGACATGAGCTTTTCATATTCGAGTTATTTCCAATCATCAAAAGATTGATACTTTGTTTGATAGTGGATCACAAGTAAATTTAATTTCTGAAGCAATTGTAAAGAAGTTGGGATTACTGACTACACCTCACAAGAAGCCATATCCATTCGGTTGGTTATGTGATAAATCACAACTACAAGTGACTAGACAATGTAAACTTAAGTTTTCTTTTGGGTAAACATTTGTAGATGAGGTTGAGTTAGATGTAGTTCCTTTGGATATATGTGGAATTGTTTTAGGAAGTCCTTACTTGTATGATAGAAAAGCTATTTTCTATAGAGTTGAGAACAAGTATCTACTCGTTAAAGGTGGAATCGAATATTGTAAGAGCTCATAAGCTCAAGAATCATTATACTCTCATAAACTCAGGGCAGATGAAACGAATTGTAAATTCATGCAAACAATTTTTACTGATGGTTGTAAAGGAAAAGAAGCCTAATAAAACCAATGTATTTGAGGGTTGTGATGCTAAACAGCAAGCTGATTTAGAAAAAGTTGTTTCAGAATATGATATCTTGTTTCAAGAACCTAAAGGTCTGCCACCCAAAAAGGAAATAGTGCATGATATTAATTTGCAGCAAGATGCTCCACTGCCTAACATTGGAATGTACAGGTTGTTCGCTTTAAAGAATGCAGAAATCAAGAAGCAAGTATAGGAGCTGCTCGAGAAGGGGTTCATCAGACCTAGCACATCACCATGTGGGTCTCCAATCACTTTGGTGAAAAAGAAAGATGGCTCGTGGAGAATGTGCATTGATTACCGAGCACTAAATAAGATAACGATAAAAAATCGTTATCCCATTCCTCGCATAGATGATCTATTAGATCAGTTAAAGGAAGTTGTTTATTTTTCCAAATCAGGCTTGCATAGTGGCTATCATCATATCAGAGTTGCAGAGCGAGATGCATAGAAGACTGCTTTCAAAACAATGCAAGGATTGTATGAGTGGTTGGTTATGCCTTTTGGCTTAACTAATGCTCCTGCTACTTTTATGAGAGTAATGAATGATGTACTCAGACATTTTCTTGATGATTTTGTTATTGTATATCTGGATGACATTCTTATATTTAGCAAAACGTGGGAAGAACATTTAAATCATGTTAAGCATACACTAGATGTTTTGAAAAGAGAAAAACTTTATTTTAAACTCTCAAAATGTGAATTTGGAAAAACATCTTTGAATGATTTGGGACATATAGTAGGGGGTGGTGAATCGAAGATAGATCCCTCTAAGGTTGCAATCATTGTAAACTGGCTTAAACCCGAATCTGCTACAGAAGTTAGAAGCTTCTTAGGAGCAGCACAATATTGGAGAAAGTTCATTTCTAACTTTTCCTTAATTGCAACTCCCTTACATGCTTTAACATGATTGAACAAGGTGTTTCAGTGGGGAGGCAAACAGCAGAAAGCCTTCGACACCTTGAAAGAAAAGATTAGTACTGCACCAATACTAGCATTGTCCGATCTTCAAAGACCATTTAAGATCCAAACGGATTCCAGTGACTATGCCATGGGAGCAGTGTTGATACAACACGGTAAACCCATATGTTATCATTATGAGACATTTAATTTTGCAGTAGTTAACTATCCCACATATGATAAAGAATTGTATGCATTAGTACAGAGTGTGAAAAAGTGAAAACATTACTTAATGGGCAAAGAGACAGTTATACATACTGATCATCAACCACTTCAATATCTACACTCCCAAACTAAGTTGCAGCAATCAAGACACTATAGATGGATGGTTTTCTACAACAGTTTCATTTAGTCATCAAATATAAAAAAGGCATACACAATAAAGTTGCAGATATGTTATCTAGACCCATTATAAATGCATCTACTATACTTAAGCATAATTCAGTATTGCATGAGAGCTACATTGAACAATATGCTCAAGATGTAGATTTTAAAGATGTATATGCAACTTTAAGTCAAGGCAAACGAGTAGAAGAATTGGATTATCATATTAAGGACGAACTCTTGTATCATTGTGGGAAGCTATGGATTCCACAAACTGAAAGAGTAAAGATAATTCGATAAGCACACACTTCTCTAATACCAGGTCACTTTGGGGTAAGTAAAACAGTTGCACAGCTACAAAGATTTTGTTATTGGCCAAAAATGAATGAGATAGTTTCTAGATATGTAAGAGGGTGTACCATATGTGCTAAAAGCAAGCCTAGCAATAGAAAACTAGGCTTGTACACTCCACTTCTAGTTCCTTCTCATCCTTGTGAAAGTGTTTCTATGGACTTTGTTGGAGGACTTTCTAAATCTAGGAAAGGTCATGACTATTTATATGTTGTTGTGGATAGGTTCAGCAAAATGTGTATTTTGATACTTTGTAATAAACAGATTACAACTGAACAAACTGCAAAGTTGTTCTTTCAGCAAGTATGGGTTCATTTTGGATTACCCACTTCCATTGTATCTAATCGAGATTCTCGATTTGTTGGGAAGTTTTGGTCGAGTCTGTGGGAACTGATGGACACCAAACTGAAGAAAAGCACAACCTTTCATCCACAAACGGATGGCCAAATAGAAGTGGTCAACAGGACAGTGATCTAGTTGCTCAGAGGCTATTGCAGCAAGCATCCCAAAATTTGGGATGAACATTTGTGTTATGTGCAGCATACTTACAACCGAGCTAAACATTCTTCTACACAGAGATCTCCTTTTGAGACCTGTTTTGGTTTCACACCAAGGTCTCCCTTGGATTTTGTCTTTGGTAAAGACATCGCAGTTGGTGGACACAGTGATGTGGACAAGGCAACCAAGTTCATTGAACAAATCCAAGAGATTCACCAGGCAGTACAGGAACAGCTGGAAAAGAGCCAAGCCAAGTACAAGGCAAGGCATGACAAGCATCGGATGGAGCATAGTTTCCAAGTTGGTGATCAAGTCTCGCTGTATATCAGCAAAGACAGAATGCAAGGTGAAGGTAAAGAGCTAAAGCCAATAAGGTATGGACCTTCCAAGATACTTGAGAAATTGGTGAGAATGATTTTCACCTTGATCTACCAGATTACATGCACATCTACTCAGTCGTTAATGTAGACAGCTTGAGACTATTTGAACCTTCATTAATTGAAGATCCCGAAGAGTAGAGTCAATTGCCTTCTATTGATTATCTGTTACCTAAATATCTCAATGAATTGCAAGAAGACACAGTTTTGGACCGGAAGGTGAGGACGACACGCAGTGGAGATGTTGAGTACCTCAGGATTGGACTCAAGGGTTCAAAGCCAAGCAGTGCAAAGTGGATAGAGATTGGAAAAGTGAGACAGTTATACCCTCACTTAGTTGATGCTTGAAAACCAACTTTTGGTGGTCCAAAATCTTTTTCAGTGGGAAGGCCATGATCTGAATTGGATCTTTAAACATTCTCTAAGTTTTCATGACTATTTCAAATTATGTCAAGCTTCAAAGTCTTATGGATATAGATCTTATCATAAATAACCTCTAAACATTGGCAATTTGTGGTTAGCATGGAACAACGAGGACCCTCGGTCAAAGCACGCAAACCGTTGGCCCATGGTGATCGCGTGTTGGCACAAATTGACAAATGGGAGGTCAAATCCAGAAACAGGGGTGGTTTTTGATACGCGATTAGCGCTAATCACGTATCGCAGGGCGTCCCCCTCAGTGAAGGAAAGCCCCCAAGCGCTCGGTCACGACGAAAGCATAAAACTGTATGGAAATCGCCGATTCCATCAGAAGGCGAGTCCCGTGCTAAAACAGACAAGATATCAGAAGGGCTTCAAGTGGTAAGCAGGTTCGACTGAGTCCCACCTGATGCCATACACTGGGTGACACGCGTCTGGCGGATGAGAGAGAAAACCGCTCACATCAGACAGGTAAAGGTCATGATACTTACCCTCCTGATATGGGCAGAGACCGTAGGATCTAGAGGCTTCAGATCAATGGCGGAGAAATGATTTGACGGATGACCGGATTCGATGGGGAAATAGGCTGAGTCACATAAGATTTGAGGTCCGGCATGACCAATGAGTTGGCAGAGGAATCAGTTTCATGGGCAATCTTGGAGCAACGGAAATAACGACCGTTCAAAGAGAACTGACACTCAGTTTGTGAGGAAACAGGTGGCCACCTCTCTATGAAGCGTTACACAGTGATGATGACACAGAGCAGGGGAATTCAAGTGGACAGAGGCAGGAGATCCAGAGAGTCGGGAAGAGGAAACGAACAGTCAGGGATAAAATTAGCTTTAAGCCACAAACAAACAAAGAGTAAAGAGAGTAGAAAAAGAGAGAAACAGAAAGCCGAGAGGCAAGAGAGAAGTTAATTGTAGAGAACAGAGAAGCTAAGCTGACCTGCAGAGAAAAGGTAGCATCGAGCCAAACAGAGACAGAGAGAGTCGAAGAGTCTGTGAGCTCCAGAGAAGGCTTGAGAGGTTCAAGCAACTCTTCTATGTATACCTGTCAGGAATTGAGTAGGCCTCATGCCACTGAGACCAGTTGAGGTCGAGATTCAGTAAGGGGAGTTTGTGTACTCTAGAGACTTGGGGAATCCAAGTACAATCCTATTGATCATCATTTGTTAAGTGAGACTCAAATTAAGCTCCTTATTGTAATAACTCTGCTTTAAGACACAATAGAAAGGCCACCACTGAAGGCTGGACCAGGAGACATAGCCCAGGAGGATTGGGTGAACTCCTTATTAAACTTGTTGTGTTTATGTGTTTGCTTACTGTGTTTCTCTTACTGCTTCAGTGTCTGTGTATTTCACAATCTTATCGATCTGTTGCATAAAATAACATAGGCACACCCCAGCACATGAGTCTGTAATACCTTCATTAATTCTCTGAGGTCATTTACGGGTGATTTCAGATCACGTTCCATCTTTGGTATTTATCCTAAACTCTTCTTGAACCAAATCATACCACAACCTTTCCCAATTCGGTAATTTTTCCCTTCCATTCACAAAGTCCTGGTAACTATGCTGGGATTTTGGAAGGCCTAGAAGAGCTAGGCTCACCAGGTCATCTTATGCAACACTCGTCACAACCCCTCCAAGCTCATCTAGAACTTGTATAAATGTGGAGAGATATTGTGGGATAATGTCATTTTTCTGCAGCCTTATGTTCAAAATTTTGTCTTTCAAGGCCAATTTTCTATGGTCACTACTATTTTTCAACAACTTACAATATCTTCCACATAGAAAATGGTGGCTCTTTGCCATAGAGATTTGAGACCACATGGTCCCTCACACCTTCCAGAAGACTTCTCTTAGCCTTTGCAACATCCTTCTTCCATTGGGTTAATTGTTGTGCATTCGACTATGGAGGTTTTTCAATATCAATTTTAATATATTCTAACACACCATTATCATCGAGCACTGCTTCCATTCAATCCTATCAGGCTATGAAATTCGAGCTACCCTCTAGGGCATACTCCAAACTCAATCCGTTGAAAGACATTCTCCTAGATCATAAGAAAAAATTGCTACACTAAAGCTGTAAATTCGAGATTCATGAGAGACATGTTTGAAATATTGGTTTTGATGTGATTTTAGTGCTTTGATACCATGTAGAAATTTGATAGAAATTACAACTTCTCAATATTTCAAACTAAAAAACAAGAAACACAATTCTACTCTACTGATATGTGAAATGACAATCACAATTTATAACAACATGCATAAACATGCAACAAGCAAAACCACAAGTACACAATGATTTATAGGGGAACCCAACTAGGAAAAACCCCTCAAGCCTCTTTGGATTAATCAGTTTAATAAATAAATTATTACAACTGCTTTCTCTAGTTCTGAGCACAACCTGCAAAAGAATAATTGTTCTCTCTGCTGAATGGGAAACTTTGGCAAACACTTAGCCAATTATTTGCTCATCTAGCCTCTTATTTCCTTACACAATCCCTAAGGAAATTAACTCCTAAAAGGTAGGAATTTCCTCCTATTTGTTTGCAAAATTCCCAAGGATTAATCTCTTAACTTCATGCAATAACTGTATACTCAAACTAGTATACTATTCATATTACACTTACCTTGTCTCTTCCACTTTAGTTGAGTAATTCGAATTCCATGCACGCATTAGCTATTTTGGGTTGATTGATTAGTTAACTGACAAATCTCTAAGTTAGATTGTTGTCCCACTGTACAACTGACCTTCAACTGACTCTATCAATAGTTAGAGGTTAGTTAACTGAATACAACTGAAAATAACTGAACTAGATTGCTAAAATTTAGCAATCACACATGCATGTGTTATGCTCTTAACCTGCAAGATGATACCAGAATACCAAATATGTGAATAAATATACCGAGAACATAGAACAATGAGAAATAACAGCAAGTATTTTATTATTCAGAAAGCAATGTTCACTTGCCTCTTCGAGGGGGCAACCTCCAATAGAGCAGAGCTTGATTACAAAATAAGACACAATGCTCCTCGAGGGGAGTCTCTATCCTTTATGTAGGATTCATACATGCAATACCATGGGGCAATACCATGGTTCTTATTAATACCATGGCCCATTTGCAACTAACTGTGGTCCCTTCTTAAATGCGAGTTAACCACTTACAATTATTAATATGGGCTTTATTGACTCTTTACTTAACTACAATTATGACTCGATCCTATTACATAAATAAGGGGGTTAGGGTGGGACCCTAACATGCCCTCCCCCATAAGAATGGCCTTGTCCTCAAGGCTGAAGCTGCGAAAACTGCTAAAGAATAGTGGCTGGTTCCCAGGTTGCATCTTCCGGAGAGGTGTCTTTCCACTTGACGAGGACTTCCTTGATCATGCGGCCACACAGGTGCCTTTCTCGTGTATCAAGAACCTGTTCAGGTTGGAGCCAGATTGACCCTTCTTTATCCAGTTCAGGTAGATTGGTTTGAATTCTACAATTGTTACCAATCACTTTCTTGAGGCATGAGACATGGAAAACTGGATGGATTTTTGCAGTGGGTGGCAAAGCTAGCTTGTAGGCAACTTCTCCAATGCGCTGAAGTACTTGATACGGTCCGTAGAATTTTGGAGATAGTTTTTGACAACCCTTGTCTTTGAGTGATGTTTGCTTATATGGTTGCAGCCTCAAAAATACCTGATCCCCTTCTTCAAATTGGCGTTTTGAGCAATGTTGATCTACCTGTTGCTTCATGCGGTTTTGAGCTTGATGAAGATTCTCTCTAAGGTGAGCCAACATGGTTGTGCGGTTTTGTAGGAATTGATCCACTGCTTGTACCTCCTAGCATACCTTGATATAAGAAGTAGGGGAAGGGGGGAGTTGACCATAAACTGCTTCATATGGAGTCATTTTGATGGTGGCATGATAGTTGGTGTTATACCACCATTCAGCTAGAGGTAACCACTGTACCCAGAGATGTTGCTTTTCTGAAGTGAAATACCTAAGGTATGTTTCCAGACATTTGTTGACTGCTTCAGTTTGACCATCAGTTTGTGGATGATAGGAAGTACTGAGTTGTAGTTGGGTACCTTGTAACCGAAAGAGTTCATGCCAAAAATTACTGGTGAACACCGGGTCACGATCAGACACATTGGAAGTGGGCATGCCATGCAATTTGAAGATCTGATCCATGAAAGATTGAGCAACCAAAGTCGGTGTAAAAGGGTGGGGTAGGGCGCAAAAATGAGCATACTTAGAAAGTCTGTCCACAACCACCATGATGACTGACTTGTTTCCTGACTTTGGAAGACCCGTAATGAAATCCATAGAAACCTCCGTCCAGATTGAGGCCGGGATGGGCAATGGCTATAATATGCCTAGGGATTTGACTGTTTCTCCTTTGTGGTATTGATAGTCGTCGCATTCAGCTACAAAAGTAAGAATGTCCTTTTTCATGCCTGTCCAAAAAAAAAGATCTTCGAGTGCGAGCATACGTCTTCTAAAAGCTTGAATGTCCTACAGTGGGAGATGAGTGCAACTCCACCAAAATGTGACTTTTGAGGATGGATGTTGGTGATATTACGATTCTGTCCTTGTAGTGAAGAATCTCATCCTGCCACGAGTAGCCCGCTGTGGAATTTGGATCCACCTGCAATTGATTAATGAGTTGGGAGAGCCAAGGATGTGAAAACCATTCCTTGCGGGCCTCTTCAATCCATTCTAGAATGGGAAGGGAAATTGCAAGCAAGGCACTTTCCTCCTCAAATTGGCGGGATAACGCATCTGCTACAATATTTTCGCGCCCTTTCTTGTAAATTATCTCATAATCATATCCCAGCATTTTGGTGAGCCATTTATTTTGTTGTGGTGAGGATAGGCGTTGCTCCAAAAAATATTTAAGGCTTTGATGGTCGGTGCGGATTTGGAAACATCGCCCCAATAAGTATGGTCGCCAGGTATCTACTGCATGTAAGATGGCCATCATCTCCTTCTCATAGGTAGATTGTCCCAGATTCTTCCCACTTAGTTGTTGGCTCGTGAAGGCCAAGGGTCGACCTTCCTACATTAAGACTGCCCCAATACCTGTACCCGAAGCATCACATTCAATCACAAAAGATTTGGTGAAGTCGAGTAGTGCTAAGACTGGAGTGGAACACATGGCATGTTTGAGAGCTGTAAAGGCCTGTTGTGCTTCATCATTCCATAGGAATGAATTTTTCTTGAGGAGTTGAGTGAGGGGCCTAGCAATGTGACCATAATTGCGGACAAATTTGTGATAGTAGCCTGTGAGACCCAAAAATCCTCTCAGGCTCTTCAATGTCTTAGGTTGAGGCCAATCCTGCATGGCCTGGATCTTTTTGGGGTCCACCCTGACACCTTCACGCCCCACAATGTGGCCCAAATACTCAACTTCTTCCATGCCAAAAGAACACTTGGACATCTTGACAAATAATTTATGCTTGCGGAGCAGTTGCAAGAGCAGATCTACATGCTGAAGATGTGCGGCCCAGGTGCGACTGTAGATGAGGATGTCATCAAAGAAAACAAGGACAAATTTTCTGAGATATGGTTTGAGCAGGTGGTTCATAAGGCTCTGAAAAGTGGACGGGGCATTACAAAGACCAAATGGCATGACCAGGAACTCATAATGGCCTTCATGAGTTCAAAAAGCAGTCTTTGGGATGTCTACTTCTTTCATGTGGATTTGGTGGTAGCCGGAGCGAAGGTCAAGCTTAGTAAAGAATTGAGCCCCATTTAGTTCATCCAACAAATCATCAACAACCGGGAAGGGCAATTTATCTTTGACTGTCAACTTATTAAGGGCCTTGAAGTCTGGACACATACGCCATTCCCCATCTTTCTTGAGCACCATGACCATCGGCAATGAATAAGGACTAATGTTGGGACGAATGACGCCTGCTTCCAAGAGTTCCTTGATTATTTTTTCTATTTAATTCTTTTGGGCAAACGAGTATCTATATGGGCGCACATTTGGTGGTTGGGCCCTTGGGACCAAAGTAATGCTATGATCATGTTCCCCTCTCGAGGGTGGAAGCTCATGAGGCTTGTTAAAGACTGGCAGATGGTTGTTTAAGATCTGTTGTATCTCAGGATGAATATGAATAGGCTTGGGTTCGTCAGCCTGGATGGCATTAAATTGAGCTATGACTCCATGGTGGCCCTTTTTTAACAATTTTTCCATCCGATGTGAGCTGATGATAGAGGGAGTTCCCACCTGGAGTCCGTGGAGGGTATGTGTGTGGTTGTTCTGCTTAAAGCTCATATATAACTCCTGGAAATCCATTGTGATTGGGCCAAGTGTGCGAAGCCATTCAGCACCGAGAACAATGTCGCACCCTCCCATGTGTATGGCCAACATGTGGGTCTTTAATTGATAATCCCCCATTTGAAGTTTGACATTTTCACAGCAGCCTTCACATTTCATTGTTCCCCCATCAGCAATTTGGACCTGGAAGTTTGAAACTGCTCGGATAAAACAATGCACTGCTTCCGCGACTCTTTGATGGATAAAATTATGTGTACTTCCACTATCAATCAAGACTACTACTAGTCGATGCTTAATAAAACCTCTGATTTTGAGAGTTTGAGGCGAAGAAATCCCGGCCAAAGCATGCAGCGAGATAACCGGTTCTTCAGGTACATTGTCCTGCTAGTTGTCCTCTTCTTCCTCCTATGGTTGCTCAAGTGGTGGGGCTTCCTCCGATTCACTGTGATCAGTAGCATCAATTTGAAAAAATTTGGACTCCTTGCATTTATGCACGGGGGAGTATTTCTCATCACAGTAGTAACATAATCCTTACTTTCTTCTTTCTACCATTTCTGCTGGTGCCACCTTTTGAACCTTGAGTGTTTGGGTAGTGCTTTGAGCCTATGGGGGGCGACCCTTGGTGATGAAATTTGGGCGATTGGACTAGGCCGCCAATGCATGTTCGACTTCACGAGCAATCCTGCAAGCCTGCAGCCATGAGCTAGGGTGGTGCAGTTGGATGTGGGCTTGTATGGCTTCTTTGAGACCACTGCCAAAACATTCCTTGTAGAACTCATCTTGTAGACCTCTAGTGCGGAAAGCTAAGGCTTCAAAGGCTGCAATATATTCATTCACTGTTCCTGTCTGTCTGAGCTTAGTGAGACGGCCCAAAAAGTTAGATTCATGGTCAAAGCGATCCATAAGAGCTTTTTTGAATGTATCCCACATCAAGGGCCTTCCATAGCAACGTTGATGCCATTGCCACCATTGCCATCTTTCATTGTCCAAGTACATGATACCCACACTAAGTTGAGTTGCATTATCCAGGATGTAATTCAGTGTGAAATATTGCTCCATTTGTGCTATCCATGCGGCCGGGTTAGAGCCATCAAATTTATACATGTCCAACTTGAGAGGTCACGGATGGGATGGTTGGAGGGTGCCAAAGAGGTGAAGAGACTGCCTAGACTCACCCTCATTGTTTTTATTACCAATATATGCCTCCTTGCGTGCCTCCACCTTGCCCTTAGAGAGTCCTGTAGTTATTTCCTTCAGCTGCGCTTGGATTTCTTTCAAGGATGATTCAAGGCTGTCCATCCTCTCATTCGCCATAGCTTGATTTCTAGTTTGTACCATGCACTGAGCCGATTTACTTGAAATTTGGGACCGCCCGAATTTTTTGGCACTAACAATTGAATGGTACCACCTTGCTTAGCTCATCGTCCTGATTCTTATGGGCTAAGTCACCAATAAGTGCCTTGGGGGGTCTCAATTTTTTATTTTTTATTTTTTTAAACTCCCAACGGAGTTTTACTCCTTGCTTAGGAATACTGCAGTCGCCGAATCTTGGAAATGTCAATGCTGCCAAAAGTCCTGCGAAAATTGCACCCAGGTATAGGAACCCACACAACTACTCAGATCTGGATGGCAGATCTGATGGATCTGAACATCGGAATTGATTACTGCTGCAGATCTGATGGATCTAATAGATCTGTATGGTTGTTCTGATAAATCTGAATGATGGAATTGATTGCTGCTGCTGCTGCAAAACCCCACTTGCGAGATTTGATCTGGCAGAGATTATGCGTGATCCCGAGATAGAGAAGGGAATTGTGGTCTCCAGGAGTGTCAGGTGCTACAGATCGCAATATACATAAGGGTCTGATAGTAGTACTCAGCCCAATTTTTCAGGGCACTAACCAAGGAGGATCAACCGTACCCTTAGCCGTACAACCAGACTACCCTATCGTACAGGCAAGTAATCTCTCTGAGTGTTGTTCTCGGTGTACTGTAGTAGCAAGACGGCTGACGGTTGATCTATGGCGAGGTTTCAAGGGAGCTAGGGGGCTTCCGATATACCTAGAGGGTACTTGGAAGACAGTCCGTGCGCGGTTTTGTCTAATGTGCTACTACTCGAAGGGGTACCCACAAGGGTTATAAGGGAGTCCAACAAACGCGACCACCTCTTGTATTTCCTGCGTGCATGCCTCCCCAAATCCGCAGGTTTATGCACTCGATGACAAATCCCGTGGTTTAAAGACGCTAGAACACGTCTCTAGCCAAAAAAAAAATTGCTAAAAAATGGAGATCTCACCGGCTTTGGAAGGCGCTCTGATACCACTTGTTATGCTCTTAAACTGCAAGAAGATACCAGAATACCAAATATGCGAAGAAATATACCCAGAACATAGACCAGTGAGAAATAACAACAAGTATTTTATTATTCAGAAAGCAATGCTCACTTGCCTCTTCGAGGGGGCAACCTCCAATAGAGCAGAGCTCGATTACAAAATAAGACACGATGCTCCTCGAGGGGAGTCTCTATCCTTTATATAGGATTCATACATGCAATACCATGGTTCTTATTAATACCATCTATCTAATACCATGGCCCATTTGTAACTAACTGTGGTCCCTTCATTAAATGCGGGTTAACCACTTACAATTATTAATATGGGCTTTATTGACTCTTTACTTAACTATAACTATGACTCGATCCTATTACATAAATAAGGGAGTTAGGGTGGGACCCTAACAGCATGACTGAACTCCAAGCCCTCTATCTTGAATTTACTGAGCTAACTTAGTGACAGGATCCATGTCACACTAGTTAACTGCCTCAAAGTTGTCTTGTCGATGTGGAAATTTGATTTACTCAATTTGACTAAGGCTAAAGTCAAATTGAGCCTTTCTTGTTACATTTTTTTAACAATGGTGGCATTTTATGGGGAACAAGGCTAGGAGCTTAATATGAGATTGGATTTGTTAATTGATTTATGTATTTATGAGGTTGAGGATGGTTCTGCCAAGCGGATTATGGTCGAGGACCGGGGATGGTTGTTTTGGGAAGATGAGAATACTGGTCATTTTCACAAGAAAGCCTAGGAAAGATGGCGGAGCATCTATAGATTGAAGTGGAAAATTAGGATTTAGAGTGGTGGAAATTATGGGAAGAGCGTGTGCTATTAAATCAAGTGTGTTATGCCACTTGTCCCCCTAAAAAATGTTAGAATCTAATGACCAATTAAGACTAAACTTTGTCTTGAACAAGACAAGTTGACAATGTTGATATTGTTCGTATATTAAAGAGAAGAATGTGTTTGGCATGAGATGCTTTAATTTTAATGTAGTTGTCACTCTTTGAGTTGCACAACCAGAGAAATAATCCCACACTTTGATGTTGTGTAAATTTGTGATCATATATCACTTAACGAAGGTATTGGCAACAATATTTACATATGACACTACATTAAATAACAAAATCGTTAGCCTAGAACCATTAGAGCTTATTTTTAAGAAGCCAAATAGATAACACTATTGGACACCTTCATTTTTGCTCTTATTTGTTTATTTATTTACAATGAAAACAAGAAGCCCTCTTTAACATTGAAGCACGACTACACTGAATTCTTCTGATATGAGGAACATGTCTATGATGTCGCTTTAATGCTAGCAACCATGAACAACCTGTGGCCTAACTCTAAAGGTCATTCCTCCTTCACCCCCACAATCTTAGTATAGCATCATCATGACAGTGGGACAACCCCAACTACAGGATCCAAGACGTGGTGTGTTGTTAGTTCGAAGGTTGATTCTAGTAAGCTCGAAGAATCTTTAGACTATACATGTGAAGAAGGGGGTGTTGAATATAGAGCACGAAGTTGAGGGTTTCAAGTATAGGGACACGCTTATGTGGCATTTGGAATCACCCTATGTGTCATCCTATTGGTATCTACATGTCTTTAAGGATTTGTCATCTAGATCCATATTTTGTTTCTCTATGTTTACTCTTTATGGTCTCAAATTTTCATATATGAATGTGCTATATAGTTAATGCTACAAGGTTACATAATATACTATAGCTTATGTTATTAAATACATGAAATACATTGAGTATCAAGACACTTATAAAATACACTATAAGTTTACTCGATGAATATGAGTTCAATTCTCCATGCTAGGCAACATTTAAATGTTTTGACTAGATCCTACACTCCTGGAAATCAAGTTGGACCAAGTAAAATAAAAAAGGATAAATCATTGAATCAAATTTCTTATTAATTTGTATGATTAAGAAATTTATATCATTTATTTATTTATTTTCTTAGAGCTGAAAAAGTTCCTACGATTAGGGAAGAACCCTAGGATAGGTTTTCAGGGGTTCATCTTCTGTTTATCTAAGGGGCCATTGATAGAATTGCAAGGATTTTGAGGAAGCATAAAATCCCCTCGACCTTTAGGCCCCTAAATACCATTAAGAGCTCTCTAAGGTTGATGAAGGACCATGTGGATCCCAAGAATATGAAAGCTGTTTATCTCATCCCTTGTTCATGTGGGACTCCCTACATTGATGAAACTGACTACTCTACAAATCAAAGGATTCATGAGCATGCGACAAACATAAAACATAGGAGGACGCATTCTTCGGCTTTGGCGAAACATGCATAAAAGACTAAACATCATATGTGCATTGAGGACACTTAGGTCATTGTTATAATTGACCATTTTCATCACCGTAAGTTTAGGGAAGCTATAGAAATCGAAAGGAGGCCTAGTAATCTGAACATCGATGATGGTTGGAAGATTACTATTTGTTGGGTCCCTTCCTTATCCTCCTAATTTGATGTTTTATTTATTTATTTAATTATCTATCTATCCATTTATTTATGTATTCATTAATTTTTTGTTTATTTAATCAATATTACCATTATTATTTTAAAATATATTTATTATTTTCACTTTAGCAAGTAGATTTTTATTTTAATCTCTTTATATTATAATATTTAGGTAGATTTATAATTTTAACTCTTAATGTATTTTAATTATAATATTTGTGAAGTTATTAGACACTAAATATATTTTTCAAAACTAAATATTTATTATTTAGTCAAATCTATTTATAAATTTAATTTTTGTTTATTTATTTAATCTTAACATTCTCATTGAAAGATTTAACCTAAATTTATTTATTTTAATAACAACATTGTTAAATAAAATAGTTATCTAGTTAATAACTAGAGGTTTAAGTATCGGCCTGGAGTATGCCGTAAAACTGCTTCTGCTTGGCTAAGAGCTCGTCTTCCTCGGACGTAAGGAAACAGGTTAACGGCCCAAGACCCAGAGGCATCTGGCAGGAGTGAGAGCCTGCTCCCGATTACGGACCACCAGCAGGGTTATGCCAGGTGGCGTGGTTTTCCTATTTAACAGTGATGAGTCAAACCCAGCATTCGCGGATCGCAGCCAGAGATGGTTGTCCTCACTGTTGGTTTGACACCTGAGTTGATAGGTTTTACCACCTTCGGGAAAAAAAAAACTAGAGGTTTAAGTATTCAAAACTTTATATTTATTTAATTATTTAGTTGGTGCTAACCTATTTATTATTTAGTCGTAGCTTGAAATTTAAATATATTTTCACTTAATAAAAATAAGTTAGATAAATATCTATTTAGACAGTCAAATTATAAATATTTATAGGTTTGAACCTTTATAGGGTATTAATATGATTTAATAAAAAAAATATGATTAAAATTAGCATTCATTATTTAGTTGAAAACAATTTCATTCATTAATTCTAATATTATTTTTTAATATTTGGTTAAAACTAGTTGTTAAAATTCTAACGGTCGAAAAAATTAACTCTCTTCATTGCCATCACTATTTAATCTTTTGCCATGATGTGACTTTGCACCTTGTCTTGATAATGAACTACACTAGATGGTTCAGAAAGCGTCGACAAAAAGCTTTGAATGTGATTAGTACCAAAAGATGTCCCAACAATCATAATTGTGGATCACAAAAAGCCTAAATTCGGAAAATACTACACTAGATGGTTCAGAAAGAGTTGACAAAAAGCTTTGAATGTGATTAGTATCGAAAGATGTCCAACAATCATAATTATGGATTACAAAAAGCCTAAATTCAGAAAATATTTTCAAGTTTTCGTAGTTATTTTGAACCAGATCATAAACTCTCAAAAATCAAATTGGACCAAGTAAAACAAAAAAAAAGAAGATAATTTTTTTGACCAAATGTGCACATTCATCGAGTGATTGTTATTGTGTACTATTTTCTAAATTTATAGAACTGTGAAAATACTTCGATGACCAAGAGAACATTTAAAAAGAGCGAATAAGAGAAGAAATAGAGAGATCTAGGAAACAATCTACTGAAAGACAAATAAATATATTACATTAAGAAATAATATACTTAAAAACACAACACATAAATATTACATTCAAGATCATATTAGACATAACTAAGTGTGTAATAAATTATAGATATATTAGATTCAAGATCTTATATTACACATATCTAAGTGTATAATAAATTATAATTTGCTATACAATAAGAATTTCTTGAATTAGAAAATTAAAATGTGTCTTAAAGTCTTTGGTCAAAAGGAATAACCATTTGATTTGATGTGATGCATTTAAATATAAATTTAGAATGAGAAATTAGTGCAACAAAAGAAAGAGAGATTCAATGTTTTGAAAAATTATAAATATATTACATTCAAGATCTTATATTACACATAACTAAGTGTATAATAATTATAATTTGTTATACAACAAAGGCTATATAGTAGCTAATGCCTGCCCCTTAGTTTAAATGTAACTAAATTAAAGTACAAATATTAAATTTGAGTTAATGTTAAGATTTAAAATTGTGTTAATTTGTTAGCTCCCATAACAGCCGCAGTTGATTTGGAAACAATCTGCTGATTTTGAAACAATTTGCCAGTTATTTCCTGCAATTATGGAAACCAACTGCAGTTAAATTAATTTCTTGTTAGGAGCTCCTGGAGTAGTCCATTACTCCCTCTGCAATTCTCTACCATGATCTGTGGAACACTTGATGCATAGCCAACAGAAGCTTGATGGAAGCTTGACTATAAATACTTTTGTTTGGTCCCCAAGCTCACTAACTCAATCCCCTTCATCCTTACACCATCAAGTTAGAGCGAGCAGAGCTTGGAAGTGCCTTCAGATTTTCTGTATTCTTCTTCTTTCTGCTTGCGTGAAGATTGTGTTACAATATTTACCTTCATCGCTGTCTACGATATTTTTAGGTGTGGATAAAACGAGGCTGGTGCTCATTGTTCGATTCAGATGCATAGGTGATCCCGCCTTTGAGTGAAATATTCGCCATAATATATTCTGGCAGTTGTCTGAGACGTTCAAGCGGGATTCCCCCTCTTAACTTCGTGGGTTTGTTCTTTTATTTGTAAAAGAATGGAGAAATTTCAAGTTGCATGGAATGATTTGGGGGACATGCAAAAAGGAAGGCAGTTTTTGCAGATATAAATAATTTGTATATCAGTTTTATTTCCATTCCAGTACCTTTTGAAATCTTTAGAACTTTAAACTTAGATTGCCAAGTATCATTGCCATCACAGTCTCTGGAGGGTTGGTTTCCATCCTCGTACTTATGGTTCTGATCGTTTATCTGCTGAGATATATTGGTGTGGTGAAGAGGAAAGCACTCAAATCTGAGGAAGATATTGTGAAGCGGCCCGGAAGCTTTGCGTACAAAACACATTGTGAGTGTGAGTAGCATCAATGGCTAGAGGTATGTTTTCTTGGGCATCAAGTTTTTTACGATTCTTTTAAGTATTTATTCCGCATTAAAGAATCGTTATTTTTGCTATCAATTTGGTATCGGAGCAATTTTTATGTCTGCCTTGGTGTTTATAGACATGCTATATTATGCTAATGTTATATTTTGAGAATTTTCTGAATTAAGGCATTTATTTGGAAATATGTCTAATTTTTGCTCAATTTTTATGCTTATAATATTTATTTAATTATATGCATTTTGGAAAATTGTTGTGCAAAATTTATCAACTATGCTCGTATTTAATTTGCATGAATTGATTATTTTTGTTTTAAATTAAAACATGCTATTTTGGATGAGTATACGAGACCCATTGTTGAATATTATGCATGAATATTATAGTTTATTTCAAGCTAATTTTTTATGTATAAAAGAAATAATGTGTAGTGATCCATATAATTTTAATTGATTGGAGAATAGCCACAACATCTCTAGTTAAATAATATTATGTATTGTGATTGATTAGGATCACATAAAGAATATTTAGACATTAATTGTAGTTAATTATACTAAATATAATAAATTTTATCCCACATGAATTTTTATTATATTTATATAATTAATTAGGATAAAATATTCATAATATACCCTTTAGAATTATGAATTAAGTGAATAATTTGATAAATTCTATCATAAAGAATAATTGAATATGCTTGAATTGAAAATTTAGTCCACAGACAATTTTTATGTCATTAGATTCAATTTTTAAGCATGATTTACATTGGTAAAGCATGAAATTTTATTTTTAGGCCTCAATTTTAACATAAACCCGTGATCTTTAATTTTATGTAGTTGTACAACTTGCAAATTTCTCTGAAATTCGTTGTGATATCCCTGAACATAAGGGAGATAACTATAAGGTCTGGAAGGAGAGAATTCTCCTTCATTTAGGGTGGATGGACATAGACTATGCTATTAGGAAAGATGAACCACCAACACTCACTAATACCAGCACTGCAGCGGACATCATGCTTTATGAATGATGGGAGCGATCTAATTGCCTAAGCATGATGTTCATTAAGACTAAAATTTCAGCTGGTATTCGTGGTTCCGTTGATTAGCATGAAAAGGTCCGAGACTTGCTGAAAGCCATTGATGATTAATTCGTCACTTCAAACAAGGCACTAGCAAGCACCCTAATCATGAAGTTCTCATCCCTAAGGCTCACCAGTGTGAAAGGTGTACGTGAGCACATCATGCAAATGAGGGACACTGTGGCTCAATTGAAGAAACTCGAGGTTGAAATATCGGAGTCCTTCCTGGTGCACTACATCCTGAACACCCTTCTGCACCAATACAGACCCTTCAAAATCTCATACAACACACATAAGGATAAATGGTCAATTAATGAACTCATGACCATGTGTGTTCAAGAGGAAGGGAGACTAGTGATGGAACTGGGAGAAAGTGCAATGCTGGCAATGCGTGGAAAGGGAAAATCTCAAGCCAATCAGAAAGGGAAAGATAAAGTACCTCCCCAAGCCGATATCAAGAAGGATTCCAAGTGTTTCTTCTGTAAAAAGAAGGGGCACATGAAGAAGGAATGCACCAAATTTCATATATGGCTTGCGGACAAAGGTAATCCAATCTCGTTTGTTTGTTATGAATCTAATATGGTTAATGTCAATATTAACACTTGGTGGATTGATTCTGGATCAACAATTCACATTTCGAATTCCTTGCAGGGTTTGCAAAACCTACGGAAGCCAGTGGGAAGTGCGCAAAGCATCTTATCAGGAAACAAGATGGGCTCGCATGTGGAAGCTGTAGGAACATGCTATTTAACTTTAAGTAGTGGCTTTGTTTTAGAATTAGAAAAGACCTTTTATGTTCCAAGTTTTTCTAGAAACTTGATTTCAGTTTCAAGGGTTGTACCTTTTGGATATTCCTTTAACTTTTCAGAAACATCCTTCAGTTTATTTTATAAATCTGATTGTGTTGGGAATGGTATTTTGTCTAATGGTCTTTACTGTATTAATTTACAAGACAATGTCACTTATGATTCAATGCATGTTCACACTAGCACTAAAAGATGTGTTATTAATGAGGATTCCTCTAAATTATGGCGCCAGAGATTAGGTCATATCTCCATAGAAATAATTAAAAGATTGGTAAATGAAGGGGTACTTAATACTCTGGATTTTACTGATTTCGAGACTTGTGTGGACTGCATAAAGGGAAAGCAGACCAATAAGTCAAAGAAAGGTGCCAATAGGAGTTCGGACATATTAGAGATCATACATACTGATATATGTAGTCCAGACATAGACTCACATGGTCAGAGATACTTCATCTCTTTTATAGATGATTACTCACGATATATGTATCTTTACATGCTTCATAAAAAGAACGAAGCATTAGATGCCTTTAATCTCTTTAAGGCTGAAGTAGAGAAACAATGTGGCAAGAAAATTAAGATCGTGAGATCAGATAGAGGTGGAGAATATTATGGTAGATACATAGAAGATGGACAAGCACCTGGGCCATTTGCAAAATTTCTTCAAGAGCATGGGATTGTTGCCCAATACACCATGCCTAGTTCACCCGACCAAAATGGTGTAGCAGAAATAAGAAACCGAACATTATTGGACATGGTGCGGAGTATGCTTAGCAGCTCCAATCTTCCTAAATCCTTGTGGATTGAAGCACTTAAGACGACAGTGTATATATTAAACCGAGTTCCAACCAAGGTTGTTCCTAAAACGCCATTTGAATTATGGAAAGGTTGGAAACCGAGTTTGCGACATATGCGTGTTTGGGGATGCCCGTCTGAAGTAACAATATATAATCCACAAGAGAAGAAGCTAGACCTAAGGACCATTAGTGGGTATTTCATTGGATATGCTGAAAGGTTTAAAGGTTACAGATTTTATTGTCCATCTCACAACACTAGGATTGTGGAATCAAGAAATGCAAAGTTTCTTGAAAAAGACTTGATCAGTGGGAGCGATGAAACCAGAACATGGTTTCTAAGAAAGATCATTCAGAATCTCAAGCTTCCACCTCAAGTGATAGATTGGTTATTGTTCACAGCACCCCTCAAGTACAAACTGGTGTTGAACAACCAATTGTTGAAGTTCCACAAGTTGCTGACGACATTCTAGTAGATCAGGGAGTTCAAGAGTTGCCAAGAATTTTTGAACAACAAGGTGAACCACATACTTCTCAGGAAGATGATGGTACAACATTAAGAAGATCTACTAGACCAAAGAGATCAACAATTTCTGATGATTATGTTGTGTATCTGCAAGAATCTGATTAAAACATTGGAGCTAAAAATGATACCGAGTCATTTTCACAAGCCATGAGTTGCAAAGAATCAGAATTATGGTACGATGCCATGAAGGAAGAGATGAATTCTATAAAGAGTAACGAAGTCTGGGATCTTGTTGAGTTGCCTAATGATGCAAAAGCCATTGGATGTAAATGGGTCTTTGAGACAAAGAAAGACTCATTGGGCAACATTGGGAGATACAAGGCAAGACATGTCACTAAGGGATTCACTGAGAAAGAAGGAATCGACTACACGGAGACTTTCTCTCCTGTATCTAAGCAAGATTCCTTGCGCGTAATTATGGCATTATTAGCCCATTTTGACTTGGAGTTGCAACAAATGGATGTGAAAACGACATTTCTCAATGGAGATCTAGAGGAGGAGGTTTACATCAAACAACCTGAAGGATTCCCCTCTAGTGATGGTGAACAATTGGTTTGCCAGCTCAAGAAATCATTATACAGTTTAAAACAAGCATCCCGCCAATGGTATTTGAGATTCCATAATGTAATTTCTTCTTTCAGTTTTGTAGAAAACACTATGGATCAATGTATATACCTGAAACTCAGTGGGAGTAAAATCTGTTTTCTTGTTTTATATGTGGATGACATTTTGCTAGCAACCAATGATAAGGGTTTTCTGCATGAGGTGAAACAATTCCTCTCTAAAAATTTCGATATGAAGGATATGGGTGAGGCATCTTATATCATTAGCATTAAGATCCATAGAGACAGATTTCGAGGCATCTTGGGTTTGTCTCAGGAAACCTATATTAATAAAATTTTAGAGAGATTTCGGATGAAGGATTGTTCACCAAGTATAGCTCCCATTGTGAAGGGTGGTATGTTCAATTTGAACCAATGCCCGAAGGATGACTTTGAAAGGGAACAAATGAAGAACATTCCATATGCTTCTGCTATCGGAAGCCTAATGTATGCTTAGGTCTGCACAAGACTTGACATTGCATTTGTTGTGGGAATGTTGGGATGATATCCGAGTGATCCAGGTTTAGACCACTGGAGAGCTGCAAAGAAAGTAATGAAGTACCTTCAAGGAACCAAAAACTACATGCTTATGTATAGACGGACAGACAATTTAGAAGTAATTGGCTACTCAAATTCTGACTTTGCTGGATGTGTTGATTCACACAAATCAACATCAGGATACATTTTTATGATGACCGGTGGAGCTGTATCATGGAGGAGTGCCAAGCAGACCTTGATTGCCACTTCCACTACGGAAGCCGAGTTCGTCTCCTATTTTGAGGCTACTTTACATGGTGTATGGCTTAAGAGTTTAATTTTTGGGCTTAGAATTATGGATTCTATCTCTAAGCCATTGAGAATATATTGCGACAATTCAGCTGCTGTTTTTATGGCTAAAAACAATAAAAGTGGGAGTCGATATAAGCACATCGACATTAAGTATTTAGCTATAAGAGAACGTGTTAAAGAAAAGAAAGTGGTCATTGAGCACATCAGCACTGAGTTGATGATCGCTGATCCTTTGACTAAGGGCATGCCACCATTTAACTTCAAGGATCATGTAATGAATATGGGACTTGGTTCCATTATGTAGTTTCTCATTGTATGGACAATGTTATTTTAATGAAATTCTTAATTATTGTGATGTTTTCCTCATATTTATGTGCACCTTAATTTGATTTGAGAGAATTCATCTGTGTAAGACCAAGAATAAACATAAGGTTTATTCATTAAGAAATTGTTGCCACATAAATTTTAATAGAAATAAATACATAGTAATAAATGGAAGATAATACTCATCATTAGAGGACTTATCGCCATGATTCATGTATCTATTACTTAATACAAATTATCAATGGGTTTTAAGATGAGACATTAATATTGGAAGTATGGACCAAGTGGGAGAATGTTAGCTCCCATAACAGTTACCGATAGCTCCCATAACAGCCGCAGTTGATTTGGAAACAATCTGCTAGTTATTTCCTGCAATTATGGAAACCAACTGCAGTTATTTCCTTAAATTACGAAAACCAACTGCAGTTAAATTAATTTCTTGTTGGGAGCTCCTGGAGTGGTCCATTACTCCCTCTGCAGTTCTCTACCATGATCTATGGAACACTTGACACATAGCCAACAAAAGCTTGATGGAAGCTTGGCTATAAATACTTCTGTTTGGTCCCCAAGCTCACTAACTCAATCCCCTTCAGCCTTACACCATCAAGTTAGAGTGAGCAGAGCTTGGAAGTGCCTTTAGATTTTCTGTATTCTTTTTCTTTCTGCTTGCGTGAAGATTGTGTTACGATATTTACCTTCATTGTTGTCTATGATATTTTTAGGCGTGGATAAAACGAGGCTGCTGCTCATTGTTCGATTTAGATGCGTAGGTGACCCCACCTCTGAGTGAAATATTCACCATAATACATTATGGCGGTTGTCCCAAACGTTCAAGTGGGATCCCCCCTATTAACTTCGCGGGTTTGTTCTTTTATTTGTAAAAGAATGGAGAAATTTCAAGTTGCATGGAATGATCCAGGGGACATGCATAAAGGAAGGTAGTTTTTGCAGATATAAATAATTTGTATATCAGTTTTATTTCCATTCCAGTACCTTTTGAAATCTTTAGAACTTTAAACTTAGATTGCCAAGTATCATTGCCATCGCAGTCTATGGAGGATTGGTTTCCATCCTCTATGGTTTTGATTGTTTATCTGCTGAGATATATTGGTGTGGTGAAGAGGAAAGCACTCAAATCCGAGGAAGATATTGTGAAGCAACCCGGAAGCTTTGTGTACAAAACACATTGTGAGTGTGAGTAGCATCAATGGCTGGAGGTATGTTTTCTTGGGCATCAAGTTTTTTACGATTCTTTATTGTTCTTTTAAGTATTTATTCTGCATTAAAGAATCGTTATTTAGTTATCATAATTTAGATTCTACTCATTGGTAAATTGAGATATTCGATTATTTGTAATTCAACATTGTCAGGGTGGAGAATCCAATCCTACCCAACAACAATAATAATAAATTTTTGATTGGTTACATGTTGGAAAGTTAGATTTGCATATATAAACAAATTGATTGCAGAATAACTCATATTCTTTAAAAAGGGATATTGCAATCTATAGAAAAAAAATAAAAAAACATAAATAAATTGCACACTCATTCAATATCTATACTGTAGAGAGGTACATACATTCTTTCACAATTGTTTGTAATATAAGTTTACTGTATAAAAAAACAAAAAACAAAAAAACCTTACAGCTTAGGTTTTTACTATCACAATATTAATATGATAATAATATAAAAGGATACTAAAGGATACTAAGTTAATATTTTGTAAATTAGTTTCCAAGTTTCTTCAATGATGGTAGATAACAACTAACCATTAACATTATGCCTCAAATTATGTAAATAATGTCATGGAAAATATGGAAAATATCATATGATTATTTAAGTTATAAAGTTTTGCTCATACCGACTTTATTAAGAAATACTAAGGGTGTATGACTTTATTAAGGAATACAAAGGTGTGCATCTCAGTAATTAAAAAATGATAAAAAAAAAAATTAATTTGTAATTAAAAAAAATAGACTTGAGAATAAAAGTGAATTGTGAATATAAAAATTATATTTTAAAATACAGATGAAATTCACACCTATTCTATAATTAAATAGATTATCTCATAAATTCTATAAATATTTTTATCTCCATATATAAACTAAACCCAACCACGATTAATTTTAAATTTATTTAAAAATACAACACAACAACTAATTCAGAACACAGACACATATGGAATAAACCATCGACTCAACACCTAGATAGATCCCTATATGCGCTTGGCCGCACCATTAAATGCTACTGTCAAGTTGCTGAGACCACGTCATCAGGGTGATAATGTGGCATATTAGATCTTTTCTTTCTTGCTTTGAGTGAAATTAGAAGCAAAATTTGACCTATGTGCACCCGACCAAAGCATCAAACGTAGTTGCCATATTGCTTAGAAGTACAAGAGTTTGACTATCGATCAATGACCAATGCAACAAGCATTAAAATTCAAGTACCATCATACCATGAGTTATGAGGAATATCCCTAGAAGATCTCCAAAATAACAACCAATAGCATTTAGTTTGTGAAATTGGAAATTATTTAACAGATTTGACCAAAGTAATGGGTGGTCAACCTAAAACCATATGCATAATACCTATTGGGGCAAGCATAATAAGAATTTCTTGAATTGGAAAATTAGAATGTGTCTCAAAGTTTTTGGCCAAAAGGAATAACCACTTGATTTGATGCATTTAAATATAAATTTAGAATGAGAAATGGTTGCAACAAAAGAAAGAAAGATTAAATGTTTTGGATAAAAAGGTTTTTTTTTTTTAGTTATATTTCTTTTAAAGAAACAGGTAGAATTTTCGTTGTATAAACTAGAAAAGGGTCAGGTCCCGTACAAAATTCAAGATTGTGCTCTTAGCAATTTCCATTGATTTACATTGGAATGAGACCTTCTTGCTACCAACATGATTTACATATAGTCTTTGAGCATAACTATAACTGCAGACTCTCCAAAAAAACACCAGTATATTCTATACATCGGCATAACATATATATACTATTTAAACGAAAAACTTTCAGCAGCTACTAGGATTGAATTCTTCTCTCGCAAGTTCATCCACAGTAGTCGTCAATTCCTCCACGACATCCTCTCCATCATTAACCTCATCAGCAACAACAACAACCTCAACATCAACAATGTTGAAGACCGTGGCTTCCCTAACCCCAAAAACTTCCTTTAAAACCTCAATAGTAGCAGTTTCCACTTTTATTTTGATGTTATCCACCTTTTGTTGTACGCTAATCACATTGATACACATGCCTTCCATTGTCTTCTGTAATAATTCCATATCTTTACCCAATCCAGATAATTGAGCATAGAGAACTACCATACTTTCGTTAATTTCCTTAACAATATCCTTTATAACTTGTTTACAAGAATTCTCCACCAAATTCTCGATGCTTCCACCACTGCCATGACCAAACCCTGAGCTTCTGAACCCAGAGCCTCCACCACTGCCGTTACTTGTGGAGGCCATCTTTGCAGCAATCCGCCTCTGGACAATAACTATCCTTTGATTAACTAACCATAGCCAACTACCATATATAATGGCATGTTCAGCCCCAACATTCCTCCGAACTTACCCTTCATAAATGCTAGCCGATTCAAAGTCTTATCAAGGCAAATTCCCTCCATTTCTTCCATCGCCAAAATTAACTAGAATCGTAATGTGATGGTACCATCTTCCCCGACAGGGATGGCTATATTGCATATCTCGATGAGTAACTGAAACCACGACGCCCACCTGTCCTCGTACATGATCTGCATTCCAATGGAACCACACCTATGCATTAACTCGAAACCAACCATCCCAGATTCCAAAGCACTACAAAGGAGCATTGTGGAGCTAACCATCTTAACTACCAATTTAAGTCTTTGAAGACTCGTACCCCCGCAGTATAGCGCTGACCTGGTGCTACAAATCAGGGGATGTGACATGAGGTTTTGTCTTGATTTATACATAAACTACCTTGTTCCAGCATCACCCCCGCGTTGGCCTGACCATCTGCCAAGTGGTTATTGGCACGCAACACATGGAACAAATTTACCTTTTCAATTTTTTTTAACAGATAAATAATCCTTACCATGATTGAGGAGGTTTCATCATTGAGAAGATTGACGTTCTCGAGGAGCTTCATACATTTTTGAATAATCATCATGGAGTTGCCAACTATAGACAAATTTTTGATACCATTAGCCAAACTGATTTTTAGACCTTGCCAAAGAGAAAGGGCTTCCACTTGATTGTTTGTCGCCATGCGAAGATCACATGCGTACTTTATTTATGTTTTTACTTCGAAGTTAACAATTACCCCTTTTGCTCCAGCCTCCCAGTAAAAAAAAATATATTTTAATTAAGAAAGAGTTGGAAAATTCTTCATTAAACTTACAAATTGTTATCAATTTTAATAAAATTTAAAAATCATATCTCTATTGTAGCAATTTCATGTATAGATACATGATTTTTTTTTTTTTCCTGAGTAAAGACTATTCTATTATATAAAAAAGGGGAAAAAAATATTTACAGAGAGGTATGAGCCTATGAGGGGGCTGTAGCCTGCCCTCTACCAAAAAGTCTGCTGCATACAGCTTTGATATGTCTGATTACATTCATGAAGACCCAGGGTTCAAAAGACATTAACACCAAAATAGATCTATACTGCGATTCCCGCCATCCTAATATTCTGAATCTATTACAAAAAACTAGAAAAGCAGATTTATAAGCTGGAAGACTATAGTGTACCATACTGAAAATTCTGGAGGAAAAACCACTGTGAACAAGTTCAAAATCAAAAGCCGCCATTCTGAGAATTCGTGCTGTGACGGAAAGGCTTATGCCTGAGGTGGCATATCATCATCTGCATCATTGTCTCGGCCAGGAGAGCGGACCCATTCGACCATCATGTTATCCTCGTAATCCCTTTCTGTGCGGCCCGGAGGAAGCACCATGTGCAACAGATTGCCTGAGGAAGACGCTGGAGCACAAGGAATGATATCTTCATAAGAAGAGATTTGTTGTTGGGGCGAATCCTCGCGTTGTTCTTCAACCTGTTGCGGGTCTGGGGCATTGAGAATGTCACCTGCTTCACTTCCTTGAGAGTCACTGGGATTGTGAGAGATAGGACTGTCCCTGTTATGTTCATCTGAGCCTGAGGAATCCTCTTCTTCCTCAGAGAAAATAACAGTGATAAGGGCAGAAATGGAGGGCTTGTTTAATTTGCTTTTGAACTTGAAGCGACAGGAGTGAAGGGAACTGTGCAGAGAAGGGCCAGAGTGATTAGAAGAAGGGGAGGTCGGAGAGACGGAGGCGAGCGGGGCAATACAACGTGGGGTTGGTTCTCCTCTGCCTATAATACCCCCACGAACCCCTGAATTGCTGCCCCTTCGGGGAATTCCACGTCTTCGGGGAGCCATTGCAAAGGGGCTGACCAGACTTAGAGTGCAAAAGGGAAACAGACACAGAATATAAAAGTACCCGGAGTAATAGACGCCCAAGAAAGACTTCGCCCAACTATGAATTAGAACCTCTGAAGCTATCCTAATACCTTCAAACCTTGGCCCAAATTGAGGATATTCGACTTCCCCGAGAACAGAGACGTGAGCTATTCCAAAGAGAAACCAAAAGACAACAGAATAACCATACCAGATACAGGTCAGATGAGTCGTGAGCCGATGAATTAAACTGGCAAGGAGTTTGCGCCTCTGGAACCAGGGTGGTTTCCAGGTGCGCAACTCTGCCTCTGGAAATCGCAAACCAGTTCGCCCAGGAGAGTATCTGCCCGAATGCTGCAGAAAGAATGTCGCCTTCCTGACAAATGCACCACTGATCCTTCTACCCATCTTGATAAACTGATCCCGCCTGCCGTGAGCCGAATGTTTCATTAATAGTATTAAATGTCCTGCCATGCATTCAACCATCGATGACGCCGTGAAGCCAGCTGCCCTCCTCGCTCGCTTGAGCATTAATGCTTATTCCTACCACCCGCATCCGGGTTATAGATACATGATTATTTGAATCATCAATACATATTAATATAAAATACAATTTCAAAGTAAAAAAATTGAATATATCTTAAAATTTAACTTTAATCATTGACAATTATTATTAACGTTAATTATTATTATTATTTAAATTCAATACATGATATTTAATTTAACATATTTTTTATAATCGATATTATTAATTTTTTTTTTTTAAATTACATATTTATCATTTTCAACTTCTTACCTTGATTATGAGATAGACTTAAACTCAAGAATTCTAATTAAATGAGACTTTATTTCCATAAAAATTTACCATTTAAACAACTCCACTTCCAATACCATTTACCAATTAAACTATCGGAAACTATTTCCATAACCATTTGCCAATTGAACTAAACTATTTCCATAACCATTTGCCAATTGAACTATTCGGAACAAGACAATAGATATTATTAAAATTATTATTATTTTTAGATCACATTTTACAACCACAAAATGTAAAATACAAAGTAAAGATTATTTCCCAACTTGAAAAATCAATGGAAACAATGGAAAGTTAAAAAGTTGAAGGAAATATATTTCACGAAACAAAATTGGTCGGTATATTTTATTGCTAGCGTTATCTACTTCCAGCATCAAAGAAAAAAACAGAGTGGGAGCAATCGCGAGTCAAGTTTCCCACCAAGCAAACAATAAATATTTATCAGACAATTCAATCCATTGCACAACAATGGCCATGTCTTCCGCGCCATCTTTGGCTGTCTTCGCCTGCAGCAACAACAATGCATCTACGTCCACGCTGATGGCCGGTATCATGGTCGGGAAAAGCAGCTCAGGGACGTTTAGATTGCAGTCCGAGTTTTCAAACCTAGGGTTAGATTCATCTCAGTTCTTTAATGGCGGGCAGGGTTTATGGAGGAACGCGAAGCTTTCATACGATTTCAATTGCAATGACAGACACAGAAAGACGCACCGGTTCGTTTGTATGGCAGGTGATTACTACGCAACTCTGGGAGTATCGAGGTCTGCAAACACAAAGGAGATTAAATCCGCTTACAGAAGACTCGCTCGCCAGGTATCTTGCAAGGGCAAATTTACTGTAAGAAAAACGAATATTTTCTTTGAGCTCTCTCAGTATTGTAAGAGTTCATGAATTGAGAACGATATTGCAAACTAAGAATTCTTCAACAAAATGTACCATGGTTGTTGTACGTCTGGTATGTGTACATTGAAGTAAGATCAGGGTTTTGTGATGTAGACACTTGGCTAATGTTTTGTGGAAGTCGTGTTCATTGCTACATTTAATGTAGTTTCTGGAAATCCATACAATAAATAGCCCGTCAAAGTTCAGCTTAGTCTTCGTTTCCTGCCTCAGCATGTTTTAACGCATATTTCATTGGAATGATATTTTTTCAAGCCTCGGGAGTTTTTAATACATTCTTCGTTTCTTGGATTTTATGGCCGTGCCCTTTCGACATGAATGAGATTTTGACCTTCCACGACAGCTTTACAAAACCAATCCTCAAGCTCCGTATGCCTATACAATAGCTGAAATCGTGCAATCCTGTGGAAAGTAGAGACACTGAGATATAACCAGGTTTCGACGCTGCATTGATGTTGTAGTCTATGATATGGATGTCATGTCATATAGTAGGATTGAGTGAAGTGCCAGCTTTCTCCTATCTGTAAAGCCTATCCTACTTAGTGATCTTGTGTGAAGTGCTGTCATTTTTCACTGAGATACTAATTCCGTTTTGATATCATTGTCCTCTCTTTGGATGTGCTGAGCACTTGGAACTCTCGTGATACCGCAAATATCTTCCCGCTTGGCTGACATTGGGAAGATACGTCACCTCTACAAGGCCTCAGAGTGGAACCTGCTCACAACGGAGAACTACCTCCTAGGTTGGATAGACCATCAAGACCTCCGTCATGAGATTCTTGCCATTGGCCATAGGTGTTAGGAGGGACACGTTATTTCAATTAGATCTCCTCCTAGGATTATACAGCCAGCCCCCTTGGCCACGGGTACTCTTTGGATGACATTGTCGAGCTTTGTATCGGTTCCTTTACAGCAATAGATGGGAGGATTGGGATGCCTTTTCTCTCACCTCTGCTACTTTATTTCCAGTTATAATGCTGATGTTGAGTGAGCTCCCTGCAACGCTTGGCGTTTTGCTCTTGTTTTTAGCCTGGCTTATGTTGCTTTCTTTCTGCTATTGTCATCTGTATCTGTCTTATTTGGTGACATTTTAGCACCTAGGAGTGTTCTAGACATTCCCATAGTTTAGTGGCCACTAGTTGTGCTCTCCAATCCATTGGTCTATCCTTAAATCATTTGTGGAAATGAATAATCTTATCTTCTATGTAGGTGTAATTCCACTCATTTGGCAATTGTTAGCTTTATTGCCTAGACTAATATTACGAATTCATCGCTTGTTTTGTGAATAAGTATCTTCTTTTGTTCTACAATTGATTGTAAACTTTGGTAAATGGTGTTAAAAAGCCTTCGATGCTGCTGGTGATAGTTCGTAATTCATTTTTGCGATGACATATAAACTTTTAAACCTTTGATGGTATTCCTTTAACCATTTGTGGACATGAATAATCTTATCTTACTTCTATGTTGGTGTAGTTCCACTCATTTGGTAATTGTTAACTTTATTGCCTAGATCGATATTACGAACTCATCACCTCTTTTGTGAATAAATATCTTTTTTGTTCTATAATTGATTGTAAAATTTGGTAAATGGCGTTGAAAAGCCTTCGATGCTGCTGGTGATAGTTCAAAATTCATTTTTGTGATGACATATAAACTTTTAAACCTTTGATGGCATTGCTCAAAGCAATGTTGCACTAATCATTATTGGGATAATTTCGGCGCGGGGAAAAATAAGAAAAAATCGTAAAAATCGGTAATAATCGGGAAAAAATTGTAACATACAAAAATATTCATTTTTTTTTTTCAATTTTGTTAATATCCAAACCATCTACAACATAAAATAAATACATTGACACATAAATATGATAAAAGAACTAATATGTAAAATGTTTAATATCATTTCTAGTGCTACGTCACACATAACAGTGAATCATGCCTTGAATAGTAAGTCCTGACTCCTGAGTCCCAACTCAACCTCAAAATATCAACAAAAAATATAATAATGTATCTCATGAGTCATATCATGAGTCATAATGCCATATACAATGAAATGAACAAAATAACCAAAGTCTAATACTATTGATTTCCTTTGCCCCTCTTGTGAGAAAATGCCATAGCTTTCCCTTTCCCTCTAGATGTAGATGCTGGTGCTGGTGTAGTTGGCAGTGGAGTCTGCTGTGCTCTAGAAGCTGAAGAACTAGAAGTAGGAGCTATAGGAGGTAGACGATGTCCTCTACTGGTGGCAGGGGTAGCCTGGGCAGGTGGTGTCACCTCCTCCTCCTGTTGCTCCAACTCTTCCTCCTCCTCCTCCTCCACTACATCCTACACTAACCAATCATCAACAGACTCCATGAGAGGCCTCTCGGCCTCAACCCTCCATGCAGCAGTGGTGTCAATCCCATCCAATGAGATGGCCTCCATATCAGGTGTCCTCTCAAGTTGCCTCACCCACAATCGAAGATTGTAGTAGACGTAGACCATGCCATTAAGTCGCTGGGACTCCAACCCGTAAAAAGATCATGAAATAATAATTATTAAAAAAATATTGTTTAATGAATTCAAAAAATTATTTGGAAATTTGCAATATTTTAAATTTTTAAGTGTTAACTTGTTGCGCTTCTTGTTGTGTATTTTTTCAAATACACTTCAGTTGCGCTCACATCCTGAGGAGCTACATGTTTGGTTGAGGATTCGAATGGCAAGCTTTTGCAGAAGGGGTACCCTAGCACCATACATTCTCCACCATGCATCTACAACAAAATTAGAAATAAAATTTTAAATAAACATAAGAAAAAAAAATGGAATTTGAAGAGACAATGAAATTTGAAACAAACTAAAAAATACCTGGCATTTTAATCGTCTTATCAGTCATAGCTATGTCAAAGCCAAATGTGCCACCTGCCATCCTATATGTCTCAATTTCTTTAGAGATTTCTGTATGTTCTGCTGGAGATCGCACCATCCTCTGGACACAGGTTAAGAATCCATCCATGATCTCAACATCAAATACAAACCCACATGCATAAGAAAATGCGGGGTTCAGGTAGATCCCTGCAGCATGAATGGGACGATGGAGTGTGTTGTTCCATCGTTCATTAATCACCCCTCATAGGAGGAGTGTCTCTGAAACCCCTCATTTCCCTTATCATCATAGTAGGCCCGAATGGATTCTTTCACTCTGTCCATGGCCTCATACAAATAGCCCATTGCGGGCTTCTCACCATCAACTAATCGAAGAACCTTTACCAAAGGTTCAATAACGGCACACACCTCCTGCACTCCGGCCCATAAGTCTTCCTGGTATGAAACTAGTCTACATATGGCCTCTCCCTCTGGTTTGCAGCTTATTGTCAAAGCACGCCACTCCTCTGAAAGAAACATTCTCTTCACATCCCACATAGAATTCAAGAGGGATTGAAGAGATATGAAACTGGTCGCAAACCGTGTAATAGCGGGGCGCACCAACTCTTTGTTGTTGGTGAATTTTCTCATCAAGCTAAGCACAAATGTATGATTATATATAAATTTTGTAATGCTTTTGGATGACTCAACAATATCTTTGACAAAGGAAATTTTCCCTATGTCCTCCAACTTCAAATCAATACAGTGTGCAGCACAAGGTGTCCAAAATAAAGTAGGATGCCTGTCCATAAGCATCTTGCCAACAACAACATAATTTGCAACATTGTTTGTTATGACTTGGGCAACATTTTTTGCACCCACCTCCAAAATAAACACATCCAGCAAATCACATAAAGTTCTTGCATCTTTGATTTGTGTAGATGCATCAATAGATTTGATAAACATAGTCCCCTTGGGACAACTAACCAAGAAGTTTATAAGGGTTCTCCCCTTTTGGTCAGTCCAACCATCTGACATCACAGTGCATCCTGTTTGTGCCCATGATTCCCTAAAATCCTCCAATCTTTTGGTGCAGTCAAGCTATTCATTTTGAAGAATCCGACCTCTAATGTCATGATAAGAAGAGATTTTGTACCCTGGGCCAACAGTTGCAATAGCATCAACAACAGGCTGGAAAAATGGATTATTCCTTACAATGTTGAAAGGAATATCACTCCAAAGGAGAAATTTTGCCAGCAACTTGTCAGCGTGTTCTTTCTTAGTTTTTTTAAGCATTGAACTGATAGATGGCTGTGAACCAGGTGTGGTTCGAGGAACCAAAAATGATGAGGCAGCTACTGGGTTGGTTGATGCTGCAGTAGAACCACTGGCATTTCCTCGTTCAGCTGACTTTTTTAGTTGCCTCTTCATTTCTGCTTTGGCCTTTCCAGTGTGGTCTAAAGTTTCCAATGCTCTCATGGCTCTTCGGATGATTTTAGGATTTGTCTCTGTGCAAGGCCCTACATCAAATCCAAGGATTTGTGCAAGGTGATACTTCAATCTATACACCCCCCCGGACATATGTTGCCCACACAACTTGCAAGTCAAGTTTAGTCTATCATTCGGAGCATCAAGTTCACCAAATTCCCACAAAGGGTCCAATTTCCTTGGCATGTTTGACTTTAAACTTTGAAGTTGAAAACTTGAATGGTGTTTCGGTGAACCTATGGCAAAATAAAGGTTACAATTTACAATTTACAAACTTACAATTTAGTATTTTACTATTTACATTGTACAAAAACTAAAAAAAATTATATACAATTTAGGAAACCCCATTCGAAACCCAACTAAAAAAACGAAAAAAAAATACATTGGACAAATGTCAAAAACCCCATTTTAAACCCAACCAAAAAAACTAAAAAAAATTACATTGGACAAATGTCAAAAACCCCATTCCAAACCCAACCAAAAACATAGGAAAAAACAAAAACAAATTTACAAAACAGTGAAAACACAAAACGTTGGTGCCCATACCGGTTTTATGGAGAAAATGTGTCTCCTCTTTAGCTCACACTTCGTTTTTCTCCTCCAGTTAGTTGATTTAACTCCAAAATTACCAAGTCTCCAAACCCCTGTTGCGTGCCTGTCTGCTGTCCAAATGACAAACAAAATCGTGTTTTTCCCTTTAAAACACGCGCTGTCCGACGGTGCCACGGTTTTTTGGATAAAAATCGCGATTTTTCAAAAAAATCGGCTATAAAAAAAAACTCGATTTTATCTTTTTTTTTTTTTTTTTGAAAAATCGCGATAAAACGATTTTATCGCGATTATTTGGCAATTAGTGCAACACTAACTCAAAGTGCTAGCTGCTTTAATAATATTTTTCAAAATTATTCTTCTTCAAAACAGAAGTTTTTTGGTATCTCAAATTGTATAAAACGGTACTTATCAGAAGCTATCCAATGATGTTTCATTGGCTACAAGTTAATGAGTCAAGTGTTGATCTCCTACTAATAAAGGAATACTATGCAGCCGAAGTAGAAGTGGATGAGTATCATCCTTTAGAGTATATCTTTGTGTTGCAATTTCAAAACAGAAGTTTTTCCCGGCCCTACTCAAGGATGTGGATAATAAAGTGTTGAAATTGTAGCTATCGTCGGTCTTCATAAAAACATTTATCAATGTACTTGTGAAAAACAAAATCATTATTGTTTCTAAATTCTAGCATGTTCTACATGCCCTTGATTTGGTCAAAATATATATTTTATAAAGAGGAGAATTATTATTTTTATTTGTAATTTGAGAAGGCTCCGCAAGTGCTACGTTGGCCTACAAGAAGGATCAAGTTGGCTTGGCCATTTGGATCACTTGGTGACTATAAATAGATCACATTTGGTCTCCTTGGAAGGCAAGTCGACTACACCTACATCAGTCTTATTCTCTCCTATGTGAAGGTTTTGAAGGAAGGCTACAAGGGCTATTATTGAGCGAAAAAGGAAGTCTCTTCTCTCTCTCAAAGTTTGTATTAGCTCGTGGTTTCTGAGGTACATATTTGAAGTCTGTATCTTGTATAAAGAGGTCCGAAAGTCTGCTCCATCACCGAATTTCTTGAGGAGACCTGAAGTTTGATCTTTCGCTACCTTGACTACTTTGGAAGATATCCAAAAATTTAGTCCTTGTTCTAGGGCTACTTTGGAAGAAAACCAAAGTCTGCTCTTTTGCACTGAGGCTATTGTGGAAGGTCCAAAGTATGCTTGTTTGTCCAAGTTTTGTAACTTTGTGGAAGGTCCAAAGTATGCTTGTTTGTCCAAGTTTTGTAACTTTGTGGAAGGTCCAAAATTAGTACTCTTGCTAAAATTTTATTGCCATCCGAAATCCGGTTCTAGCCGGAGACCTAGAAGGGTAATTCAAGCATAACTTCAGTGATCTGAGAGTTTGTTTGTTTGAGATCTTTGCATTCTGAAGTTGATCTCTAGGCCGAGCCCTAGAGGGACAGTATAAGTTCATCACTGTGTGATCAGAGATACATTTATTGATATGAGTTCAGTGACATATATTTGAGCTCTGTGGGTTTGGTCCGAGGTAGAGGTTCAAGGTCTGAACTTATATTAGTCTGAGATCTCTGGTTGAGGGTAGATCTCTAGGCCGAGTCCTAGAAAAGTATTATAATTGTGTCATCGCATAAGTGTTGTGAAGCTGCCTCTTACCTACATCTAGGCCGAGACCTAGAATAAGAAATCTGAGATCTTGTTGATGTGATCAGATTGGACATTCAGTTGCATTGGAGACCTAGCACTTGTGGAAGTCTTCTTGTGGTCGGTATAGTTCTTGTCTTGATGTATTGTTGAAAGATCTCTCTAAGGAAATTTGTTTGGGTTTTCCCTCTTTGTGAGGTTTTGCCCTAGTCTTGGACCTAATCTCTGGTGTCTCTCATTGTGCATTATGATTTCCTCTTTCTCCTTACTGCTATTGTTGATTTCTGAAGTATAATCATTTGATGAACTTGAATAAACTGTCAGAAAATCCTATATTGAAGCCAAATAATTAAATAAATGTTCAGAATCACTGTTAGTACTACTGTACTTGATTTTTCAACATGGTATCAGAGCTAGGGTAAGGAAGAAAGTCAAAGATTACATGCCTTCTTGTGCTTCCTGAAGCGAAAATTGGAGTATTAGTCCTCGGCCTCTGGAAACATCAAGGGTATTTCTCTATAGTTTCAATCTTGAAAGAAAGAAGTGAAAGAATGGTAAAGCTATGATCACCTATCTGCTCTAACCCCTTCTATACTCTGAGTGATCTCTGAGTAATGTATCTGTGACTTCCAAATTTGCACTGATATTATTGATCCCTGTAATGTCTTAGATCAAGTTGAACAAAATATTAACATCAGGTTATTGTACTTCTTTGCTTCTTATGAAAATCCAAATTGGAGTTTTATTTCGGTGATTTTAAGCTCTCTGGGGTATGGTCCAAATATATAGAAGTAAGAAGAATCCATATCAAGGAGTTGTGGTATAGGTCCTCTTGAATATCTGCAATCAAAATCAAGTCCCTTGAATCCAATAACTAAAGTCTCTGTGATGAGCTCGTATCTACCTCTGTAGCCAACATTCGAAAAATGATCTTTGTGGCATTTGTATTGAAATATCTATTAGTTGGCTTGATGAAGAGTGATGAATTCACTCTTTCTTCATGGAAATAAGAACATTGTTTCTGATACCTAAGTAAGATGAAAAACTCTTGGAGTGTTGGTATTATAATGATACAAACTGTTGTTGCAATGCTTCTAAGGTATCTCTATCCAGATCATATGTTCTGCTTGTCATTGTCAAGAATATAATTTTTCTGGTTAAAACCCTGTGAAGGCTTAACAATGGAAGGTTATTGCTCAGTCAGGAAGATTCATTGGGTCTATGCTTATTGTTGTGTTTAGTCAACCCTGTTAGTTTGCTGACAATATGAAAGGCATCATCTCTATCCTATTGTTGAAGTAGTCCTTGCTTGGAGTATTGTAGGATTCCTTGAACAAAGAATATTGCTCGTGATTACTGGTATAGGATTGGAAATTCCCAGATGAGTTTCCTTTTTTAAAATCCTTCACATAATAATCTACTGAAACTATGACTCAAGAAAACTAGTTCAAGGAAGTCAAGTCCTTTATTAGAGTTGAAATATGAACTTAACTTCTGAGCTATTGAAGAAAGATTGTAAGTTCTGGACAGTCTCTAGGGTTCTTTCTGTTTAGGGTTCCTAAACCATATTAGGGTCTGCATATGAAAATCTAGGGTTTGGACTTAAGGGCTGAAAGTTTAGGGTTTGTGGACTAAGCCCTAGGATAAATTGCTTCCTCTATTAGAGGAAACCCTAGCTTCCTACTGACATGGACAAGGAGGATTTGCTGATTAAGAGGGAGCCGATATACTCTCATGAGATAAGTACTATCTTGATTATTTCTACAATTGTTAGTCTCTTGTCTTTGTATATCTTGCTTGGCTTCATTTGTTCTTCCTTGACCTCTCAATGAGAATTGCAGGTACATCATAAGGATTGCCTTGGTCTTGGCAATTGATGGAAGAACATGTTGGCAAGAAGACTTATGATTGATGAGCATTGGACTGAGAGGGAGCAGGCAGAATCAACAGGTTTAAAATTTTGTAGTCTACTATGACTTCCATAATATGCAGAAGCTTTTGAAGAATGTTACTGAAGATAAGCACCCTTATGTGCTCATGACCCATCTCTAACAAGAGTATAGGGAGCTGGTTAAAGAATGTTGGTTCTACCCAAGATTGAGAATATGAAGCTTGATAGACTCCTTGATGAGATATATATTTAAGTATTGAGGGTCTTTCGCAGTGAATTATATTAGATATCATTTTTTGGGATTCAACCGCGTTAAGAAAGTCATTCATCTATGACCATTTCCATGAGAGGTAGTCATAACTGACTAATTTCTCATGATTTTTGAATAGTCCACTTAGCACTCATTGCATCGGGTGAGGCTCACAGGGGTGAAGAAGTGGGATTGAAACTAGTGAGCCTCACCCGATGTAATGAGTGCTAAGTGGACTATTCAAAAATCATGAGAAATTAGTCAGTTACAACTACCTCTCATGGAAATGGTCATAGATGAATGACTTTCTAAAAGCAGTTGAATCCCAAAAAATGATATCTGAGATATATATTATGAACTTTGTGTATCCTTGAACATCTGCATGATGTGGAACCTAGTAAAGCGGCACTGTTAAATTGACAAAGTCTACTGATTAGCTCATCAAAATATTTGATGCATATCTATCAAGGTTTTGAAGACTTGGTTCTTCAATAAAAGAGGGAGTTGGCTGTTGAGCTGGATATGAAGGATCTTGAGTTATAAGTCTGATAAAGTCTCCCTTGAGCAAGGGAAGGTTGTTATCAAGATCATGCAGAGGCTTGGGTTGCTGGAATGCAAGCTCATGACAACTTCCATGATAATGAAGCTGAGAGAATCTGACTCTCACTCTGTTAATTCACTTTTGTATAGGCAGTTGATTGACTCCTTGATGTATTTGACCTGACATTTGCTGTGTTGGATTATAGCCAACACCTTTGTGGTACTGTTGACAACTGTCTGTTGCTGATGATGATCAGGATGTAGGGATTCTTTGACTGAGTCAAAAGTACTGATGATACAACCGGGGGTTGTTTTTGACTGCTATGGTTCTCGGATGAATAGAAAACAATCTTTTATGATACTTAGTTTTGCTAAGGCAGAATGAGTAGTAGCATGTGCAATGACTCAAGAAGCCTTTTAGCTTCTGATATTGCTTCCCGACACGTTTGTTGACCACAATGATATTCTGTGATAATTGAAACTGCATGAAGCTGTCAGAGAGTCCAATAGGTTGACAGTAAGTATCACTACATTTGTGACACGGTGCAAGAGGGAGCAATAAAGCTCCGGTATATCTACACTTATGAACAAACATCTGATATTAAGATAAAGCCTCTACCTGAAGGCAAGCATGTATATTTAAAGATAAGATGTGGCTTGTGGAGATTGCCTTTTTGGTTGAGAGGGTGTTGGCTATGTTAGTTTTTGTAGCATCAGATGTGTTTTAGCTACGAAATTTTGTGGAGAGGCTAGAAAACATGAGATTTCCAAAACCCAGAAATCGTTTGTAGAAATTCTGTCTAGAAATGACTTAATTAGATTATTAATCAATTTTTAAATATTTCCTAGTCTAAACTTAGGGAATTTGGTAATTAATCAATATTAATTAAGTCAAGGTGTGAATAATCTAGAAACTCACACAGAGCGATCCAAAGATGATACTAGCCATTGATTGAGTTTTAATCTTGGCCATTGGTGCTCCAACAAAGGATTATAAGGGGAGGTTGATGTGGTGATGGAGAAATCACTTGAGAGGTTTGATTTCTGAGCAGATCAATTTCCAGAGTAGCAGCAGCCTGTTGCCGAAGAGAGAGCTAGAGATCGAAGCAGTGTGAGAGGGGCAGGGACAGTGATCTAGAGGAAAGATTTCCAGATCTGGAGAGGCAGCAGCAAGAGGGCCGAGTTTGTTAAATTAGGTATGTTCTATGCTTAGAGCAATTTACTTCAATTTTTCATATTAGCCCAATGACAATATTCGTATTAGCAATCACATCAGCATGATAGTAAAGTGCAGATAGAACATAAACATAAACAACAGAAGACAAGCCAAGACAAGAGAACACAAGATGTGGCACCAACTAGGGACAAACCCCAAATATACAAATCAGATATTGTATGACAACAACAGAAAGTCCATCATTTTGATAATGATGATAGTTCAGAGATGAAGTGCTGAATTCTCATGACATTCTTCAACCATAAGAGCATTGTAGTAGATCATCAATCTAGGAGCCCTCCATACAACTGCAACATTCCTCTGATTGCTAACTGCTTCTGCAATTCTGGTAAGGGCACAATATGCAGCCCTTGCTCGGCAAACTAAGTCTTCTAGGACTGTGATCCACCTAGGAGAGTCTTCCCTTTATCCATGCTGCCTCCTGCAAGTAATGGACACCTTAATGCTTGCCTTGGAACAACCTTAGTTGCTTGCTATGGTTTGCAGCCTAGCAAAGCAGCTAGCTGCAGCTTTCACCGTAAATGGCTGCGATTCCTTTCAGAAGGTCTTGGCTTAATTGTCTACTCTTGGCAGCACCCAAATGCATAACCAATTCTGCCCTATGCTGTCTTGAAGACAGACTTCTTCATTACAATGCATCTCCTTATAATTGCAACTTCCAGCCTTGCTAACAACCCTTTAATTCAAGCCTTAAGACTGCCTTGTTGGCTGTAGCTATATATTCTTCCAACAAGTCCTTAATTCATGCCCAGTCATAACTTTGTTACAATGCTGTCACCTACAACAATTCAAGCTGTGTTTAGGGCTCCTTTAGCAGGCTTAAAGTTTCCTTTAATTGTGACTTGAGGCCTCTCTGTTGACTGCAATATTAGGGCCTCTTTCTAGCTATGAATTAGAACCATACTTGCTGAGGAAAGGCCTCCTCTGGACAACGTACAAACTCTGCGGCTAGGAGACCTGCTTTGGCAACAGATAAGTGCTACACCTGTCAGCAAATTTGGGCAGCGTATAGGAGTCTAATTGTTGCGGAATTTGGGGCCTCCATGAATTGAGAATAGAGTCTTTAGACAACGTGTTAGGGTCACCCTTAACTGCGGATTAGATCACCCTTGAGGACTGCGGCTGGGGCAGCATAGAAGCCTCTTAAGACTGCGGATTAGGGGACTGCTTCTAGGGCTAGGACAACGGCCAGATCTCTGTGGCTAGGACTCTTCCTTACTGCGGCTAGGGTAAGGTTAGATCCCTCCCTTTAGGATTGCATATGGAAGCCTTCTAGGACAACAAATTAGGGCATCATTTTATTGTGGCTAGTTCTCCCTCAATCTGTCTAGAACCTTTCCTTCATGACTGTAATTTAGGGCAACATATAAGACTAGGGCATTCCCTCTAAGGCATCGTATAGGTCTCTCCATGGCAGCATATAGATCTCATCTAAACTGCGGGTAGGGTTGCTCCCTTAGTCTCCTTTCTTCTTGCGTCTAGGGCTTCTCCCTCTTGATCTTTCGAGCCACCAAAACCCAAAACAAGTGGAGAGAGATCTTAGGAGAAGTGTGTGTCAAAATGACTTGAAGACCTCTTCTATTTATAATAAAACGTTGAGGACAAGTGGGGGTAATTTGGTTGCTGGCCGACCTTGAAGAATTGTCACAGAACACAAATAAATTCATATCTCCATGAATACATGTTGAGATTGGATGATATTTAGATCAATCCTACACCTCTCGACGAGAGGAACCTAAGAAAAATATCAGTTGCCATAAATAAGTAGACCTACATGGAGTTATCCCAGAGAGGTGGTGTAGAGGCTCTGCGCAGTAGCTTCAGTAGGCAAATCGATTTGTTGGTGACGAAAAATCGTTCTCAGTTCTAGAGGCCGGCCAGAGGCTACAGAAGGTTGGAGAGGCTATTTCCTCAGCAGTTGGAGGCAGAACAACTTCATAAGAGGTAATTTCGTGCCACACGTGTGGGGGACAACGCAAAAGTGCTCACACTAGGTTTGGACGACCAGTTTTATGAAGGCAAATCGTGCCAGAAATTGGCTGTGGGAGATGGGAATTTCCCTTCAATATTTGTCCAGATTTTCTTGCTGTGGATTGCCAGTTTCAGGCATCCAGATTGTGCTCAGATTATTTCACTGTTGCTTAATAATAAAACCCTCAGTTGCTGCACCGATTTTCCCAAGTTGGGTTTTTTCTGGGGACTTTTGTCCAAAAATAACCGTGTTATTTTTATGTGTATGCTAGCATTTCTTCCAACATTTATTTTTCTGCAGTTTTATTTATGTAGATTGCAATGTGATTTATTCAGTATTTGCTGTAACAAACAACAAATAAATTGTTAAATTAAATTAACAATTAGGAGAATAATTCCCAGTTGCTGAATAGGATTTCGGTTTCCAGAATTTTCACAGGCTACTGAACTTCAACTAGATATGAAGGATCTTGGGTTATAAGTTTGATAAAGTCTCCCTTGAGCAAGGGAAGGTTGTTATCAAGATCCTGTAGAGGCTTGGGTTACTGGAATGCAAGCTCATGACAACTTCCATGATAATGACGCTGAGAGAATCTAACTCACTCTATTAATTCATTTTTGTACAGGCAGTTGATTGACTCCTTGATGTATTTGACCTGACATTTACTGTGTTGGATTATAGCCAACACCTTTGTTGTACCTGTTGATTTGGGGTAGCATCGAATGTGCTTTAGCCACGAAATTTGGTGGAGAGGTTGGGGCACATGAGACCTCCAATACCCAAAAAGGGTTTGGGCAGATTCTAAACAGACCAGGAAATATTAAAAATAATTAATATTTATATTGGAGTCTTGGAGTCCCTAAGTCTAAACTTAGGGGAAATAAAATATTAATGTGTATTAATATGAATTTGTGTTAGAATGGTCCAAAAGACATTGATCAAGCTAGCTAATCTTAGCCGTTGATTAGGGACTTAATCTCGGCCGTTGAGATGTCAATAGGAAAAGTATAAGAGGAGGCTTGAGGGTCACTTGGAGGACACACCAGAGTGATCAGTCATTCTATTCTCTAGAGCGGGGTTTGTTAAGAGAGATAGAATCAGTGATCGGAGAGCAGTTGAGGGGCATTGAGTACAGAGAGACAGAGAGGCAGAGATAGTGTTGGGAGAGCAACAGAGCAGCGAAATAGAGTGACGCAGGAGCAACCAGTGCTCACGTAGGGCCACGCAGAGGCAGCTAAGTGCTGCGCAAAGCACCAGAGAGGCCAATGTAGCTGACGCAGAGGCTCAGAGAGCCGACGCAGGGCCTCCTGGGGTTGACCCAGGGCCAGCATTGGGCTAGGAGAGGTTGACACAGTCCAGATTGGGTAGACGCTGGGGTTTCTGAGCAGTTTTGTGCTGAGGAGCTGCCGGAAGGATTATCCGGGGTTTCAACCAGGAGATTTGTCAGAAACCAAGAGGTATTACTGCCAAGGAAATTCTCTGTTGGGTAGGCCAGTTTCGGCACCCAGATTGTACTCTGATATTGCTTAATAAGAAAACCCTCAGATAGCTGCACTGGTTTTCTCACATTGGGTTTTTCCAGGGACATTGGTCCAAAAATAATTGTGTCATATGGTGTGTTTGTTTATGTTTCTTTTCAGTTTATGATCTGTAATGTGTTGAGCATGTACTTGTATTTATTTCCAGTATTTACATGGTAAATAAATTGTTAATTAACAGAACAAGTAGGTAGGAATAAATCGGAAAGTACATGAAGGGTTTCTAACGGGTTAGACTTGGAAATTTCGACAGTACTGTTGACTACTGTCTGTTGCTGACGATGATCAGGATGTAGGGATTCTTTGACTGAGTCAAAAGTACTGATGATACAGCCTGGGGTTATTTTTGACTGCTATGGTTCTTGGATGAACAGAAAATAATCTTTTATGATACCTAGTTTTGCTGAGGCAGAATGAGTAGTAGCATGTGCAATGACTCAAGAAGCATTTTGGCTTCTGATATTGCTTTCCGACATGTTTGTAGACCACAATGATATACTGTGATAATTGAAACTGCATGAAGCTGTCAGAGAATCCAATAAGCTGACACCAAGTATCACTACTTTTGTGACATGGTGCAAGAGGGAGCAATAAAGATCCAGTATATCTATACTTATGAACAAACATCTGATATTCTGATAAAGCCTCTCCCCGAGGCCAAGCAAGTATATTTAAAGATAAGCTGTGACTTGTGGAGATTGCCTCTTTGGTTGAGAGGGAGTAGCGATCTTCTTAGATCATGTTATTCTTCCTTCGTCACACTCACCTGTATTTAACTGTAGTCCTTGTGTTAATGTGACCTGTACAGGAAGAGTGGTTTTTTAGATTGATCAACATTGTGGACATTCACTTTCCCTGTGTCTTGTACTATGACCCGTATAGGTTTATTATCTTGTCATGTACTCTGACCTGTATAAGGAAAATGGTTTTGTGAGCATCTTTTTGTGTCTAGTACTTTGACCTGTATAGGGCTTAGCATCCTTGTGTCAAGTACACTAACCTGAATAGAAAGATGAACATCTTCCTGTGTCTTGTACTCTGACCTATATAGGGCTTAACATCCTTGTGTCAAGTACTTTGACCTGATTAGGAAGATGGACATTTTCCTGTGTCTTGCACTATGACCTAGATAGGGCTATAGGCCCCGAGTCTAGTACAATGTCTTGTATAGGAAAATAGGTTTAGAGGCTACTTGGTTGATAGGAGCCTCCTAACATCTAGCTTTGACATCGTTTTATGAGGGAGCCTATTGATATCATGCATGGACTTGATTGGACTCTAGTGCTGCAGTACTCGTCAAATTGATTTATGTGATGGTACCATGATATGAGACATTGGATGATTGTTGTCTCTTGGGGAGAGCATGCTTGAGTAGTACCATGGTGATTTGGTACTGGTTGTTTGATGCTGGTAATGATGATCTATTGTCAATGCTGATCCAATCTTGGTCCTTTCTTAGAGAATCTTTTCAACTTGTATTACATATTGACTATGATTATGAATACTTTGTTGAATGGTGTCCAATGTCAATAATTGAAAGCTCTAAATATTCGTCATCATTTGGAAGCTCCATTGGTCAAACCCCTGGAAATCCCCGGAAGCCCCACACCTATTGAGGATTTTGAAGATAAAGGTCAGCTTATTTGCTTGCTTGACCATCTTTATTGGATTCTCCACGTCATCACGATTCTAAGGATATATAGCACGCTGCGAGACTCCTTACTGTTTCAAAGATATGTCCAATTTAAGTTGGTGCACCCACTATGTGGTCACAAGCCCCAAATAAGTTGATGATATGGAAGCATATTAAAAGGCTAAATTATTGTTGAAAATGTCAAATTGAATCTTTTAATATCTTGCTGGACCAAAAGGTTGTCAAAAGATTAAGGTTAACATTTGAAAATGTATTAAATATATGAGGAAATTTAATCATACTATGGTCCAAAATAGAGGGCAAAATGGCCTCATTTAAGCGTGGGATTCTTGGCTCCAAAACTTGTTTTAATTAAAAAATTAAATTTTTGGGCTTCCCTCCCAAATACTTAAGTAGACTGCCTGTCATGAAAGCGTATCCAAATCTATTTAAACGCACCCATCCTCTCTCCAAAAGAGATAAGATAATTCGAACATCCTTTGATCTGAAATTCGGCCTGTGGAGAAATGTCTAATCATAAGAGAGGCACAAACTATTCTTTTTCTGTAACAGCATTGAACTTGTACAAGGGTTTGTGGTTTATAGTTCTGGGATTCCCTGGGTTCGTTCAACATATATTTTGAGGGCATAATCGTTGGTTTTCTGAAATTGTTTTGACAGTGGTTCACATGAACACATAAATTAAATACTATAATGAAGAAGTATTACAAGACATGGTTTTCAAAACCATGGATGGTTTTACAGAGCAAAGATTATTTAAGAAATATTTCGGGATTTGATTTATGAAATTCATGAAGAAAAGAACAGTTTTACAGGTCAAAACAAGACATGGTTTTCTATTGAACGCGTGGTTTTTCAAAACCACAGGAAATAATTTTTTTTATGGAAATATGATTTTATAGATTTTTGGGAAATGTTTTTATCAAAATATCTTATTCCCAAAAACTTAAAATTAATATTTTTGAAAACTAAAGAGTGACAGAAAATCAATGATTTCCAAATCATTTTCAAATTTTACGACAATGATTAAGCACATGAAAGATAATTAATTGGATTATCAAAAGATTTTATCAAAAGACGGAATTAATCAATTCTATAAAAATGATCAGTCAACCAGATTATGGGCAGATTAACTGAGTTTTAGGGAGCAGCTTCAACAACCTCCAAATTCTAAGGCAAAAGATCAACAGGCAGAAGATTAAGGCAAATTTGTGACAAAAAATGAGCAACCAGTTTCAAGAATAAAGGAAATCAATCAGCAATCAGTGAGCCAATTCCCAGATTTGGAGGCACAAGACTTTCAATCAGCTCCAAATTTCCTGCAATAAATTAAATATTGTATTTATTTCTAGGTTTATTATTAGAATTTGTTTCCTGTAGACTAGTAACATTTTCAGGATTGGTTTTTCCTATATATTGTATCATTTGAAATGTAAAAGGGTTGGCTTTTGATGCCAAAACCTTAACCATTTTTGTAAAATCTCTTGTTGCAGAATTTTTAATCAAGGGCTTTTGGCTTCAGTTTTATGACAGAATTTGTTTCTGATGTATGTTTTTTCCTGTGATACATATCTTTTTCCTTCATACATTTGAGGTAATATAGGAGTACTGGGTAAGGATAGGTTGAGGATCAACATCCCTGATAGCCCCTGCAAAGTTATTATCATTACTGAAATCAGCGAATTGAACAAACTATTTAAATTAGTACCTCTGCAACATTAAATTGTTGCCTTTTGTCGTCTCTTAAATGTATTTATGTGGGCTATAGAGATTCTTTTGTACGCCTCTGCTATATTAGATGGTTAGGTATTCAGGAAGGATAGTTAATTATCTAATTTATCTTCTATTCTTCTACCAAACTCTTTCCAGTTATGTTTTTCTGCCATAGTTGAATGTTGGCACTTTGATAAGGCCTCTGCAAGAGAAGGCTTTCTTAGATTTCAAATTCATGTGGTCTTTGATTTGAAAAAGATGGTTCAGATTCTCCACAGTATAGTTTGAAGTTTGTCGACGTTTCAAATCCCAAAGGGGATCCATCTTCAGGACAGAGAATGAATGAATGAAAGAAGAGTCGAATGACCAAAAGGGAAGATGAATAAATACTAAAATCCTAAATTATAATAATAAATAAAATAAATAATAATAGTTAATTATTAATAATAGTTTTATCTATTTATAAATAAATTATTATTATTATTATTATTATAAATAAATAATTTATTATTATTAATTTTATTTATTAGCTTAATAACAAAAAGCATTAATGGTAATTCATAAATTATTAATAACTAAGTAAGTAAACATTAGCAACAAATAATTAATATTAATTTAAGAATTTAAGAAAAGGAATAAATTTATTAATTTACTTATTAATAATAATTATCAAACATTGATAATTATTTATTTATTAACTTGTAATAAATAAATAATAATTAATTAATAAGTTTATTAAGTAATCATTCATAATAAATATTTAATAACTAAAATATAGAAAAGGTAAAGGATAGAAAATTATACCTGGGATACTATACCTTGTGAGGCAGAATTGGAAGAATTAATATGTCTGATTAGAGGAAGTCAATTTCCACTAATCTCGTTCCCCCTGTCCCTGTTGAGATTATGTGGATGCTTCATAATCTCAAGCGCTTCTCTAATTTTTCTCTTTCAATAGTGTTCTTCCCTGGTGATAATCTTGGCACTTTCTAAACAAACATGATGTTTGGTCTTTGAGGAGTGTTCTGCGAGGGCTGAAGAGCGTGATCTTTCATTCTTAATATCGGCTTCATGCTCTTTTAGTCTCTTCTGCAATGACTGTCCCGTCTCTCCAATATAACTTTTACCACAAGAACAATCAATCTTATAAACCCCTTTAAGTTGTTGATCGATGTTATCCTTGACAGGCCTCATTCTTTGCCTAATCATTCCTGATGTTGTAAACTGAGTGAATATGTCCTACCCCAAAATCTTAGCAATCTTATCTGTAACTCCTTTAATGAATGGTATGAACACTTTACCACCATGAGTTTTGGGGCCTTTGGAGAGGACCTTTCCTTTAGTCCTTATAGCCTTCTTGATATCCTTATCTTTATATCCTATACTCTTAAATACACAGGTTAAGTGTCTAATTTCTTCGTTAAGGTGCTCAAAGTCAGATATTTTATGAGCCATAACAGCAAGAGTGTTAAGGACACCAAATTTCTAGGAAGGATGATGGTAAGATTCAACAAGAAAATAGCTTTCAGTGTGGGTCTTCTTCCTAAAGACTTGATGTCCCAAAGTACCATCTTCCTCTCTGATAACACGAATATCTAAAATGGAATGCTTTTGTTTTCTTCTACCTCCATACTAAACTTAATTTCAGATGAGATAGAGTTAAGGTGATTAAAAAACTTATCAAGCTCTGCCCTACCATAAGTCCATTTTACAATAGACTCATGGTAGGGCAAAAATTTGGTGTCCATAACACTCTTGCCCAACTCAACCCACAACAACATCGGAGAGCTTAACTCAATCTAGAACAAAATCAAGGAGCCCTGCTCAACCTAGAACCACATCGGGGAGCCCAACTCAACCCTCTGTCAAATAGGCGAGATAGACTAACCGCAAGGGCAAGGATCATACCCTAAGGATCGAAAGAGGGTGGGGTCACAAGACCCTGCCACCATCACCAAGAATGATAGAGGCAAGTCCTCATGTCCAGGGGTAGAACCCCTACAAGGCTTGATCCTTAGAGATCAAGTTGTTGAACATCATGCATCCTAGTCATAGGGAATACAATAGTACCTGATGCATCAATTAGTAATACTAATTAACCCTAACCTCTTTTCCCAACTCATTGGCCAAATGAGAGGTACTTCCCAAGAGTCCCAAACTTCAAGCGTAGGATGTATGTTGAGGCATTCACAGGGGAAGGTGAACCACTCACCCTGTTTTCATATAGCGTACTCCATAAGGGAAGGTGAACCACTCACCCTATGCTGAAATAGTGTCTTCCACAAGGGAAGGTGAACCACTCACCCTATGCTCAATCATGCTAGGGTATATACTCCACAGGGGAAGGTGAATCACTCACCCTATGGTCATAAAGATCCAAGAAGTACCCCAGGCTCGCCGGGAGCTCCCAAAGCTCAATGTCCAACTCAAATGAGACCCTCATGAGAGGGTCTTTCCACGACTCCAAGTCTCTCTCGGAAGGCTAACAACTTGGCCTTCCCCAAGGGCTTCATCAAAATGTCAGCAACTTATTCATCAGTCGTGATGTGATGGAGCCTTATTACTCCCCATTGTACCATATCCTAGATAAAATGGTACCTGATATCAATATGTTTGGATTGATCGTGGAACACGAGATTCTTTGAGAGACGAATCCCACTTTGATTATCGCAATAAATGATGGTGGTATCCAACACGTGCTCAAATATCTCACTAAAGAGCTTCTTCAACCAAATGGCTTCACAAAAAGCCATACTAGCTACAATATATTCAACCTACGCGATGCTTAGAGCAACAGACTTTTGTTTCCAACTCATCCAAGAAATTGAAGCGGACCTCAAAGAGAAGGAGCACCCGGATGTACTTTTTCTATCCACCAGACTGCCATCCCAATTAGCATCAGTATATCCATGTAGTCTCAGATCTCTGGCAATGTACCTAAGTCCATGATTGACAAGACTATGAAGATATCTCAGAAGATTCTTTGCATCAACCCAATGTATGTGATGAGGCTCAATATCAGCTCAAATGGATCACTGAAGAATCATGTTGCCTTATGTAGAACTTAGAGCAACAATCCTTTGTTTTCCTTATCAATCCTTACTCCCTCTCACATAGTGAGGCAACAACCAAAAGAATTTTTCTCTGTCCATGAAGATGTCTTTATCCCAGCTACATATATGCATATATATATACCTAAACTCTATTGAGCAACATAAGGATCCGTCAAATCTAACAACAATAATCCATCAATGTCAACAAGCATGCTGAAAATACTTATTTTTGGGAAGTGGATCCTGACACTGTTTGACGTAGACCAACCCTATCAGCAAAGAATTGTTAGTTCACAAAATTAATTTGCAAAGACATACCTTTAACAACATCAGATGTTCATCATTTCAGGTCCAGAGGACTTGCTACAAACTGTAGTCATGGATCTTCTATTCATCCACTTCATGACCTCTGAGGTGGCCTCAATATTATGTAAATAATAATATATGTTGGGATTTCATCAAGGGTTTCTCCCTCTAAATGGAAAACTTCTTTAGTCATCATCAAGATCATTGTTCCTTCAAGGCATAGTCGCATTAGATCATACAAGACTGTCATATATCAGGCTTCCATGTATATCACTCATGGCCTAACTTGCCATCTCGATATTACACAGGTGGGACTACTGCAAATCGATTCCAAACACCAAAACTCAAGAGGCTGGAGTTGGTGATGGGACTTGTTTTCATATTGCTTGTATCCTCCTACACTACGAACGTATGGGTGATGCCTCCAAAGATTTGAATACGGTTGGGACTACTGCAAATTGATTCCAAGCACCAAAACTCCAGAGGTCTAAGTAGGTGATGGGACTTGCTTTCATATTGCTTGTATCCTCCTACACTACGGGCGTATGGGTGACACCTCCAAAGATTTGAACACGGGTGGGACTATTGCAAATCAATTCCAAACACCAAAACTCCAGAGGTCGAAGTTGGTGATGGGACTTGCTTTCATATTGCTTGTATCCTCCTACACTATGGGCGTATGGGTGACGCCTCCAGAGATTTGAACACGAGTGGGACTACTGCAAATCAATTCCAAACACCAAAACTCCAAAGGCTAGAGTTGGTGATGGGACTTGCTTTCATATTGCTTGTATCCTCCTACACTACGGGCGTATGGGTGACGCCTCCAAAGATTTGAACACGAGTGGGACTACTGCAAATCGATTCCAAACACCAAAACTCTAGAGGTCGGAGTTGGTGATGGGACTTGCTTTCATATTGCTTGTATCCTCCTACACTACGGGCGTATGGGTGACGCCTCCAGAGATTTGAACACGGGTGGGACTACTGCAAATCGATTCCAAACACCAAAACTCCAGAGGCCAGAGTTGGTGATGGGACTTGCTTTCATATTGCTTGTATCCTCCTACATTACGGGCGTATGGCTGACGCCTCCATAGATTTGAACACGACAGCTAAATCATACCTTGTAATATTCAGATACCTTTATAATACACACATTGTCATCTTAAAATAGATTAACATCAGGATCCTTCCTCGTTCTTGTACTAGCTTTCATCATGTTCCTACACCAACTTCTTATTACTACACCAACTAGCATCCAAATGATCCTTAAGAAGGATCAGATAATCACATCTTCATCAGAAGGTTAGAAATGCTCAAATACTAAAATGTTCATGTGAGAAGGATAAGTAGTAATCTTAAACAATAAATCTAAACAAAAGCAATGGCATAAAGAAAAAATATAAGCCTAGAAGGTACTTATCCTTCACGATAATTGAAGGAATAAATCAACTCCTTGATCCTCTCTCCCTCTTAGCCAAAGGCATTATTGACCTTTCAACACTCAAATGCTCAAATACTCAAATGTTCATGGGAGAAGGATAAGCAGTAATCTTAAACAATAAATCTAAACAAAAGCAATGACATAAACAAAAAATATAAGCCTAGAAGGTACTTCTCTTTCACGAGAATTGAAGGAATAAATCAACTCCTTCTTGATCCTCTCTCCCTCTTAGCCAAAGGCATTATTGACCATTCATCACATATGAAGATTCCTCCTTATGATCATTACCTGTATCCTTTGACAAGTCCAATCAATGTATGCCCAACAAGTCCTTCTCCTAAGGTTTCCACTAAACCTATCACAAGTGTTGGATCAATCTTTCAAGCAGGCCCTTCCTTTCAAGCAAAATTCAGGGGTTTCACTCAAGCCCTAACCTCAGATATTCATCAAACCCCAACTCTCCTTACTTCAGTGCTAGATCTGCTCTTCCCTCTTAATACCATGTGAAAATTCCTAGATCTAACAATCTCAGGAATCCTACTGCAACCAATTGAATCTACTTCTCCTAGATTGTAAATAACATTACAAGCTTATTTCAAATTCCTTCTTGAAAGTTGAAACATTGAAGTAAATTACTAAAGCAGCCTATACCAAATTAATTATGATTCTGAAACATAGAAACTGAGCAAGGAAAATAGAAACACATAGGACACAGTTATTTTTGGACAATAGTCCCCAAAAAAACCCAATGCGGGAAAACTAGTGCAGCGGCTCTGAGGGTTTGTTATTGTTAAGCAGTAGCAAATTATGAATACATCACTGAATACCTCACAAGGTTATTCAGTTACAGAGAGAAATATTGGCAGAAGCTTTGTGAGTTTTACCTCACACAATCATTGAGAAAAAGTCCTAATTGTTCCGGCTATTGGATGAGGTGCCCCTGGCGGGCCCTGCGCTGCCTTTACGTTGTCCCAGCGTCAACACTCTCAGGCACAACGTCACCCAACTGGGTAAACGATCAGTAGCCCAGAGTCACTACTCTCGGCCTCCCTATCTCACACCCCAGTTTTCGGTTGCTGACACTGGCCCTTTGCTCTGATTTTCGACTTTCTCTCTCTCCCTCTATGCTACTTCTGCATGACCCTTTTGGCCCTGTGTCAACCTTTGCGTCAAGGCTACTTGATCACTCTCTACCTCTCTCTACTGATGTATCTCCAGCTAAGAATCTCTCTCTATCCAGAAGCTGCTATCCCTGCCCCTCAACTGCAAGAGATCTCTTCAATCGATTTTTCCTCCTGAGAACTTCTCACTTCATAAAATTGATTTTCTCAATCTCTTTGTGTATCTTCCAAATGACCCTCAAGCCCCCTTCTTATATCTTCCTATTAGACAACCAACGGCCTAGATTAAATCATAATCAAAGGCTCAGATCGTTTTGGCTTGATCCATGTCTTTTCCGAGAAGTTCCACCCCTGATTAGATTAATACTCATTAATATTTTAATTTTCCTAAGTTTATACTTAGGCACCCCTTAAAAATATTAATATTTTAATAAAATCACTTCTGGGTGGAATTTCCCAAAACACTTTCTGGGTTCTTTGGAATGCATGTGCCCAAGCCTCCCCACAAAATTTGAGGCTTAGAGCACATTCGATGCTCCCCCAAATCAACACTCCCTCTTAGCGAGGCATGTGCTCTAGCAATACACTGCTACTACATACTGCTCTGACTCTTTAGCATCCTCCTTTGCGTTGTTGATGTCTGACATGCTGTCTACCAACTACTACGTTGTTGCCACTATTGTACTGCTACCTTTGACATTGCCACTGCCAATGCTACATCTGTACTACAGCTCCCTCTCAAGTGTTGCATCTGCTATGCTGCTAGCACTGCCACTGCTAACACTGCATTCGTACTGCAACTCAGTTGTTAAGAGAAGCAATTGAAAACGCCCAAAATTGAACAAGTATCCAGTGGATACACCTCGGTGCTGAAATCTTGACTGCTGCTAGTTCCACGCTCTCATCTGAAGCCACTATGTTGTTGAAGCTCTGCATTGTGCCTCCTCGCACTGCTGCCTCTCTGCTATGCGCTACTCATGTTCTAGCGCTACTAACTACTGCATCTATCGAATCAACACTCCATGGCACCAACTGAAAACTCCACCATCTGGCTACTACTTCTCCTTTAATCACTAGAATAGACCCTTCAAAAATAGGCAAACATTGAGATTCTTTTTTGTCCTTTAAGGTCCACCTTTTATGCCACTGATAGGTTTCAGCTCTCCTATATAAATATACACAAGCCTTTGTCCTTCTTTACAGGAATGTTAGTTCCTTCAACTTTTGTGATGACTGTAGTTTTGTGACAGACCCACAATGCCTTTAAACAGTTCGGTCTTGGTCCTTCTCTTTGTTGATTATAAGGACTAACTCTAGTCCACAAACGATGCCTTGAAATTGCAATTCGGTCACCCACAAAAACTTTGTAAATGTCTTAAATTTATACACATAACTTCGATCTTCCTCTTAAGGATCTTGATCTTGACTAGGCTTGTAGTCTAGCTTCTTGGATTCAATAAAAGATGTTATTTGACTCCTTTAACTCCTTCGCTCTATCAACCCAGGTCTGCGGCCCTTTGTTAGAGATAAGGCCAGAAATATGTTCTTTCCCAACTCGGTTTTTCCTTCTAGGAACTCGGCCTTGAGGACTAATGTGGTGGTCTATTTTTCTTTCAAGATGTGATCCTCTAGCTATATTTAAAGCATTGTCCTTAGCTCTAATACCATGTTGAGAAATCCTTAGGGCAGCGTAGGGTTTCTTTAATTTGATTTCTCTTTAAGATAACAATTTCTTATGATTTCTTATTATTTCTTCTTTTATTATTAAGTTCTTATCATCAAGACAATTGCCAAAACTATGAAGATCACAAAGACAAGAACAAAAGATGTAGGCACTCAACCAAGGCAAAACCCCTCTCCCAAGGGAAAAACCAAAAATTCTTCTTCTCTTCTTTAGAATCAAATCAAATGAGACAACCTAGACCTTTTGGCCAAGACATAGACTTCCTCGAATCCATCAAATCAACCTCCTATGTAGAAGAGTCAAATCTGAGTCAAACAATCTCGACCTTCTTGCAGCATCTAAAATTTCTGCTTGTATACAAGGTTCTACATCTTCATTCATATGCTTCAGATCTCCTCACGTGTGGCAGAAGAAACACAAAAATTTCGGTCTTTTTGCTTCATAAAATTCTCTTCCTCATTTTCTTGACTTGTCTCTTCCTTCCTTAGCCTTTGCACCCATTTCTTGACTTCTTCTTCGCATCACCAATTGCAGAACAAGTTCATGCATGAGTTTTTCCAATAAGTCGAGTGCTCTGCTCATATATAATCTCCTTATGTGGTCAAATTATCTTCATCAGGCCGACTTGATGGAGGAGCAACAAATAACAATTTTTACATTAGAAAGATATTACGAAAAAACTCTTTGACACAAAAGGCGCAAGAAGTGATTATTGCATGATGATAAGGACTATGACACATGACACAACTCTAGAAGCACTCAATAGAGCTTTAACCTAGAATAAAAAATAAATAAAGCAAGAAACCCATGCTTATAAATAATTTTCTTTTACAATAATTTTTCTTTTGACAAATACATAATAATGACAACAATTATGAAGACTGATACTAGTTACATTTCTCAACACTCTTGAATGCAATCATTCTGATGACTTGAGTCAAACTATCACAAGTTGACATTGTTGAAATTTCTAAGTCTATTCGTCAGAAATTTAATTTGTATTCTTCTGGTTTATTTCTTCTACTTGTTAATTCTGAACAAGTTATTTAAAACATATAAATAACGAAATAAACACAATACAGTCTCAACATCTACAGATCAACAGCTGGAAGAAAACAAACACAAGTGACACCGTTATTTTTGGACAATTGTCCCCGAAAAAACCCAATGCGGGAAAACCAGTGCAGCTATTCTCAGGGTTTATTATTATGCAGTGTTTCCTTGAGTACAACTGGGTGCCAAATTGGCTCACCCGACAAAGAAAAACAATCGGTAGTAATACCTCTCTATTTGGAAACAGGTATTCAGAAAACTTGTCCCACGAAACCCTCTCCAGCAACTCTGAAGCATTGCGTCAGCCTCCTGCTACTCTGCGTCAACCTCCTGCTGCTCTGCGTCAGCCTCAGAACCCTCTGGGTCAACCCTTTGAGGCACTGCGCAGCCTCTGGGATCCTATGTGTCACTCTTGCTGCCTTCTGTGTGGATGACGTAGGCCCTCTGGCCTCTGCGCTATCTCTGTTGGGCTCTGCGTGGCCTGCTCTGGCTATTGTGTCTCGCTCTACCTCTGTGCTGGTCTCTCAGCACTATCTCTACCTCTTTGTCCAGTACTCACTGCCCCTCGTTGCTGATCACTAATTCGACTTTGCTTAGCAACCCCACTCTAACAAATCAAGTGACTGATCACTCTGGTGTGTTCTCCAACTGACCCCCAAGCCTCCTCTTATACTTTTCATGTTGGTCCTTAGTCCTTCAACGACCGAGATTAAATCTCTAATCAACGGCTAAGATTCGATTTGGCTTGATCCATGACTTTTGGAACCTTCTAACCCAGTTTTATATTAATACTCATTAATATTTTATTTTTCCCAAGTTTAGACTTAGGAACTCCATTTAAATTATTAATTATTTTAATATCTCCTAAATCGGGTGCAATCTGTCCAAACCATTTCTGGGTCTTCGAGATCTCATGTGCTTTAGCCTCTCCACCAATTTTCATTGCTAGAGCACATCCGATGCTACCCCAAATCAACACTCCCTCTTAGCGAGGATTATGCTCTAGTAATACTCCTCACTGAGCATCACTCTGATTATACAGCACTAGTACTTGTGCTAATGTTAGGCCTCCCTGCCCAACATCCTCTGCACTGCTTCATCTTGTACTACTGCCCATGGCTCTACCACTGCCACTGCTGCATCCGTACAGCAGCTCCCTCTACATCCGTGCTGTTTTTGCTCCTTTCTCCCAACACTACATCTACACTACAACCCCCTCTCATCATGTTGCATCGTGCTACTGCACTGCAACTCAGTTACTCAAAAGTGAGTAACTGATCCACCCAACTTCTGACATCCCTGTCAGGCTAGAAACACTCCCGATGTTGAAGCTCTCTCTGTCGCTAACAAGTGCTCCCTCTACTGACCTTTGCACTGCTGCAACAACTCCCTGCATCTCGCACCGTTGCAAACCTCTATGTGCCATCCTGCACCGTTGCAACACTCTCTATGCCTCTCGCATTGTTGCAGCCTACTAGCCTCACGCTGCCCGGGGACTCCTGCACTGTAGCACTCTTTGTCGCTTCATCCGCATCTGTTTCTACCGACATTCGCCAGTCCTACTACTCTCTCTTCGGGGCTCCCGTAGCAAGGTATAATCCAAGAGTTTGGGTACCTCAAGGATCTTGCCCCTCATCCCCTGTAGTCCTCCTGACTAAAGCTCGATGTCTCCCCCCCTCTTCTCTAGAGGCACATGAGCACTCAAGGCACAATTGTCATCCTCCTCAACCTCCTTCTTTGCCTTCGTTGGCGCTGCCTTAGAGTCAGACGCCTCTCCCTTACTCTTCTTCTTCGGACATTGGTTTGCATAATGACCCAGGTCCCCACAGTTGAAGCAATTGACCTTGGAGAGGTCCTTTTTCTTCCTCTTCTCCTGCTTTCCCGCAGATGCCAGTGCTGTATCCTCTTCCTCTTCCTTCTTGATCCGGACTCTGCTGCTACTTCCCGTCTTGCTCAACCACCTGATCTCCTCTTGGAGAGGTCCTTTTTCTTCCTCTTCTCCCGCTTTCCCGCAGATGCCAAAATTGTATCCTCTTCCTCTTCCTTCTTGATACGGACTCCTTTGCTACTACTTCCCGTCTTGCTCAACCGCCTGATCTCCTCTTGGCGAAGAATCGCCCACAACTCTTCCCAATCTGGAAGATCCGCCTTGCCCAGTATGCTCTAGACAAATGTCTCCCACTCCTCAGAGACTGCGTTAAGTGCGGTCCTCACCAACATCTCATCCGGTGTGGCCCCTATGGAAGTCAGTTGGTCCCGGATCTCCTTCAACTGACCGAGGAAGTGATCTATTTGCTCCCCCTTCTACATCTAGTATAATCACAACTGATTCTCAAGTAACATCTTCCTCTGCACTGAAGTATGTTGGTACAATTTCTTCAAGGCGTTTCCTTTGTCGTCTCCTTCTCGGCAATATGTTGGACCACATGATCCATGACCCCATTAAGAATGATGCATTTCGCCTCGGCCATTGCCTCCTCTGACTTCTCATTATCAACTGGGTCAACTGGTATCGCCATTGTTCTCAAGGCGAAGGCCTTGATGCGATGTCTATCTAGAATGGACAGGATCATAGCTTTTCAGACCACAAAATTGGATGCCCCGTCCAGCCTGTCCTGATCCCTCAGCCCATTCATGGCCATCTCTCTGCGCTTTTGTCGACTCCTCCGAGTCTCTCTATTTCCCTCCGGAAGTTCTCTCTTCGACTCCTGCTAAGTCTCTTTACTTCCCACCTGGAATTTCTCTGTTGGATTCCCTCTGAGTCATGATTTCTCCTCTTCTGGAAACCCTCCTGCCAATCGTCAAGTTGCACCTCTCTGATCTTTTGTGCACTTGCAACACTAATCCGGATTCCTTGGCTAGAAATCCGCCTCAGTAGCAACTCCCTCTACCTTGGTTTTGCCCTGTTAAGTATTGTTCTGCCCATAGCACCCCACCAGCTTTGCTCCCGCAAACTGCCCACAGCTTCCTATGCCCCAGCAACTGAAGGACTGAGCCTCTAGGCTCTGCGTAATCCCAGCACTTGCAAAACAGTTCCCTTAGCCAACTGTGTCAACCCTCTTGATCTTTGCGTAGCTCTGCATGAGCCTCTTTCTACACTCCTCAGCCTCTGTGTTGGCCTCTCTCTGGCCCGGACTGATGACGCAGTCCCTCTGCGTCAACCCTTCCTTTGTCACTTTCTGTAAGGATCAGCTTCTGTCACTCGGGACAGCTGATTCTACTGCAAATGCTCTGCTTAGCTTATGCCTTCAACTCTCCTGTGATCTGCAACCACGCTCTGATACCATGTTGAAATTTCTAAGTCTATCCGATAGAAATTTCATCTATATTCTTTTGGTTTATTTCTTCTACTTGGTAATTCTGAACAAGTTATTTAAAACATATAAATAACGAAATAAACACAATACAGTCTCAACATCTAGAGATCAACAGCTGAAAGAAAACAAACACACAAGTGACACCATTATTTTTGGATAATCGTCCCCAGAAAAACCCAATGTGGGAAAACCAGTGCAACTATTCTGAGGGTTTATTTTTATGCAGTATTTCCTTGAGTACAACTGGGTGCCAAACTGGCTCACCTGATAGAGAAAAACAACCAGCAGTAATACCCTCTCCAGCAACTCTGATGCACTGCGTCAGCCTCAGAACCCTCTGTGTCAGCCCTTTGAGGCACTGCACAGCCTCTGGGATCCTCCGCGTCACTCCTATTGCCCTCTGCGTGGATGACACAGGCCCTCTGGCCTCTACGTTGTCTCTGTTGCGTGGCCTGCTCTGGCTGCTGCATCTCGCTCTCTGCCTCTATGCTGGTCTCTCGGCACTATCTTTGCCTCTTTGTCCAGTACCCTCTACCTGTCACTATTGATCACTAATTCGACTTTGCTTAGCAACCCCGCTCTAGCAAATCGAATGATTGATCACTCTAGTGTGTTCTCCAACTGAACCTCAAGCCTCCTCTTATACTTTTCATGCCGGTCCTTCAACGACCGAGATTAAATCTCTAATCAACGGCTAAAATTAGATTTGGCTTGATACTTGACTTTTGGAACCTTCTAACCCAGTTTTATATTAATACCCATTAATATTTTATTTTTCCTAAGTTTAGATTTAGGAACTCCATTAAAAATATTAATTATTTTAATCTCCTAAACCGGGTACAATCTGTCCAAACCATTTCTGGATCTTGGAGATCTCATGTGCTTTAGTCTCTCCACCAATTTTCATGGCTAGAGCACATTCGATGCTACCCCAAATCAATAGACATTGATTTTTTTCTAACTTCCTCTTCTTTGTTTCTTGGCTAACGACGGCATTTTAATGACGTTCCTATATTTGCCTTTGGCTTCATAATTTTTCTTGGTTATTGATTTATGTGTTATCTTATCTTCACTGGGTGCACAAAGTCATGAGCAACATCTTTACAACGATGACAAGGTTACAAAAGGTTTATCACCTTGAATACAATGATTAGTCATTTGACAAAAGCATAAGAGGATGATGTGGGATTCAAGCTAAGAAGTGAGCCAAATCACAAGATTGCATAAAAGGAAGTGGCAAAATAACAAGTGAATAAGATATAAACAATCAATTGGAACACATGGCATTGTCATTACGTTACATATAATGACATAACATTATTACTAAAATATCCACCAACAAGTTAGTGTAAGAAAATTGATGAGAATAGTGTTGGAAACTCTATGATAAATGTGGCAAGAATGACACATAGAGTGGCACTTTGAAGGAGAAGTTTGATCCTAAGCATGAAGATATGATCCCAATTGAGTTTTGGATCAAAACAGTCATTTAAATCAAGTGCTCACACTGAGTGCATATGAATCCCAAGAGCTACCTTCACCATCAATTATTGGTGTATAGAGTGATGATTTCAAACATATTGATGATTCATATTAAAAAACAAATATGCATACAAGAATTGTGTAGAAAATTGTTAGTTCTTGTGACCCACCAAAATGGCTAACTCCCTAGGAGAAAACTTTTCTCACATTTTGGACAGCCAACATCACTACACGTTAGCTTGATGATGATGATATGCCACCTCCTCCACCATCTGCACCAACCACTACACTTCTCACCATCTATCATTTCTCTTGGATGAAGGTGGGCTACCACTCAACAAGTACTTAAATCATTTTGCAATCAGTTGCTTTTTACTTAATGTTTTGGGCATTTAGTATGGATAAAGGGGTGATCTTGATGATTGACCAACTGTAGATCTGTTCTCTCACCTTGCCAAAAAAAGTTAATTTAGCCCTTATCCAACAGGACCTCCCCTAAGGCCTTAGGGTTATAAGACGGACAGTACTTGGAAGACCTAGATTAAAATAGCATGTTCATTCTCCCTTTTACCATACTTAACACTTTCCATGTCACATTATAAGCTCTCGATACTATCTCCATTCTTCAGGATCAATTGCCATTGGTTTATTGAGATTTGGCACTTTCTATAGAAAAACCAAGTACAGTAGTAGTAACAATGATTTTGAACATTTAGATAATTATTTGTGACTTCAATATAGGTCTTCTTCACAATTTATTCAAGTTCATCAAATAATTATACTTCAAAAATCAACAACAACAGTAAGGAGAAAGAGGAAATCACAATGCACAATGAAAGACACCAGAGATTAGGTCCAAGACCGGGGCAAAACCCCACAAAGGGGAAAACCCAAAAAAATTTCCTTATAGAGATCATTCAACAATGCATCAAGACAAGAACTATACCGACCACAAGAAGGCTTCCACAAGTGCTAGGTCTCCAATGCAACTATATGTCCAATATGATCACATCAACAAGATCTCAGATTTCTTAATCTAGGTATCGGACTAGATGTAGGTAAGAGCATAGTTTTAAAAACCAGAACCGGTCACGAGACCGGTCCACCTAATAAACCGGGACTGGTCAAATCTCAATGAACCGGTTTTTAAAATAATACATGAAATAAATAATTTTTTTAATGAGAAAAAAAAACTGTTTTTAAGATTTAAAACCATGATTCCAAATCAATAGAGACAAAATATGCAAAGTTTACTCATTTATATACCATGTAAAGGTGAATGTATCAAAATGGCACTGAGTGCAATCCATATCATCGACAAAATAGATAAGCAATGAGGCTTTAAATGGCCTATAAATTCCAAAAACAATGTTACAAGCTATGGGGCCATCTGCCTACTACAAGACTACAAGTCTACTGGTACATATTAGTGATCAACATGATCATTCATCATCATGATCAAATTCATCACCACTACTAGACACAAGATCATCAATAGGAGCTACATAAGCATCATCTAAATCAGAGTCTTAGGATGCCTCAACCTCATCTGCAACCTCAGTAGTAGCATTGCCACCAATAACAATAGAAGTGGACCTAATGGAAGTATGAGTTGGACGAGTTGCACGACTAGTGACTTGCATTGGTTGTTTACCTTTGCTTGATGCAACTATTGATTATGGTTCTGATGGCGCTACCAAATCTGCTTCATCCCCCCTAACACCATGTCAATACCAAAACCCACCTCAAACTCAGGATCTTCAGTCTCCTCTACCCATTTTGATGTTGGATCAATATTGTCCAACACAATGGCATCTAGATCAGATCTTTTATTCATCATTTGGTTGTGCCTTAGTTGAAGGTTGTATTGCAGGAAGACAAGATCATTTAGCCTTTTTTGTTCCAACTGATTTCTCTTCTTCGTGTATGTGCTCAAAAATAGACAAATTGCGCTCACAACTTGAAGCACTGCAAGTTTCGTTGATTCTAACTGCAAACTTTTGCAATTGAGGACATTGGCCACCAAATGACTCCCACTAATGCGTTGCAAAGAAAAAGACATTAATTAGTAACTTAGTTCATTTCATTACTTTTTTACAAGTATTTATAGACAATTTGAATTGTAATTTTGTAAACAATTGAACTTTAAAAGAAAAACAAATTGGAATTGTTTACTTGGTTGATCCACATCTCTTGCAATCTTTGCCAAGTTTTTGCCAAAGGTACTTGTTGCCATACTGAAAAGAGTAAGTTGTTTACGTATTTCCAATTGGTCTACATGGTTAGGGACCATGTGCTCCAAGCAATCATACAATCCATCTTTGACCTCCCCAACCTGCAGATCTCCTAGTCGAGCTTTATAATGATACTTTGGGTTCAAAAAATACCCAGCTGCATGTATAGGACGATGGAGTTGATTGTTCCATCTATTATCAATGATCTCCCATATACTCCCATATTTAGCTAACTTATCCTTGTAAGTTGTCTGTATCTGCTCCTTTGTCTGATCCATAGCCTCATAAATGTAGCCCATGGCCAATTTTTCCCATCCACCATCCGTAGCACCTTAAGAAGGGACTCGGTAATTTTCACAAGCTCTGCAAACCTTTTCCAAAAGTAATTGTCAAAAACTTTATTTTTGGTGTCTTTGCCATCTTGTCTATGAGCCCACCGAGATGAAGTCCAATCATCAAAAGAAAACATTTTCTGCAAGTTTTTTTGTTGAGAATTGAGACATTGCAACGTGAGGAAGTGAGTTGCAAATCTCATAATTGCAGGCCTAAAAAGCCATTTGCCCCCAGTGTTTTTCCTCGTTAGGCTCAATACCCATGCATGGTTGTAGATGCATTTTGTAATGCACTTGGCATGCTCTATAGTGTTTTTCATCCACTCCACTTTGCCTATGTTGTCAAGCATGAGGTCTATGAAATGTGTAGCACATGGAGTTCAAAATATGGTCTTTTATCAACCTTCTTTCCAGCAAGAACATAGTTTGAGGCATTATATGTGATGACCTACACAACATTTTGTCCCCCCACTCCCTGAATAATCTCATCCAAAAGCTCAAATATTAGAGTTGCATCCTTCACCTTATCAGATGCATCAACTAATCTCACAAACATGGTTCCTTGAGGGCAAGAAACAAGGAAATTAATGATAGTGTGGCTCTTTCCATCAGTCCACCCATCTAACATGATTGCACAACCTATTTTGAGTCATGACTCTTTATACTCGGCCAAATACTTATCAATGGAAGAAATCTATTTTTTGCAAAATAGCTCCCCTCAAGTCATGCATAGTAGGGCCTTTGAAGCCCTTTCCTGTAGCTATAACAGAGTCCCACATAGCTTGGTAATAAGGTGAGCAAGCAGCGTTAAATGGGATATCTACATCATACCGCCATCTAGCAATGTATTGAAAAGAACATTCTTTGCATTGTTTTTTCCAATGTTCATCCAAAGTGGGCTAACGACTTGCTTGGGAGGAAGTGGGATTAGCAGAGGCAATGGTGGCAGATGATGAGAAATAACTCTAGAAGTTCGACCTCTTTGTTCCTTTAGATTGTTCGCCTTGATGATAAGACCCAAGAGCAAGTGGAACATAGTGAAAGAGGTCATTGATGGAAGGGATAGAAGAGGAACCTTGAATCTCAAAATCATCATACCCACTCTCTTTCATGGCTTGTAAAATTTCCTTTTTCCTTGCAATTTCTTCTTGGATAGCCTTCTCCCTAGCCTTATTCTCCTCAAACTTCTCAAACTTGGCAAGGTATTCTGCCCTAACAAGACCTATCACTTCCTTTGGTGCATCACATGGCTTTACTTGGCCTCTTATCCCAGCCAAGTGTTGTTTCAACCTGAGAATACCCCCACCTCCAATAGATTTATTGCAAAATTTGCATATCATTTTTCCATCAATCACATCACAATGAGCCCATGCACTGCCCTTGGCTTTTGGAGGCATGGTGGCTAAAAATATTTGAAATTTGCAAAGAAATCTGCCATTAAAAAAAATTGCAGCTAAGAAAAATGGAAAACCTAAGATAAAATTGGGAAAAAAATGGAAATATTTAGCCTAAAAAATTGATAGCAAAGAACTAGAAATTTGATAACAATGTAGCATAGAACATATAAAAGAATTAAATACATGGACAACAATGAAATATGGATTTTTTCAAGTGAAAATCCTTACCTGGAAATGCAAACTAGCTTCCTTAGCCTCCTCTTCAAAATGCCAAGTCTACAGATAGCTCCAAAGTATATCCAAATTAGCTCCAAGTCCAACTCCAAGCCTGCAAGATGACTACTCCAACAAACACTCAACACTCTCCAAGCTCCCAATGAAACTCAAAAAAACTCCAAATGAGATGTGTGAGACAAATGAGAGGGGAGACCTCCTTTTATTGGCTTGGAGGGGGTGTTTTTGGAGGGAAACAACCCTTAGTTTCCCTCCAAACCACCTTGGAAGCCGCAAAAAGCCTCCCAGTGGGTCTGCGGCCAATGTGGCAATGAACCAGGCGGTTTATGACGGAACCAATCGATTTACCCATAAACTAGCCAATTTTGTCATAAATCGGTTGGTTAGGCCCGATTTTTGTGAAAAAAAGGAGAAATCGGCCCTCTAACCAAGTTTTTTGCCCAATCCGACTAGGTTTGCTGGTGAACCAACCAATTTGACCAGTTTCCAGTTCAGACAAACGATTTTTAAAACTATGGGTAAGAGGCAAGTTCACAACATTGATGCAATTATAATACTTCTCTAGGATTCAGCCTAGAGATCTACCCTCAACCAGAGATCACAGACTAGGGTAAGTTCAGACCTTGAACCACTACCTCGGACCAAACTCACAGAGCTCAAACTTATGGAACTAAACTCGTATCAAATCTTAAGACTTCGGATCAATAAATGTATCTCAGATCACACATTGATGAACTTATGTTGTCCCTCTAGGGCTCGACCTAGAGATCAACTTCAAAATGCAAAGATCTCAAACAAACAAACTCTCAGATCGTTGAAAGGATGCTTGAATTATCCTTCTAGGTCTCATCCTAGAACTAGATCTCGTATGGCAATAAAATTTGAGCAAGAGTACTAATTTTGGACCTTCCATAGAGTTACAAAAGTCAAACAAAGGAGTATACTTCGAACCTTCCACAGTAGTCTCAGTGCAAAGAGCAAACTTCTATTTTCTTTTAGAACAAGGATTATTTTTTCAGATCTCTTCCAAAGTAGCCAAAGATCAGACTTCAAGTCTCCTCAAGAAATTTAGTGATGAAGCAGACTTTCAGACCTCTTTATACAAGCTACAGACTTCAAATATGTACCTTATGAACGATGAGCTAACACAGACTTCAAAAGAGAGAAAATACTTCCTTTTTCACTCAATACTAGCCCTTCTATCCTTTAAAACCTTCGCATAGGAGAGAATAACATTGATGTGGGTGTAGTCGAATTGCCTTCCAAGGAGACCAAATGAGGTCTATTTATTGTCACCAAGTGATCCGAATAAGTGCGGCATGCCACAATGGGCCAAGCCAACTTGATCCTTCTTGTAGGCCGACATAGCACTTGTGGAGCCTTCTCGAATTACAAATAAAAATAATAGTTCTCTTCTTTATAAGATATATATTTTGACCCCCGGATGCGGGTGATAGTGCGGATGGGACGGGAGTTTAACGCTGCCCACATGCCAGCCATGTGCCATCACAGGGCAGACATTTGGGCTCAAGCATGTATCTGTATGAGTGGAAGCAGGTATAAGGTCATTCAACAGAGGAGAGTTAATGCCCTGCACGGCTATTCGGCTCGCTTGGAGGTTGCAGTTATGGCGGACGGGTTCCGAGGTGAGGTCGTTGTGATTAAAAACTATGTCACTGCGCCGGGTCAGGGTATGTTTCTGGTTTTTCCTTCAGGAAGGTTTATGCAACCTCAGGTGCTCTGCGCAGCTCCAAGCAACTGCCTCTCCATCTGGGTCATTACGCTGTCTGTCTGGGTCATTCCGCTGTCTGTCTGCATTTCTCCCGGGAAGGATTTGTATCACACTCTGGAGCTGCGTCTCATCCCTTCGGTCCCTGCAAGTATGGTAAGGCCCCGACAGCGCATGCTCAGCCGTCGAGGCACCTCCAGGGGAGGAACTTCACGCACTCCCGTTGTTGATACTTCTACCCACTGCTGTCATTGCCATGGCATTCGCTCCACTGGAGCTAACCCCCTTCAATCTAGTCAGTTCATGGATGCTGGTGCTCTGAACTCTGCTTCCTTGCCCGCCTTCGGCTCTGCCATTTTTAACTTCAGCAGTTCTTTGAACAGCCCCCAGATCAGTGCCCATGTATCGGTTCTGTTCATTGAAGCTTCCCAGGAAGACAATGACTCTCTGGACAATCGTGGGAAGATGCATGCTGATAGCCCGGAGAAAGAAGCAAAGGATCCTGCTGCAGACCTAGAGAATGTCTCGAAAAGCCTTCTGGATCAGAAGGCGAGGACCAACAAAACAAAAGACATCCATATGGACACTGCCCCCACTGCTGCTGCTGCGGAGGATTACGGGTGGTGCCAGGTAGTGGAAGAGAAACTGGAAGAATATAGATGCCCTCGCTCAAGGTCTAAGTGGCTCTTTTGTCTGGTCTTTTGGCTTCTATCGCTGTTTGTCTTTGCTTAGTTTCGTTATGTATGCATTTTGTCTATGTTCGGAATGGGGTTCAAGCACCTTTGTTGATGGTCTGGGTTATGTTTGTCTCCCCTGCGCGGGATCAATCGGATTTTCTGTTGGGGCCCCTGCAAGGGCTGGCTCTTTTTGAATGGTCTAGTCCTTTGGACCTTGCAGTCTCAGCTGTTCCAGGTTGACACCTCAGGTGCCTGGTTCTTTTTGTTTTGATCTGATGTAAATTTTTGGCGTCTGTATATAATATATTAGTATAGTTTTACCGAGGAAAAAAAAAGATATATATTTTGACCAAATCAAAGGCATGTGGTACATGCTATAAACAATAACGATTTTATTTTTCACAAGTACATTGATGATAAATGTTTTTATGAAGACCGACTATAGCTACAATTTCAACATTCCCTCTTAGCTAGGGAGGTATGTTGGAAATATCGAGAGGGGGGTGAATCAGTGTTTCTCTTCAATTAATATATTTTTAACTTCGCAGAGCATTAATTAACATTATCATCAAATATCAGATAAATCAACAGTAAACAACACCATTCAACGACATGCAAACATCAAGACAATGGACAACAGCTTTTTAGGTGGAAACCCTTTGGAGAGAAAACCCACCAAATGCTTCTTAATATTTGTCTTCAATAAAAATTACATCAATATTTTTCAACTTCGACTAAGAGAGGCTCCAACGTGATCCAACCTTAAGGACACTCCAACGCCCTAGTTCACCAGCGCCAACTAGAAGGACACTCCAACGTCCTAGTTTACAAGTTCCAACCTAAAGGATGCTCCAACACCTTGTTCACCAGCTGCAACTGGAAGGACACTCCAACGCCCTATGCAGGCAGCACCCTGTCGCCCTGAAGTGTTCTCAGGCTCCAACGTGAAAGAGACTCCACTCTCCTGCCTTGCACCACCCTAATCAGCCGGTGGACCATGTTTCATATATTCTCAAACTGGATCCACCTGTGCTCAGTATCAATACAAAAGAACCTACAATACAATCTCTGCTACTTTCACTCAGTATGTATATCAGTATCCAACCCTAACAGCTTCCCTGCTCATCTCTCTGGCAAACCTTGCATTAATAATTCTGTCAAAACTCTGTCTGCAATAATGCCAACTCTTCTAAGAGAACAATCCCTAGCTCAACATATACATGTCTGGACTCTGCATTACATCAACACTGTCAGATGTCTCTCTGCTCACCAATAAATGTATGCATGAAAGTCTTGGACAAATTGATACAGCATTATTTCCAATATAAAACTTGCAATGCAAACCCTAGCATTATCAAATCTGCTTCTGCACAGAACATCAAACCCTAGCTTTACAAAAGGTCAGTTCACTCCTGCTCATTCACTGTAAACTTTAGTACGAGGTCCTCTGCTCACATAAACAATTCAGCCTTTGTCCTCTGCTCAGTTTGTTCACTGCCATAATGTTAATTTTTGGTATGTTCTATGCTAGAGCAATTTATTTGAATTTTCACAATTGGCAATCACATCAGCATTATGATAAACTGCAGAGAGAACATAAATATAAAACGCAGAAGACAAGCCAAGACAAGAGGACACAAGATATGGCGCAAGCCAGGGACAAACCCCACAATGTGTGGGGAAACCCTTTGATCAAATCTTCTTTTATCTTCAAAGTTCAGCAGAGAGAGAGAGATAGAGTACAATGATTTTAAGTCAATACTTGACTTGCCAAATAGGAGATCAGACATCAGAGATCTTCACCTTGAAGATGACACAAGGAGGTTGCAGATCTGATCCCAAGGACTGAAGATATGTAGCAGATGAACAGCTCAGTCAGTTACCCATATTACTGAAGCTTTCCTTCCATAAGACTCTCCTTCCTTTGCCGATTCACTGATCATGTCAAGGCTGCTAATCTGGTACCTTTCATAAGGACTGGTGCATGGCAGACCTGGTCATTTGTTAGGGCACCCTCTGAGAGCCACAACACCTTAACCATGCCCCACAGTTCACCTGATTACTGCAGCTAGCTTTCATACAATCCTCCAATGATACGCTGCCTTATAGGGCTGCTTACCTTCTGAACGCAGCTACTAAATAAAGGCCTCCAACTGCTGGCTATGGCCTGCGGCCTAGCCCATCAGTGGACTGTAACTTTAGTCCCTTCAAACAGTGATCCAAACAGCTCCTTAAACTACTGTCCCTAGCTCCTCCTTTTTGCGGATTCTTTTGCTCAACACACCGAGATCAAGAACAGCTTGATTATGCCCAAACAATCCTGAAATAGGCCACGCTGTTACCTACAGCAATGTAGCATTATGTCAGCGGCTTAGGTGACAGCAACTGGGTCTCTTTGAGCTGCGTATAAGGGCTCCCCTTACTGCGGCTAAGGGCACTACTATACAGCTGCTTAAGACCTCCATTTGCTGTGGCTGGAACCTCCTTCTTTGACTGCGGCTAAGGCAGATTATGACTGTGGATAAGGAGTCTCTTTCTTGCTGCATATAGGGTCAATAGACAATGGATTCAGACCTTCATTTAGGGCCTATATTAGCCCTCCTCTCATCTGCGGATGGAGCCTCTTGAGACAGCGTATAGGGGCTTATTCATGCTGCACATAAGTCTCCTCTTATCTGCATTTAGATCTTCTTATAAGCCTGCGGCTAGGGCATCATCTGCACTGCGGCTAGGGCACAACTGAACTGTGGCTAGGGCATCAGCTACTGCGGCTAGGGCATCAGCTACTGCGGCTAGGGCATCAGCAAATGTATATTTTAGGTGTCCCTCCTTCTCCAAAAACCCAAGACGTGGAGAGGAGGAGAACACACCAAGAATGTGTGTTAAAATGACTTCAAATCCTCACCAATTTATACTAGAATGTAGATGATGAATAGACACGTCTATTGGGCTTCTGAGCCTACTCAAGTTGCTGGTCGGCTTGGTAATAATTATATAAACAAAATAAATTCATATCTCCATAAATACTTATCGGAATCGGATGATCTTTGGATCAATCCTACACCTCTCGACGAGAGGGATTCAATAAAAATATCAGCTGTCATAAATAAGCTGATCCACATGGAGTTTGGCCCTAGTTGCCAATTTAACACTCCCTCTCAACTAGGGAGAACTCCATCCAGTGATCCATAAGTCCGACTGTACAATCTCGGGCATCAGTGCCCTGCACTGCTCTGCCCAACTCTGCTCAGCTCTGCGGGCTCTGCTAACTCTGATTTGCCCGGCTCTGCTAACTCTGCTTTGCCCGGCTCTGCTAGCTCTGCTCTGCTGGCTCTGCTAGCTCTGCTCTGCTCAGCTCTGCTAGCTCAGCTCTGCTGGCTCTGCTAGCTCTGCTCTGCTCAGCTCTGCTGGCTCTGCTCTGCTCAGCTCTGCTGGCTCTGCTAGCTCTGCTCTGCTCAGCTCTGCTGAACTATGAAGAAGAAGAATTGATCGAGAATGTCTCATACCATTCTCCACTGACCCGAAGTCAGTGTCAGAGTGCGTACCACTAGTCCCAGACTAGTCTCAGCCGACCCGAAGTCAGCTTCATAGTAAGTACCACTCCTACCACTGGTCCCAGACCAGTATCGCAGTCTCAGAGAGTGTACCACTGGTCCCAGACCAGTTTCAACCGACCCGAAGTCAGTGTCATAGTATGTACCACTCTCACTGGTCCCAGACCAGTACTGCACTGACACAAAGTCAGTCTCGGAGTATGTACCACTGGTCCCAGACCAGTCACAGCTGACCCGAAGTCAGCGTCATGGTATGTACAACTCCCACCACTGGTCCCAGACCAGTATCATTGATCCCAGATCAATGGAGGTCATCCTAGCATAGGGAGTACGGTAGATACAACGATGCGTCCATCGGTACTACTATGGTCCCTAACTTCATTTCCCTGCTCATTGATCAGATGAGAGGTACTTCCCATGAGTCCCAGACTGCATGGGTAGGATGCCTCGACAGGAGAACTTAATCAATCCTGTCCTCACAGGAGAACACATCAATCCTGCTACAATCGCCATGGAGAACACATCAATCCAGGCCTCACAGGAGAACTAATCATCCTGCCACAATCGCCATGGAGAACACATCAATCCAGGCCTCACAGGAGAACTAATCAATCCTGCTACACAGGAGAGCGAATCATCCTGTTCCACAAGAGAGCGAATCATCTTGTCCCACAAGAGAGCGAATCATCTTGTTCCAGTGCACACCACCAGGGGAGGGTGAGTCACCCTGTGGTCATATGTTGCTCCAATAGAACTGCAAGCCCCCCAGAGCTCCCAGAGCTCAATGTATACAACATGTAGGACCCTTCTTCAAAGGTCTCTCGACGACTCCAAGTCGTTCAGGAAAATCACAAATTTGATCTTTCCTAGGGGCTCTGTCCTGTGCATCATCCTAATGCGATGGAGCCTCCTTGCTCATCGACTTACCATGATGTCTATCTGCTGGAGCAATCGACGAATACGGGATTCCTCAATAATCGAATCCCGCCTCTGGTTGTCACAGAGAATCACAGTGGTACTCATCATGTGAACAAACAGCTCACTGAAGAGCTTCAGCAACCAGACTGCCTCACAGAAGGCCATACTAGCAGCAATGTATTCTGCCTTGGTGGTGCTCAGAGTCACCGACGTCTGCTTCCTGCTCATCCAGGGTATCGAGGCAGATTCCAAAGAGAAAGAGCACTTAAAAGTGCTTTAGTGATCCTCCACACTGCCTGCCCATTCAGCATTCGAATAATAATGCAATTTCATCTTTTCGGCAGTGTATCTCAATCCATGAGAGATTGTGCCCTGAAGATACCTCAGAAGATTCTTGGCACCAATCCAGTGAGACTCAACCAAATATGAGCTCACCATGCTAACTGCAACACAGATGTCCGGACAGAGGTTCTCCAAGAACATCAACGCGAATGAGTTTATAAAACTCAGAGGCATTTCCCAAATCAGGTCCGACATCACTACCATATAACTTCTGAAAGTTAAGACCCTTGAGGTAGTCACAGGCTTGCAGCTTATCTTTTCACATTCAGAATCCAACTCCCTCTATCTCCTATAAATGAGAGGGTCTGCACCTGTCAGACATAGGTGCCGGTATGAGAGGTTTATCATCCACAACCTTCGAGTAATGGTTTGGATCAGTTTCACTCCTGGTGAGTCTCAGCTGCATTAGACAGCTATCAATCCTCTCATACTATGCCCGAGGTGTTTTGCTTCAAGCCATAGAGAGCTTTCTTCCACCTGTATACATGAGATTCCCGATCATGAGTCTTAAACTCCTCGGGTTGTTCCAAGCCTGTGGACCTGCTGCATGAAGGGAATGGTCCCCTTATAATATTTTCCTTCGGTACATTTCAGACATGTACCTACATGCTCCTCTTTGAATTCAAGCATCCGAGTTACCATCTGACTCATAGACCTCCAGTGCTGAGTCAACGGACATGGTCCCCAGTGGACTTCCAGCAACTTGATACAACCCAGAACTCAAAACATCTTAACAAGATATATTTTCAAACACGTACCTTTCCATTGATAAGTGCCATCTTGTAACCTTTGATTTCCATTTCCGAGATGGTCATCGGGTTCTTCTTGCGATCAGGTACATAAAAGAGATTCAGGGGTTTCTTGCTTTCGTGGAGGAGTCGACCACTTCCTTGATGACCTGCATTACCAGTCATTCCTTTGATTATTGAAGATGTCCCAGGAATGATTGTTATCTTCATCAAGAGATGTGTCCCTGCCATTCGGACACTCCTTCGCATAACGGCCGAACTTATTTCAACAAGGCATCTGCCTTTCCTTTCACCCTTAGAACCGAACTTCCCAATGAAGGGATCATTAGATGGGCCATCAGAAACTTCTGCTGCGCCATTCTGATAACATTCTCTGCTTTGACTTCACCCTAGGTGAATTATGGGGAACCCATTGATCCTTCTGTCTTGTCCCAACTGCCTTTGGTGATTGCTCTTTCACTCTTGCTTGGGCATTGTCTTCACCTCAGCTCTGATACCATGTTAATTTTTGGTATGTTCTATGCTAGAGCAATTTATTTGAATTTTCACAATTGGCAATCACATCAGCATTATGATAAACTGCAGATAGAACATAAATATAAAACGCAGAAGACAAGCCAAGACAAGAGGACACAAGATATGGCGCAAGCCAGGGACAAACCCCACAATGTGTGGGGAAACCCTTTGATCAAATCTTCTTTTATCTTCAAAGTTCAGCAGAGAGAGAGAGATAGAGTACAATGATTTTAAGTCAATACTTGACTTGCCAAATAGGAGATCAGACATCAGAGATCTTCACCTTGAAGATGACACAATGAGGTTGCAGATCTGATCCCAAGGACTGAAGATATGTAGCAGATGAACAGCTCAGTCAGTTACCCATATTACTGAAGCTTTCCTTCCATAAGACTCTCCTTCCTTTGCCGATTCACTGATCATGTCAAGGCTGCTAATCTGGTACCTTTCATAAGGACTGGTGCATGGCAGACCTGGTCATTTGTTAGGGCACCCTCTGAGAGCCACAACACCTTAACCATGCCCCACAGTTCACCTGATTACTGCAGCTAGCTTTCATACAATCCTCCAATGATACGCTGCCTTATAGGGCTGCTTACCTTCTGAACGCAGCTACTAAATAAAGGCCTCCAACTGCTGGCTATGGCCTGCGGCCTAGCCCATCAGTGGACTGTAACTTTAGTCCCTTCAAACAGTGATCCAAACAGCTCCTTAAACTACTGTCCCTAGCTCCTCCTTTTTGCGGATTCTTTTGCTCAGCACACCGAGATCAAGAACAGCTTGATTATGCCCAAACAATCCTGAAATAGGCCACGCTGTTACCTACAGCAATGTAGCATTATGTCAGCGGCTTAGGTGACAGCAACTGGGTCTCTTTGAGCTGCGTATAAGGGCTCCCCTTACTGCGGCTAAGGGCACTACTATACAGCTGCTTAAGACCTCCATTTGCTGTGGCTGGAACCTCCTTCTTTGACTGCGGCTAAGGCAGATTATGACTGTGGATAAGGAGTCTCTTTCTTGCTGCATATAGGGTCAATAGACAATGGATTCAGACCTTCATTTAGGGCCTATATTAGCCCTCCTCTCATCTGCGGATGGAGCCTCTTGAGACAGCGTATAGGGGCTTATTCATGCTGCACATAAGTCTCCTCTTATCTGCATTTAGATCTTCTTATAAGCCTGCGGCTAGGGCATCATCTGCACTGCGGCTAGGGCACAACTGAACTGTGGCTAGGGCATCAGCTACTGCGGCTAGGGCATCAGCTACTGCGGCTAGGGCATCAGCAAATGTATATTTTAGGTGTCCCTCCTTCTCCAAAAACCCAAGACGTGGAGAGGAGGAGAACACACCAAGAATGTGTGTTAAAATGACTTCAAATCCTCACCAATTTATACTAGAATGTAGATGATGAATAGACACGTCTATTGGGCTTCTGAGCCTACTCAAGTTGCTGGTCGGCTTGGTAATAATTATATAAACAAAATAAATTCATATCTCCATAAATACTTATCGGAATCGGATGATCTTTGGATCAATCCTACACCTCTCGACGAGAGGGATTCAATAAAAATATCAGCTGTCATAAATAAGCTGATCCACATGGAGTTTGGCCCTAGTTGCCAATTTAACACATAAACAATTCTGCCTCCAACTACTTACGTACTCAGTTCACTGTCAAACATATCAAGCCAAGCCATCCACCATAGTAGCAGCATCATCAGCCATACAATCTGTAGCAACTCTCATGAAAATATAAAGCAGCAACCCATGCATCTACTTTCTCTGCTTCACAAATTCTCACAGCCTTTCTTAACAACTAGCTAATGTAATCCCAGCAAGCACATTTTAACAATGATACTGTCAATCGAATGATGTTACTACAGCATACACCTTGGTCTTGCCAAGAAATGCAAATTCTGATCCTTACTCTTTTGGAGGTCAGTCATAGCTTCAATGATGAAAAGTTGATGTTTTCTTCTCATACTTTGTTCTGCAACTGGTCTATATACAACTTTCCACAGTGCAATCTGCATCTAACAGATCATCAAAGTTTCAAAGGTTCTTATCAAGATCATGTACCAAGTGTTTTGTTTCAGATCACAATAGTTTGCTTCTACTACGTCTTTCCACAAAAGATAGAATTCAAATCCCCAACCAAGATTATCACAATAGTGATATTTCTGAAGCAAAAGGAGGCCACTGAAATAACTCCAATGGGTCTGTGAGATATGGTCTTTGGAAAGCAGAAAAGGTCTGTCATACCTGTCAAATTCAAGCACTAGGAATACTGGTATATACCTATTTCAGGAACTTCTGATTGTCAAGAAAAAGATGCAAATACAGCCCCATATATTGGGTGTGACTTCCTGCTATCCCTGTGGGTACAACTGGAAACTGGTTGTGATTCCTCACAACCAGGCCTACCATCGTCAGAATATAAATAACAATGAAATCTTTCATGTAATTAATTATAACAAAAATATTTGCAATAGATAATTTGGACACTGTCATTAAGACAAGAATATGTGCATGGAAAGAAAAGAAAACATTGAATGAATATGTGCTAACGAATTTACAAGCCGAACTTTTTGGGAGATGAAATCCTTCCAGATATTTGTGTCTGTTGCCTTGTTTCTGCAGGGTTTCTCGATAGATTTTAATTGTAGTTGTACCCCTTATTAATATTGTTGTGCCCCTATTTTCCCCATATTGTTATTACTGTGCCCCATAGAATCCCTCTATTGTTATTTTTGTGGCTTTATATTATTATTGTTAGGTCGGCTGGGTTATATTGTGACTCCTTAGACTCCTATATATAGAAAGGAGGTTTTGTCATTTGAATCATCCAAGAATTGTTCATTTATGTAATGTAAAGGAGGTTTCCCCCTCGAAGAGGCTGAATTTTAAGGCGTTCTTTCATAAATGAAATTTAAAACAATTTACCCGGACCATCCACTGTTTTCATATTTTGTTTTGCCCACTTTTGGTATACTTATGAATAAATGAAACTTCATAAATAATTTTCATTTTTTTGTGAAAACCATTTACTGGTTTGCTTCCCATGGTTTTGAAAACCATGTCTCCAACCATGTTTGGTAAACTATGAAAATATGTTTTCATCTCCCCCTTTTACTTCTGTAAAAACTTTGGATAAGAAATTATCCAAATTTTCTGTACAGGCTCATTTTCTTCCTTATAATTCCTTTCCTCCTTATATTCATAGCAAAAAACATCTACTTGTCTGCTCTGTAAAATTTCATTTTCACCTCTGTAAAATTATTCTACAAGGAGAAAACATTTCTTTATAGCATTGGAAACTCCATGGTTTGTATTGAAATGTACCTTTGGAACATGTATCCTCATTTTACCTCAAGCTTTCGCCTATAAGCTCATTCCAGAAAAATAGGACTATAAAAATCTTCCCTCCATTATCGCCTTCGATGCAGACTTTATAATTTTTTAAATTTCCCACCTCACATTTATAAATTCAAACCAATGTGGTAAATGGTATTGCAACGGTATTGCGGGGAGGGTGGGGAGCGGGTAGGTTAAAAGTCAGATAGGCAGAGTCCCTGCAAGCCATTGATTATTATTTCACACATCTTGAGGTATTCTAAATTATGGAGTTTATAATGTAACTTGGCAGCTGCTTGTTGATTTGACTTTCGACCCTTGGTAAGATATGGTAACAAATGTGGTTCTCGTACTTAGAGATTGGGGTTGACCCAATATTTATAACATAAGTTTAATATTTTAAATAAATAATTTTATAAAAAATATTTATTTTTATAAAATTAAATTTATTTAAAATCAAAACTATTATAAATAATACCCCAACAACTTGTATAAAAACCAATTCTGCCACCGAGAGTCTGGCCAGGAAACCAATTGGCAAAACTGAGAATTTTTTTGTAACTTTTAAAGGGTTCAGAAAAATTTACAACAGTTCACATAGCATCTATCATGTGATTTGTATGGCAGACAAGACAAGGTACAACATCCATTCTCTGATTCATATGGCAGATAAGGCATGGTTCACATAGCATCTATCATGTGATTCGTATGGCAGGCAAGACAAGGTACAACACCCATTCTAACCCTAATATTCTGTTGAAGTTTGCTAAACAGTGACACTTGAACATTGACCATGTATCGGTAACCTTGATACATAACACAATGGTCATGATGATATATATCAGTGCATGCATTTGATGGTATTCTTCTACAGTAAATATGATGAGATCCTCGAGTCCATGATCCTGTCTGACAGTAATGGTAGAGATAAAAGATTGACAGTGATAGACAGTGCCTTTTCCCCTTATTCTCCATGATGATATTAATCTCTCTTATGATCCAGAGATGACAGTGATGCAAATGAAAGAGACCTTGCAGTGATCTAGACATACTTGACAGTGCTCTTGATTAAGTTTTTGCTTATGTTGATAGCTCTTTTTGATGTGTCTCGTATTGTTCACAAACATAGTTGTGAACCCCTTTGGATTGATGACCTGATATGGTTTATGATGTCTCATGTTGATGTACTTTGTATCTAAACTGAACATTTGATGAAATCTAATAGAAGAGGAAGAAGAATTAATTTCCAGGTTTCCCCCTTGTGGGGATTTGCCCTTGTCTCCGACTAATCTTGGTGTCTTTATGTGTGCTTGCTTTTCTTCTGTTGTTCCTTTATGTTCCGCTTCATTATTGCTCTTTTTACATAATTGCATATGATATAATGATGTTTTAATGCTACGGGGTGAATTCAATGTGTAAATGATGTAATGAAATTATCTTAAGAAAAGAACAATACAGCCCTAAGAGAAAATTAACAAGATCTCTCACCAAAACTTCTCCGTTCTTCAGTTGGATAATTTCCCTGTTTGCCGGAACGATATAAAATACTAAATCCAAAGACCAAACCAGAATCATCCCAATAACCTGTTCTAGAATGAGAATTGGTGACTAGTTAGGGTGGGATCACCTCCAACAAAGCTAGTCAAGGAAGTAGGGGTCTTAAAACCCTCAGATTCTCAGGCTCAGAGAAAACATAGACAAATTGATCCAATTCAATGATGATAATTTTGACTCCAACTCTCCTATGTTTATAGATATGGGCTCCCAAATGTGAGAGGTTGTGAGTGCGACCCCCAATTTTGGGTTTTTTGCCCTTGGAAAAATTGGGGTTTTCCCCCTTTATCAAGACTATAGCCTATGGGGTTAGATAGGCTACTTTGTCCCCCCGTGGAAATTAATTCATAGGGGACATTACAAATCTCCACTTTTATAACTTTTATGCAACCATTGAGCGTTGCATTACTGTGAGTGACATGTAAATTTATCCAATTCTAAAATAACAAATTCAGTTAAAACTTAAACTATCTACCTTACTATCACTTCATGGAAAAAGCATTTAGTCATCAAAGTCAATAAATTCAACATTATTTCTGATATGTACCTGGTTGATCACATCCATTACTAATATAGAGATATGGACTGTGTAAATAGTTCGTGTGAAATATTGTAAAGGCGGCGAGAATTGCATTTCTTCTTTGCCCTTTTTGTTGTTGAAAAGGGTTAGATACTGGAGACTTTCTCTAAAGGATGTATCCTTGTTGGTTGCTTACTGGAGACTTTCTCTAAAGGAAGGGTTAGATACCTATATATTTGTTTTCAGGGGTGTGACTTCCTTGTTTTCAAGGGTGTGACTTCCTTGTTTTCAGGGGTGTGACTTCCTTGTTGGTTGCTTACTGGAAAATTTCTCTAAAGGAAGGGTTAGATACCTATATACTTTTTATGTTTGAAACTCTCACCTTTGATGGGGTTGAAAATGAATTGCAAGAATCCTGGATACTAGTTAGTTTGAGAATGTCAAATTTACCACCAGATTAAAGGTCAACAATTTTTTTTGATTATCATAGCTATCTCGAAATAACTTCCGCAACGTTGTTTTATCTCCATTTAACTGCTGAATGCCTTTTCTTGTGCCTTGTGGTTTGTATATTGTGAGAGCCAGTCACTGACTTAAAGTACTCTGTTATATTTGATTACAGTATCACCCTGATGTGAACAAAGACCCTGGAGCAACTGATAAATTCAAGGAGATCAGTACAGCATATGAGGTATTTATGGTTGGGACTTAACATTTCTGATATTGATCTTTTCTTGACTTGATTTGTCTTTCTATGAATCCAATTTCAAAGTCATATATGTTATTTATTACAGCCTAGCTTGTTTCCGATCTATCTGAGAGCCCAAAACATAAGCTAAAGATGAGGCAGTTGAACCCACACAAGGGCCATTGTGATATTTTCTTCTGAATTGGAATCAAGAGATCACCAGGTTAGAAACAAACCCCTGGATCCCATGAAATAGTGCCTTGAGTGGAGGATTGAGTCTCGATCTTCCTTGCTGTGGAATAAAAGAAAATGAAAAACCTCTCCTTGAAGCTAACACCATTGTTTTTGCCAACCACTTTTCTACGGATCTGGGACTTGGCCATAGGCCTGTGAACTTTCCCACCAGGACATGCCCATGGAGGATAAGGGTTGTTTTTCTCTGAACTGGAACCAATATGTCTAAATGAGGGATGACATGCATCCTTTTTAACAAATTTTATTTGGCGTTGGTTGAGCTCCATTGGCTGGCTTTAGATGGCTAACCAACATTTTAAAGGCCCTGCTTTCTGCAAGTAGATTGTTTGCCATTGTCATATCTCGGCCACAGCAAGAAGAAAATAGCTTGGGAAGGACTGCCAATGAGAGTGGGTGCACCGTGCAGATCTTCTCGAACAAGCAGTGGATGCACTGAAGAATAGGCTGTGATCGCACCCTATCATGCTTGGGCTTGCACAGGTCATCCAACAAAGCCGTGGAGAGCAGTGGTGGAGGCTAGGGTAAACCTAGCCACAAGAGAGATTCAGTTTTCTCATCTTGAATCCTGGGTTTGCCTATGGTTGCCTGTGTGGATTTGCATGATAGCAATTGGTGAAACAGCCACATGGGAGAAGCAACATAGGATTCAATTGCTTTTGTTTGAGAAATTAGCCTCATTGAGCACATTGGTCTCCAGAAACCAGAAACCTTTGTTGTAGGGAACAAGGGGCACACTAAATGTTTGGTTTATGTAGGATATGCCTCTTTCTAAAGACAAATACTTCTTTAATATTATGCAGCACACAGCCTTTTGCTATTAGACACCTGCATGAATACTTAGGAGTGGTTCTTAATACTGATTTATGCGACTTTTCACTACTGGCATTAATAGACATCTTTCGAAAGTGGGACACAATAATTCTATATGAATTTTTTAAGTTGCAAGATCAGTATTCCTTAGCTTTGTCACGCCTTTATTCACCAGATCAACACTATTTTGTCTTCTATCTTGGATGAATGTTGTGTCACTGTGTGTCTTTCCTCTCTGTTAGAGAAACAGTTATCAGATGTATTATGGTGACAGGGTTTTGTTCGTAGTGTCAACCTATTTCCTGTCCTTTGTTTGTGATATTTTGACCATCTGGTCCGTTTGGAATGGCTCCTCTTTAATCTTGGTCTGAAAGGTTGGGGAAAGGTCAGCAGGCATGATAAACAGATGTAGAAATTAGAAAGATTGATGTTTTAGCCCATTCTAGGCCAAAGAACAATAACACTAATGAAGTCATTTAGAATAACTGCTGGCCTTTTCTTAAATGAACTGTTTATTTGGAATTTCTAATTATTAGAGGAGTTTGAGTTGACGTGCATGCAAAATTTATTTCTGGTCAAATGACTGTCTCTGATGATGTTGATATGGTCAGTTTCTAATTATTCGAGGAGTTTGAGTTGACGTGCATGCAAGATTTATTTCTGGTCAAATGACTGTCTCTGATGATGTTGATATGGTAAGTTTCCATTATGAAGTATAATTTGGGGTATATAAATAAAGACATTTTCAGGTTCTGTCAGATGATGAGAAGAGGTCATTGTATGATCAATATGGTGAAGCTGGAGTTAAAGGTGCTGCCGCTGGTTCAGGTGCTTATACGGTATTGCAATCTTACTTTCTTTTGGAATTATGTTTAATCTTTGACAAGTTTGGAGAATGGAAGAAGTTTATCTAATCAACTTTTCTCTTGAATATGAAAATAAGGAAATTCTTTGTTGACAAGAGATTCTATTGAATACTTTCCAAATATTGAATATTCAAAGATCTGTGTTAATTATTGGTTAATTTATTGGTCATCAGACAAACCCTTTTGATTTGTTTGAGACATTCTTTGGATCAAATGTGAGAGGGTTTCCGGGTATGGATCAAACTGGATTTGGAGCACGTAGGCGTGAGACAGTCTTTCAGGGTGATGACATTAGGTGAGTTCTAAATATCTAGCTAGCCTTTTGCACGTTAAATATATGGAATTACAATGTGAATAGAACTATGTATAAACGACCTTTCTTTAAGGATTCATTGTACCCCTTGTGCTTTTGTTAGATAGGCATAAAATTGATATTTTGTGAGAGATTCCTTTTGAAAATTTCGGGGAGAGATGGAGAAATGATATATACTTCAGTCAGGGATGTGAGCTGAAAGAGTACCTTCTATTGTATGCTGAAGGCTGGATTTGTGTAACAAATATGCATCAAAGTATGTTTGATTATAACTCTCCAGAAGCATATATCTCAGATGTCAATGTAGAGACTGCAATCCATTCAAATGCAAACAATGGCTGGATATCAGTTGGAAGCAAGGGAAAATGGTTATTACATTATAGTCCACTAGATTATAAATAAGGAGAGAGACAAATAAAGTATAAATCTTTTATTGCATGCATCAATTTGGAAAATGTTGCCAAGAAGTAGGCATTACATTCTTGAAAGGTGCTTTTATTGAAGTGTTTGCAGATTTGATGATATAGATTTCTCTAAATAAAAGGTTGCACATACACATGCATCGTAGAATAATATATATACAGTGATTTGTCTTGCGAGAGAGACTTATGTTAGACACCCAACAGTTTGAAACCGTAAAATAACACGTGATTGTATAAATACTCCAACTCAGAGGTGCTAAGCTATGTAAACATTATGATATGACCATTATTAAAATGCAAACTCTATCACCCACCCTTAACGGTTATATGGGAAGCTACGCCAAGCTTATCTCTAAGTTTTACCAACTTATCTGAACCGAAAGGATTGGTTAATATGTCTGCAGTTAGCTCCTGAATTGCACAATATTGCAATTTGCAGCCCTGTCTTCATTCTTCACAGGCTACTGAATATACTGACAATGCACCTGCACATGCTTTGTCTGTTAATCAAACTCTGGATTTGCCAGCCAATATCAATACACTTTGATTGCCACAATAAAGTGCAATTGCATTGTGTTGGTCTACTTGCAAATCAGCAATTATCCTCTGCAACCGTACTGCTTGATAAGCTGTAATCACTGCTGCTGGATACTCTGCTTGCTTTATACATTGCTTCGGAAGATGAAAGTGCTACTGCATGCTCCTTTTTACTCAACCAAGGAATGCCACTTGTACTGAGAATGAAAAATAACCTGTAATGGATTTCCTGTCATCAACTCAACACGCCCAATTTGAGTGTGCAACCTGATTACTGGAAATTTTCTCCTTTCTCATAAAAGATGTCATATTCCAAGGTTCCTTGTACATACTGCAAAATTCTCCTGGTTTCTGTCCAAGGCTCAGTCTTAGAGGCTGTCATGAATGAGAGATACAGCTCTCTGGAAAACTCAAATCCGCCTTGTCACTGTAAGATATGTCAAGCTGTCCACCAATTGCCTGTATACTGAGTTATTAGCAGGTTTTGAGCCAGGCTTGGATGATAATTTTGGCCCAATCTCCATGGTGCAGAAACTGCTTTACATTTAGCTAGACAAAACTTCTCCAACTTTTAGTGTAGTTGGTTTGTGGCAAACACACAATCACCAGTTTGCTAGAATTTTACATATAAGAAACAATACAGGAGACTTAAATTAGTCATTTTAAAGGAAGAATGCAGATTAGATTTTACTTTCTGAATTGCATTGGCCTCTCTGCTTGTGATGATTATGTCATATTCACATAAACTACCAAGATCACTGCATCACCACTTGGGCTTGACATATAGATTTGGATCAGATGGATTCATTTTGAATCCACAGCTTGTAGGATATTTGTCAATTTAGTGTATAATACCTTGGGGCCTGCTTCAACCCTTAGAGAGCCTTCACCGACATGCACAACAGATGCTCCTTACCTGCTACTGGAGTTCCTGCCATTGATACCTTTGTACCTTTCTCTTTAAATCTCCATTGAGGAAAGCATCCTTTACCTCTATTTGATACATTTTCCAGTCAAATGTGTTGCTAGGCTGGAATTAACTTTATTGTTATCAACTACATTGTGGTGGTGCGTGTGTAGTCCACTCGCTCATGCTGTGCAAATCCCTCTGCAACCACCCCCACCTTATGGTTATTCGACAAATCATCTTCCTTGTATTTTATCCTTCATCTCTTATAAGTTATGTTTCTTGTTTTTATTATTCAAGGAGAATAATGTGCAATCATCTTTTTATCCATGGTTTAGATATTTGCACTACCTGATCACCTCTAACTACCAACACTAACTATTATTCATTAACTTATGATTTATCTGTCACATAATGCTCGTGACTTTTATTACACATCACTACGTCATGTATTAGGACTCCGAGTATATAATTTAGTGTAACTTAATCTAACACCCCCTTTAACACCAAACGCAATTTTTTTAATTACTAGTGAGCATTAGTGGAGGTTCGTTTGAGGATTATCTTACATGCAAATTTGAGATTGGATAAAATTAGAACAGAGCGAACCATTAGAGTTTATTCTGGGCTGTTTTATGATGATAAAGGCATTGTTGGAACCTGAAAGTGAAGTGCACTTTGGAGTTGCATGAAGCTGGTGAGTGGAGCGAGTAAAGGTTCTGTGGCAGAGGATTGAATCTTTTCTTGTGTGAACACACATGGCAAAGTCATTGGAGCCTGCTTGAAGTACAAGAATGGCGTTATCCCTTTTCCACTGAATCCAAGCAATGAAGCCCCAAAATAAGTTATGTGCAGCCTTGCTGAACTAGGTGATCTCTACTAATGTGCACCGATGTGGATAATGGAAGCGGAGAGAGGGTTGTTGTGTGGAAAGAGAGTTGGCATAGCTGGACAAAGATAAAGGTGCATATCCCATGCATGTGATGGAGCTGATTATGTTAAGGAGGTTGAGTTGACTTGGAGATGAGGAACTGTTAGCATGTGATGGCAGTACTAGGAGTTTGATCATTATTTTGGGCATATTGAGATTAGCATATCTCAATATTGTAGACATACCTGTTCATGCATTACTTTCCAGGAGTCTTTTGTTTATTATTAGAGATTTCTGATGGAGTCTTTTGTTTTTTATTATTCAAAATCTGTTGTAATCACCAAACACTTTGGAATGAATAAAAGCTTGAGTGCTTGGTCTACAATTTTTTCTTCTTTTCTTATGTATTTTTCATTGTTAATGGATGTTCCAGCTCTCTTGTTCAGTTTAATCAAGTTAATTTAGTGATTGTGTGGGATTTTATTCCCTTGGTTTTACTGAGATTATAATGAATGTAAGCATTTACCCTCAACCTTTAAGATTTGTAGGGTAAGAACTGTTGATTTTCATAGGGTCTTTTAATCTGATAATTGCTTCCGATGAGATTAATTCTTCTCTACATTTTTATCCATGATTCCATCATCAAGCAATTACACGAAAAGACATCAACAGGACAACATATAACATATCTAACAGTAGGATCATGAAGAGAGCCACACGAAGAACACATGATTACCCTAGGAAAACCCACAAGGGGAAAACCCACATAGGGAAAAACCCAGCAACCTTTTCAATAGGGAAATTCTTCAATTCAATAGAGATACATCTTAGTCAACAAACTAGGTCAAACCTGGTCCATGCATCTAGTCAAGTCAATCAGCTGGCCCAATACTTATATTGGAGCATAACTTCAGCTTCCTTAATGCAGAGATTCGTCATTCAACTTGGTGCTCCTACAGAAATTTCCCCTCCAGAACTTTGGCCTTCTCCATAGAGTGCTATCATCCTTTGCTAACCTCAGACAGGGTTTTCTTGCTTGTGTCAGACCTTGCATGCTTGCCTCAGACTGATCCTTGCCCTTCTGTTGCCTCAGACCATCCGAATTATGCTTGAACAGAAAGATGCAAATTGCCTCAGATGATGTGAGTTACTTGACCTTGAGAAGGATGAAATGGTGTCTTTATATAGTTTTTCTTGGAGGCCAAATGGGTGCATCTTTACTGGAGCCAAAAATGTAACTTTGACAAATTCAAAATTTTCCCTTTTTTAACAGACACGAGGAACATGTCCTTTAATATTTTTCTTTTTCTCTCTAGCCTGAAGAACATGCTTATAAATACATTAAGAGCTCAAATATACATTATGAAGAACCATAGTTACAAAATTCAACACTCCCTCTTAACTAGGGAGATATTCATAATGACTATCTAGATGTTCTCATGTTGACAAAATTTTTCTGTGAAAAGGTTATAACAAATCATCATCAAACTTGTCAGCATATTTGACATAAGGTACGTTAACATTTCTGACATCATTAGCATCATTTAGTCAGCATATCTGACATCATCATCATCTAGTCAACAACTATGACATTATCAGCATCATCATCAGTATCAGCATCAACTAGTTGGAATCTTTGACATTGTCAGTATCAACTAGTAGCCACAACTAGTTGGTACCACTGACCCATAATCTTGGTTGGTACTCCTGACACGTGGCATAACATTTAGCATCAACTAGTTATCATCTCTTTGGTCAGCACCTGTTACCGCTCAAACTAGCAATGGCCCTAGGAGGGGATCCTATGGAGCAACTACTAGGTTAAGGGGCAACAATGGAGCGATAGCCCACTATCACCTCAGCTAAGGCTCCTTGCTCTTTACGAACTTCCATCAATGGGAGGAGACTCGGTATAAGGGGAATCATTAGATGAATGGATCAATAAGAGGATAAGGAGTGATTCCTAAGGCCTATTCACAAGAGAGACTCAATTATATGGCTTTCTTGCTCAGGAAGAATGGCAGTATGCTCTCTAGGAAGGGTTAAGAGGATTCTTGAGGCCAGCGTTTGGGAATATATCTTGTAAAGATGATTCCTATGCAAGAAAATCCTTATGGAGAATTGGTCTTTATGTGATCTTTGTGAAGTTAGAGTTATAAAGTTGCGGGACCACAAAGGCCCAAGTGGACCCAAAATTAGGTTAAGAATATGGAGTTGATCAACCAAAGAGGGTCTTGACCTGATTTGGGAAGAGAAGAGGATCAAAGGATAAATTTTCTTTTGAGGATTGAATGCAATGATCCAAATGAGGACACTAGCCAAGGGAAACCTAGGGCAAAAAATGGTCTTTGACCTAGGGCTTGCTATATCTCGGGATCACACTGCTTGAATTGCTTCAAATTTGGAGGGCCTCTAGAGGAAACCCTAGCGTAGTTATGGGCCAAAAATTGAGGTGTTTTGATGGCTACAATGAGATTTATTTGATGCCCTAGGTGACCTATGGTGGCTAGGCCTAGAAAGAGAGAGGAGGCAAGAAAAATAAGCGTTTAGGTGACCACCAGTGGATGGATTAGTGCCTTGCCTTTGGGAGAGATGGAGTCAAGATGAACTTATGATTTGGAGGGACTATACCCAATCAAGGAGACCTCTAGACAACTTCGCATGGCAATTAGGGCATGAGAGTAGCTGCCAAAAGATTTTATACTTTGATATGCAATAATTGATGACTTATCAAGGTATTTTCAACAAAGATAACCTCTAGGAACATTCACCCATTCATACATGACACATGCAATGATTAGTTTAATATCTTAATGAGTTTTTTGATGTGATTTAGAGTTTATAACTAAATCTAGGCAAGAAGTCGAAAATGATGAAATATAGTCTCTTGCTGATTATGTTTGTAAAGTCTAATGCTTCCATTATTATAAGATTTTAATATAGCTAACTTCATGCTTCTATAATTTTGGTTGTACTTGCTCTCTGACTTGTGTTTTTACATCATCTTCAAGTTGGTAAAGATGGTCATAAATAAAGTTGATGTGATAAGCATGATATATGAATGACTCTGATAAGAAGGATGGAAGCCATGAAAGATTCTTTGATGTCGTAAAGTAGAACTCCTTAAGTTAAGAGGGAGCCTCGATGAAATATCCCTAGGATAAAAGGATGGTTGAGAATATTATTTGTATAGGAATGATTAGATCCTCTCTAATTAAGAGGTAGTGACATATATGGTTCTCTCCTTCATGTGTCATGCACTAGACTAGGACTAACAACTATAAGTTTTAGTGAAGGCCATGAGTGAGAGAAGGAAATTGGAGAATGCATTTTGAGGTGCTGCCGAAAGAAGGAAAGCAGGATCCGATTGAAGAATATGTTGCTGCATATCAAGTAGGAAATCAAAGTGTATGGTTGAGGAATCTTCTGTCAAAGATTCAGTTGATAGTCCTACTATGAAAAGTTGAGAAGCAACATCAAGTTGTCTGGAAGACCTCGAAGGTTTGTATTTGATTATGTACACGTGAAAGCATATTATTGACTAGGGTTGCTTTTGTACAGGTAAATTTCTCATAGGTTTTGATAGGATGCTGGTTACCGATCAATTTGATCGGAAGAGATTTGTTGTCCTTGATTTGTTGGATCAAGGAGAGGCTTTATGAGTGGAGCATTGCCTGGGAGGACATTTGGCCAACACTTTGTGTGATGTCTAGGTCCCGAAGTTGGAAAGGAGTCTTTGGTCATTGGGCTCTGACACACACCTGGATCTATGGGTTGCTGGTTAGCAAGTAACCCTGATGGTACCTGGAGAGGCTGAAAGCTTTAGTCCATCTTAGTACCACTCAGATAGATTTCCCTGGTTAGGAATCTAGTCTGTGGCATTGCGGCACCTAAATTGTTGAGAGACCAATGGATAGATTTCCCTAGTCAGGAATCTAGTCCATGGCATTGCGGTGGCTAAAGCTCTTCATGGTTCATATAGCTGAGATCTTCCTTGTACTTGTATAGGATGAATACCTCCTTAGTTAAGAGGGAGTGTTGGACAATGTAATTAGGTTCGGTCTTCATTTAAGGTATTTGAGTCATATTGTAATATATTTGTCAAAAGCAAAAAGATTTTTTTTATTGTTTTTGAATTGACTTATTAAAGCATGGGTTTCATGCTTGGGTCAAATGTATAGGTCAAGCTTCGATTGTAGGCTTTAGGTTATTGTCAAAGTCAATTTGTGAAGACTCCATCAATTCAAGTCTCCTTAATGTTGAAAGAATTCTCTTCAAATCGGCCTCAAAATTATACATTAGCATGTCGACTCAATTCAGTGACATTGCTCTTCAAAAGTATCATGCCGACTCATTTAAATGGACAAACTACTATATATACCAGCATAAGGCCTTCACTCAATTTACAAGTTCGAACAACAATTCAGAGAGAATATTTTCGGTGATGCAACACAAACTTAAATTTCACAAGAAGATTGTTGTGATCTCAAAGATAATGTTTCGATGACATTACAGGGAAGAGCTTTGATGATTTTGATATTTCCACAGCTCCCACAGTTCGGTACTATGCCCCTCATAGTTCGGTGCTATGTTACCAAGTTAGATGATTCCACAAAACCTGAATTTCAGTGACTCGGTGCTACTTACAGTCTCACGGTTTGGGTACTACTACAGTTTGGTCCCACTACATGAAGTTTTCGTTGACACCACAGTGAGAAGATTCCACAGTGAGAAGATCTCAGTGGTACTGTAGTAATGATGTTTTGGAGTAGCAAGTATTTAGTGCTTACATAGTGATATGAACCTCAGTATGCAAACACAATCAAAGGAGGATGACTTGATGGAGGTAGTCTCGAGTCTAGTTTGTAAGGGTCTTGGTCGTCTCATCTTGAATCTACTGAAGGAAGAAGTTTGACTGGGTTTTCCCCTAGAGTGGGGTTTTTCCCTGGTAGCGTGCCTACATCTTGTGTACTCTTTTATTTGTTGCTTGGCATTAGTCTTTATGATAAAAAAAGATAAGTCGAAAGAACTAATAATAATAAAACATCATAAGATAATGTCATTAATAAGGGAAATCATTTAACTGCCAACTCCTTGGATTTCCCAACACTAGGTATACTACACATGGACTTGGTTGTGGTAAATCAATCTCCCCTATTGTCGTGTGGATCATTTTTCTTCTTCTATGGATCGAGTCATTATTGTTCAACTGAGATGAGACGAGACGAGGTGAACTTCTTATTTTGTGACATGTACATCCGAGATGAGACTTATGATGTAGCCATAAATTCCTCCCTAAGTGAAGGGGAGTGTTGAAATTGGTAGCTATAGGATGAATTTCCCCAAGGAGAAGGCGAACTACCCTAAGGAGGAACCACTTCACTTCAAAAGAAATTTCAATATTGGTCAAAGGAAATTACAATTTTGTGTTTGACAAGTCGGCCTAGTGAAAGTCTACAAGTCAGACCCACATGAGAAATTGACCCCTCCTAAGTCAACTATAAATAGACCTTCATTGACTCCACATTTGGCATCATCCATCACATCAAACATCACATCAAAGCTTCGATATGATTTGAAAAGTCGCAGGGCGATTTCACACGTGCGAAGGAGGAGAGAGAGGATCCTGTTTTGATTAGCATTGATTTTTTGTTTTGGGCTACTTTGACTAGTGTTGACTTGGGCACTTTGACTCTGATTTGACTGAATTTCTTGACTGTTTTGGGAGGCCAAATTGCACGAGACCTTGACCAAAATTTTATGGGCACATTTTATGTGGTTGATCGCAGGGTTGACTAGGGTTTGGCTGTAGGGCTGACTGGCATCTTTGACCATGGATTTCAGGAATTTTTTGGCCAAGTTTGATTGAGCAAGGAAGGATGAACATTCTACTTGGTTGATTGAACTTTTCTAGTCAGATTTGAACGTTGACTTGGAACAATCATTCCAGGCTGTTGACGGTGGTTGACCAAATCTCCATAGGTTGAAAATTATAATTTGATATAGTTGACTAGATTTGACTTTCTCATTACTGACTGATTTTGGATTGGTTGTCCTAGAGAGAGTTAAAGCATTGACTTTCACTGGTTTATGGATGTATTATTTTACCGATGTATCTCATGCTGAACATTGGTTAACTAATAGAAGAAGAAGAATTGATTTTGGGTTTTCGCCCTTGTGGGGTTTTTCCTTGGTGTTTGACCAAAAATATTTGTCTCATTGTGCTTAGCTATCTTAAATTGTGCATTTACTGTTTACTGTTCTATCTATAATTGCCTAACTGTTACTGGGGTGATTGAAATTGGAAGAAATTGATTTTTTTTTAAATGATTATATCAACATAGAACATTGTGAAAAATTAACATTCTAGGACTATTCTTCCCAAGTGGTCAACATCTTTGACACATGAAGAAGAACTGTCCTTTGCTTGGACCATTCTCCCCAATTGGTCAACATCTTTGACACAAGGAGAATGATTGCCCATGATGCTTATCATATCAACACTCTCTCTCACTGAGAAGTATAGAACCATTCTTCATAAGAATTTGTTGAAATTTGATGACTAAAAAATTTCCTGCAATCCCAACCTGGTTTTAATTTCACCTTATCACTCCCATTCAGTTAAATGCCCTTTCCCATAAACATACATTAATTTTGGAAATGAAATTTTCAGATTAAAACACATGGGACTGTCAACACATGCCGAAAATAAATATGGACATAAACAGACCAGCAACACACATAAAAATACATAGATTTTTGGTCGACTTAGACCTAGGCAAAACCCCTTCAATCTTCTCCGGGGAAAACCTGTTAAAGAGCTCATCAAATTTATTTATCTTTTAAGTTTAGGGAAAATACATTTGCAGACAAAACAAAATAGCAAAATACATCTTATCTTTTCAGGCCAAAACTCCTTGAAAACCGTGCCCACTTTGCCTCAATTTCCATGCCCACTTGACGCTGAAAATATGTACTGTATGGATACGGACTGTACAGATTTCCGTACCGCTATACAGATTGTACGATTTTTCAATTTTTTAAAATTATTTTTTTTTCCTCTCAAAACTTTTCTCGAATGACATGTAGCTCACAACATTAAATGGTGTTCATACTTTACCTTTTGCTGTCTTCTATTCTTCTATGCCTTGATTTTTGTGCCCAACTTTGCTGAGAAATCACTCTTCAGCTTGCCGTAACAAATTTCTCCTTCAAAATTTTTCTCCAGCTCTCAGCCTCCTTTCTCCAATTTGCTCATGAAGAATGAATGCAGTCTCTCTTTTCTTTCCCCCTTTTGTTTCCCTAAATGACTTTTGGGCAACCCTAAGATCTAATGGCTCAGATTCCTTTAGATCAAGGGATGAGAATAAATGTGCATTTAATTCTCACTTTCTATTTTTTAACTCACCCATTAAATAAAGTATCCACATTGTACTTTATGTCTAAAGTCACTATTCACTTTATAATTTAACATTGACTTTACCACTTATAAAGTCACTTTCACTTTATACCATGTTGAAATTTGATTACTAAAAAGTTTCTTGCAATCCCAACCCAGTTTTAATTTCACCTTTTCACTCCCATTCAGTTAAATTGCCCTTTCCCATAAACATACATTCAACATATAAAATTTTGTAAATGATTTTTTTAGATTAAAACACATGGGACTGTCAACACATGTTGAAAATAAATATGGACATAAACAGACCAGCAAAACACATAAAAATACACAGATTTTCGGTCAATTTAGACCAAGGCAAAACCCCTTCAATCTTCTTTGGGGAAAACTTGTTAGAGAGCTCTTCAAATTTATTTATCTTTCAATTTCAGGAAAAATACATTTGCAGACAAAACAAAACAGCAAAATACAACTTATCTCTTTAGCCCAAAACTCCTTGAAAATCGTGCCCACTTTGCCTTTATTTCCATCCCACTTGAAGCTGAAAATATGTATTGTACGGATACGCACTGTACATACTGCACTGTACGGATTCTGTATGGATTGTACAGACCGTACTGTACGGATTCCATACAGACTGTACAGATTTTTCATATTTTTTTCAAAAACTTCTCTCGAACGGTGTGCATCTCACAACATTAAATGTTGTTTGTACTGTACCTTTTACTGTCTTCTATGCCTTGATTTCTGTGTCCAACTTTGCCCAGAAATCACTCTTTTAGCTTGCTGCAACAAATTTCTCCTTCAAAACTTTTCTCCAGCTCTCAGCCTCCTTTCTCCAATTTGCTCATGAAGAATGAATGCAATCTCTCTTTTCTTTTCCACCTTTTGCTTCCCTAAATGACTTTTTGGGCAACCCTAAGATCTAATGGCTCAAGTTCATTTAGATCAAGGGATGAAAATAAATGTGCATTTAATTCTCACTCTATTTTTTAACTCACCCATTAAATAAAGTACCCACATTGTACTTTATGTCTAAAGTGACTTTTCACTTTATAATTTTTAACATTGACTTTACCACTTATAAAGTCACTTTCATTTTATAAAGTCACACTTAGGAAAATAATTATTTTGGACACTTTTCCCTAGGTAGAGACTAACCCATGTGAAACCACTTGTCCAAGGTACATTAAAGATCAACAGAATTACTGTTCTTTGATGCTGATGACTCATCACTCCCTCTTGCTGAGAGAGACATACTCAATCTCTTCAAGCTTGTCCTGGGACGATTTGCTTGATAATATTGGAGCCATACTGCTCTCTTCTTGTACTGTGTCTTGGTAATAGATCTCAAGGTGCCTTGACTTGTCATCATGCTATCACTTGCACCTAATCGACCCATCTTGCAAGTTGGAGCCATACTACTTCACAACTCGCCAATCAACTGCAACATCAGTGTTTGAGTGCAACAGATGTCTGCTTCCTGCTCATCCATGAGATTGGAGCTCAAACTAAAGCGATTCCTTGCACAATTTGAATTTGTGAATGCTTGCAACTTCCGAAGCCACACTTCTTTCGTACAAACTTTACGGGTTGCGATATACTTGCTTCTGCACTGCTGAGTGTAATGGATTTTTGCTTGTTCAAGAAATCATAGTAGAGCTCAAACTGAAGCATCTTCTAGAAGTACTCTTCTTGTCATGTGCATTCCCTGTCTAGTCAGAATTTGTATATCACTGCCGCTGTACATCACTGTTTGAGTTATATCTCAAACGATAACTGACTATGCCATGACCAATTGTACCATGCTGGTACGTCAACACATGTTGAGCTATTTGCCTTGGCTCAGCCATAGATTGATCTGTTTCCTTTTTCTTGCTCCACCATCTTGGCTGCATTTAGGTTACCCTAATTGGGTGTTCTTTCTTGGAATAGATCTTGTAATGACAATCCTGGTTTCTCCCTTTGCCACTATTGCTATTAAGGTGCATCAACTATCTAGTCAAAATCCTTCACTTTGAATCTAGATATCAACTCCCTCTCGAGCTAAAATAATGGTCCCTGAGGAAGCCTTAACTGCTCCCTCTAAAACAAATCTTTTCGGTCCATGCTGCTCCCTCAGACACATGGTTTCTTCAGCTATCGTCAGGAAACAAATCATATATAGGGTCACCTTCTTTCTACTTACAAGTATAAGACTTCTTCCTATACCTCACCAGCTTGAGGTAGCTCTTATGTACACTTCTTCTTTCATCAAGGAAGACGATCTCTATATCCATCCGATGTAGTTTTCAATAGAAATCATAAAGATTATAATTTTTAATAGAAGTGTATTTGACAAGGTGTCCCTTGATAGTCTTCTTCCCCCTTTCTGAGGTAATCATTTGCTTTGTACTTCTTGCCATCCAATCATACTTTGTCTTGGAAGTCACAATTGACATCTTTTTGGTAAGGATCAAGACATACTTCAATCTTGTTGACCTTTTTACTCCCTCTGAGTCCAGATCTCATTTAGTGTAGTATCTCTCAACCAAAGTCCTCTTGTCACAAACTTTGTTTTGTTCTTCCATTCTTTTCATCTGCTGCTAGAGCCTAGGAAACCTTCACTATGTACTTGCAATCCTCACTAGGAGGTCATGGAAGAACAATTACAACCAAGTAAAGAATTCAAAGACAAGATATTAACTACTAGTCAAACAACAATAGTAGTAATAATCAAATAAGAGAGATATAAGATAAGTATCTTTTGAGAAGATATCAACTCTATCTTGACCTTTAGTCTTCCTGCATCCATCTTGGACCTTTACTTGTCCATGTCATAATCCTGATGCCATTCCTTCCTTGCAAAAGCTAGGGTTTCTATTTTCAGGAAAAACATCAAATCCTAGGGTTTTGTCCATAAACCCTAGGGTCTTCTTGTTCAAGGCCTTTTGCTTAGCAAGGTTTACAAACCCTAGATATTCAGTTTCATATTTAAATGTCAGAACCCTAAAATCAACATGCCCTTTCCACATCCCATCATTGTCATCAATCGATCAAGGATTTCCAATGATGATCCATGCAACTCTGCTTTCTCTAAGCATTGTAACAGCGGAAGTATTTTGACCATAAGAGCTTGGCCTTCACTTCAATGTACAAAGAATAACTTCATCATTATTCAACATCTAAACATTTATAACAGTAGATGCAACAAAAACTTTCTGGCATCAATACTTTCTCTGCAACAAAAGCTTCAATGTTTTTTAGTCATTTACGTCCTTGGCCTGACATAGTACTGGGTTTGCAAATGACTTTATCAAGAAAGCCTTTGAACTTCTAAGCTTGAAGAGGGACTAGGACTTTCCTTTTGAAAACTGAACTCAATATATTTGACCTTAAAAGGGATCATCTTCAGATTTTTCAGGGCTAATTGCCAGGTTACTTCAGTTCAACAATTCGACATTTTAGGCTCAGGTAATCTTATGATCATTTCAATAACTTCTTTGAGCTCTCTCTATTCTAATACATCATCATGAGTCTTAAGAGACAACTCGGTATCTTTCAGGGTTTTGTTCAACAGTCTTGAAGTTTTAAGGAACATGTAGTGCAACATCTTTACAAAGGTCTGGTAAACCTTTGTCACATGTGAATAGTTCACATATTTTTCACTTGTGAGACTTTGTCTTGCTCTGAGCAATAATCTAAATATTTTCTGAGCACGATGGAAGACCCCTTGATGTACAGTTCTATGATCTTTCATTCACAGGCTAGTCTCTTTATAGGTCTGGATTCTTGTACTTCATTTTTGAACAGCCCATTACCATGTTTCTTTTGTATGTAGACAAGGTCCTTCAGGTACAACCGGTTTATGAGATACTTCAAGTCAATCAAACCTTTCTTTGATGTACTCAGGTACAAAATGGCACTGCTGGCTTACTATGTCAGTACAAAAACATTGCAAAAATTGTGCCCAAAACTTCTCTTTGTGAACAGGGCATATTTCAATGATTTGAGAGTTTTACAAATTACAAATCAAGACATGAATGTAGTCTGACTCTAATGTAACTTGGACTTTCCAAAGTCATGTCTGAAGTTTCTAGGTTCCTTATCACAGATCCTGTGGGCTTCCAAAATTCCTTAGCCATATAAATTTGGTCTTTGTGATGTCATATTTTTAGATCATATTTCACAGAATAAAGAAGGATCTTCAGGCTTAATTTTTATTATGATAGAATGCTCTTTTAATCAAAATATCACTGTGATCAATTCAGTACTTCAGAATCCTATTCAAAGTTTGAACTCCCCTTAAGATTTCTCAGCCTGAGATTGTGCTTTTGGTCTTCTGATGCATTCAAGCTTCCTGAGATGGATTCTGTGGCCTTCTGGCCTCCTGCAACATGATAAAATTTCAGAACTTCTGAGATATTCGGCCCCTGTAACAGGCCTTGTATCGAGGCTTGGTCTGAGTTTCAATTTGGCTCTGAGATTTTTCGGCTTATGTTAATTGATGTCTGAGACTACTTTGTTTTACCTCCTGAGGATCTTGATCCAACAAGAAAGAAACTTGAGGTCTTCCACATTGAGGTATCCTTTTAGGTCTTAATATTTCAGACTTCTATCAAACTGTGACAATAATAATCCTTCCGCTTACTAAGGCTTTTTCTGAGAGACCTAAAGTAACTTCAGCCCACTAAAATGGACTTTGAGGCTATTTCGGCCTGGTCCAGAGAGATAAGTTAACTCGGCTTCATTTGAACCAGGGTTAGATTGAAATAAAATATGATTTCTTTCTAGGGCTGTTCTTCTACCATAGTTCTGATACCATGTTGATTTTCATAGGGTCTATTAATCTGATAATTGCTTCTGATGAGATTAATTCTTTTATACATTCTTATCCATGATTAAGCAATTACACGAAAATACATCAATGGTACAACATATATAACAGTAGGATCATGAAGAGACAGCCACACAACGAACACAAGAGATTACTCTGTGAAAACCCATATGGAGAAAAACCCAACAACCTTTTCAATAGAGAAATTTTTAAATTCAACATAGATACATCTTAGTCAACATTATAATAAAATTATTATCTTATATGATTGAAATATATTGTGAGATAATATTGTGTGTAATAACTTGGATGTGTTTGTTAACTGGTGGTGGAGTTTGTGTTGTTTTTTTTCTGTTATTTCTATCTTGTTTAGATAATTTGAAAAATATGTAAATAGATTTGAATTACTATAAATTTGTTTGATTTCTCCTTGTCGCATTAGTCTCCTCTCTTGATGTAGAGGGACTGCAATCTTTCGTTGTTCACAGCTAGAGTTCGAGAGCAAGTGCTCATCACCAACTTTCTTCCCTTCCTGAGGTATTCTGCGGCCTTGAATGTCAAGGGGGATACAGTTAAAGGCTCCCAGCCTGTCTCCCAGGATTGCACTGTCAGGTCCTTTCAGCCATCGACATTCTCTGGAAGTCATTATCAGGCTCAGCCTTGGCATAGTTGTGGTGGCAGATGATTATGCCTTCTCATCTGATTCAATACCAGCTAAGATACTGCTCTTCCTTGGGGCCCATGGTCTTGTCTGCTTCCTGAACCTATCTTGATTCAACATTGCTTTTGGGAGGCACTCTTCTGCTGGAGTATTATCTACTCTTTGTAGGATTATGCTTTGGGTTCCATCTCTTTTTACTCTTTTTGACTGTTTACTTTTCTTTCATTCTTCCCTGAATATTAGAATTTACAACTTTCCAGAAAACACTATAGATTGCCCCTGTTGCTGTTTTCAAAGGTTGCATGCTCTAGCCCCATTGATCTATTTTGGTTATTCATGGACATTAATATAATATAATTTCTTTTCTAAGTGCTATATCCTGTGTTTTTTTATTGTTAAATATTTCTAAATGTAATTTGGTGATTTTTTGGAAGGCTGATCTGTGTATCTTGTTTATGCTATTGTACAGGGTTTTTGATTGGTCTCTTATGCTATTTTTCACTCTTTAAGGATTGGATGGTTTTAGTCTAATGTAGTTCCTTTTATCATGATGTGAGCCTGAATGCTGTAGATATGTTCATTTATATTTAAGTAGCATTAATGCTATATGTTTATATGATAATTATTGACACTAAAATGTATGTATTGCTTGTTAATCACCCCCTAAAACTGTGGTTTCTGTTCGGAAATGTTGCAAAGGTATGACATGATGTTGGAATTTTTGGAAGCTGTTTTTGGAGCAGAGAAAGAGTTTGAGGTTTTTCATTTGGAAGCATGTAAATCTTGTAATGGTACTGGAGCGAAGCTTGGCTCAAGGCCAAAGACATGCTTGGCTTGTGGAGGCAGGGGTCAAGTGATGCGAACACAAGAGACACCTTTTGGCTTGTTTTCACAGGTTTGAAAAATCTAGATCCATTGCAAATGGCATGAGTATTAATTTCATTGACCAGAACGATGTAATATAAAAAGTAGTTTAAAATGTTAATCTCAATAATTAAAGTATATATAAGGCCATCCTTTTGAAAGAAAGGGATTCTTAATCAATATTTTGTCTCTGATTATGAATAAGTTCTTCCATACTTGTTGATTTGAGATCCAATAAGTTACAGCACCATCCCTGCAGTTTTGGTCTTTGATATCTGCCATTGCCTGATTCTTTCATTCATCTATCAGTATGAAAAAAATGTCAGTGTCTGCCAAGACTTTACATTCTCCATTTTTATGACATTGGATTTTGTGAAAGCAATAGGTGTCAATCTGTTCAGAGTGCGGAGGAGAAGGTGAAGTCATATCAGACTATTGCCGAAAATGTACTGGTGAAGGGCGCATTCGTGTGAAAAAGGATCTCAAAGTTAAAGTTCCTCCAGGAGTGAATAGTGGCAGCACCCTACGTGTTCGTGGTGAGGGTGACGCTGGACCCAAAGGGTGAGCAATCTCTTTACTTTTTGAGCCCATCTCACTAATTTGTGGAAAAACAATAGTTGAGTTGGAGCTGTTTTTGAATGGTGCTTGTTTTGCAAAAGAAAATCAAATTTAAGGGTATTCTATGAGGATGATTTTTATTTTATTAGTAGTTGATATTGATTGTAGGATTTTCTAAGGCAGGGACATCCTTCTTGTTTGAAACTAAGGAGTACGATTTTTGCTTACTAAAGAATTTCAGATGCCAAATTTTATTAGACAAGGTTGTTGTGTGATATAAATTTTTGTACTAGAAACTCAGGTGGACAAGGATAAGATAGCATTGTAATATGATAATATTTACCAGATAGGTGATTATATAAATACATTAAATAGCCAAATTTTCCTTGGAGAATAATGGTTGGTAAAGTCCTTGAAGAAGTGAAAAAAAAAAACAAAAGAGGCAGAAAAAGGAACTTTGACTAGACGCTTTTGCAAATTGGAAATATGTAATGCATCAGGATTTATGAAGCTTTAAATGGTCTATTTTTTTGGATCATCAACTTTCAGTTTTCAGGATGGTAATTTCTAACGATGTGCCCTATTTATGGTTCCAAGGACCTAAATAAAACAAGGCTTTGAAATTTTTTAGATGAGTCCTCACTGTTTGCGAGTATTTGTTGAAAGTTGAAACTAGTTATGCATGTATGTCAGGTGTGTAGTGTTAGAATAATATTGTTCAGCTTTGGAACAATTTCTAGGTGAAATGATGTTGATAAAGTATACTTTTGAAGTGATATGTTTAACGCTTTTTGTCAATGCACTTGTTGAGGTTGGATGCGTTGTCGCTCATATTGTACAAGCACTGCGACAACGACTCAAGTCAGGGGCTGTCACTTTGATCCCCAACCTCTCTGTTCTAGCTGTCTCCCACCAGTAGGCTATGGGGAGTAGTCCCTATGGAAATGTGAAGATGAAGGACAAGTTGGCAACCAACAAGTCCGGGAAACATGATTGAATGGCGTAGCCACTTGGTTGATTAAGCAAGATTTATAGATTAGATTAGATTAGATTTAGATGTGAGACCAGTTCCTAATGGAGTCAACCATTTACTTTATATCAGTTAAGGACCAAATGACCGGATGAAGAACTGCTGCTTGATGAATGTTTGGCTATCCTAGATGAGATGCAAATCCTATAAGCTAGGTGAAATGCAAAATTTGGGTTGATTTTAAATTAAATGCCTAATCTGAGTATAACTATTAATTTTAGGTATGTTCAATGATTAGAGCAATTTACTTCAATTTTTCATATTAGCCCAATGACATATTCAGATTAGCAATCACATCAACATGATAGTAAAGTGCAGATAGAACATAAACATCAAAAGACAAGCCAAGACAAGAGGACACAAGATGTGGCACCAGCCAGGGACAAACCCCAATGTGGGGAAACCCTTGATCAATTCGTCTTAGATTCTTCAATAGTTCAACAGAGAGAGAGGGAGATAGTACAAATACATTTGAAGTCAATACTAGACTTGCCAAAATAGGAGATCAAACATTAGAGATCTTCACCATGAAGATGACACAATAGATCTGATGACAAGGACTGAAGATATGCAACAGATGATAAGTCTAGAACAACTCAACCAATTTCCCCAAAATACTGAAGCTTTCCTTCCGTAAGACTCTCCTTCCTTTGCTGCTTGCTGATCATGACAAGGTTGCCCATCTGGCAACTTGTATACGCTGAAAGGGCTGAAGCATATCTTGGAAAACCTTATCTCTGGTTAGGGCACAAGATCTGAGAGCTACTGCACCCTAAACATACTCCACAGTCCACCTATTTACTGTGGATAGCCTTCACACTGATCTTCAATGATACGTTGCCTTATAGGTCTGAACGCAGCACTTAAAGAAGGCCTCCAACTGCTGGCTATGGCCTGTGGCCTAGCCCAGCAGTTGACTGTAACTTTTGTCCCTTCACACAGTGACCCAATCAACCTTTAAACAACAGTATCAAGCACCTCCTTATAGCAGATTCTTCTTCCTTTTAAATCGAGCTTAGGAACAATACTGTCATGCCCAGACAGCCTTGCTGTCACCTACAACAATGTGACAATATCACAGATGCTCCATGCTGTAATATAATTACCCTTGCTGCGGTTTAGATTCACTTTCCTTGCTGCGTCTAAGAGTCCTTTCATACTGTGATAAGGGCTCCTTTAACAACGACTTTCCTCCTTCATTTGTTGCTGATTAGGTCCTCTCCAACTGCGGACAATATGACCTCCTTTAGGACTGTGACTAGGTTAGCATTAGCTGTACTTTGACAGCAGATTATGGCACACCTGAACTGCAACTTAAACTCCTTGTTTGGATTGCGGTTAGGTGTCTTCTTCCTCTGCGGCTATATGACTCCTTTAGGACAGCATTTAGGGCTCTTTTGGACAATGGCATAGGGTCTCTTCTAGACCTACATTTAGGGCACATTAACAGCGTTAGAACTTCTCCTTGCTGCATTATAGAAGCCTCTTTTAGGACAGTGAAGGAGCCTCTCTTCACTGTGATAAGACTCCTCCATAACTGCAGCTAGGGCATGCTTCATCGACAATGTTTTAGACTTCTCTCTGACAGCATCTAGGGCTTCTTTTGACAGCGTTGAAGTTCCTTTTAGATAGCATATAGAAACCCTCTCCTTGCTGCTAGAAATGCCTCCTTTTGACTGCATGTAAAACCCTCCTTGACTGCGTAGAGGTGTCTCCTCCTAGGACTATGTAGAGCCTTTTTTGACTGCGTCTAGGGCTAGGGTTAGATCTTCTCTAGGCCAGCGTATTCTCCTATAGATCTCTTCTACCACCAAAACCCAAACAAGTGGAGAGAGATCACAAGGCATGTGTGACAAAATGACTTGAGATCCTCTTCTATTTATAATAAAACGTTGAGGACAAGTGGGTAAAATTATTTAAGGGAATTACCCTTCTTCGACAAGCAACCCCGACAAAACTTTCCTTTCGAAACTTGTCCTCCTGAAACGCTCACGTTGGCCTATGTGTAGTGCTTGCGCTGATCCTATGACGTCTAGCCTGGAATTGCCTCTGTTGAAGTTGTTCTATTTGTCTCTCTTGAGGAAATTGCTTCTCCGACACTCTGGAACCTCTGCCTGGCATCTGGAACTGAAAACAATTTTTCCTCCAGCTAAATCAAGTTGCTATTCTGAAGCAATTGCACAGTCCTCTTGTTGCTTGACTAGGAATAACTCGACCTCTTGCTACTGCCTCTCCGGATCTGGAAAACTTACTCCGGATCACTATCTCTGCCCCTCACTGACTTCGCTTCGATCTCTGGCTCTTCGGCAACTTTTATTGCTCTCTAGAAATTGATTTTCCAAGGAAATCGAACTGTTGGTGTGTGTTCTCCAAGTGCCCATCGACTTCTTCTTATAATCCTCTGTTGGAGCACCAACTACCAAGATTAAAACTTAATGAAGGGCTAGGATCGTATCAGAGTCGATCCGTGTGAGTTTCTAGACTATTCTCACCTTGACTTAATTAATTTTGATTAATTAACCATATTCCCTAAGTTTACACTTAGGAAATATTTAAAAGTCGGCTAATAATCTAATTAAGTAATCTCTAGGTGGAATTTCCAAAAACGATTTTTGGGTTTTGGAGATCTCTTGTATTCTAGCCTCTCCACCAAATTTCGTGGATAGAACACATCCAATGCTACAAAAACTAATAGTTTGCAAGCTTATTTACTCAATTGCACTAATGAATTGTTATACTGGAAAGTGAGGAGACGCGTTGGATCTTATACAGGATTGTAGGTGGGTCTTCATCCTAGACTTGGTCCCCTCCTATACGAGATCCAAGCCCTCCAAAGGGTCAAAAACTTAGGAAATATTTAAAAGTCAGCTAATAATCTAATTAAGTAATCTCTAGGTGGAATTTCTAGAAACGATTTTTGGGTTTTGGAGATCTCATGTATTCTAGCCTCTCCACCAAATTTCGTGGCTAGAACACATCCAATGCTACAAAAACTAACAGTTTGCAAGCTTATTTACTCAATTGCACTAATGAATTGTTATACTGGAAAGTGAGGAGACGCGTTGGATCTTATACGAGATTGCAGGTGGGTCTTCATCCTAGACTTGGCCCCCCCCTATACGAGATCCAAGCCCTCCAAAGGGTCATAATTGCACTTGTAGGGTGAACTTTGAGAGCCATGGGCCTCCACCATAGTAGAGCATTGATTGCCATGCCGTAGGCTTCTTTAGCACCACATTTTACTTGTTCGTGCTCTAGTGATACAAACGTGATGATGCACTTGGACCACATTGCCCAACTGACCATACATTTGTACTAGACACTTCACAGTTGATCCAGGGCCTAGATGGTGTGTTGTCTCATTTGAAGAGACATGGGAGGGCTTGCATCATCATTCTAGCCCTTATTAATGGAGTATCGACATGTTTGATCTAGTTGGAGACCCATGAGACTATTCATTGTACCCCACAGCCAGTTGGGGCACCACAAATGTTTTGCTTGAAAAGCAAGGGGCCACCCACTTGGTCATCATTTTGGAAACCCTCCTCTTCATCTTGGCACATGGAGGACTTATTTTGGCCTTCCAATAACCCTTTGCACCACTATTTTACCATTTCGACCTCATTAGGAAGGCTTCTTTTGTACTCTTGAGCTATTTGGTGGGCTTGTCACCAATAGGATTGTTATTTTGCACATTAAAGTCATTTTAGGGTTCATTAGGTTAATTAGACTAGATCAAACCCCTTGAGGCTAATATAAATAAAAGTAAGCCTCATTTGTAAAGTGTTGATTTTTGTGTAGCTTGGGAGCTACGCCAAGCCCTAGTGTTCGAGGGTTAGAGGTCAAAGCACCACAAATAGGCTTGTCGGCTTAGAACCCAGGCCTGGGGTTTTGCACCCAATCTTGTTTGGTGCAATTCCGGAAGCACATTTCTACATGTGATGGCATGAGACGATAGAGGGCGGAAAGGAGAATCCAACGCTTCGAGAATCGTCGAATTCCGAGTTGTAGAAGTGGAGAAATGAATTGTTGAAGTTGACAAGTAATTATTGGTTTTCAGGTCATTTAGGCTTGAAGTAAAATTTGTCCAATAGATGTGCCCCTTCAGTGATTCGTGCAACCCTTTGTTTTGTATAAATAAAGGGTGAAGGCAAGTCATTTTATCATCCAAATTGTGCAAACATTCGTCTTGGAGGAGAGCTCGTTGGAGAGGTTATCTCTGTACCCTAGCCGAAGTAAAAGAAGGGTGGACACCAACAAAGGTTTAGGTCTGTGTCAAGGGTATTTGCAGGTGACCAAGGGCTGGTTGGAAGTTGAGTTTTGCTGGAGTAAGGGTCGAGGCCCTATGCTTGAAGGCCGCAACAAAAGACTGGACAACGAGGTGATTTTGAGGACTGTTTCAGGGCTAGTTTTGGAGGTCAAGATTGCAGGAAGGGAGCCGAGGGCAAAGGTAAGGTTTGTTTGCTATCTAAGAGTTGCGTTGAGGGCTGGCACCTCTGCCTTAGCAAGTCTTGGAAGGAGGATAGACCTGTGGTAAGGCCGCAGACCCTTAACCACACAAAAAGGCTATGCGTAGGGCTGTTGTGGGGTTAATTGAAGCCCTAAACTAGCAACGTGGAGGTAGAAAGATAACAAGTCTGGTTGGAGGCCTTGTATGGGGTTAAATCAGTGTTTGAAGGGTGTTTTGTGCTACAACAAGACTGAGTGCTAGGCCACAGGCCATAACATCTCAGTGAGGGCAAGCGTAAGGGCTATTCTATGTCCTATCCTTTCAGCAAGGTGGAGGAGACCTATACTAGGAGAGGTCGTAGTCATTTAAGGGCTGTTTGGTGATTGTTCTAAGGGCTGTTGCAACTTGTGGGTGCCCTAACTAGTCACCAAACAAAAGAAGACTTGTTGCGGCAGTACAAACTAATTTGGAGCAGTGGTTGTAGGGATGTTGGTCAAAGAGTTCATCCAGTGCTTGGATCAGGTTGATGGGTAGTTGAAGGAGACCTTAGGAGCTGTTTGGAGGAGCCCACGTGGACTGTTTTGAAGCCTACCAAGCAACCAAGGTGATAGCAGGTACATTAGATTGGAAGGCAAGAGGATTAACAAGGAGTGTTGCAAATGTTCCCTTGGTTGTTGAGTTGATGGTGTCCTAGGAGAGGACAAATTAATGATGTGCCCATATTTGTGCAATAGCTCCTCTATTGCAGAACAAAGGGCAGATTGGTGGAGTCTGTGGGCAGCCATGTGTAAGGGTCTCCTAGGTGTGGGGATGCCCTAACTAGGAGCATACGCTACAACATGGACTTGGTCTCTCGTGGGCTGTTGGAGGGTAGCGTGAGAGAAGCGCAAGTGTGTACGAGATTGGGCACCTATGGTTTGCTGGAGGACAGTGTGATAGTGTTGAAGTTGGAGCCTAGTGACCAACACCTTGATCAACAAAGGTGGTTGTGAGAGCGACAATTGATGAGCTCAAGGGTCTGATCAACTAGGAGCAGGTTTGTGGAGATCGAGACTTGTTTGTGGAGAAGGACATCTACAGCAGAAGATGGGCCGCCCTCCTAGTTTGTGTTCATTGTGGGAGATGGGCATCTTGCAGTACTAGGTGGCAGCCCTCCGTGCCCTATGTTGGTCTTCATCGGTGCAGCGCATGAAGACCATAGTGGGCGTAAGTCCCTGAGTAGCTGAGGAGCAACAATGGGCATTCCAGAGTTGTTCACAAGTGGAGCCGTGAACAACTCGACAGGAGTCTCGATGTGTTGTGGCCTTGATGGACTAAGGCACAACTAGAGAGCAGATTGGATAGTCGAGATTTAGTGGTCAGATGGACTTGGAGCATTGATACAGGTAGAAGCTGCAGACTGAGAGTCGAAGGATCGGGTAGGTACAAGGTACGACCAAGAGGAGCTGATTGAGGGCCATTATCCCTAGTACGGGAACCCTAGACAGTTGTATTATATCCACTGGATTAATATAACGAAGTTGGGTTGAAAAATTAAGAAGTTGTCTATATTCTATGCATATGTGATGTCCTGCTATTTTATTCTGCCGTGCAAAGTAGTTTATGGTTAAGATTCTTGGTTTGGTAACATGAGTGATTTTAAGACTCTAACCTAGACCCAAGGTCGTGGAAATTCAACATAAAGGATCATCACTTGGATTTCGATTTTCTCTTGAAAAAGAACTTGGACCTATGGTAGAGGACGAAATTTGGATCTTTCTTGATGAACTATGATGTTTGGATAAATTCATTGGCTATCTTGGAGCTTCTTTTTGGCAATATTATGGATGGATGTACTCTCCTTTCTCTTGTAAGTGCCATATGATGCTATGTTTCTATTTTGATAAATGTCTAATGCATGTAAATTTTGTCCTTATGGTGAATAAATGTGCCCTGATTGATGCAAATTGCTTGGACCATTGAAAACTATTGGAATTTTGTATGTGTTACTCATTAGATGAAGATTGAATGAATGTTCCTAGAGGTTTGATTAATATGCATCCTTGAAACTCCATAAAATTGTCACTGAAGTATAAAATTCTAGAAGTTGTTTTGTTGCTGCTGCATCTAGGGTAGCAAAATTTCTTCTAGGTCTCCTTGAAGAGTGAATTGCCATCTTATGGTTTATCTCAATGTTACCAGACACGGAATCGGCAATAAATCGGCGAGGCAAAAGAGCGAAAGTTTTAATCGGATCGGGAAAAAATCGGGAAAAAATCGGCAAATTCATTAAATAAAAATATACACATATATTGAATTAAAAAAACCATTTTTCATTAATATTGGGTAAAGGTATGTCCAAACAATGCATAATATCAATAGATGTCCAAAATATCATGAATAAATAAGTATCTCATATATGTTATGAGTCCACACATGATCCAAAGCACTGAGTCTTGAGTCCTTAGAAGCATATGCTTCTAAAAGTTTACAAAAAAGTTAAAAACTGCATACTAATCAGAAAAAAATCAGCAACTAAGAGTCTAAGACTCTTAAGAGTGAGAACTAGAAGCGATTCCTCCCACTCCTTCGCTTGCTTGACTCTCAAAGTTCTCCAAGTCATGAAGGCTGAAAAGAGGAGGCTCATCTAATTGAACCCATTCTGCCGCATTTGTAGCTTGCAAATCTAACTCTTCAAGGTCGATTGGTGAATGATCAATACCTGCCATTATCATGAGACATTGAAATGTGAATTAAAATTTCACTTTGAAGTTTGAACTTTAAACTTTTAAAGTATGAACTAGATTATGAAACCTTCAAATTCAAGCTCTCGAATCTCACCTTGTATTTGTTTGTTGCGAAGTCGTAGATTGTAATGGACAAATACAAGGTCATTCAAGCGCTTTTGTGTCAATCGGTTGCGCTTCTTAGAATGTATTTTCTCAAACATGCTCCAGTTGCGTTCACAACCTGAAGCACTGCATGCTTGGTTTAAGATTCGAATGGCAAATCTCTTCAAATCTGGCGTATCACTACCAAAGTTTTGCCACCAAAGACCTAGCAAGTGGTAAGGGTTTGTGAGTAGAAGACTAGAAGTACCAAATTAGTAAATAGTAAAAACTTAAAAAGAAAAGAAAATTTAATAAAACATTTTGATTTAACATACAAAATAAAGTTTAAACAAATTTAATGAATTGATGAAGCCTTCAAGCTGGGTACCTGGCAACATCTTTGACCTTTGTCTTATAGCATTGGTATAGGCAAACAATTTAGATGGTGCCCTATAATCTTGTAGTTGGGAAAAGACACGACTTTGTTGTTCTGGATCAGGGAAGCACCTTTCCAAGCATGTCATAAGTCCTCTGCCAACCTCCCCATCCTCATTAAATTTGCTCTTATCATAAAAATATTGTGGGTCTAAGAAGTACCCAGCAGCATGTAAGGGGGAATGCAATTGCCTATCCCAACGTGCATCTATAATGTCCCAAAGAGGCATATACTTTGTCTCATCATCCCCATATCTTCTTTTGATGGCCTCCTTTGCGAGATCCATCGCCTCATAAATGTAACCCATAGCGGGTTTGTCACCATCAACCATCCTGAAAGTTCAAGCATTCAAATTTAAAGAAATATGAAACATTGTAAATTAAAAGAAGCTTGAAATGAAATTTAAAAAATGAAAAAGTTAAAAGACTAAAAGTACCTGAGAACTCTAACAAGGGACTCCGTCACAGCAATAATCTCTTCAGCATCTTTCCAGAAGCCATCATTAAACATAAGTGCAGCAATTTCGATGCCTTCAGGGGTCTTGGAATGTTTAGATCCCATCCACTCAGGTCCCAAGAACATCCTCTTCAGATTTATCTTTTGCTCAAACACAGATTGCAAAGATATGAAATTTGTTGCAAATCTAGTCACTGCAGGTTGAACAATTTCTTTACCTTCAGTGTATATTCTCATAGTGTTTAGGACAATAGTGTGGTTGTATAGGTATTTGGTTATGGATTTTGCCTTCTCCACAACCTCATGTATCCAATGAAGCTTACCAATGTCCTCAAGCATTAAATCTATGCAATGGGCAGCACAAGAGGTCCAAAAAATAGTGGGGTGCCTCATCTCAAAAAGTCTACCAGCAGCCATATAATTCGTTGCATTATCGGTGACAATTTGTACAACATTTTCTTCTCCCACTTCTTGAACGACTTCCTCCATCATTTCACAGATAAGTTGGGCAGTCTTAACCTTATCTGAAGCATCCACTGACTTGAGAAACATTGTGCCTGCGGGACAAGATACAAGGAAATTTATTAAAGTTCTATTCCTCTGATCTGTCCATCCATCACTCATGATGGTGCACCCTGTTTCTACCCATGATGAACGAAACTCAGCTAGCACAAGCATGACATCTTCAACACTCTCTAACAACATATCTGTCCTAAGGCTCTCTAATGTAGGCGCTTTGAACCCTGGACCTGCAACAGCAATTGCATCAATCATAGCTTGCCAATAAGGACTTCTGGCACAGTGGAAAGGTATGTCAGAATAGTACCAAAAGTTAGCAATGGCCTTCCTTGCCTGACTATGGATATTTTTTTTCCAACTAGTGCCATCCAAGGTAGGTTGGGAACCGGGTTTTGTGCGGGGAGCAAAAAAGGCGTTTATGTTTCCACCTCCAGTGTTCAAGGAAGGAGTTGAAGGACTGGCATGGCTTTGAGTTTGACTTGGCCTTGGAGGCATGTGTGGAAAACTTGGGAACGGCATTGAGGATTCAACAGATTGAGGTGACATGGGGCTAGTGGCAGAAAAAGTATCAACTCCAACATTTCCTATTTCAGCAGTTTGCTTTGCTCTCTTGGCATTATGCTGCTCTAACATTTCAAGGGCCAAGGCTGCTTGGTGTTTGACATTGTCGTCAACCTTGTCGCAAATACCTATATCATGGCCAGTTATTTGTGCAAGGTGGAACTTGAATCTATAAATGCCTCCACTACATTTTGTTTTGCAAAATTTACAAAGGAGCCTGGGGTCTCCGGGAATCCTGTCACAATAAGCCCAAGCAAAGTCCTTCTCTCTCGGCATTGTTGTTGCTTTGAACTTGTGTTTAATTTGTGGCTTCTGTTAAGATTTGGAGTCCGGCTTCTATTTAATTTGTGGCTCCTGTGAAAGACAAGAAAAAATCAAATTTAAAAATCATCCAAAAATTTAAAATATGCTAGAAATTTAAAAAAGTAAATGAAGACAGATGGACAAAACACTCATATCTGTAACTCTGACTGGGTAGTATGGGTAGAGCATTGGTCATCTGTATATGGATCAAATTCTCATACATTTCACTCCTCTGGTGTGAACCAAGATAGTCATGAAAGAAGCCTTGTAGGCTTGTACAGTATTCAGGTTTTGCTGATAGAAATATGGTCTCTGTTGAAACTTGAATCAGCAGTGTATGGAATCATGGATCTGGTGTTAGGGAGTGTATTTCAATGACAGAGCATTCCTCTCAGTGAAAGCATCCTATTGCAGATTCCAGAGTGGACAGTCATCAAACTTTGGACTCTGGAGATACGAGATAGCTCATAGCTCGGAATTACCTGTGATCATTGTTGCAGACTTAATTAAATTACATTCACCTGTAGCTGCTTCAAGCTCAGACTTGGTGCTACTTGGAACAGTCACCTAGGAACAGAATTGTGGCTCAGATTTGTTGGAGGGCTCAGTCCTTGAGGCACAGTTTTAAGCTTGGAGTCCATACCAAAGCCAACTGTCACAGTCATATAAAATTTTGTATAATATGTTCTAAATTAATCTTTTCCAAATTACAGGTTGCTGCAATTTCAACCTCTTCTTGGCATGCCAAAATGAGTGTATATATTTATTTTTTGTACTTGCAAAGTCTTTCCCAATATCTTCTTGATCCAATTCAAACTATTGGCTTTTTTGCCTCGCCATTTTTTTGTCAATTTCAAGCCTAGTAACTTCAAAAGCTCATTTCAATTAGTCATTGTCATATCAACCGTGACGGCTGTGGGACTCTTTACAGTTTTGCATGGATTGAGAAGGACATTAGAGTCTAGACCATGGCCTTTACAAGGTTGACATTTATGGAGACTCAAATTTAATTTTAATCTTTTTGGCAAGATATTAGCTCCTTGCCAACCAAGACTGATTGACATATTGGACAGAGATATTAGCTCCTTGCCAACCAAGACTGATTGGCTTATTGGACCGGGATATTAACTCCTTGCCAACCAAGACTGATTGACTTATTGAACAGGAGATGGCAGATTGCGAAACATGAATACATTTGAGGATGTCTACAGACAGCATGTTGACAAGATTTGGAATGATGTAACGAACAGGCACACAAAAGAAGCAAAGGAATTGCACAATGAAGTTTGAAGTGCAATGTTTAAAATTGGGAACAGTAAGGAGCTACCGGCAATCCCAGACTATCTTTCAGAGGAAGGCAAGAATTTTGTGAAACTTTGTCTGCAGAGAAATCCTGTAAACCGTCCTATTATAACGTATATCAAATCAAAATGCGATGCAAGCTACCGGTACCCAAGCCTCGGACAGTCGAATAGATGCAATGCTTCTTATTATTAATGCATACCTCACACTTAATCGCCAAACTGTGACCTGAGTTTCACAAGACTCGACAGGGACTGTGCTTCGAATGCGGCTTCGTCGTTCGACAGGGAATGTGCTTCGAAGGCTTCGTCGTTCGAATGCGGGAATGCTATAAACGCAAACGCGGCAATGTTATCACCGTTAAACAGTTAAACAATTCACGGGAATGTTATAAACGCAAACGCGGCAAACCGGAACCGGCGAAAACCCTATTGAATTTGGCGGGACTCGTTAAAATCGGCAGAAATCGCAGAAATCGCATAAATCGCGAGTCAAACTCGCGTTGACCACGAGTTAAACTCGGTCAACGCGAGTTGACTCGCCCAGATTCGAAACGGAACTTTTTGCCGCCGATCCGACTTGCACTCGCGATTAATCGCCGGAATCGGCGATTCCTGTTTCATTGGTTTATCTTGATTCCATTTTCTCCCAAAAGGCAGACACTAGTCTAGAAATCATTCATGATCATATCAACTTAACGAACTTCACTTTTTCACCTTCTTTTCTCCCTCTTCATTCTTCATCCTTCAAGAATAAGTAGCCCCTCTAGGGCTTGGTGCGATATCCCTTTGGTTTGAGATCTTTTAAAACTAATTTGATAGTCTCCCGCACTGGTGTTTATTGTAGGTATCCTCTAGTTTTGGGGTCATTCTCACTGTTGGATTTCAAGATATTTGATACCCTAGCCTTCGTACCAAGTGGGAACCCTTGAAGCTGCCTTGACTTGGGGATTTCTTGAAGGTTTATGCTTATCTACTTGTTGAAGTACATCATACAAAGCCTTTTCTCTTACCTACCATGACCTTGGATGAACCTATATCTTGGCATACACATCAACCCTAGGTCTTGTGTAGCTATCTATCACAAGGGGGTTTTCGTGGAAAGCCTTTCTAGCTTCTCCTAAAGCTTGCACCTTTACGGAGCCTTTCCATTGAATGAGCCGCCTTGCCTCACTTCAAACTTATCGTAGGGATGTCTATCATAAGTGAGGGATACTGGGACTCCTCCCGTCAGTGAAAATACAAGGAAAGAAGGGGACATAGGCTGTGGTGATAGTGGGCCTTTGTCCCATATTGTTGTTGTGCCCTACTAGTTATTCCTTTAGGACCCCTGTTAGTTTGTGCAGTAGCAAGCCCCTAAAATGAATAAATTCAAATTAAAATTTGAATTTATTTTGTCTCTAAACGACAAGTCGGCTCCAAGCTATTCATGTCAAGCTAGCCAAGGAGACACCTTTTGGGGCACCCTAAAACCACTATATATTGCCATTCGACCTGATCACTTGGGTGCAATTCGGATCATCTCACACCATTTATTCTTTTGTTCACACATGTGAAGGAGCTAAGGAAAGAGGCCAAGTTTTTTGTGGAGGATATACTTCTGTGGCAGCCAAGTTTTTCTTATATTTGACCAACGTTGACCAACAGGCTAGCTCGCACATGTGGCTGCAGGAAGCCGAAATTTGGTCATGTTGACCAGTATTGACCAAATTTCTAAGGCAACAACAAGAATGCTGAAATTGGTTTATTTGGCCAACTTTGAATTATTTGTTTCTGTGGTCAGTTTGACCTGTTTTGACTGGAAATCAGATTGTACCTTTTGCTGAATTGAAGAATTTCTCCTAGAAAGGATTGCTATGTTTACTCCCAAGTTTGGGTTTCCCATGTGAATAATTTGTTTCTCTTTATGTGCTTGGTTGTCTCTTTATGATCCTATTGTCATTATTGCATTATGATTGAGATATTTTATGTATAATTGCTTAATGATGAATGTGACATAAGTGAACTTGTTTAGGAAATCATTGGAAGTAATTATCAATCTACATGATCAAATTTCTCTTTAAGAAAATGAACAGGTACTACATGTCACATGAAGACGGGATCATTCGACCATTTTTGTGCCAAATGGTTTCTCTTCTTCATGTGAATTCATTTTAAAAAAGTCAATTGCACTCACACAGGGAAGCATTGCAAATTTAACTTAGGGCTCAAATTGCAAACTTTTGCATTTGGCTATTGAATGACTCCCATTAATTTGTTGCAAAGACCAACGTTGCATGAAGCGGGGACGAATCGGGGACGTTTTTTGGAAGTGAGGACGCGGAAGCGTCATTTCCCAAAATCTAGGAAGCGAAGCATCTCAGAAACATCTACTATATATATTTGCATTTGTATTAAAAAAACATCCAAAATACCAAACTAGTTGTAAAAGACATGAAAACATGCATATTTTTACATAAATCAAGACAGAAATGGCATCCATTATACATCAATGATTAATTATTCCAGCATCAACCATCTAGAATCTAGTTTCCTCTTCTCTTGTCTAGCCTTTGCCTTTACTTTAGTTGTATAGGGATATTAGTTAACATTGCCTAATTTTGATCAAACAGCGTAATCCAAGCCTTATAATATGGTAGAGAAAGCTTAACATGCCTGATCAATGATTTTGACTTGAGTGAAGGGTACATAATTGCTAAGGCCATGACAAAGGAGTTCAACAATCAATAACACCAACACTGGGGTACATATAGGGCTTGGTGCTCTTGATTAAATGCTAATCAGATGCCCTTATACATGATATAATCCAATGAAACACCACAATCCCATTGATCTTGAAAATTGTGAAGTCTGTTGAATTTTGAATGGGATGTGAAATTCTATTTTCTCCATGTGAAGTTTGATGAGGCTGGAACCACTCTCAGACATCCTGAGTCATTTCATGGTAATGTTAAAAATTTAAGTAAAAGGATGGAAATGAAAGATAAAGGAGAATGTCTCTTTTACTTTAAGAATTTAACATTACCATTAGGGAGCATCTAGGAAGCATCAAGGAAGCATCAAGGGGCACCTTGGGAGTATTCAGAAAGCATAGTTCCTCACATAACAGTTCGAAATTTCCAAAAAACAAAAAACAAAAAAGCCTCGCGGAATCGTGTGAACCGTCCACCTTTTCTTGGATCCGCTGGTGATTTCGTTGGATACGTGCTTGAACCTCCACAGATCTGCACCTGATCCTTTCTGGAACCGTGGATCAGGCAGCCGGAATCGTAGATAGGGCCCCTGCGGATCCGTATGGGACGCGGTAGCGCCTCTGGATCCCTAGGGGGGATGGTTCCTGCAACATTGGCAAAGACAGAGAGTTCAACAAAATAGATTGTGAATTTGGCTAAACTAAATAAATCTTAGGAAATGTTTAGGTGGTTGGTCCACGTCTTTTGCAATATTTGCAATGTTTTTGCCAAAGGTAACCGTGGCTCTAGAGAAAGCATTAATCTATTAGTGTATCTCCAATTTCTACGTAATTGGGGACCATGCACTCTAGGAATTTGTATAATCCATCTTTGACCTTTGAAGTTTGATCTTCTTGTAATTGTGTTCTATAAGAATACCTTTGGTTCAAGAAATACCTTTGGTTTAAGAAATACCTAGTTTCATGTATAGGGTGGTGGAGTTGACTGTTCCATTTGTTATTAATAATCTCCTAAATGGATGCATACTTACCTACTCTATCCTTGTATGTTGCGTTTATTTGCTCTTTGCCTGATCCATAGTCTCATAAATGCAACTGATGGTCAAGTTCTCCCCATCCATCAACTGCAACATCTTAACAAGGCTCTTGGCAATTTTCACAACGTTTGCTGTGAAAATTCTATCATTGTAGCAACTGATTTACTTTTCCTACTTATTTCACCATAAGTTATTCATGAAATTACTTCAACAAACATTAAAAGAAATACTGCTGCATATATCACACCGTAATACAGAAACAAACATATGCACAAGAATCAACACATTGACACAGTTATTTTGGACTAATGTCCCCGGAAACACCCAATGTGGGAAAACTGGTACAGCAAGGGAGGATTTTATTATTCAGCAATTTTCTAGTACAACAGGGTGCCAAACTGGCTTACCCACAGATAGACAAATTCTCCAGCACTTCTACTGAACCCGACGTAGGCCCTACTGACCTCTGCGTCAGCTTGAAACCCTCTGCGTCAGCCTACTGAGGCTCTGCGCAGCCTCTCTGGCCTTCTGCGCCACTCCTGTAGCCTCTGCATGGGTGACGCAGGCCATGCTGGCTCTGCGTGGCTTCCTCTGGCCCCTGGGTCTGCCTCTTCTACCTCTGCGCTGATCTCTCGTCTCTTTGTGCCATGCTTGCTGCCTCCTGACTGCTCTCTAGACCATTGGTTCAATTTATCAGCTAACCCCGCTCCAGAAATTGAACTGATTGGTCTCCCTCAGTGTGTTCTCCAAGTGACCCTCAAGCCTCCTCTTATACTTTTCTCGTTGACAAATCAACGACTGAGATTAAGTCCCTGATCAACGGCTAAGATTAGATCTGGCTTGATTCATGTCTTTTGGACCATTCTAACACAACTTCATATTAATACACATTAATATTTTATTTTCCTTAAGTTTAGACTTAGGGACTCCATTAAAAATATTAATTATTTTAATATCTCTTGAACTATTTAGAATCTGCCCAAACCATTTCTGGTTATTGGAGATCTCATGTGCCCCAACCTCTCCACCAAATTTCGTGGCTAGAGCACATCCGATGCTACCCCAAATCAACACTCCCTCTTAGCGAGCACAGTGCTCTAGTAATACTCCTCACTGAGTATTACCTTGATCATCCGGTATCGGTCCCTGTGCTGATGTTAAGCCTCCTTGCCCAACATCTTCTACACTGCTGTATCTTGTACTGCTGCCCATCACTCTGCTACTGCCACTGTTGCATCTGTACTACAACTCCCTCTGCATTCGTGCTGCTGCTGGTCCTTTCTCCCAACACTGCATCCGCACTGCAACTCCCTCTGCATCTATGCTGCTGCTGGTCCTTTCTCCCAACATTGCAACTCCCTCTTCATTCGTGCTGCTAACACACTACTTTTGAAAGGGGTTCTTTACCATCCCCATCTTTTCCCTGAAGTAGTCAAATTTTGACTTTCCAAGGGCCTTGGTGAGGATATCTACCACTTGTTCTCCTGTAGGAGTGTAGCTCAACTATACAGCTCCTCGTTGGACATAGTCTCTGATATCAATATACACCGGATATCAATATGCTTCGACCTATCATGGAATACTGGATTCTTAGAGAGTTTGATGCAACTTTGATTATCACACATGATCCTGGTTGCCTCCATATTTCTTCTGAATAGGTTCACCAACAGTTTTCTAAGCCATATGGCCTCACACGAAGCTGTGCTTGCTACCATATATTCTGCCTTAGATGAGCTCAGAGCCACAGACTTCTGTTTCCTACTGCACCAGGAGGTCATTCCTGATGTAATGTTGAAACAGTACCCAGAGGTACTTTTGCGATCCACTGAACTTCCGGCCCAATCTGCATCAGTAAATCCACTCAACCTGATATCCTTTCCCTTGGTGTATAAGAGCCCATAATCAACTGTTCCCTGTAAATACCTGAGAACGTGTTTGGCTGCTGCCCAATGTGCCCTCTTTGTTTCCACCATGAACTGACTGAGGGTGTTGACAGCATAGCAAATATCTGGCCTGGTATTGACCAGATACATTAGGGACCCTATGAGTTGTCAGTATAGGGTGGGATCGACATCCTTGTCTTCTGATGCATCAATCTTCTTCCAGATGGTGATCATTGGCGTAGCCATAGGTTGACAGTCTCCCATCCCAAACCTTTTCAGGATCTTTGTAGCATACCTTCCTTGCCCAAGGAAGATATCTCCTTTCTGCTGCCAAATTTCTCACCCTAGGAAGTAGTGCATTTGTCCCAGATCCTTCATATCGAACTCTGTGGCTAGATTCTATTTGCAGCCCTCAATGAGTCTGGATGATCCTGTCAGAAGGAGATCATCCACATGTAATACTAAGATAAGTGGCTCATTCTCTACGACCAGATAGTAGAGATTCAGATCCGCGTCACTCATGACAAACTCCATCTTCTGCAAGTATCCATCTATTCAACCATACCACGCTCTCGGTGCCTGCTTCAACCCATACAAGGCTTTCTTCAGTCTGCATACATGAGACTTCTTCTCATGAGTTTCAAAGCCCTCTGGTTGTTCAATGTATACCTCTTCTTTTATTACCCCGTTCAGAAATGCCGTCTTGACATCCATCTGATGGATCTCCCATCCCATCTGGGCTGCAAGAGATATCACGGTCCTAATAGATGTATACCTGGCTACCGGGGCGAAGGTTTCCTCATAGTCAATCCCTTCCTTTTGAGCATACCCCTTAGCCACAAACTTGGCCTTGTATTTTTCAACACTGTCGTCCACAACATATTTGATCTTGTAGATCCATCTTGAATCTACCACAGATCTGTCTTGAGGCCTTGACACCACCTCCCAGACATCGTTTACCATTATGGAGTTATACTCCTCCACCATCGCATCTAGCCAGACCTGATGCTGAGCTGCCTCCTTGAAATTGGCAGGCTCCCCATCCTAAGCTACTAATGCCTGATACTTGTCTGGTTGTTTTCGCTCCCTCTTATTGTTCCTTGGCTCACCGATGAAGTTCTCTGCATCATGCAGAATTTGACGAAGTTCTCTGCTGGTTCTTCCTCTGCCAGTAGGTGCTTCTGTTCTCTCTTCCTCCTCATCCTGAGAATCTTCCTGACCCGAGGAAGGATTCTTCACTTCCGTTGGCTGAAGAGGCATGACCAACGAATCCTCTTTTAACTGCTCCTCGAAGGCATTTTGTGAGATCTTCTGAAAGCTCTGCCCTCCATGAACTTTACATCTCATCGTACTACTACCTTCCTACTCCCTGGAAGATAGATTCTGTATGCCTTAGCATTCTCGCCATATCCTACCAGATACCCCTTTTCTGCAGTCTGATCCAGCTTCTTCCTCTTTTCTTCGCATATGCGGCAATATGCTAAACTCCCAAATATCCTGAAATCACTGACTTTAGGCGTCCTCCCAGTGAAGACTTTCTTTGGAGTAATCTTGCCCAATGCCCGATGAGGAGTCCTGTTCTGAACGTAGACAGCTGTGTTGCATGCTTCCGTCCACAGTGATTTTGGCATATCCTGATCATACAACATGGCCCTAGCTGATTCTACAATGGTTCTGTTTTTTCTTTCTACCACCCCTTTCTACTCCGGATTATAGGGAGTTGTCCACTCTCTTTTGATGCCCTCCTTAGTGCAATAATCAGTGAAGTCCTTATCGACATACTCTCCACCATTATCTAAGTGCAAGACTTTTATTTTCTTACCAGTCAGATTCTCCACTAAAGCCTTGAACTCCTTGAATCGAAAGAAAACCTCATCCTTGGTTTTTAGAAAATAGATCCAAGTTTTCCTCGAGTGGTCATCAATGAAGGTAAGGAAATACTCGGCACCACTTAGAGCTTTGACGGACATGGGTCCTCATATATCTGAGTGTATCAATCCTAGTACACTCTTGGCCCTGTGTTTGCTCCTAGGAAATGCCGCCTTGGCATACTTTCCTAGAGCGCATCCCCTGCATACATCATCTCATTCCGTACTCAGATCCGGAACTCCTGTTACAGTGCTCCTGAGAATTCTCAGAGCTCCATGGTGCAAGTGACCCATCCTTCTGTGCCATAGTTCGTTCAAGTCCTTGTCCCCATGACTGCCTATTAGTGCCATTGGAGATTCTAGTTGTAATCTATACAACTGATTACTTTTGATCCCGATCTGCACTTTCTTTTTCCAGCTCGGGTGTTTGACGTATACCTTTTCCTTGATGAAGTAGACATCATAGCCCTTGCCTTGTAGTTGTGACACAAAAAGTAAGTTCATCCCCAATCCTGGTACATGCAACACATTTGTGGCACGAAACCGCTCTCCCATTTTGTCTGAAAAACTATGGTACCCTTTCCTACTGAAATACACTTTGCTTTATTCCCCATGGTGATCTGAAAGTTCATCTTCTGCTCTTGATATTCTAAGAAACACTCCCTGATTCCCGTCATATGCTACGAGACTCCATTGTCTATATACCATACTTCTGATGATGCAACGCTAGTCATACATGCCACTTCTTCTTCCTGCCTGGAAGCCAACATAGAGAAATCGAAATCTCTTCCTCTTGTGCAATCTTCTGAAAATCTGCTTGAGTCCCCTGAGGTAGATGCCTCTACATCATGGTCTCGACCCATAACTGATTCTCCCTTTCTGTCTCTGATTACTTGCCCTAATACCATGTGAAAATTTTATCACTGCAACAACTGATTTAATTTTCCTAATTATTTCACCAAAGCTATTCATGAAATTACTTCAACAAACATTAAAATAAATATTGTTGCAGATATCACACCGTAATATAGAAACAAACATATGCACAAGAATCAACACATTGACACAGTTATTTTGGACTAATGTCCCCGGAAAAACCCAATATGGGAAAACCGGTGCAATTTATTATTCAACAATTTTCTAGTACTACAGGGTGCCAAACTGGCTTACCCACAAATAGACAAATTCTCCAGCACTTCTATTGAACCCAATGTGGGCCCTACTGACCTCTGTGTCAACCTACTGAGGCTCTGCGTAGCCTCTCTGACCTTCTGCGTCACTCCTGCAGCCTCTGTGTGGATGATGCAGGCCTTGCTAGCTCTGCGTAGTCTCTGCTGCCTCTACGTGGCTTCCTCTGGTCCCTACGTCTGCCTCTTCTGCCTCTGCGCTGATCTCCCGTCTCTCTGTTTCGTACTTGCTGCCTCCTGACTGCTCTCCAGACCACTGGTTCAATTTCTCAACTAACCCTGCTCCAGAAATTGAATTGACTGGTCTCCCTCAGTGTGTTCTCCAAGTGACCCTCAAGCCTCCTCTTATACTTTTCTCGTTGACAAATCAATGGCCGAGATTAAGTCCCTAATCAACGACTAAGATTAGATTTGGCTTGATCCATGTCTTTTGGACCATTCTAACATAGTTTCATATTAATACACATTAATATTTTATTTTCCCTAAGTTTATACTTAGGGATTCCATTAAAAATATTAATTATTTTAATATCTCCTGAACTGTTTAGAATCTGCCCAAACTCTTTCTGGGTATTGGAGATTTCATGTGCCCCAACCTTTCCACCAAATTTCGTGGCTAGAGCACACCCGATGCTACCCCAAATCAACATTTGCTTCTCTTTTTCAAAATGTGTTTTCACAATGTCTTTTCCATCTTGTTTACAGGCCCATTGAGATCCATTCAATTCATTACTTGAAAACATCTTTTGCAAGTTTTGCGCTTGGGAAAAGAGAGATTGTAACATGAGGAAGTGAGTTGTAAATTTCGTGATGGCAGGCCAAAAAATCATTGTTCCTTGTGTTTTTCCTCATTAGGTTCGATACCCGTTAGTGGTTGATATATTTTGCAATGTTTTGTGGCATACTCTACAATGTTCTTGATCAAATCTTGTTTGCCTATATTCCCAAGCATGAGGTCTATGCAATGTGCAACAGGTGGGGTCCATAATATGGCTTTGTATTTGCTTTTTAACATCTTACTAGTAAGAACATAGTTAGAGGCATTATCTGTGATGATCTGAACATTTTCCACCCCCACCTCCATAATAATCTCATGCAAAAGCTGAAATGAGAAGTTTGTGTCTTTCACCTTATCAAATGCATCAATTGATTTCTAAAACATGGTTCCTTTTGGGCAAGAGACAAGGAAATTGATTTTAGCATGGTTCCTTCCATCAGTCCATTTATGTAACATGATGGTACATCATGTTTTGACCCATGACTCTTTAAAATCGTTCAAGGATTCATCTATGGACAAAACTTCTTTGTGCAAAGGAGATTTGCTGAGGTCATGCATACTAGGGCCTTTCAAGCCCTTACCGGTAGCAATAATTGAATCCCACATAAGTTGGTAATAACTAATAAGTTGAGTGGGCAACATTGAAGGGAATATTTGCATCATATTACCATCTAGCATTGGACTTACAAGCAACTTTCTTGTTTTGCTTGTTCCAATGTTCATCTAAGGTGGGATGTGTCTGACTCGATTGAGACTGAGAGGCAGTGGCACTAGTAGAGGTGGGGGAATTTTTAGTAAAATAAATTTGAATGCTCCTCTTTATTTGAAGCTACTTTTCATGGGAGTGAGGAACATAACAAAAGGGTTCCCTTACATTGCTAGAAGGGATAGAGGAAGAGCCCTCAAAATCAAAACTAGGATTTGCTCCAGATCCCTCAATCAACGCAAGTTGCCACTTCCGTCCTATTTCAGCACCTATCTCTATCCCTGTTCCCTATTCCTCGCTAGCCTTCTTTGACATCCATCCAATCTCTTCTGTTCTTACTTCACATGGGGAAATTTGGCCTCTTACACCAGCCATGTGTTGCTTCAACCTATGAATCCTGTCAAATCCTCCTCCGACCTTGCAGATGGGCTGTAACCTCCCAAGTTAGAAGCAAAATCAACAGTAAACAGCCGGAAAAGTTACCAAACAAGCTCCAAGCTGACTCAAATCAGTCTTTAGTGCTGCTCCAAAAACTGCAGATGCTTACAAATGCTCAATGAGAAGGGTTTAGGGTGAGTGGAATTAGTTTGTAGGTGTAACTCCCAATGTTGTGAACATCGGCATCGGGATAAAATTGGCAAGGGTCTGGAAAACCAAATAATCGGGAAAATATCGGTAAAAAATCGGCAAACATCGGCAAAATTATAATACCATAAAAATATCTTTAAAAATCGGCAAACATCGGCTAGGCCAAAATATCGTGATTTTGAGATAAAATCGGGATGTTATCGAGACGTTCGCAACACGTCACTAATTCCCTTTTGAAATTTAAGTTTACCCTCAAAATATGTGCCACAGACCTGTAGGGTACAAGTTACAACTCGGCTGAGTCAGATTGGTGTGGTGCCGAATTGGCCAAATCAGTGTACAACTCAGCGAGCTCAGTGCCAAATCAGTCATCATACTGTTTAAATCACTGAGTTGGAATGTGCAGAGGTTAACATGGTCAACTTGGCCAAGTCTGAGTCCGAGTTGACTGAGTTGACTATGGATACTATCAGCAATATATATTGTATGCTTTAGCCTTGAATTTATCAAAAGGAAATTGCTCACTTGGAAACTGAGTTGGAATGTGCAGAGGTTAACTTGGTCAACTTGGCCAAGTCTGAGTCAGAGTTGACTGAGTTGACTATGGGTACTATCAGCAATATATATTGTGTGCTTTAGCCTTGAATTTATCAAAAGGAAATTGCTCACTTGGGAATGACATGTTAAAAGAAACTAGCTATAAATGTTGAAAATGACATGGAACTTAGTTCTTTAGAGTAAATTTGTATGTTCAAGTTATTTTTAAATTTTAATGTCACGCATTTGTTTTTCTTATAGCTTCCAATTATAGCTCTAGAGAGAACCTTGGTTTTATTATTCTGAAATATTTTAGCATGTCCTTTCAGTTAGATTCTAACATACTGGTAAGGTTATAGAGTTGGTTATAATTATTGACTGATGCAGGGGCCCTGCTGGAGATCTCTATGTATACCTTAACGTGAAGGAGATTCCTGGAATTGAAAGAGATGGCATCAATCTCTACTCGACTATTTCAGTTAGTTATGTTGATGCGATAATGGGAACTGTCTGCGAGGTAAATAACGATCTCCACCTTTTTATGCACTAACTATGCTGTTATTAAGATTGATGAATATGTTTGTTGTGAAAGAAATAATTAACATGGTCATAGTGTAATAAACAAATCGTCTATTTCCATTTTTTCTTCCAATTGGAAAATGTTTTCCTTTATCATGAGATTGAAAAAGATTACATACAGCCAAGTTCAGTCAAGGTTGGGCTTTGGCAAAGTTCACTGGAGAGGTCTATCCCAGTTTGCATCCACATAGTCTTTCGGACCTGGGGGGTGGGTGAAGAATGCTTGAAAATTGGATTATTTGTTACAATGGCCTTATATATTCTATTGTGTGCTCCAAAAACATTTGATATTGAGGTTTCCTTACTGGTAGCTACTTTTCATATAATTCTATATCAAGATATCATCTATGTTACACCGGAAATGCTCCAGAGAAGTGGGAAACCCGTTCCAATGGTTCCCACACTCCCGGGAGCTTTGGAACTGTATGGGAACAATACCTTTTCAGTCGGAGTTGCAATAGGAGTTGGAGCTGGGGAAAGTTTTGGGAGCTTTGAAGACTGTTTTTTGTGGAGTTCTGGGGTTCCCTGGGGTTGGGGAATACAAAGCCTCTAGAGAAATATGCTGAGCTGCCCACAAAACATGAGTCTATGTTGAAACATTTGTAGGGAGAAATGCCAAAGACATCCTTAACACTGATATCCTTAATTCAGAAACTGTAGCAATCTCTTGATTGGTTAAGGGAGCATGTGGCACCTCGATGTAAGGGCAATATCTGAGATGTCACGCTGATGAGTATTTCTTTTGTTGTTTATGTATATATATCACAGAAGATTGTGTGTGCATATTGTATGTGGCAGTCAATGCTTAAACATTAGAGTTGCTTTGGTTTTTATCTTAAGAATAATTAGAAAAACATATGTAAAACTGTTCCTTTGTATTTTTAACCCAGATTGTTTCAAAGACTAGTCATGTGTCAGAGAACTGATAATGAACTTGGCATTTTATATATATATAAAGAAGAGACTCAGAGAGAGAGACACCTAGAGAATATATTTATATATAAGAGAAATTATATATTTAAATTGATTTTAATATTTGAATATTTTGATTCAATATTAATTTTGATTATTATATATTTATATAATTAAGAAAATATTTTCTATTTTTTTTATATTATATAATAATACTGTTCCCAATTAGCCATTTCCTGTAAATTTTGGGGAAACCTCTAGCTGTTCTGGACACCCGTAACCAAGTTCCCAATGTTCCCACATTCCAGAAACTCATGCAACATAGGATATCTTATACTTGGCCAAACCAGTCAAAACAAAGAGGAAGCAGAACAGAGAATTTCAGTGTAGGCTCTAAAGGATGTTGTCAATTTGTAAAACCACAAATTGTTCCTATGTTAAAACTTAAAATATCTAATGTCTGGGTAGTTAATGGTGGAAGACATCTCTTCTGGACTTATATCTACTTTGCATCTCTATTATATATGTGCAGAATTTTAACAAATATTATTTGTACGTTGAATAACATCAGAAGAAAATTACACCCATGGGTACTATAGAAACATAAAGGATTGGAAAGTTCGTTCAAATTGTCAGAAAGAAATTGCATACAGGGCATTGTAGAAAAACAACTAAGATAATCAGAGCATTCTGTAAACAATGTCAATGGATATCTAAGTTACCAGGAAACAAAAATAGATACAGATTTGGATTCAGATCTGGATACGCAACCACCATATTTTTCAAAAGCCAGCATCTGGATGCCGTGGGGAAACACCATGTACAAAAAATACAATAATATATATATATATATATATATATTTTATTCAATTTTGAAAAACATATTCGAATTGAAAAATCAAAACCATTCATGAATCACAACATTAGAGCTGTAGTCATTAGATAATTTATAAATCTGAAGACTGAAATCATGACGCGTCATGATTTATACAAAAATGATAATTATAAATACAAAATTGAGTGTCTCATTGACGATCACTCTATTAATATGATGATGTAGAGTACATATTTAAAAATGGGTCTACATGCTGATCATTTCAAAATTTCAACTTTACATGATGATCAACGTGTCATCTTGCTTGAAATTTTGCCTTAGAATCTAAAAATTCCCAGCTAGTTACAATGGTAGATGGATTAATTGTACACTGCTTGAGAACACGCTATAGTCTATCTATCATATTGTCTAAGAGGACTCTTTACCCAGAGTTGGATAGTATTGATCTAATTAAAATATTAAAGATACGGCTATCCTTTAAAGTTTATACAATATATTATTATCTATGTATTGTCTCAATACTTTTGTGTTAGCATTATAAAAAATTGAAAATTAAAATTTTAATGTCTCAGACCTTTCCTTCTAGCATTATCATGTGCTATACATCCTATAGGTAATTAATAATTTATACAACTATAGAGCCTGCAGATTACCAATAAATAATCTAAGTAAACATCGAAATAGAATATTTGTTTATTAGGCTTTCAAATAGGTGGCAAATATTCTTAAAAAATAAAAAGTAAACCTAAACTTTAATGTTATTTGCTTGGGGTTCGGCATGTGAGGCTAGCTGGCACAAGATCTGTTTCAGCAGCATGGGACATGTTTCTGGTTTGAGGGATCCATTTACGTGGTGAATCCTATGCGGATCTGTTGAGAAATCTATAAGGCAATAGTAAGGATGATTTCTCTTTCTTGATAACTGCTGTGATGTCTTTTTACCTTTTTTTTCTTACTTATTCGCTTCTTCACTTATTATGTTTGTGTATCATCAAACAGCTACCAAAAACAAGAAGAACAACAATACACAATAACACAGAATGTACGCTGCAAGCCAGGGCCAGACCTCTCCACTTGAGACGAAAACTCGCAAATCTCTTCTTTTCGTATAGATTCTTCAATTGACGAATTCCAAGACTTCTAGACCAAGACCAATACCCTCGAAGACAAAGTCCAACCCTTCCGGATGATGTGCTTCCTTTGTCCAAGTCAAACCCAGTCAAATCTCTTCCAGTAGCACAACTTCGACCTCTAGCTTCAGAATTTCGGCCTCTACTGCAGGTCTGAAATTTTCATCCTTCCTAGCAGCAGTTTCTAATGATTTGGGGTAGCATTGGATGTGCTCTAGCCATGAAAATTGGTGGAGAGGCTAAAGCACATGAGATTTCCAAGACCCATAAATGGTTTGGGGAAATTCTGCCCGGTGAAGGAGATATTAAAATAATTAATATTTTTAATGGGTTCCTAAGTCTAAACTTAGGAAAATAAAAATGTTAATGGGTATTAATGTAAAACTGAGTTATAAGGTTCTAAATGACATGGATTAAGTCAAATCTAATCTTAGCCGTTGATTAGAGATGTAATTTCGGCCATTGAAAACTCAACAGAAAAAGTATAAGAGGAGGTTTGAGGGTCAGTTGGAGATACACCAAAGTGATCAATCATTCGATTTTCTAGAGTGGGGTTTGCTAAGAGAAATTGAATCAGTGATCAGAGTTGCAACGAGGGGCAGTGAGTACGAGGCAGAGAGGCAAAGATAGTGCCGGAAGACCAGCGCAGAGGTAGACGCAGAGACAGAGGGAGCCATGCAGAGGCTAGCGGTGACTGCGCAGAGGCCAGAAGGCCCTGTGTCATCCATGCAAAGGCTGCAAAAGTGACATAGAGGCCAAAGAGGCTGTACAGAGCCTTAGAGGGCTGACACAGAGGGTTTCAGGCTAACGCATAGGCTAGGAGGGCTGACACAGAACCTCAAATTGTGCTGGAGAGGGATTCGTGGGGCAAACCTTCAGAATATCTGCTTCCGAAGAGAGCTATTACTGTCGGATTTTTTATCTTTGTCGGTTGAGCAAGTTGGCACCCAGTGTACTCAAGAAAAGTTGCTTAATAATAAAATCCTCAGAACTGCTACATTGGTTTTCCCATGTTGGGTTTTTCCGGGGACTATTGTCCAAAAATAACGGTGTCCCTTGTGTGTGTGTCTATTCCTTTCAGTGGTTGATCTGTAGATGGTTGAGACTGTATTGTGTTTATTTCAGTGTTTATATGGTTAAATAACTTGATAGTAATTAAACAAGTAGGCGAAATAAACCGGATAGTGCAGGAAAATTTCTAGTGGGTTAAACTTAGAAATTTCAACAGCTTTTGCCACACATGTGGGCTTATTCTGGCCTTGCAAGACTTCTTCAGATCTTTGCTTGGCTTTCTCCTTCTTTTTCTGCTTAAGGATTGCCTAATGTGACCTTTGTTGACCTTCTTTCTCTTCCTTCTTCAAGATCAAACCTGTAGAAAAACCCTAGACCAATAGAGAAACCCTAGACTTCCTTCGCATGTGTGAGAGAGAAATAACCCAGAAACAAGTCTTCTTCCTCCTCTTCCTTCTTCGCTGCCTTCTTCCTCTTCCTCCTTCGCTTGAATGTCTTCCAAGGAGGTCGAGTTCCCTCCTTTATATAGGCTTCGTAAGGTGGACGTGGCTCCTCAAATTAGGCTGACTTCCTAGCGGCCACGCCGACTTGGTCTTGAAGGGTATTTTTACACTTCTAATGACAAAAATAAATTTTCTTACAAGTTACAATATCCCTGATGGGGTCTTCAACTTATGACAATGACTCTTTTGCCTTCTTGACCTAGGACAAATCTTAGAAGCACTCAATGGGTGCTTGACCTCTAAAATAAAAGACCTTGAGCATGAAACCCATGCTCCAAAAATAATAATAATATATATATATATATATATTTTTTTTTTACAATATACAAGAATCAAAAGTACATTTCATATTTATGAAGATCGAAGGTAGTTACAGTTTTTTCAACACTCCCTCTTAACTAGGGAGGTATTCATAAATGGTACATGGACATTCTCAATCTGAAGAGATCTCATAAGAAGAGTCAGATTGGTAACTGATCTGTTTAGCATCATAACAACCAACATTGTCACATAGCAAGGCCTTGGATAACAACTCTATCTCTCCACAAGATCAGAGCACAATGCTGGTGCGACCAGTGACTTACAAACACCATCATCATTGTCTCTCAAGGCACATACCCCACCCGCGTGTTCACAGAGTATGCCCTTCCTTGGACTATTTTTCTATTGGATAGATAGTCCTCAAAGAATATCGGTCTTCGACTTCTCTTATCTTGGATGCCCTACCACATCCTCAAAGAGTATCAGATGCCAGATACTTACCCAATCCTCCATTTTGTCTTCCCAAGTGAAAACAAGAATGATGTGCCTATCTCTCCCTGCCAACCAAGGAGGATATATCAACCAAACCAAGCTTGTCTCTCAAATACACAAGATTCTTATTAGGAAGAGATTTTGTTAATATGTCAGCTTCCTGTTGATCGATGGAGTTATACTGTAGCTGCACAACACTATCTTTTACTAGCTTTAAAATGTAGTGATACTTGCTGTTTATATGCTTTGTTTTTCCATGAAACACTAGGTCTTCAAACAATCTTATACAATTGGTGTTATCACAATGTATCACTGTAGGGCGCATTGGTCCTTCGAATAAGTTAGACAACAACTTCCTCAACTAGACAACTTCTCTTTTCACTTCACAGGCTGTAATATATTTAGCCTCAACACTACTCAAAGCAGTCGGATCTTGCTTTCTGCTCATCCATGAGATCATGGAGGATCCCAAACTAAAACATCCTCTTGTAGTGATCCTTCCATCCTGCTCACTGCGTCCCCAATCAGAATCTGTATATCCAATCAAGTGGACATCATTCCTCCTATCATATTTTAGGCAGTAGTGGATTGTTCATTGTAGATATCTCATTATGTGCTTGGATGCTCTCCAATGATCATGCTTCAAATCCACTTGGAACTGACTGTGAATATTCATCACAAAACATATGCCTGGTCAAGTATTAACCAATTATATCATCGAGCCAATCAATTGTCTATACTTGGTAGGATCCACTGGGCTAGATCCAGAACTCCTTAGCCTCTTCAAGTTTGTGATCATTGGGGTTGTCATTGGTTTGCAATTCATCATGTCAAACCTCTTCAACATGTCGATCGCATACTTCCCTTGACTTAGGTAGATCTCATCAGGTTTCTACCTGACTTCTAGTCCTAAATAATAGTGCATCAACCCAAGATCTTTCATATCGAATTCTACTGCTAGTTGCTTCTTGCATTCTTTAATTTGACCTTCCACACTTGTCAAGAGAAGATCATCCAGATATAGAAGAATGATTACAGGCTCACCTTTTACAACCTTGAAATAAAGGTTCGGATCAATAAAAGTTTTTGTGAAGCCCAATCTTTGAAGGTATGTATCCATCCTTGCATATCATGCTTTTGGTGCCGGCTTAAGGCCATATATTGCCTTATTCAACCTGCAAACATATGCCTCTCTATCTTTGACTTCAAATCCCAAGGGTTGCTCTATACAAACTTCCTCATCAATTGTGCCATTCAGGAATGCAGTCTTGACATCCATTTGGTGGATGTTCCATCCCATTGATGCTGCCAAAGAGACCAATGAACATATAGTTGTATACCTTGTTGTCGGAGCAAATGCCTCTTCATAATCGATCCCTTCTTGTTGAGAGAAGCCCCTAGCCACAAATCTTGCCTTATCCTTGTCAATGCTTCCATCTGTTGTATGCTTGATCTTTTAAAGCCATTTGGAAGTTAGCACAAACTTGTCTTCAGGCCTATGTATGATCTCCCATACCCCATTCTTCATTATCGATTGATATTCTTCTTTCATGGCATCTTTCCATTCTTGATGATTGATAACTGCTTCAAAGGTGGATGGTTCTGCTTCTATTAACTTTGTCATAAATGCTGCGTACCCTGAAAATCTTTTGGGCTTCTTGCTTTCTCTAAATATACCTTTAGTTGCACCATGACCCTCTGCATCTAATAGGGTGGATTTCAACCAATTAGGTATTTTTCTAGTCTCAGGGATTACCACAGGTTGTATAGGTTCATTGGGACCTTCATCTTCATGATTTGATTCTTCTTCCTCCCTAGCAACTTCCTCTTCAAATATCGGAAGTTCTTCATCATTAGAGTCCATAGGGAGATCTTTTGATTTCTTGAATGCAATACTTTTGTCAAATATCACATCTCGACTGACTTCTATTCAGTGTCCTTTTATGTAGATCCTATAGGCCTTTGAAGAATTACTGTAGCCAACAAAAGTTCCCTTCATGCCTGATGGATCCAACTTCTTTCTCTTGTCCTTCGATATATGAATATAAACAAGACAACCAAAAATTCGAAGATGATCTACGCTTGGTTTCTTCCCAGTGAATACTTCTTCAGGAGTTAAGTTATCTAGTGACACGTGGGGACTTCGATTTTGTATGTACACCACTGTTTTTGTTGCTTCACCCACAGGAATTTTAGCAAATCTTGATCATGTAGTATTTCTTTCACACTTTTTCAATGAATTGATTCTTTTGTTCTGCAACTCCATTTTGCTCGGGATTATATGGGACTATTAACTCCCTCTTAATCCTAGATTCCTTACAAAAGGCTATAATTTCTTTTGAAGTATACTCTCCTCCATTGTCAGATCTCAATATCTTGATTCTCCTTTCTGTAAAGTTCTCTACTTCAACTTTGAATTCTTGAAATTGTGTAAAGACTTCATCTTTGGATTTCATTAAGTAAACCCAATTTTTCCTTGAATGTTCATCTATGAATGTGACAGTATAGATGACCTCCAAGTGACTATGGAGTCATAGGACCACAAACATCGGAATGAATAAGATCCAAGATTTCTTTTGACTTTGAAGCACTGCTTCCAAATGGCCTCTTGGTGTTCTTACCTAATGCACATCCCTTGCAAACTCCTTCACGATCTTATTTTAGTTCGACGATGCCATTTACTATGGAATTTAAGGTTGGTAAGGTTTTATAGTGGAGATGACCAAATATTCTATGCCAAAGTTCGCATGGGCTAATTTTAATGTGAACCAAAGCTTGAGCAAGGGAGTTATCAATCTATAGAGTCTTCCTTCACGGATTGCAATCATTCTAGCATCTTCTATGCTCGAGTTTTTACCCCATACTACAACCTTTACATCAATGAATGCAACTCGATCACCCTTGTCTTCTAAGCATGAAATGGAAAGCAAATTCTTGTGCAAACCTGGAAGAAATAAAATATTGTTGAGATGAATGTTTCCTCCATTTTCCAAATCAATTGAAGTAGACCCGATTCCTCTCATGGGGTAGCTTTTATTATCACCAAGTTCTACAGAGTAAGAGGACTTCCCTTTGACAATGTCTTCAATTGCTTATGTTGACCAGTCATATGCCTTGATGCTCCACTGTCGATCACCCAAATATTCTCATCTTGAAATGTACCAGTGAGTGTGGAAAATAATCCTTCATCCTTTGTAGATGTCTTGGTCACTTTCCTTTTAGAATAAAATAGGAGATTCCATACTCTTTGAGTTGACTTGCCGCCTTCTTACACTTCTTTAGGAACTTATTTAGTGTAGTCTCTTCATTATGCCCTTAGCCAACCTTAGCTCTAATACCATGTTGAGAAATCTATAGGGCAATAGTTAGGATGATTTCTCTTTTTTGATGACTTCTTGTGATGTCTTTTTACCTTTTTTTTTATTACTTATTAGCTTCCTCACTTATTATTATGTTTGTGTATAATCAAACATAGACCAAAAACAAGAAGAACAACAGTACACAAGAACACAAAATGTAGGTTGCAAGCTAGGGCCAAAACCTCTCCACTTGAGAGGAAAACCCGCAAATCTCTTCTCCTCTTATTGATTCTTTAATTGACGAATTTCAAGACCTCTAGACCAAGACCAATACCCTCCAAGACCAAGTCCAACCCTTTTGGATGATACACTTCCTTTATCCAAGTCAGACCTAGTCAAATCTCTTCTAGTAGCAAAACTTCGACCCCCAACTTTAGAATTTCGACCTCTTCTATAGGTTTGAAATTTCCGGCCCTCCCAACAGTAGTTGCTGCCACACATGTGGGCTTATTTTGGCCTCCCAAGACTTCTTCAGACCTTCACTTGGCTTTCTCCTTCTTTTGGTGCTTGAGGATGGCCTAATGTGACCTTCGCTAACCTTCTTTCTCTTCCTTCTTCAAGATCGAACCTGCAAAAGAAAAACCCTAGACCAGCAGCAGAAACCCTAGCCTTCCTTCACACGTGTGAGAGAGAAATAGCCTAGAAACAAGTCTTCTTCGTCCTCTTCCTTCTTTGTTGCCTTCTTCCTCTTCCTCCTTCGCTTGAATGAGTGAGTGATGAATGTCTTCCAAGGAGGTTGAGTTCCCTCCTTTATATAGGCTTCTTAAGGTGGACATGGCTCCTCAAATTAGGTTGACTTCCCAGCTGCCAGGCTGACTTGGTCTTGAAGGGTATTTTGACACTTTTAAGGACAAAAATATTTTTATTTACAAGTTACAATGTGCCCGATGGGGTCTTCAACTTATGACAATGACTCTTTTGAATTCTTGACCTAGGACAAATCCTAGAAGCACTCAATGGGTGCTTGACCTCTAAAATAAAAGATCTTGAGCATGAAACCCATGCTCCAATAATAATAATAATAATATTTTTCTTTCATTTTACAATATACAATAATCAAAAGTACATTTCATATTTATGAAGACTCAACCTAGTTACACATTTTTCAACAGGATTCGAGTGGATCCGTGTCTTGAAGGGTATTTTTACACTTTTAATGACAATTTTTTTCTTTACAAGTTACAATATGCCCGATGGGGCCTTCAACTTATGACAATGACTCTTTTGACTTCTTGACCTAGGACAAATCTTAGAAGCACTCAATGGGTGCTTGACCTCTAAAATAAAAGACTTTGAACATGAAACCCATTCTCCAAAAATAATAATAATAATTTTTCTTTCATTTTACAATATACAAGAATCAAAAGTACATTTCGTATTTATGAAAACTGAACCTAGTTACACATTTTCAGCAGGATGCGAGTGGTGGTGAGAAATCTAGGGCATCAAGTATTAGGTGATTTCTCTGAGAGATAATTGCTTGTGAATGATTTTTACTTCTGAGATTAGATTCTTCTCTTTAGATTATTATTGTGTTCTTTCATCGAACAGTGACCAATGCATAAACAATAAAGAGACAAGAGACACAAAATGTAGACTATTTGCCAGGGCCAAAACCTTTCCACTTGAGAGGAAAACCTGCACACTTTCTTCTTCTTATAGGGACTCCAATTGACGAATACCAAGACCAAGACCCTTACCTATTCAACCTCTCCAAGACCAAGACTTTCCAAATTTTCCCTATCTTCTTGTCATTGCAACATAAGCATGATTTTGCTTACCTACTCCCACATCAGATTTGGCCTTTAGTCTAGATTCTTCAATCTCGCATAGTGACCATCGATCCTGGAATGGAGTAGCTTCTTTCTTCCCATAAATACTTGAAGTAAAATTACCCCACTCCTTCGGTAGTACATTTAATACAACTGTAGTCATTTCTCTATCAGACATGACTTCTCCCAGATCTTGTAGTCGATCCCGGATCTCAGATATCCTCATAAAGTATGCGGCTATTCCATATTCCTTAGAAAACTTCATCTTGTAGAGTTCTTGCTTTAATGAGATGACTTCTCCAACAGTGCTTACAGAATATAACTCTACTAGTTTGTCATAGATTTCTGTTGAAGTTTCGAGTTTAGATACATATGGGATGAGGGGATCCTTGATGGATTCTATGAGAATCCTTTGAGCCCTAACTTTCCCTTTCATATACTTGGCAAGAGCTTGAGCTTCTTCCTCTCTTGATTTAGTGATAGAACCTTTGCCATGTTCCATAACCTCATTTTCAATGAGATTCAAATCTGTCATTTTCTTCCATGCAACATAGTTTGAAGCCCCAACCAATTTGTTGCTTTCCTTGCAAAAAGACATTTTGACAGATTGAGATGTGGACATAAATATACTTGATAGGATTCTCCTCCTTCTTGTTGCTTTCTTGATGTTGATGATGATATAGAGGATAAAAAACTTCTCCTTGATGAAGTAGTTTTCTTCAAGGGTGATTCTTGATCCCACAGAGAGTGAGATGATACTTCCTTTTGATCTAGCTTCCTTTGGATGAATAGTCTTCAAAACACTTTGACTTGAGTAGATGTAGGGTTTTGGTTTTCTTCCTCTTGATGATGATCCCAATACTTCTTTGTAGATTTCTTTGATCTAGGGTTATGATGCTTCCTTTGACTTCAAGATGATCTTCGCTCCCATGTTGTTGATGCTTGATGTGATCTTCCACTACTTGAAACTTAGAATTTTCTCTTAAAGATGATGTGATGGATGGTGGATGATATCCATAAAGTGGCATAAATGGGGTCATTTTTGCTGCAGTATGGAAGGAAGTGTTATACCACCAATCAGCTAGAGGTAACCACTTGACCCATTGTGTTTGTATATTAGATACAAAGCAACAAAGATATCCTTCCAAACATTTGTTGACTATGTTAGTTTTCCCGTCAGATTGAGGATGATAAGATGAGCTGTGAGCTAATTGAGTACCAAGACAAAAAAATAATTCCGTCCAAAAATTTCCAGTGAAAACGGGATCTCTGTCACTTAAAATAATCTTTGGGTTTCCATGTAACTTTTGAATTGTTTCCATAAATGCAGTAGCAACTGCACTGGCTTTAAAAGGATGAGATAATGCACAAAAGTGTGCATACTTGGTAAGTCTATTAACTACCACAATGATGACACTCTTTCCTTTAGATATGGGTAAACCTGTGATAAAATCCATTGAGACCACCTCCCAACGTTGACTTGGAATGGGTAAAAGTGGTAACAGACCGGGGGTCTTAATTGTTTCAACTTTATTTTGTTGGCAAACCAAACAATAACAACCACAACGATGACACTCTTTCCTTTAGATTTGGGTAAACCTGTGATAAAATCCATTGAGACCTCCTCCCAACGTTGACTTGGAATGGCTAAAGGTGGTAAGTCTATTAACTACAACAATGATGACACTCTTTCCTTTCGATTTGGGTAAACCTCTGATAAAATCCATTGAGACCTCCTACCAATGTTGACTTGGAATGGCTAAAGGTGGTAAGTCTATTAACTACAACAATGATGACACTCTTTCCTTTAGATTTGGGTAAACCTTTGATAAAATCCATTGAGACCTCCTACCAACGTTGACTTGGAATGGCGAAAGGTCTTAATAGGCCGGGGGTCTTAACAACATTGTCTTGGAATGGCTAAAGGTGGTAATAGATCGAGGGTGTTAACAACGTTGACTTGGAATGGCTAAAGGTGGTAACAGACCGAGGGTCTTAATTGTTTCAACTTTATTTTGTTGGCAAACCAAACATTAACAACCACAATGATGACACTCTTTCCTTTAGATTTGGGTAAACCTGTGATAAAATCGATGGAGACCTCCTCCCAACGCTAACTTGGAATGGCTAAAGGTTGTAAGTCTATTAACTACAACAATGATGACACTCTTTCCTTTAGGTTTGGGTAAACCTCTGACAAAATCCATTGAGACTTTCTCCCAACGTTGACTTGGAATGGCTAAAGGTGGTAACAGGCCGGGGGTCTTAATTGTTTCAACTTTATTTTGTTGGCAAACCAAACATTTTTCCATGAACTTCTGAATATCAAATTTAAGGCCATCCCAAAAAAATTCCTTCTTGACCCTGTGGTAAGTTTTTAAAAATCTGGAGTGTCATCCTAAGGGGGGAGTGTGCAATTCCAAAATAATCTTTTGCTTGAGTTGGGAATTATCACAAAGATATAAGTGATCTTTATACCATAATGAATCATTTTTCCACAATGTTCCACTAAGACTCCGGTGCGGGGAGACGCACAGTGGGACGTGTGGGAGTACCCTCAAATTTTAGGGAAATTTCGGGGGTGCAGGGAGATGTCGAGGTATATATATATATATATATATATCAAGTTCATATTCATTGTTCACTGTTCAATAATGAAAGCATAACTAATAAATATTAAATAGACAATTGAATCATTGATCCATCCTCATCATGCATTTTGATACATACATCATTCATAAGACATACTCATTATTGAATTATTCATACATATCATGAGATTCGATAAAATTTTTAAAAAATCAATAATGAAATATTCAAATACATTGATCCATATCATTCATCATTCTACAATCTACATTGATTTAAAAATTAAATTCATCATTCATCATTCTAGAATCTAAATTGAAAGCAAAACATACTAGTATATTACAGTTTAGTATTTACTATATACTATACACTGAAGTTTGAACACTAAATTTATATAACTCAAAGTTTCAAACTCAAAAATAGTTAAGAGTGATGAGTCAAGTCATCAATATCTAGTGTCACAACTCAAAAGTTAAATTTGAAAAGTAAAAATGGAAAATGAGCACTAAAAATAAACTTAGCATCAAGGACTCAATCTCAATGATTGGTCCTCTACATCAGTATTTGAGTCAGAGTCACTCTCTTGAGTAACCAACAAAACTCCAACCAAACCATGTTGCAACTTATTTGGTCCATTCTCATCATCTATCTGTGCACTATCCACTGGATCCACATCCCATTGTGTTGCCGATCCCTTCCGACAGTCTGGTGTCTTCCTATGTGCAAGGCATAGAGAACTGTGCACTGCAACTAGCTTCTCTGCTCTCCTAGAGGAAAGTCTATTCCTCTTGATAGAGTGGATGAAGCTATATGTGGACCAATTCCTCTCTGCTGTAGAGGAACTAGCAATTTGAGACAATAAGCGAATAGCATGTTGTTGGATCTTTGCAGCATCATCCCCATGCATGGTCCACCAACCAATGGAGTCAGTTTAGCCTAAATCATTGTGATCTTTCCTTGCATCATGTTTGTTGAAGAGACCACTGAGACTTGCAAATTGCATCCACTGTCTCTTAATTGTTCTCCCTTCTTCTGAACTATACATCTTTGTAATGGCAACTCGAAATCTCTTTTTGACCTCTGGATCTTCAATGGGAAGAATTCTACCAGTGCTTGCCACATACCATTTTGGGTTAAGTGCATATGTTGCCATGTGCAAAGGTGTATTGGGTCGAATTTTGGTCGTATAAAACTATAAGGAAAGGTCTTTTTCATGAATGGCCACCCTTACTTGATCCAACATACTATTAAAAGTCTCATATATTTCTCCAAGAGTAGGAGAATCTGTGTTAGTGTAGCGAATGGCCTCAACTACAGGGCGTAAAAGTGACACCTATTAACCACAATTTGTCCACCAATCATTATCCAATATTTGAATCTTTATTTTTTTTCCTTCCTCTATCTTGGATTCTGCCCATTCGTTCTAATCTTGAGTCACAACCATGGCCTACAATGCTGACTGCACCTCCAACATCCTCTCTAATAAAAGAAAATAACTAGCATATCTAGTATCAGTAGGCTTGCGAAATTCCTTCCTTGCATGAGACCTGTACATGGCTAAAGAAGTATGGTGATTGCAAATAAGCATTTGCACATTTCTTGTAGCTATCACCAAGTTAGATACCCACTCAATCTTGCCAGTGTCTTTCAATGCATTATTGGGTGCATGCACACAACAAGGGGTCCAGAAAATATGCCTGTATTTACTTTGAATCATTAATCTTGCTGATCTACACACTACTGCTGCATCTATCACAACATGTACAACATTTGTAGATCCAACCTCCTCTATAGCACCACGAAGAAGCTCAAATTGGAACGCTGCATCTTTGCGTTTTTCAGAACAATCAATAGCTCTAAGAAAAAAGGCCCTTCTCAGCAACTATGATTTTGATAAGTGGATGTTTGGCAATGTCTGTCCACCCATCCATAACGATAGAACAACCTTCCCTCACCCATGTTTGCGTCAAATTTTCCTTTTGCACATTAATATTGGCCACTTGCCTTTCTAATATCACTATCCTCAACTTATGTTCACCTGGGGGCACATATGAGGGTCCTGCTGCTGCAATTGCCTTGTGTTAAAATTGGCAACTAGGGTCAAACTCCATGTGGGTCATCTTATTTATGGCATCTGCTATTTTTCTTGGACTCCTCTCATCGAGAGATGTAGGATTGATCTAAAGATCATCCGATTCCGATAAGTATTCATGGAGATATGAATATATTTGTGTTATGGGACAATTCGTCAAGGTCGGCCAACAACCAAATAACCCCCACATGTGCTCAATGATTTAGTATAAAAGGAGGTGACTTGATAGTCATTTGACAACACACTTCACTCTTGATTTCTCTCCACCTGTTTTGGGTTTTAGTGGAAGAGAAGTCGAAGAGGAGGAAGCCCTAGACGCAGTAGGGAATGAGCCTAAGCTTGAAGTCTAAACACTGTCCTAGATGATGCCCTAGCAGCTCTACACATGACCTAAATCAAGGAAGACGTAGTTTGCCCTAATCCAATACGCTGTCAAGGAAGGCACAATCATGTTGTGAAGGAGATAGCTCTAATCCTTAAGTGCAAACTCATTGGAGAGAAGGAAGGAACAACGTGGTGTTTTAGGGCTGTTTCTAGGGTATGTTTGAGGGCCGAATTGCTGCGAGGGGAGGCTGAGGCAGCTCCTTGGAGGGCGGAGGCAAGTGGAGGTTGGTTCAGCGTGTGTGAAGGTGTCTTGGGTGCAAAACTCTTGAAGGAAGGGCAGCGTATGGTGCTGTAGGTGGGCCGCAAGTCCTAACTCATCTTTGGAGGGCAGCGTGGAGCTGTTTAGGGGCTATCTATGCCCAGGACAACAACCAAGGGTGCCAACACCTCCTCAAGAGTAGGCCGCAGCCAAGGAGGGACTGTTTTGAGGACGTTTGAGGGTGGGCAAACCCTTAACAAGGTTGTTGCAGGCCTGTGGAAGCTTGTTGTAGCATGCCGCAGGGATTGAGGGCAGGCCGAGGACTTTGTAAGGGCTAGAACCGCCCAGGATTACAGTGAAGGGTCTCATCCCCACAAGGAAGGGCAACCGCATCACCTTGGAGCAAATCTGGGTAGAAAAGAAAGCTGGCAGAGGGACTATGATATGCCCTAACCAGGCCTAGTTTGCAACAAACAATCAGACCTCAAAATAGTGAGCTAAGGTATGTTATTTATGACATTTCTTATAGGTGTTGGATCCTAGATGAGGATCAGATTTGGATCGTGTTAAGGCAACCTGTGGAAGTCAATGAGATGAGGGCAGATCTCATGATTAGATGCCCTAGACTAGTGACAGTTTCCACAGTGGTTGGGCAACAAACTTGGAGTGAGAGTTTGTCGTGTACTGGGCTAGGCCATAGACCATAGCTAACAGCTAAGGCAGTATGGCAACATGACTAAAGCAGTGTGGCAGCATGACAAAAGTAATGGTGCAGCATGGTGTAGATCAGTGTTGCTGGACATGGTGCAACATTGGTACATCAATGGGAAAACAATGGTACATGATGCAATGCAGTGATGGGTATAGTCATGATTAGTGAAGCATGATGAAATGCAGCATAGTGATGATGGGTGCAACATGGTGCAACACAGTGAGGTGCAGCATGATGATGAGGTACAACACAATGATAGGTGCAACATGGTGATGGTGTCACCTTGGAGAATCAATTGAAGCAACATGTCTTCAACTGAGTTCAGCTACCTCATGTATCATCTTCTTAGAGATGATCTATGCTCCTATTTAGATAAGTCAAAGTGTTGACTTTGTTGTATATGTACTATCTCTCTCTCTCTTTGTTGAACTATTGAAGAACGTATAATAAGAATTGATCAAGGGTTTCCCCACATTGGGGTCTGTCCTTGGCTAGCGCCACATCTTGTGTCCTCTTGTCTTGGCTTGTCTTCTGTGATTTATGTTTATGTTCTATCTGCAATTTACTATTATGCTGATGTGATTGCTAATCTGGAAAAGATATTGAGGTAACTGTGAAAATTGAAATAAATTGCTCTAAGCATAGAACATACCTAAAATTAACATGGTATCTGAGTTGAGGTGAAGACAAAGCCCAAGCAAGAGTGAAAGAGGAATCACTGAAGACAGTTGGTAAAGGACAAAAGGCTCAATGGATTCCTCATCCCTCTTCAAATTCACCAAAGGTGAAGTTGAAGCAGAGAATAATATCAGAATGACGCAGCAGAAGCTTCTGATGGCCTACCAAAAGATCACTTCAATGGGAAGTCCGGATCTAAGGGTGGAAGGAAAGGCAGATACCTTGTTTGTAATAAGTTTGGCCATTATGCGAAGGAGTGTCCGAATGGTAGGGACACATCATTTGATGATGATAACAATCATTCCAGGGACATTTCAATGATTAGAGGAATGATAGGGAAACACACCCCCTTGCATCTCCCCAAGACTCCCCAAAAAAGGTGTGTGGGGAAACGTACCCCCAGTAGACTCCCCGTCCCAGGTGCTAGGGGTGCATGCATCTGACCCTAGTGGATACGTCCCCGTGGAAAACTGTTTTTCCAACTAAATGTATCAGATGTACCAGGATCTTGTTGCAACTTTTGAGTGAGTGTCCAATACTTTTTGTCATTCTTCCATTTATCCCTTGCTTCGTTTATCCAATCAGGTTGGATAATAGAAATGGCACAAAGCAATGCTTCCACATCCTCATCCTTTCTTGAGAGTGCATATGCAACAACATTTTGCTTTCATTTTTTGTAGATGATTTCAAAGCTATAACCCCACATCTTTGTGACCCATTTTTGCTGCTCTTCTGAGGATAATCTTTGTTCCAAAATTCATGTAAGACTATCATGATCTGTTTTTACCTTGAAGTGTCGTCCCATTATGTAAGGTCACCATTGCTTTAGTGCATGTAGTATTGCTAACATTTCTTCTCATAAATAGGTTTGTGTAAATACTTTCCTTTGATTGGACGACTTTAAAAATCAATGGGTCTTCCTTCTTGCATTAAAACAACACCAATTCCATTTCCTGAGGCATCACATTCCACAATAAAGGTTTTTGTGAAGTCAGACGTAGCTAAGACCAGTGCTTGGCACATTGCCTCTTTAAGATGTTCAAAGGCCTTAGTTGCTTCTAAAGTCCAAGAAAATGCATCTTTCTTCAGTAATATTGTTAGAGGTGTTGCTATTCTCCCATAATTATTAACAAACTTGTGATTATTAACAAACTTGCGATAATACCCTGTCAACAGAGAAATCCTCGAAAATGCTTTATGGTTGTGGGGATTTTCCATTCCTTAATGGATTTAATTTTCTTAGGGTCTACCTTAACACCCTCATGAAATACAATATGACCCAAACATTCCACCTCGTGTACTCCAAAGAAACATTTGGAGTTTTTTGCATATAATTGTTTTCTCCTCCAATAGTTTGATCACCATGTCAACCTGTTGAACATGATCCTCCCAAGACTTGCTGTAGATTAGTATATCATCAAATAATACTAACACAAATTTTCTAAGGGTGGGTTTGAAAATGGAATTCATCAAACTTTGAAATGTCGAAGGTGCATTATTAAAGCCAAAAGGCATGACCAAAAATTCATAATGATCCTCATGAGTTCTGAATGCTGTTTTCAGAATGTCTTCAGTCTTCATTTTAATTTGATGATATCTTGAACAAAGATCCAACATGGTGAAGTAAATTGCTCCATGTAATTCATCAATGGCAGGAATGAGAAATTTATCTTTAATAGTGAGCTTGTGGAACTCCCTATAATTCGGACACATATGCCATGATCCATCCTTCTTGTGCACCAATATTATTGACGCAGAGAAAGAACTTTGACTAGGTTGAATTATACCAGACTCTAGCATTTTTGCAACCATACACTTAATTTCACTCTCTTGGGCATAGGGATATCTGTAAGGTCTGATGTTTGGAGGAATACTTACTGGAATCAAATGAATAACATGATCATGATCATGATCATGAATAAGTGGGAGGCCTTTGGGAATCTCAAATACCTTGGAATGATTTTCTAAGACTTTTTGGAGATTTGGAGAAATATATGATTTTGATGCTTGAACCTCTAGTGAGAATAATTGTGCAATCACAACCCGTTGTTCTTTCTTAAGAAGTTTTGTCATGCCATCAGATCTAATTATATTTCCTTGTTTCCCTGCGATACCCCTTAATTCAACTTCCTTTCCTTCCCAAATTTTTTTTCAAGAAAAGTTCTTGAAAATTAAAAGCTATATTCCCCAAAGATTGTAACTATTGGACTCCTAGTACAACATCAACCCCACCCATTGGAATGGAAAGAATTGGAATGGAAAGAATTGGACTATTCAATCATATTCCCCCATGGTTAGCTTGATATTATGGCACTTTCCAGGGCAATTTATAGTTCCTCCGTTTGCAACCATCACTTGACACTCTGGTCTTGGATATAGGAAGCAATTCAATTCCTTGGCTATCTTACAATGAATAAAATTATGAGTAGTACCTGAATCAATCAACACTATTACCTTTTTCTTTTTGATATATCCTTCTGTCTTAAGCATTTGAGGTGTGGTAATTCCTGCCAATGCATTGCAAGATATGGTCAGATTCATTTCTTCTTTCTCAGGGGTTGGTTCTTGGTGTATATCCTCCCCTTTTGATGTTTCTTGTTCCTTTTCTTCCTCTTCACAAGCGATGTAGAATAATTTCATCTCAGCACACTTATGACCTTTAGTGTATTTGCTATCACAACTGTAACAAAGCCTTTTTGCTCTTTTTTCCTCCAATTGTTGTGGCATCAACCTTGTAGGTTGTGGAAGGCTAGGAGCAACAACACTTCGATCTTTATAGTTGTGAGTGACAGACTTCCTTGTTGCCATAATTTTGCTTTAGACTTTTCTTGCCAGCATGAATGCCTTCTCCAATGAATCAGGTTCCCAAAGGCGAACCTCATGTTGGATGTCATTTTTCAAAGTCCCTATGATGACATCAATCTTATGCTCCTCAAGAATATTAGTTACCCGGATATTCAATTTTTGGAAGTCCTCAATGTCCTCTGCCATTGAACCCTTTTGTTTGAGATTTATCAATTGGCTAAATAAGGTGTTTCTCTTTGTATCCTCATAATGTGCTATCATTTCCTCCATAAAAATTGAGCAAGTGACAAGTGGTTTACGAGAACAAAGCCATCGATACCATACAAACTGATTGGGTTCTAAATATAAAGTTGCAATGTGTACCTTTTGTGTGTGTTGCACATCATGGAGATCAAAATATTTCTCCATCTGTAGTATCCATGTTATCGGATCCTTGCCATCAAACTTCCTCATATCAATCTTTGTAATATGGTGGTTCTTAAACCAAACATTGGAGTCTCTAAAATCATACAACATATTCCTTTTTTCCACATCATGATTTTCATGGATTACCTTGTCATCATTGGGAAGCCTTTCTTGCAACAACTTTGTCAAGTCTTCCAATTTGACATTCATCGCGTCCATGCCTACTCTAAAAAGTCCCATATTTGCTTTTAAACCATCCTTCAAGCCTTCCATGTTGCCTTTTATTTTCGCTTCCAAACCATCCATCTTAACATTCATCCAATTCAATTTTGGTTACTCTTTGCCAGTGCGAAATTTGTTGCACTTGGTCTCGTAATTTTGATATATCATGTTGCATTTCTTCCTCTTCTTTCTGGTTACTTACTAGGTGTTTCCATTTCTCTTGTTTCGAGCCATTTTGGAATCAAACAATGATATTTATGTTTCACTATGCCCCTTGAATCACTTCAAACTGATTTTTCAAACAAAACTTATGGAAATAAAAAAAAAATACGCACCTCTTCCTTCCTTTTCAAGAGCTCGATATTGAGGTTGTTGTATCTCGGTAATTTCGGATCTCCAAGGTCTGAAATTTCATCCTGTGATAGCTCTTAAGTTAGATTAAGATTGGATTCTTAAAGAGAGAGTAATGCCCAATCTCCCACGATGACCTGATTATAGATTGGTTCAGTAGAGCGAACTTGTACGGAATGCCATGTGTCACTGTTTTGACCTTCGGATCTAAAAATGATAATGAAAAACTAAAGTTCGTGCACTTTTTATGAAATTCAAATCCGATGCTCAGAGAGAAAGTTATGACGATTTTCCCTAGGTGACCTTTTTGAGACTGAATTATGGAGCCTGCAAAAACCCTAACTTCCTCAGGTCATATCTCCGAAAATTTAGCGAACCAAGATCTGAAATTCGTACACGAGGTTCACCAACATTTTGGCTCCACGTTGTTGCGATTTCAGTTTCTGAAGCTCCGTAGAAAAAACGTTGCATCGAAAATGCCAAGATGACCTGTTTGAAGAAGCCAAACTCTAGAATCCAAAGCTCTGATACCAAATGTTATGCAACCAACTCACAAAATAGAAGAAAAGATAGATCAACGACTTAAAAATTATCCTCTTCGAGGGCGAAACCTCCTTTGCATTACATAAATGAACAAATTCTTGGATGATACAAATGATAAGACCTACTTGGTATATATAGGAGTTTAAGGGGTCACAATATAATCAGAGTCTATGTAACAATAATAATGTAAGGGCACAATATTAACAATAGTGGGCTACACTAACAATAACAATAAGGGGAATACACTAGTATTATGGGGAACACACTTGGATTGTGCAAAGGTTATTGAAAGAAAAGATTAGAAAAGGGGCAAGGGTACTTGTTCGTTGACAACTAGAGGGATATCAGACCTTGTCGAGAGGCTTGCGCACAAGAATTTTGCCTCACTAGAGCCCAACCGACAATGAGATAGATCTGGGGGTGTTGGACTGGGTTGACAGCTGTTAGGCAGTGAGTTTGGAGGGCGATAGAACTGCGACTGTGCAGAGTAGCTGCAGAACTACCGTAAGACGAGCTGTAGGTTAGGGGTGGCACGAAAGGCACAGACAGTTGCAGTGGGTTCACAATAAATCTCGAGATGGGATGCAAAGTTTCTCATATACAAATATGTGAAGTTTCTCATATATATAGCAAGGGTGCATATAACCAAAATATCACTAAGTGCAATCTATATTTGAACCAAAAATACATCAACAAAGAGACTCTAGATGGCCTCTGTAGTCCAAAATAATTTATGCTACAACAAAGACCTACATATCATCAAAATCATTGTGTATATTGGGATCCTCATCATCAATATCACCCTCTAAGTATTAAAATAAGATCGAAAATGCTTTACATGTCAAGGTGATATTTTGTTTGAGTGATAGGTACATTTTACTAGGGTCATAACAGAGGAATTCAATAATCAATGCCACCAACATTGAGGTACATAGAGGGATTGGCGCTCTTAATTAAATGCTAGTTCCATACCCTCATACATAATAGAATCCAATGAAAACTTTGCAATCTCCCTAATACTAAAATCTTGAAACTGTTAAGTTGGTTGGATTTTGGGCGGGATCTAATATTCTACTTTCTCCATATGAAATCCAATGAGGTCATAACCACTCTTAAACAGCCTGAGTCAATTAATACCATTGATTACATAGCATTAGTAGGGCCTTAGAGTTTAATATTAGGCTTCCCCTCTTATAAATTGTTGTTTTCAAGAAAAATTTATGTGTTACACCTAAGCCTTTTGGAGGGAGGATGCCTACAAGCACCCCTTTTAGGGAAACACATCACCCACATTGGGTAAATGTTTCCCTTTGCATCTCCTCGAGTTTCCCCAAAAGGGGATGTGAGGAAATGTTTTTCGAGACATCCCCCATCTTGAGAGCATGGGAAATGTGGGGAGCACAACCCCCCACCCTGGGGGACACATCCCTTGGAACACTGATTACAAATGAGGGTCCCGTATAAATACCTAGGTGGGAGTGCCTTTTCATTAAGAATCATGTACTTTAGTTGTGGTTTCATTAGGGGAATTTTGAGGTCTAAAGTGGGTATTCTAAGGAAAACATAAACTAATAGTTAAAATAATAAAATAAGAGTTATGAATTTTTAAAGAAAGAGAAAGGAAACTATTCTTTAATTGTTTTTTTTTTTGTTATCTCCTTATATTGCACATCTAATGAGTACCTACTCTGCATGCATCTGAGTATACCCAAATTGGAAAAAATTGAAAATACATGAAAATTGTATTTTTTTTGTTTATCTCCGTATTTTTGAAGGAAAAGAAAGGAAACTACCTTTTTTTTTTAATTGTATTTTTTGTTTATCTCCTTATAACTTTACCCAAATGTTAAGTGTAGGCACTCATTGGATCATAGTTTTAAAATTCGGCCAATTCGAAATGGAAACGGCCGAGTTGATCCGTTTCATTGCCCAGAAATGTGACTCAGTGAAGGAAACGGTTCAGTAGGCCGAGTCAGCCATGACTCGGCCGAGTCATGGCTGACTCGGCCAACTCGGCCGTTTTTGTATTGACTCGGCCGAGTCATAACCAGTGGCCTATAACCCCATCAAAACAACGATTTGACATTTTTTTTAATGAAATTTTGAAGTGTTTGCTGATTGGTTTGAACTCCAATGTGTTTTATGAATTAGTTAAATGTTATTTGGGGTCCATTTCCCCCTCCCAAACCCTATTTAACACACTCAAATGCTCTCTACTATTGATATGCTATTCAAATTTCATGGTAATGTTAAATTCTTAAAGTAAAAGTGACATTTTCCTTAATCTTCATTTTCATCCTTTTACTTAAATTTTTAACATTACCATGAAATGACTCAGGATGTTTGAGAGTGGTTTCGGCCTCATTGGATTTCATATGGAGAAAGTAGAATTTTAGATTTCATTCAAAATCCAGCAGACTTATCAGTTTTTCAGAATTTCAGGTTTGGAGGATTGCAATGTTTCCATTGAATTTTGTCATGTATTAGGGTATGGAACTCGTATTTAATCAAGAGCACTAATCCCTCTATGTACCTTGATGTTAGTAACATTGGTTGTCGAACTCCTCTGGGATTCGCTCCCAAACCAAGAGCTTCTGAAAATGTCGCTCCCGCTCCCGTTTTCGCTCTCGCTCCCCACTTTCGCTCCTGCTCCCAACTTCCAAGTAACACTGAGCCAGATGGTGTTGGCAACTCTAGCAGTAGCCAGTAGTACTGGTCACAGAATTTTGTTGTAGAGGCCATTTATAGACTCCTTGGTTATGTGTTTTTGTTTTGATCTCTATATCATCATCGTGTATGTATTGGACAATGCATTGGGTGCCATTTTGATATAATGGATATATTCATGAGCCTACTTTGATCATATGTTGTCTTCTATCTATATTCTAATGCTGTGTGTTTGGAAACATGAATGAAAATCTTTAAAATTATGTGTTTTTATAAAAAATAAATATTTAATGTATTTTTTACAATGACCGAGTCATTGAAATTGAGCCGGCCGAGTCGATACCGAGTCGGAGTCAACCCTCGGCCGAGTCGGAGTCGGAGTCAGAGTTTTAAAACATTGCGTTGGATGCATAATTAAATTGCACATCCAATGAGTACCCACTCTGCATACTTTTGAGTATACCCAAATTAAAAAAAATGTAAATACATGAAACACGCGTTTTTCATGTATTTTCAATTTTTTTTTACAATGTGGGTCTTCTCAGAAGTATCCAGAGTGGGTATTCGTTGGATGTGCAATTTAATTTTGCATCCAACAGGCATCTACACTTGACATTTGAGTAAACTGATAAGGAGATAAGATGAAAGTACAATTAAAAAAATAGTTTTCTTTTCCCTCGAAAATATTTTCCCCTGGGGATGACACCATCATCTTGAACCCTATTGGTTCTTTTAAAGTAAATTTTGTTCGTATGTTTTTTTTTGTTTTTTTGTTTTGAGCCCCATTTTTGACCTCAAAATTCCCCAAATGGTCTTTGTTGTCGCACAGAATGTCTAGGCATCACGACAACGACTCAAATTGGGGTCTATCACACTGATCCCCAATCACTTCATTTGAGTTGTCTCCCAATAGTAGACTAAGGGGGGTAGACACTATGGAAATAGAAAAATGAAAGATTAGTTGGGAACCAACCAACCTGAGAGACACAGCTAAGCAACCAATAATTGCTTTAGATTGCACAAGATTTTAAGGATTCAAAATGATTTGAAGAAAGTGATATCAGTGCCTTGTGGAGTCAACTATCTTGCGAAGAAAATAAGGTTCAAGTATAGGATGAGAAACTGCGGCTGAAAAGACTTGACTGTCTCATATGCAAATGCAAAATAAAACCATGTGAAATGTAAGGACTCGGTTAATTTTAGTTAAATGAGAGCCTCAAATTATTTCTAAAAATATGTCGTAAATGTTACTTAACTTGAGGCTCAGAAAGGTGGTGATCTAAATGTGAAAGCAAGTACAATTACTAGCATTGTAAAATGTAAAATCTGCACAAATAATTACTAAAATGCACAATGGACTGAAATGTAAAACGCTGGAATAAAGCACTTTTAAATTCAAAAATTCATTTGTATGAAATACTTAACCAAGATTATTAGATGCATAAGTAAAACTAGATTAGTCCTACTTGCATAAGCATGTAAAAAACAAATGAACTTCATAAATTAAACTAAATGTTTTAAACTCAGATCACATTAATGAATTATCAGTGTAGTAATCTGCTCTTACATCAAATGTTAAAACCAACAATATATTCTAAAACAGCAGTTCTGTCACCATGCAATATTCAAAAATTTCTATGTATAACAGCAGAAATTTTTAAATGACAAATTGATAACTACAATTCAGAAAATTCATGAGTTTAATTATTTATGATCTATTGCTGTATTGGATCTAAAAAACTTAGAAATAAACCACTGAACAACAATAAAACAATTTGCAGAAATTTGTTTGCAAAAGTTACTGAAACTAACTTCTATTTCTGCAATTAAACAACAGTAAAAATGTAAATTAAATCTACTGCTAGATTCAAAAAATTTCTGAGTTTAATTCTTTTTGATCTAAAAAACTCGAAAAATTACTTTTAAAAACAGTGAAATAATATTCAGAAAATAACATGCAAAAGTTTTTGAAAGTGTTGACACCTAATCCTTGTGATTGGGTGAATTTATGTAAATAGATAAATAGGAAATATGAACAGTCATCGGGAGACGAACTGAACAGTCTCTCCCTCATGTATATAATGAAGACCTACCTGATGAAAATAGAACAGTCGAATAATTTTTGCCTTATGGAGTTACTGCTTGGCCTGACATGGTATCAGAGCCAACTCCTTTTTAGCTTTTATGTCTCTTGTAACTCCCAGTCTGCTCTCCATATAGTTGTTTTGCTCCTCCATATAATTAGCTGCTCCTGACATGGTAGATGCCCCCTCCATACTGTCCACACTGTCCAGCGCTGTCCATGCTGTCCTGACTGTCCATAAACATTTCATAAAAGAAGCGCTGTCCTGACATGGTAATTTTAGCGCTGTGCGTTAATTTTTTTTTGAAGGGCCTGATTGGTGGAGCGAAGAACAACCACAAACAACGACTCTGTAAGTGAGATTAAGCATAGGAGATCTGTGACTGTTGCAATTTAAAAAAAAACTGTATGAAGAACTGTCAAATCTAATTCCATAGCAAAAGTGAAGTTTAGATGTATGCACAGGATTGTCAAACCGTGTAACAGAATTTTGTAGGCTGAGCAACCGTGTCCGCCCCCATTGCCGCAGCCCAACCAGGTCAAATCCCATTCAACCGTAAGCTAGGCCCGATTTTCGTGACCACTGCCCATCGCCTCGCCTTGCTGCTAGTCACGGGTTTCGAACCCGATATCACGTGCCCGGTTTGCAGCTGTGATGTGGGAATACTCTGAGCCTATTCAACAACGACCGCTGCAAATCCTGACGGTGATTCTTAAATTTGCATTTATTAGGTAAATGGGTTCATATGTTTTAGACTCCTGCCTGTGTATTTAATTTTGAAGCATCCTTCAAGATAGATAACAAGGAGGCTTACAATTTCGTCTATTAATAAAATACTGTGGCAACGACATTAGCATGGTAGTACATCACAACAGTTGAACTAAAGTAGCACAGGTTACTTATTTCTTGGGCTCGTTTGCGCCTCCCGGGGCATTTGTTTGGCTGGAGTATGTGTTGTTAGGAGTCGTTTGTGTAGCTGGCCTATTGTTGAAGATTACAATCATGCTTAACATTAAGTCTTCATGTTACTGGTAGTTTCATCTCAATGGCAGATGCGCTGATACATTTTGAATGATCGAGTTGTGACACAATATCTGATAATTGCAAATTGGCATCGTTGGTTTTATATGAAAGAGAACAGTATTATGAATGGAATTGAGAGTCCAAATACGTCTGTTCTACGTTCTTCGGCCTTTTGGTGGACGCAGTGCTTTATGCTGTTGAGGGTATTTTTTTTGGACTTAGTATACTGCGATATTCTATACTTTAACATTGTGCAGATGAATGCAAATTGATATTTGAGTTTGCTGTCCAGTCACATCAGAACTATATTTTTTTTCTATTAAGAGTAAAAGTTTTGCAGCAGAAGTTTTTTTGCTACAGTATGCATTCAATCATATCCATGGTGGGAATAGTTCTCACTGGCAAGGAGAACTATCCTGAATGGTCCCGGATGATAAAACACACCCTCATTTTCAATGAGTTGTAGAAAGCAGTGTGTTGGAGACGGAGACAATGAACCAGTACAGCCTACCTCAGACAAAGAGCTCGTCATTTGGGAAAACAAGAACATCAAAGCTTATGCATTAATCACAACATCTATAAATGAAGAGGTGAGTCGCCATATTTCGTCATATTCAACTGCCTTTGAAGCCTTACAAAAGCTGAAAGAACTCTATGACTCACATTCTACACTTGAAGTTGTTCAACTCATGATTAAACTCTTCACTCTTGAACTGCAAAATAATGATCCTCTTGCTCTTGCATCTGAAGTAAAGTCTATAATGCATGATATCAAATCCACTAAGGTTGAATTGGATATTCCTCTTATCGCTTTTCTCAAGGCACTTTATCCTACTTACTCCAATTATCTTGAGTCATTGCAAACAAATGGAAATCTCAAAGATATAACCTTTGACTCTCTTGTGAAAAAGTTTGCTGAAAGAGAGAAAGCTTTTGGAAAGAAAACAACCCCTGAATCTTCTGAAGAGGCTGTGTGCCTTGCTCATAAAGAAAAGCATCCTGCTTAAGATTCTACAAGAGGAAGAGGTGATCAAAGAGGAAGAGGAAGATATTTCAGAGGCAGGGGGGCAGACATTCTCAAGGAGAAAACACAGATTTACACTGCATACGCTACAAAAGAAATGGATCACATGATGCCTCTACATGCAAGCTACCATGGGACAAAATTGAGTAGAAAAGAAACCAACAGAAAGGTAAAACTGATGATATAGACAAAGGTAAAGCCCCTGAATCTGCTCACTATGTTGTGGCACAATGTAACATTGGAGTAAATGAAGATTTATTTAATTCTTCACTTTCTTCTTGGAAAAATGATTGGTTGCTTGATTCAGGAGCAACCTGCCACATGACTCATAGAAAAGATTTTTTTGAAGATTTCACTGACAATGTTGATGGAGCAGTGTACTTTGCAGATCAATAAAAAATCAAGCCATCAGGGCTTGGCACAATCAGGTTTAAACTGCCTGGTCTTCCAGACTTTCTTCTGCATCATGTTCTATATCTCCTACAGCTCAAAAGAAACTTGCTGTCCTTGGTCTACATCCGCTAGCAAGGTCACTCCATTCATATGTTTGATGGAAAGCTTGAGGTAAGAAAAGCATCTGACCACTCATTTGTCATGAGAGGAATAGAAGAAGAAAGGCTTCTCAAACTGCAAGGAACCTCTACTCATGCACAACATTTCTCATACAATTCTCATCATGAAGAAGGTACACTTCCATCAAGTTTATTATGGCATGCTAGATTTGGACATTTGAACTATGGCAGTCTCCGTTTGTTGAAGAAAAATGGTGTTGTTGGTTTGCCTACAATTCATAGGAAACTTAAGCAATGTGATGCTTGCATTCTAGGAAAGCATAACAAACAGTCTTTTTATGATTCACATTCAAGAGCACAGAAAAATTGAACTCATTCATTCAGATTTATGTGGTCCAATGTCTGTTCCTTCTGCAAATGGAAATAAATATATCATGACATTTATTGATGACTACACCAAAATGTGTTGGGTTTATTTATTGAAGAACAAATCTGATGCTTTTCAAACATTCAATAATTTTCATAAATGGATTGAAAATGATGCACAATCTCATATTGGGTCTATTCGCACTGATAATGGAAAATAATACACATCAAATGAATTTGAAAACTATCTTCGCCAACATGGGATCAAACATCAAACAATTGTGCCTTATAATCCCCAACAGAATGGTGTAGCTGAAAGAATGAATAGGACAATCTTAAATATGGTACGATCCATGCTCTTCTTAAAAAAGGTAAAGATAATGTTTTGGGCTGATGCTGTTCTATGTGCTGCATATATAAAGAATAGATGTCCATCTAATGCCATAAGAAACAAAACTCCATATGAAATGTGGTATAGACATGTTCCTTCGGTAAAGCATCTCAGGGTCTTTGGTTCCACCTGTTATGCCTTGATACCAAAGGTACATAGAAACAAACTTGGTGCTAGAAGTCGTAAGTGTATCTTTCTGGGATATTCAAACACCTCCAAAGCATACCGTCTCTATGATGAAGTAAATAAAAAGTTTGTTCTATCTAGAGATGTAATTTTTCTTGAATCATCCAAATCTGACAATGTTGTTGAGTGGCAACTTGATCGCTTGGATAGATTCGCAAAAGCAAAATCATTTCAAGAATTTGATAATTAGATTCCACATCTTGAAGGGGGGATTCCTATACTAGATCAACATGTGGAATCTTCTTCTGAAGAACACTCTCCCCCACATGAAACTCCAACAACGGATGATGCTTTAAGTGATGTAATTGATAGAATTGGGAGACTCAATCTTGATTCAGTCCCAACTCAATCAACGGAGCAGCCTGGACCATCTGGGAAAGGTCCCCCAAAGTGGCTTACAAAGACACTTGAAAGTGTACATTTGATGAAGTTGGAAAGATAGGGACCAGAAATTCAAACCGGCAAAATGGAGGTGATGTAGATGACTCTAATTCAGCTGTTGATATGGATATTTCTTATGATTGTGAATTGAACTTGTCTACAGATTTTGAACCAACTTCCTTCAAAGAAGCTGCTTCTCATGATGAATGGAAAGAAGCGATGCAAAAGGAGTATGATGCCCTCATAAAGAATGGCACTTGGACGCTGATTGATCCTCCATTAGGAACCAAACCAATTGGCTGCAAGTGGGTCCACAAGAACAAGTATAAAGCTGATGGTTCACTTGACAAGCACAAAGCTAGGCTTGTGGCAAAAGGTTTTGCACAGAAGGAAGGGGTCGATTATGAGGAGACTTTTGCCCCCACAACAAAATGGGCTTCCATCCGGACACTCTTTGCACTAGCAGCTCAGAACGGTTGGAAAGTCCATCAAATGGATGTAAAAACTGCTTTCTTGAATGGAGATCTAAAAGAGAATGTTTTTATGCCCCAGCTTGAAGGATTTGCTGTGAAAGGACATGAACATAAAGTATGCAAACTTGTGAAGTCCTTGTATGGCCTCAAACAAGCACCGCGAGCCTAGTATGAAAAACTAACTGAGCATCTTCTGAAACTCAATTTCAAACATTTTGATCTTGATGATGCGACTTTATTTGTCAAGAAAGTTGGCAAAACAGTTGTATATCTTGTGGTATATGTAGATGATCTTTTGATGACAGGGAACAATGAAAGCTACATTGCATCCATAAAGAAGGAATTGGGGAAAAGTTTTGAAATGACTGATTTGGGCTATGTTTATTGCGATCTTGGCATTGAAGTAACCCAACATCCAAAGTCCATATTTCTTTCTCAAAAGAAATACATTGGAGATTTGTTGAACATGTTTGGCATGACAGAGTGCAATCCTCTTACTATTCCAATGGAACAAAACTTAAAGCTCACATCTATTGAAGGAAAAGAATTTGAGGATACAACAAAGTATAGACAGCTTGTAGGAAGTCTCAACTACCTAACTACTACCAGACCAGACATTTCGTTTGCTGCAAAAAGAGTTCTAAGGGAACTCACGACTTTGGAATCAAGTATACACAGGTGGACGACTTCATTTTGATTGGATACTCTGATTCAGAGTTCGATGGAGACAAAGAAACTGGGGTATCAACTTCAGGATATGCTATGAGTCTTGGATCAGGAGCTGTCTCCTGGAGATCACGCAAACAATCAGTCCCAATAGATTCCACAACAGAAGCAGAATACGTGGCAGCAGCTGAAGCAACAAAAGAAATTGTATGGCTCAGGAAAATTCTTGAAGATTTGCAGGTAAAACAAGTACAATCAACTCCACTCATGATTGACAATACCTCTGCAATAAAGTTGGCCAAGAACCCAAAGCTCCATGATCGAACGAAGCACATCAATACTAAATATCATTTGATTCAACATCATGTTGAGACCAAAACAATCCATCTCCGTCATTGTTCCACAAATGAGCAAATTGTAGACATCTTCACCAAAGCGCTTGGAAGAGAAAAACTTGAACGATTCAGAATAATGCTTCGACTCACCAACATCCCTTCAGATTAAGGGGGGGAATGTTGACACCTAATCCTTGTGATTGGGTGAATTTATGTAAATAGATAAATAGGAAATATGAACAGTCATCGGGAGACGAATTGAACAGTCTCTCCCTCATGTATATAATGAAGACCTACCTGATGGAATAGAACAGTCGAATCATTTTTGCCTTATGGAGTTACTGCTTGGCCTGACAGAAAGTAATTATATTTCTGAAATGTAATAATTTTCTGCTAAATTTCAGAGAACTAAAATTTTCTGCCAGTATTAATCTTGTTTTCAATTAGATCAATGAAAAATGTAAGGGTTTAGAGGATGTGCACCAGTCATCCCTTAGGGGCTTGAAGACACCTGAAGATATGCTGCCCGAATCACTGAAAATCCTCAACTCTGAATTTTTTTTGTGAAAAACTTTGTTAAATTTTTTTTTGGGAAATTTTTGGAAAAAATTTAGGAAAAATTAGTGAGAGAATTTTGGTGAAAGAGGGGAGGCCATAAGGCTGAAAGAGAGGTCGAGAAAGAGGCTGGAGATGGCCAGTGCAGGGCCTCAAGGCCCTAAAAAAGTTTTGCCCATGATTTTCTTGAAATTTATCTTTAACCTGCAAAAAAAATGGAGATGCCCTCTGGGGCTTAGATCTATCTCCAGAATCCACAAAAATCACCTGCAATTTTTAGATCTGTTCTTGTACAAATAAAAGATAGAAAAAACCCCAAAGCATGTATATACAAAAATATGAAATATCCAAAACCCCAATGAATTAAAAAAAATTGATATTTATAAATCTACAATAATATTCTATATATCTAATAGATCTGCAAATCAAAGCCTTCTATTAGCCAGATTTAAACAATTTTTGTACAATATTTAGAAATAAATTTGAAATTTTAAAGAGGCACAAGCCCAAGAAAAACCCTGCAAGTAAAATATTCTATAAAATGACTTCAAAAATTAAAAAGATAGTGGGCTCTTTTAGATTTTGTAAACTGAGAGTCAGTTGGTCCAGCTGAGGACTTCCCCAAATGCCCAAATTCTGAATGATAACTTCTGCACACTTAAATCTGCTTGTTAGATTAATAGAGATTTAAAAAATGATCATAAAATTATCAAGAAATAGAGATACCTGCTACTTCTATCAAATTAAAATGATATTCTAAAAAACCCAGAAATTTGTGCAAGATACCTGTACACAGATCAATCCTCAAAGGCTATTAACCAACAAATGCAAATAAAACAACAAAGTATTAAGAACAATATTACCACATAAATCTGAAAGAAGAATACCACGATTTGAAACCCCAAAGTCTTTGCGTTTTGTTAACCAAAAAAAAAGTTACAAGAGCTTTTTTAGAGCAAGTACACGATTCGAAAATCGGATCAAATAATGGAGAGAGGCCTCTCATTTATAGGAAAATTTTCCAATGGCTAGTTGGCTTGATCCCTGTTAAAGCAATTTCAACCGTTGATGAAAAACAAATGATCTTTTAATCAGCACCGTTGAAATAAAGTTACTTTTTGAAGAAATTCGAATTTCACTTTTAATTAACTCAAAAATGATTATTTTGAGTTAATTGCCGCAAAAAGTTGACTTTGACTTAACTACTATGGCCCAAAGGTTTAAAATATCTTGAAATTTTCAATATTCTCTTGGCTTGAGACTTCAAAAAATTAAAAACTTTAAAACCCACGAATTTTAAATGTTGGAGAATTTGATTTTTCGTAGGACCTAAATTAATTAAATTTCTGGTTTTAGCATTTTAATTTATTTTAGCCAGAAATTTTAATTAATTGACTCATTAGGGGATTATTAATTTTTCCAACCCTCTAATATTTAGTCATGGTGTCTAACTATGAGGCACCATGCACTAATTATTTTTTATATGAAATATTACATTTTTAACCCATTAAGGGGGAACGCCCATTCATTATAAACCCTCAATAATTACCCATTTCTGCGACACAAAATATGATCTAGTAAACTAAGTGACTTATATTAAAATAATCTAACCAAATAGTTAGAATTATTCCCAAATCACTTTTAGAGAGACTCGATAAATAACACTAGGATTCATTTAAAATCCCGACGACAAAATCCACCCTAGCTTTGGGGTGAGGCTGGAGGGAAAAGCCTGCCGATCATCTGTGTTTAGAAACACACATGAATCAGTGAGACTAAAAACCTCCTAGAATAGAAATCATCATTAGAAAAATAAATTTACCTAGGTTGTTACATACATCTGTCTTACTAGGATCATTTACATTACAAAATGCAAAATGGGTTTACAAAACTCTAGTGTACATATAGCTGATAATGATGAATCTGTGGATCATCTGAGTGCTTGGACATGATGAAAATCCATGCGCGAAAAGATGTATAGCTATGGGGTAGTTGACATGGAGTGGTCAACAGTCCTTTTGTTAGGATGTGAATCTTCACTCATCGTTAATTTTTATTATTTGTATTTATAGATATTTATATTTATTACTGCAACCATGTTGAGTTTAACCAAGATTGCACTTGTGTTTAGGGATTTACCACATGAAGCGCAGGTTTGGGTGATCATATGCAGCAAATGTAAAACACATATTTGATCAAGTTTAAATTTTCTGCAACCAATTTCTGTTTTCTGACTGGAAGGCAGGGTGTTCGAGTTAGGTTCAAAATTTAGCAACTTGGATTATTATTTGGTCATTTCTTCTATAGAAAAACATGTATTTAGTATCATGTTCAATGATGATTATTATCATAAGCGGAAGGATTTTCTTTTATAAACATGAACTGATCTTGACATTTCTTTGTTATGTTCAACAGGTAAAGACAGTAGAGGGAAATTCAGAACTTCAGGTTCCCCCAGGCACACAGCCTGGGGATGTGATTGTGCTTTCAAAGTTAGGAGTACCCAAGCTAAACAAGCCATCTGTTCGTGGGGATCATCTGTTCACTGTGAAAGTGATCATACCTACTCGGATCAGGTTCATATTTTATATGAATATGCAATGTGTCTTATTATTTGTGCCATTTGCAGCATTGCTGTATATTTTGATGTTGTTGGGATAACTTGAGATCATTGTTGTATACTGAATTATTTTGAAATCTGTATATCAAAATATAAAAGTAGAGGTTTTATTCAGAAAAAATGTTATCTGGTTTTTATAATATGTGGAGGGTTGACTCTCCATACCTAAAACCTTATTAGAAAAGAGAGGCAAATAGGTACTCTAGCTATTATGTCTGCACGCATATCGAACCAATTATGGGAATTTTTATGTTAATGCATACATTGCCAACTAAGTAGATGATGCTTGCTCCTATAGGATTTGTTAGAATTTTGATGTCAATTTGTTTAATCTGAGTATTGATCCATTGTATGTGATCGGTAACCCCTGAGGGTGATGATTGTGGCCTGAATGGTGGTTTCTGACATGTATTGTATGTCATACCTGGTTTGAGCCTCAAGGCACCATCATTTTGGTTATATCTAGAGACAAGTTTCTTTGTAGAGTTGTGACAATTCAAATCAATGATGTGTATATAATGCAAATTAGTTGGGGTTAAGGGCTCCTCATCGTATGACAGTGCACCAACCAGATTTTGTACATCAGAACTGTTCCTTGAATGTCATGACTCAGCTCAACACCAATTAGCCAACAACCTAGATTGAATGCTGGATGACAGTAGTCTCAAGTCAGATGACTGTGATTCGTGAAGTTCTAACTCTCTAACAGGAATGTTAGAGTGACATCTGTTACCGGTGAACCTGCAGATGGTACCTGACAGTAATGGAGCATGATTAAATGCAGCGGTCTTCATATGCATAATAGTCCTTGTAGCACTGTACAGTTTTGGCTCTTTAAATTTATCTTTGTACATAGCTACTTCTTGCTCCCAATTGAGGGTCATTCTGGTTTATTCAGTTGGAGATGCCTTTTTAATATGACAGTTGATTTTGTCCTTTCATAATGACTGCCCCCAACTAGACTATAGTCTATAGTTTGGCAGAGTATCCCTACTATTGTACTAGCATTTTGTTGTAACTTTGTACTTCATTCTTTGATTAATGTTTATAGCTTTGTACTTTATTTTTGATTAACGTTAGTGTGAAGCTAGGGCAGGACGAATATCAGTGTTATACGTTACTGTAGATGATCTTTGTATTGTCTCCTTTAACTCACACTCACACATTAACATCTTAACCTTGAGTTTCTCCGGAAATTCTTGGCTGTCACCATTATCACCCGGAAATTCATTCCATCAAAACTAGAAAGAGGTTGGATAACTGCTAGGAATAGAGCCAAATGCCACCTTACTCTAATGATTTCTTTCTTTGGGTTGGTACTTTTCCAATCATGGGGGGCTTTCCTAATTGTTCTAAAGGAATAAAACATGGTTCTGATGGGGTTAATATGACCTTAAATTAGAAAACTAAGCTGCTTTATAAATTAACTAAATCAGAAAGCTGCAATTCAAATGTTAGGACAGCAAAGCTAGAATGCCCATATAATGCTATAGATGATAAAAACTTGTATGGAAATCCACTAATAAGTGACAATCTCCTGATGTGATAATCAGCAAGCAAAGACACCCAAAAATGATGAGGAAACACTATGTAAATGCAGTATTTGATTCCATGGGATGCCTAGATGAATGCAAATTGAAAATGTGTGTTAAAATTTGGGTACCAGAGAACAAGTGGTTCCCTAAGGCTTTGATCTTTGGCCTAGGGAAAAGTGTCCAAATTTATTTTTTACTTTTCTCTTAAAGTGACTTTATAAGTGGTAAAGTCAGTTTAATTTAAAAGTGACTTTATAAGTGGTAAAATTACGTTCTAATTTAAAAATGACTTTATGAGTGGTAAAGTTACATTCTAATTTAAAGGTGACTTTATTAAAGTGAATGAAGAATTAGAAAGTGAAAAAGTGACTATGGAAATGAAAGGCTAAGTGAGTCTTTATTTAAATGGGTGAGTTAAAAAATAGAAAGTGAGAATTAAATGCACATTTACTTTTATCCCTAGGTCTAAATGAATGTCAGCCATTAGATCTTAGGGTAACCCAAAAGGTCATTTGGAGATTAAAAGGATAAGAGAAGAGGAAAATATCAATTCATTCTTTCATGAGCATTTGAGAGAAAGAGAAGAGAGAGCAAGGAGAAAATTTATGAGCAGTGAGGAAGTGAAGGAGAGCAGCAAGAAGACATTTCAACAAATCTGGGTAGCAACATTTATTGGCACGCATCCCAAGGAAAAACTGTACAGTAGGAGGCATAGAAATCGAGGAAGAGGGATGAGTTTTGGGCATGTTTTTCGAAGTTGGCCGTATAACATTTAATGTTGTTTTATTGCTGTAAAAATTTCTGTTTTCGCTGTTTGCTAATTGGCACGATATTTGAGGCGGAGTTCAAGCACGAAAATCGAGATAAGTTGTAATTTGTGGTTGCTGCAATTTTTATTGTGTATTTCAGTTTCTCTGTAAAAGCATTTTTAGAAATAAAGAAGAGCTCTCAAATTGGTTTTCTCCAAGAGTTGTAGGGGGGTTTTGTAGGGTCGCATTGACAAAAAATCACTGTGTTATTTTTCTGTGTGGCTGTCATAATTTCAGTGTTTTATTTATGCAATTTTAGCAGTTGTGAAATCTCTAAATTTGTGTTTTCAGAAAATTATTGTCATTTTCAAATTTTAGAATTTTTATCATGCTTGGATTTAAAACTAAATGCATGGAGTGATAAGGAAAACTGATAACTGGAGTGGGGGTTGAAATTTCTTCATGGTATCAGAGCTTGGTTGGCTGAAAAGTGTCGTTTGGGACAACAAAGTGAAAATTACAGCGCGCTGATTTTTACACAGTAAACAGAAACCTTTACCACAGATTTGAAAATTTCAGTTTGGTAGGACAGTGAAACATGTCTTTGGGTTTGAGAGTTGAAGACAGGCTGGATGGGCAGACCAAATACAGTGCATGGAAGGAGAGAATCCAGAGCATCTTTGAGGAAATAGAAGTCTGGGGCATTATGGTAAATACCACACAGAACCTAGTGGTAGTACCTGTTGACCCTGTACAGTTGGCACAGTTTAACAAAAATAATGCTAAGGCAAAAAGATGATTCTGGAAGGAATCAAAGATCATGTCATTCCTCAAGAGAGAGGAAAGAATTATGCACATGAGATGTGGACAACCTTGACCAGTCTTTACTAGAGCTCAAATGAAAACAGAAAAATGGTCCTAAAGGAGAAACTGGAGGCCATTAAAATGGCTAAGGCTGACAATGCTACAACATACCTCACAAAGATCACTTCGGTGGGAGATGAGTTGGCAGCCGTGGGTGAGATCATTGCACCCACTGAGTTGGTGAGAATTGCTTTGAATGGTCTTCCCAAGACTTGGGAGATTTTTGTGGATGGCATTGTTGCACGGGAAAACGTTCTCAATTGGGAGAGGTTGTGGGATGATTGCATTTAGAATGAGATCAGAAAGAACCATCTTGGGGCAGCCAAACAGGTGGAGGATGACAATGTGGCATTGTTAGTAAGAGGCAAGAAGGGCAGAGCAAAGAAGCAAGCTTCCAACAGTGGAGGCAAAGGCAAAGGTAAAGGCAAGCAATAGAACAAGGAGAAGGACTCTTCCAAAGTCAATGTTGGAATTGTCAAAAGTTGGGACACTATGCTGTTTTGTGTCCGGAGAAGAAGAACAAGAAAGAGAAAGACAAACCCATGGTAGCTTTTGCAGAGATAGAGAGCTTCTCAGAGAGATTTGATCGAGAGTTTGGGTTCATAGCTTGTGAGGTCACTAGTGCAGGATCACCTGCCATACAGGTTCAGAGGGAGTGTGCATTCCTCGCTACTAGCAGAGCATCTTCTAGCATTTGGTATGTTGACAGTGGCGCTTCTCGCCACATGACAAGAGCCAGAGAGTACTTCTCAGAGCTTTCAGAGGGTGATACTGATATGGAGGTAGTACTTGGTGATGACAACATTGTTAGAGCAGTCGGTGTGGGGACATTAACATTTGATAGGGGACCTAAACCTCCCTTGAAAGTGTCAGATGTTCTATATGTGCCTAGAATGAAGAAGAACCTGATATCCGTCTTAGCACTTGAGGATATTTACAGGGTAAGTTCCTCAGAAAGAACACCAAAAGGACACCGCTCACAACCAGATCTCAAGTCAATACACCAGTATTTTTGACGTGGTTAAAACCCTCAAAGAGGAAAACAGTCCACGGCCTGAGCCAACGTGGCCACTTCAGGCAATTTATTAATCAAAGAATGAAAATTTACATAAGCTTTCTCTCATAGACGGATTACCCGAACAATGACCCTCCATGCGCTTTAAATAGAACTCATGGACCAATCGGGTGTTAAGCCACGGATCAAGTGTCAGTAATACCGAGGAGAGAGTGAACCATCGGATCACTACATATCGTGACCGTCGGATTGTAAGTTACAAAATGTACAACGGTAAAGAAACACACTTTACCTAACTCTATACCTAACTCTATACTAGACCAAGTTGAACTTAACTATTTCCTATGTGTCGGAATATCCTAACAGAGGGTATGATGTGTTGTTCAGGAGAGGGCAGGTGCTTATATATCCTGGGGGAACTCCAACTTCTTCAGCTAGAGAGATTGGTGTGCGCCATACCAAGGTGTACAAGTTCTCATTCCAGCCCCTGATGACATTGAGTAGCAGCGCCCGAGACAAGACCAACAACAGATCTAGCAGTTTAGAGTTGTGTGATTTTTGGCACCGTAGGATGGGGCACATGTATCATGGGGCCTTGAGTACATTGTGGGAGATCACCATTGGTGTGCCAGATTTCAGTTCTGATCACCTTGATGTATGTAGAGGATGTGCTATGGGGAAGTTTGCAAGATCCCCTTTTCCCAGCAGTGACATAGAGCGACTGAGATCATTGTTTTAAAAAACGGCCGTTTCGATACCGAAACGGCCGAGTTGATCCTTGCCGATACCCTCAGCCATGACTCGGCCTTTGAAACGGTACGTTTGGCCGAGTCACAAAAGGCCGGCCCAGAACACGTTAAAAAGCAATTTAATATTTTTTAAATGGATTTTTAAGGTGATTTCTGATTGGTTTGGACTCCAAGGTGTTATATGAATTTGCTAAATGTCATTTGGGGTCCATTCCCCCTCCCAAACCCTATTTAACACACTCAAATGCTCTCTATTATTGATATGCTATTCAAATTTCATGGTAATGTTAAATTCTTAAAGTAAAAGTGACATTCTCCTTAATCTTCATTTTCATCCTTTTACTTAAATTTTTAACATTACCATGAAATGACTCAGGATGTTTGAGAGTGGTTTCGGCCTCATTGGATTTCATATGGAGAAAGTAGAATTTTAGATTTCATTCAAAATCCAGCAGACTTATCAGTTTTTCAGGATTTCAGGATTGGAGGATTGCAATGTTTCCATTGAATTTTGTCATGTATTAGGGTATGGAACTCTTATTTAATCAAGAACACCAATCCCTCTATGTACCTTGATGTTAGTGACATTGGTTGTCGAACTCCTCTGGGATTCGCTCCCAAACCAGGAGCTTCTGAAAATGTCGCTCCCACTCCCATTTTCGCTCCTGCTCCCAAGTAACACAAAGAAGAGAAACCGTTTGGATAAAAAACGGTTAAATGATCTAGTTTATGTCCAATACAACCTCCGGCTCAGACGAAACCATTTGCTGAACAAAAGACCTGATTCAGATCCTACTGTGTTGGAAGACATTGATCCAACATGAGATTGGGTAGTGGAGAGTCGTCCAACAGAGTTTGATCTTGATGAGGATCTTGATTTAGATTTAGATATCGAGACATCAATTGAACTTGAACATGCTGTTCAATTGAATGCAGATCCCAATCCACCATCCTCAGTCTCACAGGCAACAAGGACTCCAGTTGTAGGTGTGTTTGGAAACATGAATGAAAATATCTAAAATTATGTTTAAAATCTTTAAAATTATGTTTTTTTATAAAAAAAATAAATATTTAATGTATTTTTTACAACGACCGAGTCATTGAAATCGAGCCGGCCGAGTCATTACCGTTTCGGAGTCGGAGTCGGAGTCGATCCTCGGCCGAGTCGGAGTCGGAGTTGGAGTCTTAAAACATTGACTGAGATCCTTGACTTGATACATACCGATGTGAGTGGTCAGATGTCTCATGTATCATTGAGTGGCTATGAGTAGTATGTTTTATTCATTGATGACCACTCCAGGAAGACCTGGATTTATTTCTTGAATACCAAGAGTGAGGGCTTCAAGCGGTTTCAAGAGTTCAAAGCTCTTGTGGAGACCCAGACAGGTAGGAAGATCAAGGTCCTCAGGTCGGACAATGGAGGGGAGTATACCCTTGGTGAGTTTGTTGATTTTTGTGCTGAGGCAGGCAATAGAAGGGAGTTCACAGTTACTTACAACCCGCAACAGAATGGGGTTGCAGAGAGGAAGAATAGAACCATTGCAGGGGTTGCCAAAACCATGCTTCATGATCAGGGGTTACCTTTATTTTTGTGGGCAGAGGCCCGCAACACTGCTGTGTACTTGCAGAACAAGAGTCCACATCGTGCCTTGGGGAATGTGACTCCGGAGGAGGCTTTTTTTGGGAAGAAGCCTGATGTTGGGCACTTTCGTATCTTTGGGTGCCTTACATATTCCTATGTCCCCAAGGAGAACAGGACCAAGCTAGAGCCCACTGCAAACAAGGGCATCTTTGTGGGTTATAGCGAGACCTTGAAAGCTTATCGAATTTATATTCCTGCGCAAAGGAAAGTGGTTGTCAGGCAGGATGTGAAGTTCGAGGAGGAGAGAGCTTTCAGGAGGTCATGGGAGTTAGAGTATCCAGAGTCACCAGACCCTCAGGAGCAGTTGAGTCAGTCACAGGGATCCAGTGGTCAGGGATCAAGAGGTACATCGATTACAGTGTCAGGTCCATCAGTGAGCAGTGGCTCTCAGAGTCAGGTGGGTGGTTCTTCGGGCAGCATGCAGGGCAGTCCATAGAGCAGTTCACAGGGTAGTCCACTAATGGACAGTTTGCACAGTGCTTCAGCATCTACAGGCACAGATTCAAGCATGAGGTCAGTTGGTAGGACTTCAAGAGTTCAGGCTTCTGATGATGATGAGGATTCTTTCACTTTGGTAGGAGAAATATGCTCAGGGAAGAGGAAACCCAAGTGGCTTTAAGATACCTTGCGTGAGGCCACATCAGTTGCTAGGCCAAAGAGACAGGTTAGAGAGAGTAAATCACCTGAGTGGTTCTGTAGTTACATGGCATTGGTAACAAGCATTCTTGACTCCGAGCCTTCTAGTTATGAGGAGGCAGTTAGCCAACAGGTCTGGAGAGAGACCATGATGGAGGAGTATTCTTCTATTATGAAGAAGTAAGAACAATGTTTGGGAGGTAGTGCTAAGGCCTGAAGGTAAATCAGTTGTTACTTTCAGATGGCTCTACACGATAAAGCACGCTGCAGATGGTAGGATCGAGAAGTTCAAAGCTCGATTTGTGGCGAGAGGGTTCTCACAGGTAGAGGGAGTTGACTATGAGGAGATCTTCACTCCCGTAGCTCGGTATACATCTATTCGCTCCTTTATATCGATTGCAGCAGAGATGGGTTAGAAGATCCACCAGATGGATGTGAAGACCATATTTCTCAATGGCTTCATTCAGGAGGAGGTTATATTGAGCAACCGCAGGGCTTTGAGGTGCATGGGAATGAGTCCCATGTATGCAGATTGAGAAAGGCACTCTATGGCCTGAAGCAAGCTCTTAGAGCTTGGTACTCTAGGATTGATACATACTTGCAGCAGTTGGGTTTCACAAAGAGTGAGACTGATCCGAACCTATACTTCATCGTGGTGGGTGAGGAGCCTCTCATTCTGGTGTTGTATGTTGATGACTTGATCATCACTGGTGTAGAGAGACTCATTGAGGGTCGCAAGAGAGATCTTACTTCAGAGTTTGAGATGAAGGATATCGGCTTGATGCATTATTTTCTGGGATTGGAGGTGTGGCAGGAGGAGGGGCATTTCTTCCTGGGACAATGGAAGTACATTGTGGATATTCTTAGCAGATTTCACATGGAGGACTGCAAACCCATGTCTACACCTATGGTCACTAACTGGAAGAAGCTTCACGCTTCTAATTTCGAGTTGGTGGATCCTACTCTATACAGACAATTGATTGGTTGTTTGATGTATTTGGTCAACACTCGACTAGATATATGTTTTGCAGTTAACACTATGAGTCAGTTCATGTGTGAGCCCAGGAGAGTGCACTGGGTGGCTGCAAAACACATTCTTCGTTACTTGCAGGGGACTGTGGATTTTGGTCTGGATTATAGACAGGATGATGGAGTGAGACTGGCAGGGTACATAGATTCAGATTGGGCAGGTTGTGCTTTAGATAGGAAGAGTACTTCCAGGTGTTGTTTTGGGTTGGGTTTGGCAGTTGTGTCGCGGGTTAGCTGGAAACAACAGTCAGTTGCATTGAGTTTAGCTAAGGTAGAGTATATGGTTGCTAGTTTGGCTAGTTGTGAGGCCATATGGCTTCGCAAGATGTTGTTTGGTCTATTTGGTTAGGCATTGAGACCTTCAGTAATTTACTGTGATAATCAGAGCTGTATAAAAGTCACAGAGAATCCAGTTTTTCATGACAGGTCAAAGAATATTGAGATCAAGTATCACTTCATTAGAGACTATGTCCAAAAGGGAGATGTCAAGCTTGAGTACATTTCCATAAATGAGCAGGTAGCGAACATTTTCACCAAAGCCTTACCACGGGGCAAGGATGTCTACTTCAAAGACAAGATGGGAGTGGTGAGGAACACTTTCCTCGGTAAGAGAGAGTGTTAAAATTTGGGTACTAGAGGACAAGTGGTTCCCTAAGGCTTTGATCTTTGGCCTAGGGAAAAGTGTCCAAATTTATTTTTTACTTTTCTCCTAAAGTGAATTTATAAGTGGTAAAATCAATTTAATTTAAAAGTGACTTTATAAGTGGTAAAGTTACATTCTAATTTAAAAATGACTTTATAAGTAGTAAAGTTACATTTTAATTTAAAGGTGACTTTATTAAAGTGAATGAAGAATTAAAAAGTGAAAAAGCGACTATGGAAATAAAAGACTAAGTGGGTCTTAATTTAAGTGGGTGAGTTAAAAAATAGATATTGAGAATTAAATGCACATTTATTCTCATCTTTAGATCTAAATGAATCTCAGCCATTAAATCTTAGGATAGCCCAAAAGGTCATTTGGAGATTAAAAGGAGAAGGGAAGAGGAAAAGATCAATTCATTCTTTCATGAGCATTTGAGAGAAAGAGAAGAGAGAGAAAGGAGAAAATTTTTGAGTAGTGAGGAAGTGAAGGAGAGTTGCAAGAAGACATTTCAGCAAATCTAGGCAGCAACATTTATTGGCACGCATCCCAAGGAAAAACCGTACAACAGGAGAAAGGCACAAAAATTGAGGAAGAGGGACAACAAGTTCTTGGCATGTTTTTCAAAGTGGGCTATACAACATTTAATGCTGTTTTATTGCTGTAAAAATATCTGTTTTCGCTGTTTGCTGATTGGCATGATTTTCGAGGCGGAGTTCAACCAAAAAAATCGAGATAAGTTGTAATTTGTGGTTGCTGGAATTTTTACTGTGTATTTCAGTTTCTCTGTAAAAACATTTTTATAAAAAAAGAGCTCTCAAAATGGTTTTTCCCAAGAGTTGTAGGGGGTTTTTCCAGGGTCACATTGATAAAAAATCACTGTGTTATTTTCGTGTGGCTGTCATAATTTCACTGTGTTTTATTTATGCAATTTCAGCAGTTGTGAAATCTCTAAATTTGTGTTTTCAGAAAATTATTGTCATTTCCAGATTTTAGAATTTTTATCATGCTTGGATTTAAAACTAAATGCATGGAGTGATAAGGAAAACTGATAACCGGAGTGGGGGTTGAAATTTCTTCAATGTGTTCTAATATCTCTATAACCTGATACCACATGTGTAGTTTGACAAGGTTATTTAGCCTAAAAACTTAGAAAACACTTAGAAGTAACATCTTGGGTAGAAACAAGTATTCCGTTGTAACTTAGTCTATTCTAACTTGTTTATAATGGAAGATATTCATTTAATTCCCTTTAATTAATGCTTAAAATCAGTGAATTTGATGTGACCAGTGCCTTGTCCATGAAGTGGAGCCTAATGAATGAGTGATGAACATGAGTAGGTAATACATATTATGTGCTTGAATCCCACAAGTTCAATTCCTATAAAAATTGCACTTGAACATAGAATATGGTCACCAAAAGAGTAACTGATTTGAATTTTTATCTTTATTTCAAGGTGTTGAAAGAACAAAATCTTGGATAGGTGTTGTTACCTAGTATCGTGTATGAATATTGCTTTTTCTTAGGGTGGTTCACGTAAACTGAGTGACCGATACATCCATGAGAAAATCCAGGTAGATCGACCCGAAATGATCTACTTGCCAGCCAATCTAGCAAGGCCTAACCCCAAGGGCGTCAAGGAGATTTGACCCCATGACCTCCCGATAGGCGAGGTACTTAGCAATAGGAACTCGACCAACTGAGCTATCCCTTGGGTTTAATTTCCAAGTCATTTCCATCTCACTTGTTTAATTTGAATATTTTTTGAAGACTCCATACCCAAAGTATATTTTAGAGCATTCTTGCACTTTCAGATCATTCAAAGTTCCAAATTTCATCAGGGCTTTTAAGCCCCTTCTCTCTCTCTTCATTCCGTACGTAGATTCCGCAACCCTACAGGGATATTGTAAACATGATGTTAGCATGATGAATAAAGCTATGTAAAAGGCCTAGGTAGCTTGGGACTTTACTATTAAGTGAGTTCACTCTAGGGAGTTTATTTATTTTTTTGGTTTTAACTTAACTAATTATTCATAAACAACACTGAATAACTAATTGAGTTTTTTTTCCTAAATATACACCCAAAGTTGGAGTGCGGCTTGATGGTAGAGCCTTGGCTGAGTGCTAGTGTCTAGAGTCAATGTATATTACCATACTAGATCATTTATAAAATTTCACAGAATTTGATTAGGTCTAGGGGTTATTTTTTAATTATTAAAAATATCCTGCAGGATGGGATTTTTAATAATTTTTTTATGTAAATTGTAATAAGTGATGTCTAGAGAAGTTGAAGGGGTTATGACTAATCAAAATTATACCTCTACACCTCAACTTTCTACTAAGACACGCTTTGAAGGTCATAAAATGTGTTTTATCCCCCAAATCCCACTTCTCCCAAGTCGAGGGGAAAATGCTGCAATAAAATATCCCAGAAAATAAAAAATGGGAAAATAATAAATTATTCCACTTGACAAGTGAGATGGAAATGACTTGGAAATTAAATTCAAGTCAAGAGTGAAGTCAAAGGGTGAGTGGGCACCCACATCATCAAGGAAATTTGCACATGATGAAATTAAACTTGTGGATTAGATTGGGGCACGATTTGGCAGCTCGACTTCGTTGGAGAATCAACACATGGGTGAAGACAAATTATTGAAGATTTAAGTTCATTATGAGTCTATTAGGTCCCTATACTACTAGCGTAACCCCTTATTGTTATTATTACAACCCCCTTATTATATTGTTGTGCCCATGTAGTCCCCATATTGTTATTATTGTGCTCCATAAAAGCCCACTATTGTTATTATTGTGCCCTTACATTATTATTGTTATGTCGTCTCTGATTATATTATGACCCCTTAGACTCCTATATATAGAAAGGAGGTCTTGTCATTTGTATCATCCAAGAATTGTTCATTTGTGTAATGTAAAGGAGGTTGCCACCTCGAAGAGGTTGAATTCTAAGGCATTGATCTATCTTTTTGTGAGCTGGTTTCATAACATTTGGTATCAGTGCTTTGGATTCTAGGGTTTCTTTATTCCAAACAGGTCTTCGTGGCATTTTCGCTATAACTTTTTTCTGCGACATTTCAGAAGCTAAAACAAAAACCCATTTCAGACGAAATCGCGCTGAATCTCTGGTCCAAATTTCTAATCTTGTTGCGCTATATTTTGGAAGATATGATCCAAGGAAGTTAGGGTTTTTGCAAGATCCAGAATTCCATCTCAAACAGGTCATCGTGGCATTTGCGCTATAATTGTTTTTCTATGAAGTTTCAGACTCTAAAATTACAACCCATTTGTGCCAAAAAATTGGTGAAGCTTGGGCCCGAATTTCAGATCTTGTTTTGTTATATTTTCGGAGAGAATCCAAGACATTTAGGGTTTCTGCAGGCTCCCGAATTACATCCCAAATAGGTGACCTTGGGAAAATCGTCATAACGTTCTATTTGAGTATCATATTGAAATTTTGTAAGAAGTTACAGAAAGAGGATGGACTATAGTTTTCTGTGTATTGGTTTTAGGTCCTAAGGTTGAAACAATGACACATGGCACTTCATACAAGTTCGCTCTACTGAACCAGTCTATAATCAGGTCATCGTGGGAGATTTGACATAGCTCTTCCTTGCACAATCCAATCTTGATCAGACTTGCGGGGTTAGAAAGAGGACTTAGAGGGCTACGATATGACAAAATTTCAGAATTTGGAGATTTAAAATTACAGATTTATAGTCGTTTCAAGATCGAGCTCCTAAAATCAAGAAAAGACAATATGAGGAAGTTTGATGGCAAGGATCCGTTAAATTGGATACTATAGATGGAGCAATATTTTGATCTACATGAGGTGCAACTGTTACAAAAAGGTACATATTACATCTTTATATTTAGAACCGAATCAATTTTTATGGTATAAAGGGCTTTGTTCTCGTAAAACACTTGTCACTTGGTCAATTTTCACGGAAAAAATGATAGCACATTATGAGGATACAAAGAGTAACACTTTCTTTAGCCAATTGATAAATCTTGAAAAAACGGGTTCAATGGTAGAGCTCATTGAGGACTTCCAAAAATTGAATATAAGGGTAAATGATATTCCAGAGAAGAAAATTATTGATGTCTTCATAGGGACTTTAAAGGATAACATTCAACATGAGGTTCGTCTTTGGGAACCTGATTCATTGGAAAAGGCATTCAGGTTGGCAAGAAAAATTGAAAGCGAAATTATGGAAACAAGGAATCCCACCACTCACGACTATAATTATGGAAATGTTTTTTCTCCTAGCCTTCCACAACCTACAAGGTTTACACCACAACATTTGGAAGAAGAAAGAGAAAAAGTGCTTTGTTACAATTGTGATAGCAAATACACTGAAGGTTATAAGTGTGTTGAGAAGAAATTATTTTACATAGATTATGAAGAGGAGGCAGAAAAGGATCAAGAAACATCAAAAGAAGATGATATACACCAAGAACCAACCCTAGAGAAAGAAGAAATGAATCCAACCATATCTTGTAAAGCATTGACAAGAATTACCACTCAAACTCTCAAGATAGAAGGACATATCAAGAAGAAAAAAGGTTCAAGAAGTGAAAGATCACATCGAGAAAGAAGAACTGAATCCAACCATATCTTGTAATACATTGGCCAGAATTACCACTCCTCAAACTATCAAGATAGAAGTACATATCAAGAAGAAAAATGTTCAAGAAATGATAGATCACATCGAGCATCAAGAAATGAATCCGACCATATCTTGTAATGCATTGGAAGAAATTACCACTCCTCAAACTCTCAAGATAGAAGGACATATCAAGAAGAAAAAGATTCAAGCAGTGAAAGATCACATCGAGCATCAACAACAAGTTCTCCAACTTTTAAAGGATAAGGCCCCTTTGGTACAGAATCTAATGAAACAATAGGTAGATCAACATCGTAGTGAAAGAAGTTTTGATGTAGGCGATTGGGTATTTTTACGGTTACATCTCAAGCAAGCTATTTATGAGAAGGAAATGTTGGCAATACTACATGCACTTAAGAAATGACGACCTTACCTAATGGGAAGACACATCAAGGTAAAAATGGATCATAATAGTCTTAAATGCTTTTTAGAACAAAGATTATTTTTAGAAGAACAGAAAAAATGGGTCACAAATATGTTGGGTTATGACTTTGAAATCATCTACAAAAAAGAGAAGTAAAATGTTGTTGCAGATGCACTCTCAAGAAAGGATGAGGATGTGGAAGCATTGTTTTGTGCTATTTCTATTATCCAACTGGATTTTATAAACGAAGCAAGGGATGAATGGAAGAAGGACGAAGAAGTGTGGCCACACATTCAAAAGTTGTAGAAGATCCTAATTCAAACAATATTGCCAGAACTTGACGAGGAAGGAAAAATCATATTGGAACCTGGAGCAGTCACAGAAACAAGAACCCGACAGCTACGAAATCGATCAATTTCAGTGTATCTCATCAAGTGGAAGAGCTTATCCATTGAAGATTCCACATGGGAGGACAATAATTTTATACAGAAGCATCAAGAACTACTCAAGTGTTGAGGACAACACTTTTTGAAGGAGGGGCATGTTAGGTCCCTATACTACTAGTGTAACCCCTTATTGTTATTATTACAACCCTCTTATTATTGTTGTGCCCATGTAGTCCCGATATTGTTATTATTGTGTCCCATAGAAGCCTATTATTGTTATTATTGTGCCCTTACATTATTATTGTTATGTCGGCTCTGATTATATTATGACCCCTTAGACTCTTATATATATGAAGGAGGTCTTATCATTTGTATCATCCAAGAATTGTTCATTTGTGTAATGTAAAGGAGGTTGCCCCCTCGAAGAGGTTGAATTCTAAGGCATTGATCTATATTTTCTATCTTTTGTGAGTTGGTTTCATAACAGAGTCTAAAGATAAAACTTTAGAGAGGTGAGTGGGAAGTGGACCCGACCTCACTCCCTCCTCCTTGCTCCACGTATCCTCGCTGAAAGAAGGCTCCATGCGGGAGGGGATACGTGTATCAATCGATATTCTCAAAGGAAAGTCAACACAAAACTTTGGAGATTTGGGAAAAGATGTTATTGATAAGTTTTTGGAGTATTGTCTCCACAATATTTCATCCATCATACACTTGTACACACTTCATTTCAGCATCTATGCATATCCATATGCAACATCTCCTAAAACAGTTTAATGCAAAGATGGAGGGCAAATTGGGGCTCGATTTGTAGAGGTGTCCACACCATAGATCTTTGGCATCTTCTTGTTGAGAATTTCATGGGGATTGCTCTATATCTCTCACCCACCATTTGACACACATGGCACGGCAAGAGGGAATTCGATTTTGCACAAGGAATGAGGGAAATATGATGTGCCACACCTTTTAGATTTTTATTTCTACACTTGGCGTTGGAGCTTTACACTTGGAATTCAAATTTCCCTTGGGATTTCTCCCACTTCTCCACTTGGCATTAGGGTTTCACATTGGATTTTCTCCCATTGGTCCATTTAAATGTGCCTTGGGCTCCTCATTGTATCAGTTCTTAAATAAGCTATTAGGCTAGCGAAACTCTGGCAAAATTTGTAGTGCTTTCATATGAGTAATAAAGCAAAGACTTTGGGGTGTTCACTTTTGGTGTGGTGTTATTCTTCCATTTTTGTGATGTAATATTGTTTCAATTTCTTGTGCTTAATGTTCCACATTTGCTGGTCTTAAATTTGTTAGCTTCATTTGCCTTTATTGGATTAATTAGTCTAAGTTATCTTGCATTGATTTTTGGATTAAACGACCACTCTAGATTGAGGACCACTAGAAGGTTTTTGGTTAACCTATAGCCTCCTTCATTGTGTAGCCTAGTCCCATGTGAATGCTAATGCTCTCTTGAAGTGTGTAGAAAATATAATTTGTTTGAACAAGCTTGAGCGTGGGGTAAGTCTTTGGTTGGTCGAAATCACTCTCAAAGGCAAAGGTGGAAGGACCCACATCGAAATCATGTTTCTCCTAGGGGATGATCCAATGAGTTTGAGAAGGGAGTTTTCCTACCATAGCTCTCTAATACTATCAATTTCAATTTTACTTTTTAAATCTCATATTCTTTTATTGATATGATCTAGCTTTGAGAGCTTGGTTGAAGAGCATAACCTTTCTTTGCTTGTGCAAAATAGGAAATCTACTATTTCTCTTGTGGCTTGTGCTAGTGTTATAATGTGTTGATTTGTGGTAGCATCGGATGTGCTCTAGGCATGAAAATTGGTGGAGAGGCTAAAGCACATGAGATCTCTAAGACCTAGAAATGGTTTGGGCAAATTCCACTCGGTTAGAGAGATATTAAAATAATTAATATTTTTAATGGAGTTCCTATGTTTAAACTTAGGAAAATTAAAATATTAATGGGTATTAATATAAAACTGGGTGGAAATGTTCTAAATGACATGGATCAAGCCAAATCTAATCTTATTCGTTGATTAAAGATTTAATCTCGACTGTTGAAGACTCAACAAGAAAAGTACAAGAGGAGGTTTGAGGGTCAGTTGGAGACACAGCAAGATTGATCAGTCAGTTCGATTTTCTGGAGCAGAGCTTGCTAAGAAAATTCGAACAAGTGATTTGTTGTAGTGAGTACATAGCAGAGAGGCAGGGATAGTGCTTGAGGGTCAGCGCAATGATTGAAGAGGCTGATGCAGAGGAAACAGAAGCTACGCAGAGGCAGCTAGAGACTGCGCAGAGGCTGAGGGGCCTGCGTGGGTGACACAGAAGGCCAGAGAACTGACGCAGAGGGCTAGAGTGCTAACGCGGAGGCTTCATGGGCTGATCTGAAGCTAGCAGGGGCCAAGAGGAAGCGTCGAAAGGATTTTCGTGGGCAGACTAGAGCCGAGAGGTTGAATTTCTGTCTCTGAGAAGAGGTACTATTGCTGTGTAACAATCCCTATTGGGTGAGCCATTTCGTCACTCTAGTTGTACTCAAGAAATCTGCATAATAATAAAACCCTCAGAACTGCTGCACCGGTTTCCTCGCATTGGGTTATTCCGGGGATGATTGTCCAAAAATAACGGTGTCCCTTGTATGTTTGTCTCAATATTTTTCAATTGCTGATCTGTATATGAGTTAACGCTGCATTTGTGTTTCTTTTCAGTATTTATATGTATAAATAACTTGTTAATGGAATAAACAAGTAGGAGAAATAAACTAGATAATGCAATAGGGATTTCTAACGTGTTAGACTTAGAAATTTCAACATGGTATCAGAGCGTTGTAGATCACAGGAGGACTGAAGGCATCAACAATATCAGAAATTTGCAACAGTAGTAGCTGTCCCAAGAGATAGAGCTGCTCCTAAGCAGAAGGCAGCAGAGGAGTGACACAGAGGGCTTGCGTCATCATTTCGAGCTAGAGAGAGGACCAGCGTAGAGGTAGAGAGAGGTAAAAGAGGCTCACGAAGAGTCACGTCATCCTATTCATCCAGGTAGGTTTGATGCAGTTGGCTAGAGGAGCGTTTCAGCCTTTGCTGGGATTGCGCAGAGTTGGAAGTCTCAGTTTCTTCAGGTTCCAGGGCCTAGGGAGCTGTGGGCAGATTGTGGATATAGACACTGGTGGGGTGTTGTTTCTGTCGAAGAAGAACAGTACCTAACAGGACAGAGCCAAGGTAGAGGGAGTCGCTGCCTTGATGGATTTCTGGCCAAGAAATCCAGATCCGGGTTGCAGTTGCAAAGAGGATTGGAGAGGAGTGGTTCGACATTTGGCGAGAAGATTTCTAGCAGGGAAATCAAGACTTAGAGGGAGATTTCCAGGAGGGAAGTCGAAACTTAGAGGGAGTCCAGAAGAGGAGCGGAGATGGCAGTAAACGGATTGAGGGATTAGGATAGGTTGGAAGGGGCTTCCAACTTTGTCATCTGGAAGGCCAGGATCTTGGCAGTCCTGGATAAACATCACATTAAGGGCTTCGCCTTGCGAACCATGGCTATCCTAGTCGACCTAGCGGATAATGAGAAGTATGAGGATGCAATGGCGAGGGCAAAGTGCATAATCCACGATGGGGTCAAGGATCATGTCGTTCCACATATTGCTGAAAAAAACACGACAAAGGAGATGTGGGATACTTTGACGACATTGTATCAAGACAATTTCGTGGAGCGGAAAATGCTACTGGAGAATCAGTTGCGTTCGTATCAGATGCAGAAGGGGGAGCACATAGATCTATACCCTCCTCAGATTGCAAGAGATTCGTAACCAACTTACTTCCATAGGGGCCATGCCGGATCAGAAGTTCATGGTGAGGATCGCCCTGAATGAAGTCTTCGAGAAGTGGAAGACATTTGTCCAAATCATTTTGGGCAGAGCTAATATTCTAGGATGGGAAGAGATGTGGGCAGCTCTTCGCCAAGAAGAGATTAGACGGTTGACTAAGGCGGGGTGTAGTGGGAAGGGAACTCGATTCAAAAAAGAGGAGGATGCAGCTTTAGCATCCACGGGACAACAAGGGAAGAGGAAGAAGAAGGATATCTCCAAGGTGAGGTGCTTCCATTGTGGGGAGTTGGGTCATTATGCATCCCAGTGTCTTATGAAGAAGAACAAGGGAGAGGCTTCTGACTCCAAGGCAGCTCCATCTAAGGCAAAGAAAGAAGTCGAGATTGATGACGACTATGCCATGAGTGCTCCTGCACCTCTAGAGAAGAGGTGGGGAGACATAGAGCTGTAGTCGAGAGGACTACAGAAGGAGGGTAGGATCCTTGAGGTACCCAAACTCTTGGATCATATCCGATAACGAGAGCCCTTAACGACAGTAGCAAGATTACAAATGTTAGGAAGAAGCAAGATGCGATGGAGCAATGAGGCAGTGCTAGAGTGCAGAGGTTTGTAGCAGTGCAATGGGGGTTGCAGCAGTGCGAGAGGCACAGAGGTGTTTGCAGTAGTGCGAGAGGCACAAAGGTGTTTGCAGCAGCGTAGAGGCAACAGAGGGAGCACAGGATAGAAGCAGAGGTAGCTTCAGCATCAGGAGGCTTCCGGACTGACAAGGATGTCAGAATTTGGGTAGATCAGTTACTTACTTCTCGGTAACTGAGTTGTAGTGCAACAGTTAGCAGTGGTAGTGCTATGGGCAACATGATGGAACATGTTGAGAGGGAGCTGCAGTACAGATGTAGCAGTGGCAGTGGCAGGGTCATGGGCAACAGTACAGGAAGCAACAGTGCAATGGATGTTGGGCAACTGGCCAAGCATCAACACATGTACTGATGCGGAAGGATCAATGTGATGTTCAGTGGTGGAGCATTACTAGAGCACATTCCTCGCTACGAGGGAGTGTTGATTGGTGGTAGCATTGGATGTGCTCTGGCCATGAAAATTGGTGGAGAGGCTAAAGCACCTGAGATCTGCAAGGCCCAGAAACGATTTGGGGAAATTCCACCCGGTTAGAGAGATATTAAAATAATTAATATTTTTAATGGAGTTCCTAAGTCAAAACTTGGGAAAATTAAAATATTAATGGTTATTAATATAAAACTGGGTGAGAATGTTCTAAATGACATGGATCAAGCCAAATCTAATCTTAGCCGTTGATTAGAGACTTAATCTCGGCTGTTAAAGACTCAACATGAAGAGTATAAGAGGAAGCTTGAGGGTCAGTTGGAGATACACTGAGATTGATCAGTCAGTTTGATTTTCTGAAGCGGGGCTTGTTGAGAAAATTCGAACAAGTGATTTATTGCAGCGACGGGTGGTGAGTACATAGTAGAGAGGCAGGGATAGTGCCTGAGGGTCGACGTAGTGCCTGAAGAGGTTGACGCAAAGGCAGCTAGAGCTATGCAGAGGTAGCAGAAGCTACGCAGAGGTAGCCATAGACTGTGCAGAGGTTGAGGGGCTTACGTGGGTGATGCAGAAGGCTAGAGAGCTGACGCAGAGGGCCAGAATGCTGATGCAGAGGCCTTAGGGGCTGATCTGAAGCTAGCAGGGCTGACGAAGAGCCAAGAGGAAGCACAAAAGGATTTTCGTGGGGCAGACTAGAGCTAAGAGGCTGAATATCTGTCTCCAAGAAGAGGTATTACTATCGTGTAACAATCTCTGGGTGAGCCATTTTGGCACCCTAGTTGTACTCAATAAATCTGCATAATGATAAAACCCTCAGAACTGCTGCACCGATTTTCTCGCATTGGGTTTTTCCGAGGACGATTGTCCCAAAATAATGGTGTCCCTTGTGTTTGTCTCAGTATTTTTCAGTTGCTGATCTGTATATGAGTTAAGGCTGCATTTGTGTTTATTTTCAGTGTTTATATGTATAAATAACTTGTTAATGGAATAAACAAGTAGGAGAAATAAACCAGATAATGCAATAGGGATTTCTAATGTGTCAGACTTAGAAATTTCAACATAATGTGTATTATATGAAAATTCCTTGAAATGCAGCAAGTGGAAATTATTCTTCTAGTTGGTTAATTATTATGTAATTTATTTGCTACGTCAAACAACGAATAATTCACACTGCAATTTCTTCACCATAAAATGTACCGTGGAAGCAAAAATAGGAATTGAGAAATGCTAGCAAACACACTTAAAAATGACACAATTATTTTTTGACAATTGTCCTCGGAAAAACCCAATGCGGGAAAACCGATGCAACAGTTGAGGGTTTTATTATTATGTAGTAGCACAAATTTTGAGTACAATAAATTGGTTGCCAAACTGGCGATTCCATCTTAAAGAAATACTGACAAAATTATCTGAGGGAATTTACCCTCACTCCAAGCAATCTCGACTCAATCTGGTCTCTCGAGTTGGTTCCCAACAACCCCTGTGCAGGCTTCTGCGCAGCTACTACGTAGACTCTAATACGCACTAGCTGGAACTGCCTCAAATCCGCTTTTGACTGACTATTGTTGGTCTGGAAATCTCTGGCTTGGACTTTTGGAAATTTTCCTGGTCACTAGCACCTGGAAATGCAACAATTGGAAATTATTCTTCTCACTGGTCAATTATTATGTAGTTTATTTGCTATGACAAACATCAAATAATTCACATTGCAAATTTTTCACCATAAAAAAATACCGCGGAAGAAAAAATTGGAATTGAGAAATGTTGACACACACATAAAAAATAACACAATTATTTTTGGACAATTGTTCCTGGGAAAATCCATTGCGGGAAAAACCCAATGACGCAATAGTTGGAGCTGCTTGGAATCTGCCTCTAACCCACTGCTGCTAATCTGGAAATCTTTGGTTTGGCCTTCTGGAAATTTTCCCGGCCACTAGCCCCTAAAACTGCCTTTCCTTCAGCGAAATTGAAATGCCTCTGTGAGCTCTGCGCAAGCCCCTATGCAGCCTCCTGGAGCTGAATCTTGACATCTACTTTTGATTCTTTCGGAACTGGAAACTCCTCTGGAAATATACTATGCTGCCCCTCTGCCAACTGCTACTCGATCACTGGCTCGATTTCATTACTGAATCACTTGCAACTAGGCAACTAGGAAATCGAACTGCCTTGATCACCTGAGTATCTGCAACGGGTGTGTTCTCCATCTACCCATCGACCTCTTCTTATAATCTCAAGTTGGGACTCCAACGGCCTATTGAAAATCCAGAGGGGGGGGTGAATCAATATTTCTTACAACTAGCACTTCATTAATTTTTTCAGAGCATTAGTATTGTAATCGTTAACAATATTATAATTATTCAAAAAGTAGTAAACAACAATGCAAAAAGATAAAGACAAGAAGAAAGCTACAACTTCCTAGAATTCTAGAAAAACATTCTTCTCCATCTCCCACTGGAAGGACACCCCATTGCCCTCGTTTTATCAACATTTAGCTGAAAGGATGCCCCAACACCCTAGCGAGCCACAACTTGCCCTAACACCACCCTACCACCCTAAAAAGACAATTGTGGACTCCCGTACCCAAGGACAATGGTCCACTTACAATGATATACAATTATTTGTTTTGATTGATCAACAATTCTAGACTCAACTACCCTTGACTCAACAAACCTAGAACCCTTGACTCAACTGCAATACAAGCCCTTCTTGCAAAACAATTTTGCCTTCTTCAACTCTAGGCGGCTTTGGGCTCTCGAATTAGGGAGAATGGCCCAATTACTATGATTTAGATTTTAACAAGAGACAATGACTTTTGGACAAACTCTTTACAGGATAGAGAGACAGGAATATTGCTGAAATGCTTCGGCTCTTTTGTCACTGCTTGAGTTCTTCTTCAATTTTCACTGCGTGTTCCTGCACTCTGCTCCACTGGTTGTTCTTGCATTGAAATTAACTACGTTTTCTTGCACTGTGCTAGACAACTTTGCCTTCAGTGTAAGAACTATTCTCTTGAGATCACTATTCTGTCCTTGATATTAGACTTGTCAAATTGTCTATCAAATGTTGTAGGAATCACTATATACGAGACTTCAATTTAGGCTGTAAACAATGTATGCTATAGGTGTCTTGTACCTACAAAGAGAATGTTTCCAAGACGAATCCTAATACCAACAGGTAGATAAAAGCATATAATTCCTTAACAAAATACTTACCTTTGCCTGCAATGGAGGGTTAGTGCAAGAATACAAAAAATATGTACAATGCTACCCTAAATGTGAATGAAGATTTAGTACTGAAGAACAATAGAACAATAGACCTATCTATAATAAATACCATAAAAGGTTGATAAACTAAAGCACGAAAATAAAACTTACCTTGATACATCTTGAAATGCTAAGCTAAGCTTCTATCTGCACGGATTTGGTCAAGACAAATACAATAATTAATGAAAACAACCTGTTAACACTGGCAACTAGGGCCAAACTCCATGTGGGTCATGTTATTTATGGCAGTTGATATTTTTCTCGGATCCCTCTCATCGAGAGGTGTAGGAGATTTAATGATCATCTGATTCCGATAAGTATTCATGGAGTTGTGAATTTATTTTTGTTATAAGACATAGGGAGGATGATCTAGCTCTCAATGCAGTTACGGAGGAGAGATCTAAATGCTTCCCTATGGAGAAGCCCTAACACTGCCCTATGGAGAAGAGCTAACGCTACCCTATGGAGAAGCCCTAACGCTACCCTTTGGAGAAGCCCTAACATAACCTATGAAGATGTATACATAGTCAAGAAGGGCAGCAATGTAAGCCCTCAACACAGATTAGAAAAGGGTCTCTACCCTAGATGGATGCCCTAGAACCTTAACCCAGTCTATGGAAGAATGAAAGCTCTAACCACAGCAAGAGAGGAAGGATCTTAGACAACGTGAAGGAGGCCCGAGTTCCTCAATGGAGGCCGAGTTAATTACTGGAGCAGTAGCCTGTTTTTGGGTAACTTTGGTGGAGGCCTAGAGGCTGTCTTGGATGCCACAAACTGCTCTTGAGGGTCGAAGGCATGAGGAACTGTTTCGTAGGGATAGAGCCCTTGGAAAGGGCTACTACATCAAGGGATAGGCTTGCTGTAGCAAGCCGCAATCCCTTATATACCTACATGTTTCGTAGGGATAGAGCCCTTGGAAAGGGCTACTACATCAAGGGATAGGCTTGCTGTAGCAAGCCGCAGTCCTTTGTACACCTACATGTCTACGTTAAGGCTAACAAGGAGGGCGTAAGGGCTAGTTGTGATTGCTCGGGTATAACAAGCCAACGTGTGGTTTAGCAATGTTAGAGAAGGGTGATCATAGCCTTGGGACAAATGTTGTGAAGGCTGTCCAAACAACTGTTAGAATACCCTTACCAATCTAGCAATGTGGCAATAAGAGAATTCCCTAACAGTGAACTGATGTAAGTGCAACATCATGATATAATAAGGTGTGACAACATTGTAATAAGGGTGCAACATAGTGATGATGAATGCTGCAATAAGGTGCAACATGTGGGACAACAAGCATGCAAGGGAGAGCAAGCATGCAAGGGACATCAAGCATGTAAGGGACATCAATCATGCAAGGGACAACAAGCATGCAAGGAACAAGAAGCATGCAAGGGACAACAAGCAAGGTACAACAAGCATGCAAGGTACAACAAGCAAACAATGGGACAAGAAGCATGGACAACATGGTTCAACCATGGCACATGGTACAACAGTGCAGTAGTCATGAGGTCCAACATTGTGTTGATGGGTGCAACATGGTGCAGCATGGTGAGGTGTAGCATGATGACGAGATGCAGCACGATGATAGGTGAAGGAGTCACCTTGGAGAATCAGTTGAAGCAGCATGTCTTCAACTGGTCTCATGTATCATCTTCTTAGAGATGATCTATGCTCTTATCCAGATAAGTCAAAGTGTTGACTTCTGTTGTAAATGTACTATCTCTCTCTCTCTGCTGAACTATTGAAGAACATATAAGAAGAATTGATCAAGGGTTTCCCCACATTGGGGTTTGTCCTTGGCTAGCGCCACATCTTGTGTCCTCTTGTCTTGGCTTGTCTTCTAGGATTTATGTTTATGTTCTATCTGCAATTTACTTTAGTATTGATGTGATTGCTAATCTGGAAAAGATATTGAGCTAACTGTGAAAATTGAAATAAATTGCTCTAAGCATAGAACATACCTAAAATTAACATGGTATCGGAGCTGAGGTGAAGACAAAGCCCAAGCAAGAGTGAAAGAGAAATCACCAAAGACAATTGGGCAAGGACAAAAGGATCAATGGATTACTCATCCCTCTTCAAATTCACCAAGGGTGAAGTCGAAGCAGAGAATATTATCAGAGTGGTGTAGCGGAAGCCTATGATGGCCTACCTAAATATCACTTCAATGGGAAGTTCAGATCTAAAGGTGAAAGGAAAGGCAAATGCCTTGGTTGCAATAAGTTCGGCCATTATGCGAAGGAGTGTCCGAATGGCAGGGACACATCACCTGATGATGATAACAATCATTCCAGGGACATCTTCAATGATTAGAGGAATGACAGGTAATTTAGGTCATCAAGGTAACGACCGAATCTTCAAAGAGAGCAAGGAACCCGAGGTATGAAGAATCAAATGTTGTTTCTTATAAGATAAAGAAGCGTTATCTTGTATTGGCCCTCTCCTTCAGATTCTTTGGGAATCTGGCTTATTGATTGTAGTGCTTCAAAGCACTTCAACGGATAGAAGGGTGCTCTCTCTAATTTGGTAGAGATGGAAACAATTGTGGGATTATACTTGGAGCTGATGCCACCTATCTCGGAAAGGGTGTAGGAAATGTTACCCCTCAATTGAACGAGGGTAACTCGATTCATTTACAAAATCTCTTTTATGTACCTTATCACAAGAAGAACCTGGTGTCCATTTCGACAATGGGAGTCAAAGGCTACAGGGTGGCATTTATCGATGGAAAGGTGCGTGTTTGAAAATGAAATTTTCAAAGATGTTTTTTCTCATGAGTTCAGGGTTGGCAATTTGTATCAAGTTGTAGGATGGTCCATTGGGGATCATGTCAATTGACATATCTCATCTATAGCACTGGAGGTCTACTTATTATGGGACCCTACCCGATGTGAGTCAAATGGTGACAGGGATGCCTTAATTCAAGAAGAGCATGAAGGTACATGTCCAAGATGTATCGAAGGAAAATCTTACGAGGGGACCATTCCCCTCATGCAGCAGGTCCACAGGTTTGGAACAACTCGAGGGGTTTGAGATTCATGATCGGGAATCTCATGTGTGCATGTGGAAGAAAGCCCTCTATGGCTTGAAGCAAAACACCTCGGGTTTAGTATGAGAGGATTGATAGCTGTCTAATGAAGCTGAGATTCCTTAGGAGTGAAGCCGATCCAAACCATTGCTTGAAGGTTGTGGATGATAGACCTCTCATAACGACACCTTCTGAGAACGACCTCTTTCTGATAGGTGCAGATCCTCTCATTTGCAAAAGTAAGAGGGAGTTGGATTCCGGATTGGGAATGGTGAACTGCAAGAGCACGACTACCTCGAGGATCTTAACTTTCAGAAGTTATATGGTAGTGATGCCGGACCAAATTTGGGAAATGCCTCTAAGTTTCATAAACTCATTCACTTTGATGTTCTTGATGAACTTCCGTCCGGACATATGTTTTGCAATTAGTATGATGAGCTTATATATGGTTGAGCCTTACTGGATTGGTGCCAAGAATCTTCTGAGATATCCTCGGGGCACAATCTCTCATGAATTGAGATACCTTCTCGAAAATGTGAATTTGCATGATTATTCGAATGCTGACTAGCGAGGCAACGTGGATGATCGCAAGAGCACTTCCGAGAGCTGGTTCTCTTTGGGTTCTGTGCGATATCCTGGATGAGCAAGAAGCAAAATCGATTGCTATAAGCACCACTGAGACCGAATACATAGCTACGAGTATGATCTCATGTGAAGTTGCCTGGTTGTGGAAGCTCTTCAGCGAGCTGTTTGTACACATGATGGATACCATCGTGATCCTCTGTATCAACCATGGGGGGATTCGATTGTTGAGGAATCTTGTATTCTATGATTACTCCAGTATATAGACAACAGATACTACCTTATCTGGGATATGGTACGTTGATGAGCGAGAAGGCTCTATCGCAATGAGATTGATGTACAGGTCGCAGACATTTTATCAAAGCCATGGGAAACGTCAAATTTGTGACTTTCCCAAATGACTTGGAGTTGTTGAGAGACCTTTTTATGAGGGTCCTGCATGTTGCATGCATTGAGCTCTGGGAGCTCCAGGCGGCTTGGGGTACTACTGGAGCAACACGCGACCATAGGGCGACTCACCCTCCCCTAATGGTGCGCTTTGTACATGGTGAATGGCTCAGCCTTCCCCTGTGATACCCCAAGGTGACTTAGGGACAGGATGAATGGTTCTCCTATTGAGGAATCCTACCCATGCAGTCTGGGACTCATGGGAAGTACCTCCCATCTGGCCAATGAGCAGGGAAATGGGTTTAGGGACCATAGTAGTACTATCGATGGACGCATCGTTGTATCTACCGCACTCCCTATGCTAGGATGACCTCCATTGATCTGGGATCAGTATGAGTGGTTTGAGACACTCTCTTGTGATATTGATTTGGGATCAATAAAACTGACTTTGGGTCAATAGAGAATGGTATGAGACATTCTCGGTCAATTCTTCTTCTTCATGGTTCAGCAAAGCTCAGCAGAGTAGAGAAAAGCAGAGCAGAGCAGAGCCGAGTAGTGCAAGGCATTGATGGCAGAGATAGTGTAGTCGAACATATGGATCAGCGGATGGAGTTCTCCCTAGTTGAGAGGGAGTGTTAAAATTGGCAACTAGGGCCAAACTCCACGTGGGTCATCTTATTTATGGCAGCTGCTATTTTTCTTGGATCCCTCTCATCAGGAGGTGTAGGATTGATCTAAAGATCATCCGATTCCGATAAGTATTCATGGAGTTATGAATTTATTTGTGTTATAAGACAATTCGTCAAGGTTGGCCAGCAACCAAATAAACCCCTCATGTGCTCAACGTTTTAGTATAAAAGGAGATGACTTGAGAGTCATTTTACATACACATCTTCTCTCTTGATTTCTCTCGACTTGTCTTGGGTTTTAGTGTGAGAGAAATCTAGGAGGAAGTAGCCCTAACGCAGTCCTAAGTGGGATTCGCTAACGCAGTCCTAAGGAGGATGATCTAGCTCTCAACACAATTATGGAGGAGAGATCTAAACACTTCCCTATGGAGAAGCCCTAACGCTGCCTTATGGAGAAGAGCTAACGTTGCCCTATGGAGAAGCCCTAACATAACCTATGAAGAGGTATACGTAGTCAAGAAGGGCAGCAATGTAAGCCCTCAACGCAGATTAGAAAAGGGTCTCTACCCTATATGGATGCCCTAGAACCTTAACCCAGTCTATGGAAGAATGAAAGCTCTAAACGCAGTAAGAGAGGAAGGATCTTAGACAGCGTGAAGGAGGCCTAAGTTCCTCAATGGAGGCCGAGTTAATTACTGGAGCAGAAGCCTGTTTTTGGGTAACTTTGGTGGAGGCCTAGAGGCTGTCTTGGATGTCGCAGACTGCTCTTGAGGGCCGAAGGCATGAGGAAATGTTTCGTAGGGATAGAACCCTTGGAAAGGGCTACCGCAACAAGGGATAGGCTTGCTGTAGCAAGCCACAATCCCTTATACACCTACACGTCTACGTTAAGGCTAACAAGGAGGGCGTAAGGGCTAGTTGTGACTGCTCGAGTATAACAAGCCAACGTGTGGTTTAGGAATGCTGGAGAAGGGTGATCATAGCCTTGGGACAGATGTTGTGAAGGCTATCCAAACAACTGTTAGAATACCCTTACCAGTCCAACAATGTGGCAATCAGAGAATCCCCTAACAGTGAACTGATGTAAGTGCAGCGGCATGATATAATAAGGTGTGACAACATTGTAATAAGGGTGCAACACAGTGACGATGAATGCTGCAATAAGGTGCAACATGTGGGACAAAAAGCATGCAAGGGACAACAAGCATGCAAGGTACAACAAGCATGCAAGGGACAACAAGCAAGAAAGGTACAACAAGCATGCAATTTACAACAAGCAAACAATGGGACAACAAGCATGGACAACATGGCTCAACCATGGCACATGGGACAACAGTGCAGCATTAGGTGCAATAGTCATGAGGTCCAACATTGTGATGATGGGTGCAGCATGGTGCAACACGGTCAGGTGCAGCATGATGACGAGATGCAACACGATGATAGGTGTTGGAGTCACCTTGGAGAATCAGTTGAAGCAACATGTCTTCAACTGGTCTCATGTATCATCTTCTTAGAGATGATCTATGCTCTTATCTAGATAAGTCAAAGTGTTGACTTCTGTTGTAAATGTACTCTCTCTCTCTCTCCCTCTGTTGAACTACTAAAGAACATATAAGAAGAATTGATCAAGGGTTTCCCCACATTGGGGTTTGTCCTTGGCTAGTGCCACATCTTGTGTCCCCTTGTCTTGGTTTGTCTTCTGCGATTTATGTTTATGTTCTATCTGCAGTTTACTTTAATGCTGATGTGATTGCTAATCTGGAAAAGATATTGAGCTAACTGTGAAAATTGAAATAAATTGCTCTAAGCATAGAACATACCTAAAATTAACACAACCTTACCTTGACTTACCTTATCTCTGAAATGTGCTGCAAGAGGGGCGTTTTGAAATATTGCCTATGTCATAGATGCAAGCCCTAAACAAACCTACTACAAATCTTGACGGTAGTCCTAGACAGGGCTTTACTAGACTTGGAAAGAGCTTAAAACTTGCTATAACTGAACCTTAAACGAACTTAAATTTTTCCCTAATCAGACATTTTCACAAGTCTTAAACAACAATTATATTATTAATTTGCACGAGAATAGATCCTTAAAAGTTTTGATCTATCTCCTGAAAATTTGTCAATTAATTTAGAGTCAAAACTTGTGCCCTAATGAGGTTCAGTTCTTGTCTTAATTAGTCTCCTAATCCAAAGAGTTAGACTTGTTGATTTGTGCCCTAATCGCAGGATGATGAATGCCTTAGAACTAGTCCAAAAAAGGTAACCAAATCGTAGTTAGTCTGCTGCTTATTCAAGACCTAGACTTCTCCAGAACTTGGAATAATTCGAACCTTACAAGAAGCCACCAATTCCTAAAGAAAACACAAACAAACCCTGCTGCTTGCAAGAACAAAACGGATCCAAAAATTTAAAGATACTCAATTTGCTGACTTGTAATGATACTGGACTTGATTCCCATAAATTTGTTATTGTTGGGAGATTAATTCTTTGCTCTTTCTTGGCTATACATTCTTACCGTTATGTAGTTATTTTTGTGCCCTAGATGAGGGCCAAAAAGGTACAGGGCTTGATATCCACACCCTATATACTTCCATTAAACCCTCGTTTTTCTTTGACAAAGATTCCTGCACTCATAACGAACTTGTGCCAACACTTTAGACACTTTCAAAAACCCTCGCTCCTTCTTAACAAATAGACCTGCAATGGATCGAATGTTTGAATTCTCCAAAAATCAAACCCTATCCCCAAGGTGTTTTGTGATGATAGCCCAAGGGTGATAAAAAACTTCAGAGCCGACCTCTTTAAAAATTTCATTCAAGTACATACCAAGGAGAGGAGGCATAAATCGCTCTTTATAGGCAAGAAGGTGAACGTTTAAGGGCTTATGAGGTAGACTTTGAAGATCTCAAGTCCTAAGCAAACCTCTTAAGTATGTTAGTTTATCTAATGAATATTATTAGTTCGTTTTCTTAAGTCCAAAGTAATAGAAGGGCAACCCATTAGGTATTAGATTTGACTTCTTAGTTAAGGAAGAATGCCATTTTTGGATGCTGAGTAGGTTGATGCCCTTCCTTTGTGACAATGAACCTCTTATGCCTGATTTGAATGCCCACAATCAATAGAAAATGCCAAGTCACCATCCCTTGGGGTTTTAGCCCAAAAATCTAGTCAGGAATTACCTCACTCCATAGGCAAATCGGGCCCCGACCTCAGCTCAAATCCAGCCGTCCAAACTCGTTCTGCGCAGTCACTCCGTCACTCTAGTGCAATCACTTCTGCACTCAACTCGGAATAGCTTCTCTTCAAGCCGTTTGGTTTGCTGATGTCTGGGAAAATGTCTCTCCTGGCCTCTAAAACGTCTGCCCAACGTCTGGCACTAAAACTTTGCTTCTCCGCAGCAATTTCGAAATTGCCTCTAGAGGCTACTGTGCTACTCTGCGTCAGTTTTATTGTGGCTCCTCTACCTCTTGAGTCTTTGCAAATGCACTCACCAGATCTGGAATCCTTCCTCTGGCTTCACTATCTCTGCCCCTCTCTCACTGCTTCGATCTCATTGGCTCTCTCTCCGACAACTGATTGCTGCTACTTTGGAAATTGATTTGCTCATGAAATCAAATTGCTCAAGTGATTTCTCCAAGCCCCATCGACTTCTTCTTATAATCCTCTATTGAGATTTGAACGACCAAGATTAGATCTTAATCGATGGCTAGGATTAACTTGAAGTCGATCTGAGTGTGTTTCTAGAACATTCGCACCATAACTTAATTAATTATGATTAATTAGTCATATTCCCTAAGTTTAGACTTAGGAAATATTTAAAAACTGACTAATAATCTAATTAATTCATTTATAGGCAGAATTTCCAGAAATAATTTCTGGGTTTTGGAGGTCTCATGTATTTTGGCCTCTCCACAAAATTTCAAAACTAGAACATACCCGATGCTACAAAAGCTAACAATTTTTACTATCCATCTCTTTTGAGTTGCTAGATTGTCTTGGGGAATTTTGGAGCATCTTGGAAGTCTAGGGTTAGTGTTTATTCCTTGGAGATTTGAGATGAATGTTTTGTGATAAAGCCCTAAGGAATATTTGGTGGAGAAGAAGAAGAGGAAGACATTGTGCCTTGGAGAACTGGTTGCAACAATTCTTACATGTAGCTCCTTGGTCGAGCTAGGGTTTTACCTAGTTAAGGTTTTGAGAGCTAGTGGATTTGTACTAGCCTTGAAAGAGGGTTATGGTATTGGTATGTACTTGAACTTCGTATAGAGTATATTAACAAAGTTTTAGACTGTCCAAAACCTGTTCAATTTCCAGGTTCGAATTGTAGCCATAAATGTTCTTCATGTATTGCTATTTATATTTATATATGTCTTGATGATTTGGCATAAGTAAAAGGACAACTTGTTGAGTGATTTGACTTCATCATTTAAGAATCTAAGGGATGTCTTTCTGATGCTATATCTATTGTTTTGCTCTTGTTAAAACTGTTGTAAAAGTGAATTTTAAGATCTTGTTTATGTGGGGCAAGTAGCCCTAGAGGGTTGAAACATATCAAAATAGTTGGGTATCTTTTCTCTTTGACTTGCCTAGAAGTTTGGACTGCTAGTGAAATATTGTTTTCAAAATATTATTCATGTCAGAAACTTGTTATTTTCAAGTAGGTCGGCTTTATCATATCTCTTTGTGTAGCTTTATCCTTTGATCGCATGTCACATCTATTCACTTTGCCTTTGGGATATCTGAGTCAGGTGTAGAATAAATCTCATCGATGGCTACTGTGTTAATTAAAACTCTGCTTATTATCCTCATAACTTGTAACTTTTGTCAAAAATAGTTACTTCCATATCTCTTTGTGTAGCTTTATCCTCTGATGGCATGTCAAATCTATTCACCTTGCCTTTGGTATATCTGAGTCAGTTGTAGAATAAATCTCATCGATGGCTACTATGTTAATTAAAACTTTGCTTATTATCCTCATAACTTGTAACTTTTGTAAAAAATAGTTACTTCCATATTTCATTGGTGTTGCTCGTGTGGAGACCAAAATATTGAACTGATTTTAGTTTTTCATTTCCTGTCTATACTTTCAGTGGAAGAGAACGGGCATTGATTGAAGAACTTGCAAGCCTTCAAAATATCAGGGATGGTGGTGCCAGTGTTCGTTCTGCACGCAGGCCTCAGCGTAAGAAGAATATGCAGAAAAGCCGCAAAAATACATATAGGGACTTTGCTGGGAGAAGCATTGGATAAATTCCAGGGTAACTTATCAGATTAGTCTCTGGCAAGTGATCCCAGAGACACATAGGTCTATGCTAATCAAGGAGGACCACTGTCATTCTCCGTATCTAGTAAAAATTAAGATCACATTGTTGCTTTGGTAGAGTAATCATGTATTTTATAATTAAAGATGGGTGCTTGGGATTTTGCTTCTCTCAGATTAAACCCACCATAAATTGTGCTGGTGAAATTAGTGGAACTACCATCTATTATTAAAGCATGCTTTTGAAAGAGCTACTGAACATGTTGATCATGCAGAGTGAACTTTCATCTGATTACCTGACTGGAATGGTATTTGTGCAGGTAGCCAGACTGAAAAGGTGACTTCTGAAATGGCAGTGGACTTGAAAGATCAGGATCAACAATTAAAGGAGTCCAATGGGATATGGGGAAAATTAAAAGATATTGCTGGGTGAGAAGCCTTTTTGCTTTCTTTTAGTGGTTAACATTGTGTGCTAGTTTCATATGAAAAGAAACCTGTGTCTTCATGTTTGAACTCTGAACAAGGTTAAGGGCTATGGGTTTGGGGGCAAGCTTCAAGGATGTTTTGAGAGTCCATGCAAATTTCACAAGATGGCATAAGGGGACAGTATATGGGACCTCACAAATATAGGAAAAAGCAATAAATGATAGAATGCAATCAAGTAATGACTAAATTACTAATAATAATCACAGATAAACACCATGCAACATCAAACTAGACAAACAGAAGCAGGTGAAACTTGATTTTGTCATTAATAAATCAGAATGAAAATACGATGATACATCCATACATTGTGATAGTCAAACATGATTTAAACAAAAGAGCTCAAGGAACAAGCCACTAGACAAGAAGTAGTCTGTGCTTGGACTTCTGTTTTCATGCTATGGATTTTTTTTTGAGCATCATCCGTACTAGTGCTACCTCACTGCTATTGCCAGACACTTCAAGCTTATAAAAGATTTTGTATAGGAAAATCTTTTATAGAATGTAATGAAGTAATTACTTAGTAATACTAATCACAGATAAACACCATGCAGCACCAAATTAGACAAACAGAAACAGGTGAAACATTGCTTTTGTGATTAGTAAATCAGAACTAAGTTACTGGAAACCCCGGGCTGACCTCGCCGAAATGCCGAATGGAAACTGGTACGAAACGCCTAAAAAAAGGCATAAAAACATATTTTTTGCATTTCAGAATTTCGGAAACGGCGGGTTGGAATCCAAAAACGTTTTTTGGGCGTTTTTGTAAAAGGCATCCATTTCTGCTAATTTTTAATACGTTTCATATTTTACGGAAACAGATCTGGCCAAAACAAGAACGTATTGGGATTTTTCAAAACGGATCTGCCGAAGATAAAAAACATTTCACGATGAATGGCTGCTGAGAATGGTTTTCACATTTGATATTTGATTTTCATTGTGTTTTTTTTATATGACGCGGTTTTCACATTTGATAACCTTTACCGAGTCATTTGTCATTTTCCTGGAACTGTCATTTTCGGCGTTTGTCATTTTTGACTGTGACTGTGGAGCTACCCGACCCGTGAGCCACCATGCGATTGTGAGACGCGAGCGACTGTGAGTCTTGAGACTGTGAGCGAGTGTGGAACTATCAACCCTCAGCCTGCGAGCGAGTAGTGTGGACTCTGGAGCCCTCAGCCCTCCAGCCGACTGTGTCACAGTGTCACTTAGTCATTGTGGGAGTCCAAGCTGATCTCGAGAGCCGAGCGTAATAGTGTAAGTAGGCCCTTGGCCATGTTATGGAGGATTAAGTTCACTGTTCAGTGTTCAAGGATCATTTAAATTTTTGGCATGGCGATATCGGATAAGTATAAGACTATAAGTCCATTTTGAATGCTAAACCCTCGGGCCTTTGCTGGACAACATTTTTTACGTGTTACTTACAAATTTCATATAGCTTTCTGTCATAAGCTAACTCCCATTTGGCATAGTTCATTAAATCACCTTTTTCATGTGTGAATGTGCCAAAGTGATTTGGTAGCTTACACATCTCAGTCTTCATCCACATAACCTTGCACAACTTGGGCTTCTTCCTTAGGTGTATGTAGCAAGAGATTGAGTTTGGGAGGCCATACACAAGAAATTGCGCTTGTAAGGTCATATGCAACAATTGGGGTCAAGTTGGAGGCCGTGTGTGCACTGTGGGCAATGCAAAGCATACACTACCTGGTAGACTATGCCCATCTTCAAGAGATTGTGCACTGATGTTGGGCATTTGCATAACAGTTTGGACACCTGCTGAGTGGTGAACTATGATAAAGATTGTCAAGTGTGACCCACAACACATGAATCTCTCCTTCCTCCCATTTGTTGGCTATGTATGGTGAAATCCTTTGTTTCATTTTTCTTTTAAGTTTTGGCATGTGGAGGATTATTTTACTCATATGCTTTACATGTTTGCTATTGCTTATATGCTTTAGAAAATTGTCCTCTCATTTATGTTCAATTAATGAATGGTACATAAGCTAAACTGGAGCGTGACTCTATGCAAATGAGACTCTGAAGGTTGGGCATTTAAGGAGACATACCATTCATGTGAATGCATTGAGAACCATATGACATTTACTGTTAAGTAAATTGTAGAGTAAGGGTTGAGCTGAAGGAGAGAGCTCTCTACAATCTTGTTGGCTAATTGCATAGAATACATAATTATTCCCTCATTGGAGTCACCAAAATGGAAGTGCTGAGAATGTATTAGACACGGAACATTTCTATTGAGAGATACATCAATCTCCTTTAGTAATGTTGAAGCAATCAATTCATCAATAGACACGGAACATTTCTATTGAGTGATACATCAATCTCCTTTAGTAATGTTGAAGCAATCGATTCATCAATTTCTGCAGCTGCATGTTGTTTGAGCATACTAGAAAGCAATTGGATCCATGAATCCAGGTCTTTAAAAGAGTTGTTTTATATATGTGTGTGTGTGTGCGTGTGATGTTTCCTGCCATATCGTATCCAGATTTTTTGAAAATTTGTCGTATCTGTTTCAAACCCCGTATCTGTATCCGTTTCAGTGCAACTTAGAATCAGAATGAAAGTACAATGATACATCCATACAATGTGATAGTCAGGCATGATTTAAACAAAAAAACACAAGAAACAAGCCACTAGGCAAGAAATAGTGTGTGCTCAGACTTTGTTTCCATGCTCTGAAAAAATTATTGAGCATCATCTGTACGAGTGCCTCCTCACTGCTATTGCTAGACACTTTAAACTTATAAAAGATTTTGTTAAGTTGGGCCAAAGCCTATCCATGCTACAATTCTGTGTGGAGAGAGAATCCACTTGGAGTTATGAGTTTGGGAATGAAAGTGACAGAAAGTTAGAAACAATGTCTTGAAAAACGTAACTAGTGTAAGTCTTCATAATGTAATAAAATGTAATTTTTATAATTTACATATTATTATATTCATTATTATTATTTTATTTTTGGTCCAGGCATGTTCTTCATGCTTATAGAGTCAATTGAGTAAAACATAATTTATTATGAATCAAAAGAAATGTATTTTGAGGCAAGCCCAATTTGGACTTTTTGTAAAGAGAAGATTTTATTTTATTTTATTTTGAGTGAAACTCCACAAAATTTGTCAAAGTCGTCCCCCTTGAAACTAGTCTTCCTGGGCCTCCAAGAGCCACCTATTCGACCCTCCTGGACAGCTATATATAAGAGGCAGTTCGACTCATTTGGAAGTCATTCATTCACACACAAGAAGTACATCTAAAGCATGTGAAGGAGGACAAAAAGCAGAAGTCAAAGGAGAGAGAATTGAAGTCAAAGAAGAGATAATTTTGCTTGACCAAATTTCAGACTTGAAGGACGAATTTTTTCTGTGCTACTGCAGGCCCGAAATTTCAGGGGTTGAAATTTTAAGAGTTGACCAGATTTGGGACAATTTGACCATGTTTGGGTTTGACATTGGAGGTGATTTGGAGGAGGGTTTGAATTAACATTTTGGTGGAAGTCTTGGTCTTGGATACCTCATTTAGGTCTGATTTTATAAGAGAAGGATTTTGGTCTGATTCTATAAGACCAAGACCAATACAGATCAAAATGGATACCACCTCAAAAGCTAAATTAGTGTGGGCTATAGAAAAATCATTACAAAGGGCAGCGACTGGTGGTGATCGCTGGTTGATGGCGCGATATAGATGGTACAATACATTGGTAGTTTGACAAGGTAAACATACAGCTTGATTTTTGCTGGTCGGATGTTGTCCGTACGTCAAAAACGGAAATTATGGTGGTGGCATAACACCACAGAAATGGACACTACGCAGCGCGTGGAGGGCTTGACCTAGCGTGGTCACTAATCGTGGTGGACGACAGCAGGATGGTGGAACGATAAGTTTTGCATGACAAAGCGAGGATGGGCAAGTGTCTTTACTGCGATGCGGGGACACTGTCCACTGTAATCTAGCGGCAATGTCTTGACAGCGATTGTGATGTTGCGGACGACAATCCGACGATGGCTTGGGAAGAGTTGACCTACAACTAGTGTAGGAACGAGTGATGGTGGAATATGGTGGCATCTGTGAACAAGCGACCGAGAGGCTAGCTCTTACAGAGTCGGGCGGTAGGCCGAACTGTCAAGGCGCCTTTCTGTGGGAAGAAAATCTATGACATTGTAGGATGGGGTGGCTGTAGAAGAAAGAAAGAAAGAAATTATTTTAACGTCCATGAGGCTAAAGATAGCCTATGGAACAGATTGCTTCTTCATCTGCTTGATGTATTCGACCCTTTTTCTGTGAAGCTTCAAAATAAATGCTCCCAGCTTCTCGACAAACCCCTCGCTAAATAGATTATCCCAAGAGCTAGCTGCCAACATATCTGCATAACTTTCCCTGTTGTCTTTGAAAGCCTCACATTCTAAAATGAAATGTTTTTCTGTTTCCACTTTTCTGGAAGAACAAAAAATGCATATTCTTTCCTCCCACACTTCCTTTGGCCTCTTCTAGCACCCTGTTTCCCAACGGAATTGATGAGAATTAGTCCTTAACTGAGCAATACGAATTTTGGCTCTCCAAGAGATATTGGCCTCTATGTATGCTTTTGGTTGATGACTATGAGTGGGATTAAACACTTCAATATAGTAATTTTCCTTTCTTCCTAGCTCATTATTCCAAGTACACTTGTGGAACTTTTCCATAGCAAAAGCTTTTATCTCTTTGCTGTTTATGGGACACGCGTTCAAGCAAATACCCCATTTACTAAACCATTTGTTATTTGCTGCATCCAAGTTATTTTGCTCTTGCACAATCTATCATTAAAGACAACCTTAGGCCATCTACCCTCTTCCATTTGCTCAATTTTTTTTAAATACCTTATGATTTGCACCATAGCAATTGCTTCAATAGGAGCAGTCCCTGTTTCACTTAAGAAGATATCATAAGGAACTGCACTTTTAATCTTAAATCTGTTTGTAATCAAACGCTTCTGATTTTTCTCAATTTGTTTCCACTGCATGTCGGATGTACTACTGACCCATAGTTCACAACCATATAGAATCGACATAATCACTAGAAGCCCAAAAAGAGTTTGAGTGGTTTTCCAGTCCCATAACTCTGCCTCTCTACACCTATTTTGAAAAGCATAAAATGCTTTCCAACCCCCCAGAGTTCTTTTCTTTCTATAACCATTCCATTTTAGATTTTTGTTGAAGTCAATTCCGAGGTATTTGTAATCCGCAACTTCTTCCAAAATGTTGCCTTCAAAATAGAACTTATGCTGGTTATGTTTTCTTTTCTTAGAGAAGACCACTACTTTCGTTTTGCTGATATTGACTTGCATCCCCACACTTCTACAAAAATACTCAAGGGATAGTAAGTGCTCTTGCAAACCAAGAGTCGATTTAGCAATCATAATAAGGTCATCTGCATACAAAAGAAGTCTTATAACAAACTTGCCCAAATAGATACCATCACCCCTTGCGAATTTAATCACTCCTCAATCTTATCGATATATAAACCAAAAAGGGTAGGAGACAGTGGGCAACCTTGCTTGACCCCGATATCGCTTCTAAAAATTTCAGGAATGCCTGCTGAAGTTCTAATTTTGATTTTCACCTCTTCATACAACCTATGCACAACTGCTCTCAAATGTTTAGGAACCCCAAGTTCCTCCATTCTGTGCCAAAGCTTATCCCTAGGAACCGAGTCAAACGCTTTTCTGAAATCAACAAAGCAACAAAAGACTTATTCCTTTTTCTCCCAAACTTTTTCAATGATGTGCCTTAAAGTTATACAATGATCAACTGTTGAATGTTTAGGTCTAAAACCTGCTTGCCCTTTAGCACGCTTATCTCTTTCTTCTGCCCACTTGCTAATTTTGTTTTCTAGTATGCTTCCAAATATCTTTGCAAACAAAGGGTTTATCATGATGGTCCTATAATTGGAGGGATTATTGACGTCACCGCTCTTGAAAAGAGGTATTGCCAGACTAGTTGTCCTATTTGTGGGGAGCCCTTGTTGTATGATGTTGTTGAAGATTTTTGTAATGTGATGTTCAAGAATCTTTGAGCCCCACTTTAGATATTCTGCTTGGAGTTTAGCTAAGTCTTTTGCTTTTCCAACACCCAACTTCTTGATACCCATCTCTACCTCTTGTACCATGAAGAGTTCAGTATCAATGTTGAGTCTTGACCAAGGGGGGAGGGTCAACCTTGGGAACCTACTCATAGAGTTGTCTTGCATAGTCAAACCATTTAGACACTATAATATTATTTCCAATTTGTATCTTTCTCAGTTGGAGCTCCTTCCAAAATAATTTGGGATTATTTTTCCCAAGGAAGACTAGTTCTTCCCTCTTTGAAACCATGAAATCGGCCTTTTTCTTGCTTGATAACTGCTTGTAAGCTTTGAGCTTTATGTTATCCTTGTTTGACTCTTTCCACATTCTCCTTGCCTTTTTGCATTCCTTGTCAAACCAAGCATTAACTAGAAAGCAATTTGTTTCAGACTTCTTAATTTTTGCTCATTTGCACTTTGCAAGTGCGCATTGAATTAAATGTGTTAATTCATGACTATGAAGGCTGTGAATTGTAATTTTCTCCTGCTCGAAGAGCCTCTTTAGCATCATTTTGAAGGTATTACAATTTTCTGGGCTCAAAAGAATTCTGCTCTGTAGGAGATTTTGTTGCACATGCTGAATTTTTTACTCCAATTGTATTTTTCCAATCCAAGAGAAACATAAATAAATTGGCTTCTGATCTGATTTCAAGTCCCACAGCTGATCTCCAATCAAAACTTCCTCCATTTTCTCACACAAACCATGCAAGCAAATTACATAATCTACCACACTTGCTCCATTGTAAGTATTGCAAGAGAAATTACCGGACTTTGCCCATCTAATCAAGCCATTACAAATGACTAAATCAAAGGCCCCACATAGAGTAAGCAATTCTTCACCAAAGATATTGTAGCCCTTGTCCTTTGAAATTCTTTCCCACTAATAATTACTTTCTTCTGTAATCCAAATAGGGTCATAATCATCTTTACAACAAAGAATGTTAGCTTGCTCACTTGCAGTCCTAGCATTGAAATCACCCACTATAAGGACTTCACCTAGCTGCGAATATGTTGCAATATCCGCTTTTAAGGTTGCAAATGGATCTTTGTGGTCAAACCTTCTACCTTTGTAGATTTTTGAAACCCGCGGCGCAAAATAGCATGTTGTAATTCTAATATGGTTTCCATTTTCTGATATTTTAAACCAAATGAATTGCTTATTTGAGTCTTCTTTTTCTAACTGAACGAGACGACCTTCTTTCTCCCTTACTAAAACCATGATACCCCCGTGCCCTTTGCCATTCCCTGCTGCCTTATTCCACATTGCCATCTTTCAGTATCCTTCAAACAGAGGTGTCTTGCACCCTTCATGCTCATGTGTTTCTATGAGGCAAATTATGTCTCTATCTTCCGCAATAGGCCCTAACCTAGGTTCTCTTCTCCATGGGTAACCTTTGCAGTTCCAACAAACTAATCTTAACGAAACCTGGGTATGACTTGTTTGTTGTTTATTTTGACATGAAAGACTCACATTTGAGTCTTTTTCCCTGCTTTCCCATACTGACCTTGCTTTCTGATTTCCTGTTGAAGAGTTTGTTGCCTCTTCTTTATTACCATCTCACTGCTCTGTTTTGGAAGGGGGTCCAAATTGCAATTTGCGCTATCACAACTTTGCCTTTATAAATCCATGCTCTCTTGCCTTCATCTCTTGTTGCTCTAACCTTTAAACTTTCCTTCCTTCTTTCCTCCTGTTCTTTCCTCCTCCTGTTGTTTTACTCTTGCAAGGTCAAGAGTACATTCATGTTTCCCATAGTCTTTCACCCCTTTAATAATTATGTTTGCTGCCCTTTTTTGTCTTTCCTTGCCTTCACTATCTTTCAGGTTGTCAACCTGAATATTTGTTTCTCCTTCCTCATTAGCAGAATTGCTAATAACTTGAGCCCAAATTTTGGAAACTTTGGTGGAATCTCCTTTCGTTTCTTCTCTTGCGTTCTCTTCATGGTTGTTTATTTGGGCAATCATTTTCCCTTTATCCTGGGATGATTTCACATTCACCACCTCTGTACTTTCCACTATAGATTTCTTTATGTTTTGCACATCTGCTTTCATGCGCTGCCATTCTGTCTTCCCTATCAGGGGAGCTTCCAATAGCAATGCCACTTGTTCTTTTAAAATTTTATTGCTTTCTGCTAAACCCTTGTTCTCAGCTATTATTATACGAATTTTATGATTTCTTTCCTGCCCTTCAGCTTCTAAAACCTGCAACCTTTGTTTTGCATTTAACAATTCTTTTGACATAAAGGTCAAATGACCAGGTGAGAGGTGTGGATGTGGGACTATATGACACATAATCATCAAGGACTTTTCCTTTCGACTTCTTGTTGCCACGTGCTTGTAGAGGAGACTTGTTTGAGTGCGGTAGCCCAGCGAGGGTGGCATGCGGGAGAGACTTGGTCGTCAGCGTCCGTAGTTTGTAGTTGCCTGAGTGCAAGGATGTTTGTTTTGTTTTTATATCTTTTATTTTTCTAATAATTTTTTTGTTTTTTTTTTATTTTTTTTTTCTTTACAAGTTTTTTCCCAACTCTTCTAAATTTTGATTTTTTTTCAATATTCTATTAGATATATATATATATACACCTTTTTTTAAAATATTTTTTCTACCTTTTTTTAAATTTTTTAAATTTTTTTTTTTTCCTTTTCTTTTTCTTCTTTTTTTATTTTTTAAATTTAATGTTTTGCAATAAATATCTTTATGTATATATATATATATATATATATATATTTATTTATTTTTAATTTTTAATTTTATTTTATTTTAGTATGGCCAATGGCTCGACGGCAAAATGGAGAATCTCCAAACAATTTTTCTGTGGCTAAAAGCCTTAGTTGCAACAACAAGAAGTTTGATTTAAATCGATGGCCAAAGGCTAGATCAGACTAGCTCTGTGCAGTGGTTGAGCGGTCAGAGAATTGAACAAGTCTGATACCAATGTTACAAACATGGTTTGTTTATGGTCTGGTACCAATGTTACAAACAAAATTCATACTCTGTAATAATCTTCATAATACTTCGAAGGCAAAGACATCCATTGGAGGGCAAGTAATATATTAATATAGAAATGTACAAAAGAGATGAGATGATAATTTGATTACAACTGAGGGTCCTGTATATATACCTAGGTAGGTACCCTTTAATGAATGGTCGTGTCCTTAGGGGAATGCCTCTTCGATACTAATTATTAGTTAATTAATCATTATTACTATTTATTATTATTTTTATTATTTATATATATTTTATTCATAACAGGAAGCAAAATTCCTCACATAACAGTTCAAAATCCAAGTTAAGTCCAATAAAAAATGAAAATAAAAAATCAAGTTCGAGGAACCGTCTGCCTTTCTCTCAGATCCGCTTGCGATATGTGGCGAATTTGTTTTGGTACCATGGATTGGGCCACCACAGTTCCATTTTTCTAGGAATTGCAAAAGAGAGGCCGAGCTGTAGATTCGTTAGGGACGTGAATCCACTTCTAGATCTGGGGGGAAAGGATCCTACAACATTGGGTCTTACATATAAAATAATTGGGAACATGAGCATCAACCCAACTAATTAGGACATCTTAAAAATGATTTCTTGATGTTGTCTTTATAACATAGTAACAGGACTCAACAAGTCAACCTAAGATTCATAGAGTGACGACTCTGCCCAACCAACTGGGATTTTTATCTTGAAGCACAACAACTAAGGTTTTGACTGGCATCTAAGCCATCAACGTTTGAGCTGAGTAAATGACAACATCAGGAAAAACGAAGCAAAATTTGTGCTAAGAGGGTTCTCCCAGTAAGAGGGAGTGGACTACAGAGATTGCTTCTGTCTCCAATGAATAGGTTCTTATATGGCCTGAGGGCTTGAGCATAGATTCAACATGAGTGATTTGTGTTTGAAAGGGAGAAACTGTACAAACATCTAGGATCGTGTTGGAAGAGCTTCTACTATTAAGGGAACATAATGTTAGGCAGAGTGGAAGGAGAAACTTTCCTAGAGGATGTCATGGGCCGAGATTGTCAAGATGCTCAAAGATAGGTCTCTAGGAGCAATATACCTTCTTTGAGGAGACCATGTCAATAGTAGAAGGACTTGCTTACATGATAGAGGCAGCAACAGTGGCGGACGAATTTGTTCACGTGATAGAGGAAGCAACAATGGTAGGAGGATTTGCTTTCGTGATAGAGGGAGCAACCAGGACTACCATAAGAAGACCTGCTAAAGTGTCAAAAGGAGTTGGCCTCGGAGATTGAGATAAAGGATTCTAAGAGATGTTGAAAAACCAAGTACAATGTGTGTAGGTACTATTTCTAAACTACTAATAATTACACTTAAGAAACTCAACTAATAGCAATGATAAGAAAGTAGAGGTCATAATGCATAATAGAGAAGAGACACCAGAAATTAGGCCAGTGGCTAGAGAAAAACCCACAAGGGGAAAACCTAGCAATCTTCCTTAGAGAACCAATCCAACAAGAAATATCAAAGTCAAGTTATGGTCAAAGTAACAAGCTTCGCCAAGTGTCTAAGTCAACCCTCTGTCACAACTGTCAACCACAAGTCCAGACCTATGTTACAGTCTTATAGATTCAAATCTTTGTCACACAAGTTACCACTGTCCTTTGCACTAGGTTCGAATATCTATAACACCAGTCACTACATACCTCTATACTAGGTTTGGATACCAGTCACCATAGACCTCTGTACCAGGTTTAGATCACCACAAGTTCAGGCTTTGTTTCTTAACAAATCACCACAGGTTTGAACCTTTGTTTCTAAAGTGTCACCACAAGCTCAATCTTCAAGCACAAAATTCGGATCTTTGTTCACAATATATTACCACAGTGTTAGCCTTACAGAATTCAAACCTCTTTTCGCACTCATCCACAGGTTCGGTTCTCTGTTAGAAATATCCACAAGTTCGGATCACAGGTTCGGTCTTCTGTCTCACTTATTTACACGCTCAAATCTCTTTTTGCACAAGTAATATGTCACATAGCTCGAACCGTTCTTCAAGAAATGAATAACAAAATAATATGATCAGCTTCTAAACTTAATCTGTGTGCCAAAAACTATCTTGTGTATACTCAAATGAATCGTTTCTTTGAGGAGGAAGAATTACTTTTATTTATAGCCACTTATGAGGTCGGATGGGTGCCATTGCTAGTTGAGCCGTCTTGAGGAGATGGAGGGCTGACTAGAAAACTTGGGAGCTAGAACTAAATTTCTAAATTTTTAATTTTTGTGTCATTGTTGATAAATACAAAATTTTTGACAATTACATATATGAAGACCGACCATAGCTACAAATCCAACAATAGATATGCTATTTCTTGGAATTGGAGATTCATATTTGGTGGATCCCACAATTTACAAGCAGTTGATTGGATCCTTGATGTAATTGGTTAACACCAGATCAGATATTTGCTTTGCAGTGAGCACCCTGAACCAATTTATGGTTGAGCCAAGGAATCTACAATGGGTGGCAAAAAAGCATGTGGTACCGGTTTTGTATAGTTTGATGTGGTTTGCGATATGTCTCAGGAGATGAAGTGATGCTACAGGAATATACAAATTGAAGAAGAGGCAAAGTATATCGCAACTTTCATTGCATGTCATAAAGTAGTGTGGTTTTAGAAGCAAGAAGGACGTGGTAGGGTCACTTGATTTGAGACATGATGCAGAGAGGAGCAGTAGAGCTCCAATACATATCCATAGATGAGTAGATTGTGGACATACTTCAAAGAGGAGCTTGGCGTGATGCAAGATGTCTCCCTTGTTGAGAGGGAGTGTTGATGTCTTTGCAGGATCAGGCAAACAATCTCCTGAAGCCATAAAGGACTTTGACTAGGGAGATGAATACATTCACTTTTGAAACCAAAAAGCTTGGCTAGGCCATAGAGGACTTTGACAAGAGATATGAATGGCCCAAAGAAATTACAGGGGAAAATTACAAGATTGGATAGATCTTCTCCTAAGAAGCTAGAAGGACTTGACTACCAGAAGGACTTGGCTAGGTCATAAAAGACGTTGACCAAAAGAGATAGATGTAATTCACTTGAAAAGCCATAAAGGACTTTGGCTAGGTTAATGGTCCAAAGGAAAATTCTCTCATGAGAAGCCAGAAGTACTTGGCTGCCAGAAGGACATGGCTGGGTGATAAAGGAATTTGACTAGATGAGATTGATACATATGCGTAAGGAGCCATAAAGGATAGTGGGCAAAGGTAAAAGGGCCTTGGATACTCACATTGCCCACTCCGGGATGGAGTTATCTATAGACATACATCAACATAACAAGCTCATGAACTTTTCTCATGGAGGAGAAACTTCACCAAAGGAAAAATCTGGTGCAGCTAAGGAGAATACCTCCCTCGCTAAGAGGGAGTGTTGATTTTTTGTGTAGCATCGAGAGGAATTCCCGCATACCAAGAGGCCTCCTAAGTGTTGATATTTTGTAGCTATGGTCGGTATTTATGTCAACAAGTCAAAGGCAAAAACAATTTTTATTTTATTGCGCATCTAGGCTCCAAGATGGATAGAGCAACCCGAACTCTTGAATGGGTTTCACCCTTGGTCAAATTACCCTTGATTTGACTCATATATATTGACCTCTCGTCCTCCACATTTGGCATCATCACAACAACTCAGATCATCACAAGTAGAAGATTTCTATTTGCACATGCAGAGGAAGAAGACATTTTGACCAATGAGTTTGACTTGTTCTATCTCTGTTTGACCAACGTTTACGTTGCATTTTCTGGGCTGCTTTGACTTGAATCTTTTATTGTATGTTGACCAAATTTCCAGGCATAATTTAGAGTTGACCGAACCTATTTGACTAGCATTGAATGCAGGTCAACTGTGACAGTTTGGCCGAAATTTTTGAGGAAGTTGTAGGGCTGAAAGTTGGCCTTTTTTACCATAGTTGACCCAGAGCAACAAAGGCCAAAATTCGGCCTTTTGTCCAAATTTGACCAACTGAACAAAAGACTGTTATTTCTCTCTCCTTTGACCAAGTTTGACTTGGAAATTGGTGTGGTTAGTTTGACTTTGACTTTGACTGGAATATCAGATTGTATCCCTTATTGAATTGAAAAATTTCTTGTAAGAAAAGGTTGTTGGGTTTTTACTTGGTTAAGGGTTTTCCCAGGATAAATTTTGTGTCTCTTATGCATCTTTATTTCTTTATTGTGATTTCTACTACCCTATTCCATTTGTGGTTGAAATTTTTGAAGTATAATTGCTTAATGATCTGGAATGTGCTAAAGATAAAATTGTATGATTGGAAGTAATTATCTGGAACAAAAAAGTGTGCTTGTCTAAATTGCACTGAAAAATCAACACTAAGTTGGTCTAGAAGAATTACGAAAATTAAAATAAAAGAAATTTTATTTCTGGGTTTCATATAGGCTCAAAAGGGACAAGTTAGCCCCACCATGAAAGGGTGTGTCCCTTGTGGTAGTTTCATATAGGCTCAAAAGGGACAAGTCAGCCCCACCATGAAAGGGTGTGTTCCTTGGGGTAAATGCACCCATTCAACTTGTATATATATAGATGATGTGAAACTTCATTTGATCGCTCACTCATCATCATCTCTCCTCTATATTAGCTACACATAAGAGTAGATAGAGGACAAATTTGACTACTTGGATTTTTGGCACAAATTTCTAAACAATTTAGATTTGTAAACCTCACTGAAGAAAATTTCTCTTAGAAGAAGAGTTGTTGGGTTCTCTCCCAAGTTTTGGTTTCCAAAGGAAAATTTTGTTGTCTCTATTGTCCATGGTTTTCTCTTTATGATCTTATTGTTTTCGTTGCATTGTTGTTGAGGTTTTCTATGTATAATTTCTCAATGATATCAATGGCATAAAGATAAATTGTTAAAGATCATTAGGAACTTAGAAAGTAATTATCAGATCAAAGAATTGGTTTCTACTGTTCATATTGTAGAAACTTCAACGCATCACAGTATAGCAAGTAAACATGTCCAAATATATTTGCACGAACTAACACAAACATGTTAATTTTAGGGATAGATTGTTTTTTGTTGTAGACAATTGCATTTTCAAATCTCTTCAACAATTTACACTTTACATTCACCCCATTTCATCATAAGCAATTATATACAGAGAACTATAACATCAATGTAGTAGAGCTGTAAGGAAAATCAAAAGAAAAACATACACAATAGAGACACTAGGATTTTGGTTGGAGACCAGGGCAAAACCCCACAAGGGGGAAAACCCAAAAATCGATTCTTCTTCTTCTTTAGATATTCATCAAATGTTCAGCTGAGATATAATGCACAAATATAATGAGACACAAGTTTTTCAACATCAAACACATTAGGCCTCCTAGGGCCAACCATGGATCATATAGGATTCTCCACAAGACCTCTGATAGGGATGCCTCCATATCACTGTAATTAGCATATATCTCATTCTCAAGTAACATACAAGGAGCACAAATCACAACCCAAACATCACTGTTATAAGAACAAGAATCTTTGTCTAAGTATCACTGTTAGAAATATAGGAATCACTGCCATACATATCATTGCCATAAGCATAAGTATCACTGCCATGTATTGCTGTCATAACCAAAGGTATCACTACCATATGTTACTATCATATGCATAGGTAATCACTGCCATACATCTTGTCTTTCATCACTGTCATCATCATTTTCATAAGAACAGATATTATAGCCATGCATGACAACCATTCATCACTGTCAAAATATCACTGCCATTCTTAATTGTCACAAGATCAAGTGTCACTACCATACATCACTTGCAAGAGCAACAGTATCATCACAATCAAGAACCATTGCCATATGTCATTGTTATATATCACAAGAGTTACAACCATACATTACTGTCAAGAGTCACTGCCATGTATCTCAAGAACTACTACCATACATCACAAGAATCACTGCTATGCATCACTACCAAACACAAAAGATTAGGGTACAAGTAGGTCGCAATGTTCTCTTAATAGACCTCATAAAGACTTCCTTGAAGGGCACTCAAATAACACCCAAATTGCAGAGGGTTAGGGCCATTAGGGCCACACCAAATTATTCTAAAGAACTGCATTCAACCATGCTAGAACAATCTCCATATATGCAGAGGAACGCCGCATATAATTAGGGCTAGAATGTTGCATATACTTACATGGAAAGAGTGCATATTTCCACAAAGTGGAAAGCCATAGATAGGGGTTGAGATATGCCAAATAAAACCATAGAGAAGGGCCGCTTAAGATGCCACCAAAAGACCGCAATAGGACAAAAGTAGGTTGCACAAGATTGCCATCGTAGGCCACAAAAATATGTCGAGATAGGCTGTAGAGATATGCCATATTAAGCCGCAGAGATGTGCCATAATATGCTGCAAATATTGCCATAAAAGACCGCAGAGATATGCAATAATAGGCTGTAGATATTTGGTCATGTTAGGCCGTAGAACATTTACAGAAGAGGGCCACATATAGGGAAAGAGATAGGACGCATCAGGCCACAAATGTTCCACAAGGATAGGCTGCAAAATATGCCACAATAGGCTGCAAAGATGCCTCGTATATGCCACAGATAAATGCCACGGAGAAGTCCGAATTGAATTGCAAATGGGGGAGGATAGGTGCTAATTTATAGTTGTTTCCACATATGAAGAGTCACGACCTTTGGGGCAAGCCGACTTGAAATTTGTGAGGCCAACTTATAAATATGAAGGGAAAATATAAATTGAATTTGCTAATAAATGCCTTGGAGATTGCTTGCCCAAATAAATTATCAAATAATAACGAGAGAGTGTCATGCCGATTTGAATGCATCAATAATAATTTTTCCTTTATCTAGTTTGAATTCATTCTTGAGGCAAGATGGTTTCTCCTTGGGGAAGCTGGGCTTCTCCTTGGGGTAATTGGATTTATTTTGGGGAAATTCATCCCAAGTTGCCCCAATTTTAACACTCCCTCTCAGTGAGTAAGGAATTTTTGGCTGCATCATGTGTCTCATCTCGGATGTACATGTCTTGATATAAGATAACCTCATCTAATATCATATCATCTCATAGAAGAAGAATAATCCACATCCAACAATAGGGAAGATCAATTTACCACAACCATGTCCATGGCAGTCATAAATGCCCTGTTTATTTTTGATAGCTTGGGAAGTACTCCAAGCCCAAGGTTGGGGTTTTGCACCCATCCATGTTTGGGTCAAAACCATGGAGCATTTTGGACATGTGATGGATTAAGATGATAGAGGACGATGAGAAGAATCCAACACATTGAGAATCATCAAAATCCGGGTTGTCCTTGATCAGATATGAATTTTTTAAGATAATGTTGGGTTTTTGGACATGCAAGTCATGTAGGCTTGAAGTAAATATGTCCTAAAGACATGTCTCTTTAAGAATTCATGGAGCCCTTTTAAAGAGTATTAAATACAAGGTGATGTGAAGTCATTACAACCATCCAAGAGCATGTTCTCTGTTAGTGTTAGTCTTTTCAGCCTTCCTCCAGTGATCAAATATGCTCTTACAAAGTGGTCTCAGAGTGTCAAGGTCAAATTTTGTCATTTCAGTGAGTCTTCGAGCAAAATTTGGTCACTAGACATTAGGTCTAGGGTTTGCTTTCATTCCTTCTAAAGTTGTCCAAATGTCAGTCCATGTCATCATTCTGCTGAGTCTATCATCATTCATAGGGTTGTCATTATCATATCAGTGTCTAATGAGTCATTTTACACCTTGTTCATGCTTCAGTTGCACCTAGGCAAGGTCATTTCCCTCTCCTAGGGTTTTGAAAGCTAATTTCTCTTGGATGGTCAAATCATTAGCAAAACTTGTATCCAGATGTTCATACACCTTCCCCTATCTTTCATGTACCTTATCAAACACTTCCCATCACTGAGATCCCCCAAATTCCTCATTTTTGCACAAACCCTAGTTTCTTGCCACAACTTGGCAATTTTCTAGGCTAGGCCTGTGTTTTGCCCTTTTGGACCCCTTCCCCTCGCTCGATCTCTGAGATTCCACTTTCCCCTGCTTCCTAACATCCCTCCCTACTTCCAAAAATTTCCCCAAGAATTTAGAAGCCCCTCATCCCCTTCATTTCGCTTCATTTCGACAAAATCCCTTGTTTCACACATCGGGATAGGTTTTACTCACATGATGTTTCTGAGCAATCAAAAATGAATTTGGGAAAACTGAGAGAGGTTTTTGTCCACAACATGCCAAGGAAGAAAAACCTCCTTCACTTTTTACACAGGTGTCATGGTTTTAGAGAAATGTCAAAAATATCGTTGCCTCAGGAGAATCGAATGCACCTCTGAAGTGACCTTGGGAAAATCAAGTTTTCTCCTAGCTTGGTTGGCCAAATGACTTTCTTGATGAGTCAAATGATAACTAGACACAAAGAGCTTTCCAATGAGCTATCATGAGCTCAATTTGGAGTTGAGGAAGACATTAAAAAGTTGACTGCAACAGCACTCTGCCTTGAGGCAACCTCATTTGGCACATTTTGACCAGTCTTGGGAGATTTTATTTTTGACAAGGCAAATGAACTCCAAATTGAAAAATTCCAGTTGTGTTGGAAAGTAGACTCAAATATCTTTCCAACGAGCTATCCTACGCCCGATTTCGACACCGGGAAGGCCTCCAAAAGCCTCCTGCAAAATGCACTATGTAGCTGGGTGCGCGCTACGCATCAGGTTGGGCGCGCTACGCACCAGGGGCGCGCTACGCACTAGGGGCGCGCTACGCATCAGCACGATTTTTCCTGTGTTAATTTGTTCGTGCGCTACGCACCAGAGGCGCACTACGCGTTGGGTTTTTCGCCCAGAAACTTGCCAGCAAGCATTCAAATCCTTTCTTAACTCAAGCAAACTACAGATTCCTAAGGGATGAATATGCACCGTTGATGAGACTTATTATTCGGTATTTCACTTGTGAGGGCAGATTTTCACGTCTCTATTCATACCATATTCGTTTGTTGATGCATTTCACAAGGGTACGAATGATGAAAATTCCTTTTTTCATGTGTCGCAATATAGAAAGGATGGTGCCCTTGGTACAAAGGAAGAGCCCAGCACAACAGCACAAGAGTATTTATCATTATGCACTGATTAAAATCATAGTGATGCATCAGTTGGCACAGCAGGGTATTGCTTGGGAGGATTTCATTTCTCGCGACTTTTTCACGGTACCAAGGCCACCTCCTGAGATTGTCCATGATGAGGGAGGGCTTTCACATCAGTTTGACATTCCAGAGCCCGAGCATGTCAACACTCCAGCATGTATTACATATCAGAGAGGCCACAAGGCCTTATTTGCATCTGCACGGTGAGTATTATCTCCACATCAGGTGGAAGGGGTCTCGCCTTCTTCATCAGCACAGCGAGTGTTATCTCCACCTCGTGTGGAAGGGGCCTCGCTTTCGACAGCAGCACCGCAGGTACAGGATAAGGGCAAGAAGCCCAAGCATGAGGAGAGGCCTTCAGGTGAGCTATCAGGTTTTGTTACTAGTCATGATGAGACAACTTCATATATCAAGTATCTAGAGCAGCACAATAAACAGTTAGAGGACGAGCACACACTATAGAGCTGCAACGAATTCGTGAAGACCGTAGCTTGGCCCGCAAGAGACCCAGTGATTTGACACCTATTGAGTGAGATTTTATGCCCATCCAGGTGAACACTCATTTAGAGAAATTGTTAGCCAAGGCAAACAGTGACAAACTTATGCTCCGCCATATGAAGAATCATTACTGGGCTCGCATGCATGTTTGCAAAGCGAAAATGAAGATCCTTAAGAGGCGATTGAGCAAGGCATTAAAACGGCGAAAAAGGTCCGATCCACTCCAAATTTTGGCCGAAGCCTCCTTGAAGGAGCATAGTACTTGATGATACACCCCCAACTCAAATCTCAAAAAATTTGGAGAAGTTTTGGTCAATTTTGAAATTTTTGTATTGAAAACAGTTTTTTCCCTCAACGCGTAGCGCGCCGCGCGCTACCCTGAAGATGGGGAGGCCCAATTCAAGAAAGGTTTGCATTTTTGGATTTGTCATGATAAAATACACCTGCCCAGCCACTGTCAAGACATTTCATCAAGTTTTGGGCCCCCAAAAGGTCAAAAAACATGCAAAAAATGACCTTCTGCCCCTTTTTCGACACACAGGAAGCAGTCTTGGGAGAATTCATTTTTGGAGGGGCAAATGGGCACCAAATTGAGAAATTCCACTTGGGTTGGAAAGTAGACATCTAGACCTTTCCAAAAAGCCCACCTGAGCCTCATTTGGATGCCGGGAAGTGCCCCAAAAGTGAGCTGAAAGGCGCGCTACGCGTAGGTTTTGGCACGCTACGCATCAGGTTTTTTTGCACATTTTTCACCTTCCAGCTCAGGAATTCGCCCAGTTTTGACCAGTTTTGACTTGTGATGGGATTTTTCACCCTCCTTGATGTAATTAATGTAATTTTATGTTGACATGACACTTATTTACCTTTTCTAGAAGATTCATTCATAAAATAGCAAAAAATTAGTGAATGAATTGGTTTCCTAACTTATAGAGGCAAGTTGTTTTGACTGCCTAGATTATAGTGCTTTGTTTAGAATTGGTTGAAACAGCTCCTAGGATGATGAGCTCGACCCCTAGAGGCAAGGGAATGTGTTAGCTTGCCTATATTATGTATTTTCTTAGTCATTTTCATGGTTGGACTCTTGAGGGATAAGCTTAGACTGTATTACTCTTTGTATCTCTGCAATTTTGGCAAAGGAAAGAGCAGGGTTTTGCAGCACTATTTGGGATTCCTGTGGTGATTTGTGTTGATGGTGTGTTTCTCTCATGTACTTGTAAGTTTGTTATGTGTATCATTTTCCTACTATTCTCTTCTGCAAATTAAACAAATGAAGTGTTAAGGTAGAATTCATAATCTTGTATGCTCTGCCTTTAAGTTTGTTTAATATCTATGTTTTCATCTGTTTAAGGAGAACTCCTGAAATTTTCTCGCTCTCCTTAGCTCCTCACCAGTCATTTCTATCCATTCAATTCCTTTTAAGACATCTAGACGATTTCCTACCTTGCCCCAAAAAGACCTCTGCAAAAACTGTGTCACATCCCCGCACCTAAAATTGCCTTTCCCTGTTTTCCAACAAAACCCTAAAAATCTTAAATCAAACTATCTTATCAATTTACTAGCCTAAAATCAGTATTCATATCGGTCATCTCAGCCCCTTTGAAGACCTCGTGCCGAGATAGACCCGGAGAGAGCCCTCTCCTGTCCTCGTAGGGCTAGCTACGACGCTGAGCTTGGTTTGATGTTGCCTTGAGTTTCGCCTTCCTCAGCCTGAGGCAAATTCGAGCGCTAACATTCTCATTGGAAATTTATCTCAGAGGCAGCAGAGCTCAAGAGAAGGAGGGCAGAGTGTGATTGGCCCTGTTTTGTTGAGAAATCAATGCTAGTAGGATTAAGATTTTTCTTTCTTGATAGTTACTTGTGAATTATGTCGGCTTCTTTTACTTATTTGTTATATTATCTTTCATCAAGCAATTACCAAATTATGTGTGCATGAAGATCACAAAAACACAAGACACAAGATGTAGGCTCTATGCCAGGGAAAAACCCTGATTTAGGGGAAAACCCATGCAAAATTCTCTTCTTTCCATAGTTTTCCTTGAGACTCTTCTACCTAGACAAAGACCTCCTCCACACCAAGCCAACCTCTCCTTCTTCAATCCAACCTTCGACCTAGCAGCAACAACACTTTGACCCTAGAACTTTGACTTGGCATCTTTCGGCATCAGCAACAACTTCGACCTAGACTAGGAGACTTCGATCTCCTAAACTAGCCCACAAAAGAGAGAGAGAGAGGCACCAAAATTTTGATTTTCTTCTTCTCCTTCACCTAGACCAAACTCACACTTCTTTTGGACCCTTCCTTCAACTTCACACTTCTTACCAACTTCCAGTTTCCAAAGATCGAACTATGCTTGAGAGAGATAGATCCTCAAATGAAGTCGAACTGCCTTGTATATATAGCCTTCCTTGAGGTCGGATTGCCTTCCTTGAGGCCGACTTGATCTTCTTGAGGCTGACTTTGTGTGGAGGTTACATAATTTATTTTTGACTCGAAAATAATTCTTTTTACATCGTTTGAAAGCCCAAGAAGGGTCTCATAAAATATACAATGACTCTATTGACTCTTTATTAATCCTAGGAGTCCTCAATGGGGACTTTGACTAATAAAATGATGACCCAAGCATGAAACCCATGCTTTAATAAGTCATTGTAACAATAATAAAAATTCTTTGACAAATACATTTTTTGAAGAATGAACCTAGTTACATTTTTCAACATGCTTTGTGAGAGGACTGAGCTGCTACACGAGGACAACCGCTGGTTGAGGACAAATCAATGCATGATTTGGGTGGAGAATATGTCTCTGTAGGTCCGAATTTTGAGCAGAAAAGGTAGTCACAATTCTGGGCAGATTAGAGGAGGTTTTTCGTGTGGTTTAGGAGAGTTTTGTCTACTATACAAGAGGTCGTAGTTTAGGCAGGAAAAGAGAGTAGGCCGTAGGCCTTCCTTTTCCCTAAACAAAGCTCTGTAAGGGTAGTTTTAGGGTTGGTTAATAGCTGAAGGAGCAACAAATGTGTACAAGAAATAGAGGAAGCTAGGCCGCAGTTGTGAAGGAGCTTAGGTGGAAGATTGGGAGAATCGAAGTGGAGTTCCATTGTGCCGTAACCTGACCATAGTCACAACAACAATATTCAACCCATGAAGGTATGTATTGGTTAATAAATTCATGTTGAGTTGATGCTAGGGATGGAGTCCTAGTGTGGACAAATGTACTGGGTGCCTTTGGACTGGTGGAGGGCAGTGTGGTGGTGACCTAAGAGTAGCACTAGAACAACAAACTAGGATGATTGTGAGTTGGGTGAAGGATTGATGGCCTATGTGACACTTTGATGGACTAAAGTGACCACTAGGAGATGTAGTTTTGTAGCTCAAGGATTGGACAACCTAGAGGAGCAGATTAGATTAGCCCATGTTCAGTGTTGTAGAAGAGACTTGCAACAATGATAGGTGGTAGCCCTCCTGCCCTATGTTAGCCTTCATATAGCAACAATGGAAGGCTATAGTGGGAAGAAGACCTTGTGTAGCTGGGGAGCAACAATGGGTATAGGGAGTTCAGAAACGAAGTTGTGAACAACTCAAACAAAGTCTCGATGTGTTGATGTGTAGATGGACTTACGATTAACGTGAGAGCAGTTGGAGTCGTGTTCAGTGGGCAGAGGGACTTGTGTCATTGATAGAGGCAGAGTTGTATTGCTGCAGATCCGGTATGAAGCACTGACATGACGAGATACGATATAGAGGTTGTGATTGTGCACTGGAGCTGTGAGATTGTCATTGTATCTTGTATTCTTGTACCATTGGATATTTGAGAGCGATTATACCTAGTACAGAAGCCCTAGACTGTTGTATTACTTAGTTGGTTTAATATAACGAAGAAATATTGGGTTGTTGTACATATTTGTACAATATTTTTGTAAAAAGTTGTCTATATTTGTGCATATGTGATATACTGTTGTTCATATTCCGCTATGCAAAGTAGATTTATTGAGATTCTTGGTTTGGTAGCGTCAGTGATGTAAGATTCTATCTTAGACACCAGGGTTGTGGAAATTCAATGTGGTATCAAAGCGTGTTTGAGCTATTTTGAGAGACACTGAATCAAAGGGTGCACAATGAAGTACAACTTAAGAGGCAGTTGGTCACTTTGTAGGTGAAGGGCTCACTACAATGTCGAAGTTGCAGGCTCGTCTTCGGTATGAGGACAGGTTGGAAGGGTTCTCCAACTATAGTCCATGGAAGCAAAGGATCAAGTTGGTCTTACAGGTCAACAGGATCTGGGAGTTTGCCAAGAAAGCCATCAAGAATCTGAATGACCCCAAGGAGCTGGAAGTGTAGGAAGAATTCGATACGAAGGTCATATTGATCATCCTAGATGGTGTGAAGGACTCCCTAATACCACATTTGTTTGGGAAGAACTATGCTCATGAGATGTGGATGGCTCTTCAGAATTTGTTCCAGAATAAGAACGAGAACCGAGTACTGGTATTGGAAGACAAGTTGAAGTCCACCAAGATGTTGCAGGGTGGAGTGACTTCGTATCTGACGAGCTTGTCTTAGGTCAATGGTGTGCTTACTGTCATCGGTGTCACTATTTCAAATTTTGATATGCTGAGGATTGCCTTGAAAGGGTTTACTCTAGAGTGGAAGCCATTCATCAAGGGGATCGTTGCCAGGGACAGGTTACCAGATTGGAATAGGCTGTGGGACGACTTCATTCAAGAAGAGTTGCGAGACGAGGATTTTCATCCGAAGAAGAAGGCATCAGATGATGACATGGCACTTGCAGCATGAATGAAGGGTAAGCAGAAGGACATGAGTAAGATCAAGTGTTTCAACTATGGCGAGATGGGTCATTTTTCGTCGAGATGTTAGATGAAGAAGAAGACATGAGATGATGAGAAGAAGAAAGGGAAGCAGATCGCCGGTGTTGCCACTTTTGCTGAGGTAGATGCTCTCACCAGAAGATTGGAGGAGGACTTTGCTATGATCTCTCATTTCTCACAGGGTATTATCGATGAGGATGGATAGTACATGGGCAGTGGTGCGTCGAAACATATGATAGTATCAAAGAGGTTTTTGAGACTCTAGCTGAGTGGGACTCGAAGTTTCACATGGTGTTGGGTGACAAGAGTTAGAAGGAGATCCGAGGATCGGGAATTGTGCCTTTCAGGATGGAGTTAGGATGAGTGATGCAGGTCTAGGCTCTACTGTTTGTACCAGGACTCAAGTATAGCGTGATAGTTGTCTCAATGATAGAGAAGAAGGGGTTTGAGGTCTTATTCTAGGATGGGAAGGCAAGACCTAGACCCCGAGGCTTTAGCTCCGCAGGTATTGTGCTTGGAGTTAGAGAGCATGGTCGATATAGGCTGATGGGCAGGCCTATGGATCATGGGAAGAAGAAGCAGGAGGACCAGGTGCAGGTTCCAGAGAAGCAGTTGCAGGTGCAAGCTTTAGAGGTATAGATACAAGTTCCAAAGAAGAAGGTCCAGGTTCTGGAGGCTTAGGGGGAATCGAGTTCTAGAGGGAGTTTGCAGGTTCAGAGGGAGACTTTGCAGCCTAGGAAGAGCGCGTGGTTAGTGGGGAGCAAGGGTGCTTCTACAAATGCCAGGAAGGAATCATGGAGGGATTGGAAAATGATATAGGATAAGAAGAAGAAGCATGATGCTTCTAGTGATAGCGACACTTCTGAGAGAGACATAGTTCATAGTACAGGGATTGCTGTAGTTGTGAGCGCCAGGAGTTGGGCGAGTGTTGTGAGTAGTGATGATGATGATGATCTACTTGCTAGTCTTGGAAGTACCTCCCTTGCTAAGAGGGAGTTTTGATTTTTAATAGCTTGGGAGGTACTCGAAGCCCTAGGGTTCGAGGTTTGGAGGTTGGAGCACCACAAAAGTCATTTGTTGGCTTGGAACCCAAGGTTGGGGTTTTGCACCCATTGATGTTTGGGCCAAAACCATGGAGCATTTTGGACATGGTGGATTAAGATGATAGAGGACGATGAGAAGAATCCAACACATTGAGAATCATCAAAATCCAAGTTGTCCTTGATGATATATGAATTTCTGAAGATAATGTTGGGTTTTTGGACATGCAAGTCATGTTGGCTTGAAGTAAAAATGTCCAAAAGACATGTCTCTTTAAGAATTCGTGGAGCCCTTGTAAAGAGTATAAATACAAGGTGATGTGAAGTCATTTCAACCATCCAAGAGCATCATCACATTGGCAATTTATTGCATAGGCAACCGAGCTCAAGAGAAGGAGGAAAAAGTGTGGTTGGGTCTGTTTTTGTTGTGAGATTTCCCTTGTCAGAGGACCGAGCTGCTACAGGAGGGCCAAAACCATGGAGCATTTTGGACGTGGTGGATTAAGATGATAGAGGACGATGAGAAGAATCCAACACATCGAGAATCATCAAAATCCGAGTTGTCCTTGATGATATATGAATTTTTGAAGATAATGTTGGGTTTTTGAACATGCAAGTGATGTTGGCTTGAAGTAAAAATGTCCAAAAGACATGTCTCTTTAAGAATTCGTGGAGCCCTTGTAAAGAGTATAAATACAAGGTGATGTGAAGTCATTTCAACCATCCAAGAGCATCATCACATTGGCAATTTATTGCAGAGGCAACCGAGCTCAAGAGAAGGAGGAAAAAGTGTGGTTGGGTCTGTTTTTGTTGTGAGATTTCCCTTGTCAGAGGACGGAGCTGCTACAGGAGGGCCAAAACCATGGAGCATTTTGGACGTGGTGGATTAAGATGATAGAGGACGATGAGAAGAATCCAACACATCGAGAATCATCAAAATCCGAGTTGGCCTTGATGATATATGAATTTTTGAAGATAATGTTGGGTTTTTGGACATGGAAGTCATTTTGGCTTGAAGTAAAAATGTCCAAAAGACATGTCTCTTTAAGAATTCGTGGATCCCTTGTAAAGAGTATAAATACAAGGTGATGTGAAGTCATTTCAACCATCCAAGAGCATCATCACATTGGCAATTTATTGCAGAGGAAACCGAGCTCAAGAGAAGGAGGAAAACGTATGGTTGGGTCTGTTTTTGTTGTGAGATTTCCCTTGTCAGAGGACCGAGCTGCTACAGGAGGACAACCGCTAGTTGAGGACAAATCAGTGCATGATTTGGGTGGAGAATATGTCTCTGTAGGTCCGAATTTTGCGTAGAAAAGGCAACCGCAATTCTGGGCAGATTAGAGGAGCCACTCTTTGTGGTTTAGAGAGTTTTCTTTCTTGTACAGGAGGCCGCAGTTCAGGCAGGAAAAGAGAGTAGGCCACAAGCCTTACTCTACCCTAATCAAAGCTCCATAAGGGTGGTTTTGGGGCTAGTTAATAGCCTAAGGAGCAACAAATGTGTACAGGAGATAGAGGAAGCTAGGCCGCGGTTTTGAAGGAGCTTAGGTGGCAAATTGTGAGGGCTGATGTGGAGTTCCATTGTGCCCTAACCAGACCACGATCACAACAACAGTATTCAACACATGAAGGTATGTATCAGTTGATAAATTCATGTTGAGTTTGATGCTAGGGATGGAGTCCTAGTGTGGACAAATGTTTTGGGTGCCTTTGGATTGGCGGAGGGCAGCGTGTTGGTGACCCAAGAGTAGCCCTAGAACAACAGACTTGGATGACTATGAGTTGGGTGAAGGATTGATGGCCTATGTGGCACTTTGATGGACTAAAGTGACCACAAGGAGAGGCAGTTTTGTAGCTAAAGGATTGGCCAGCCTAGAGGAGCAAATTGGATCAACCATTGTTCATTGTTGGAGAAGATAGTTGCAATAGTGATAAGTGGCAACCCCCTTGCCCTATGTTAGCCTTCATATAGCAGCAATGGAAGGCTATGTTGGGAAGAAGACTTTGTGTAGCTGAAGAGCAACAATTGACAGAGGGAGTTGTTCACAAACGGAGTTGTGAACAGCTCAAATGGAGTCTCGATGTGTTGATGTGTAGATGGACTTACGATCAACATGAGAGCAGGTGGAGCCGTGTTTAGTGGGTAGATGGACTTGTTTCATTGATAGAGGCAAAGTTGTGTTGCTGCAAATCAAGAGCGAAAGACCGACATGACACGATACGACATAGAGGCTGTGATTGTGCACTAGAGCAACGAGATTGTCATTGTATCTTGTATTCTCGTACCATTGGATATTTGAGGGCCATTATCCCTAGTACAGGAGCCCTAACTAGACTGTTGTATTACTCAGTTGGTTTACTATAATGAAGATTGGGTTGTTGTACATATTTGTACAATATTTTGTAAAAAGTTGTCTATATTTGTGCATGTGTGATTTACTACTGTTTATATTCCATTGTGCAAAGTAGCATTGTTTAGATTCTTGGTTTGGTAGCGTCTGTGATCTAAGATTCTATCTTAGACACCAAGGTCGTGGAAATTCAACATGACCTTGGTAAAGTTCACACACACCCTACTAGTCTCCAAGTCAAGCTCCATGACCTCATCTCAACTGAACAATGATGAATCGATCCAAAGAAGAAGAATAATGATCAACATGACAATAGGGGAGATCAATCCACCACAACCATGTCCATGGCAATCATAAATGACCTTGGTAGAGACAATCCAAACCCTACTTCCACTGACTGACCCTCTTCCAACTTGATCCTCATCGATCAAGTGGTATAACACTTGCATCCAATACTTAGGGGAGATCAATTTACCATAACCAAGTCCATGGTAGGTGCGTTGGCCATTACATAAAGATTACACACACCTAAGTCTCTTCACCCACTGGCCAAATGGGTGGCAATCTTGGCAAGCTTAATGACCTCAACATGGCCCTTGGTCGGTAATGACTCGAGGTGGCTTGTGGGTAGGATGCATACTGGGGCATGTACTCAACCAAGGACATGGCTTCAAGGAGTACCCTCACACTCAGGAGCTCTCTTGCTCTTCTCCCCTCACTAAGTCCATGGCTAGTTAAAATATTGAGAGCTTGAGCATAACTTAGTGTTCTCGATCAACAGTGTTCCCTCTCAGGGAGGGAGAGCCTCGCTGCACATCCCCCTTCACCAAGTCCATGTTTAGTCATAAAGAGTTGGAAGGCATATGCTTAATGGAAGGAAACATTCTCTTGCACTCCAAGCTGCTCTTGGAAGAATTCAACAACTTGGTGAGAATGTCTGCAACCTCCTCATCTGTTGAAGCCTCATTGCTTCAATTCCACATCAAATCACGGTCTGAGCCTCCCTACTCCCTTTGTGCTAGAACCTCATCACTCTCTCTGTGCTCCAACACAAGCCACATTGCTCACCATATGATCAACCACTGCTTGGACTGAGTGCAATGGAAGTCTGCTACTTGTTCATCCAAGAAATTAGGGCAAGACCATTTTGAAGCAAGACCTCAATGTGTTCTTCCTGTTCACAACACTCCTGGTTCACTTGGCATTAGCATATCTCTCCAGTCACAATACTATCTCAATCCATGACTGACTATATCATGAAGGTATCTTAGTATCAACTCTGCAATATTTGAATATGCATGTCCGGGCTCTATTTGGCTCAGGGTATATGCTACAAAGCAAGGATCCATCTGGCTGCCTACTCATCATAAAATCCATAAAATCTGGATCTCAAGAGGAGTATGTCAATGCTTTAGTGTAATCCATCATGCCAAGTTTATGAACATTAGAGGAAATTTCAGTAAAAAATTGGCCTCCTAAGGAACATTTAAGAAATTAATAAAAAAATTCCATGTAGACAATTTTTAATATTATTTTATTTTTATCTATGTTCCACAATATTTATTAGCACAAGATTTAATAAATATTTTTTCTTTCTGGTATATGTTTCTTTAACAATTTAACTATTTAATTTTTAATTATATTTAATTATTTTATATTTAATTATATATTGTATATTTTTGGCCAAGGTAATTTGTCCTTTTCAGAATATGTTTTTTTAACTATTTAACTATTTTATATTTTATATTTAATTACTTTTTTCACTATTTAACTATAATTGTATTTTATTTTTAGCTATTTAGCTATAATTGTCTATATTTATATTTTATATTTAATTGTCTATATATATCTTTTATATTTTACTTTCTTTTTGTGTTTTTTGCATATAGTTATTAATTTCAAATGGGCCTGCATTTTTAATTTATAATTTTTCAATAATATGAAGATTTACATTGCATTAATATTTTTTTTCGATATTCTAATTCATGTGGGTAAGATAGGTAAATAACATTAATAAAATATTTCACGAATACCCAAATTAATAAAAAAACATTTCACCGATATCCAAATTAATAATTAAATATTTCATAGATACCAAAATTAGACAATTTAAAATTATTTAGGAAATGTACCTCTTTTTGAATTTAAAGGATTTTAATTGTTTTGCATGTTATGGCATGGAAGTTACGTGAAAATTTCATGGGCACTTTTAGGCTGAAATTTCCTCTAATGAGCATACTTCCCTTGAGAAGGAAGTCCTCATCATCTCTTTGTTACACTTCTAATCTCAAGAAGTGGATCATCATGGGTTGAACAATGAGATGATTTGATCTTGTTAGAAATAAATTGTTAGCATGTAAAATCAAATATCAAAAGAACATACCTTCAACCCTGAAGAGAGGTTGGTGTTCGCGTCAAACGTCCATTAATCCAAGTATACCCAACCTAGAGGACTTGCTTCAATTCCTAATCATGAGTCTCTTACTCATTCACCTCAAGGCCTTGAGGTAGCCCCAAGTATGCTTCTTCCTTAAGTATTATGGAGGAAGCCAACTTCATATAGATTTGATAATAGTGTATCTGACAGTAGGTGCTAGGATCTTAACATAGTCCTTTCCCTCTCAAAGCACATTCGTTATCACTGTTGAACTTTCTATCATGGAAGCATTTGACACTGTTGCATCTTTGTCATTGCTATCACTCAAACTAGCAGGGGACCTAGGAGGGGTTCCTATGAGGACAACTGTTTGGGCAAGGGCAACGACAGAGGCTTAGCCCACTGCCACCACAACTAAGACTCCCTGCTCTTTACAGACTTTCACCGATGGGAGGTTATATGAAAATGGGGCACTAAAGGCTTCTTGTCAATCTTACAATCACCTCTCCCACTTCCAAAGCTTAAATATTCCCAAGATTTATTGATTAATCAATGCGGAATTAATAATGTGCTTGAACATAGGTGTATGCTTATATTTGTTTTAAAACCGTTGTGTTGTAAGTTCACTTGCTTATGCTGGTATAAAATACATATGACAGTAAGTAAAGCAGCAAATAAGCAACACGTGTAGCAGCAAGATGCAACAACAAAACAACACACATAAGAGCAATATTAATTTGGAGTTCACCCAAAACTCTTGGGCTACGTCTCCTTGAGCTCTAGTCAACTTGACTAGGCTCTCTGGGATTATGGCAACAGTTTTTTTACAAACTCCACGCTCAACTCCATTGGTTTACACAAAACTCAATGGGCTTAGAACACCATCTCATCCCTGGCTCTGAAGCTCTCGGCTTTGGCTTCTCTGAGCTCTCTCTCGGCCTCTATGTGCATCAATGGTTTGCTTGACCTCCAAGCGACCTTTTGCAACCTTCTAGTGACCTTTTGCAGCTTTGCTGCCTGTCAATCGTGCTCTTTGGGATTATCGCTCTCTCAGTTCCCCTTCAGCGACCTCCAGCTCTTGCCAACCCCTGTCAATTGGGCCTTCTGGCTCCTTTGAGGCTTTTTCTCGGCTCTCCGGCTTCCCCAGCCGTTTCTCTGCGTGTTATCATCCCTCTGTGGCCCTGCAGCTTCCCTGCGCGTTGTTTGTTCGACTGGCCATTTGGCTCTGCGACCCTGTAGCTTTCAAACGCATCATTGTATGCAAAAACGCTCGCTTGCAGCGTGGCACAGTGATAAGGGGCCATTACAGAGGATTCGGGGCCTTCCTTGAGGCGAAAGCCCAAAAATGGAGAAAAATCCAATACACAGAGATTTTTCCGAAAATACACTATTGGGCGCGAAATCCAGACTTCAAACATTATGAAATCGTCCGTATAAACCCTTTCAGGTCCGCCTTTTATGGCTATTGCAAGCCCACCATTGATCTGCGTGATCTTCGATCCAACGACTGACAGTTCGTTTCGGGTGGCTTAAGTGCACGGAGATTACCCGCCTGAAAAGGCGGTTTTCTCTCTCTTGCGCCATGCCACGTGTCGGCCAGTGTATGGGTTCGGGCGGAGCCCATCCAATACCACTTATCGCCTGAGGCCTGCCCGAAATCCCGCTTACCACAGAACTCAAATAACCCAAAGCCGCATCTTTAAACCTTTCGGGTCCGGCTTTATCGCTTCGGGTCGTTTCCTTTGTATTTCGGTTTTTATAGCGGAAAGGCACTAATACACAAAAAATCCGAAAACCCTGGATTTCAAATTTTATGTAATCAAGCTTATAATCCCCATCGGGCAATCGCAATCGCATTAGCCCTGCTAACGGGGATCGCCGATGGCCGATTTAATGTGGACCGTTGATCTGATCCCCGATCGGACGATCCAGATCGCATCGCATATCACTATCGCATCGGCCCTTTGTGTCAGGGATCGCTGATCTCTCGACCGCTGACTTAATCTTGGCCGTTGATCTCATTTTCGGTCTGATGGCTGAGATCGCATGCTGCGGATTGGCAATCGCATTTCACATAGTCCCAGGGTTCCTTCCCTTATCTCATAGCATCACCGACGCTGATCCGCCGACGCCGCTATCAGTGATCACAATGTCGCATCAGCTTGGGGTCCTTTCCTTATATTATTTGCATATGCCTGCCTCCGACCCGATATGTCGGGGATTGGTAATCGGGGGTCTCTTCCGCCTCTACTTTAAGTCCGCCTCTTGGACCATTTCGATGCAATTTTCCTTTATAAAGCCTTTTAGGCCATTTTTTGAAGATTTTGCTTCTTTTTCAAAGGACAAAGGGCAACTTCTTTCTGCGATAACTTTTGCATCCGAGGTTCGCTTTAGCCCATTCAAATTGCAGTAGATTCAGAATGAAAAGATCTACGCAATGGGACTATTTCCAGGAGCATCCTTAGACTTTCATTTTCCTCTCTGAGGAACACTTAGACTTAGAAGTCTATCCAAAATCCATTTTGGACCAAGAGGAGACCCGATAGTTAGGAAGTCACATATAAGGTATAGATCAATGAAGGGGTGTGAAGTGACCTTAGAAACCCTTTCCATAAGATAGAATGAAGAGTGAGACTTGCTTGCCTTTTAAGCAAGGGACTTGATTCTCTAGGGAGAGGAGATGATGATTAGAGGGTTGAGGTAGAAGGATAAGACCTATGAAGGAGGTTCTCAAATCCCTAAAATCCTTTTGAGAACTTGGATTCTCGAGTAGTCCTTGATAAATAGGCTTTGGTGAAGAATGGGACCACATAAGGCCAAGTGGACCCAACCCAGGTTAGGGATGAATTTATGCAACCAATGATGTTCCTAACCTGGCCAAGATGAGGGGAAAGGATCAAACAAGAATTTTCTTCCAAAGATGTCAAATTGATCCTACTAGGTTCTAGCCTTGGGAACACCTAGGCAAAACTTGATCCTAGAGCTAGGGCTTGAGGTATCTAGAGATTCCACTGTCAGAATTGCTTCAAATTTGGAGGAGAGCAAGGGGACCCACCAACGCAGTTGTATCTAGGAGATCGAAGTTTTCTTGTGGCCAGTTTCCTAGGAAATTGATGCCCTAGGTGACCTAATGAGGCTAGACCTAGGGAGAAGGGGAAAAGGGATAAAAAGAGGGTTAAAATGATTACTCTTTCGAGGGACCAGTGCATGATTCACTTGGGGATATGGAGTCAAAGATAATAATGAAGAAACATTTAGTTTCTTGTTCAAGGAGGCTCCAAAAGTCAACTTCATCCAATGTTAGAGGAAAGAGAAGAAAAATGAATTTCAAGAATTTATACTTCATACAAATGGTGCAAGCTTATCACGATAACACGATCTCTAGGAGATTTCATTCATCTAACAATGGCCCATACAAAGAATAAGTTAAATAGACATAATTCCACATTTCGTACATGCAACAATTAGCCCTAATTATAGCGAAGTTCAAATGTATGCAACAACAAGAAAAATAACGTTAAATTTGCACTTACAATGTTAGAGAGTGTATCCAACCAACATCACATTTGCAAATAAGAAGCTCTAAGATAGAAATAGCCCAAATCCATACCTCAAAATTCATCCATCATCCAAAATAGTCCTCCAAGAAAAAAGTGCGAAATTCTCTAAAGATAGAGAGATCCCAAGTCAATTAATTATATAAATGATTCCACCTAACTCCTATTTATACATCAATTAGGAGTTCAATTTAGCTAATGAGCCTACATTAGCCCCTAAAAATAAAATAATGTGCAAATGCTATAACTTTGGTGACAACCCCACCAAACTAGCTCACAAATGAAAAGATAAGCCTTTCAAGAGGACAAATAATAATCTATGTATGTTGTAGGGCGCTCTAAGAGGCCTGATGAGATCCATGGGTGCCATAATGAAGAATAGGACCGTCAAAAGCAGTGGACAAGGTGTTGACCCCTTGTAATAAACTGTGGTGCTCCAAATGACTGTGGGGGCACACAAGTGTCCTCATGGGTCTCCAAACAAGTCAAAGATGCTTTTAGGTTTCCCTCAAGGGCTAATGTAAGAGATGCCACATCATCGTAGAAGTTCTGGATCATCTGCCAAGTGTGTGGTGTGTATTTGTGGTCAGTTGGGCATGATGGATCAAGTGCATCCTCCTCGTCCAATAAGTAAACCACGAGCAATCTCTGAATGGCTGTGGGGATCCATGAAGTGCAATCTGCTGCTAAGGAGGACCATGGCTCTCAACACTCACCCTGTATGTGCCAATGTAGCCCTCTGGAGGATTAGGAACCTATATAGGGAGACCAAACCCCAAATGGAAACCATTTGCAATCCTGCATAAGGTCCAATGCGTCCCGTAGGCTTCCAATACAAGAAGTCATTAGAGAAATCGAGTGAATGAGCTTACCTAATCATGGACCATAGGTGGGGACTTCATCATGGTCTACCCTTCCATAATGGGCTTTCAGTGTGCCAATGTCTCCTAAGATCCCAGTGGGGTTAACCAAGTACCCTGTTCGGTGGTTTTTGCTTCTAAAGGGGATAATATAGTCAAGGTACATCCATCAAAAGGTGGTGGCATGTGGCAGATAGGTGAATGAGGTAGGGAATGAGAGGAGGTAGCCCTAGGTCACATGCTGGGGCATAGGAGTAGCTAATAAGAAGGAAGCCCACACTTGGGTTTATAAGGCGTAGGAGGGAGCAATCGTGGTACATGAGGTTCCCCAACCTTGATTTTTCCACCCTTCTTTATATGCCTTTTGCCTTTTTATGATTTTCTTTGATTAACTGCTTGAGGCCCAAAGGGTTAGAGCATGATGTATAATACACAATAGTTGTTCATTTTAGATAAAAATGATATGTTCTATGCGTAAGACAATTTACTTCAATGTTCCTTTAGCAGCCCAATGACAAATTCCAATTATACCCAGAAGAAATCACATTAACTTATAAACATTTGACAGTAAATGCAGATAGAACATCAAATCATATGCAAAAAACAAGCCAAGGAAACAGGACACAACATGTGGTGGATGCAAGGGACAAACCCCAATGTGGGGAAACCCTTTAATCAAATCTTCTTATTATTCTTCAATAGTTCAATAGAGAGAGAGAGAGTACAAATATCATAAATGTGAGCCCAAAATAGATCTGCCAAATCAACAGACCAATCTACAGACAATGCAACCCTAACTAGAAAGTCAACGGTGGTCAAAGCTGCCCAAAATGTCCTTCAATCAGCACAGTCAACAGTGGTCCAATTCAGCCTTCCAGGAGAGTCAAAATCAACACAACACCAATCAGTCAAACCCAATCAACGAAGAGAGAAACACTGTTGTAACTTTCAGCAGTCAAATCTGAAGTTAACTTGAAGTCAATGTTGGTCAACCTGTCCCAAACTTCTCGATTTTCGTGCATATAAATGCGGCCTGGAAAAATCGAACTTCTGGCCCAAAAATCGAGGTCAACGTTGTTCAAATCACCCTAAGTCAACACTGGTCAACACCCTGAAAACTTCGACCTGCTTTGCCTAGAAAACTCATCCTCCTACCACACGTGCGAAGAAGAGAGAGAGAGATGCCTGCCACATGTGCGAAGAAAAGAGAAAAACATCCAAGCTGTTCGAACCAAATAAGTGAGAGAAGATGATGTGATGAGTGATGTCCAAATGAGGAAAAGGTCTGCCCTATTTATACACTTCGTTGAGGGATAAGAGACACATCTATTGGGCTTCATGAGCCTACATTTGACTTTGGCCGACCTTAACAGTTTGTCCATAAGAGAAATAAATTGATAATTACATTTATGCTTGTCAGAATGAGATGATATTTATATCAAAATTGTACTTCTCTGAAAGAGGAATCCAATGCAATAATCATCTCCATCATATGAGCTATCTTAAGGTGGAAGCTGGCCCTACTTGCCAATTTTAACACTCCCTCTCAACTAGGGAGAATTCCACCCGCCAATCCACCATTATGCCAACTTGTCATCTTGAACCATCCCTGCCATCACTGCCTTGCTTTGCTCTGCTAAACCATGAAGTAATAATGAAGAAGAAGTGATCGAGAGTGTATCATACCACTCTCCATTGACAAAAGTTAGTGCTTGGTCCCAGATCAAGTTGTTGAACACCATGCATCCTAGTCATAGGGAGTACAACAGTACACGATGCGTCTAACGATGTTAAGTTATGGTATGTTCTATGCTTATAACAATTTACTTCTTTATCTTATTATATTCCACCGATTAGCAATCACATGTACATAAAGTAAAGTGCAGATAGAACATTAAACGATCGACAGAAAACAAGCCAAGACAAGAGACACAAGATGTGGTGGCTAGCCAGGGACAAACCCCACAATGTGTGGGGAAACCCTTTGATCAAATCTTCTTTTATCTTCAATAATTCAGCAGAGAGAAATAGTACAATAAATCTTATTCATATCAGCAGTAGCAAACCCTAGATCAGCAGCATCAGCATTAGCGGCTTCATTATCAAACTAGGGCAGACCATATCTCACAAACCGACCGTCGGATTGACTTCATTCCACCACCAAAAGTTTCGGCTTCCAGAGGACGTTCAGATGAACCTACAGCGCAGTTCAGATGAGGAGATCTTCTAGGCCACGCAAGTCAATCTTTACTTCTGCAGTTGCAGCTTCAGTTTCAGCAGTTTCTGGCGTCAAACTAGGGCAGTCGATATCTTGCAAACCATTCGTTGGATTGACTTCATTCCACCACCAAAAGTTGCGGCTTTAGAGGAGGTTCAGATAAACCTACATCGCAATTCAGATGAGGAGATCTTCTAGACCACGCAAGTCAATCTTTACTTCTGCAGTTACAGCTTCAAATTCAACAGCTTTCGGCTTCACATGTGTGAGAGAGAGACCCATTTCAGCGCAGTAGAGAAGAGACTCATTTCTGCGTAGTAGAGAGAGAGAGATGTGATGAGATGAGAGAGTCCAAATGAGGAAAAGTCCTCTTATATTTATACACAACGTTGGTGGGTGAATAGATGCGATTGTTGGGCTTTTGAGCCTACATGAGTTGTAGGTCGGCTTGATAATAATTCAATAATCAAAATAAATTCATATCTCCATGAATACTTATCGTAATCGGATGATCTTTATATCAATCCTAAACCTCTCGACGAGAGGAATCTAATAAAAATATTATCAGCCATGAATAAGATGACCCACATGAAGTTTTGCCCTGGTTGCCAATTTTAACACTCCCTCTCAACCATGTAGAACTTCATCTACAATCTGTCTATCGGTCGTTACTATTCATCCATCAAATGCACTGCCTTGTACAGCCTGACCCTTGCCCTGCTCTGCTCTATTATGCCTGTTCTGCTTTGTCTTGTTCTGCCCTGCAGTGATCTGTACTGTTTTGCTCTGTTCTGCTCTGCTCTTGCATTGTTCTGTTCTGCTCTGCTTTTGTCTGAATTATGAAGAAGAAGAAATGATCGAGGATGTATCATACTGACTCAAAGTCAGTCTCAGAGTATGTACCACTGGTCCCAGACCAGTCTCAACCAACCTGAAGTCAGCATCAAAGTGAGTACAACTCCATTGGTCCTAGACCAGTATCATCCTCCACTGACTCAAAGTTAGTCTCAGAGTGCGTATCACTGGTCCCAGACCAGTCTCAGCCGACCCGAAGTCAACTTCATAGTATGTACCACTCCTACCACTGGTCCCAGACCAGTATCGCAGTCTCAGAGAGTGTACCACTGGTCCCAGACCAGTCTCAACCGACCCGAAGTCAGCGTCATAGTGTGTACCACTCCCACTGGTCCCAGACCAGTACTGCACTGGCATGAAGTCAGTCTCGGAGTATGTACCACTGGTCCCAGACCAGTCTCAACCGACCCGAAGTCAGCATCATAGTATGGTACAACTCCTACCACTGGTCCCAGACCAGTATCGCAGTCTCAGAGAGTGTACCACTGGTCCCAGACCAATCTCAACCGACCCGAAGTCAGCGTCATAGTATGGTACAACTCCTACCACTGGTCCCAGACCAGTATCATTGATCCCAGATCAATGGAGGTCATCCTAGCGTAGGGAGTACGGTAGATACAACGATGCGTCCATCGGTACTACTATGGTCCCTAACTTCATTTCCCTGCTCATTGATCAGATGAGAGGTACTTCCCATGAGTCCCAGACTGCATGGGTAGGATGCCTCGACAGGAGAACTAATCAATCTTGTCCTCACAGGAGAACACATCAATCCTGCTACAATCGCCGTGGAGAACACATCAATCCAGGTTGCCATGGAGAACACATCAATCCAGGCCTCACAGGAGAACTAATCATCCTGCTACACAGGAGAGCGAATCATCCTGTCCCACAAGAGAGCGAATCATCCTGTCCCAGTGTGCACCACCAGGGGAGGGTGAGTCACCCTGTGGTCATATGTTGCTCCAGTAGGAACCGCAAGCCCTCAGAGCTCCCAGAGCTCAATGTATGCAACATGCAGGACCCTTGTACAAAGGTTTCTTGCCGACTCCAAGTCGTTTGGGAAAATCACAGATTAGATCTTTCCTCGGGGCTTTGACAAGGTGTATCAACTTGTACATCATCTTAATGTGATGGAGCGTCCTTGCTCATTGGCTTACCATATCCCAGATGATGTCTATCTGCTGGAGCAATTGACGAATACGGGATTCCTCAATAATCGAATCCCACCTCTGGTTGTTACAGAGAATCACAGTGGTATCCAATGTAAATCCAAACAGCTCACTGAAGAGCTTTCGCAACCAGACTGCCTCACACGAGGTCATGCTAGCAACAATATATCCTGCTTCGGCGATGCTCAAAGCCACCGACTTCTGCTTCCTGCTCAACCAGGATATCGAAGCAGATCCCAAGGTGAAACAGTACCCGGAAGTGCTCTTATGGTCCACCACACTGCCTGCCCAATCAACATCAGTATATCCAAGTAGTCTCACATCTCTGGCAGTGTATCTTAATCCATGAGAGATTGTGTCCTGAAGACATCTCAGAAGATTCCTGACATCAATCCAGTGAGGCTCAACCAAATATGAGCTCACAACACTAACTGCAAAACATATGTTCGGATGGAGGTTCACCAAGAACATCAATGCGAATGAGTTTTTGAAACTCAGAGGTATTTCTCAAGTCTGGTCCGACATCACTACCATATAACTTCTAAAAGTTAAGATCCTCGAGGTAGTCACAGGCTTGCAGTCCATCATACCGAATCTTTCCAATATATTTACCACATATTTTCCTTGAGATAGGAAAATTTCCCTTGGCTTCTGCCACACTTCAAGTCCTTGGTCCTTCATTTCAAATTCAGAAGCCATCTCCCTCTTACATTTGTGAATGAGAGGGTTTGCACCTGTTAGAAAGAGGTCATCCACATACAACACCAGTATGAGAGGCTTGTCATCTTCAACCTTAAAGTAAAGGTTAGGATCAGCTTCACTCCTAGTGAATCCCAGCTTCATCAAGTAGTTATCGATCCTCTCATACCATGCTCGGGGTGCTTGCTTCAGCCCATAGAGAGCATTCTTCAACCTGCATACATGAGATTTTCAATCATAAATCTCAAATCCTTCAGGTTGCTCCACATAGACCTCTTCTCTGATAGAACCATGCAAGAACGCGGTCTTAACATCCATCTGATGTAGGTTCCATCCTTGTGAAGCCACAAGGGCTATGATCAAGCGGATGGTCGTATATCTGGCAACAGGTGCAAATATCATAGTCTATACCTCCCTTTTGGGATAAACCACGAGCAACAAAATGAACCTTATACTTTTCCATACTTCAATTTGCTGCATGCTTTATCTTGTAAAGCCATTTTGAAGTAACAATTGTCTTGTCCAGGGTCTGGGAACTACTTCCCAGACATCATTCTCCATAATAGACTCATATTCTATGGTCATAGCATCCTTCCATAGTTAATGCTTGATGACATCTGAGAATGATGAAGGTTCATTTTGTATGATCGTGCTCATGATGGTCAGGTATCCCTGATACCTGTTAAGTTTCTTACTTTGATGGAAGGTTCCTCAGGGTGCAGCATGTCCTTCAGCATCATCAAGTATCCCCCTAAGCCATGAAGGCCTCTTCCTAGAAGAGGAAGGCTCATGTGAATGAGGATCAATCAAATCCATGGGTTCTTCTACATTAGGCATTGATTCATCATCCTTTTCTTTTGGTTCCCTGGTGTCGGCTTCTTGAGAGCTACTCAAAGTCAGTAGATTTTCCAGCTTGCTGAGAGCCATATCTTTGTCAAAGGTGACATCATGACTAATCACGACTTCCCTTTGACCGGTGGTGAACATTTCTTCAGGAGTTTAGGAACCCAATGCTTGATAAGGGCATCGATTTTGTACATATACGGTGGTGATTGTAGTTTCAGCCCATAGAAACTTTGGAAGTCTTTGATCATGTAGCATGGCCTGGACAGCTTCCATCATCGTGTGGTTCTTCCTTCCCACCACACCATTCTGCTTAGGAGTATGTGGTGTAGTAGTCTCCCTCTTAATGCCAACCTCAGGTATGCCTGAGTAAACCAATTGTAATATATCGGAGGTCTTGCTTTGGCTTGAGGGGAATGGTCCCCTTTTGAGCTTTCCTTTGGCACATCCCAGACATACACCTTCTTTCTCTACTTGGAATTCGGGCATCCTTGTTACCATCTGTCTTACATCGGTTAGAGCTTTGTAATGAAGGTGGGCAAACCTCCGATGCCAAAGTTCGGACTAAAGAGTTGTGTCACAAGACATGACACCTAGCGGACTTCCATCGACCTGATATAATGAATCAACACTAAACCCAAGAGTAATGGCATCTTTAACATTATTTTTCCATATACATACCTTGCCATTGCTGAAGGTTACCTTGTAGCCTCTGTCTTCCATTGCCAAGATGGACACTAGGTTCCTTTTGAGGTCAGGTGCATTTAATACATCCTAGAATTTCTAGCCTTCTTGAATGCTTGTCCTCTTCCTTGATTCCCAGCTCTCCTCTTACTTTTGTTGTTGAATTTGTCATTCCTTTGATTGCCATCAGAGGGATTTCGAGTTGCACCACTGCATACTGTACCATGCTTCTCTAATCATGATTATCATCATGCTGCCCATGTCCATGATTTTATCCATCATAACGCTGCTCAGACTAGTGTGCATCATCATCATGCTATCCTATATGTCCATGATCTCATGTTTCCCTTTATGTCCATGATCTCATTCATCATGATGCTCATGATCTCATACATAGTGACTTGCTTTATCGCAAATGTAACATCGTCATTTTCTTCTAGCCTTAGGTCCAGCCTTTCCTTTTGATTTAGTCCCGGAATTATTTCTTTTCTTTGCAAGAGAAGAAAAGGCAGCAGGAGGACCTTTAGGCATGGGCATTTTTTTCACTTCTTTCCTTGTTTCTTCTTGAATGCATCTAGCCATTAATTCCTCGAAACCAGGAATTACATTTTAGTTCAAAAGAGTAGTCCAGTCTATCGTAGATTTCCTTGGAGGTGTCCAGTTCAGAGATGTAGGCCACCAAGTGCTTGTCGATAGAGTCCCGGATGATCTTCTATTGTTTTGACTTCTCCATTTTTTCATTTGTTCCAGGCAGCAACAGATGCATTTGATGGAGGCTCAACAATATTGCCTCTCACATGATCCAACACTCCTTGATTCTCAAGGGTTAGATCGATAGACATCTTCCATTCATGATATTCAGCTTTCTCACAGAGCTTGTCTTCAGCAGGAAAGAGTGTTGAGGACCCCATAGTTCTTTTAGGATAGCCTTGCCAATATTCTCTTTGATGATTGCTCTTGCTCTTGCTCGGGCTTTGTCTTCACCTCAACTCTGATCCCATATTATGGTATGTTCTATGCTTATAACAGTTTACTTCTTTTTCTTATTATATTCCACCGATTAGCAATCACATGTACATAAAGTAAAGTGCAGATAGAACATTAAACGATCGACAGAAAACAAGCCAAGACAAGAGACACAAGATGTGGCGGCTAGCCAGGGACAAACCCCACAATGTGTGGGGAAACCCTTTGATCAAATCTTCTTTTATCTTCAATAATTCAGCAGAGAGAAATAGTACAATAAATCTTATTCATATCAGCAGTAGCAAACCCTAGATCAGCAGCATCAGCATTAGCGACTTCATTATCAAACTAGGGCAGACCATATCTCACAAACCGACCGTCGGATTGACTTCATTCCACCACCAAAAGTTTCGGCTTCCAGAGGAGGTTCAGATGAACCTACAGCGCAGTTCAGATGAGGAGATCTTTTAGGCCACGCAAGTCAATCTTTACTTCTGCAGTTGCAGCGTCAGTTTCAGTAGTTTCCGGCTTCAAACTAGGGCAGTGGATATCTTGCAAACCGTTCGTCAGATTGACTTCATTCCACCACCAAAAGTTGCGGCTTTTAGAGGAGGTTCAGATGAACCTACAGCTCAGTTCAGATGAGGAGATCTTCTAGGCCACGCAAGTCAACCTTTACTTCTACAGTTACAGCTTCAAATTCAACAGCTTCCGGCTTCACATGTGTGAGAGAGAGACCCATTTCAGCGCAGTAGAGAAGAGACTCATTTCTGCGTAGTAGAGAGAGAGAGAGATATGATGAGATGAGAGAGTCCAAATGAGGAAAAGTCCTCTTATATTTATACACAACGTTGGTGGGTGAATAGATGCGACTGTTGGGCTTCTGAGCCTACATGAGTTGTAGGTCGACTTGATAATAATTCCATAATCAAAATAAATTCATATCTCCATGAATACTTATCGGAATCGGATGATCTTTATATCAATCCTACACCTCTCGACGAGAGGAATCTAATAAAAATATTATCAGCCATGAATAAGATGACCCACATGAAGTTTTGCCCTGGTTGCCAATTTTAACAGAGACACATCTATTGGGCTTCATGAGCCTATATTTGACTGTGGCCGACCTTAACAATTTGTCCATAAGAGAAATAAATTGATAAGTACATTTATGCTTGTCAGAATGAGATGATCTTTATATCAAAATTGTACTTCTCTGAAAGAGGAATCCAATGCAATAATCATCTCCATCATATGAGCTATCTTAAGGTGGAAGCTGGCCCTACTTGCCAATTTTAACACTCCATCTCAACTAGGGAGAATTCTACCCGCCAATCCATCATTATGCCAACTTGTCATCTTGAACCATCACTGCCTTGCTTTGCTCTGCTGAACCATGAAGTAATAATGAAGAAGAAGTGATCGAGAGTGTATCATACCACTCTCCATTGACTAAAGTTAGTGCTTGGTCCCAGATCAAGTTGTTGAACACCAATCATCCTAGTCATAGGGAGTACAACAGTACACGATGCGTCTATCGATAGTGCTATTGTCCCTATCCAGCTTTTCCCAACTCATTGGCCAGATGAGAGGTACTTCCCATGAGTCCCGGACTCTATGGGTAGGATGTGTGTCGGGGCAACAACATGAGAAGGTGAACCACTCATCCTGCTCATATGCCATAGGAAAAGGTGAACCACTCATCGTATGCATATGTCAATTGTAGTGGAAGGTGAACCACTCACCCTACATACATGTGTCCGGGTAGGGGAAGGTGAACCACTCACCCTACACACATGTTAACCATAATGGGGTATCATAGCGAAAGGTGAACCACTCACCCTGTATCCAACGCACTACTAGGGGAAGGTGAACCACTCACCCTGTATCCAGTGCACTACTAGGGGAAGGTGAACCACTCACCCTATGGTCGCTCATAACTAGGTCCAAGAAGTACCCCATGCCCCTAGGAGCTCCCAAAGCTCCATGTTCAACTCATATGAGACCCTCATAAGAGGGTCATTCCACGACTTCAAGTCTCTCTCGGAAGGTTAAGAATTTGACCTTCCAGAGAGGCTTCGTGAGAATATCAGCAACCTGCTCATCTATCCTGATGTGATGGAGCCTAACTGCTCCCCACTGTACCATATCTCGAATAAAGTGGTACTTGATATCAATGTGCTTGGAGCGGTCCTGGAACTAGCACGTGCTGAAATAGCTCACTGAAGAGCTTCCTCAACCAAACTGCTTCACAACAGCCATACTTGCAATAATGTATTCGACCTCGACGGTGCTAAGTGCAACCGATTTCTGCTTCCTTCTCATCCAAGATATAGAAGCAGACCCCAAAGAGAAGCAACACCCAGATGTGCTCTTACGATCCACCACACTGCCAGCCTAGTCAGCATCTTGTATATCCATGTAGTCTCAAATCCTCGATAGTGTATCTCAATCCATAGAGGATTGTGCCCCGGAGATATCTCAAGAGATTCTTGGCAGCAACCCAATGAATGTGATGAGGCTTGACCATATATTGACCCAACGTGTTCACAACAAAGCATATGTCAGGATGAGAGTTAACCAAGAACATTAGTGCCCCCACAAGTTGACGATACTCAGTAGGGTTCGCCAATTCGGACCCAACAACACTTCCTCATAGGTTCTTGATGTTGAGTTCCATCGGAGTGGTCATGGACTTGCATTCCACCATCCCACATCTCTCAAGTAGCTTCACAATATATTTTCCCTAAGGAAGGAAAATCTCACCTAGCTTTTGCCAGACCTCTAACCCTAGGAAATAATGCATCAGTCCTAGGTCTTTCATTTCGAACTCGGAATCCAACTCCCTCTTGCATTGAGAAATGAGAGGGTCATCACCTATCAGAAAGAGATCATTCGCATAAAGGACCAGAATGAGAAGTTTGTCCTTTTCAACCTTGAAGTAAAGGTTCGGGTCAACATCACTTCTTGTAAATCCCAGCTTCATAAGATAGATATCGATCCTCTCATACCAAGCCCTAGTTGCTTGCTTCAACCCATAGAGGGTTTTCTTCAACCCGCATACATGTGTCTCACGATCTTGACCTCGAACCCCTCGAGTTGTTCCACATATACTTCCTCCTTAAGCGAACCATGCAAGAAGGCAGTTTTGACATCCATCTGATGAAGGTTCCATCCTTGCAAGGCAGCAAGGGCTATGATTGAACGGATGGTGGTATATCGGGCAACTGGTGCAAATATCTCATCATAGTCTACTCCTTCATTTTGAGAGAAGCCTCGAGCTACAAATTTGGCCTTGAATTTCCTAGCACTCCCATTAGCTCCATATTTGATCTTGTAGAGCCATTTCGAAGTGACCACAAACTTCTCCTTGGGTCTAGGAACCACATCCCAGACATCATTTTTCATGATCGATTCATATTCTTGGTTCATCGCATCCTTCCAAACTTGTTGCTTCACGACTTCTTCGAATGTACAAGGCTTAGATTGTACAGTGGTACTCATGGCAACTAAGTACCCTTGGTACCTATTCGACTTCTTGCTTCCACAAATGTCCCCCCTCGGTGCAATGTGTTTCTCAGCATCTTCAAGAATATCTTTAAGCCACAAAGGCCTCTTTCTTGTAGTAGAGGGCTCACTAGGAGGTGGATCAATGGGATCCATCGAACCTTCAACATTGGGCATCTATTCATCGGACAAAGATTCATCCTTATTTTCTGCATCAACATCATCATTTGCCTTCTTAGGAACTAGAAGATCTCGAATCTTTCTAAGTGCATATCTTCATTGAAAGTGACATCATGACTTAATTCCACTTCCCTTTAACCAAGCACATAGATTCTATATGCCTTCGAAGTTTCACTGTAGCCCACAAATGTTCCTTTTTTCCCAAATGCATCTAGTTTTTTTCTTTTCTCTTTCGGCACATGAAAATATATGGGACAACCAAAATTCTAAAATGAGAAACATCGGGTTTCCTACCGGTGAATACTTCCTTTGGTGTCTTGAAGTTCAGAGCTTGATGTGGGCATTGGTTTTTGACATACACAGCGGTGTTGGTAGCTTCTCCCCATAAGAACTTTAGAAGACGTTGATCATGAAGCATAGCCCAGGTGGCTTCTATGATAGTATGATTGTTCCTTTCGACAACACCATTTTTTTCAGGAGTATATGCGATGGTAGTCTCCCTCTTAATGCCAACTTTTGTACAATAGTCTTTGAATTCATTAGACTCATATTCGGTCCCATTATCGGTCCTCAATATTTTGATCTTTTTCTCGTTTTGATTCTCAACCAAGGCTTTGAAAGAGAGGAACCATTTGAATACTTCGTTCTTCTTTAAGAAATAGATCCATGTCTTGCGAGAGAAGTCATCCACAAAAATAACATAGTAGAAATATCCACCCTAAGATGTCACGGGCAACATCCTTGATAGATCAAAATGGACCAATTGAAGAATATCGATGGTTTGACTTTCACTTGAGGGGAATGGTCCCCTTGTATGTTTTCCAGCTTCACAACCCTCACAAGCACCTTCGTGATTTAAGTTCAATTCGGGCATCCCTGTGACCATCTTCCTTACATCGGGTAAGGCTTTGAAATGAAGGTGAGCAAATCTTTGGTGCCATAATTCGGATTGAAGAGAGGTGTCACAAATCATTGCTCCCAACAAACTTCCTCCAACCTGATAGAGACCTTCAACCCTGAATCCTAGAGTGAATGCATCTCTTGGATTCCTTTGCCAAAGACGAACCTTCCCATCAATGAATGACACCTTAAAACCTTTGTCTTCCATCGCAGAAATAGAAACCAAGTTCTTTTTCAAGTTAGGTACATATAAAACTTCTTGTAGGTGAAGGGTTTGACCTTGATTTAAGTAAAGAGTAATAGTGCTAATTCCTTTCACGGGGTAAGTGGCATTATCCCTAAGTATAATCTCCATATTTGTCTCCTTTTCAACCAAGTTTGAGAGGGCTTCTTTGTACCCAGTGAAGTGCCTTGAGCACCATTGTCAATCAACCAATGGTCGAATGTATTTGGAGGAGAGGCGATGAAGAGGGCAGAAATAAGATAAAATTCATTTTGCTTTACAACATTAGCTTCATCATACCTGGAGTTTCTCGACTTCTTGGGAGGACGACCACCTCCATTTCGAGCAGTAGGAGCATTCCTCTTTCCTTTGTTATTGAACCTGTTGTTCCTTCGATTGCCATTGCCCTTGAAGTTGTTATTATTGTTGTCATCATCTCTTGGAGTATCCTTCTTGTGAGGACACTCTCTAGCGAAGTGGCCAAACTTGTTACAATTGAAGCACCTTCCTTTTCTTCCTTCCTTGAACCTTGGCTTGAACCCTTGTCCTTGATTCCTTGGACCTATATTGTTCCTTCTTCTACAATGAGTGGAGAAGGTAGTAGGATTGTTTCCATTTGAGGGCTTGTCTCTTTCTACCATCCTTATTTCTTCTTGAGTGTATCTGGCCAATAGTTCGTCAAATCCCATAATCCTATCATTGTTGAGAGTGGTAGTGTTGAACACATCCCAATCTCTTGTAAGGCCTCCAAGTGCAATAAGAGTGAGCTCCCTGTCACCAATGACTTCTCCAATAGATAGAAGATCATTCTTGATCTCGATGATCCTCATGAAGTAGGATTGGATGGATTCACCTCTATCCATCTTGATATCCTTCAGCTTGTTCTTGAGAAAGAGAATTTGATTTGCATTGTTCACTTTGAACATCCCAACCAACCTTTCATACATCTCTTTAGATGTTTCCAAATCAGAAATATATTCAACCAAAGGCTTATGAATAGAATCAACAATAATCTTCTTAGCTTTTATGTCACCTTTCTTGTACTTGGTTTGAGTAGCAACAGACGCATTTAAAGGAGGCTCTGCTATTCTTCCTTTGACATAGTCCATGGCATCATTTTCTTCCAAAGTCAAATCCAAAGTCATCTTCCATGCATGATAGTCGGATTTGTCCTTAAGCTTGTCCTCAAATTTGAAGAAAGATGTAGTCGTCATTGGGACTAGTTCCAACTCCTTGTCCAACAACTTCCCTCAGTGATTGCTTGTTAAATTTGGACAACTAGGTCCAAACTCCATGTTCTGATGCTCAGATTAAGAGGCTAATATTTTTGTTGGATTCCTCTTTCTGAGAGGTGTAAAATCCATATAAAAATAGTCTTAATCCGATGAGCAGAACTTATATTTTGAATTTATTATTCTTAATAAATTATATGTGCAAGGTCAGCCAGTTTTGTAATGTAGGCTCACATGCCCAACAGATGTGTCACACACCCTCATTGATGGATATATATATACAGGAAAAGTTGGAGAGAATTCACAACACAACTCACATCTTCCTCTCTCATCCTAAAAAGTACGAGCTACCTGGAGGACGAATTTCAGCCACACGTGGGAAGGACGAAGAGGATTTTTCTGCTGCTAAGGTTTTTTGCTGCTAGGGTTTTGCAGAAGTTTGACCAGCGTTGACTTTGGTCAACGCTTGGTCCAAACAAGCTGAAAACTTGTGGGAGGTTCGATTTTTGAAGGCCGTACTACCTGGCACAAAAATCGAGGTCAAAGGGTTGACCGTTTTGCTACTGCGTTGACTTTTAGCTTGCTGCCCCTGCGTTGACTTTTCAGGACAGCGTTGACTTTTGTAGAACTGACTTGGGTTGACTCATCTACTGGTTGGAGGGTTGTTGTGACACATTCTGGGTTGGCTGACCAAAGGAGACTTTGCTGGTTGAAGCATCCTGTTGACCGCCGAAACGAACACATACATTTTTCTTGTTTCTGATTTGTCTTCTGTAAGATCTGCTTATATGTTCTATCTGCATTTTGCTTATCTACTTGTATGATTGCGGTGAGAAAAGTGAAATTGCTCTTAGCATAGAACATCTACAAAACTTTACATGGTATCGGAGCTGAGGTGAAGACAAACTCTATCTATAGCAATCATCATCGAAGGAAATGGATTCCTCTAAGCTTGAATTCAGGGAGAATGACAAGCTGACTGGAAGTGATGACTTCCATGCCTGGAAGATGTTATTAGATCTCAAATTAGAAGATCATGATCTCCTAGATCATGTGACAGGGAAGATTCAAGAACCTCCATCAAATGCCTCTGCCGCTGTTAAACACAAGTATAAGAAGGGAGAAATCAGAGCAAAGCTGCTGATCAGGGAATCCATAAATAAGAGTCTGGTTGCCTACATATCTGAACTAGGCACATCCAAGGAGATGTATGACAAACTGATACTTATGTTCCGAGTAAACAATGTGAACCAAGTGCTATTCCTCAAGAACAAGTTGAAGAATATGAAGAAGGGCCGAGACGAGTCTATTCAAACTTTCTTTATGAAGTTGACCGAAACCAGGAACAATCTGCTAGCTATTGGGGAGACAATAACTGATCGTGAGATGGTTCTCACCGCACTTGGAGGACTTCCATATGAATGGCAAGTATTCACAACTACCATTCTCAACAATAATACCATCCCTAACTTTGATGAGCTTCTGTCTAGATGTATGCAAGAAGAAACAAGGATGAAGGAATTTGATAATGAAAGAAATGCTGCCTATGTTGCTCATTCCCGAAAGAAGAACTCTGGTGGTTCCAAGGACAAAGGAAGGACTAAGACTCAAAAGAAGAAGGGTAAATGTTTCAGCTGCCATAGGACTGGACACTATGCTAGAGAATGCCCCTTCCAGAAGAATTCTCCCGATAGTGACGACAACAACAACAACCGAAGGAATGGGAATCAAAGAAATGACAAATCCAAAGGAAAGAGGAAGGCTCACTTTGAAGGAAACCATCCACCTTCTAAAAGGACCAGAAATACCAGGTATGAGGAGTCTAATGTTGTTAATAAAAGAAATGAGTATATTCTAATATCTGCTCTCTCAGCTGCATCTCCGCCCGACACTATGGATGTCTGGCTAATCGATAGTGGTGCCTCAAGACACATCACCGGATTCAAGGAAGCACTTTCTGACATGGTTGAAAGGGATACTAATCTAGAAATTAGCCTTGGGGATAATGCCACTTATCCTGTGAAAGGGACCGGGACTGTGACCCTCCACTTGTCTCAAGGACAAGTCCTCCATCTACAAGATGTACTCTATGTACCCAAATTGAAGAAGAACCTTGTGTCTGTATCTGCCATGGAAGACAAAGGATTCAATGTAACTTTCTCTGATGGAAAGGTACTCATGTGGAAGAAGAGCTTCAAGGAAGCTATCTCAATTGGTTTTAGAGTTGGTACACTCTACCAGGTTGGAGGGAGTCCGTTGGGAGCTATGACTTGTGATACTATCCGTCAAACCGAACTATGGCACCGAAGATTTGGACACCTTCATTACAAGGCTCTTCCCGAAGCAAGGAAGGTGGTGACAGGGATGCCTGATTTTGGAAATAATCATAAAGGTGTATGTAAGGGCTGTGCTGAAGGAAAACATACAAGGGGACCTTTCCCCTCAAGTGTCACAAAGACATCTGAGATATTGCAACTGGTCCATTCTGATCTTTCCGGTATGTTGCCTGTAACATCCCTGGGGGGATGTTCTTACTATATGACATTTACTGATGACTTCTCTCGCAAAACCTGGATATACTTCTTGAAGAAGAAGGATGAGGCTTTCATGTGGTTCCGTACCTTCAAAGCCTTGGTGGAAAATATGACCGGAAAGAAGATCAAGATTTTGAGGACTGACAATGGCACTGAATATGAGTCAAATGAGTTCAAAGACTTTTGCAGAGAAGTTGGCATTAAGAGGGAGACTACCACTGCATATACTCCTGAGCAGAATGGTGTTGCTGAACGCAAGAATAGGACTATTGTGGAAGCTGCCCGTGCCATGCTATGTGACCAGGGTCTTCCAAAGTTTCTGTGGGGAGAAGCTGCAAATACTGCTGTGTACATTCAAAACCGATGCCCTCATTCCGCTTTGGACTCCAAAACTCCCGAAGAGGTTTTCTCTGGTAAGAAACCTGATGTCTCACATTTTAGAATTTTTGGATGTCCTGTCTATTTTCATGTGCCGAAAGAAAAGAGAAGTACGCTGGATGCTACTGGGAAGAAAGGAATGTTTGTGGGCTACAGTGAGACTTCTAAGGCATATAGAGTCTATGTACCTGGTCAAAGGGAAGTAGAGATAAGCCATGATGTCACTTTTGACGAAGATGCTTCCCTGAAGAAAGTAGTAGATCTTCCTAGATCTGAAGAAAACCATGAAGAAAGACCTGGAAATCTGGAAGAACCCCAGGATGAGACTATGCCTGATGTTGAAGGGCCAATGGACCCTATTGATCCTTCCCCTTCTCTAGGAAAGAGGCCATCATGGCTCAGGGACACCCTCGAAGATGCTGAGGGTCATGCTGCCCCAAGGGGAACATTTCGAGAAAGCAAGAAGCCGTGTAGATACCAAGGGTATCTAGCTGCCATGAGTACTATTATACAATCTGAACCTGGATCTTTTGAAGAAGCCATCAAGCATCAAGTCTGGAAGGATGCTATGCATGAAGAATATGAGGCTATTATGAAGAATGATGTCTGGGATGTGGTCCCGAGACCAAAGGACAAATCTGTTGTCACCGCTAAATGGCTCTACAAGATTAAACATGGATCTGATGGGAGTGCTGAAAAGTTTAAGGCAAGATTTGTTGCCCGTGGCTTCTCTCAAAAGGAAGGAATTGACTATGACGATATATTTGCACCTGTGGCTCGATATACCACCATCTGATCCACCATAGCCCTTGCTGCTACGCAAGGTTGGAGTCTTCATCAGATGGATGTCAAGACCGCTTTTTTGCATGGTGCAATAAAGGAAGAGGTGTATGTAGAACAACCTCTGGGATTTGAAGTTCAAGATCGAGACACTTATGTCTGCAGGTTGAAGAAAGCCCTCTATGGGTTAAAGCAAGCACCCAGAGCTTGGTATGAGAGGATGGATAGTTACTTGATGAAGCTGGGCTTCACTCGAAGCAATGCTGATCCAAACCTTTACTTTAAGGTTGAGGAAGGAAAGCCTCTCATTCTAGTGCTGTATGTGGACGACCTCTTCCTGACAGGTGATGACCCTCTCATTCATCAATGTAAGAGGGAGCTTGCTGCTGAGTTCGAGATGAAAGACCTAGGACTGATGCACTATTTCCTAGGCCTGGAGGTCTGGCAGAGACCTGGAGAGATTTTCCTTTCTCAAGGAAAGTATATTGTGAAGCTTCTGGAAAGATTTGGGATGGTGGACTAAGTCCGTGTCGACACCAATGGAACTCAACTTTAAGAAGTTGAGTGGCAGTGCTGCAGGGCCTATCTTGGCCAATCCTACTAAGTATTGTCAACTCATAGGAGCTTTGATGTTCTTAGTGAACACCCGTCCGGACATATGTTTTGCAGTGAATACTTTGAGTCAACAGATGGTTGAGCCTCATCATTTTCACTGGGTTGGTGCCAAGAATCTTTTGAGATATCTTCGGGGCACGATAAACCATGGGCTGAGATACACTGCCAGGAGTGTGATACTCCGGGGATATACTGATGCCGATTGGGCTGGCAGTGTGGTGGATCGTAAGAGCACATCTGGATGCTGTTTCAATCTTGGTTCTGCTTCGATCTCATGGATGAGCAGGAAGCAGAAGTCGGTGGCTTTGAGCACCGCGGAGGCCGAATACATTGCTGCTAGTATGGCCTGTTGTGAAGCAGTTTGGTTGAGGAAGCTCTTTAGTGAGCTGTTCCAACATGTGCTAGATACCACTGTAATACTCTGTGATAATCAGAGTGGGATTCGTATGACTGAGAATCCTGTGTTCCACGACCGATCCAAGCATATTGATATCAGGTACCACTTTATCCGGGATATGGTACAGCGAGGCGCCGTAAGGCTCGATCATATAGGAACTGATGAGCAGGTCGCGGATATTCTCACTAAGCCCCTGGGGAAGGTCAAGTTCCTAACCTTCCGTGAGAGTTTTGGTGTCGTGGAAAGACCCTAGGATGTGGGTCCTGTTGGACGATGAGCTCTGGGAGCTCTGGGGGGCTTTGGGGATAGCTTCTCGGAGCTATAAGCACTCATAATGCTTCTGCCCCACCCTTGTGATTATTGAGCTGGCCCGCCACTCATTTAATCTGTGCCCCGTATGCATCCTACCCATTGAGTTCAGGGCTCATGGGAAGTACCTCTCATTTGGCCAATGAGGTGTGGAAAAGCTAGAGACTATTAGCAAAGACTGATGGACGCATCAGAGATTGCCGTACTCTCTATCTAGGATGGCATGGTCCAACCACTTGATCTGGGATCAAGATTTGTGAGGTCTGGGACCTCTGCACTGATTATGTCAGTCGGGGAATGATGTCTTTGTGACTGACCCACTTCTGTTCTGAAATAAAGAAGCCAGCAAAGCAAGTTTCGGCGGGATGACTCACGATGTTAATTGCACTAATAGATGGAGTTCTCCCTAGTTGAGAGGGAGTGTTAAATTTGGACAACTAGGTCCAAACTCCATGTTCTGATGCTCAGATTAAGAGGCTAATATTTTTGTTGGATTCCTCTTTCTGAGAGGTGTAAAATCCATATAAAAATAGTCTTAATCCGATGAGCAGAACTTATATTTTGAATTTATTATTCTTAATAAATTATATGTGCAAAGGTCAGCCAGTTTTGTAATGTAGGCTCACATGCCCAACAGATGTGTCACACACCCTCATTGATGGATATATATATACAGGAAAAGTTGGAGAGAATTCACAACACAACTCACATCTTCCTCTCTCATCCTAAAAAGTACGAGCTACCTGGAGGACGAATTTCAGCCACACGTGGGAAGGACGAAGAGGATTTTTCTGCTGCTAAGGTTTTCTGCTGCTAGGGTTTCTGCTGCTAGGGTTTCGCAGAAGTTTGACCAGCGTTGACTTTGGTCAACGCTTGGTCCAAACAAGCTGAAAACTTGTGGGAGGTTCGATTTTTGAAGGCCGTACTACTTGGCACAAAAATCGAGGTCAAAGGGTTGACCGTTTTGCTACTGCGTTGACTTTTAGCTTGCTGCCCCTGCGTTGACTTTTCAGGACAGCGTTGACTTTTGTAGAACTGACTTGGGTTGACTCATCTACTGGTTGGAGGGTTGTTGTGACACATGCTGGGTTGGCTGACCAAAGGAGACTTTGCTGGTTGAAGCATCCTGTTGACCGCCGAAACGAACACATACATTTTTCTTGTTTCTGATTTGTCTTCTGTAAGATCTGCTTATATGTTCTATCTGCATTTTGCTTATCTACTTGTATGATTGCTGTGAGAAAAGTGAAATTGCTCTTAGCATAGAACATCTACAAAACTTTACATTGCTTTGCTTCATTCTTGCTTGAGCTTTGACTTCACCTCAACTCCGATACCATGTTAATATTAGATAACAATGGTATGTTCTATGCTTGAGACAATTTACTTCAATATTCCTTTAGTAGCCCAATGACAAATTCCAATTATATCCAATAGCAATCACATTAAGTTATAAGCATTGACAGTAAATGTAGATAGAACATAAAATCATATGCAAAAAACAAGCCAAGACAAGAGGACACAAGATGTGGCGAATGCCAGGGACAAACCCCAATGTGGGGAACCTTTGATCAAATCTTCTTATTATTCTTCAATAGTTCAGCAGAGAGAGAGAGTACAAATATCATAAATGTGAGCCCAAAACAGATTTGCCAAATCAACAGACAATGTAGCCCTAACCAGAAAGTCAATGGTGGTCAAAGCTGCCCAAAATGTCCTCCAATCAGCTCGGTCAACAACAATCCAATTCGGCCTTCCAGGAGAGTCAAAATCAGCCCAAAACAAATCGGTCAAACCCAGTCAAAGGAGAGAGAAACACTGCTGTAATTTTTTGCAGTCAAATATGAAGTCAATCTAAAGTCAACGTCGGTCAACCTATCCCAAACTTCTCGATTTTCATGCCAATAAATGCGACCTAGAAAAATCGAACTTCTGGCCCAAAAATTGAGATTGACGCTGGTCAAATCACCCTAAGTCAATGTTGGTCAACGCCCTAAAAACTTCGACCTATTTTTCCCAGAAAAACTCGGCCTCCTGCCACACATGTGAAGAAGAGAGAGAGCGTTGCCTGCCACATGTGCGAAGAAAAGAGAAAGACCTCCAAGCTGTTCAAACCAAATAAGAGAGAGAAGATGATGTGATGAGTGATGTCCAAATGAGGAAAAGGTCTCCTCTATTTATAAACTTCATTGAGGGTGAAGAGACACATTTATTGGACTTCATGAGCCTACATTTCACTGTGGCCAACACTGACAATTTGTCCATAAGAGAAATAAATTCATAATTCCATTTATGCTTGTCAGAATGAGATGATCTTTATATCAAAATTGTACCTCTCCGAAAGAGGAATCCAATGAAATAATCATCTCCATCATATGAGCTATCCTAAGGTGGAAGTTGGCCCTAGTTGCCAATTTTAACAACAGTGAATTCCCCCCTTTAGGTGGGGCGGTTTGTCACGTACCAGGGGTTGGGACAATCATGGGTTCCTATATGATGAGGAAAGTTCATAGAACCTGTTGGAACCAGGGTGATGGACATGATGATGGAGTAGAGCTTTGTGTAATGGCTTTTGCCCACGTGCTAAATGCTTTTTTCCCAACCATCTTTTGCATTTTGTGGTACTTTTCTTGTTGAATGTGGCCATATATGCTTTTGACTTTCTTTTTACTTGCATCAACCTCCAAGCTTCATTCCAAGCCATGACCCAAGGTGTGGGCAAGGGGAAGGGGTGAGTTGACCCTATGTGGACCCGATGGAGGAATGTGGACCCAGGTGGGAGAAGTGATGGATGGGGTAATAATGAATGGAAAGGGGGTAATGTAAGCGGATAAGGGAGCGGGACCACGCAACCAAAATCAGGGTTTCCCATGAAATACCATCCTTGAAACCAAGTGGTCAATAAAAGAGATACACGAGACTAGAATCCAAGGTTAAGTCCTAAAAGGGGTATAGCTGACAAAAGCACAGACCTAGTCCATTCCTTTCGCCGAATCCCCCCATTAATCCATACCCAAAAGTGTCCATGATAAGCAAACTTCAAGACTCAATTTCAAAATGACAAGGCATAACTTTAGCTTCAGGAGGCCCACCTTCAAACATACGATCATGGAAAATTGGCGAGGGACCACATGGCTGGCTCAAGTGGTGAAGAAACGCCATAATGAGCTAGTGGATGGCGGCTGGCTACTCGCTGAGGACCATCTTGGAGGAATTTTTTCTCCTAGGGATATTACCCACAAAATGGTGGGTAACAGTCATCTAGAGTGGTCCTTGCATGGACATATTGTTCTTCGAGACTTCATGTCTTAGAGCATCTCATCTTAATGTTACATGCAAACTGACAATCTACGCCCTATGAATAGGAGGCCTCTTCAATCATAGTTATCAACCTGGGAGACTACAATCCTTCCTTCAAGGTTTGAGCTATGTCCATTTTCAAGCGCCACTCTAATCATAGGATGGTTCTACATCCTCCTCAATCTTGATATTGAGGACTAGGTCCATATATCCATCTGATGTACTTGTTGTCCCCAGAACAAGAGAAATAACAATACTAGCAAAGTAAATAAACATAATGAAAGTCTACTTGATGATGAGGCAGCATTGTCTTTCTTGTCTAGATATGAGACTGAGTCCTTCATTTTCCTACACCAGCTCCCCCTTGGACCTAAATCTTCTTGAATTACTCTGCATTTTGATGATCCTCAAGATGGATCTACTTTCTTTGATCACATCCTCATCCAAGAAGTTAGTGATAGAATCATTCAAATACTCATACAAGAAGAATAAACAATAGTCTAAGAAAATTAATTAAATAAGAAATAGCATAAGTCTTGAAAGTACTTATCTTTAATGAGGATTGTAGGAAGCTATCAACTCCCTCTTGATCCTGCCTCCTTCTTACCCATGAGGCACCATTGTTCATCAAGCATATGTCAATGTCATCTGCAAAAGAAGAAATGTTGCCTCTTGAACACCACTTGTATCCTTAATCTCCTTCATCGGTAGCCAAACCCAATTGAAGATGACCACTAGATCTGCATCACACACTCTCCTATAGGGAGATAGGCCCATCTAGGGTTACTCTGAATCTCAATAGCTTCTCATTGATCATATCATGAAGATTCTAAAACACACCAAGGTTTTAATGCTATAGAACCCAATCTTTTTTCAAGGCCACCCCTAGTGTTTCTCCCAAACCCTAACCATAAATTGTAAGAACAAAGGCTTTCTAAGGTTTCCTTCAAACACTGACATTCTTTTGGGTCTCCAAAATCTTCATCTCTTTTACTTTGCTTGATTAAGAAATCCATCGTAGGTGTCTACACGAGGGAGATCTCAATGATTTTTCTTTAACCCAACTTTGATACCATATTAATTTTAGGGCTAGATTGTTCTTTGTTGTAGATAATTGCATTTTTAAACTTTTTCAACAATTTTCACTTCATATTCACCCTATCGCATCATAAGCAATTATATAGAGAGAACAATAACATCAACAATGCGGCGGAACAAAAGAAAAACATACACAATAGGGGCACTAGGATTTTGGTTGAGGACTAGGGGAAAACCCAAAAATTAATTCTTCTTCTTCTTTAAATATTCATCAAATGTTCAACTGAGATACAATGTACAGATATAATGGGAGACAAGTCTTTCAACATCAAACACATTAGGTCTCCTAGGGCCAACCTTGGATCATATAGGATCCTCCAGAAAACCTCTGGTAGGGCTGCCTTCGTATTAGTGTAAGTAGCATATATCTCATTCTCAAGTAACATACAAGGAGCACAAATCAAACCTAAACATCACTGTTATAAGAACAAGAATCTCTGCCCAAGTATCATTGTTATAAGCATAGGAATCACTGCCATACATATCACTGTCATAACTATAAGTATCACTGCCATGTATCACTATCATAACCAAAGGTATCACTGCCATATGTTACTTTCATAAGCATAGGTAATCACCGCCATACATCTTGTCTTTCATCACTGTCATCATCATTGTCATAAGAGCAAATATTATAGCCATGCATGACAACCATTCGTCACTGTCAAAATATCACTGCCATTCTTAATTGTCACAAGACCAAGTGTCACTACCATACATCACTAGCAAGAATAACAAGTATCATCATAGTCAATAGTCATTGCCATACGTCACTGTTATATATCACAAGAGTTACAACCATACATTACTATCTAGAGTCATTGCCATATATCTCAAGAACTACTTCCATACATCACAAGAATCACTGCTATGCATCACTACCAAACACAAAAGGTTAGGGTACAAGTAGGCCACAATGTTCTCTTAACAGACCTCATAAACACTGTCTTGAAGGGCATTGAAATAACACCTTAACTGCAGAGGATTAGGACCATTAGGGCCGCACCAAATTATGCCAAAGAGTTGTATTCAACCATGCTAGAACATTCTCCATATACTTAAAGAAAGGCCGCATATAACTAGGGCTAGAAGGCTGCATAATTTTACAAGGAGAGAGTGCATATTTCGACAAAGGAAGGCCGTAGATATGGCCTGAGATATGCCACATAAAACCGTAGAGAAGGGTCGCTTATGATGCCACAAAAACACTGCCATAGAACAAAAGTAGGCCGCACAAGATTGTGATTGTAGGCCACAAACATATGTCATGATAGGCTGCAAAGATATGCCATAATAAGCCATAGAGATATGCCATAGTAGGCCGCAAAGGTTGCCATAGAAGACCACGGAGATATGCCATGATTGGCCACAAAGATTCGCCATAATAGGTTGCAAAGATTCGGTAACATTAGGCCACGAAAGATATATAGAAGAGGGCTGCAGATAGGGACATAGATAGGCCTCATTAGGCCACAGAGGTTCCACAAGGATAGGTTGCAAATGATGCCACAATGGGCCGCAAAGATGCCCCATATATGCCACAAATAGATGCCAAAAAGAAATCCAAATTGAATTGCTAATGGTGGAGGATAGGTTCCTATTTATAGTTGTTTCCACCTATGAAGAGTTATGACCTTTGGGGCAAGTTGACTTGAAATTTATGAGGCCAACTTATAAATATGAAAGGAAAACGTAAATTGAATTTGCTAATAAATTCCTTGGAGATTGCTTGCCTAAATAAATTATCAAATAATAATGAGAGAGTGCCATGCCGATTTGAACACATAATAATAAATTTTCCTTTATCCAGTTTGAATTCATTCTTGGGGCAAGATGGTTTCTCCTTGGGGCAGCTGACCTTCTCTTTAGGTAATTGGATTTCTTTTGGAGAAATTTGTTATGCAACCAGATCACAAAAGAAACGAAACGGTAAATCAACGACTTGAAAATTAGTTTCTTTGAAGGGGCAACCTCCTTTACATCACATAAATGAACAATTCTTGGATGATTCTTGGATGAGTCTAAGGGGTCACAATATAATCTGAGCCTACATAACAATAATAATGTAAGGGAACAACAATAACAATAGTGGGGTTCTATGGGGCACAACAATCACAATATGGGGGTTACATGGGCACAACAATAACAATAGTGGACTACGCTAAAAATAACAATAAGAGGGCTACACTAGTATTATAGGGACCTAACATGCCTCTCTCCTTCAAAAAAGTTTTGTCCTCAACGCTTGAGTAGTTTTGGATGCTTTTGTATAAAATTCGCATCCTCTCATGTGAATTCTTTTGTGGGTAAGTTCTTCCACTTAATGAGATACTTCGAAATTGATCGGTTCCATAACTGTCGGGTTCTTGTTTCCGTGATTGCTTCAGGCTCCAATATGATTTTTCCTTCTTCGTCAAGTTTTGGCAATATTGTTTGAATTGGGAGCTTATCACCAATAACCTTCTTTAAGCATGAAACATGGAAAACTAGGTGTACTCGGGAAGATGCAAGCATCCAATTTGTATGCCATAGTACCAATATTTTTCAACACTTTGTAAGGACCATAGTACTTGGGTGATAATTTATTATCCTTAGCTTGCTCGAGGGACATTTGTTTGTATGGTTGTAGCTGTAAAAATACCCAGTCAGCACAAATCGATGCCGCAAAGAAATCCAAATTGAATTGCTAATGGTGGAGGATAGGTTCATATTTATAATTGTTTCCACCTATAAAGAGTCATGACATTTGGGGCAAGTTGACTTGAAATTTATGAGGCTGACTTGTAAATATGAAGGGAAAACATAAATTGAATTTGCTAATAAATTCTCTAGAGATTGCTTGCCCAAATAAATTATCAAATTATAATGTGAGAGTGACATGCCGATTTGAACACATCAATAATAAATCTCCTTTATCCAGTTTGAATTCATTTTTGGGGCAAAATGGTTTCTCGTTGGGGGCAACTGGGCTTCTCTTTGGGTAATTGGATTTCTTTTGGGGAAATTTGTTATGCAAACAGATCACAAAACAAAAGAAATGATAAATCAACGACTTGAAAAGTAGCATCTTCGAGGGGGCAACCTCCTTTACATCAAATAAATGAGCAATTCTTGGATGATACAAATGACATGACTGCCTTGCTATATATAAAAGTCTAAGGGGTCACAATATAATCTGATCCTATATAACAATAATAATGTAAGGGCACAACAATAACAATAGTGGGCTTCTATGGGGCGCAACAATAACAATAGGGGGCTATGCTAACAATAACAATAAGAGGGCTACACTAGTATTATAGAGACCTAACATGCCCCTCTCTAAGTCACAAGACACGTCCTCCAAGGTCCCGTGTCCCGTATTTTACGTGTCGGACACGAAAACAGCCCTAAAACGTGTCGAAAATGTTTTTCATCGTGTCCTGTAAAATGTAAAACGTATTCGCCGGTTTTCGTCGTGTCCTACATTTGGAAAACACGTATTCTGTTGATAGAAAACGTTGCATGCATAAGATGCATTTTTTTTTAAAGAAACAAATAATTTTTGAGTGGGGCAGCTTAATGATCAAGTCTAGGCCCTAGTATTGATATGCTATTCATAGTAATGTTAAATTCGTAAAATAAAAGTGACATTCTCCTTAATCTTCATTTTCATCCTTTCACTTAAATTTTTAACATTACCATGAAATGACTCAGGATGTTTGAGAGTGGTTCCGGCCTCATTGGATTTCATATGGAGAAAGTAGAATTTTAGATTTCATTCAAAATGCAACAGACTTATCAGTTTTTCAAGATTTCAGGATTGGGAGATTGTAATGTTTCCAGGTGACACCACCTGATCAGGCTACCCCTGCCACCAGTAGAGGACGTGGTCTACCTCCTATAGCTCCTACTTCTAGTTCTTCAGCTTCTAGAGCATAGCAAACTCCACTGCCAACTCCACTAGCACCAGCATCTACATCTAGAGGGAAAGGGAAAGATGTGGCATGTTCTCGCAAGAGGGGCAGAGGAAATCAATAGGATTAGACTTTAGTTATTTTTTTTATGTGCTTGTAAGTTGTACATGAACAATGAACATTGAATATTTAAGAATCAAGACCAAGCATATCACATTCTAATTTCTAAATAGTAAATTTTGATTCTATTTATTTTTTTAAAGTGAACTATGAACTTTGAGAAGTAATTATATTTTAATTTGATTAGATAAGCTGCAACCTGCAATTTAATATGGATAAAAAACTATATTTCGATATATATATATATATATATATATATATATGTAAAACGTGTCCCCCGTGTCCTGTTTCCAAGTCGCTACGTTTCGTATTGAATACTCGTATTTACGTGTCCTCCGTGTCTCGTGTCATGTGACTTAGGCCCCTCTCCTTCAAAAAAGTGTTTCCCTCAATGCTTGAGTAGTTTTGGATGCTTTTGTATAAAATTCTCATCCTCCCATGTGGAATCTTTAGTGGGTAAGTTGTTCCACTTAATGAGATACTCTGAAATTGATCGATTCTGTAGCTGTTGGGTTCTTGTTTTCGTGACTGCTTTAGGCTACGATATGATTTGTCCTTCTTTGTCAAGTTCTAGCAATACAGTTTGAGGTGGGAGCTTGTCACCGATAACCTTCTTTAAGCATGAAACATGGAAAACTGGGTGTACTCGGGAAGATGCAGACATCCAATTTGTATGCAATAGTATTAATCTTTTGCAAGACTTTGTAAAGACCATAGTACGTGGGTGATAATTAATTATCCTTCTTAGCTTGCTTGAGCGACATTTGTTTGTATGGTTGTAACGATAAAAATACCAAGTCGCCTACATCAAAACTTCTTTCACTGCGATGTTGATCTACCCGTTGTTTCATTCGATTTTGCACCAGAGTGAGGTTATCCTTAAAGATTTGGAGAACTTGTTGTTGATGCTCGATGTGATCTTCCATTGCTTGAACCTTAAAATTTTCTCTTAAAGATGATGCGATGGACAGTGGATGATATCCATAAAATGCCATAAATGGGGTCATTTTCGCTGCAATATTGAAGGAAGTGTTATACCACCATTCAGTGAGAGGTAACCACTTGACCCATTGAGTTTGTTTATCAAATACAAAGCGACGAAGATATCCTTCCAAACATTTTTTCACTATCTTAGTTTGCCCATCAGGTTGAGGATGATAAGATGAGCTATGAGCTAATTGAGTACCAAGACAATAAAATAATTGTGCAAAAATTTCCAGTGAAAATGGGATCTCTGTCAGTTACAATAATCGTTGGGTTTCCATATAGCTTTTGAATTGTTTCCATAAATGCAGTAGCAACTGTATTGGCTTTAAAAGGATGAGATAATGCACACAAGTGTGCATGCTTGGTAAGTCTATCGACTACCACCACGATGACACTCTTTCCTTCAGACTTGGGTAAACCTGTGATAAAATCCATTGGGACCTCCTCCCAGTGTTGACTTGGAATGGCTAGAGGTTGTTGGAACATGATCCTTCGAAGACTTGTTGTAGATTAGTATATCACCAAAAAATACTAACACAAATTGTCTAAGGATGGGTTTGACAATGGAATTCATCAAACCTTGAAATGTGGTGGGTGCATTAGTAAGGCCAAAATGCATGACCAAAAATTCATAATGACCGTCATGAGTTCTGAATGTTGTTTTCGAAATTTTTTTAGTCTTCATTTTAATTTGATGATACCTTGAACGAAGATCCAACTTGGTAAAGTAAATTGCTCCATGTAATTTATTCAACAAGTCATCAATGACAAGAATTGGAAATTGATTTTTAATAGTGAGCTTGTTGAGCTCCCTATAATCTGGACACATACGCCATGATCCATCCTTCTTGTGCACCAATACTACTGAAGTAGAGAAAGAACTGTGACTAGGTTGAATTATACCGACCACTAGCATTTCTGCAACCATATGTTCAATTTCACTCTTTTGGACATAGGGATATCTGTAAGGCTTGATGTTTGGAGGAACAATTCCTGGAATCAAGTGAATAGCATGATCATAATCACGAATAGGTGGGAGGATTTTGGGAGTCTCAAATACTTTGGAATGATTGTCCAAGACTCTTTGGAGATTTGGAGAAATAAATGATTTCGATGTTTGAACCTCTAGTGAGCATAATTGTGCAATTACACCTCGTTGTTCTTTCTTCAAAAGCTTTTTCATGCCATTAGAGCTTATTATCTTCCTTGGTTTCCTTGCCATAACCCTTAATTCAATTTCTTTTCCTTCCAAAAAAATTTCAAGAAAAGTTCTTGAAAATTAAAAGCTATCGTCCCAAAAGATTATAACCATTGGACTCCTAGTACAACATCAGCGCCACCCAATGGAAAACATCAGACTATTCAATACATATTCCCTCGTGGTTAGCTTGATATTATGGCACTTTCCAGAGCAATTTATAGCTCTTCCATTTGCAACCATCACTTGACGCTCTGGTGTTGGATATAGAAAACAATTCAATTCCTTGGCTATTTTAGAATGAACAAAATTATGGGTACTACCCGAATCAATCAACACTATCACCTTTTTTTTCTTGATATATCTTTCTATCTTGAGAGTTTGAGGAGTGGTACTTCCTACCAATGCATTACAAGATATGGTTGGATTCATTTCTTCATTCTCTAGGGTTGGTTCCTAGTGTATACCCTCATCTTTTGATGTTTCTTGTTCCTTTCCTTCCTCCTCTTCACAATCTATGTTAAAGAATTTTTTCTCAGTACACTTATGACCTTTAGTGTATTTGCTATTACAATTGTAACAAAGGCCTTATGCTCTTTTTTCCTCCAATTTTTGTGGTGTCAACCTTGTAGGTTGTGGAAGGCTAGGAGCAACAACGCTTCCATCTTTATAGTTGTGAGTGGCAGAGTTTCTTGTTGCCATAATTTTGCTTTCAACATTTCTTGCCACCTTGAATTCCTTCTCCATTTAATTAGGTTTCCCAAAGGCGAACCTAATCTTGGATGTTATCCTTTAAAGTCCCTATGAAGACATCAATCCTATGCTCCCCAGGAATATCAGTTACCATGATATTCAATTTTTGGATGTCGTCAATATGCTCCGCCAATGAACCCTTTTGTTTGAGATTTATCAATTAGCTAAAGTTGTTGCTCTTTGTATCCTCATAATGTGTTATCATTTCCTTCGTAAAAATTGACCAAGTGACAAGTGGTTTACGAGAACAAAGCCATCGATACCATACAAACTAACTTGGTTCTAAATATAAAGATGCAATGCGTACCTTTTGTGTGTGTTGCACATCATGTAGATCAAAATATTGCTCCATCTGTAGTATCCATGTTACCGGATCCTTGCCATCAAACTTCTTCATATCGATCTTTAGAATGTGGTTGGTCTTCAGTCCAAAGTTAGAGTCTTTAAAATCATGATTAACATTCCTTTTATTCTCATCATGAGTTTCATGGAATACCTTTTCGCCATTATGAAGCATTTTGTTTTGCAACTTTATCAAATTATCATTCAAACCTTCCATATCTTTTAAACCATCCTTCAAACCTTGCATATCAACTTTTATTTTTTATTCTAAACCGTCCATCTTAACATTCATTTTTGGTTACTCTTTGTGAGAGCGAAATTTGTTGCACTTGGTTTCATAATTTTGATATATCATGTTTCATTTCTTCCTCTTTCTTCATGTGTCATAGTAGAGCTTTCAGGTTGCTTACTGGGATTATCAATTTTTTTTGTTTCGAGACATATTGGAACCAAATAATGATATCTATGATTTACTATGTGCTTTGAATTACTTCATACTGATTTTTCAAACAAAGCTTATGCAAAAAAAAAAAAGCACACCTTTGTCTTCTTGCTTTTTGGAGCTTGATATTGAAACTATTGTATCTCTGTAATTTCGACCTTTCAAGGTCTGAAATTCGGTTTGTGGTAGCACTCTGAGCCTTCTTTCCAACGCCACAAGTTAGACCAAGATTAGGTTTTTCAATATAAACCAAATCTCCCACGATGTCCTAATTATGGACTGTTTATTAGAGCGAACTTGTACGGAATGCCACATGTCACTGCTTCAACCTTCGACGCTGAAATTGATACTCGAAAAACTACAGTCCGTGCACTATCAACCACTTTTTACAGAATTCAAATCCGATGCTTGAAAAGAATGTTATGACGATTTTTCCTAGGTCCCCTATTTGAGATTGAATTGTAGAGCATGCAGAAACCCTAACTTCTTCTGACCATACCTCAAAAAATATAGTGAACCAAGATGTAAAATTTCAGCTCCACCTGTTCAAAATTTTAGCATCTGAACCTTCAGAGAGAAAAAGTTATAGCGAAAATGCTAAGATGACATGTTTGAAGCAGCGAAATCCTAGAATCCAAACTTCGGATACCAAATGTTATGCAACCAAATCACAAAACAGAAGAAAAGATAGATCAAGGACTTGAAAATTAGCCTCTTCCTAGGGGAAAAACTGAAGAATTCTTGGGTGATACAAATTACAAGACCTACTTGGTATATATAGGAGTCTAAGGGGTCACATTATAGTTTGAGTTTGCATAACAATAATAATATAAGGACACAACAATAACAATAATGGCCTTCACAACAATAAGAATATGGGGGCCACTTGGGCACAACAATAACAATAGGGGGCTATACTAACAATAGCTATAAGAGGGCTACACTAGTACTCTAGGGACCTAACATAATTCATCTCGAAGCTGCCACAATTTTAACAAAACACACCTTCAAGTTCCAACTATGAATGAGAACACAATGATCTACTAGAGCTATGAGTCAACAATGTGCAAATGGACGAAAAGCTAAGTCACATGACATGAGGACATGGGACATGAAGGACACATAAATACGAGTATTTGACACGATGTTAATTTTCTAGTGTTCTATGCTTAGCACAATCACTTACAACAACTATTCTTCAATTAGTAATCACTTCTCCAATAAATTCAATCTTTCTAATGCCAGTAAGCAATTGTAGATAGAACGATAATTTAAATGCAATAAAATACAACCAAAAACAAGAACAAGAGAGACATAAGTTTTGGTCAAAGACTAGGGAAAAACCCCACAACGGGGAAATCCCTTTCAAATTCTTCTTCTATTAGATTGTCATACAATGTTCAATAGAGATATACAATGTTCTAATTCATCAACAATGAGTCAAAGTCAAATCTTTGACTATACTAAAAGTCAACCAACCTATATCCAATAAAAGATGAGCCCAAAAGTCAAATCTGGTCAACAACTGAAATCTGCAAATTTTGTCAAATTCGACAACAACAAATGATTCCCTATTGTATCTCCAAAAGCCAATGGTCAATAGCCCTCCAAATCAACTCGTTCAACAATCAAAGAACTCAGCCTTCCAAGCTCAGTCAAACCCAACCAGAACAACCTGCAAAAACTCAATCAAAGGGGAGAGAGAGGTTGTGACAAACTTCAAAATTTCTGTGGTAAACTTCAGTCAAAGCTTGTGATCAACCTTGGTCAAACTACACAGGAAAATTCGGTCCAAAGCCTAGCCAACTCGACCTCCAAGAACACATCAAAATCCAAGTCAACTGAACCTTTTTCCTTGTTGGTCAATGTTGGTTAAAGCAACCCTAGACAAAATGTCAATGCTAGTAAAAGACGAATATCTTTCCTTCCCTTCACACGTGTGAGCTCACACCTCCAATTGCAAACTTGTACAAACAAATCCAAATAAGAGAGAGATTTGATATGTGATGATGATGCTCCAAAGCGATGTGACATATGCTCTATTATATGAGCCTTAGAGGAGTCAAATTAGCTTGTCCAAGCAGACTTATGCTTTTGTGCACATGTGGGTTTCACCTTAAAAATGATATTTTTCCTTGACCAAATTAAATTCTTCCAAGGGAAGGTAGGGGTCCTTCTTGATGAGGAAGGTTGTCCAATGGAGGGAATTTGTCCATGAGCTGTGAAATTAACACCCCCTCTCAGCTAGGGAGAAATTTCTGATTGAACCAAGCCATATCGCGAAAGTTAGATCGAAGAAGGTGTTGAGAAATCTAGGGCATTGGCAATAGGTGATTTCTTTTCTCTTAGTGATTGCTTGTGAATGTTTTTTACTTGTTTAGATTAGGATCTTATACATGTTAGATTATTAGTGTTCTTCTTCATCAAACAGTAACCAATGCATAAACATAAATACACAAGAGATACAGCATGTGGGCTACGAGCCAAGGCCAAAACCTCTCACTTTTTGAGAGGAAAACCCACACAAATTCTTCTTATAGAGATTCCATTTGACGAATAACAAGAACAAGACCCTTGACCTAATAGCCACTCCAAGACTAAGACACATGTTCTCTTGTCAAACGTCCTCTTCCACCGAGATCTTCATTATTTCTTTGGTACCAAGATCTTCATCACTGCCTTGACACTTTTTCCTTTAACGAGCCTCTTCTCACAAAGATGTGACACCTTAATGCACTTTGATATGACACTGAGACAAAGGTACATATCACTGTAAGGTAACATCTAGCTGTCCCTTTATCTTCCTTCGACTGATTCATCCGAGCCTCTTCACTACCACTGTGATTCGAGCTTTTGTCTCGCTGTCACCTTAGACTTGTTGTCACTGTGATCTGTGCTTCTAGAGGGATCCTATTCCATTCAACATTCAGTCATCCATATTGTTCGAAATACAAAGAAACCTTTCTGTGGAGATCCAAAACTGTCTTGCTATCTTATCCATCGAAAATACAAAGGGATATGTATTCCCTTTGACTGTGATTACATCCGACCCATTTACTGCACCCATCTGAATCCTATCCGAATTCCTTTTTGCCTTCTCCACTGAAAAAGTCAGAGACATGCAAACTCTGTTTTGTGTTAATGCGATGAGCCTAGCCTCCTATATATAGTGATTCGTCCATATGCCTATGAGCCGACTTGAGCTTTGAATAGATGTGTCTCCTTGAGTGAGCCGACATGAGCCATTATTACATTTTGTAGGCCGACATAGGAAGAGGATTGTGTGCTTGTTGTTGGAGGGCTAGTTAGACACATTATAAACTTAGATACATTGTTATATCCCCAGGAAGGGTTCTTCATACATGACATACACTCTTTGACTTTTAATGACAAATCCTAAGGCTCTCAATGGGAACAATTTAAAATAAAATCACTTGCTCATGAAAATCATGAAGCAAGGCTTACATAAATAATTTTATTTTCTTCATTACATCATTTACGAAAATCTCAATTACATGTCATTATGAAGACCGAACCTAGTTACACTTTCAACTCTCTCTCTTAACTAGGGAGGTATTCATAATGGTACTTGGTCATTCTCAATATGAAGAATTTCTCATAAGAAGAATCAGATTGGTAACCCATCTATCTAGCATCCTATCAACCAACATTGCCATTTTGCAAGGCCTTGACTAATAACTCTATCCACATGATTAGAGCACAATGCTGGCTAGACCAATGATTCATAAACACCGTAATCATTGTCTTTCAAGGTACATACTCCACCCGGGTGTTCACAGAGTTTACCTACTTTGGACTGTTCTTATCTTGGATAGCCAGTCCTCAAAGAATATCGGTCCACGACTACTTTTATCTTGGATGCCCTATCTCATCCCCAAAGAGTATCAGATGCCAGATGATTACCCAATCCTCCATTCTGTCTTCTTAGGTGAAGACCATAATGATGTGTCTATCTCTCCCTCTCAATTAGGGAGGACATATCTATTCCAATAAAGGAATGTACTCATTTCTACACAAGGAATGTACCTAAGCTCTCTCTTGGCTTAGGAATTTCCAAGTTTCTCCCAAGTAAGAAACTTGCTTCTAGGCTCCCTCTTAATTAGGGACCTACAACAACTCCTCGATCAACTGCTTAAAGAGCTCCTTCCTTCGATTTCATGAATTTCTTTGCGCAAGAGTCTTCATCTTTTGTGGCTTCTACATAGGGCACATACCATCCATCACTTTCATCTACTAGTCAGTCATGTCATCATTCCTTTCATCAGAAAGTGATCCATCAGTCTTCATCTGGCCTTGCTTCATGTCATGCTTCTTTCTTCATGCCATATTTTCCAGAAGGATCTTACATCCTTCTATATGGTCCTTTTGGAAGTCATCCATAGTTCTTCCCTTTGGTAGTCCTACATAAGCCCATCCAGATATTTGTTCAAAAATAAGAAATGAATCACTTAAATCAAAATTACCTTTGTGATGGTCTTTCATCATGACATCTTCCTGTAGGTATCAACATCCTGCATATATGTTGACACATCTCCCAAAGATATCCATTGTCAAGGGTATCCATCTTTTTCAGACTTCCATCAAAGTCTTCATATCGTTCTAGGTGATTTCCTAGTCAAATCTTCTTGGTCTTTTGGATGTTGATTGCCTTTATCATGGTTGCATATCTCACGATCTCTTCCTTCCTTTCTTCACACATTCCATTCCCACGATTTTCCAATAAGAGTTCTCTAATTGTAGTCAACCACCTCATACTTCATATGAGGCCATATTATGTTGATTTCATCTAGTGTGACTTATGCCTTCCTGCATCCTTTCAAAGGAGGAGATCCTTTTTCCCTTGATCATGCTTCTCAGGATAGAAGTAGTGATCCATGTTACTTGCAACCATACGACATGTCATTATAATATTAAATACAAGCATACATACCTCATTTACCTTTAGGTTATCTAGGCTTCTTTTAGCAACTTCCTTGATTGAAAAGATCTTCAACCCCTTTATCTGTTGCATTTCTTATGTCATCATACCATCATCCCATGAACTCCACAAGTTGGAGTTCCTGATGAAACACTTGCTTCCTCCCTAGATTGGTGAACCTTCTGATGAGGATTCCATCAGAGAATCTTGTATATCCCTATCCAATAGATGTTTCCTTTTTGACTTGATGTATGATGAGCCTTGTCCTAGATGACTTCTTCCTTTTCTTAAGTTTGCAATGAGGTTCCCACGAGCTATATCCTTCATATTTGATTGCCATGGATTTTGTTTCGTCTGTCCATCATGATTCCCTATGGTGATGTCACGAGCTTTTGTTCCTAATGCTTCCATGATGCCATGATGCATCTTATTATTTATTATAGCCATATCCTATAAAAGAATTAGGGTCTATAACTAGACCTTTTGTGAGGGAGACTATCTCAGCATACTAGAGATCTCTTACTTCCTCTTTTCTTGGTCTTCTTCTCTTCGGCTCCACTTCTTTGATGATATGGGCTTCTTCTCTTCCTCTTTTGATATTGTCTCTTTAGAACAATCTTTCGTGTAATGTCCATAATTTTTACATCCATAGCATTGAATCTCAACTGAGCTCTTCTTTCTTTTTGGAGGACCAAATTTTTCAAAACTTCCCTTTCCTTCCTGCAAGTGTTTGAGTCCTTTAACCTTCATCACTTTTGCCCTCAACATGTCTTCTTCTATCTTGCATAGAAACCACAAGTTGTCGAATGAGGTAACTTTATTATTCCCATGGACATTTGTTACGTTGTTCATTAGTTAGCACGTTTAAAACTATGTCTATCCTACTTTTTTCATGCAAAGAATTTCGATGACCCAACCAAATTATAGATCTCCTTGCAAACACATAGTCATTTTACCAAATTTAATTAAAGAATGAAAGATACTTACTTGACAAGTGAACATGAAATCTTCTACTTGATCATTTTGATGATGGTTGAAGATGTATTAGTGCTCCCTCTTGGATGATCTTCTTCCAAATGAAAAAGCCTTTCTTCAATAAAGAAGATTGCTCCTTTTATGATGACAACGCCTTTTGATCTGGCTCCTTTTGATGAGGATGGTTTGCTGCTTCCTCAAATGATCTTCTTCAAGGACAAGGAGAGGATCCTTGCTCGCTTTATAATGTTGAAGATGATGACAATGCCTTCTAGCCTTCAAGATACTTCGACTTCTTCAGTAGTGAATGAGTGCAAATCAGAATTGCTTCTAGGGTTTCGACTTTCTTCAAGATGATGTGATCTTCGCCTTTAAAGTTCTTCGAGCTACCCTGCTTTGTCTATAACTTGATGAGATTGTTTGTGGTCTTTTGATGATGACTAGAGGATCCAAAAATTTACCTATTGTAGATGGCTTCTTCGATCTAGGGTTTTATTCTTCAATGTAGATGTTGATCTTTTGCTTTGATAGCCTTCAACTTGCTTAGATGCCTTTCTTGAGACTTGATCCTTGAGTGTCTCTTTGATTATATGCCCTTCCTTTGACTTTAGCACCTTAACTCTGATACCATGTTGAGAAATCTAGGGCATTAGCAATAGGTGATTTCTCTTCTATTAGTGACTGCTTGTGAATGCTTTTTACTTGTTTAGATTAGGATCTTCTACATGTTAGATTATTAGTGTTCTTCTTCATCAAATAGTAATCAATGCATAAACATAAATGCACAAGAGACACACCATGTAGGCTATGAGCCGAGGCAAAAACCTCACTCTTTGAGAGGAAAACACACACAAATTCTTTTTATAGAGATTCCAATTGACGAATACCAAGGCCAAGACCCTTGACCTAGTAGCCACTCCTAGACCAAGACACACGTTCTCTTGCCAAACCTCTTCTTCCACCGTGATCTTCATTATTGCTTTGGTACCGAGATCTTCAACACTACCTTAACACTGTTTCCTTTAACGAGCCTCTTATCACAGAGATATGACACCTTACTGCACTTTGATATGACACTGAGACAAAGGTACATATCACTGTAAGGTAGCATCTTCAAAATCCAAGTCAACCGAACCTTTTTCCTTGTTGGTCAATGTTGGTCAAAGCAACCCTAGACAAAATGTCAACGCTAGTAAAAAAAGAATATCTTTCCTTCCCTTCGCACATGTGAGCTCAGACCTCCAATTGCAAACCTGTACAAACAAACCCAAATAAGAGAGAGATGTGATGTGTGATGATGATGCTTCAAAGTGATGTGACATATGCTCTATTTATATGAGCCTTAGAGGGGTTGAATTAGCTTGTCGAAGCGGACTTGTGCTTTTGAGCACATGTGGGTTTCACCTTAAAAATTATATTTTTCCTTGACCAAATTAAATTCTTCCAAGGGAAAGTAGGGGTCCTTCTTCATGAGGAAGGTTGTCCAATGGAGGGAATTTGTCCCTTAGCTGTGAAATTAACACTCCCTCTCGGCTAGGGAAAAATTTCCCACTGAACCAATTCATATCTCGAAAGTTAGATTGAAGAAGGTGTTGAGAAATCTAGGGCATTAGCAATAGGTGATTTCTCTTCTATTAGTGACTGCTTGTGAATGTTTTTTACTTGTTTAGATTAGGATCTTCTACATGTTAGATTATTAGTGTTCTTCTTCATCAAACAGTAACCAATGCATAAACATAAATACACAAGAGATACAAATTGTGGGTTATGAGCCAAGGCCAAAACCTCTCACTCTTTGAGAGGAAAACCTGCACAAATTCTTCTTATTTCCAATTGATGAATACCAAGAACAAGACCCTTGACCTAATAGCCACGCCAAGACCAAGACACATGTTCTCTTGTCAAACCTCCTCTTCCACCGAGATCTTCATTATTGCTTTGGTACCAAGATCTTCATCACTGTCTTAACACTTTTTCCTTTAACAAGCCTCTTATCACAGAGATATGACACCTTAATGCACTTTGATATGACACTGAGACAGAGGTACATATCACTGTAAGGTAACATCTAGATGTCCCTTTATCTTCCTTCGACTGATTCATCCGAGCCTCTTCGCTGCCACTGTGATCCAAGCTTCTGTCTCGCTGTCACCTTAGACTTGTTGTCACTGTGATCCGTGCTTCTAGAGGGGTCCTATTCACTTCAACATTCAGTCGCTCATACTGTTTGAAATACATAGAGACCTTTCTGTGGAGATCCGAAACTGTCTTGCTATCTTATCCATCCGAAATACAAAGGGATTCGTATTCCCTTTGACTGTGATTACATCCGACCCATTTACTACACCTATCAGAATCATATCTGAAATCCTTTTTTGCCTTCTCCACTGAAAGACTCAGAGACATGCGAAGTTTGTTTTGTGTTAACGCGAGGAGCCCAGCCTCTTATATATAGTGATTTGTCCATATGCTTATGAGCCATCTTGAGCTTTGAATAGATGCATGTCCTTGAGTGAGTCGACATGACTCATTATTTCATTTTGTAGGCCGATTGGGTGCCTCTCCTGCCTCAACGTTGATCTTCAGTGGTTGATCCTGCCTCTTTGCTCCATACTTGTTGCCTCCTAACTGCTCACCAGACCACTAGTTTGAATTTCTCAGCTAACCCCACTTCAGAAATTGAATTGATTGGCCTCCCTCGATGTGTTCTCCAAGTGACCCTCAAGCCTCCTCTTATATTTTTCTCGTTGACACATCAACGGCCGAGATTAAGTCCCTAATCAACGGCTAAGATTAGATCTGGCTTGATCAATGACTTTTGAACCATTCTAACACAGTTTTATATTAGTTCACATTAATATTTTATTTTCCCCAAGTTTAGACTTAGGGACTCCATTAAAAATATTAATTATTTTAATATCTCCCAAATTGTTTAGAATCTGCCCAAATCATTTCTCGGTATTGGAGATCTCATGTGCTTTAGCGTTTCCACCAACTTTCATGGCTAGAGCACATCCGATGCTACCCCAAATCAACAACTGTGTCAGCCTCTAGAGCCTCTGTGTCACCCACATCTGGCTTGATCATTGACTTTTGGACCATTCTAACACAGTTTTATATTAGTTCACATTAATATTTTATTTTCCCCAAGTTTAGACTTAGGGACTCCATTAAAAATATTAATTATTTTAATATCTCCCAAACTGTTTAGAATCTGCCCAAACCATTTCTCGGTATTGGAGATCTCATGTGCTTTAGCGTTTCCACCAACTTTCATGGCTAGAGCACATCCGATGCTACCCCAAATCAACAACTGTGTCAGCCTCTAGAACCTCTGTGTCACCCACGCTGGCTCTCTGAGGCACTGCGCAGCTCTTGGATGCGTCTGCATGGGCCCTAGCTGGCTCTGCGTGGCCTCTAGCTGGCTCTACGTGGCCTCTAGCTGGCTCTGCGCCCCTCTCTCTCGGCTTCTGTGCTGATTCTCTCGGTACCCTCTCTGCCTCTCTGCTTCTGTATTCATTGCCCCTCGCTACTAATCGTTGATTCTATCTCTCTTAGCAAAACCCTGCTCTAGAGAATAGAATGACTGATCACTCTGGTGTATTCTCCAAGTGACCCTCAAGCCTCTTTATATACTTTTCTCGTTGACAAATCAACAATCGAGATTAAGTCCCTAATCAACGGCTAAGATTAACTCTGGCTTGATCCATGACTTTTGGACCCTTCTAACATAGTTTTATATTAATACACATTAATATTTTATTTTCCCTAAGTTTAGACTTAGGGATTCCATTAAAATATTCATTATTTTAATATCTCCCAAATTGCTTAGAATTTTCCCAAACCATTTCTGGGTATTGGAGATCTCATGTGCTTTAGCCTCTCCATCAACTTTCGTGGCTAGAGCACATCAGATGCTACCCCAAATCAACATAAAAGTTGGTGAGGGACCACATGGCTGGCTCCGGTGGCAGAGAAATGGCACAACGAGCTAGTAGGAGGCTGTAAGGGGCTGCTCGCTGTCGGCTGAGGCTCATCACGGAGAAAAATTTCTCCTGGGGATATCACCCACGGTGGTGGGTGACATGGCCTGCACAAAACAGAGATGTCTGTCCCTAAAACGTGCCCCAAACAGACCTGCGTCCTCCTCTGCTTACTCGACCTACATGTAGGTGTAAAATGACCCCTCAATAGTCATGAAAAGGCTCCTACGTAGCCTCTTTCTCTTGCTGAAATGCCCTCCTACCTGCTGCCCAAAACATAAAATCTTCTCCTCCAATGAGCTCCTTTTTATGCTTGTGTTACACTTTTGAATGTGAGAAATGATCTCACACTCACCTTGTATTTATACCACATATAAGGGCTCCTCAAAACGTCATCATAGGGCTTGACAACCTGTCATAAGGCTTATTAACATGAAGCCGACCTTGACCTTGTTTCATCATGCTCACAGATATACTTCAAAAATTCATAACTCCATTTCTACAACTTGGAATCTAATGCTTTTCGTTGTGTCGGAATTGTCTCGGCGAGAGTTATCATTCTCATCCATCACATGTCGAAATGTGTCCATGGTTTTGGCCCAAATCACGATGGGTGCAAAACCCCATCCTTGGGTTCCAAGCCCACAAGTGACTCTTGTGGCACTTTGCCGTCCAAACCTTGAACCCTAGGACTTAGAGTACCTCCCAAGCTATTGAAAAATTAACAACAACCACAAGGATTTAAAGTACATGACCCGAAAACTCGTGTTCAAACTGAAGAAAGTCCTATATAGTTTGAAGCAAGCTCCAAGAGCTTGGTATACCTGCATTGGTAGCTTCTTGATGAAGCTTGGTTTTACTAGAAGTAATGCTCATCCAAATATTTACTTCAAGATAGTCCAATGTATGCCTTTTGATTTTGGTATTATATGTTTATGATTTATTTCTATACCTCCTAAGCTACTGAAAAATCAACAACAACCACAAGGATTTAAAGCACATGACTAGAAAACTCATATGTTCAGAATAAAGAAAGTCCTATGTGGTTTGAAGCAAGCTCCAAGAGCTTGGTATACCTGCATTCGTAGCTTCTTGATGAAACTTGGTTTTACTAGAAGTAATGCTCATCCATAGCTTTACTTCAAGATAGTCCAAGTTATGCCTTTTGATTTTGGTATTATATGTTTATGATTTATTTCTGACTCGTATTGAACCACTTATCCTCAATTGTAAGAGGGAGTTTGCTTCTGAATTTGAAATGAAAGATATTCATTTGATGCACTACTTTCTTGGTCTTGAAGTATGGTAGAGACTTGGTGAGATTTTCCTTTGTCAAGGAAAACACGTTGTCAAGATACTGGAATGAATTGGTATGACATAATGCAAGTCCATGAATTCTCCAATGGAAATGAATTTCAAGAAACTATGTGGTGAAGCTGTAGGTCTTAATTTGGCAAATCCTTCTAAGTATCGTCAACTGATTGGGGCATTGATGTTCTTAGTGAACACTAACCAAACATATGTTTTGCGGTCAATACTCTAAGCCTATATACGATTAAGCAATCACATGCACACTGGATTGCTGCAAAGCATGTGTTCATATACCTGCACGGGACCATCAATCTTGGATCGATATATACTGCTGAAAATGTAAGACTTCATTGATATACTAATGTTGATTGGGCTAGTAACTCTGCTAATAGAAAGAGCACTTCTAGGCGCTGCTTTAGCTTGGGATTTGCCAAGATCTTTTGGATGAGCAGAAAGCAGAAGTTCGTTGCACTAAGTATAGCTAAAGTTAAGTACGTTGCTGCTAGCATGGCTAGTTGAGGCATTATGGATGAGGAAACTCTATGGAGAGCTATTTGAGCAAGTTCTAGATGCAACCGTTATATATTGTGACAATAAGAGTGGGATACATCTTATGTTCCATGACAAGTTCCAACGCATTGAGATAAAATATCACTATATCTGGGGTATGGTGCAGATAGGAGCAATGAGACTCCATCATATTGTGACTGATTATCACATAGCTGACATTCTTACCAAGCCTTTAGCAAAAGGAAAGTTCTTGGTTTTTAGAGAGAAACTTGGACTTATGGACGTGATCCTTCAGGGAAGCTGTCACAACTGTTCGAGAACACTGAGTTGCCTTTCCCCACCTGTCAGAGCTCACAGGATTAGGGAATGATTCTAGAAAGCTCCTGAGGATGAGGGACCTCTTGTGTAGTGTGTGCCGCAAGAGTAGGCCTCAATATGCATTTGACCCACTGTTTGGGACGTGGGAAGAGCCATCTATCTGGCCAATGGGTATGGTGAGATTTGTCTGTGTGACTTGTCTAGCTTGCAAGTGTTCCACCACTTGACATTTAATGAGGCTTGGATGTGTGAGATCCTTGTCATGTGTTGACAAGTGGATTCCCCCAAGCAGTGATGAGCCTTGGATGTGTGAGATCCTTGTCGTGTGTTGACAAGTGGATACCCCCAAGCAGATATGAGCCTTGGATGTGCGATATCCTTGTCATGTGTTGACAAGTGGATCCCCCCAAGCAGAGATGAGACTTGGATGTTTGAGATCCTTGTCATGCGTTGACAATTGGATCCCCCCAAGCAGTGATGAGCCTTGGATGTGCGAGATCCTTGTCATGTGTTGACAAGTGGATCCCCCCAAGCAGATATGATCCTTGGATGTGCGAGATCCTTGCCATGTGTTGACAAGCAAATCCCCCAAGGCAAAGATGAGACTTGGATATGCGAGATCCTTGTCATGTGTTGACAAGTGGATCCCCCCAAGCAGTGATGAGACTTGGATATGTGAGATCCTTGTCATGTGTTGACAAGTGGATGCCCCCAAGCACAAATGAGACTTGGTTGTGCGAGATCTTTGTCATATGTTGGCAAGTGGCATTGCCCCCAAGTGAATATAGGGTGATGGATGAATCTCCCCTGTGATGATTCTTCTTCACTAGAGTGAGACATCGTTGTTCCAGATGATGCAGAGAAAAGATGAACAAAGATGACTAGAGAAAGCAAAGATATTTATTGCAAAAAGAAATTCCTCCCTAGCTGAGAGGGAGTGTTGAAAATTAGCAACTCAATGATAAATTTATAAAAATAGAAAGTCTAATTTTTTTCTTTCTAAAAATAGAAAGTCTAAAAATTGAATTTCTAAAAATAGAAAGTATCAAGTATGACTTTCTAAAAATAGTAAATCACCTTGCATCAATTGGTAATCAAGTGTTGTTTATGGAAAATCCCTTTTGATCATTAATCAATCTTAACAGTTCAATTTCAACTTAATCATCATCATTATTATTATTAAAAAGAAATTCAAGTCTCTCAATCATGTCATATGTAACTCCCCTCAATTAATGCATATGTTACTCTCTCTCTCTCTTCATGGATTCATTCCTCTCTCTCTAATGCTTTTATGCATCTCTTACACTCTCTTACACACTTTGATGGCTCGTCATAAAAAGATTCCTCTTACACCTCTTTAATGCATAAGTTACACTTCTCTCCTTTATGGCATAAGTTACACTCCTATTTTGGCATATGTAACTCCTCCTAATGGCATAGGAGTTAATCCCTCATGAATTCAACCTCCTTGCTCTCCCCATATATTTGTGCCTCATCCTCACTTGACACACTTATTTGTGCTTGTGAAAGGAGAATTCAAACTTGAGAAAGAGAGAGTTGGAGAGTTTAGAGGAGGATTGAGAGAGAGAGAGAGTCTTGAAGAGCAAGAGCATATCTTGGAGAGCCAAAGTGATTCAGTGTTTGCATCAGCTACTGCTATTAGAGATATCCTTTAGATTTGGGTGAACTTTTTCATTCTCTCATTGTACTTTGTATCTCTGTTGAACAATTGATTTCTAATATAAGAAGAATCTTGTTGGGTTTTCCCTTTGTGAGTTTTGCCCTAGTCATTGACCTAACTTCTCTGTGTCTCATTGAGTTCTTGGTTGTCTTCCATTGTGCATATGGTTTATATGGTTTATTTTCTATCTATAATTACTTATATTATTTTGCAACATAAAGAAGTTACAGATTTAAGTGAGTGTAACAGCATAGAACATCAGAATTTCAACACCCAGAAGTTGTAAACTTGTTATGAGTGAGTGACAAATGAGGTCGAGTTGTTGCCTTTATTTAGTGATTTTGCTCCTCAATTTAGGCCAACTTGTCCAATTTGAGGCCGACTTGGTGGAGGAGGACTAATTGACATATTTTATAATAAAATAAATTTCTTCTTTGACAAATAAATCCCAAGAAGAGTCTTTTACAATATGACATGGACAAGGACACTTGAACTAAACCCTAGAAGCCTTCAATTGAGGTTTTGACCTTAAAACGATTGACCTAAGCATGAAACCCATGCTTTAATAAGTCAATTTATTTAATGATAAAATTTCTTCTTTTTTTTTCTTTTGACAAATGTATTACATCATGACTCAAATATAATTATGAAGACTAATACTAGTTACATTCTTCAACGCGCCATCTTAACTAGGGAGGTATTTATAATTACCTATATTTATAGAGGTACATGCAAGATCTCCAAAATGAACTACGAAGAGTTCTAGCACACTCAGTGTTGCGGACTAGATACTTGACCAAGGTAATCTATCTGGGTGGGACTAAGATGGACTCAAGCTTTCAGCCACTCTAGGTACCATCAGGCTTACTAGCTAACCATGAACCTAGGGATCTAAGTGCGTATCCAAGGTCAGAGCTCCAAGACCAGCGCCACCCTCCTTCTTCGAGATCTAGACATCAACATATAGGCCAGCCAAATGTTCTCCCAAGCATCCACCATTAGATGCTTCATATCTCCCTAATAAACCAGATATATCCATTTGTCCAAGCATGCTTCCAGAGTGTTTATCCTTCTTATGAGAGATTTATCTGTACAAACACAAAGCCCAATCAATAATAAACTATCAAAATATATATGCAAGTAAACACAAACCTTCGGGGTCCTTAATTATCTTGATGCCACTTACATCAAGTTTATTCATATGCAACTAGTTGGAAGCTTTTCTTCTTTCATTTCTTCAGCAACACCAAGACATCCTCAATACATTGTAGTACTTTCATTCATTCTCCGATTTCTTCTTCAAGGTATTCATCATGACTATCATAATATGCCCTCCCTCTTAATTGGGGAGATGTACTCTTTCCTTTTAACTATGCTCCCTCTTAACTTGGGGATATCAACCACTTCCTTCTTCTATAACATCAGAGAACCTTTCATGGCTCTAACCCTTCTTACAACATCAAGGTCATCTTGATATATATAACTTCCTTCATCATGCTTATGCGAACATCTTCATCATCTTGAAGATTATGTACCTGCAAAACTTTAATAGCAAGTACAACCAAATACAAATATACAAAAGCATGAAGTTAACTATATCAAAATCATATTATTATAGTGGAAGCATTTAGACTTTAAATACCTAAACCTAGTTAGGTTCATGATCAACAAGAGACACATACTTCTTGCTAGGGTTATTGTCATAAACCCTAGATCACATCATCAAGACTTAAAGCAACTCAATCAAGATATTAGATTCATTATATCTAGGGCCCCAATTTCAGACTCTATTCTTGCAAACCCTAGATTCCACCTTTGAGACACAAAACCTTAGAGATCTGCAATTCAAACAAATAAAATTCTACAATGCATCTAAGGGTTCAACAATTTTCAGAATTTACATGTTAGACTCTACTAGAATTTGTTGCAAACCCTAGATTTTATCAAAACTAAATCATATCGGAAAACAATAACATCATATCCTAGAATATCAATTTCTACTAGGGCTTTGTTTCAAATTCACAAACTAAGACATAAGTATCAACAATTAGGTTAGCATACTTGCATATACATATCTAGGATTATCATTTGAGATCAATATCGACTAGGTAAACCCAAGACACAAATATCAAAGTTAGAAATACAACAATTTTCTTACAGACCGGGTTTCGAACAAGCATACAAACATCCACCTAGGGTTCCATTCCTAGGATCTTACTTGCAAGGGTTTTGTTCACAAACCCTAATTCACCAAAACCTAACTTGCATTTTAGACTCTACTAGGATTTGTTGCTGTTAAATTATGGTATGTTCTATGCTTAGAGCAGTTTACCTATTTTTCTTCTTATTAGCCACAGATTAGCAATCACATATACATTAAGTAAAGTGCAGATAGAACATTAAATGATCAACAGAAAACAAGCCAAGATAAGAGACACAAGATGTGGCGGCTAGCCAGGGACAAACCCCAATGCAGGGAAACCATTTGATCCAATCTTCTTTTATCTTCAATAGTTCAGCAGAGAGAAATAGTACAAAATCTGAATTTTGTAATTTTATATTAGCAGCAACAAACCCTAGATCAACAAAGTCAAACTTGGTCAAACTAGCTGAAATTGACCTCTAAAATACTTGGTCAATTTCTAGTCAACTTGCAGCCCTAAACTAGGGCAGTCAACACCGGTAAAACCAGAGGTCAAGTCACCTCGATTTTCGTGCCAGAATTGCAGCTTGCCTAGGAGAAGCAATCACACCCAATCCGCACTTCTGGAAGGTCAACGATGGTCAAAGAGATGACCTGTTGCCCTAGCGTCCTTTTTGCGTCTTCCTTGCCCTAGGACGTCTTCCTTTCAGCTACACGTGTGAGAGAGAGAGGCTCCTTTTATGCGTAGGAGAGAGAGAGAGATGAGTGAATTGAATTGTCCAAATGAGGAGAATGCTCCTTGCATTTATATGCAAACTTTGAGGTTGAATAGACACGACTGTTGGGCTTCTGAACCTACATAAGTTTGCTCGCTGACCTTGACAATTTGTCCATAATCAAAATAAATTCATATCTCCATAAATACTTATTAGAATCGGATGATTTTTAGATCAATCCTACACCTCTCGATGAGAGGAATCTAGGGAAAATATCGGAAACCATAAATAAGGTGATCCACATGGAGTTTGGCCCTAGTTGCCAATTTTAACACTCCCTCTCAACTAGGGAGAACTTCATTCGCAATCCGTCAGACCGTCGTTGCTATCCATCTATCAAATCCACTGTCCTGTACAGCTTGATCCTACTTTGCTTTGCTTTGCTCGAACTATGAAGAAGAAGAAATGATCGAGGATGTATCATACTATCCTCCACTGACCCGAAGTCAGTCTCAGAGTGTGAACCACTCTCACTGATCCTAGATCAGTATCATTGATCCCAGGTCAATGGAGGTCATCCTAGCATAGGGAGTACGGTAGATACAACGATGCGTCTATCGATAGTACTGCTATGGTCCCTATCCTCATTTCCCTGGTCATTGATAAGATGAGAGGTACTTCCCATGAGTCCCAGACTACATGGGTAGGATGCCTTGACAGGAGAACTAATCATCCTGTCCACAGGAGAACGGATCATCCTGTCCAATGGATGCCACGAAGAACTAATCATCCTGGCCTACAGGAGAACTAATCATCCTGCTCCACAGGCGCCATGGAGAACAAATCATCCTGGCCCACAGGAGAACTAATCATCATGTTCCACAGTCGCCACAGGGTGTCACAGGGGATGGTTGAACCTTTACCCTATACATAGTGCACTACCAGGGGATGGTGAGTCGCCCTATGGTCACATGTTGCTCCAAGAAGTACCCCTCGCCCCCCTGGAGCTCCCAGAGCTCAATACATCATACTCGACCCTCATAAGAGGGTCTCTGAATGACAGCAAGTCGTTCTCGGAAAGTCAGGAATTTGACCTTTCCTAGGGGCTTTGTCAAAATGTCGGCGGCTTGTTCATATGTACCAATATGTTGGAGCCTTATTGCTCCTCGTAGCACCATATCTCGAATATAGTGGTACTTGATATCGATATGCTTGGAGCAATCATGAAATACAAGATTCTCTGATAAACGGATCTCGCTTTGGTTGTCACACAAAATCACGGTGGTATCCAATGTAAATACAAACAGCTCACTGAAGAGCTTTCGCAACCAGACTGCCTCACAGGAGGCCATGCTAGCAGCAATGTACTCTACCTCGGCGGTGCTCAAAGCCACTGACTTCCGCTTCCTGCTCCGCTTCCTGCTCATCTAGGATATCGAGGTAGATCCCAAAGAGAAACAACACCCGGAAGTGCTCTTTCGGTCTACCACACTGCCTACCCAATCAGCATCAATATAGCTAAGTAGCAATCAGCATCAGTATAGCCAAGTAGTCTCACATCTCTGGCAGTGTATCTCAACCCATGAATGATTGTGCCACGAAGATATCGCAACATATTCTTGGCACCAATACAATGTGAGTGGTGAGGCTCAACCATATGTTGACTCAATGTGTTGACTGCAAAGCATATATTTGGACGGGAGTTCAACAAGAATATTAATGCTCCGACGAGTTGATGATACTCGGTAGCATTTCGTAAAACAGCTCTAGCAGCACTACCGCTTAACTTCTTGAAGTCAAGCTCCATTAGAGTAGTTATAGGCTTGCAGTTCACCATGCCAAATCTCTCCAATACCTTCACCACATATTTTCCTTGAGATAGGAAAATCTCCCCTATTTTTTGCTAGACTTCCAGTCCTAGGAAATAGTGTATAAGTCCTAGGTCTTTCATCTCGAACTCAGAAGCTAGCTCCCTCTTACATTCGTGAATGAGAGGCTCTACACCTGTTAGAAAGAGGTCGTCAACATATAGCACTAGTATGAGAGGCTTGTCATATATAACCTTAAAGTAAAGGTTAGGGTCGACTTCACTCCTAGTGAATCCCAGCGTCATCAAGTAGCTATCAATCCTCTCATACCATGCTCGGGGTGCTTGCTTTAGCCCATAGAGGGCCTTCTTCAATCTGCACACATGAGATTCTCGATCATAAATCTCAAATCCTTTGGGTTGCTCCACATAGACTTCCTCATTGATCGAAACATGTAAGAATGCAGTCTTGACATCCATCTGATGTAGGTTCCATTCTTGCGAAGCAGCAAGGGCTATGATTGAGCAGATGGTGGTATATGGGGCAACAGGTGCAAATATCTCTTCATAGTCTATACCTTCCTTCTAGGAGAAGCCACGAGCGACAAAACGAGCCTTATACTTTTCTGCACTTCCATCAACTGCATGCTTTATCTTGTAAAGCCATTTTGAAGTGACAATTGCTTTGTCCTGGGGTCTGGGGACCACATCCCAAACATCGTTTTTCATAATGGATTCACATTCCTCGGTCATAGCATCCTTCCATACTTGATGCTTGACGACATCTGTGAATGACGAAAACTCATTTTGGATGACCGTGCTCATGATGGTCAGGGATCCCTGATACTTGTTCGGCTTCTTACTTTCACGGAAGGTTCCTCGGGATGCAATGTGTCTTTCAGCATCATCAAGTATCCCCCTAAGCCATGAGGGCCTTTTCCTAGAAGAGGAAGGCTCTTGCGGAGGAGGATCAATAGGGTCCATAGGTTCTTCCACATCGGGCATCGCCTCATCTTCTTTTTCCTTCAGTTCCCCAGTGACAGCTTCTTTAGATCCCCTTAAAGTAAGAAGATTGTCTACCTTGCTAAGAGCCATATCTTCATCAAAGGTGACATCATGACTAATTTCGACTTCCCTATGACCAGCTACATAGATTCTATAGCCCTTAGTATTTTCGCTATAGCCCACGAAGATTCCTTTTGGTGAACATTTCTTTTGGAGTCTTGGAACCCAATGCTTGATGAGGGCATCAGTTTTGTACATATACGGCGGTATTTGCAGCTTCGACCCATAGAAACTTTGGAAGTCTTTGATCATGGAGCATAGCACGAACAGCTTCCACAATTGTACGATTCTTCCTTTCCGCCACACCATTCTGTTCAGGAGTATATGGTGTAGTAGTCTCCCTCTTAATGCCAGCCTCTTTGCAAAAGTCATGAAACTCATTGGATTCATATTCAGTCCCATTATCAGTCCTTAAGATCTTGATCTTCTTTTCGGTTTGATTCTCGATCAAGGCTTTGAAGTGCCGAAACCAGGAGAACACTTCATCCTTCTTTTTCAAGAAGTATATCCAAGTCTTGTGAGAATAATCATCTGTAAAAGTGAGGTAATATAAATATCCTCCCAAGGAGTTCATAGGCATCATACTGCATATGTCTGAGTGAACCAATTGCAATATATTGGAGGTCTTGCTTTGGCTTGAGGGGAATGGTCCCCTTTTGAGCTTCCCTTGGGCATCCCAGTCACCATTTTTCTGACATCAGGTAGAGCTTTATAATGAAGGTGAGAAACCTCTAATGCCATAGTTCGGACTGAAGAGATGTGTCACAAGACATGACACCTAGCGGACTTCCTCTGACCTAATATAATGAATCAACTCGAAACCCAAGAGTAAAAGCATCTATAAAGTTCTTTTTCCATACACGTACCTTTCCATCGCTGAAGGCCACCTTGTAGCCTTTGTCTTTCATTGCCGAAATGAACACTAGGTTCTTTTTGAGATCAGGAACATATAATACATCTTGTAAGTGGATGGTATTATCCTGATTCAATTGAAGAGTGACATTTCCTATATCTTTCACGGGATATTTTGAATTATCTCCAAGAACAATTTCTAGGTTGGTTTCCTTCTCTATCAAATTATAAAGAGCTTCTTTGTAACCAGTGAAGTGCCTTGAGGCACCACTATCAATAAGCCAATTTCCCAGCGAGTCCAGGGGAGCAGTAATAGATAGCGCTGCTAGTAGATAATATTCATCTTGCTTATTGTTAACAATATTAAATTCATACCTGGAATTTCTTGCCTTCTTGAATGGTTGTCCTCTTCCTTGATTTCCGACACTTCTTTTACCTCTGCCATTTGACCTGCCATTCCTTTGATTGCCTTGAGAGGGATTTTGATCATCGTCCCAGTGTGAGTCCCTTTTATCAGGGCACTCCCTAGCATAGTGGCCTGTTTTATTGCAATTGTAACATCGTCATTTTCTTCCAAGCCCCGGAATTGTTTCTTCTTTTAGTATGAGAAGAAAAGGTAGAGGGATGACCTTTAAGTATGGACATTTCTTGCTCTTCCATCCTCGTTTCTTTTTGAATGCATCATTAACTTTAAATAAACTCACCAGTCTATCATAGATTTCCTTGGAGGTGTTCAGCTCGGAAAAATAGGCTACCAAGCGTTTGTCGATAGAGTCCCGGATGATCTTCCTTGCTTTGACTTCTCCCTTGATCCATTTGTTCCTAGCAGCAGTGGATGCATTTGATGGAGGCTCAACAATCCCGGCTCTCACATGGTCCAGCACTTCCTGCTCTTCTAGTGTTAGATCGAGAGACATCTTCCATCCGTGATAGTCAGACTTCTCACGGAGTTTGTCTTCAGTAGGAAGTGTGTTGAGGACCTCATGATTTCTTTAAGATAGCCTTGCCAACCTTCTCTTCGGTGATTGCTCTTGCTCTTGGTTGGGCTTTGTCTTCACCTCAGCTTTGATACCATGTTAAATTATGGTATGTTCTATGCTTAGAGCAGTTTACTTATTTTTCTTCTTATTAACCATAGATTAGCAATCACATATACATTAAGTAAAGTGTAGATAGAACATTAAATGATTAACATAAAACAAGCCAAGACAAGAGACACAAGATGTGGCGGCTAGCCAGGGACAAACCCCAATGCGGGGAAACAAACCACAATGCGGGGAAACCCTTTGATCAAATCTTCTTTTATCTTCAACAGTTCAGCAAAGAGAAATAGTACAAAATCTGAATTCTGTAATTTTATATCAGCAGCAGCAAACCCTAGATCAACAAAGTCAAACTTGGTCAAACTAGCTGAAATTGACCTCTAAAATACTTGGTCAATTTCCGGTCAACTTGTCCTTGAATAGCCTGAAGAAACAACCCTTGAACAACCCCAAAAGTTCAATCAATTTGTAGATTTCTGAAGTCAACTTGCAGCCCTAAACTAAGGCAGTCAACACCGGTCAAACCAGAGGTTAGATCACTTCGATTTTTGTGCCAAAAATTGCGGCTTGCCTAGGAGAGGCAACCACACCCAATCCGCACTTCTAGAAGGTCAACGCTGGTCAAAGAGATGACCTGCTGCCCTAGCGTCCTTCTTTCTGCGTCTTCCTTGCCCTAGGACATCTTCCTTTCAGCCACACGTGAGAGAGAGAGAGGCTCCTTTTATGCGTAGGAGAGAGAGAGAGAAGATGAGTTAATTGAATTGTTTAAATGAGGAGAATGCTCCTTGTATTTATATGCAAACGTTGAGATTGAATAGACATCACTGTTGTGCTTCTGAGCCTACATAAGTTTGCTGGCCGACCTTGACAATTTGTCTATAATCAAAATAAATTCATATCTCCATAAATACTTATCAAAATCAGATGATCTTTAGATCAATCCTACACCTCTCGATGAGAGGAATCTAGGAAAAATATCAGAAGCCATAAATAAGGTGATCCACATGGAGTTTGGCCCTAGTTTCCAATTTTAACAGTTGCAAACCCTAGATTTTATCAAAACTAATTCATATCGGAAAACAATAACATCATATCCTAAAATATAAATTTCTACTAGGGCTTTGTTACAAACCCTAGAATTCACAAACTAAGACATAAGTATCACCTATTAGGTTAGCATACTTGCATATACATATCTAGGATTAGCATTTTACATCAATTTTGACTACGTAAACCCAAGACACAAATATCAAAGTTAGAAATACAACAATTTTTCTTGCAGGCTAGGATTTCGAACAAGCATACGGACTATTAGAATATTCCTATTTAGTATTTAATACTCAGCCTTTTAGATGTTGCTATTTTTTCTTTTAAGCAGTTTCTTAGATGAAACTGAGTGTTTCCATATTCTACATAGAAACCTGATGTTTCTATTATTGTAAATATCTTTGTATTATCATTGAGCTGTTTGCTCATTCTGAATTAATTCATTCAACATTCTTTTATGGTATCAGAGCGAGGTTAAGAGATTTCTTGAACAGTTATTCTCTCTGCATCTTAATCTCTTGAGTCCTTTCTAAGGTCGAGCCCTCTGTAAGCCAGGTAGCCTTCACTGAGTCTTAGCCTCGGCTTTGCTCGCTGTGATAAAAGCTTACAGTCGTCCATCTCGATACAGAAATGGATTCTTCTCCTGCATGATCATTTTTCTGAGGAATTAACTTTGTGGCGGTGACCGTTTCATGGGAGCGGGATTTTTTTTTTTTTTTTTTTTTTTGGCTGGCCAGTTGCTCGGAATTGTGAAAGTCATTTTGGCTTTCTGGCTATTTTCTTCGGCAAAGGTGACCCAGGTGTTTCTTCTCATTCAAATTGCATTTGTTTTGAAAATCGGAGTCGTGTAATTATTCTGGATTGGTGATCGAGCTGGTCTGAAAATACGCTCTGCGGGCAGCAGTCTATTTGTTTTTTAACCCCTGTTACCTCATCGTGGCTTTCGTATTTACTATTGGTCTCATCGTGATTCATCATTTTGCCATTAAAGACCGATAATTAAGCAGCAGCGTTAGAGGCTCGAAATTGTGGTTTGAAGTTGTGGAAGGGTTATATTTCGAACCTATGGATACACCTCGGACCTGTGGAACTATACCGCGGAACTATGGAAACCGAAAATCGTAGCTGAGACGTGAACCGGCGGTAGCTGAGACGTGAAGCCTTGACGACATTCGACGGCTCACGTAGGGTCCACTCTGTTAAATCTTTTATGGTATCTACGTATTTGTAAAATCTACGTATTTGTTTTATCATCAACAATCTTGTTTGCCGGCAATTTTTCCCAATCGGCAGATTTTTTCCATCGTGATCACGACAGCCTCCATTACAACTCAGACTTGAAGGAAAATCACTTGTTGTAGCTCGGATTGTGGTGCAGCTCCACGGACCTGAGCATACCTGTGACACCTGTTTATAGCTCGGACATTGCAGCAGTATACACTTGTGGTAGACTTGCATTCTCAGACCTGTGGGAGACTGTATTCTCAGACCTGTGCTTACCTTAGGACAAAACTAAGATCTGGACAGAGAAAGGAACCTCAATCTTTACCTTATGATTTGGACCTGTCACATTTATTAAAAGCTTTGTCCTGTGTTATTTGCCTAACTAAAAGAAGGGTACAGCTACAGCAGTATTGCTATTTTTTTAGACTGAGGAGATATTTTTTTTGCTGGGTAAATATTTTTTCTAGCAGAACAAAGTCTGTTTTGATTTACATCAGGGTAAACAGGCAGCTACATTTTTTTGTGTCAGACTTCTGTATTTTCTTTGGGAAAATGGCCACGCTCACCAATCTGATGTTAGAAGGAAATCAATGCTTTAATGGCAGCAACTATAACATTTGGAAACAAAGAATGTTGACCATTTTTGAATACAGGCGTCTTGATCAGCTAATTTTGGGCAAAGAGCTTCGTCTCGGTACAGCTGGGACCGATCAAGATAAATTTGATGATCGAAATCGAGAGGCGGTTATGCTTCTCAAGCTCTCTGTCGCTGATGATCAGCTACCACAGATTCCTTCTGGCAAGACAGCTGCCGAAATCTGGCAACAGTTGAAAGAACTGCACGAGACATCTGACAAAAGCAGAGCTTTTTTTCTCAAAAATCAGTTGTTCTCCATCATGATGGACGAACATATGTCTTTACAGGAACATCTCAACAAAATTAAAGACATTCGAGATCAGCTCAAAGCCATTGGTCGGACCATGGAGGAAGAAGATATGGTAGTCATTACTTTGAAAAGTCTACCGAAATCTTATGAACACTTCATCGAAACACTCAACATTACCACCACAAATGTTGATCTGAAGTTTCCAGAATTATGTACCAAACTTCTGCAGCAGGATCAATGGAAACAGCAGTTTGGTAGTAGTGCTTCATCAGTGTCCTCGGAAAATGCATTTGCTGCAAAATATCAGTCCTCTCAGTCCTTTCAGCAGAAAGGCTCTTCTCAGCCTTTTGATCCTGCTAGGAAGAAAAGTGTGCAGTGTAATTACTATCATAGGTGCGGTCACATGAAGAAAGATTGCCGACAGAGGATTGCTTCTAAACAGAAGAAACAGGGAGGGCCACATCAGACAGCAAATGTTGCAGAGCATTCCGAGCAGACAGAGTCTGCCTTTTATGCCTTTATGGCTAAAAGGTCCTTAGATCATGTTCCTTCTTCTGCATGGTACATTGATTCTGGTGCATCACGCTATTTTTCTCACAGGCGTGACTGGTTTATTGACTTCTCACCTTTCAGTGATTCTGTGGTATTTGGCGGAGGTGAGAAGTACACAGTAGCTGGCAGAGGAACAGTTCAAATTCAGTCTGGTGGACGCACACTCATATTTCTGAATGTATACTATGTTCCTGGTATGGAAATTAATCTGCTATTTGTCAGCAAGATTATGAGGAATTCTCCTCAGCTTGATGTTGTGTTCAGTACACACAAGTGCTCCATCATTGACAGGGAGACCAGTCTAACAGTTGTTGTTGGCCTAGAGGACCATGGTCTATACAGGCTACTTGATACCGGTGACTCTCCAGAAGTGGCTCTAGCAGCACGTGTCTCTCCCATCAGCACTCTATGGAATCAGCTATATGGGCATCTAAATATGCAGTATCTCTCTCAGCTCTCTCGGGAGGGACTTGTGTCAGGATTACCTGATATTCAGACTCAGCAGTTGGGGGTATGCAGCGCCTATCAAGCGGGAAAGCAACATCGGTCTTCATTCAAAAATGGAGAATCTTGGCGCGCATCTAAGGTACTTCAGTTAATTCATGCTGATATTTGTGGTCCTATGAATACAGCTTCTATCACTGCTTGCAAATATTTTTTACTTATTGTAGATGATTTCAGTAGAAAGATGTGGGTGTATTTTCTAAAAAGTAAATCTGATGCTCTTAGTACCTTTCAGAAGTTTAAAACCTTAGTTGAAAAAGAATCTGGTTGTAATATCATGACCCTTAGGACCGACAATGGGGGGGAATTTTGTTCCTCAGCTTTTGCCAACTTCTGTGATATTCATGGCATCAAACGTCAATTAACCACGCCTTACACTCCCCAGCAGAACAGTGTTGTCGAGCGTCGCAACCGCACGGTTGTTGAAATGGCTCGTTCCATGTTACAACACAGGAGTGTTCCAAACAGATTCTGGGCTGAAGCAGTATTTACTGCTGTTTACCTTCTTAACCGATCACCCACTCAGGCTGTTACAGGGAAGACTCCTGAAGAGGTTTGGTCTGGCCGTAAACCTAAGATCAGTCATCTCAAAGTATTTGGCTCAGTTGCATATGTTCGGATTCCAGCTGCTAAGCACTCTAAATTGGACTCCAAAAGTCAGAAACTCATGATGACAGGGTACAGTGATCATCATAAAGCCTATAGGCTGATAGATATAGCCACTGGTCGTCTTAGCTTCAGTCGGGATGTTGTATTTGATGAAGACAGAGGATTCTTTCAGTCTTCTTCTTCTGAGCAATGTTCTGAGGATCAGCGTCACAGTGTTCGTCTTCCGATCGGTCCACCTGATGGGAGGGATGATGTAGCATTAGTATTTGATACTACTCTATCTGAGCCTCCTCCAGAAAATAACCCTCCTCTTGTGGCCCCTATTGCTCTTGAGTCTTCTCCATCTACTCCTAATATTGGTTCTTCTACTCTTCGGCCTAAATGGTGGGTTAAAACCATTGGTGATCTCCGGGATGATGAGCTCCTTGAAGGTAGAACTTCTAGACATAAGAACAGACAACAGTCTACAGTCAATTTTGCTCTTATGGCTAACCTGCACAGTATTTTTGAGCCTCAAACCTATTCAGAGGCTAAGGGTACATCTGAATGGGAACAGGCTATGGAAGCCGAATTCTAGAGTCTTCAGAAGAATCACACATGGACACTTTCTGATCTTCCTGCAGAAAAAAAACCCATAGGCTGCAAATGGGTGTATAAAGTGAAATACAAAGCTGATGGAACCATAGACAAGTATAAAGCTCGGCTTGTGGCTCGAGGGTTCTCACAGAAGGAAGGCATCGACTATGAGGAGACTTTTGCTCCTACAGCCAAGATGAGCACCATAAGGCTTGTCCTTGCTCTAGCAGCTCAGTTCAATTGGAAAGTTCATCAGATGGATGTAAAAAGTGCTTTCCTAAATGGTGATCTCCAAGAAGAAGTCTACATGACGCAGCCTCCAGGATTCAAGGTTGCTGGTCAAGAACAGAGAGTGTGTCGGTTAGCTAAAGCAATCTATGGATTGAAACAAGCTCCTCGGGCTTGGTACATGAAAATTGATCAGTACCTGACAGATCAGGGTTTTCAGCGGAGCCCTTCTGATGCAAACCTGTACATCAAGCATATTGGTGATGATATCTTGTTTGTGGTTGTCTATGTGGATGATCTTATCATTACTGGCAGCTCTACACATTTGATCCATGGGATCAAACAAGATTTATGCAGAACTTTTGAGATGACAGACTTGGGACTTCTTCATTACTGTCTGGGGGTTGAAGTTTGGCAGACTGAAAATCAGATCTTTCTTTCTCAGTCCAAGTATGCCAAAAATCTTGTGGACAGATTCAGAATGCAGGATTGCAAACCGGCCACGACTCCTATGGAACCAGGGCTCAAACTTTCAGCTCAGTCATCCTCTCCCCTTGTGGATGAAACTTTATTCAGGCAATTAGTGGGCAGTCTCATCTATCTTACTGCTACCAGACCTGACATCAGTTTTGCAATAAGCTACATTTCTCGCTTCATGTCCGCTCCTAAAGCTGATCATTGGCAAGCAGCAAAGCGTGTGCTACGATATGTGCGTGGCACTTCTGATTATGGCCTCCTATACACTCGAAGTTCCAATCCTATTCTCAGTGGTTACACTGATTCTGACTGGACCGGTTCGGTTGATGACCGTCAATCTACAGCTGGGTATGTGTTTAATCTAGGATCCGGTGCTGTTACTTGGACTAGTAAGAAGCAACAGGCAGTGGCTCTCTCCTCAACAGAAGCCGAGTATCGGGGAGCAGTTAAGGCATCCTGTGAGGCAGTTTGGCTTCGCCGTATGCTGGCAGATATGCATGTTTCTCAGACAGGGCCTACTTCTTTGTTTTGTGATAATCAGGGAGTGCTCAAACTTGCCAAGAATCCAGTCTTTCATGAACGAACAAAGCATGTGGAAACTCATTGCCACTACATTCGCCAGCTTGTTGAAGACGGCTCAGTTCAGTTGCAATATGTTCCCACAACAGAGCAGCCCGCCGACATCTTCACCAAGCCTCTTGGTCCTGATAAATTTGTAAAATTCAGAGGGTCTATTGGTGTTGTAAATAGACTGAGTATTAAGGGAGGGTATTAGAATATTCCTATTTAGTATTTAATACTCAGCCTTTTAGATGTTGCTATTTTTTCTTTTAAGCAGTTTCTTAGATGAAACTGAGTGTTTCCATATTCTACATAAAAACCTGATGTTTCTATTATTGTAAATATCTCTGTATTATCATTGAGTTGTTTGCTCATTCTGAATTAATTCATTCAACATTCTTTTACGGACATACACCTAGTGTTCCATTCCTAGCGTCTTACTTGGAAGGGTGTTGTTGACAAACCCTAATTCACCAAACCCTAAAGGTCCAGGGTTTCAATACATAACATAGACATCACCAACAAACCCTAAAGGACTAGGGATTTTATCATAACAATACTAAAACCCTAAACATAAAATGAAGAGGTTTTCTAGATTTCATTAACAACCCTAAGTAGACTAGGGTTTTATAATTAATATTTACACACCCTTAAGGTAGGGTTTTACAGTGAACCTTTTAGGGTTACACAAGAATGATCAAATGATAATATAATAAGGGTAGATTCAATCTAATGATTAATCACCCTAACAAGAATCTTTATGATTCAAAACCTTATGCATAATGATGTGAGTAATGTAAAGAAAATTTCTTAAGAAGAATGATCGTACCTTTTACATGAAGAGAACTTTATAACAAAGCTTATAGCTTGAGACATACCTTGAGTTGTTCTTTAACAAACCTTGTAAGACATAAAGTTTGAAGGGCTTCCTTTGCAACATAGCTTCTTCCATGCGTTAAGTCTATCCTCTGAGGCCTTGTCCATCATCTCTGTGTATTTTGCAATCTTTCCTACCACAGAAAATATAAAAGGTTATTAGCATACAATTCAAACAAGTCTTGATGTGAGGAGGAAACCAAACATGAAAATATGAAACAAAGAACAAAATTCTTATCTTTTGGTGAAATGGTGGAGGCTCCCTCATAATCCAATCTTGAGGGATACCTACAACTTTTCAAAATAAAAGGTGTTCTAACAAAACATGTCAGACCTACAAGTTCTAGAAATCAAGACATAAAGGAAAACAATTCAAAACTTAAGTAGAAGACTAACAAGGATAAGAGAGAGAGAGAGGACTTAGCAGTATAAGTCCTTGACTTTTGATTATTCAGTCTTGCTCTTATTAGGTGGAGTTTTATTTGCTATATTCACACGTTCTCTTTCTCTCTTCCCCTTCATTGGATTCTCTAGACATTGATTCTTATAATGACCCATCTTATGACAATTGTAGCATTCAATCTTTGATAGGTCTACTTTCTTCTTTGGTCCTTTGAAATTCTTGAAGGTTCCCTTCTTCTTGTGATGAACATAATAAGAATTCAAGATGTTTTCTTTTTCATCGTCCTTCTTGTTGTTTAGTAATGATATTCTGGCTTCTTCTTGACTGCATGCATTCCACATTTGTTCAAATGTTGGAGTGTCCTTCCAACTGTTGATTCTTGATGCAAAAGCGCTCCAAGATTTCGGTAGTCCTAGAAGAGCAGTAATCACGAGCTCGTTTTCTGGTACAATTTCATCTATTGCGAGTTCATCTTTGATTCTAGATATCCTTATAAAGTAGGATGCCACAATATCGTCTTTCGTTATCTTAATAGTTCTCAAATCATTCTTGAGGCTTGCTATTTGACCAATGTTCTTGATGGTGAATAGTTTGGAGAGAGTCTCATACATTTCTTGTGCGGAATCTATGTTGGATATGTATGGGATGAGGTTGTCCTTTACTCCACTATTAGGTTCATGGCCAAGACTTCAGTTTCTTTGAGCTTTGCTTTCTCTGCTTCATCTGTAGGCTTCTTGACTTTTCCTAGAACAAGATCCAAAACTTTGTTCTTTTCAAGGATGAGATCTATTTTCTTTTTCCAGGCCCTATAGTTGGAGGCTCCTAATTTGTTTTCCCCTTCATTGAGTTAGACATAGTTCTTGTAGATAGTAGACTTATCCTTTTAAACGATCCTTCCTTCAATCTCCTTTTCTTGAATAAATCTTCTGGATGCTTTTTTCTTCCTTCTTCACCTTAGCTCTGAAACCATGTTAGAAAATCTGTAAGGCGGAAAGATTTTCTCTTGTTGATAATTGCTTGTGATTTCCTTGTGTTCTTTTTATCTTTCTTATGTTCTTCTTTTATCTTAGTTCTTCAAGCAATTACGAAAATCAAAACACGAAGGTGAAGGACACCAAATGTAGGCACTCAGCCAGAGCTAAAACCACTATATAGGGGAAAACCGAGTCTGCTGCACCTGGCTCTATCAATGCTCCAAGTCCATATAGCCACTAAACCTTGGCTATCCAATCTACTCACTAGTTATGCCTTAGTCCATCAGGGACACAACACATCGAGACTTCGTGCCCACTGTTGCTTCTCAACTACTCAGGGACTTCCGCCCATTATGGTTTTCTTGTTCCTACACTGCTCCAATGGAGACCAAAATAGGGAATGGAGGGCTGCCACCTATCACTGCAAGATGTCCATCTCCCACAATGAACACAGGCTAAGAGGACTGCCCATCATCTGTTGTAGATGTCCTTCTCCAGATGACAAGTCTAGGGCTGCTCAAACTGCTCATGGCTGATCAAAACCTTGAGCTCTTCTTTCGCCATTCTAGCAACCACCTAAGTTCATGAAGATGGTGCACACCGGGCTCCAACTTGGGCACTATCACACCGTCCTCCAGCAGACCATAAATGCCCAATCGACTATCCACACTTGGTCCACTCTCACAGTGTCCTCCAACAAACCGTGAATGACCAATCCTTGTTGTAGCATCTGCTCCTAGTTAGGGCATCCAACATCTATGAAGCCCTTCCTCTTGGCTGCCAACAAACTTCACCAACTAGTCCACTCCTAGGATACCATCCATCTGCAAGTCACACCAACTCAAGAGGACTAACATACCTCTGTTCTGCAACCTCCTGCTGCTCCTCTTGACACATGCACTATTTTTTATCAACTGCTCATAGGATGACCCCAAAACATTCCAACTGGCCTAAACAAACCATCCATCCAAACTGGACCAAACTAGACCCAACAGCTAGCAATCATGAAGGAGGGATATCCCTTTGGACTGATGTTTTGACTATTGTAGTTGTTGCTGCCTGGTTAGGGATTTCTGTACACTTGGACAACCCTCTCCTTAAGCTCTCAAGCACCTACTCTCAGCTGTGGCCCACCTCACTCTTCAAACTGCTGCCCCTCACTATCCTTTAGGACAGGTCTTCACCCTTAGAAGACCTCTTGGCTCCTCCTGTAGCATCAAATCTGAGTTGCAGCCTGTTTCTGAGGTAGTACCCACACAAAATAGGACTCAAATCTAGCCCAGCTCTGTTCCTTTCCACTCGGCCCTACCGCAAGGTAATCTCGGCGTCAAAACAGTCATGGAGAAGCCCCACACATAGGCTTCTACTCCTTTGCTTGGCAGCTCCTTTACCTACGGCCCAAAACAGAAATGTCTTCCCTCTTATGCAAGCTCCTTCTGCCTTTCTTCGCTTGCCCTTATGTTGCTCTCCTGGATGTGTTAATGATCTCACACAAGCTAAGTCACTGACACGGGGATTCGGGATTCGTGGTGTCAGATTCGGACACGTTGACCCCCCGGAACAGGACACGTAGGATTCGTTATATATTATTTTATTAAAATATATATATATATATATTAAAAATTAGATATTTCTTACACAAATTTTAATTAATGATACAAAGTTATTAATTTCAAATATAGATCTTCATCTATAGCTATTAGCATGCATAGTACATACAAAATTCAAATACATGTCAATCTATTATCTATTTCTTATGCTTGGCCCTCTTGCCACCACGAGAAATGTCTAATTTTTTAGTCTTGTTGGAAAATTAGGATCTTCGTCATTAATATCACCCTCTAAGCATTAATATCCAGAAGTATCTTTATCATCACCTCTGTATCTGTATAGGGATCTTTGTCATTAATATCACCCTTTAGGCATTAACATAAGATAGAACAGCATAACATGTCAAGTCAAGATTTTGTTTGAGTGATGCGTACATTTTTAGGAGGGTCATGATACAGGGGTTCGACAGCCAATGTCACCAACATCAAGGTACATAGAAGGATTGGTGCTCTTGATTAAATACGAGTTCCATACCCTAATACATGACAAAATTCAATGGAAACATTGCAATCCCCCAATTCTAAAATCCTGAAAAACTGATAAGTCCGCTGGATTTTGAATGAAATCTAAAATTCTACTTTCTCCATATGAAATCCAATGAGGCCAGAACCACTCTCAAACATCCTGAGTCATTTAATGGTAATGTTAAAAATTTAAGTAAAAGCATATCAATACTAGGGCCTAGACTTGATCATTAAGCTGCCAAAACGCTTGCCTAATGAAAATATGCATGGCTGTAATGACCAAATGCGGCCTTTTTATACCCGCGCAGGTCACTTTTGCCGCCTAACGAGTCCTGGAAAATAGGACACGCTGCCAAAATCATGACACGCAGTGGGATTCGACGTGTCAAAATAGGACACGACGTGTCATGGTTTTTGGACACGAATCTCGAGAGAATCGTGTCGGACATGATGGAGTCGGGGTTCGTGGGGCCTATAGGACGAATCTGGTTTCATAGCACACAAGCCCTCTATTTATATCTTTCTCAAGGGCTCCAACGAATATGCAAGGTAGCCTACATGACTTGTCACCCACAAAATGCACTAACAACTTTAAAAATGAATCTCTTTAGACAACTCGGATTTCGATGATTCTTGATGCGTTGGATTCGTCTCGTCATCTTCTATCATCTCCATCCATCACATGTCCAAAAAGCTCCATGGTTTTGCCCAAACATCGATGGGTGCAAAACCCCAAGCTTAGGTTTCAATCCTTGTGGATCTCTTTCCTCCAAACCCTCGATTCTCAAGGGTTGGGAGTACCTCCCTAGCTACAAAAAATCAACAGACACTAGTTACATTCTTCAACATGTACCACGCAGTACATGCTTCCTGAAGCATCTGCTGAAGTTTTTATTCTCCTGAGAAGAAGGATTCTTATCAGGGGTTAAGAACGCTGAAACATAAATCGACTTCCAACACACCTCAGATGATCACGATATTAACATTGAGAAAAGTCCTATATCTTATCATCTAACAAGATGTAACGAGTCCATATCATTGCCATAAATATCATGTTGAATTGGTTGTTCATTAATGAGCAATCGGCCAGCTTAGGTTCAGTGAATTTCGACAATTCTAGTTACTAATACCATCTCATTTCTGTTTTGTTGTCTCATTGCAAATATTCAGGTTTGATATATGACATGTCTAAATACCTCGTATAATTTATATGGTTTCATGTAGGGTAGACAGAAAAAGAGCGGAGATTTGTTTTTTTATCTTTAGAGTAGAAGCTCGTGGCTAATGGAATTTCTCTTTGTACTCGATTCTCTTGTATAGGATAAGATAAATGAAAACTTAGTGGACACCAGTTGCTTAACCAATAGCTGGTAGGATTTATTCGAACAGGCATGTATCGGTAAATTTTGCTGTCGCCAACTGACGAGCTTAAGTAGAAATTTGAAAGTGTCAGTAGCTTATCAGATACATGGTCCATTGTTTTTAGATAGGTGATATCAGCTAAAACTGGATTTGTTTATGTAAGTTTTGAAGATTTTTTGTGAAATTATTTTGAACGAATTTACAGGTCAGTTGCGAATGGGGTTGTAAAGTGGTTGAATGAAAATCTTTAGCTTCCGATCCCGGAGATGCTCCTTGCTACAATACATCGTCAGGCGTGCTACTAGTCTCAATCATGTGAGTTCTGGAAGTTCCGTTAAATTGTACGAGTTCCTGTGCCTTGTTTGAGATTTGATCTTTCATTGTAATATCGATTCATCTGTTTAGGTAGCCTTATTAGACATCTGTATACAGCAATTTTGGTGTTGACGTTGCCTCCTCCGCAATAAATTCATTCACTTATTTGTTCAATGGCAATGCATTTGCCAGAGAGTCATTTGTCTTATATATCAATTCGTTATCATTGCACAGAAAGTAATGCAGTTTTAAAATATTTTCATCATCCCAACAATAAATGGCAGAAAGAATACCGAGTCCATCATGCTGCACGAGGATATCCACTGGAATTTTTCTGAAAAATACATAATGTATAAAGGTCATAATGCCTTTGTTGATTCCTTTAATTGGTCAAACTATTAAAAAGCATAAATATAAATGAAGCCTACTATTAAAATGAACTGTATCGCATACAAGGAAATGCATAAAAAAATAAATGACGCCTGCAATTACAATTGCTATAATATATCGATATAAGGAAATTTTGGAAGTTGTGTGTGCGCGTGCACAAGCACAAACTAGTATCGATATATGCCAATGAATTACCATAATATAGTGCTTCAGTTCTCAATTTGACCACCCCGCTAATGGTGCCATACATAATTGAATTCATGATAAAATTAGATGGAAGATTTATGCATGCAAATAAGTGGGATGGTTAACATAATTTAAGTGGGATGGTTAACATAATTGAATTCATGATAAAATTAGATATGGAAGATTTATGTATGCAAATTAGTGGGATTGTTTATAAACTAGTGTAGATCTATTTTAAGTACGGATTTAATATAAGCGGAGAGATCAAATTTCTTCACCTGTAAATTTTTTTTAGAGTGCAAAATACAATGTGTTATTTTTCATTGTTTAAATTATATTTTTAAATGTTAAGTAGAGTATATATAAGACTAAATAAAAAATTTAACCATTTTTTTTCTATATATAGATATATATGAAGTTGATATCCACATAAATTACTTAACATAGATTTTCAAATAATTTATTTAAATTTCTTGTTGAAATATTTTTAAAAAGTATAAGATTTAAACATCTGATTTCACACCTTTTTTTTTTACTTCTAATTGTTTTAGAGCATATTCATTTTTTTTTATTTATAGCTGACATTATCTTTCTTTTTTCTATTTAGAACATAATTTTTAATTTTATTTTAAAGGAGCACCGATGGACGGACAAACTTACACATCCCTCATACTTGGTTGTAGAAAGAGCCAAGAGGGATCCAATTTCTTCACCTGCAATTTTTTTACGAGTTGACATTATTTAAATGTTTTTTATAGTTATTTAATTTTTTTATTTTTAGATTTTAAAAAAAAAAAATATTTTGATCGAGATGAACAAAATTTCAACTTTGATAACGGACAGACAGCGTTACCCATCATACTGAGCTGTAGAATGAGCCTCTCGGCTCAATGAACATGAACAAATTTATAGATATATTACAAAATATGGATATAAAAGAAAGAAAAACAAGTTAAATATTTAAAAGAAGATCATCAAAACAGAAATCATTAAGCATTCAAGTTATATATTTATGCCAAATTTCTACAATGTGCTAGAATTTAATATGATATTTGAAGCCTGTGAACCACTAGTGTTCGGAAGGATTTTCTGATATAAAAAAACATTGAAAGTTTACAACCTTGAGGATTTTAATATAATCAACTTGGGTCGAGATTATCTTATGTTAAAAAGCCTGTGAACCACTAGTGTTCGGAAGGATTTTCTGATATAAAAAAACATTGAAAGTTTACAACCTTGAGGATTTTAATATAATCAACTTGGGTCGAGATTATCTTATGTTAAAAAGAATATTGTCCTGTCTGACCATATTTCTTAATTTGCATGTCGAAGTCCTAATCCTTGGAAATCTCTGAAAATAGGAATCGATTCTCGTCTTTTTATAGTCACAGATTCATACCCTGTTTTGTGATTTGTGTTGAGTATATAACCGTTGTTTCATTCTACGTATTGAAATTGCTATTTCGCTGCGTAAAGCTATCCATGGTTCTAATGTACATGGTTAACCACTCTAAATGAGACGATAACAATCATACAATAAAGCTAATAATATTCCGTGCAATCATATTATTATCAATGTATGTCCGGTTAATCCTCTACGCGTAAGCTTTATTTAAGTTGGAAGGGTGATTTGCAAAATATATATATATATTTGTGATTTTTAACAATGTCATTAAGAAATAAATATGGTTATGATTCATATCAATGTAATTTTTTTATACATGTTAAAGGGAAGTGTATGTTATAATTAGTTTCCCAAATTATTGTTTCACATTTGTAAATGTTAAAAAATAATTTACAAAATTTATAATAATTTTGTAAAAAATTAAAAATTTAATTTAATATTTTGAAAATTAAAAATTATTTTTTACGAGCTTAAAAATTAAATTTTTATTTTTTGATGGAGGTATATGAAACGATAATATTTATTGGAGTTGTCTATAACGATATTTTTTGGAGATTCCGGTGACGGAATCCAGTGGAAAAATTGAGGTTAAATCTTGATTTGTATTATTTAAAATGGTTTTTTAACTGCATATTTGGATTCAGCATCCTGAAAAACCCTAGGACGCTTTGATTGTGCAGAAACTAGCTATCAAACTTGCAATTCCAATAAATTGCTGCCGGATTTTAACTGGAAAAACCCACCAAAAAAGCTTCCAAAAAGTTGCATTATAGACAACTCCATTTTTATTTGGTTTTAAATCAAATTGTCAAAAATATAAAAATCCCAAAATCACATCACAATGGCAATTGTCCTGTAAAAACTAATTATCCAATATGATCATTTAACACGCTATACTTTTCCTTATTTCTCCAGATTCAATGTTTGTCCTGTAAAAACTAATTATCCAATATGATCACTTAACACGCTATACTTTTCCTTATTTCTCCAGATTCAATGTCTGGTTTTTTTTAAGTTTAAAGGAAATTTCTCTAGATTTAATGCCTCTAATTTTTTTAACATTTTCAATTATTAATTATTCTATTGATAAAAATGACATTTCAAAATGTTCCAAAATAGATTTTTTTAAATGCCAATGTTGATAGAAAATATGATTGTCTTGTCAAACCGTAAGGTCCAAAACACGTATATACAGGCGCATTATTAGGTAGGGGTGACCCGTCAGGTATTGTTCAAAAAGGGTCCAAAGGGGCATTTCATTTCATATCATCACATGTCGTGTTGTGTCATATAATTCGTATAGGTCGGGATGTCATCAATGTATTTTAAAAAGTTTTATGATTATAATTTCTTTCTATTCAAGGGTGCAATCCTTTTTGGTGTTTCATATTATAATTAGCTCATAATAAAACTCTACAGCAACTTCATTTCACATGTAAATGGCGACATTATAAATGCCATGTTACATTGCATCATCCTTGTCATTAATGTGTTTATCACATGTTACATTGCACCATCTTTGTCATTAATATATAAACATTTTTTTGAAGTGAAATACTTTTACTCTTTTAACTTATTTCAAGGAAAACATATTTTAAAAATTAGAGTAATCATAATTTCATATTAGAGTGGCTTTTCTTTGCTCCTCTTATTGACTTGAAAAAATGTATTTAGGTTACATATCATATGTATTACCTATTATTAATTTGAAAAAAATGTATTTAAGTTACCTATCATTATGTATTACTTATTATTGACTGGAAAGAAATGTATTCAAGTTATATATTATATGTATTACATATTATTGATTTTAAAGAAATGTATTTAAATTACATATCATATGTATTACCTTTTATATATTATAGTAAAATAAAATTGATCTTAATAGGACATTTTTCAAATTAATACAGTTTTATTGCACTTCTCAATCATTCAACCCTAACAAAATAAATGCCAACGTGCAAGGTTGGAGTAGCCCACTTTAAAATTCCAGTGTGTTTCTTCATGAAAATATTAAATTGTGTCATTTCTAACTATAGTGTAATCGCTAGACTTGGAGGAATCAAATATTTGTATTTTTTTATTTGCATAGCTAAACTACAAATAAGAAATATTTATTATATATTTATTATCAAATATGTGGATTTTTATTTTATTTTTTGTTTAAATGTGTGAAATTGTTTCTTTCCTTCTGGATTGTATTAAGCATACATGTAAAATTGTATCTCACTATCACGTGAAGCATGTGTTGTTTAAAAATATTATTAAAATGGTGAAGTGATGTGAGAGGCAAATGGTTTGTATTTATTTCATTATTTTTCTAGACAAACCAAACTTCTTTATCTTCCCCTATCATTATGAATGTAATGAGTAATGGTCCCTTTCACATATATTAAGAGTCTTGTCATAAATATTGATATGAATATGAATTTAGATATAACTCCAATCATTCATTTTCATGGAATCGAATTTTGGTGACATTCAAGTTCTTTATGGATTTTTTTTTTTGTAAACTAGTGCAAAGGATTTCCATTAATTTAAAAGAGTTTACATGGAGTTCATAGAAACCATAGGTTGCAACAATACTTTCATGAAGGAGTGGATTTCCACAGTTTTCCACAGTACTACATTAGACATGAACACAATAGCCATCAGTACCAAGTGAGGTGTCAAATCAAAGAGACCAAAACCAAATTGTAAGGACGATCTAAGTCATGCCTTTCGTAACCACGGGGCAGAGGATTTCCACACTTGCCATATTCAAATATTGCACTAGTAGATTCGCACAAGAAACATAATTTCCAACACCACCCATCCACCATGCCAAAAATGAACGAAGATCAACATGCAAGCTTCTTCAATCCTACAAAATACACCATTTCTTCAACCCTACAAGTAATACACCATGAGCCAAGGAACCAAAGCGGGAGCCTGAGGTAGTCCACAATGAACAACCCCAAGTTGAACATGTTTGAAGAAAACGTTGTACCATGCTTAGGATCATTACCCCAATAAAATAGAGTGTGTTGCTACACCCAATTGCTAGCTCGAAGCCATTAAGGAAAAAAACACACGGAGGAAAACAAATGTAGGACGAAGAAAATATATCCCAATTGAGAACTGCCATATATCCACGAAGATGACCATGAAAAGCAATAGAAGCCTAAAAACCATGGAGCACTAGGATATCAAAACTGTAAAAGCATAGACCCGCCTTAATAAGAGGAAACAACTGTAAATTCAAGAGCATTATCAAGAGGAGGGCCTATTACCCGCCATTTTGTGGGTGATATCCTTAAGAGAAAAAAATTCTCCATGATGGTCCTCAATTGGCAGCCATCAACCCCTTGCAGCCACCAACTAGCTCAATGTGTCATTTCTCCACCACCCGAGCTAGCCATATGGTCTCTCACCCATTTGTTATCATCGTATGATTGAAGGTGGGCCTCCCAAACCTAAAGGTATGCCTTGTTATTTGGTAATTGAGTATTCTAGTTTATTTATCATGAAAACTTTGGGCATGGATTAATGGGGGGATTTGACAGAAATAGTGGTCTAGGTCTGTGCTCTCATCCCCTAGGTCTATTTTGGGATGTTAACCTTGCACCCTAGTCCCGTGGGATCTCTTTCACTAACATCTTGGTTTTTAGGATGGTACTAAATGGGAAACCCTAATTTTGGTTGCGTGGTCCTGCTCCCCAATTCACATATAATACTCCCTTTTTACTTATTACACCCCCAACATCTCTCCTCCCACCTGGGTCCACATAGGGTCAGTCACCCCCTCCCCTTGCACCACATATTGGGTCAGGCCTGGAATGATGCCCGAAGGTATATGTAGCTAAAAGAAAAAGAAAATGCATGATTGGACACACTCAACAGGAAATTGTACCACAAAATGCAAACGATGGTCGAGACAAAAGCATTTAGCACATGGGAAAAATGCATGACATGAGCTCTACACCATTCCATGGTCATCACCTTGGTTCCTACATGGCCCTTGATGAGCCTCCTTTATCATTCAGGAATCCATGATTGTCCCAACCCTTAGTGGGCGATGAACTGCCCCACCTTATAAGGGGGTATCCATTGCTATAGTTTATGCATCATGCTCTCATTACCTAGAGCCCTGAGCAGTGAACTAAAGAAAATCATATAAAAGAAAAAGGCATATGAAGAAGGGTGGAAAAATCAAGGTTGGGGTAACTCATGCACCACGATTTCCCTCTCCTACACATTATTTACCCAAGTGTGGGCTTCCCTTTTTTTAGCTACCCTTGTACCATGGCATGTGATCCAGGTTGCCCCCTTTCATTCCCTCTCCATTCCATCATTATGCCACATGCGACCACCATTTGAAGGATGTACCACGAACACGCCACCCCCTTTAGAGGTATAAACCACCTAATAGGATGCCTAGTTAACCCTATTTGGAATTGGGGGACATTAGCACATGCCAAAGCTCATTATGGAAGGGCATGCCATTATGAAGTGCTCATTTGTTATCCATGGTTTATAAACTCTTTTACTTGATTTTTGTAATGACTTGGTGTGTTTGAAAGCACGGGGATGCATTGGATCTTATGTAGGATTGCAGGTGGTTTCCATTTGGGTTTGGTCTCCCTATAAAAGGTCTTGACCCCAGAGGGCTACATTGGCATATATAGGGTGTGTATAGAGAGTCATGGGCCTCCACAACAACAGATAACACTCCATGGATCCCCACAGCCATTCAAAGATTGCTCATGGTTCACTTATTGGACGAGAAAGATGCCCCTGATCCATCATGCCCAGTTGGCCTCAGAGCTACACCATATACTTGGTAGATGATCTAGGACTTGCACGATGATGTGGCATCACCTACACCATCATTCTAGCCCTTCCAGGTGGTTTACATACGTTTTCGATTTGTTTGGAGACCCGTGAGGACACTTGTGTGCCTTCACATGTCATTTGGAGCACCACAGGTTATTACAAGGGGCCAACCCCTTGTCCACTGCTTTTGGGAGTTCAACTGCACATTATGGTACATATGGACTCCATTAGGCCTCCTCTAAGGCTCAACGACATGCACTATTCATTATTCGACCACTTGAGAGGCTTATTCTTTTGTTTATGAGCTAGTTTGGTGGGTTTGTCACCAGAAGTTAGTTTTTTGCACATTATTTTATTGTTGGGGCTAATGTAGGCCTACTTAGCTACGTCAAACTCATCAGAAGTGTATAAATACAAGTGATGTGAATTCATTTTAGCATCATCACTTGGTTGGACTTGTATCTCTTTAGAGAACTTTGCTATCCTTCTTGGTAGACAAAATTTTGGAACATTGAATGAATTTTGATGTTTGGATCATTTTCTCTGGCGTTGGAGCTTCTTATTTGGAAATTTTTTTTTATGGTTGGATATACTCTAATACCTGTAAATGCAATTTAATGTTATTCTTTGCTCTATTTTTTTCACATACATTGTTGCTGGGATTTTGTTATTCTAAGGCTAATTTGTTGCATTTATTATTGTGAAGTTGTGAAACAAATGTTCCTAGATAGTGATGCTTCATGTATTGGCCATGTATGATGAGTGAATGTTCCTAGGAATATTTCATGGTTGAAATTTATCTTGATAAACCGTCTATTTTGCAAAACGAAGTATAAAGTCTTTGAAGTCACTCTCTTTTGCCCTAGTGCTAAGTAAAGTTGCCTTTAAGGCCTCCTTGACCAAGAAAATCGAATCTGAATTTATAATCATTCTTGAATCAAATCTCCCCAAAGAATTAGGTATTGGTCTACGATAGGTGATCACCCTAAAAATTACTTTTCTTTGCCTTCTCCTCTTCTTTCTAGGTCCAGCTCCATAGGTTACCTAGGGCATCGAATATCTCACAATCTAGCCATCGAAATACTTAGATTTTTGGTCCACAACTACGCTGGCGTGTCCTCACGCTGCCCTCCAAATTTCATGAGATTCTGACGGTGGGATCTTGAGATATCGCAAGCCCTAGCTCAAAGACCAATTGTTGCCCTTGGTTTTCCTCAAGCTAGTTACCTCATAGGGATCATTGTGCCACCTTCCATTGATTTTTTTTCTTTGATCCTCTTTTCTTCCATGATTAGCTTAAGCTCATCATTGGTTGTTAAACCCTCACCCCTTGACCTAACTTGGGGTCCATTTGGTCCCGTGTGGTCTTGTTTCCTATCAAAGATAACTTTTCAAGGATCACCTAAGAATCCAAGTTCCATAAGGATTTTGAGGAATAGGAAGCTCAATGGCATGATATACTCCCTAAACTTAACCCTCAAATCCTTATCAACCTTTCCTAGAAAAACCCTACACCTTGTTTACAAAGCAAGTGAGCGCTAATTTTGAGTTTCTCCTTGGAAATGGTGATTGGAATCACTTCTTATCCATTGCATTGATATATAATTTGTAAGTGAGTTCTCATACTGGGTCTCCTCCCATCGGTGAAAGTTCGTAATGAGTAGGGAGCCTTAGTTGAGGTGATAATGAGCTAAGTCTCCATTGTTTCCCTTGTCCTAGCAGTTGCCCCTTTAGGATTCCCTTTAGGACCCCTGCTGGTATGAGTGGTAACAAGGCCAATAGGGTCTGCGAGAGCATAAGTAAGCCCTCCTGAATTTGAGTCTAACACCATATATTTCTCCAAGTGGTTTAAACGAGAATCAATATCATTAAGGCAAAAACGTATATTCCTAAGAAGACATTTTATACCCTCTTGGCCAACAAAAATGTTATAGTTATCAACTTGCTTATCTATTAAAAACATATGAAAGAGATTGTCCATTACTTGATGAACAAAGAGAAGAATGAAAAAGTGCAATCTTCATTTCCTGAAATTTCTTGGGTTAGGGGTCCATTTGAGACCCTCTCCTCCTACTTCCAAATTAGAAAAGTAAGGTCAGTCTCCAAACTCTTTCGATTCCCATAGGCAAATTTCCCGGCGAACTTTCAAAGGGATTGAATCAAAGTAGGAAGCAATTGATTCCCATGCAAACAATCAGTGGCAATAAACACCAGAAGATCTTGGTCCACCATGGTGACTAGCCATGTGTTTGCTTGGAGGCATGGTGACTTGAACAATAGAATAGGGATGATAACCATCAAAAAACCACGACCAATGAGACACATAGAAGGACACACCATGAACACTTGAAAACTCGAACATGACACAATCAAATCATCCCCCAAACTCCGAGCTCGGGGTTCATATTCAAGGAAAACTTGAAATTTGTTACACGATAAAGGCATAAACCTCTTAAAACTCCACACACAAGGAAGCACAGTGAAACTCTCCAAACTCGAACTATCCTTCGAAGCACATCCAGAGTGTGGAACCAACAAAGCATTAGACGCAACAATACCAGATGAAAAGAAGCAATGGGCATTCGCAAATGTATTAACAAAGCCACAATTCCTCAAAGCAGGGATTAACAAGCACTGAGAGAAGAGATATAGACGAACACCCAAATTTGACATTGCACGTGAAAATTGAAAGGGAAAAATCGTGCACTAAAACCGGACCGAGAAATTTCTGGGATACCAACAACCACTAGCTAGTACTAGACAAAGATACAAAGTACTTTCAAAATCGTTATCCTGGAGAGTCGAATTGGAAAGGACAATCACCAATTTGAATATGGGTCCGCTCACTAAGGTGTGTAGAAAGAGAACAAAGAACGTTGACCCTGATCAATCATTAGCTTGAGGGAAATCACGGACAAGGGTGTCTCTATGCCACTAAAGCCAAAATCAACACCAACTACACCAAGATAGCAGACCAACCCTCCCAAGCACACAAAGCTCACTACTACATAATACTAAAAGCAGCAAGGTGAGGACATGAACTCGCCACCACTGAGTTGCACAACATACCTTTTCCACCCTAAGCCAACTCCCATGCATTTATAAAAATATGTGAGGTGATACACCCAAGCCTGTGATTTAATTTGATGTCACGCCATGACTTGAGATGGGCAAGTGTTTACCCTATATGTCTTTAAACTGATGTCTTGGGCTGATGCAGTTCTATGTGTTGTGTATATAAAGAATGGGTGTCCATCTAATGCTATCAAAAACAAAACTCCCTATGAAATGTGGTATGACCACATTCCTTCGATGAGGCATCTCAGGGTTTTTGGTTCCACTTGTTATGCCTTGATACCTAAGGAACAAAGAAACAAACTCGGTGCAAGGAGTTGCAAATGTATCTTCTTGGGGTACTCAAATACCTCCAAAGCATATCGTCCCTATGATGAAGTGAATAAGAAGTTTATAATATGTAGAGATGTGATCTTTCTTGAATCTTCCAATACTGACAATGTTGTTGAGTAGTAGCTTGATCGCTTGGATAGATTCATACATGCAAAGTCTTTTCAAGAGTTTGATAATGAGATTCCACATCTTAAAGGGGGGATTCCTATACTGGATCAATCTTTGGAATATTCTTCTAAAGCACTCTCTCCCCCGCATGAAGCTCCAGCGACTTATGACACTTTGAGTAATGTGATTGACAGAATTAGGAGACTAAATCTTGATTCAGCCCCATCTCAATCAACTGAGCAACGTGGGCCATCTCAGAAAGGTCCTCCAAAATGGCTGACAAAGACACTTGAGAGTGTTTGTCCTTATGAGGTTGGAAACACAGGAACAAGAAGCTCAACCAGACAAAATGGAGGTGATGTACACGATTCTAATTCCCTGTTGATATGGATGTTTCTAATGACTGTGAACTGAATTTGTCTACAAATTTCGAACCAAATTCCTTCAAAGAAGTCACTTCTCATTATAAATGGAAAGAAACGATGCAAAATAATATGATTCTTTGATAAAGAATGGCACCTGGATGCTGGTTGATCCTCCATTGGGAACCAAACCAATAGGCTGCAAGTGGGTATTCAAGAACAAGTATAAAGTAGATGGCTCACTTGACAAGCACAAAGCCAGGCTTGTGGCAAAAGGTTTTGCACAGAAGGATGGGGTCGACTATGTGGAGACTTTTTCTCCCACAGCAAAATGGGCTACCATTCAGACACTCATTACCTTGGCAAATCAAAATGGTTGGAAATTCCATTGAATGGAGATTTGAAAGAGAATGTTTTTATGTCCCAACCAAAAGGATTTGTTGTGAAGGGTCGAGAACATAAAGTATGCAAGCTTGTAAAATCCTTGTATGGCCTCAAGCAAGCACTGCGAGCTTGGTACGAGAAATTGACTATCCATCTTTTGAAACTCAATTTCAAACATTATGATCTTGATGATGCAACTTTGTTTGTCAAGAAAGTTGGAAAAACAGTGGTATATCTTCTAGTGTATGTAGATGATCTTCTAATGACAGGGAACAATGAGAGCTACATTGCATCCATAAGAAAAAAATTGAGGAAAGGTTTTGAAATGACATATTTGGCCTATGTTCACTACTATCTTGGTGTTGAAGTAACTCAGCATCTAAATTTTATATTCCTCTCTCAAAAGTACATTGGAGATCCGTTGAACAAGTTTGGCATGGCTGAGTGAAATCCTTTGACTACTCCAATGGAACAAAACTTAAAGCTCACATCCATTGAAGGAAAAGAATTTGAGGATGCAACAAAGTATAGATAGCTCGTAGGAAGTCTCAACTACCTTACTACTACTAGACCATACATTTCATTTGTTGTTGGAACCCACTCTAGGTTTATGCAAAAGCCTTATGAAGATCATTGGTCTGTTGTAAAAAGAGTTCTAAAGTACTTGAAGGGAACTCAAAACTTTGGACTCAGGTATACACAGGTGGGTGACTTTAGCTTGATTGAATACCCTTATTTAAATTTAGATGGAAATAAAGAAACTGGAGTATCTACTTCAAGTTATGTTATGAGTCTTGGATCAGGAGTTGTCTCTTGGAGGTCACGCAAACAATCAATTTCAGCAGATTCCACAATTGAGGCAGAATATGTGGCAGGAGTTCAAGCAACGAAAGAAATTGTGTGGCTTAGGAAAATTATGGAAGATTTGTAGGAGAAACAAGTACATGCAACTCCTCTTTTGATTGACAACACTTCTGCAATAAAGTTGGCCAAGAACCCAAAGTTCCATAATCGAACAAAGTGCATCAAGACAAAATACCATCTGATTCGACATCATGGTGAGGCCAAGACAATCCACCTACGCCATTGTTCCACAAATAAGAAGATTGCAAACGTCTTCATCAAAGCGCTTGCAAGAAAAAATTTTGAAAGATTCAAAATTATGCTTGGACTCACCAACGTCCTTCAGAATAAGGGGGGGAATGTTGGCACCTAATCTTTGGGATTAGGGAAACTATGTAAATATTGTAAATACAGAAATAAGGAACGTGAAGAGACTTTGGAATTTGAAATTCCAAGAATCTCCCTTCAATGTATTTATCAATGATCTCTTAATGCAAACACACAATTCATTCGGAGTTACCCTCCTGCCCTGACAAAATGAACAAAAAAATAAAATTATCCCACTTACGACAAATATTTGAATGCCTTGGTCCAACCCATTTAGTATTGACTCCATTATCTTTTGGGAAAAATGAAACTATTATTTATGCAACTCATTTTCCCTTTCAATTTTTACAAACCTAGACCATGATCCAAGAAGCTCAACATTTTCATATGATTATCCTACTTGCACCGATATCATTTTGTTATCAAATACAAAATTGGGGTCCATTAATAAAATTATCGATCATTTGAATCATTATTGTTGAAGTTTGTAGTTGTGGTCAGTCCTCATATTAATATAGTTATCATTGTTGTACATGTAAAGCATGATCTTCATGCTCATATCAAAATTATTTTTTTATTAAAGTCAAATTTAAAGTTTATTTGGAGTCCCAAGTGTCCAAGTCGACCCTTTTCTCCTCAAGTCAGCTCAATCTTTGTCGGTACCTATTCGACTGCCTGATTGGATATAAATTGAAGTCATTCATCCTCCTCTGAAAGGACAATTCGCTTGAGCACGAAGTAATACATCTTTGGGAATACGAAGCAAGTTAAGGAGCAGATCAAGGAAGTCAAAAGATTGGATTTATATGTGGCATACCTTTATGCAAAGAAGCTAAATTTCTATGGATCCAGAGGGCTGAAAATATTGTGATCATCTCTATGCTAGAAGAGCCAATGTATGTGGTTAGTATCTGAAGTAGAGGGCCGAAAGACTGTGATACATATTCTGCAATAGAAGGTCGAAATATTGTGAGTAATCTTTGAGAACAAAGGCTGAGAATCTATGTATAATCTCTATGGTAAAGGGTCGAATGACTGAGACCTATTTATGCGCATAAGGGCCACATTTTCTGTGATATTCCTTGGTGGAAGAGGGAGCATATTTATCAGTACTCTTGTGATTGTGATCAGATGACTTGGACACTTCATGAATGCTCTAGCTGATCAATTTATTCTTTGACTTTGATATCTCTTATTGAACTTGATTCTCTAAGGAAAGGATTGAGTTTTCCCATTCTGAGTTTTTCCCTGGTCGTTGGCCTAATTTCTGATGTCTCTTGTGTATTCTGTATTGTAATCTCCACTTTTTTGTCATTGATATTAGTTGAATTTTCGAACTGTAGTTATTAGATGAAGAAGAAAAATCCAAAGAAGCCCTAATAATTTACAAATAATTATCAGTTGTTCAAAAATAGTACTTGTACACTTTGTACTTGGTTTCTCAACATGGTATCAAAGCTTTGCTGAAGGAAGAAAGTTTGAGAACACATCTTGTTAATTTCCTCTCTCTCTCTCTCTCAAGGAAGAAATCTATTATCTCTATGTCTAAGATCTTTGAGCAAATGGTTCCCTTGTGCAAGGAAGGAAACAAACTTGAAGGAGCATCAAACTTCAAGGGATGGAAGAAAATGATTGATCTTGTCCTAGAAGAACATGAAGTTTTGCAATTTTTCCAAGGTAAAGTGCCTCAACGAGATGACAATGATACTACAGGAAAAACAAGGTTTAGGAAGGGTGAAGTCAAGGCTCAAAGAATCTTATTTGAATCTCTTAAGGATCATTTGATTCCTTTTATTTTAGAATTACCTACATCAAAACAAGTTTATGATACACTCGTTAATTTGTTCTCAATTAACAACATTGGTGAAAAGATGTCTTTGAGAAATCAACTTTGTGATGCAAAGATGTCAATAGACAAACTCATGGCCTCCTAATTCCTGAGGATTGCTTGCATAAGTGATCAGTTGCAAAGTATGGGTCAATTCATTTCTGAGTCTGAATTAATCATGACTGCTCTCAATGGCCTACTAGATTTATGGGATTCATTTTCAACTAACATTTGTGCTAGAAATGATACTCCAAGGTTTGAAGAATTATGGACCATTTAGAAAAATGTCTTTAGGATCCATCAAATGAAAGAACTTGTTGTCGGCGTGTTTCGAACCAACTAATGTGGTTCATCATTAGGACAATAAAATATAAAAAAATTGATCCAATAGGGTTATAAAAAGAACAAGAGAATAAGGTTCAAAAATTAACCGTTAAAAAAATTATTAAAATTAATCAATTATCCGTTAAAAAAAATAATATATTAATCTAAAAGTTTTTAACTTTTCACAATAATTATAAAAATTTTAAATTTCTATAAATGTAAATAATTTTAATTTTTATGATAATTATAAATATAACTAATTTAATTAAACATATTAGGGGATAAATTTATTTTATAAATACTTACAAATATAAATGATGAATTAGGGGGATTATAATATAGATTATAGATAATTTACAACACAAGGGATTATAATATAATGCATGAGCTTTTTAAAATTCACAAGTATTTTTGTTTGTTCTTTTTATTCTTAGTTTATATATATACTCTTCCTAGTAAATGCTTTCGAGACCCATTCTCATGTTTCCAATCTCCCCTTGTTTCAAAACATCGTGTAACATACGTTTTCTCTCTTCATCCAAGCTTCTCAATCAATAATGACTTCTCAAACATCAAAAGACCCAAACTTCAAATTTCCACCATAAGGATTAACTATATGTGCTTTGATACCATAATGTCTTTGAATGCACATATCTTTATGCATGAGAGAAAAGATAATTTCATTAATGTCCCACTGAATGATTACAATAATGACTTCTCAAACCTCTTAAGACCCAAACTTCAAATGCTTTCGGGACCCATTCTCATGTTTCCCATCTCCCCTTGTTTCAAAACATCGTGTAACATACATTTTCTCTCTTCATCCAAGCTTCTCAATCAATAATGACTTCTCAAACATCAAAAGACCCAAACTTCAAATTTCCACCATAAGGATTAAGCTATATGTGCTTTGATACCATAATGTCTTTGAATGCACATATATTTATGCATGAGAGATAAGATAATTTCATTAATGTCCCACTAAATGATCACAAATTGGTTAAATGGACTACTAAATAGAAAAGTGTGGATTACGAAGTGCAAACACAAAGATCGCTCTTAAAAAAGATACAAAAGTAGCATGAGAGACAAATTTGAACTATATTGTACTAGATAAGACTTGTAGGCTAGGGCAATGAAACCAAAAAGAGAGAAGAGTAATGAAGACTAAGTAGTATTGATTAACATTAAAACTTCAATACATACATAATGTTTTATTTAACTTCGCTCTCAATAGGTATTAAATTGTCACCTTGTAACTGCTCACTAACAACCAATAGCTAGTGTTCTAAACTAGTCCCCTATCACACTCATTACTCACCATATTATTAACTCAAAACATAACATGTTTGAGTGTTGGCTACACTCCAAAAATTATCAAAAAAATAACTTGTCAAACCAACAATTTATGGGTTGTGTAACCACTAGTGGGCTCAAAGCCTTTCCAAGTGAGAAAGGGCTTGCATTACTCCCAAACAACTCATACTTTGAAAAGCAATAAGGTCTCTAACTTTGATGTGACCCAAAGAGTCGATAACATTCATGAGTGAGAGGCATGGAGAGCTTAAAGTAACATTGAATCTTGTAAGCATTCTCCAACTTCCATTGCCTTAGATGGCTTTTATAGCCGATTTCACAAAGGTTGTACCCTACGTGGCAATGTCAATAAGGCCGTGGCCACCTTCCTTCCTATTGAGGTAATAAAGGTTGCATTTGACACTAGTCAAGGCCTTCTACTTTCTCCCGGAAACCACAAAAAGGTCGTTAAGATATACATCAATTGTTTATAAGTTTCATAGGAAAAATAATACACAATAATGACAATTAGAACTTTAGTGCACAAGTGAAATATGATAGTAAGACTCATGTATTTAGTTTGCCGAGAATCAAAGCTTCTTAGAAATCCTAGCCAATATGTAATTCCACATGTCAACTAAAGGAACTTGGAGACCAACAAAACAAAGGAATCTAAAAACCTCTCTTTTTTTAACCCAAACCACAAGGATTAGTTGATCTATATTGGGAGACCTTACATAGCTTTAGCATAGAAACAAGTTTTCCTATTTTAAATCTTAGCTCTATGAGCATCAGAATATATTTGAACAGTATCAATAGTGTTTTTCACTATTTCCTAATCCAATAGAAATGTATATAAGTCATCTAAAAATGGCTACCAATAAAACGTTGCTTAGGCTACATAACATAAATTCATCATACAAGGCCCATTTTCTACAAAGTAGCCTAGGGAATCAATAGAAACACGTAGAGAAGTGGCGCTAAAGTGCATTTCTCTCTAATTCACTTGCAAAGCCTAAAATCCTCTAAAGCATATTTCTTCATGGTGATAGTACACTATTTAAATGCTTGCAACTTGAATAGAAATATCATCTAAAGTTAGATTAATATCTCATAGGTTAAATATACACAACTAAAATATTAATAATGTATCATTGTTTTGGTTATTAAACAAAGTCTAATAAAAGAAATTGTCTTTTCTATTAATAGCATACTAAATCATTGTAGGAAATATTGGTTAATACCAATTCCAATGTAGCTCTTCTTTCAACTTAGAAGGCAATATATGCAAGAAATGATTAAAATAAAGTGTTTTGTTCAAGGAAATTAAATCACTTCAGGATAGCCAATTATCAAGTAGATCTTGATAGCCCACATGTTACTTATTGCAATCCCCTCTTACATATTCAATAACACATTCGATACATTGGTGTGCCTTTAATCACTTTCCTCAAGGACCATGAAATTTTCTTAGTGTAGAAATCATAGTTTCTTAATGTACATAGGTATATATCGTGGCAACCAATATTTATTGTGCTATTGACCCAATAAATTCGCGGGGGTTATATATGCCCACCGTTGGATTTAAGCAAGTACATTATCTAGCAATGGGAATATGCAGTGCATTAATGGATCAATAGCACCATATATATCGGTTGCCATATATCGTCACATTACTCTGGCTAGAAGTTAATGCAATACTAACTTAGAAATCATTAAGTCAAAGAACTCAACTAAGAATCTTCATGATTTGAAATTAAGAAACATGATTGGACTACACTCACATGCTCTATCGGCACAACCCTTTCTATCTCCAATTGGTTGTTTACGTATGCATGTCTTTCCTATTCCATTCCCTATTTGTTTTGTTATAAAAAATCCTTTTTCATTTCGAAAGAATGATTTGTTTGCATGGTATTATTTAGGGTTTAAATGATTCAATTTCTTGTAAACTGGAATTCTTTTTTTCCCAATAGAAAGTTTAAAACCAACTCCAAGCCCTTTACATATTCCAAAAAAGGTTCACTTGATAGAAAATTCATCTTTGACATGGAAAATTCGAGAGTGAAGTGAACATTCCCCCATTTCAAAGGCAGATTTAGCATATATCCACTCAATGAATTCTTGTTACCAATCTAAAACCATCTTAAACTTGGATATATCAAGTGTTAAGAGGGATGGAGGTACAAATCTTTCCGCAACTATTTGCCCTATTTAAAAGATTTGCACCTCAAGGTATTTGAACCCTCTTAAATCTTGATAGAAGTTAAGATGGATCTAAGTTATTTATTGTTTATGGATATTAATGTTTTAATGTGAATAGCCAACATGACTTAATCATTACACTCACTCAATCGCCACCCATGACATGTCCCCCCCATATTGGATGTGTTATCACAAAATCTAGCACCTTCATGCAAAGCCTTCCCAAGGTGCCAAGACTTCGTCGAACACTAGAAGTGTTGCAACTATCATCTTAGCAACAACTTCCCTCATTCTAGGATAAAATAGAGCTAAAATAACGAATAAATATGCAACTTGATCAACTTCTAAAATCTAAAAATTACAAGGAATATAACAGCTAACCAAAACATGACATCTAGCCCTAATTATGCAGTAATATACATCAACAATGTCAAAAAATGTAACTAGATTTGGTCTTCATAATTATATTTGTATTTATTTAAATGTATTCCATGTAAAAAGAAAAAGAACAAAAAGAAATTATTATTATTGTTTATTAGTCAAAGCATGTTCTTCATGCTTCTAGGATTTATTGAGTCGAAAGAAAAATTTGTCATGAGTCAAAGTCCCATTTGGACTATTTGTAAGAGAAATTTTTGTTTCAAGTCAAAAAGAGTCTCTTTGTCCCCACAAGAAGACCAAGTCGACCCTAGAAGGGACAAATTCAGCCTCTTGGATATGTATATATCGAGAGAAGTTTGACCTTATTGTAGCACCAACACACAACTTTGGTTTTTGTGCAAAAGAAGAAAAACCAACAAAAGTCCAAGGAGAGAGTGAAGGTCAAAAGAGAGAATCTCATGATTTTTGCCCTAAAATTTGCCACGCGTGCAAAATATCAGACTATTGCAGGGGCTAAAAAATTTAGATCTGTCGCAGGGACCGAAAATTCAGAATTTGATGAGATTTGAAGGGTGTTGACCAACTTTGACTTTGTTGGATTTGACTTGCTTGAGGAAGGATTGAAGGAGGGCTAACTTGGGTCTTGTGGGAGGCCTTGGTCTTGGTTTTTGGGTCTTGGAATTCTCACTTTGATCTGATTCTATAAGAAAATAAGTTGATCTTTGTGTTCTTGTTTTTTGGTGATCTTCATGTTTTATGTTTTGGTAATTGTTTGATGAAGAAAACATAATAAAAGAAATAAGACGCCACCAAATATTCACAAGCAATTATCAAGTAAGAGAAATGAACACTAATTTGCTACCCTGTTGATTTCTCAACAAACAAAGCATGTTTTATGCAATCAAATAATTTTAGGTTGAACATGTGAGAAAACCTCACGATATTGGGTAAAAAATTTGCAAGAAAACCTAGAATTTTATATCAAGAATATGCAAAAAAAGATACCTAGAATTTTGGGTCAAATTGGCATGAAAACCTTAGACATTTAAGGTTCTTGATGGCGAAAAATTAAATGTAAGCTAAACAAAACCCTAAATTTACCCTAAACCATAAAATGAAATTTAAATTTATAAATATGATTGATGAAAAAGAGAAGACTAGTTCCTACTATATTTTTGGGGGGGCATATGGGGTCAATTAACGGACTCCCTTGAAGAGATGTAAGCAGATCTAGGGCAATATCTAATGTTGTCCACTACAAACCCTAGAAAATCACATTAACCTTACTGCTAGCTTCAAAATGATCCCAAGGAAAGTACCCCACTGATCCTTCCAAAAATTTGAAAAGAAGGGTTTATTCAACAAGAAACAAGAGAATGCACCACCATCACTAGAGAAGTACAATCAAACTTATGTTCAAGAGATCTTTTATCCATCAAAACCTTATCAATGAACATCCATGAACTAGTAAATCTGTCCACAAAATATCACACTCACAGGAAGTCACCCTAACTAACCAACCATAGCCTTTTGAAAGAAAAAAGCAGAATAGTTGATGAGCAGTGACATTTCTCCACAAGTAGCAATGGTTTACAAATAAGAAGTGGTTATGAGATCTAATATCCTTCTCATTATAGTAATAATATTTTCCAAGCCTTTATCCGAAGAAAAGTGAAAAATATCTTTATATCCTTGCAAACCATAGAGATAAGGTTAAAATACATAAACTATGAGGTGGTTATGCCACCTATACAATAATGCCCATGACGCATGAGTGAATGAATCAAAAGACCCCAAAGATGCTCCCCAAACCAAGTAAACTCTCGTCAAGTGTGAAGTCATCCTCCAAAAGAGTGGAACAACCTCCTCAAAAGCCTCGATGACCTCCTCCAAAAGTGTTCCACAAGTGGTCAAAAACTTCATGATAGTCTTCTCGTGGCATATTTTAATCGTAATTGTGTCAACCTTTGCCCGAATTTATATTGTGACACATTTTGGGAATCCCACAACCATTCTATATCTAATGTCGTTGATTTGACAAAATTATCAATATTCTTTCAAAAGAAAACTACTCTTTAAATTGGTTGCCCTCAAAAAATCATGTAAAAGGCATGAAAAGGCCTCAAAAGTTAAATGTGCCTTGCAAAGGGATGCAAAAACCTCAAAAGTACCCAATGACTTCTAAAGGAAGTGGGATGGTTTGCACAAGTGTGCAAGATGCTGAGAAATCTAGGGCATTAGCATTAGGTGATTTCTCTTCTATTAGTGATTGCTTGTGAATGCTTTTTAGATTATTAGTGTTCTTCTTCATCAAACAGTAACCAATGCATGAACATAAATAAACAAGAGACACAACATATAGGCTATGACCCAGGGCCAAAACCTCTCACTCTTTGAGAGGAAAACCCGCACAAATTCTTCTTATAGAGATTCCAATTGACAAATACAAAGCCCAAGACCCTTGACCTATTAGCCACTCCAAGACCAAGCCACAAGTCCTCTTGACTGTCTTCTCTCCCTGTTGACTCATCTTCCTCTGTGATCTTCTGAACATTGAGATATTGACATCACTGAGATCTCATCGAGATCCCTTCTCGTAAGACCACCTTACTGTCATCATCAATGAACTGTGGTTGTACCAAACTGCACTTGATGTGATACCTAGACAGAGAGACTCTTCATTGTAGAAAGCATCTCGGTGTACCTTTATCTTCCTTCAGAAACTCATGTGATCACATCTGAATATGTCTTGCTACCATTGTGTACTGAGCTTCAAAAAGATCTGAATTGTGTTATCTTCACCCTTCAATAGTCCTTGTTGTTATTGTAATCTGAACATAAGAGGGATCTGAATTCCCTACCCAACCTCCATTCTTGTGCCTTAGACCGAACTCTTTTCTCACATCTGAACTCTGTAATTCTTCTGCGAAATCTCGAAGGTATTTTAAGTCTTCTCACTATGCCAAAGATCCAAAAATCTTTGTTCTACCCAACCAAAAACTCAGAGATAGATGTGAAATCTTCTGACTGTGGAATAGGCCAAGGTGGGTACATATAGTAGCATGTTTGTATATATAAGCTGACATGAGTTTATGAACCGGTGTGTCTCCATAATGTAAGCCGACATGAGTTATTATTTCATCTTGCAGGCCAACATAGGAAGAGGAGGATTGTGCTCGTCTTTGGAGGGCTATTTGCAAGAATATATTTGACATATATTTATATATAACATTGACCTTTTGGCAAATCCTAAGGCTCTCAATGGGAGCCATCTAAAAACAAACTTCTTGCTCATGAAACCCATGAAGCAAGGCATTACAAAAATAATTTTATTTTCTTCTTTACTTCACTTACAAAATCACAATTACAATGTCATTATAAAGACCGAACCTAGTTACATTTTACAACACAAGATGGCCTCTCCAACATCCTCCAAAGGACCAAGGCTCATATCCATGTCATGTCCAAGCAAAGCACATCATACAAGGAGGATCTCCAAGTGCCCAAATGTGACCATCAATCCAAAGCATCTACACAAGTCAATGCAACATAGAAAGTGAGTAATGTCCAATGTAAACACCATTAGGTAGATCAAATTAAGCCTCATCTTCAAACTCCACACTAGTTCATGAATTTATGCAATTTCCCAAGTTTAGGTATGGGAGGATCCTCATTAACCCCTATTAGATATGCCAAAACCCAAGAAGTGGAGTATTTCCCAAGAAACTCATCCAAAAGTGTAATGACATATGACATGGTTTAGGGTTTACTTCATGGATGGTGTCATTAACATGCAAGGTTAATGAACACCTTTGTATAGGGAGCACTTAGACATTGAGTTACCCTTTCTTTGCCATTGTGCATTATTTCTTGCATTTCCTTGCTTTTACTAAGTCCCCTTTTCTTGCATATGCATTTCATTGGATGGGGATTTGGGATAATTTTACTTGGTCCTTTTTAAGTATGCATTTCATTACATAGGACTTGGGGCAATGGCCTCATAGCGAGGAAGTATTTAACTTAAATACTTACTTTTGCTTTTAACTTATTATTCATATCCCTTCATTTTGTTTTGCAATTTGGAAATTTATACCTTGCACATTTTTCTCCTTTTTCTTTTAAATAAAGTTGCATCAACCTAGAGTATCCAACCCCTAGTGGGATTATAAAGCATGAATCTTTTTGGGAGATATATAACAACCAACCTAAAAGAAAGGGCAATGAAGGAGGGCAAATGGAGCATGTTAGGTATGAAAGGGCACATGAGCATGTTACCCTTATCAATGTTCCCCAGTGATACCCTTCTACCCAAGGGTGGCAACACTTAACTAGGAAATTGATGATCACCACCAAAAAGAAACAACGCAAAAGGTATAACTTTCAAGCATCAAGATTCATTATCTAATCCTACCCATGATCATTACTTTCATGTCAAATACATTAGGGATTAACACTTAATATGAAGCAATGGGCAAAGGTACCTCATGTGTGTCGAGCACCATATCAAATGAGTGACTTGGGCATGATATGGCAAGTGTCTATGGGCAGCTATCTGTGGAGAATCATTAATGCCATCATCGAGACTATATATATGATGTGGATCATCGTAGAAAAACCTCTTCTAGTTACTCCTAGAAGTGAAGAGGTAACAAGACTATAAAATGTGCCTCCCATGCAATTTGAATGGTCTTTATCATCAATGGTGTAGTTTGTGTTGTTGTAAGTTTCTAACTTATGTAAATGGGATGATAAAACTTACACATGGCACTATCTTATCACCTACATCAATTTCTTAATCATAATTGCATTTGCGTACCTGGTTTTGTACACGTCAATATTTTTATCATGTGATACAATTACGATACCTTACCTATAGTCACAATACCATGAGGGAATACCTTGTCACCAAGTTAGTTGTGTTGTTAGGGAAACTAGGGAATGTCTCCACAACTACTCCACTCCTATTCAATGAAATGACAAGTTTTCTACACTCGCTCCCATCATATTAGAGGCTAAAAACCTCCAAAACTTGAACCTAGTACCATTGAGATGCAATTATCCCTAAAGTTGAACCTACAATTAAAGGATGGGGGTTAACCCCCTAAAACAGTGATGAAACATGATAAGCACTATGAACTATTGCTTAAGGGATGTGCCTAGCCTGTGTTATTTCGTATGTGCGCTTTGATTGAAAATACTTTGTTTATTGATCTTTATGTTATGATCGATGTACATATGGTTTGTTATGTGACAATGGGACTACATTTTAGTGTAGGGTGATTTTGGTTATCACCTACGTCAATTTCTTAATCATAATTGCATGTGTTCCTAGTTTTGTACACATTGATACCTTACCTATAGTCACAATACCATGAGGGAACACCTTGTCACTAAGTTAATTGTGTTGTTAGGGAAACTAGGGAATGTCTCCACAACTACTCCACTCCTATTCAATGAAATGGCAAGTTTTCTACACTCGCACCCATCATATTAGAGGCTAAAAACCTCCAAAACTTGAAGCTAGTGCCATTGAGAGGCAATTATCCCCAAATGTTGAACCTACAATTAAAGGATGGGGTTAACCCCTTAAAATAGTGATGAAACATGATAAACCCTATCAACTCTTGCTTAAGGGAAGTGCCTAGCCTATGTTACTTGGAATGTGCAGTGTGATTGACAATACTTTGTCTATTGTTCTTTTATGTTATGATTGATGTACATATGGTTTGTTATGTGACAATGGAACTACATTTTAGTGTAGGGTGATTTTGGTTTTGAATTCGACAAATTTTGATCTTTGTTAAAGTGACTACTAAAGCGAACCATTTTTTTTTTATAAAGTGCCATGTACATGTGCCCATGGGACTACATTTTAGTGTAGGGTGATTTTGGTTTTTAATTCAACTAATTTTGATCCTAATTAAGGTGACTACTTAAGCGAACCATTTTTTTATATAAAGTGCCATGTACATCTATCATTTATATTAATCAATAAAGGAACATTTTATCAAAAACAAATTAGGCCTTTACTTTTTTTTGAGAAAGTGTTGGTTTTAAACAAAGTTCTCTGATGCAATACAAATGGAGAGCATGATGCAAATCTCTATAACCAAGCCAAAATTAATTAATATTATGAGTGTATCAAGGAAGTTTCCCATGCAAATTCTACAAATGGAAGCAAGCACAATTGATTTCAAAATAGATTTGCACCTTTCTTTTGACCCTTTCATTTTTTCATTATGGATATGTTTTATATTCTTGGTTCTATATAAAAATGACTTAAATGCAAATGTCATGGAATTTTTCATTTCTATCAAATACCCCCTACAACTTTCTTAACTTCTAAACAAGTGTGCCAAAAGCCTCGACCACATGCTCGCTCTATTGAAAATCATAGCGCAAGAAGGTCTTCTATGGCTCATGCCTTAGCCAAAGAGACCACGATTTGTTTTCCTTTGACCATGGAGCGATTCATGGAGATGGAAAGTCCATGCGTAGTGATGGGGCTTCAATCACGTGGAGCCTTCCTTAGTTAACTACAAGATCGAGTGGCAATCCGGATTTAGAAGAGGACAAGTTGGGAGCTTTAGTTTTTTATTGAGGCAAGGACGAGTTAGAGAAATAGTTAAACTCAATTAATTAGTCAATCACAATTGTTCTAAATTTGTAACTTGCCAAATTTAGCATGGATCAAGCATATAAAGTAAGGACGAAAGCACAAAAATATTCATTATTGTTTGCACGAGTTTGTGTGTGAGAGAGGTCTTTGTAGTGGCAATGTATCTTGGAGGAGCCAATATGCAGATTCTAGAGGAGCCTTTCTTATGTTAATTATTGCAGTAGGATTTAGGAGGTTCATCCTAAAGAATAGGTGCCATAGTGCGCTAAAAAATAGGAGGAGATCAGTGCAAGGAAATAGGGCAAGCAGGCCGCACTGGAATAGGAGCCGAATCAAGTGTATAGAGGGTGTATCAAGCTAGGTAATAGTGAGAACAAGTGTTCTCAAAGTGAAACAGATTGCTTTGTAAGAGATTCTATTGCTCAAACTCTATCAATAAATACACAACAACGAAAGGGGTTTTCACAATTGGGTTTTCCAAAGAAAAATGATTGTGTCAATTTGAGTGATTGTGGTTTTATCTCTACAATTATTCCACTGCTTTTAAGTGTTAGAAAATTCTATGTCTTGGTGAAAGAAATTTTAGTTTCAATTTGCAGTTGCCTTAGATTTTATTGATCTAAGCAGTCGCAGAATTTCGTGGAAAATTAACACGGTATTACAGCAGAGATCAATATAAAGACCCCCACAAACTAGGGATATCATGTCATCTTTAGCAAAGGTAAGGCTCACACACTTAGCTTCTGGATCAATGAAGCGGATAGGTGTGAGGATGAAGAACCTTTACAGGTTGCAAGTTGAGACATGTGCAGCGTTAAGCAACAAGGCATGTGGTGAACAGAGTAGAGATGTTGGAGAACTTTGGCACAAGCACATGGGGACACTTGCATCATGGGCTGCTAAAGATTCTTTAGTAGATAGCCACAGGATTGCCAGCGTGCAATTTTAATCAGCATGATGTAAGTAAGAGGTGGACACTTGGCAAGTATGCCAAGGCTTCTTTTAAGGGCCGAGACAGTAGAGCCAAAGGGATTTTGGCACTAGTGCATTCATACGTATGTGGGCCCTTCTCTTCTCCATCTCTTATGAGACACTGATATTATATCACTTTCATAGATGATTATTCTCGTAAAACTTGGATATTCTTTATGAAAAAGAAAGATGAGGTCTTCTCCAAGTTCTTAGAGTATAAGGCCTTGGTAGAACACCAAACCGGAAAGAATATCAAAGCATTGAGCAGTGACAATGGCAAAGAATATGTCTCCAATGCCTTCAAGGATTTATGTGCGAAGGAGGGCATTAGGGGAGAGTTGATAGCACCACACAACCCTTAGTAGAATGGAGTGGTTGGGAGAAAGAATCGCAGTATTGTTGAAGCGGCCAAGGCCATGTTGCATGATCAAGGATTGCCTATGTTCTTATGGGAAAAGACATGCAACGCTACAGTATTTCTACAGAACAGGAGTCCACATAAGGTTCTTGGAAAAGTTACACTAGAAGAGGCTTTCACAAGCAAGAAGCCTGATGTTTCGCACTTTAATATCTTTGGCACAAAATTTTATTGCCATGTGTCCAAAGATAGCCAGAAGAAGTTGGAGCCCACAGCAAAAAAGGGAAATTTAGTGGGATATAGTGAGACAAGTCAGGGGTACAAGGTGTATCTACCAGGACTCAAGAAGACAATTATCAAGCGGGATGTGAGGTTCCAAGTGGACAGGGCTCTAAGGGAATCCTTGAAGCGAGAGCAGGTTGGAGTACTTGAGGAGGAGCTACTTGCTCCTAAGCAAGAGTCACAACCAAGATCACAGATTGAGTCCCAGCATGGTGGCAAGAGGGTCGCACAACATGATGACTAGCAGGATGATGAGGAGGAGAGACCGAGACAAGAGCATGCAACCACTCAGTCAGAGACTCCTAGTACAAAGAGGAAGAGAGCCAAGTGAGTTGATAGGTTGATTCAGGAGGCTCAATAGCATGTTGAGGCTCCTAACACCATGTTCAAGCAAAGGAATCAGCCACAGAGATACACAGGATATATGGCATTGATGACAGGGTTGGTGGACACTAAGCCTTCTTGTTATAAGGAGGCAGTGTCTCAGCAGGTTTGGCAAGATGCCATGATGGAGGCATATTCCTCCATCATGAAAAATGATGTCGGGGAGATTGTGCCACAGCCAAAGGGCAAATCAGTAGTAGGCTCGTGTTGGGTGTACAAGGTGAGGCATGCAGTAGATGGGAATGTGGAGAAGTACAAGGCCAAGTTTGTGGCCAAGGGGTTCTCACAGATTGAGGGCATAAATTATGATGATACCTTTGCCCCGGTAGTGCAACATTCATCCATCAAGACGATTCTGGAACTTGCAGCACATATGGTGTGGAAAATCCACCAAATGGACATGAAGACAACATTCCTCAATAGAGTGGTTGAGGTGGAGATTTATATGGAGCAGCCAAAGGGGTTTGAGCAGTTCAACAGAGACACAAATGTGTGCGGGCTGAAGAGAGCACTTTATGGGCTCAAGCAGGCTCTGAGAGCATGGTACACGCATATTGACAGCTACCTTCAAGGATTGAGTTTCAATGAGAGTGAGGCGGATGCCATCTTGTACTACATCATGGTTGGAAGGCTTCCGCTCATTCCAGTGCTCTATGTTGATGACCTTATATTGACTAGAGCAGACAGCTTTGTCGAAGATTGCAAGGAGGACCTTGCAAGATTGTTTGAGATAAAGGATATGGGGCTTATGCACTATTTACTTGGATTGGAGGTTTGGTAGGGTGATGGTGAAATCTTTGTGGATCGGAGGACGTACACTGCAACGATTCTCCAGAGATTTCATATGCAAGATTGCAAGCACATGGCCACACCTCTAGTCACAAACTAGAGGAAGGTGGATGTTGGCAGAGCAGAGCAAGTAGATGCTACAGTGTACAAGCAACTCATCGGGTTGTTAATGTATTTGGTCAACACACAACCTGATATTTGTTTTGCAGTGCACTGACTAAGTTAGTTCGTGATGGAACCGACCAGAGTTCATGGGGTTACTGCAAAGCATTTTTTGAATCTCAGAGGCACAACAGATTATGGATTATGGTGTAGACAAGTTGATAGAGTGAGGCTTGAGGGCTTCACCGACGCAAATTAGGCAAGGAGCTCCACAAATCGGAAGAGTACTTCAAGTGGTGTCTTTAGCATCGGGTCAGCAATTATTTCCTAGTACAACAAAGAGCAAAGAACAACTACACTCAATTCAGTACATGGCTGCTAGTTTGGCAGCGTGCGAGGCTATTTGGATGAGGAAGTTGCTTGTGGGACTTTTCAAACAGAGGATGGAGCCTATTGTGATACACTGTGATAATCAGAGTTGCATTAAGCTCTCTAAGAACCTAGTGTTTCATGATCACTCCAAGCCTATCGAGATCTGGTATCATCATCTCATAGATTGTGTGCAGAAAGGGATAATGAAGCTACCTTACATTCCAAAAGATGAGCAGACAATAGATATCTTGACCAAGGCATTGGCAAGAAGCAACTTTGTCTATTTTAGAGACAACTTGGGAGTTGTACAAAATCTCTTCCTCGCTAAGAGGGAGTATTGAAAATGGTAGCGAAGGAAGCTCTTCCCTGGCTCGTGCCTTAGCCAGAAAGACCACAATTTGTCTTCCTTTGACCATGGAGGCATTCATGGAGATGGAAATTCCATGTGTAGTGTTGGGGCTTCAATCAAGTGGAGCCTTACTAAATTAACTACAAGGTCGAGTAGCAGTCTGAATTTAGAAGAGGAACAATTGGGCACTTCAATTTTTTATCGAGGCAAGGACACGTTAGAGAAACAGTGAAACTCAATTAACTAGTCAATCACAATTGTTGTTCTAAATTTGTAACTTACCAAATTTAGCATGGATCGACCCTATAAAGGAAGGACGAAGACACTGAATTATTCATTATTGTTTGCACGAATTTGTATGTGTGTGAGAGATCTTTGTTGTGGCAATGTATCTTGGAGGAGTCAATACGCAGATTATAGAGCCTTTCTTGTGTTAATTTCCACGCTAGAATTTAGGGTGTTCGTCCTAAAGAATAGGGGCCATATGCATTAGGAAATAAGAGATTAGTGCAAGGAAATAGGGCCATATGCGTTAGGAAATAAGAGATTAGTGCAAGGAAGTAGGAGTTGGATCAAGTGTAGGGCCATATGCGTTAGGAAATAAGAGATTAGTGCAAGGAAGTAGGACTTGGATCAAGTGTATGCAAGGTGTTTCAAGCTAGGTTAGTAGTGAGAACAAGTGTGTTCTCGAAGTGAAATCAATTGCCTTGTAAGAGATTCTATTTCTCAAACTCTATCAATAAATACTACAGCAAAGAAAGGGCTTTTCACAAGAAAAATAGTGTCAATTTGTGTGATTGTTTTTATCTCTGTGATTTTCTGTTGCTTTTAAGCGTTAAGAAATTTTATGTCTTGATGAAAGAAATTTTGGTTTCAGTTTGCAGTTGCCTTAGTTTCAAATTATTCATCTAAGCAGTTGCAGAATTTTGTGGAAAATTAACACGCTCTAGGCTTGGAATAAGATATAATATGAAGACCACATAATAATAGTTAAAGGAAAAATACTGAGGAACATGGTTTTCTTCTTGTCCCTTCAATTTGTAGTGGAGTTATCATTAGTACTTTCACACCAAAAAAATGATTTTAGATAATTTCTAGATCTTGTATTTATGCATATAGCTAATATCAGAGGCCTTGTTCCATCGAATCAAAGCTATTTTAGATTTAACTAATCTCCGAGAGGGACAAGCGATGTAAGTTGCCTAGCTGGAAAATACACCTACGATAACTCTTGATGTAGATACATATAACTTATTTAAACTAATCTTAATGCTGAACTTGCAAATATGAAGTTCTGTTATTCTGTCTACAACTATTATGAAAAAGATTCCAAAAAAATGATTTTAGATAATTAATAATAGATAGTTATGTCAGTATCTTGGATAATTTATAATAAATAGTTACATATACGATTCAAATAAATATTTTTATATTCCTAGGAATGAAAGTAAAAGGCTTTTAGATGAACTTAATTAAAAAGTGATATACAACAAAAAGATAATTTTGTTACTTCAGGAGAGAAGGCAAGACAAGAGAAGATCATTCAATAAGTATAGATGACCAAAAGAGCCTACATTTACAAACTCTAGAGTTCAACATGAGCATTAGGGGCATTCTAAAGGGAAGAACAAAAGGTTTGTTGACTAAGAGGAAAATTCTACCCATGATTGTGTGGAAAGCTCCAACAAAAAGATAAAATTATACAAAAATGGTTAGGGAGCGGAATGTTCAAATCCTCCCTTCTAAAAAAATTCCTTAATATCATATTGCAAGAGTCTTGTTGTCAAAAGGTTGTGTCTAAAGCAATATTATATGGTTCTCAAAAGTCAATGCATGTTTAGATTCTATAGAACTAGTTGAAGATATTTCTTTTTATTTTCATTTGTACATATGCACTAGGCATGCTGAAAGCACGATCAAAAAACTATGATGGGCCATCTCAATCTATAACCATTTCTCAAACTCTTGAGAAACAAACACTTGTTCGAAAGTCCCATTACAAGTTCAATCATAACCTTAGTTACCAATTGAATTGATTTCACTATTAATTGATTTTGGAGGATAGAGAGATTGCTAATAGCCTTCCTTGATAACTCAAAAACAATCATATCTAAATCTTTACCATTTTGTACAGCATAGAAAACTAACCCTCCAGTTATAGGTATTTGATTCTTTTAAATAATTAGAAAAGACAGAGCTCCAGAATACCCCTTGATATGATTAAGCTTCATTTGTCGGGAAATTTCATTTAACATTCAGTTGAGTTTCGAGATTGGAATCTTTTACATAAGAGTTGTAGACAGAATAACAGAATTTCATATTTGCAAGTTCAACATTCAGATTAGTTTAAATAAGTTATATGTATCTCCATCAAGAGTTACTGTAGGTGTATTTTCCAGCTAGGAAACTTACATTGCTTGTCCCTCTCGGAGATTAGTTAAATCTAAAATAGCTTTGATTCGATGGAATAAGGCCTTTGATATTAACTATGCATAAATACAAGATCTAGAAACTAAACAGATGGTCATTCAACAATAAATGTTGAAGAAAATTGGCATCACAATACTAAATATAAACACAGGTAAATAAACTCATAGAACAATTAAAATTTCTTATGCGACTTATGATGCAGGGCCTAATTCAAGTAGTGAGAAATAAGAGCCTTCGATAAGTTCACAAAAATTAAATATTATCAAAACAAACTTAACATGTCAGCTACTTGTACACAATCAAGAGCACAAGCCACCTTAGTTTCATGAGTCTCATATTCCTCAAAACGACTTTAAAAGGAGGTTGTCAATTAGAAGAAATGAATATATATTCTAACGTTGCATATTTCAAAAGTAAATGGGATTTATTTTGAGCAACACAAAATAAAAATAAGATTTCTGAAATAAACCTGAAAAAAAACTGATGAAACTTCAAAGACTCAGAAAGATTTAATATGGCAACATTTAATGACTTATACAGGAACACATTTGTAAATACCTATTATACAAATGACTACCGATAACCTTGGCCAACTAAAATGAATGTCTGACAGACAAGAATTACTGGACACATGTGGACCAACCTAACAAACCTTAACCATATTTGGCCCTACACTCTATGGCCGTTTTCCTTAAAGTTCCCATATATATCCTGAAACAACTATGCTTGCTAATTTCCAACAAGTTGTTCAAATATGTTCAACAACTTCTACAACCATCTGAGCATTAACCCTTGATCTGTAAAACCTGACAATACAACTAGACCATGGCACAATTTTTGTTCACATCTCCTACTTAACATATTCAATATCATATCAAAGGTAGAATGGAATATTTTTAAGTCGTAGTTGATTACTGTTGCAATATCATATCAAAGGTAGAATGGAATATTTTTAAGTCGTAGTTGATTACTGTTGCAAAGATGGTGTTAAATGGCCTCTGGATGAAGCATTGTTGGATCTACCTAGTCCAGACTGCTAGCATATATATTATAAGCATATATATATTACAACCCTTTATATTTTGCGTGCTAAATTTTTCATGCAGAGTGCAATCAACAGAGGATGACGAAGATATGCTATAAAGAAAGGTTCAAAGCCTTTCATCTTTATTGTCAAGACTTGGATTACAAACAACTGAGTGAGCTCTGAATGCCATGAGGTCTCATTGTAATTAACTTGAACAAAAATCACAAATGATGAATAAAAATCTTATTACAATCAAAAAATGACTTCAGTGAAAGCAGAGAATACAAATGCACCAGCACAAGCCACAATGCCGCAGCGGAAATTCTCTTTTGAGGAGAAAAAAAATTCAAAGTTAAGATCCAATGTTAAAATAGATCTAGGCTGGCTTTTATTTTGATGGTGAGTACATTTCATATTTATTTTTTCTGAGCTGACATTATATTCATTTTTGTTTTGTATTAAATAATTCTTTTGAGATGACATGTGCCAGCATTATCCACATTGTTGAGAATTTTAATTTTCTTAACTTGATAACTGTTTGTGTTACCTTTTTTTTACTTATTAGCTTTGTTCCTTATTATTACAGTAAGCAATACATCGAACAGCTACCAAAACAATAACAACAGTGACACAGTACATAGGCTGCAAGCCAGTGCCAAAACCCCTCCTCTTGAGGGGAAAACCTGCAAATAACTTCTCTTCTTATAGATTCTTCTTCAATTGATGAATACCATGACCTAATGACTTAGACAAATAACCTCCAAGATCAAGATCAATTTGGCCTTTTGCTGTAGTGCCTTCGACCTCTTCACTGTAGATCCGAATTTCTGACTCACAGCAATTGCTGTTGCTTCTCTTGGAAACTTCGATCTCCCTTGAATAGCCTTATTTTCCCTTCGCTTGCCTTTCCTTGAGTCTTAGGGCTAATGAGGCACCCTAAGGAGACCTTCGCTTGCCTTTCTTCTCTTCTTCTTCCAAGAATGAACTAAAAGATAGTCCTAGCACAGAAACCCTAACTTCAACCTTTTAAGAGAGACAAAGAGAGACCTAGCCCAAACAATTTGACTTCTTCGACTTCCTCTCCTTCATACTCTCTTCTTCGACTTCTTTTCTTCCTCTTCTTCGCATAGAATGAAATTAGTGAGTGTGTAATGGAGAACGAGTTCCTCTCTATATATAGGCTCTTCTAAGGGTGGACATGGCTCTTCATGTAGGCCTACTTGACATCTCCTTAGGTTGACTTGATCTTGGAGGTATTTCGACACTTTAGAGACAAAATAAATTTTCTTTACAAGATACAATGTGCCCATAGGGTCTTCAAAATATGATAATGACTCTTTGAAAAATCCTAGAAGCACTCAATGGGTGCTTGACCTATAAAATAATTTCTTTTTCATTTTATTCTTTACAAAAATACATTTCATACTTATAAAGACCAACCCTAGTTACACATTACAACATGTCATGTTGGGTTGTAGAGAGCCAACATGAGCCAACATTAATCATGTCTAGTTAAATGACAACATTTATGATATACAGGGCTGTAAATGTTAAACACACGATATTGGAAACCAAACTCAATTATATTAAATATTGATTTCAATGAATGATATACAATGTGTACATATTAGTACATACAAGAAACCGTTGAATCAATTTTCAAGTCTTCTTGGACTCTAATAACCAATCATCCTAATACAAACTAACCCAACCTTAATCCCGAGGATTAGCTATCTAGCATTCCCTCCTTAATCTGAAGGGATGTACCAAAGTCCAAGAATGAGAGCTCAAAAGGCAAAAATGCATCTTAGCCAAGAGTTGAATGTCTCTTAGAAATGGTTTTCAAGGATAACCAGAGACTAATATGGGAGAACTCAATGTCTCAACCAACACCAACTTTGGAACCTTCATAGTAGTTCTCAGAACACTCAAAAATGTGGTTTTAAGGTGACCACAAACTTTGGAACAACCAATGTAGTTCCTCGAACAATGTTGGATCTGGAAGTGCTCGTTCACAAACAACTTATTCAGTAAATGTTGAAGTCTCTCTGGCTACAACTCTGGCTCTAACAGGTACAGGTTGTGGCTGAGGCTCACTTGTGGATCACTGACTCAAGCTCACTTGACAAATCCTCGAACCTGTAGCAGACCATTAACAGTGCCCCCCTTATCAGATACAAGGTGAGAAGATGAAGTATTCTTCATCACTGCAAGGCTGGTCAACACTCTCAAACATTTCCTGCGATATGTGCTGCAAATCTTCTAGGTTGTTTTCGACCAATCCCAAGAAGCAATCCATCCGAAATTTAGCTTCTCTCTTGCAGTAGTCTTCTTTCTAGAACATCTTTTTGAAAGGTGATTACGCTTTCCACAATGCTCACACGGGTGAAAATCAAAACACTGATCTTTCACATGTCCAACTCTATTACACAGTTGGTATCGATCAACTTGTTCTGGAACAACACCATCCAGAAATCTAGCACTTCGAAATTGTATCGATTTAGAAAAATCAGGAAGATGAAAAGATTTATCCAGGACATCTTTGTTATAACCCAAACTAGTTCTGTGTTTGTTATGTGTAATTTCTTCCCACGGTCTTATAAAAGTTTTGGGAATGATAGGCTTCTCATCAATGGGCAAATCACTCTCGCATACACTTGCCTGAACATGACTTTCCACTGCACCTAAATTTTCTCCTGAAATGCCTTTACAAATCTAATTAAACTTTCACTGTTGATGGGAGTCAAAATCAAAAAGAGTGTTATGAATAAAAACAAGTTCAGAATCACAATGCTTCTGCTGAAGTTCATCTCGCTAGAATTGGGATTCGAGTTGCAGAAACTCGATCTTCTCTTGTGCATTTTGCAAACAATTGTTGATGTCAGACAAAGTGTCTTTGCTGACTTGAATTGTATTATTAACATTAGAAATTATTAGAGTATTTAATAAGTCTATCAAATCATTAATTATCACCATTTTCTCCAACTCACTATCAGAAAACAACCAACCAACTTTGAAAAGAGTGTCGGCTACCATCGAAAATGCACCCAATACAAACAAATTTACAATGTAAGATCAACAATGTTCAGATAAAAGTGAAACTATTGCAAACAAAAATTATGTCCTCTTAACAACTTCCAAAATTGTCTCCACAAAGATTTGAACTTGTGACCTTGTGATCTTTAACATACCAATTAATAACCAATAACCCTAAATATTAATAAATATCGTTGTTTTAGTTTCTAGGTCTTCTTGGACTCTAATAACCACTCACCATAATAAAAACTAACCCAACTTTAATCACGAGGATTAGATGTCTAAAATTCCCCCCTTAATCCAAAGGGATGTACCAAAAGTCCAAGAATGAGAGCTCAAAATGCAAAAATGCATCTCAGCCAAGAGCTGAATATCTCTCAGAAATGGTTTTTAAGGATGACCACAAACCAATGATGGTAGTTTTTAAGAGAAAATCACAATCGATACCCATGTTTGGAACCTTCATAACAGTTCTCAAACCAATCAAAAACAACATGCTAATAACATGCAATCATGCTCATTCTCATAGAGCATAAATCAAAAAAGCTTTGTCTACAACTATGAATCTGAACTCAAACTCTACACTGTAGCAGCAAAATTCCGATCTCTGTCTCAAGCTTGCTTAACAAAACTTTGAACCTGTAGCAGACCATCAACAATTCCCCCCTTGTCAGATACAAGGTGAGAAGTATTATTCATCACTGCAAGGTTGGTCAACACTCTTGAACATATCCTGCAGTATGACCTGTAAATCTTCTTGGTTGTTTCCGACCAATCCCAAGAAGCAATCCATCCGAAATTTAGTTTCTCTCTTGCAGTGGTCTTCTTTCTGAAACATTTGTTTGATTGGTGATTTCGCTTTCCACAATGCTCACACGAGTGAAGATCAAAGCACTGATCTTTCACATGTCCAACTTTATTACGTTGTTGGCATCAATCAAATTATTCTAGAACAACATTATCCATAAATCCAACACTTCGAAATTGCATAGGTTTAGAAAAATCATGAATATGGAAAGATACATCTAGGACATCCTTGTTATAACCCAAACCAATTTTGTGTTTGTTATGTGTAATCTCTTCCCACGATCTTATAAAAAAATTGTGAACGATAGGCTTCACATATGCATGCAAATGACTCTCACATACGCTTCCCTGAACATGACTTTCCGCTGCACCCAAATTTGCTTTTGAAATCACTTCATTACTCTGATCATTCTGATGATCAAGTTCAAATAAACTATTGTTCTGAACAAGAACAAGTTCAGAATTCTTCTTTTGCAGTTCTTTTCTCTGTAACTACGACTCTATTTGGAGAAAATCAAATATCTTTTGTACATCAAGTAAATCAGATTGCATATCAACAATAATAAATTTGTTGATATTTATTGAGCCACCATCATTAGATTTAATCAATGTATTCAATACTTTTAACACTTTATCAAGCTTAGTCAAACTAAGGATGTCGGCTTCATCCGCAAATGCACCCATTTTAAAGCCCACCATCAAATCACTAAGCCAATTTTTATTTAAAAGAAAAGGAGAAAGGGATTTATATTTTCTTTTAGGGGAGTACTTCACATATTTGAAAATTTGAAAAGGATTTGTTTGAAGAATCTTTTCGCTGCTTGGTATATGAAAGAATTGACTATGTGAGTTCATGTGTATGTCAAGGGAAGTTTAAATTATAAAAATTTTGAGTATAAAATCAAGGAAAGAAAAGGCATTGTGGTTAGCCAAGCTCATAAAGTTACATGGTGTGTTAAAAGTCACAAGGTCAAATCCTTGTGCTTGATAATTTTTAGAAAACAAAAAGGGAAGTTAATTTTGGAGGTTGTATTACTCACTACAATGGTTGGGCAGCAAGAAGACGACATTTTGTTTGCAGTAATCTGATAAAAAAAATGTTGAAATTACTATGTAAAATGGGTGCATTTCGATTGAACCTGACACCTGATTAAATCATTGTAAATTCATTTGTATTGGGTGCATTTCTAGTGGTAGCCGACACCTTTTTTAAAGTTGATTGCAAGTCTTCTCTAATAGGAAGCTGGAGAAAATGACAAGAGTCAGTGATTTGTTAGAGTTGTTAAGTAATCTAATGTCCTATATTGTTCATAGCAATGTCCAAATCAGTAAGGACATGATTTCTGACATTAAAACTTGTTTGCAAAATGCACAAGAGAAGATCAAGTTTTTGCAACTCGAATCTTGATTCTAGCGAGATGAACTACATGAATTACAAAATAAGAATTATGAACCTGTTCTCGTTCAAAACAATAGTTTGTTTGAGCCTGATCATCAGTCAGAGAATGATAAGAGTAATGCAGTCATTTCAGGAGAAAATTTGGATGCAAATAAAAGTCTTGATGTGAAAACTTTTATAAGACCATGGGTAGAGATTACTCATAATAAACACAGAACTGGTTTGGAATATAATGTCCTGGATGTATCTTTTCATATTCCTGAATTTTCTAAATCAGGAATATGATTTCTGGATGGTGTTGTTCCAGAACAAATTGATCGATGTCAACCATGTAATAGAGTTGGACATGTAAAAGATCAATGTTTTGATCTTCACCCATGTGAGCATTGTAGAAAACGAAGTCACCATTCAAATAAATGTTCCAAAAAGAAGACCACTGCAAGAGAGAAGCTAACTTTCAGATGGATTGCTTCTTGAGAATGGTTGAAAACGACCAAGAAGATTTGCAGGTCATACCGCAAGAAATGTTCGAGAGTGTTGACTAGCCTTGCAGTGATGAAAAATACTTCATCTTATCACCTTGTATCCGACAAGGGGGGAATTGTTGATGGTCTGCTACAGGCTTGAGGATTTGTCAAGCGAGCCTAAGTCAAAGCTCCACAAGTGAGCCTGAGCCACAACCTGTACCAATTAGAGCCAACGTTGTAGCCAGAGAGACTTCAATTTTCACTGAATGAGTTGTTTGTGAACAAGCACTTCCAGATTCGGAATTGTTCGAGGAACTACATTGATTGTTCCAGAGTTTGTGGTCACCTTAAAACCACATTTTTGGTTGTTCTGAGTACTGCTATGAAGGTTCCAAAGTTAGTGTTGATTGAGATCTTGAGTTCTCCCATATTGGTTCGTGGTCATCCTTAAAAACCATTCCTTGAGAGACATTCAGCGCTTGGTTGAGATGCATTTTTGTATTTTGAGCTCTCATTCTTGGACTTCGGTACATCCCTTCAAATTAAGGGGGGGATGTTAGATTAAAGTTGGGTTAGTTTGCATTATGGTGAGTGATTATTAGAGTCCAAGAACACCCGGAAACTCAACAGTTTTTTGTATGTATTAATATGTACACATGTACATCATTCATTGAGATCAATGTTTAATATAGTTGATTTATTAAATATTTAGGGTCTTCAGCTTCCGAGTCTTCTTAGACTCTAGTAAACAATCATCATAATACAAACTAACCCAACCTTCATCCCGAGGATTAGTTGTCTAACAGTAAAGCGCCTCTCAACACAATGAAGGCCATACACACTCATGAAATAACTTGCTTATGAAAATATATGAAGTAGATAACTGTGGTAGATGGGAAACAATCCAACAACTTGTGTCAAGTAGAAACTGAATTGTTGGTGTATAAAGAGTGGTGTCTTAGAAACTGAATCGTTGGTGTATAAAGAGTGGTGTCTTACAGGGAAGTTAGCAGGGAAAACTACGAGCCTTATTTGAAAAAGTGAACCTGACATTCTAAATCCTATAAAAGGACTCATTTGTATTGTTAGCATATGTCACTCGTGAGTTTGGAATTAGCGTAGGATAGTCTGGACTCTTGACACCACTTGTGCCCTGTTCTGGAGAATCTATCATTGTATGCTTATGGATAAGAATGACACCACTTATTTTCATATCACGGTTTGGTTCCAATTGCGGTTATATTAGTAGCTTGGCTTTCACCGAATGCGTTGCTGTCTTTACTGGTATTTCATGGCAAATACAAATGAAATGCGTTTATTCCTTGTTATAGTGGGAACCTTGGTGGATGCATTAGCTTATTTCTAGATTATTCGCGTTAGGTGCCCTAATTTCTATTATCTGTTAATGTACGCTTTGATTCACTAATCCCAAACCCCAACTGAGAACCAGAAGCTCAGCATAACTGTCTCTGAAAAATCAATGGCATTAAATCTGGAAGGGATATCTCACCTTTTCAAAAGAGACTAATGTCACTTTCTCAACTGTTGGGCTGAACCAAAGGTCTAAATTGACATTAAAGGGAAAAGATTCCGTTGTAACAAGCAGAATGAGAATCGTGGACAGTGTTAATTCATAAGCAGGTAAATTTCTAAATCGCCATCACGAAACAAAATAAGAACGGCAATATTGGATTTCTCAAATCAAATTTTGTTCAATTTCCTGAATTCGCACAGAGCATTATTGAAAACGGACATTATTTTTATGTTTTTGAGAACAGAATATCCAAAATACCAGAAGAAAAGAAGGCGTCCAACTAAGTTCTGGTATAAACACGGCAAAACCTCAACAATCCGGTCCATGATCAAACCCTAAACAAAAAAATTCGATCCATAACCAAACCCTATGCAGCAATTTGATTAAGGAATATCCCAAAGCTTAGGCTCTGGGACAGCAACCACCATTCCTTCGAGATTGGGCTGAAGGATCAGCTGGCACCCGAGCCTAGAGTGCTTGTTAACCTGGCCTCTAAGGGCGGAGGTTTTCAAAACATATAACTCGTCTTCAGAAGGAGGTGGTAGCTTTCCCAACCATTCCTCCGAAATACTAACCTCGCATTCGCCGGAGCAGGCTGCGATGTCCTCGAGACGGTGGGATTCGGGGTCAATGAGGCCGCCGTTCGCAAGGGTTTTCAGCAGCGTGTGGCCGGTCAGTCCCACGATCGCGTGCCGATTCCCATCGGGATCTATGGCCAGCAGCTTTACGATGCGGTCCGAAACCTTCTTCGAGACGGATTGGGTAACCGAATGCCTTGTTGAAACAAAAATGGTAGAATTTAATCCTGCAACCGCACGGTTTGCAAGCCCGCGAAACGCAGATGCCATCGCCATTATCGTGCTGTATGTTCTGTGTGTTAAAAGTCAATTTGTTGCATCGCACAGATTCATTTTATTTTTTTGGTTATCTGTGTAACACCGTTTTAGTGGCATAATTTTCGTCGTAAAGAAAATTGTAGAACGGTGTTTGGAAATGTAAAGTTAGGGTGTTGTTAATTGGTTCGGTAACTAGGAAATTGCTTGCAAGGATTTTCCTTCTCATGAATATGAATTTTCCCTCCCGGAAAAACCCTCACACCATTGAGGACTTGTTTCTTTCATGATTCACCTCTATAGATATTTCCTTTGTTAAAGATATTTCTAATAATTTGCAAGGAAATGAAGGTTTGATTTCTTCACTTTATTAGTTAGTTAAGGATTGATGGGGAGATAGAAGGTTCATTTATTTTGAGATTTAGAGGTTGGTAAGGAGATAGAGAGTTGAATTCACTTCATTGTGTGAGTCTTTTTAAAAGGATAGTTTTTTTTTTTTTTTTTTTATTGTGTATTTTATGCTTTTCTTATTCTAATATAAAAAAGGGCATTTTACTATGTTATCATTCAAGCCATAAGAGGATATGATAACATTGCTCTCACAAAGTTATTAGCAATTGTTCTAAAAGATGTAAAGAGAGATCAATGGGTTTGTTAAATTGGAAAATTTTTATTTAGGTTTTCATAATCAAGCAAATAATAAATATTATATTAAATTTAAGTTTTTTAAATATTATATATATATATGTGTGTGTGTGTGTGTTATTGAGCAAAATTCAATTAGACATGTATGTCGTATGTTTTCATTTAGTGAATTTCAGTATCTGAGGGTTTGATCTATAGGGTTATGACCATGAAAATAGTTTGTACTACCAACCATATTTGTTAATTAATATGGGACTGAAGTACCTTAAACAAGCTCGGTAACAAATTGTTTGTATTTCAGGAATCAGTGTATTTCTATCTATAATGCCCTTATTTGTATTATGCTTTGGATCACACTCACAAATTTTGAATTTAATTTAACTTTTGAATAATATATTTTGTTCTGGTTTTCCAAAATTCATAACTCCAGCCCAGTTACTATTGACAGTTATATGAAAGCCCATAAAAATCAATATATGCTCATCTTGTTGCAAAATAAGGTCAAGGACAATAACGCAAGAGGTAAATCATAAAATATAATGAATAGTAACATTAAGAGTAAAATGTGTATCACGAGATTTAACAACTAGAGAAATTTGCCTAAAATCTATTATATTGTTTTATGAATTACTCATTTATACACATAAATCAAAGCATGGAAAATAGAATACAACAATTGGATGTTGCACTACCCATGGTGTGAGACACAAAGAACACTAAACTACATGTATGAAGTCCTTCCTCCTTATCATCAAAATCTTTGTCTCCCTCTTCATTTGCAGTTGCATCCTACTGATACTCAGAGACCAAGGTCATCCTTGTAGTGTACCCAAGCTAGTAGTGTAAAACAATAATACCTAATAATTACTTGTTGAATTAACGTAATAAAGCACTATATCATATAGTATTAACTATGAATCCAGTTCATTGGGTTGGGTTGTGGTTTAACGTAAAGTTGGAGTTCTTACCCCAAGTGATGACCCATGTTAAAGCAGATGACCAGACATTTCTAAGGTGTGGGTAGTGTTAATGCAGCACCACTGGTTTGATGGTGATGCAGAGAAGTTGTGATTAGTGGTAGTTGATGTTAATGAGATCTGAGTGGATGAAGCTAGGTATAACTCTTAAGTGACTACAAAATATATACCACTCACTTGTAGCGTCATAGCCAAGGGTTTTATGGTCGTAAAACTCCTATCGTATTGAGTTTGGCACCCTCTTCAATCAAAAAAGGTTTATCCAACTTAAAAAATAATTTAATATAAATTTTGAATGTTGGTTAACCTTGTGTAAAAGAAGGGATATAAACCATATCATTGTAATTGCTTCCAAAGCTAAAGAGATCACTCACTTTGTAAAAATCAAATAAATTTATAATATTTTTTACATTAATTGATAAATTTAAATTTAAAATAAATATATATTCATAAAATAATTAATTATAAAATTTAATATAAATATATGTATAACTATTATTATTTTTTCAAAACAATTCATACTAACCATGACATCAATCAACAAATTTACAAACGGTGAAACTCAAGTAAATATGAAAGCAAAATATATATATATATATATATATATAAAATATAATATATAATGTGAAAAGAAAAAAGTAATTTCTTAGAATCCTCGTGGTAAAAATAGGGATATAAACCATGTCATTGCAATGGCTTCCCAAATATGTTTATAATGGTTTCATGTAGCATTGATGTTATAGTTTGGAATTGTTAATTAAAAGTATGAATAAAAAAATTAAAACATGTTTTTAAATATAATTAAAATTTTGAAAAGATAAAGAGTTATATAGTTTTACTAACTAATCTTTATCCGATTTTTGAATTTGAATTCATTTGAATTCACAAGAAAAAGATAAATTATTTATAGTTCATTAAAAATATTAATATAGCAAATAAAAATGGTATTTTTAAAAGATGAAAAAAAAACATATTTTAAAAAGAGGAATAAAAAGTTGGAAATGATCAAAAATTACAAAGTTTTCCTAGCTAATCTTTATCGACTTTTAGAGATTTTAATACAAAAGAAAAAGTATGAATTAATCTTTATAAATAAGTGTTGAGAATTGAAATAATTACAATGGGCCCAAGGGATTTTGATGGGGATTGTTGTTACATGTTTTTTATACGGCTAAATGTTAAGCTTTAAGTAGTCTTGTAGTTTGCTATGGTCATGTATTGTAGAATTGTTTATATTATATTGTTGTTGGTTTTTTTATGTTTTTTTCTCCAATTTCCTTTTATTCAACATTTTTGTGTAACTTTTCAACAAATTTTAAAATTTTGTGCATCTTTCTTTCTCCATACCCTCTTATTCAAATTATTTTGTATACTTTCAATTCTAAATTTTCTTTCTTACTTTTAACTCATATTAACTAATTATTATAATGTATTTGATATTGCTTTGACTTTGGAGTAATTTTTGTTTGACAAAAAATTAAACTATTGTTTCTAATGTTCGACATTATAACAAAAAATAATTTATTTTTTAATTATTTTAATTTTATTTTTCTCATGTCTTGATTGGCTAATTGGCTTATATTATTATTCTATAATGATGCTTCTGCTGCCAATGGCATTTGCAGGTACAAATGATAATTAATAGACCGAATCCAACAAAAAATTTAAGGAATCGCCGCCAATTTCTTTACTTTACAATTTACAAACTAAAACCCCTTCGGTAGCCTCATTTATCTTTCAAATTCGTCAAATCAAGCTTAAACAACCTGCATTGGCGAGCCAACCCCAACACAGTGCTCAACATATTTTTTTTTTCTGAAGCTTTGTGTCTATTGTGCAAACTGGACCTCTCAAGGTCCGGACTAGTAATAATTGTAGTGCCCGTGCAGTAATAAATAACTGTTGTGTTCGTGCAGTGTAAGTACTGGCCATTCACATTTTTTGTTGGAATTTGTATTATTATTATCCCTGCCACATTGGAATTTGTATTATTGTTATCCCTACCAAACTTTGGATTATTTTTTGTTTGGTCAAAAATTAAATTAAATGTTGATATTATTAAAACAACAAAAATTATTATTTTAATTCTATTAATTAAAAACATGACCAACACTTTCAATATTTCCCCTCAAATTTTAACGTGGTGTGAAAGCATACTTAGCATTGGACTTGGCCACTATGGTATGACTTAATTATAAATGCATATGGATCATGGACTCACGTTACGAGCTCTAATCTGCGTGTCTAGTCTGAGATTCTCCATCTCTATGTTTGTCGTACACTGTTGACACCTAATCCTTGTGATTGGATAAATATATGTAAATAAATAAATGAGAAATGTGAACAGTCATCGGGAGATGAATTGAAGAGTCTCTCCCTCATGTATATAACAGACCTACCTGATTGAATGAATATACGAATCAGTTTTTTGCCTTATGGAGTTACTGCCTGGCCTGACATAAACTAAGGTAGAGCCTTGCCCTCTTCTTAATATAACAATTTTATTACTTGAATTGCATCACCCACTGCATCTGACACAATCTTACTGATATCTACAATAATTTATAAATGATTTGTTTGAGTGCAATTTTACTTTCGAATTCAAACATTGGTAATGAGGTCACATTTAGCTTTTTTTTTTTAATTTTTTTTTTTTGTGAAGATTAGTGAAATTTACTGTAGTGGCCAATGATAGCAATGCTACCATTGTTGTTTATTTTTTTTAAATGTAAGTAAGTTTATTATGCATTATTATATGTTTTTGTTCTTGATTGATGAAGAACATGAAATAATAAGGCCTGAGTTCAACGATTTCCATCAACTATTAAATAATATGCGTAGAACAAAAAAAAAATCAAAGTCCTCATTATTTTTATGTAAGAGGAAAAAAACATTAATTTGAAGTGTAACAATACAAATATATGTCATATATAGCTATTTCATAGATTTCAAAATTCAATGATTAAACCAAGTGGTAGGAAAGCTAGCTATGCAACTTTGTTAGAAGCAAATTCTTGTATGTGACTTTTCAACAATTTTTAAATTTATAAACATCTTTCTCTCTCTAAATCCTATTTTTGAAATTATTTTTATACTTTTAATTCCAAATTTTATTTCTTATTATTAATTCATATTAATTAATTTTCATCTCACTATTTATATATTTCAATTTTTCTTTATGTAAAATCTACTTCTAATTATATTATAGATATATGGAAATTTTTATCATCAATAATGTTTTTATTTCTCTCAAAACTTTTCATACCTATTTAATTTTATTCCATATATTTTTAGATATATCCAATCTTTTACCCTAAAATTACAATTTTAATAAATATTATATATATTTTAGATTTCTAGGATTGTTAGCTTGTTGTAGTAGATTTTTTGGATCCATCCCATTCATATTGTTTTTTTTAAGATCGATGTTTCGAACGGTCCATCATTAGGATAAGAGTATGTGGAAAACTCATCAACCTTAGTAATAAATAGGTAATAGGTTTTGAGAAAATGGCCGACAATGAAATTATTTAAAATGGATTATGTAATTATTAAAAATATTAAAATAAAATAAAATGAATTAAATGAAGTGTTTTTGCAAAGATTCATAAGTGTCAAGGTTTAATATTATGGAATATTATTTAATAATTAATATATTTAGAGAATTAATGTAATATATTAAAATTAATAATATTATTTTATAATATATTTAAATGAGGGGTTAGGGTTAAATAATTGTGTATTAATGTATTTTTAATATATGTAATATATTAAAATTAATAATATTATTTTAAAATATATTTCACCCGGATGCGGGTGCCTTAATGAGTTGTTAATGCTCGAGCACGCGGCGCCGGCATCTGGCAATACCTCGAGTTGGTTTGGCAGTTCGTGGCAGGACATTAATTCGCATTTATGATGCATTGGGTTCAAGGCAAGCAGGGAAAGGATTTCAGGATGGTGCACACAATTCACGGTTCATTCGTTCTGGTCTCTTCAGACAGTTGCAGAGTCGCTCCGGTTTATTCAGGTAGTGACATTCTCTGGTGGTTATGTCCTCAGAACTTTGGCGCAGTACAGAGCATTTGGAAGCCACCATGGCTTCATAATCGCTCGCATCTAGCCAGCTTCAGGTATTTGGTTTTGTTTCTTTTTGAAGGTGTCTGGTATAGTCAGTCAGTCTCCTCTATCTGCGTCGGGTGTATTAAGCCAGTCTTCTTGCCCATCTCTGTAAGGGGTCTCGTTTCGGTCTTTGCTGAAGGTGTCTGGGTCGGGTATTGGGTTCATTCAGTCAGTGCTGGGTTATTTCTCGTGGTCGTTTATACTCTCTGTGCTGGGTTATTTCTTGGGGTCGTCAGATCAGAGGTCTGTTCACTCCGGTTTCTTTTAGTTTGTGGCGGGTCGCTTCTCTTTCTCCCTCATTCCTTTAGCACTTTCAATTTGTTCATCCTTTCTGCAATGGCCCGGCGTCGTGGTATTCCCAGGCGGGGTAGTAATTCAGGATCCCGTGGAGGTTTTCGGGGTCGTGGTGGCTCTGGACCTCGACGTATTTCCCCGTTAGCCTCTGCCTCGCCGGCCTCACCGCCATCAGACCACTCTGGACCCTCCCTAAACAGCTCTTTTCACTCATCCCGGTTCAAATTTAAAAGCAGGCTTAACAAACCGATTATCTCAGCTATTATAACTGTCATCTTCTCGGAGGAAGAAGATGAGCTCACAGGCTCACTTGGGTCCTCCAAGGAAAAGTCTCTTTCTCAAAATTCCAGTGACTCTCAGGGCAATTTGGCGGGTGATGTCCTCAATAATCCCGCTGTGTTGCAGGAAGAAGGTCAACAAGAAGATTCTCGCCATCAGCAAGACTCTTCTCAAGAGAATATCATAGCTTGTGCGCCGGCGCAATTCTCTGGCAGCGTTCTGCACCTTGTGACTCCTCCAGGATGCAACATGATGGAAGTTGAAGATAATGTGATGGTGCATTGGGTAAGCTCTCCCAACAAAGCAAATGAAGACGACACAGACTCGCCACCTCAGGCATAACTACTTATGCCTCAGCAAGTCATCTCAGGAATGCTGGTTTTTGGATGTAATTCTCAGTGGGTATGGCTCTGATATCATCAGTATGGTTTTTCTCATCCTCCAGGTTATGATTTTGGCTTTCCAGTTTTTTTGTAATAGTGGCAAAGAACAGTATTTTGTAATAGGGCGGCTCATACTAAAGCGTTGATCCTATCTAGCTCTATTTAGTCTTGGGTCTATGATTTTCATCTTTGTAAACAGAAGGCTAAGTGTTAATTGCCACGGTTTTTCTGACAGAGGGCAGGCTACAGCCCCCTCAGAGGTTCAAACCTCTTTGTAAATATTTTTCTTTTTAATTATAATAGAATAGTCTTTATACAGAAAATATATATATATATATATATATATATATTTCAAAGAGGGATTAGGGTATATATATATATATATATATATATATATTTGAGTGAGGGATTAGGGTTAAATAATGAAAGGGGAAATATTAAAAAATATAAATAAGAGGGAGAGTTAGAGATGAATGAAACATGAGTTTAAGGGGTTTCAAACTTTATTGATCCAGGTCTGGGTGTGACGAAGGACCCTTCCAAGACCTTTTACTTTCGTGATGTGTTAAATTGCATTTTTAAAAGAACATTAATGAATACATATGCATGTTGTAAAGAAGAGGAACATGACAATTGTCAGCAACATAAAAAACATAAGCCGTTGATAACGGAGTTCGTCCAGGAGGGACTACGTCTCCGAGCCCCGGTGTCAAGATGGTGTAGGTTGCTGCATTAAGTGTTGTCAATAGTGATGATGTGCATAGAGGTAATGTCACTATCATACAAGGAAAATTCCCTCACGCAGGAGTGGCTCCAAGAGATGTTCCACTACAGGAAATCTCAGTCAAAAGACTCCTATCAGTATGACACAAACTCATGCATGATGAGCATCTCGCCAACCTAGCATAAAAGGGATCTCAATGCAAACATGCATAACGACAACCTGAATATCCCATCAACATACAACAAAGGGATATCAAAACATAACATGACGAATCATGACGACAAGCACATCACATAGATGATTCTGCATCACATCAAGCAGCAATCATGAAATAAGTAATAAACAAGATCCTTCATCAATATCAAACAGGGATATGTGTAGCACAATGCATAGCAAAAGAAGTACATGAACGCACTGCATATACCTCACAACCAAGGGCCATCTGAAGAAGCAGATGTTAAACTGTTGAAGTTGTTCGTGCCATCAATCTCACGGCATCAATCACATAGAAATGGTTGCTCGCACATGAATGCTGACACCTGCATTCCACTTAGAAAAGTGGCTAAAGAATAGAATGAGCAAATGAAAAATTTGAACGCACCATCAGATTTTTGACGTCGAATAGTGCAAAATCGACTGTCCAATTTTTTAATTCTGGGAAATTGAGAATCTGGGGCTCAAGGAATCTTTTAGATTCCCCCTAGATTCCTCAAATATTCAGCTCCATAGGTGGATTGGGAATCTACAACTCCAAAGGCGAATCTAACCTCGCCATTGTGATCCCTGCGGAAAACCATGAAAAATGACTGTAAACTTGACTATATTCCGACATGGAGAAAAATTACCTCCTCGGGAAAATTTCAAGGATCATGGTTCCGCTCCCTGTTTCTGCAGCAATCATGGTTCCACCTGCATACTGAAAAATGGCTAAAAAATGCAGAACTCTAATGGAGAAACGGACAACGCTATTGTGTTCATGGCGTCGAGAAATGTTGAAACCATATAAAATTTGTCAAAATCTGACAAAGTGAAAATTCGACCCTCCTGCAAAATTCTGCCTTGAACTCCGTGCACTGCCTCCCCTGCCTGAGCGCACTAAAAATTGCGTTTTAAATAATAATAAAAATGTCGACAGATTCTTCAACGAATTTCTTGTAGGGCAGTTGGTTGGGGATCTAATTAATAGGGAGGAGGTCAGGTGGTCAAACCCTGCCTCCTCCTTCTTTTTTACATTATAAACAAAAAAAAAAATTAAAAACAAATGTTTGGTTGGGTCGGACCCGCCCACTGTACCTCCATGCTCCACCTCCGAATCTTTTTGGTAATGGTCGTTGGTTTTTTTATTAATGCGGCTACTCTTTTGGGTTGGGTCCGTGCCCCAAGGGCTGGCCCACCCATTTCTTTGTTGTTGGTTGTGGTGGCTCCGTGGGAGCAGCAGAGGGGTCGGGGTCATGGCCCGCCCCTCCCATTATATTTGTTGTAACGGCTCCATGGGCGGGGGAGGGGCCGGGGGTCGTGACCCGCCCCTCCTTTGTCATGTGTCTGTTTGGTGCGGTTAAGGGGTGGCGGGGTTGGTGGCCCGCCACCTTTTTTTAATATTATTTTTGTTATAATAACAAAATGGGCCATTTTTAAAAATTCCGTTTTTAAGCCGAAGGAGTCTTTTAACTAGGCCATGATTTCACCCAGAATCTGGCCGAAGTTGGCCGGATTCCGTCTGCCAGAAAAGTGCAAATTGTGTCCTCGTTAAACCTGCCCAGTCATCAAAATTCAACCCAACTTTGACTGCCTCTATCTCCTTCATCCAGACTCGGATTGGAGTGTCGTTCGCACCATTAGAATCAGGGCGACGAGCACTTCGATCTAATGTCAAGTTCATCACCTTTCCACCACTTTGAATTTTGAGCTTTTTCCATGCCACTGGTGTCTGGAGATCCACCTGGATCAATCCTCCCCACTGAGGAGCTTTTGGTCCTCCAAAAGCATGAAAAACAATCTGCAACTTTTTTGTACCTTGTCTGCATCACAAGCGTCCTGAAAGGTCTCACTTCCATCTCCTTCACCTTTGTTCTTCGGAGCCTTAAGCGATGAGCTGACACCTGCAACCTCTGCAACCTGTAGTACATTGTTTTGCAAATTACATGCTTGACTTTCATGACCAACTAATGACCCAAGCATCCCACACTTGCCATGAGTTTATAACACATACTCGGTGGTCAAGTTTACATCAAGATGGACACAACACTCCAGTTACGAAAACAAGGCCAACATATCATTGTTGCTTCAACAAGTGATAGAAAAACATATCATCACTGCAACACATGATTTACAAAGATACGGCCAAACACTATTTGTTTTGACAAGTGATGGAAACACGACATCACTTTCATAGTTTATCATGCAGCTCAAAATAAGACCAGACATCATTGTTGCTGAACAAGTGATGGAAACCACATCATCACTTTTACATTTTGAAATGCAACAAATGATCTACAAAAGCACAACCATGACAAGACAACATATCTAGAAACCATTTTTCACTTATCGTTGTGAATGGGTCACCTCCGTGTGGTGGTTTTGCTTGTTGAACAATCGTTTCACCTGGTCCATGCACCGACATTTTGTCTTTAAGGCATTGCTCTTGATGGAGCCTCCAACATGTGGCTCTTTGATGGCCATTTCTGTCGTAAAGACTGCAATACATCTTCTTCCTCCAGATTTGCTTAACCTGTTTCTTTACATGCTGTTTAGAGGGTATTTCATGCCTCATCCTTTTGTGTGCTACCATTCTTTTCCAACGCTTATAAAATGTATGGTTATGTAATCCACAAAAGGTACATGTTTTTCGATGCCATGTTTTACGTTCATCATTAACAATATGATCATAATCGAAATGAACATTCGCATGTCGAAAGTGATTATACCTTTCCTTGTTGTCTTTGGTGTAAGTATGGAGATGAGAGCTTGCCTCAGCTCTTTCCATGCAATGGACACTACCATGGGATGATGGGGATGTTTTCCCGTCATTCTCTCTCATCGACGATTTCAATGATGTCTCAGAAGAATCTGACACCTTCAAGCATTCTCCTTTGGTGTATCTCGAACCTGCAAATTGAGGTCTCTGCATAACCTCCAATGGTTGAGTTATGCCTTGGTTATTAACACCAAGTTCTTTTTCCTCCTTGTGCCTCGCCCTTGTAAGGAGCCATATGTTTGTCCCTGTAATTGGGATCTCCAAATCTCCAACAGAAATCATACTATGTGATGTCAAAACCGAAAAGAAACCAACATCTTTTACCTCCTCTGTCGATTTGGAAAGAACTGATGAGGGCTTCTCATCATCTGTTCTTATTGGTTCGCCAGTTGTCTCGGCGCATTCCCCAACTTCCTTTCTGACATACCCAAGTCCTGTTCGACACAGTAATTCCTCCACTTTGATGGGGTTGACAATGGCTTAGCCATTAATGCCCAAGCCTTTTCCTTCATACCCCATTCTCTTCAACAGTTTGGAGCCAATTCCTGTGGTATGATTTTCAAAAATAGCAAAATCATCATCAGGAAACATACATGAATTCAGAGAACTACTTTTTACCTCACATGGGTCACGTTGCAGTTTTTCCAAGGCCTCGTCCTTTGCTTGCAACTGTCGTAGCAAACTATGTTTCTCCTCTTTCTCTTCATGTAGAAGCGTCTTCAATTCAACGTTCTCTATTTGAATATTTTGTTTGTTGTGCTTCAGTTCTTCCAAGGCCTCTTCCATGGCTTGCAACTGAAGCTGCAATCGCTCCTTTTCCTCTGTCTCTTTCTATAGAGTTCCATACATTATCTCCACTCTTTTGGAAATTTTGAGCATGGTTTCGTACATCGCTTTTTCATCCTCTGTTGCTACACGTTCCATTGTTCATGCTTGCAATTCACATCAACCCAAAGACCGCTTTGATACCACTTGATCCAGGTCCGGGTGTGATGAAAGACCCTTCCAAGACCTTTTACTTTCGTGATGTGTTAAATTTCATTTTTAAAAGAAAATTAATGAATACATCTGCATGTTGTAAAGAAGAGGAACATGATAATGGTTAGCAACATAAAAAACATAAGTCGTTGATAACGGAGTTCGTCCAGGAGGGACTACGTCTTCGGGCCCCGTTGTCAAGAGGGTATAGGCCGCTGCATTAAGTGTTGTCAATAGTGATGATGTACATAGAGGGAATGTCGCTATCATACAAGAAAAATGCCCTCACGTAGGAGTGGCTCCAAGAGATGTTCCACTACAAGAAATCTCAGTCAAAAGACTCCTATCAGTATGACACAAACTCATGCATGATGAGCATCCGGCCAAGATGGCATAAAAGGGATCTCAATGCAAACATGCATGATGACAACCTGAGTATCCCATCAAAATACAACAAAGGGATATCAAAACATAACATGATGAATCATGACGACAAACACATCACATAGACGATTCTGCGTCACATCAAGCAACAATCATGAAAACAAGTAATAAACAAGATCCTTCATCAATATCAAACAGGGATCTGTGCAGCACAATGCATAGAAAAAGAAGTACATGAACACACTGCATATACCTCACAACCAAGGGCCATCTAAATAAGCGAATGTCAAACTGTTGAAGTTGTTCGTGCCATTGATCTCACAGCATCAATCACATGGAAATGGTTGCTCGCACATGAATGTTGACCCCTGCATTCCACTTAGAAAAGTGGTTGAAGAATAGAATGAGCAAATTAAAAATTTGAACGCACCATCAGATTTGTGACATCGAATAGTGCAAAATCGACTGTCCAATTTTTGAATTTTGAGAAATTAAGAATCTGGGGCTCAAGGAATCTTTTAGATTCCCCCTAGATTCCTCAAAGATTTTGCTCCATAGGTGGACTGGAAATCTGCAACTCCAAAGGCGAATCTGACCTCACCATTGTGATCCCTATGGAAAACCATGAAAAACGACTGTAAACTTGACTATATTCCAACATGGAGAAAAATTACCTCCTCGGGAAAATTTCAAGGATCATGGTTCCGCTCCCTATTTCTGCAACAATCATGGTTCCACTTGCATACTAAAAAATGGTTGAAAAATGCAGAACTCTGATGGAGAAACAGATAGCGCCATTGCGTTCGTGGTGTCGAGAAGTGCTGAAACCATATAAAATTTGTCAAAATCTAACAAAGTGAAAATTCGGCCCTCCTGCAAAATTTTCCCTAAACTCCATGCACTGCCTCTCCTGCCTGAGCGCACTGAAAACTGCATTTTAAATTAAAAAATGCTAGTGGATTCTTCAACGAATTCATTTTAGGGCAGTTGGTTGGGGGTCCGATTAATAGGGAGGAGGTCGGGCGGTCAAACCCTGCCTCCTCCTTCTTTTTTACATTATGAACAAAAATATTTTAAAAATAAATGTTTGGTTGGGTCGGGCCTGCTTTGGGCGGCCCGCCCACCGTACCTCCATGCTCCACCTCTGAATCTTTTTAGTAATGGTCGTTGGTTTTTTTATTAATGCGACTACTCTTTTGGGTTGGGTATGTGCCCCAAGGGCCGACCCACCCATTTCTTTGTTGTTGGTTGTGGTGGCTCCGTGGGAGTAGCGGAGGGGCCAGGGTCATGGCCTGCCCCTCCCGTATATATTTGTTGTAACGGCTCTGTGGGCGGAGAGCGGGCGGGGAGCGGGCAGGGGTCGTGGCCCGGCCCTCCTTTGTCATGTGTCTGTTTGGTGCGATTAAGGGGTGGCGGGGTTGGTGGCCCACCACCCCTTTTTTTAATATTTTTTTGTTATAATAACAAAATGGGCCATTTTTAAAAATTCTATTTTTAAGCCGAAGGAATATTTTTAACTAGGACATGATTTCACCCAGAATCTGGCCGGAGTTGGCCGGATTCCATCTGCCGGAAAAATGCAAATTGTGTCCTCGTTAAACTTGCCCAATCATCAAAAGTCAACCCAACTTTGACTGCCTCTATCTGCTTCATCCTGACTTGGATTGGAGTGTCATTCGCACCATTAGAATCATGGCGACGAGCACTTCGATCTGATGTCAAGTTCATCACCTTTTAGCCACTTTGAATTTTGAGCTTTTTCCATGCCACTTGTGTCTGGAGATCCACCTGGATCATTTCTGGATTTGGATTTTAATGTGGGGATCCAATTTTTGCTTATGATCCATCCTTCATCCTTGTTTAGGTTTTTAGGATGTTTATTGATTTCAATAGCTTCTCTAATTTTTATGTGGAAACAACGGTCAACTTTAGCGAGAATGATGATTTTCTCAATGCATATATGATGCTTTGTATTATTGGAATGCTCTGCTAGTGCATAGTTTTTTTATCGATTATGTTTTATGTTAGTGGAATGTTCTAGGATGCGAGTGTTGAAGGATCGACCACTATCCCCAACATATGGGATTTCACAAGAACAAGGGATCAAATAAACTCCTTTTTAGCATTTAGGGTCAATGGGGTCTTTAGCAGATTTGAGGCAACTACGGATGGTGTTTATAGGCTTGAAGGTGGTCATGATTTTGTGTTTTCTTAGGACATGGGATATTTTGTCTGTGGTGCCCTGAATATAAGGAAGGTTTACTTTGCTAATGAAGTTGTCCATATTTTTATTTTTATTTATAAGATAAGTTTATTTGCTTGCTTTATCTAATGCTTTGATGGCTTCATGTTTTTTGTATCCAAATGCTTCTTTACAAGTTACAATATGCCTGATGGGGTCTTCAACTTATGACAATGACTCTTTTGGCTTCTTGACTTATGACCAACCTTAGAAGCACTCAATGGGTGCTTGACCTATAAAATAAAAGACATTGAGCTTGAAACCCATGCTCCAATAATAATAATAATTTCTTTCATTTTATAATTTACAAGAATCAAAAGTACATTCATATTTATGAAGACTGAACCTAGTTACACGCTTTTCAACACTCTACACCTTCTCTGCCTTTGTGCTTAATGCAGCACAACCTTCTGCATCTAGCTTATACGGGTTCTTCACACGAACCCTGATCTACTTCACCTATCCTGTGGCTATGTGTCTCAGGAAGGATTTCCCTTTGTTGAAGATCACATCATAACCACGGTCTTCCAAAATTGCAATAGAGATGAGATTCTTCTTTAGGCCTGGAACGAACATGACATCCTTGAGTCTAAGAAGGGATCCTGACTCCCTCTGCAAGGTGATTGTACCAATCCTAGTCACGTTGTCCCTTTCGTCGTCCCCCAGCTCAATGTGCATCTACAAATCTTTCTCCTCGAGGTCATTAAAAACTCTCTACACCCTGTCATGTGGAATGATGCACCTGAGTCCAATTACCACACGCTCCCCATCACTGTGCTAGCAATGCATGCTATAAGGGTAAATTCAAGCTCGAAATGTGAGGGCTTCACCTGTTGCTCCTCCTGAGGTCTTCTTGCTTGCCTTTTTGTGTGGACACTTCGTGACATAATGCCCAAATTCATGATAATGGAAGCATTTAATTTGGACAAATCTTTCTTCTTTCCCCCTTGACTAGACTCTGGTTTGGATTAAGATTTCTTCCATTTTCCCTTCTTTCCCTTTCCAACCAATGCAAAGTTTTCTTCATCCTCTCCCTTGGATGAAGTCCCATCTCTGGTATTTCGCCTTATTTCCTCTTGTACCAAATCAGACCATAAGCATTCCCAATTTGGTAGCTTCTCCATCGCATTCATCAAATATTGGTAGTTATGCTAGCTCTTGTGAAGGCCTAGAAGAGCTAGGCTCACCAAGTTATCTACTGGAACACTAACACCAACCTCGCCAAGTTCATCATGACATTGTGTGAACCTGCTCAAATACTGAGGAATAGTATCATTCTTCTACATGTTGATACTTCGAAGTTTATCCTTGAGTGTCAACTTCTTGTGGTCACTACTATTCTCGAACAATTATGTGTCAGTGCTTTCCATACGTCAAATGGAGTTCTTTCTCATGGATATTTGAGACAATGTGATCCCATACTCCCTTCAAGATTATTCTCCTCGCCTTGGCTACATCTTTCTTCCACTGAGCAAGGTTTTGGGAATTAGATTCTGGTGATTTTGTCACATCTGTCTTGATGTATTCTAGCAATCCATTGGCATCCAATATCGCCTCCATGCGATAAAATTAGAGTTGCCTTCAATGGCATACTCTAGCCTCAATCCATTGAAGGCCATATTCTCAACTCTGAAGAGATCCTGTTGCACTGAACTTCAAATTTGATTCTCTTGAGAAACAACTTTGAAATTCCTACTCTGATACCATGTAAAAATTATGGTGTAGATTTGCAACTACTCATGAAGTTTTAATCAAAATCACAACACACAAACCTACTCTACTGCTCTGCGGAAGTTAATTCACAATTTAGAACAAAAATTTCAAACATGCAATAAGAAATAACACATGCTCACAATATTTTTCCCGGGGAAAGAAATCTGCTAAAAACCCCAATGCCAACTTGGATTAATCTGATGAATAGAGATGTGTTACATTTGCTTTGCTCAACTAAGAACAACCTGCAAGTGAATAACCTATCTCTCTGTTCACTGAGAAGCTTTGACCCAAACTTAGTAAGTTTCTTACTCTACTTGAGCCCCTATTTCCTTGCGTAATTCCTGGGACATTAGGCTCCTATTATTTAGGAATTTATCCCAAATGGATTATGCAATTCCCAAGGTTGATCATCTAACTTCATGCAACACCTGTACACCTAAGACTAGTCTATAATTGATTTTACATTGCTTTGGAATCTCCACCACAGCTGGGGAACTTGAATTCTCTGCATGCACTAGCAATTTTGGGTTGATTGATCAGTTGACTAGATTATCACTGAGTTTAACTAAAGTCCCACTGCACAATTGACCTTCCACTAGTTCCTCCAACGGTTGGAACTAGTTTAACTGAAAACAACTTGAGATAATTGACTTTAATTGCTATAAATTAGCAATCACACATGCTTAACTGAACTCTAACTCCCCCAACTTGAATTTACTAAGTAAATCGCGTGACACAAGCCATGTCACATAAGTCAACTTCATCCAAGTTGTATGTTGATGTGAAAATTCAAATTTTCTCAATTTAATCAAGGCAAAATCAAATTCAAAATTTCTTGTTACATTTTTCAACACCCCATGATTTTGGCAAGGATATTTTTTCCCATGCAACTAAAGGGAGAGCTCCTTCTTCCTTTGCCCCTTTCCCACAGAAAATTTCCGAGCAACTTTCTAATAGAATACAAAATTCCTTTCGAAATCCACGTGAGAGCAATCCAATAAACAAGAATTGGCACTATGACTGATTTGATCAGAACCAAACCCCAAACCCTCGAGAGTCATTTGAAACTCTAGTGTTTAATCCATTTTTCAATCTTATCCAAGAGCCACTTCCAGTCATTTTTCTTATAAGAGTCAGGTTTTAAATGGAACCCAAAATATTTGAGAATATATTTCATAAGTTTTGCTTCAAAGTGTAGAAAAGATTGTGCCCTATTAATTTATGCCTATGATAAACCTTCATGTACGAGTGTAGACTTTTGTTCATTAATAAGCATACATGTAGCTTTTAGGAATAGGTTAAGGAGATCTTTCAAATGTTGAAGGTCCCTTCTAGACCCGTCACTGAACAAAAGAATATCATCTACAAAAAAAGGCGTGTTATAAATAAATTTGTAGTTACCTTGATGCCTTTCAAATCTCCTTTGCGCTTTGCTGCTAATATCAACCTACTTAAACCTTTCGCTTCCAAAAGGAACAAGAGAGGGGACAAAGGAAATCCATGTATGAGGCCTCTCTGGGCATGAGAAAAGGGGGATGTAGCCCCATTTATTAGCACAACAAAACTCACATTTGTGACACACCCCATAATCCATTTAATGAAAGAAATATCAAATCCTAGATGAGTGAGCAACAAACAGAGATAGATCCAACTAATTTTGTTATAAACCTTTAAGAATTCAATTTTTGAAATCAAACCTTCATTTTGCGATTTTTGAGGTTGTGCATTGCTTCTTGTGCAACACCTATGGCCTCATGTATTTGGCGTCCATCTAAGAAGCCAAATTGTTCCCTTGATATATTCTTGGATAATATGGGCTTGAGATGAATAACAATGATTTTGGCTATTATTTTGTAGATGCGGTTGCATAGGTATATGCATGGTAAGAATCTCCTCTTGTTCTACAAGGTCAAAGGGAACATTATAGTTGGTGAACAATGACGTTTTTGGACTTGTGTAGATTCCATCACTAGGTAAATATGTGTATTATGTCCCATTTATAAATGAATTATTGATTAATACATGGATTTATTTCCTTGTGAAGAACTCTAAATTCTTTGAGAAACTTAAAGAATTTAAGGCTTTTATGGAAAATCAAACACAGGAGAAAAGCAAGGTGTTGAGGATAGATAATAGTAGAGAATTCTATTGGAATGAATTCAAAGAATTCTGTAATAAGTATGGTATAGCAATGAAAAATACCACTCTATACACACCTCAACAAAATGGAGTTTCAGAAAGGATGAATAAGAAGTTGATGGAGAAAGAAATGAGCATGCTTAGTAGTGCTAAGTTAGGATAGGAATTATGGGCAAAGGCAGTGGGCACTTTATGTTATATGTAAATAGATCCCGTCGTCGGTGTTGGATGACAAGACATCACATGAGGTATGGACTGGTAAGAAACATTTTCTTAAACACCTCAGGGTATTTAGTTATGATGCTTATGTACATAAAGGAGAATAGGAGTAAGCTAGATAAGAAAGTTGAAAATATTATATTTATTGGATGTAAAGATGGTCTAAAAGGTTATGAGATTTGGAACCCACAAACTAAGAGGGTAGTGTATAGTCAATATGTATTGTTCAAAGATGTCAAAGATGTTATCAAACATTAATTCCTAGCAAGGGAGATAAAACCAAAAAAGATAGAGTTTGAAATGAAGGATGATGAATCAAACTCCATAGAAGAACAAGAATTAGAAGAAGAACGACAACATACTTTGGTATTGAGGAGATCAATTGAAAAAAGAAGGTAGCAAAAAAGGTATACTCCACTTAGTTTCCATTCAAATTTTATTTTGCTTATTATTGATGATGATCCTAGAACTGTTAAGGAGGTAATGGATTTAGAGGATGGTAAACTTTGGAAAAAGTCCATGGTTGAAGAAATGGAAGCCTTGGAAAAGAAAGAGGTTTGGGATCTAGTGTAATTTCTAACTAGAAGAAAGCCCATTGGTGGCAAGCGGATGTTTAAGAATAAGTTGAATGTAAAAGGCAAAGTAGAGAAATACAAAGCTTGGTTGGTAGCAAAGGGTTATTCCCAAGTAGCGAGAATTGACTTTGGTGATATATTTTATCATATTGCCAAGTTGACTTCTATTAGATTTATTTTATCTATTGATGCTGCTTTTGATTTTGAAGTAGAATATATTGATGTATAGATACCATTCCTACATGGGGATCTAGAAGAAGAAATCTACATGAAGCAACCATAAGGCTTTAATGTGAAAAGAAACAAAGAGTTGGGATGTAGGATGAAAAAGTCCTTGTATGGGTTAAAACAGTCACCAAGGATGTGGTATCAAAAAATTTGATACATATATTTTTGGACTTGGCTTCATAAGGAGCAAAGTGTATCACTACGTGTATTTCAAATTAGTTGGTGATTATCTTATTTATTGATCTTGTATGTGGATGATATGTTGTTGATTGGAAATGATAAGGAAATCATCAAGGAATTGAAAACTCAATTGTTCTCTAAATTTGACATTAAGTATCTTGGTGTTGCAAATTTCATTTTGGGCATCGAAATTAGAAGAGATTGGGTAAACAAGAAACTCTATTTAAGTCAGAGGAAGTATATCGAGACAATATTATAGAGATTTAATTTGCAAGAATGTAACTTGGTAAAGATGCTTATTCTTGAAGGTGTAAAGTTATCTACAGAATAGTGTCCCAAGACACAGGAAGAGGAAGAGGACATGTCTTGTGTTCCATATGCTAGTGTTGTTGGACACTTGATGTATGCAATGATTTGTACTAGAATGGACATTACACATGTAATGGGAGAATTGAGTAGGTATTTATAAAAACTAGGGAAGGATCATTAGATGGTAGTAAAAAGGATTTCAAGTATTTATGTGGCACTATTGGATATGGATCATACTACCAAGGAAGATCAGAATTGGACAAAGTGTTAGACATACATGGCTTTGTTGATGTAGATTGGGATGGAGATCTAGAATGCACAAGATCTAGAAGTGAGTATGTGTTTAACCTGTTTGGATGGATGAGCAAGAGACAAATTTTAATTGCACTCTCAATTATAGAAGCTAAATACATGGAAACCACTCATGCAAACAAGGAAGCAATATAACTACATAGATTGTGTTCAAGTATCGGGTCGCTACAGTAAGATGTAAGGATAGATTGTCATAGTCAGAGTGTAATCTTCCTATTGAAGAACCTAGCTTATCATTTGAACTCAAATCATATCGATGTTCAGTATCACTTTGTGAGATATATGATTGAAGACAAGAAGGTGCTACTAGAAAAAGGTACTCGACACTTTGAAGAATGTCATAAACTCAGTGACAAAATTTCTAAGTGTTGAGAATTTCTCTTGGTGTAGATAAATAATGAACATTATCACCTTGCATTGTTGGTCATGTAATTTTGCAACCCCCTGTGTGCAAAGAAAACAAGAAGTGGAAGAATGTTGGGTTTGTGTTCCATTCTTTGCATGACTATTCCCACACACTATACATTACATAGGACGCAGTGGGGGGTCAAAGGTGTGGCAGTTTCTGCCCCTAATCGAGGGGTTCAAGGGAAACACACTAAAAAAAGGCGATGTTTTGCATCTATTTTTGGTGGTTTTTTGGCAAACGGTTTTTGTTAAAAGCGGTTTTGTGGCATGTGGTGGTTTTTCCCATGGTTTTGTAGTTTTAGTTAAGGAAGTAATGTTGTATTCTAATACATGGTAAATAGATTGACAATTTATGGATGTCATGGGATATATATGGTATTATAATACCATATAAAATATATATATCAAAAAATCTTGTTGGTTTTCTTGGTTTGGGTTTCCAAGATAAAATCATTGTGTTGATGTGTGTGTTTTCCATTGCATCTTTTCTGTTTTAATTAAGAATGTGTTTGCATAAATTAATTGTACAAGGTTAAAACCTACACTCTTAGTATTGGATAATCATGCATGGTGTGTACACATATGCCATGCAACATAAAATATCTCTTTATTGGGATGACTCTTGATACATCACATATGTATATCCTTCACATAATTCCATCAGTTCATTGATTAATGGCTAAAGGTAGACATCCATTACCTTCAGTTTTTTCTACTAGGAACCATTTGAGGCAACATAAGTTGTTCATTGTTGATGGAAAACCATTGGGGAATATTGTTATTTATTAATACTACTCGACAAGTAGCATAGTTGGTATTTTGAAGGGAATATAAATTAACTCCATCCATGGATATACTTAATCGAAGGCTTCATACTTCATCCTTGTATTTATCAAGACATGTGTACTCTATATGCTTCATTTCTATTGAATCCATTGGGATCCATATAAGCTTTGCCTCACCTCTACGTGAGGCAGACCACCCTTACACAAAGCTAACTCTTTGCAATGAAAGCTCCTTTTAATTCTTTAGATTATATGCATGTGCTTCGATATGTTATAATGAGGACCGTGTGCCCTACCCTTTTTCAATATCTGGTACTTGTCATGCCCATGTTTTGCACATATCTCCCTGTCAATACATTTACCTCTAGAAAAATACAATCACCTAGACAAGTGTGGAATGGTTTGTACTCAATGCCCAATGTTTTTGAATAATTGTTTTGCCTCTTCACAATTGTCAACAAGGACATTATCACTTGAAAGTACCTTATCTTTAAATAAGTTACCTCTAATTAGTGGGAAATATAATTGTACAGTATCCTCAAGAGTACATAAAATCCATCTTCATTTTTTATTATGTGACAAGATTCATTAAAATATAAGGGACTTAATGATTAGTTACCTCCATAGTGTTGAGAAACATGCATCTCACATCAATACATTTCTTTCAATTTGTACATAACCATTGTTGTCCCTAGTTAGGTTGACCTTAACCCATGTCCAAAGAAAGGGATGGTGGAAGAAGATTTCAAGATTTTGAAGTAATAATGATACAAGCATAGTCCCATAACTTATCTTGTTGGAATGCATTTAATAGCATTCCCTCCATGGAATGGATATTGCATAAGAAGTAATTTATACTAACCTTTGTATCATCAACTTCCCCCCATCATATGAGGGATTCGTGTTACAAAGGATGTTTTGAATTGGTGACTTGCGATGTTGTGCGAATTAAATTTGTTCTTGATGCAATTATGCTTGGTATGCTTCCTCTTTGAGTTGTGCATATTTGGAAGCCTTCTCTTGAACTGATATTGTGGTGGGGTGCAATATAAAATGGTAGATGTGTCGCTCACTATCCTAATCATGATTGTAAAAGTATTGATTGTTAAATCAATGGTATTAGTAAACACAATTCCTTTGGCATGTTCAAACATTGGACAAGAATAATATTAGAAGCATGAAATCTTTTTTCCTAAGACACATACATCTAATTACTTGATAAAATAGACGTTGAATTAAGCATAAGTTTAGATTATTTCCATAGAAAAAATGCAAGTACTCAATGATCATTTTCTTACACCCCAAGGGGATATCTAAAGTTATTCCCAACGCAAGCCACCTTTGATTACTAATAAGAGGTCTATGAAAGTTATGTTTCATCAACAACTTACCACTAAGAGAAAAACTACGTATTGCATGATGAATAACAAATATGAATGCCTTCCTTTTCACAAATAACTATTTGTCATTCAAATGTTCTTCAAACAAACAAATTACACTTAACATTGAACACCTACAATTATTTATGAACCTTGCAATGTTGTTATGAGTGTGTGAATGACCTTAGTATATATGGAAGTGATATGTTTATATTTAGTATCATTAAAGTAATTAGATTGACGATAAAGAAGACCAAAAATTTGTAAAAGTGCTACTAATTGAAGACTTGTAAAAGAATAAACAACCCAAGATATGCAACATCTATTTCATACTTGGATATCATGTAATTTTACTACAACTTGTAGCTGCTACAACCACCCTCCAAAAAATTTGACTTCGTCTAATTTTGGAGCCCCAATCAACCTCTTGAAAGATCATGCTCTCACATTTGTCAAAGTGATTGAGGTCACCTTAAGCTTGTTTTAAGTTTTCCTAAGTGTTTCAAGACATCAATGGTTTGCTTGGATTATCGTTAAGTGAAAGCACACTTGTTCTTTATAATCATAATGCACTCACTTTTTCTAGCACAAGTGCACTCCATAGAGACATGTTAAGTTTTGAATCATGTCGCACATCCTTGCGCTAGGTTGTATCCCAAAGTGTGAGTGCTTGCATGTGTGGAGTGGCGTATAAAAGCAAGTTAACCCCCAAACTCTCATTCCACAATCTCATTTCAACCTTGTGGAGCTCCACACAATTTTTCTTCATAGAGATATCTCCTTGCTCTTTAAAATCGTGACTGTGCTACATGCTAGATCCAGGGAAGCCTCATATTTTTGTGCTTAAGTTTTGCGATTGTTTCCTATAATTTCAGTTCTTTGAGTTTGTCTATATGAATCTCTTCAAATCCCATAATTTTTTGTATTCTTTGAATGATTAGGTGCATATATATAAGGTTAAATCAAGAGCTTTCATACTAATTGATTTGTTTGTGTCCTCTTAATATTTATGCTCCCTATACTTAGTCAAATTTGAAGATTCTCTCATCGCACCATCAAACTATCAAATTCATTAACTACCCTCTGTTAACCTCATTCACAGTAGCATTCATGCCCAGTCGCTTAGTGGCACACCCGCGGAATCCAAGAGCCTAACAGTATACCCTTGCTTCTAAAATGATGTGATTGAGCCTGTGTTAACTCGCCCTGCGACTTGGTTTACTAATGCAAACATAGGCAGAGATCCAAAAGCCTTAGCTATAGAATGTATGGGAATGCACATACTTAGAGTTTCTTCCCATGATAGCGCACTTTCGAGTCATTACCCAAATCCATTCTACCTAGCTCTGCAAAGTGTAACATTGTTATACCTTGAACTTATGTCCTTTGGTTTGCACACATGCACCTTATAAACCTATTTCAAACTTTTATATCTCTTAAAACTTCATTAACACCAAATATATGTGCTCTTAATGTTGCTAACACATTGTACACTTTCAGTTTCCAGTCGATCAAACCTTGTCTCTAGCCCATGCGTCCACGTTGAGCCCAACACACTATGTTTTCATAGTGAGAATTAAACACACATAACAAAGATAGAGTAAGGATTCTCTTGGACTGATTTTGTATCCTTGCCATGAATGATTTTGATTTTCCAAGTGCAAGAGATATCCAATGTATCGACTTGTCATCTTCATTAGAAAGCATGCCTCCTATTACAAGAAAAGGACATGTAAGAGAAAACAACATCAAAGGCGTGGTAGATATTTTGAAGCCTAAAGTACCCATACTTAAGGACACAACCTGCTTCACCGACAGGTTTATGACTTTATCTTGGCCAAATATATCCAAAGAATTTTCCAGGAAAGTAATTTTGGAAGATGAAGAAGATAGAGAGGTGTACCTTAATGTTAAGAACTTCAGGTTTCACAGGATTGCTTGCCACTATCCAGTACTACCTTATGTAGAGACAATAAGCTGGATCTTGCAACACATTGACCATGAGGACATGATTGTAAGGAGTTCAAAGGGAGAAGTATTAGCCACATACCAAGCTCATGATATCCACATGTATTATAAACTTTCCAAGCCTGAAGAATACCTCAATTCAAGATTCTATGTCGGTTTCGGAAAATCCACTAAGGACATCCTCAAATCTTAGCAGTAGGAGCCAAGTAAATTTCATTAAAATCCCAAGGGTATTTACAAAACCAATATGTTGAGGAAAGTGTACCAAACTTAAAGGCTATGTGTTGCAGGCTATATGGAGGCAAAAGTGCCAAATTCTATGAGGAAAAATGGGTCTATATGGTGCAAAATTGCACTACCAAAGGAACTATTTTCAATTGGCCTGATCTCATAGCGCAATAATTATAGAAGAGCATTCCAAAAGATAAGAATGTGTCATAAGGAAAATAGTTTGAATTCTACATGTATTCATATTTTCTAAATGGTATATGCACCAAGAACAAATTCCCAAGGTTGGAATGGAAATGGGCCTATGCTAAAGAGATACCTCGAGTGCACATATATTGTAAGATACTGTTGGAAATGAGTTATAGGGGAGTATATGTAAGGATAACAATCCTCTTCATCTTAGTACTATATCAGATGATATTTGGCATCGAGGCACCATGCATGAATGATCAAGCATTTGGCATCGAGGCACCATGCATGAATGATCAAGCAAGGAAATCTTTAGTAGACGTTGTAGACTGGCTGACATAACCTTATGGGACATTTATTAGAGTCTTCGGAGTGTATAAAATCCCACATATTATGCCAAATGTTGGAGACAAATATGATTGTCATGTAGGAAGTCAACTATCAATTCTCTACACGGTTGTTTGGATCATTGTAGAAGTCAAAGAAGTCTCCATGACCTATCCTTCCTTTGTGTATAAGATCATACAACCTCAAGAGTCTGAAGGTAGCAAAAGAAGATATTGCAGAACTAGAGTGTCTTAGGTTTAGTGAGATGGGATATCATAGGTATGATCCCAAAGGAATAGTTGTGTAACATTGTGCAAATTTAAGATATACATGGGCATATGCCTCGGTCTCTTGGAAGGAAGAAGAGAAAAGTATAAATCATTATAATTCCTCTAGAGAAATTGGAATAGGTGGAGAACCAGGACATTCAAACCAATAAAATGTTCCATATGATTGAGAAGGAGGAAACCAGGATGAGATGGACACTCAAGATAGTGTTGAACTGAAGAGAAAATAGGAGGAGGAAGTTGCACAAGAGAGAAGTAAAAATTTTAAAGCCGATAAAGATACTAAAAGGGCAGTTGAAGAGGAAAAGAGAAGGAAAGAGTGCAAAGAAGCTAAAAGGAATAGATAAGAAGAAGAAGAAAGGCAAAAGGAAGAATAAGAAAAGCACAAACAAGAAGCCACGAGGAAGAAGAAGAAGGAAGAAATGAGGAAAAAGAGAGAAGAGGAATATTTGAAGAGACAACAAGAGGAAGCCTTGAAGAGGCTGAATGAGGAAGAAGAACAAAGAAGAATGTAGCTTGAAGAAGATAAGAGGAGCAAGCAGGAGGAAGAAGAACTACTTAAGAAATTGGAAGAAGAGTTGATAACCTAGGAGTTGGATGATGAACAAGTAAAGGGGAATAGAACAAAGGAAATTGAGTCGATCATATCCACTTTAAATATCCAACCTCCAACTCCTCTAACAAGTGGGCATCTTCCTCTTAGTGAAATTGGTACGTCGTCTCCAAGAGAAGACAAAATCTTGGATATATCGAATTTTATGTTCGATCAACTCAAGCACAAAATCATTCAAGAGAAAAAGAAGTATTTTTAGAATGATCCAGGTTGACTAATCTCCATCAATATGGAAAGATAAATTATTACAAACATAAAGACCAATCCTAAGTAAATCGCTTTGATAGGTGAAGCCTTTGCAACAACCAAAAAAAATAATGTTGATTATCTCACTCACGAGTTTGAATGGTTGAAGAAAGAATTGGCTGATGCAAAGAAACATAATGAGAAACTCCTTATGGAGAATCAGAGGGTGTCTTCCACAAGTTCCAATAGAGAAGGTCAACTATATGCAATACTTGAGGAACTTAAGTTGTTGGAAGACATAATGAAGCAGGTAGACGATGAAATTATCACATTTCACAAAGCAATGGCCCCTTTATATGAAATCCAAAAGGATTTGCAGGAAAAGATGAGGATTATAAGGCTAGCTCATATGGCTAAGACCTTATACAAGAATGGGGCCCCAAATATCTTAATGCATTGGAAGCATTACCCAAGAAAGGAAGAGTTGAGGTTGAGGTGGACAAAGTAGAAGTAAGAATACTTGTGCAAACTTATGATCGATTAAACACCAACATAACTAACACTTTATCATCTTATATGAAATCACATGTTGGATTGGAGGCTTTGGTCTGAATAAACGGGATACCTTCAGTTGGTATACTTGGAGAAGTAAAGCCAAGAGAAGTTATTAACCAAGATCTAAATGAGGTCTTAGATGTAACAAGACTTACAACTACTCAAGAAGACTTGGACATAACAAAGGATATTGTTCTTCAATATGTCGTCAAACCAACCAAGTTGCACACTGCGCTGACTATGCTATGGAACAATATATAAGTGGGATCGAAAATAATATTTCAAGATGCTTTAGAAGGCAGGATGAGGTATGAGTGTGAAAGGGAGATATCACAAAAAGTGAAAGACATTGCAACAAAATACAAGGCTTGGTATGAGTACATTACAAAGGAGCTCCATGTCACATTGCCAGAATTACAAATTACTCAAATACATACATAAATATGTTTTATTGTATTTTTATCATTTTGGCCACAAATTTGTAAAAGGACAAATTTTGTAATTAGAAAATAATAATAAATGAAAAGACATGTAGAAGTCGAAAAGTCACAAGGAACTCCAAAGGTCACATAGAAGTTGAAGAGTTATAAGGGAAGTCTAAGAGTCACAAGGGAGGTGAAGAGTCACCTCATTTCTTATATATAGACCCTCATAACTTAAGCAAAGGAACTTTTAGCCTTGGCTTCTCTTGTTAGCATTTGAGAGAGAGTTTGCTCTTTTGAGAAGTAAGTTGTGGCTGCTATGTTCCACTATTGGAATGAGAGAAGTGTCTCCGTAATTGTGCATCCTTATACTTCTACATAATCATCAAAAGCTCTTTGAGTCAGACATCTTTTTCATGCCTGTATCAAAACTTATTGTAATAATTTTATTGTAATGGTTATGGTATGTGTTTGTATTCACATGTATTGAAGGGAATGAACTATTTTGTTGTCTTTAATACTAATCTCAATTGAAATTGTATATATTTATGTTTTCATGATCGTGTTTGATTGAAAACTATTTTTCAATCAATTAGTGATTATTTCCTTATATATGTGTCTTTATTAGAGTAGTGCTATCATTGTTCTTTTAAAGGCTCATGTTATTTATTTTATTCGTGGAAGTATTTTATGCACATTATACTTGTGCATTTCAAAAAGCTAACATTACTTGCATGTCTCAAAAGTGATATTGGTTCTCTCATATGTTGTTGATCTTCACCAAGGCATATCATAAGCTAAATAAAACGTCGGTCGGACCATCACTCTGGATGGGACTCCTACTCCAAACGGTGTAGAGTCTAATTGGGACTTTATATCGGGGAGATCCCTTATTAGTGATGGAATTTCCAGTATCATCAATACCACAAAAAGAGAATTTGATCCCAACATTAGGCATAGGTAAGGAAGATGACCAAGCAACATAGAAATCATGGTTGTAATAACTATGGTACTTACTTTGCAAATGAACAAGAAGAGAGAAGTTATCATTGCCATCCAACAATGTAAGTGAGCTTGATGTGTATTTGGATATTGTATTTTCAACTCATACAATTTTTGGATCTCATAGTCGAGATGTTTTTGTTAGTACTAATATCACACTTTGGTTCACTATAACTCTCAATTAACCCAATAGAAGGATACATGTTAGTGAATTTCAAACAAAACATAGTGGATTTGGCTTCCAACTTTTCAAAAAAGAAGCACAATGAATTTTTCCTATATGTTTTTTTCTATATTTCATATTGGATCCTTAACTGCATTGGAAGGTACCAAATTGTTAACTTTGGGTTATTGACCATTAACATAAAGGGACAACGTGACATGGTAAGGGTTTGCCTTCAACTCTTTACATTTAGAACAACCACATACTATTGGAGTGTCATAAAAGAGATTGAGTTCACAATGAAGGTACTATTGGCCTAGGATAGTTAGTAGAAGATTGCATGTTACAATTGGTGAGGGAAATGGCTCTCCATTTCCATCTACTAAGCTACTATTTAGTATTTACCCACAACATCTTTCAATGGATAAGGGCTCATGATACTTTTGTACTAGTGGAATATCCTGCACATTTGAACTCAATCCCAAATAAAATTCAATGAACAATTATTCAATACAAATGTAAAGGTGGCATAAATTCAATAAAATAATCAAAATATAAAAAATAATAGGATGTATTGCAAATGGCAAGGGAGAACTTGGTGAAATTGCAATGTGTTATGGTAAAATCATAACCCCCCTATTTTAACTTACTATCTTTATAATAATAATGGGGACCCTTTTTGTAAATTTTAGCTAAATTGCCTTTTAATATTTTTTATTTGGTTAAGTGTGCGACAATTTTGCGAGATTTTCGTTTTCTTTGGATTTCCATTCTAATTACTTCATTTCTTTCAATTTTTTGCTAGCTTTCCATTGGTTCTTATTTCATCTCATTTGGATGCATGGTTTGCAAATGGTGCTAATATGAAGTTCAGTGATTTTTACCGCCTCGGCTAAAAAATGTACAAAATGTATATTATTTTAATTTTTGTAAATTAATTGTAAATATTTATTTTGTATTAGTTTTTAATTAGAAGAAAAAAATTATTTTAACGTCCACGAGGCTAAAGATAGCCTATGAGACAGATTGCTTCTTCATCTGCTTGATGTATTTGGCCCTTTTTCTGTGAAGATTCACAATAAATGCTCCCAGCTTCTCGACAAACCCCTCGCTAAATAGATTATCCCAAGAGCTAGTTGCCAGCATACTTGCATAACTTTCCATGTTGTCTTTGAAGGCCTCACATTCTAAAATGAAATGTTTTTATGTTTCCACTTTTCCGAAAGAACAAAAAATGCATACCCTTTCCTCCCACACTTCCTTTGGCCTTTTCCAGCGCCTTGTTTCACAACAGAGTTGATGAGAATTAGTCCTTAACTGAGCAATAAGAATTTTGGCTCTCCAAGAGATATTGGCCTCTATGTATGCTTTTGGTTGATGATTATGAGTGGGATTAAACACTTCATATAGTAATTTTTCTTTCTTCCTAGCTCCTTATCCCAAGTACGTTTGTGGAACTTTTCCATAACAAAAACTTTTATCTCTTTGTTGTTTATGGGACATGTGTTCAAGCAAATACCCCATTTACTATTATTTTGCTACATCCAAGTTTTTTTGCTCTTGCACATTCTATCATTAAAGACAACCTTAGGCCATCTACCCTCTTCCATTTGCTCAATTTTTTTAAAATACCTTATGACTCGCACCATAACAATTGCTTCAATAGGAGCAGTGCATGTTTCACTTAACAAGATATCATAAGAAACTGCACTTTTAATCTTAAATTTGTTTGTAATCAAACACTTCTGAATTTTCTCAATTTTTCTCCACTGCATGTCGGAGGTAGTGCTAGCCCACAGTTCACAACCATGGAGAATCACCTGAATCACTAGAAGCCCAAAAAGAGTTTGAGTGGTCTTCCATTCCCATAACTCTACCTCTCTACACCTATTTTGAAAAGCATAAAATGCTTTCTAACCCCCCAAAGTTCTTTTCTTTCTACAACCATTCCAGCTTAGATTTTTGTTGAAGTCAGTTCCGAGGTATTTGTAATCCGTAACTTCTTCCAGAATGTTGCCTTCAAAGTAGAACTTATGTTGGTTATGTTTTCTTTTCTTAAATAAGACCACTACTTTCGTTTTGTTGATATTGACTTGCATCCCCACACTTCTACAAAAATGCTCAAGGGATAGTAAGTGCTCTTGCAAACCAAGAGCCAATTTAGCAATCAAAATAAGGTCATCTGCATACAAAATAAGCCTTATAAAAAACTTGCACAAATAGATACCATCACCCCCTTGCGAATTTAACCACTCCTCAAGATTGTCGATATATAAACCTAAAAGGGTAGGAGACAGTGGGAAACCTTGCTTGACCCCGATATCGCTTCTAAAACTTTCAGAAATGCCTCTTGAAGTTCTAATTTTGACTTCCACCTCTTCATATAGCCTATGCACAACTGCTCTCAAATGTTTAGGAACCCCAAGTTCCTCCATTCTCTACCAAAGTTTATCCCTAGGAACCGAGTCAAATGATTTTCTGAAATCAACAAAGCAACAAAAGACTTCTTCCTTTTTCTCCCAAAATTTTTCAATGATGTGCCTTAAAGTTATGCAATGATCAATTGTGCAATGTTTAGGTCTAAAACTTGCTTTCCCTTTAGCACGCTTATCTCTTTCTTCTGCCCACTTGCTAATTTTGTTTTCTAGCATGCTTCCAAAAAGCTTTGCAAACAAAGGGTTTATCATGATGGTCCTATAATTGGATGGATTATTGACGTCACTGCTCTTGAAAAGAAGTATTGCCAAACTAGTTGTCCAATCTGTGGGGAGCCCTTGTTGTATGATGTTGTTGAAGATTTTTGCAATGTGAGGTGCAAGAATCTTTGAGCCCCACTTTAGATATTCTGCTTGGAGTTCAGCTAAGTCTTTTGCTTTTCCAACACCCAACTTCTTGATACCCATCTCTACCTCTTGTACCGTGAAGAGTTCAGTATCAGTATTGACCAAGGGGAGAGGGTCAACCTTGGGAACTTGCTCATAGAGTTGTCTTGCATAGTCAAACCATTTAGAAGCTGTAATATTATTTCCAGTTTGTATCTTTTTCGGTTGGAGCTCCTTCCAAAATAATTTGGGATTATTTTTCCCAAGGAAGATTAGTTCTTCCCTCCTTGAAACCATGAAATCAACCTTTTTCTTGCTTAATAACTGCTTGTAAGATTTGAGCTTTATGTTATCCTTGTTTGACTATTTCCGCATTCTCCTTGCCTTTTTGCGTTCCTCGTCAAACCAAGCATTAACCGGAAAGCAATTTGTTTCCAACTTCTTAAGTTTTGTTCTTTTGCACTTTGCAAGTGCGCATTGAATTAAATGTGTTAATTCATGAGTATGAAAACTGTGAATTGTAATTTTCTCCTTCTCAAAGAGCCTCTCTAGCGTCATTTTGAAGGAGTTACAATTTTCTAGGGTCAAAAGAATTCTGCCCTATGGGAGATTTTGTTGGACATGTTGAATTTTTGACTCTAAATGTTTCTTTCCAATCCAAGAGAAACATAAATAAAGTGGCTTGTGATCTGATTTAAAATCCCACAGCTGATCTCCAACCAAAACTTCTTCCATTTTCTCACACAAACCATGCGAGCAAATTACATAATCTACCACACTTGCTCCATTGTAAGTATTGCAAGTGAAATTGTCGGACTTTGCCCATCTAGTCAAGCCATTACAAATGACTATATCAAAGGCCCCACATAGAGTAAGCAATTGTTCACCAAAGAGATTGCAGCGCTTGTCCTATGAAATTCTCTCCCACTGATGATCACTTTCTTCTGTAAGCCAAATAGGGTCACAATCATCTTTACAACAAAGAATGCTAGCTTGCTCACTTGCAGTCCTAGCATTGAAATCACCCACTATAAGGACTTCACCTAGCTGCGAATATGTTGCAATATCCGCTTTTAAAGCTGCAAATGGATCTTTGTGGTCAAGCCCTCTACCTTTGTAGATTTTTGAAACCTGTGGCGCAAAATAGCATGCTCCAATTCTGATTTGGTTTCAATTTTCAGATATTTTAAACCAAATGAATTGCTTATTTGAGTCTTCTTTTTCTAACTGAATGAGATGACCTTCTTTCTCCCTTACTAAAACCATGATACCCCCGTGCCCTTTGCCATTCCCTGTTGCCTTGTTCCACACTACCATCTTCCAGTATCCTTCAAACAAAGGTGTCTTGCACCCTTCATGCTCATGTGTTTCTATGAGGCAAATTATGTCTCTATTTTCCGCAATAGGCCCTAACCCAGGTCCTCGTCTCCATGGGTAACCTCTGTAGTTCCAACAAACTAATCTTAAGGAAACCTGGGTATGACTTGATTGCTATTTATTTTGACATGCAAGACTCACATTTGAGTCTTTGTCCCTGTTTTCCCATACCGACCTTGCTTTTTGATTTCCTGTTGAAGAGTTTGTTGCCTCTTCTTTATTACCATCTTGCTGCTCTGTTCTGGAAGGAGGTCCAAATTGTGCTATCACAACTTTGCCTTTATAAATCCATGTTCTTTTTCCTTCATCTCTTGCTGCCCTAACCTTTAAAATTTCCTCCCTTTTTTCCTCTTGTTGTTTTACAGTTAAATCTTCTTTTGGGAAAAAACGAGAACCCCTCAAGAGATGTTTCTTGCTCAGAATAATATATTTATCACGCAAGCTAGGCATAATGACTTTTATGGGCCTGGCTCTCTCCCTGTTAAACTTACCCACCCTCCATGCTTGGCATATTTGTCCTTGCCATAACAACTTGTCTTTCAAGAAGTCTCTTGCAAGGTCAAGAGTACATTCATTTTTCCCATAGTCTTTCACCCCTTTAATAATTATGTTTGCTGCCCTATTTTGTCTTTCCTTGCCTTCACTATCTTGCATGTTGTCAACTTGAATATTTGTTTCTCCTTCCTTATTAGCAAAATTGCTAATAACTTGAGCCCAAGTTTTGGAAACTTTGGTGGAATCTCCTTTCGTTTCTTCTCTTGCGTTCTCTTCATGGTTGTTTATTTGGGCAATCATTTTCCCTTTATCCTAGGATGATTTCACATTCACCACCTCTGTACTTTCCACTACAAATTTCTTTATGTTTTGCACATCCGCCTTCATGCGTTGCCATTCTGTCTTCCCTATCAGGAGAGCTTCCTGTAGCAATGCCACTTGTTCTTTTAAAATTTTATTGCTTTCTGCTAACGCCTTGTTCTCAGCCGTTATTATATGAATTTTATGATCTCTTTCTTGCCCTTTAACTTTTAAAACCTCCAACCTTTGTTTTGCATTTAACAATTCTTTCACATAAAGATTAGATGACCAGGTGAGAGGTGTGGATGTGGGACTATATAAGGCAGAATCATCGACGACTTTTCCTTTGGACTTCTTGTTGCCACGTGCTTGTGGAGGAGACTTGTTTGAGTGCTTTTTGCGAAGGGCTTGATTACTTTTCTTTTTAGACCGTTTCTTCCTTGTTTGCTCCCATTTTAGACGGGTTATTCTTCGTTTTAAAATGCCCCAATATTGTTTGGCATTGAACCAAACCCACTTCCCAAATGCCCCGATATTATTTGTTATTGATTGTTATTTTTATTTTTGTTTTTTTTAGCAACACTACAAAACTACCACAACCGAGTTTGTAGAACAATAAAAATATATTCAGATTTCGAAAGTGAATTAAAATTATCAATTATTAGAACTCCTAAAGTCCCGAAATGATTCATTTACAAAAATGCTAATAATTTTTTACAAAATAATTATAATTCTTTTTAATTCACATTAACATTCTAAAATGGCTATAATTTTTATTGGGAGGAGAAACCCAATCCTTATACCCGTGTCTCCTACCTCACTCCTAATTTCGAGCCTTCTCCATTTCAAAACCTTTTTAGGTCATAACTCCTATTTAAAATAACCTAGCAAACAAAACTCCTTACCCACCTCACTTTCCTTTGACCAACCTCACTTCGGAACTTTAACATTTCGCAACTCCTTTCTCTTATTAACCTCTGAAATTCCTCGCTCCTCGGGACTTCCCTCACAGCTCAAACACTTTACAATATCGTAACTTTTTAATTCTCCCAAGATGCCTCATCCTTGATGCGCGATACTTCATCTCTTATCACTCCTTATTTCAGAACTTGTGATTTTCGTAACTTTATGTTTAAAGGCCTCCTGAAATCCTTTCTCCATCCCTTATAACTCCCACTTCATACTGTAAATCCCTCCTAATATGTAATATCGTGACTCTTTAAAGTGTTCCCAAAGGCCACTAATACCATGGTACGCTTTACTATGTTAAATTTATTTTAATTTATATTTTTAATTAATTTAATTTATATAATTTGCCATTATAATAGAAATTTATACAAATTAATTAATTTTGTAATTGTAATTAAATTGTAAATATTTAATTAACGTAATAACTGTAATTATTTAATTTTAATTATTTAGTTAATTAACAATTATTAATTTACTTAAAGAGGATTAAAATTTAGAAATATATTGTCTATCAAATTACCTATTAATAATAGACAATTAAAATAAGGCATAAAAGAGCATGCATATAGACTGGAAGAATTTTGGGGCTCTGCTAGGGTTTCTGCAATCTCTTGATAGCGTGGTCGCCTGACGGACCAGATCATCTCCCTGAATCAGTTGTTGGCGATTGGTTCAACTTAGTTTGCATTGGCCATTATGAGAAGTGATCATGAATAGCCCCCCTCCTCGGGGTGAGGGTTCGTAGTTCTTTAGGGACACGGTAAATCGAACCTCGTTCGTGCATGGACGACCGAACCAGGCAAAGGATACCACCTCACAAAATGTCGATGAAACCCCTGTCATGGGAGCGCAGTGGCAAGCGAGAGAAGGGAAAAATCAGTGTCTTCCACGAGTAGCAACCAACCCTAAGTTTGTAATCCCAAATAATCGACTAGAGCAAGGCCGTTAGTACATGAAAGACCATGCTATGATATGCAAATTCCTCGACATGTAGCCAAAGGAGCAAGATATCTTAATGTGGATCCAATAGAAAAGGGCACCACGAGGGCAGTTCGAGCTCCGACTCCGAACTAAAGGGTTCTTTACAGTCATCTTTGCAGATTTGGAAGATCGACAACGCATCTTCAAAAATGAGCCATATTTTATGGGAAGCACAGGGTTGTTCATCAAATATTGGGAGGAATGCTACAACCCCGATAAGGAAGAATTCAGAGCAGCTCCAGTCTGGGTGCACCTTTATTCCCTCCCGGATGATTTTTGGGAGCAGGACATTCTTGAAGGCATCAGTAACTCCATCGACCAATTTGTCAAAATCTCTGAAGTCACCAAAAGGCGCCACCATGCAACCTTTGCTAAGATCTGTGTGCATATGAACATCTCGCAACCTCTGCCAGAGTCAATCGAATTAATCTATCATGATACCACTTAGATCCAGCCTCTAGATTATGAACATGTCTCATTCAAGTTCCGAATATGCCATGAGTATGGTCACTTATTCAAATATTGCTCCCTAACTAAGGAGGAGGAAGCCAGATTTTCCACTCGCAATGGAGATGCCGAAGGATTCCAACAAGTTGGAGGATGCCATCCACAGCCAACCCGCCCTCCCCAAGACCCTCTGCAGTCGCAATCCGTGCCTGAGGAGAGCTCGAAAGATCAGACCAATTCGACCACCATTACCTAGAAACCCTTGTCGACTCCTAGCCCCAACAACCCTTTATCCGCCCTAATAAACTTGGACCCTGAGTAGGAGCAGATTGGGGAAGAAATTCCCTCATCTTCGAAGGAGATCTCCCAATCCATGGAAGTTGATAAGCAACCCCTCTCCCTAGGGGAAAAGATTGCAGCCAAACGTAAGATGCCAAAACATTCGGAGGATGATCGAAGGGTTAAAGACATCCTTACCCACACAAGCAAGATCCTGGAAGTAGAAGAGAAGAATAACAGGTTAGGAGTTGAAGAGCAGAAAATGTTGGAGATATTCAAAGCTTTGATCAAAGCAAATGCTAAAGACATACCAGGAAGCCAAATGTTTCACTTTGGTCATCTCTACTCCCAATGGGCGGCTAGATCAGGAAGTCAAATCTAGATCTACAGGGCACAGGGAAAGATAATAACCCTCTCGCCCTCTCCATTGTTGAACCCGACAACTCAAAGAAAGGAAAGAAAGGGAGGAAATCGACCAAAGACCTGATCCGCGAAGCAGGGGAATTGTTGTTGAATTCAAGACAAATGGGACAATTGATGGATTACTTTCCCAGATCCGCCCCACCTTTTTCATGAAGATTATTTCTTGGAACATCAAGGGCCTCAACAGCCTAGGTAAGATCATATCCCTGAAGGAAAAGATAGTTAAGCATAAGCCCATTATAGTCTTGATACAAGAAACCAAAATGAATGATAAGAAACTCATAGAGAACAACTAGAGATGCTGGAAGAATTGTCAAGTCATGTCCATAGATGCAATCAAAACTACGAGCTGTATGGTTATTCTTTGGGACCCGGACAAGGTTGTGCTCACACATTGGGTTGGATCCCGATTCTCTTTGTCAGCGTCTTGTAGACTGGTGGGATCAGATAATTGGAAGAGCCTCATTGCGGTGTATGACCCTCTTAACCCTCAAAAGAAAGGTCTTTTTCTCTCCCAGTTACGAGGATTAGGCAATTCGTGGTCAAAAGAGGACTGGATCATAGGAGGGGATTTCAATTTGATCCGCAAACTAAATGAAAAAAGAGGAGGTATTAGGAGGTTAGAGCCTTCTTCCTCAGAATTTAATGATGATATTGAAGAACTACACTTGGTGGACATTCTCCCAAAGCACAACCACCATACATGGAACAATAGGAGAGGAGGGTAGGATCAAGTGGCTAGTCGTCTGGATCACTTCCTCCTATCTCAACACTTCATCCTTCAAGACCCTCAAGTATAAACAAAGATTCTTCCTTCTCTCGACTCAGATCACTGGCTGGTCTATCTGGATATCACCTCTATGATTGCTCCTTGGCGAAAGCCCTTCCGCTTTGAAAGCTTCTGGCTAAGACATCCTGGCTTCATGGAGAAACTAGAAACCTGGTGGACCTCTATGGTTAATCCATCAGGTAACAAGATGCAATCCTTCCAAAAGAAACTCTAGGCGCTGAAGCTCAAAATAAAAATCTGGAACCGGGAAGAATTTGGGAATATTTTGGAGGAGAAGAACAAACTAGAAGCTCGCCTAAAAGATGTAGAAAGGACAATCATCCGAGATGGCCAATCCCCTGAATTAGCTGAAGCAGAGGGACTCCTAATTCGAGAGATAGAGGAAAGAAAAGCCCAAGAAGAGATCCTTTGGCATTAGAAATCAAGGGTCCAATGGCTCCATGAGGGAGAGCGCAATACTAAGTTCTTCCATAGGTCCATGATTAATCACCGCCAGCGAAATCACATCACCCATCTGCAAGGGTCCACGGGCAAGTGTTATGAATGATAGGAAGACATCGAAAGGGAACTCAAAGCCTATTTTTCAGACCTATTGCAGGATGAAGGGTATGACAGGTCTGAACCAATTCAGACGGTAATGAACCATATCCCTTCCTTGGTTACCCCCTCCCAAAATGAAGCCCTGCTCAACCCCATCACGTTTTCCGAAGTGGAAGAAGTTATCAAAGCCTTGTTGATCAATAAAGCCCCATGGCCTGAACAGATTCACCACTAAATTTTTCAAAGCAGGTTGGCCTTTTATGGGGCATGAGATATGGGACCTGGTGGAGGAATCGCGTCGCCTTCAGGGCATCTGGTTAGGCCTGAATGCCACCTTCCTCACCCTCATCCCAAAAGCCCAAGATGCCTTAGCCCCCAATGACTTCTGACCCATTGCCCTCTGCAATGTCATTTACAAAATCCTCTCCATGATCTTGGTCAGACGTCTGAAGCCCATCCTCCACCACATAATCAGTCAGGAACAATCAGGTTTTGTAGAAGGCTGCCAAATCCTGGATGTATTGTCTTGGCACATGAGACCATCCACTCTATGCAATCCCACAAAACAAAAGGCATGCTACTTAAACTGAATCTGTCAAAAGCCTATGACCAACTGAATTGGGATTATCTGTTGGCAATCCTCAAGGCCTTTAGATTCGCAAAGGATTGGGTTCACTGGATCAGATCCTTGATATCAACCCCTTTCTTCTCCATATTGGTTAATGGATCTCCTTCGTCAACCTTCAGACCGTCTCGTGGCCTCCACCAAGGGGACCCCATATCCCCCTTCCTCTTCATCATAGCGGCAAAAGGTCTGGGACGAATGATCAAGGCAACAAAACAAAAGAACTTATTGAGTGACATCCACATTCATGGCACCAATGTCTATATGACTCACCAGCAGTTCATGGACGACAACCTCCTGTTTGGGAAAGTGACTATCCGGGAGGTGATTCAAATGAACAATATTTTGGTGGACTTCCAAGATGCTTCAGGTATGCTCTTGAACAAGGATAAATCGAGTATCTATTTCTTTCACACTCCCAGGCATGTCCAAGCTTGTCTTGCCCGAGCCCTGGGTTTTTCAATTGGATCTCTCCCTTCTAAATATTTGGGGGTCCCCATCATCATTAACGCCCTTCGAATTCCCCCCTGGAAAGACCTTTGCACTAAGCTCTCCAAAAAGCTATCGACTTGGACCTTCCGTGTTCTCAACCTAATAGGGAGGGCCACCCTGGTGAAATCTGTTTTGTAAGCTATGCCGTTATATCAACTATCCGCCCTCTCGACCCCTAAGAGCATCTATGTCGAGTTGGTTGCTACGTTTAGAAGATTCCTTTGGAGTGGGAAACCATGGAACAGAAGTGGCCATTAGTAACCTGGCATAAAATTTGTCCCCAAAAGGCCATGGGAGGGCTCGGTTTGCGCGATCCAGTTGTCTTGGGTGACACCCTCGAAGCAAAGCTCTGGTGGCGGTGGATACAAGGGGGGAATGATCTCTAGAAGACGATCTAGTCTTAGAAATATAGAAAGGGAAAATCGCAGGAAGCCTACCTTTGTGAACCTCTTACAAGCACTAGATCTGCAATATGGAATCGCACTAATAATAACAGTGATCTAATTCGAGACTACTTCTTCTCGGAAGTAAGGAATGGGAAATTCTCCCTCTTCTGGCAGGAATCCTAGCAACAACTCCCCTGACTTGCTCAAGATCAATAGTTTTATGACCTTATGCCCCTTTTCCACTCAATCTCGACCCTCTGCATAGCAAATTACTGGATGGAAGATGTGGATGACCAAGGATGGAGGAGATGGAAATCTGGTGCTGATTGGCCAAGAGCAATCTCACAGGAGGTCAGTGTATGCCTAGGGACTTATCTCTCTCAACGTCGGGTCCATATATCCCAGGATATGGAAAAACTAAGATGTGGATGTTCTACGATGGGAACCTTTTCAGCGAAAAAATCCTATCTCATCCAGGTTAATGGTCAGGCTCAATCGAATCACATCTTTTGGCGAAACATCTAGAAAAGCAACTTGTGGCCCAAGGTTTCTCACTTCCTTTGGCTAGTGGGCCACAAGCAGATTCTTACCTAGGATCGCCTCCATAAACTGGGTTTTGATGGCCTATCAATATGTATCTTATCCAAGAAGGCGAAAGAATCCCTTTAACATCTCTTTGGAGATTACCCCATAACATGAGAAGTTTGGAATCATGCCTCTAACCTGTTTGGCCCAATAGATAACAATCTAGATGACATCCACGATCTCCTTGAGAACTGACAAACTAACTAATTCTCCAATCCGGTGGTGAACCAGGCCTGGTGGTTAACCTTGGGTCTACTTCTATGGAACTCTTGGAAAGAAAGGAATTGAGCCTTATTCAATGGACAAATGCCCTCCAATGTAAATATGTGGAGCCTGACGATGTCGAACTTCTGGGAATCCATCCTTTTTGAATCATGGTCCCTTGATGACTGGAACCTTGACCCATCAGAAGCCTAGATTCTTTCCCATATGCACCTCTCGTTTTCTTTGATCTATCCCAACATGCCTATCTCACGACGCCCCCCTTGATAGCTGCCTATCAATTAATTTTGATGGGGCTTCCAAGGGTAATCCCAGATTGGTAGGTTTCGGTGACATCATTCGTGACTGAGTAGGATCCCCAAGGGAAGCTTACTCTGGCTTCTGTGGTATTACAATGAATAACGTGGTTGAGCTGATAGGATTGGAAGTGGGCTTGAGCCTCGCCTCGTACCTTAGATATCAAAGAATCAGAATAATGGGGGACTCACACCTCATCATAGATATGGTACAAAGGATTATCAATGTATATTCTCCCAAGAAGGTGGCTAGGAGATGCAGACTGGAATCTCAACTTTCTCACATCCAACAAGTGATCCGGATTAAAACAGGAACGCAACAAATTACAGAGATAACCATAAACACAAAGATGCAGCGGAAATAATACTTCATTTCATTAATGTAAAATACTAAGATATGCTTACAAACAGAAAATGGAAATAAATAGCTAGGGCGATGGTAGCTTATCTCTGAGAAGAGATGTGGCGGCTACATGCCTCTGAACTGTGTTACAATGAGGCTCAAAGGCCTATTTATTGTTAAGAAACAATGGAAAACCCTAAACATCCAAAAACCTAACCTTAGAAGATGAAACGCCAAATTGTGGGCCCCGTTTGGGTAAATTGGTACATCAACTTCCTGGGGTCGTAACTTTGGCATACGATCTCCGTTTGACGTGTACAATATCTCGTTAGAAAGATCTATCCAAGAACTACAACTCTCGGAAGAGCAACATCAATTCATGGACCCATGTTGCTCCCAGTTTTCCCAAAAAACATCGTTTAGGGCCTCAAAACGGTTTTGGAAGTTTAGGACCCGAAAAACTACTAAAAATAGTAAACTGTGCTACAAGTAAGGAAATTGTAAAGTTGAAAGAAACAATGATGGGGGTCCAAGTGGACTTGGCAGGTGGCCACCAAAATCCGCTGGATCATTCCTCCTCCCTTAGGAAGCAATGGGCCCCATTGCGTTGAGTTCCTCCATGAGATGAGGAAACTTCTGCTGAATTTGGTCCATAGTGAGCCACTTGCCCTAGTGAAGGAGTTGGCCTGCTTTGACAACTCGATACAGTTGGATGTTCTGCTGGTGAGTGTGCTTGATCTGTGTGTCCATGATTTGATCAGTTGCAGCTTGTTCCATGCAATCTGGATTTAACTCTGTGGGTGTGAGCTGTTCTGCAATGTCAGATGTGTCTAGTAATGGTGGAAAGTATGGTCGAAGGCAATCCACATTGAACACTCGGTGCAAGCGAAGGAATGGAGGAATGTTGTGCTTCAAAGCATTGTTGCCCGTAGCCTTGGTACTGGTGTAAGGACCATGTCAGAGTGGTCTGAGTTTTTTATGGGTTCTGGTAAGGCGTTCTCTCTACAGATGTAACCAAACTTTGTCACCCACCTAAAACTTGTGTGGTACCCCTGTGGGAAAGGAGAAGTTGTTCCTGTGTTCTATCATGACCGTATCCTTTGTTGTTGCTGCTGCGTGGAGGAACCCTTTGTGGGGATCATGGATGTAGCAACGATCTTCCCCTTACTTTGGGAGCGAACTAGACAGATGAATTTCCTAGTCTGGGAGATGAGCTTGCTTCCTTTCTTAGTTGTGATCAAAGAGGTGGCGGTAGGTGGGGCTACCTCCAGTATCCTGTATAATGAATCACCCAAAGAAATAGTGACAACACAAGGCCTTGACTCATACACAGCATGTTGCCTCCACAAGTATGGCTGGCCTAATAGTACTTCACAAACATCCAAAGGTATAACATCACACAATACCTCGTCTGTGAAGGGCTTGATGTTGTAGGGAAGGCAGCACTGCTGGCAAACTTTGAGATCTCGTCCTTCGTGAAGCCACCCGATACTGTACGGCTATGGGTGTGGTGTAGTCGGTAGGCCCAATCGCTTCACGACCTCTGCTGAAATGAGGTTCTTTTGGCTGCCACTGTCGACAATGAATTGCAGCGGCAAACCATTCACCCACATTTGTGAGTGGAAAAGACGCTCTCCCTCCTCTACATCTTCGGGATCATTCTTCCGGATCTTTGCGGTGGCAACAGTGACACTGGGCTCCACATCAATGATCTGCTTCCCTTTGCCATTTCCCTTGTCGGGTTCTGACTCAGGGTTGGAACATGCATCTGATTTTGAAGCCTTCAACTCGGCCACCAGCGACTGCTTGGTTCGACACTCACTTGTGTTATGAGTGGGACTCTTGTGGAACTCACACCACTTCCCTGTGTCCTTCTTCGACTTCGTGGTGTTGTTCTTTTCTTGCGGCTTTGATGGGTTGTCTTGGGTCACCCCGCCTTGGCTTTGTCCTTTCGTCTTCGGATTCGCAGATCCAAAGTCTCGCTTCTTCTGTTTGAACTTTTGCTCAACCTTGATGGCATATCGGTATGCCGTGCCGAGCGAGGAAATGTTCAGGAATTCTATTTCTTCCTGGATGTACTTGTGTAGGCAGCCGTGGTATTTGAGTATCAAATGCTGCTTCGAATCCTTGATACCCAACTTTGTGCGAAGGGTATGGAAAATATTGGTAAACTCCGGCATGTATTGGTCCTTTCCCTGCCGCAACGTGGTCCACTTTATGTATTGATCCTCATAGCTTCCGACAGGTTCGTATTGCTCCTTGATGGCATCCCGGAATGAATTCTAGGTGGGTGTGGCTGAAAATAGTGAGCCGATACTTTCATCCTTCTAGTCGCAGTAGGTTTCCCACCAGTCCTTGACGTGGGGGGCTGCTTTGAGAAGAGTGAAAATAATACTTTCCCGACTGGAAAAATCATGAACAGAAAAATAACCCTCTAGCAGATTTAACTATTTATCGATGGCATTTGCATCTATCCGACCCTTGAATATGGGAATTTCAAAATTAACTTGTACCTTAAACAGTGTGGCGTTTCCAGAGTAGCTGTGGGAAGCCGATGCATCGCCCCTGGGTAGCTGTTGAAGGATCTGGGCAAAGTTGTCTATCATCGCATTCCTTTGTCACTTAAGGGCTTCTTTGAGCAAGATTTTGATAGGATCTCCTGCTCCCTCATCTTTCTTTTCATCCTCCATGGGTGGCTGTCAGGTTTTGCGAGGCTGGTCTTGCAAAGGTTCGACCAGTTCAAGCCCTAACTCCTTATATCCCGACCTCGTTGGGGACATGCAAAGAAAAATAGAGAAAAAGCAGATCGCTCTGATACCACTAATCCGAATTTAAACAGGAACACAACAAATTACAGAGATAACCATAAACACAAAGATGTAGTGGAAATAATACTTCATTTCATTAATGTAAAATATTGAGATATGCTTACAAACAGAAAATGGAAATAAACTGCTAGGGCGATGGTGGCTTATCTCTGAGAAGAGATGTGGCGGCTACATGCCTCTGAACTGTGTTACAATGAGGCTCGAAGGCTTATTTATTGTTGAGAAATAATGGAAAACCATAAACATCTAAAAGCCTAACCCTAGAAGATGAAACGCCAAACTGTGGGCCCTGTTTGGGTAAATTGGTACATCAACTTCCTGGGGTCGTAACTTTGGCATACGATCTCCGTTTGACGCGTGCAATATCTCGTTAGAAAGATCTATCTGAGAAATACAACTCTGGGAAGAGCAACATCGGTCCATGGACCCATGTTGCTCCTAGTTTTCCCAAAAAATGTCGTTTAGGGCCTCAAAATAGCTCCGGAAGTTTAGGACTCAAAAAACTGCTAAAAATAGTAAATTGTGCTACAAGTAAGGAAACTAAAAAGCTAAAAGAAACAATGATGGGGGTCCAAGTGGACTTGGTGGGTGGCCACCAATATCCACCTGGATCATTCCTCCCCCCTAATGAAGCAATGGTCCCCATTGCGTTGAGTTCCTCCATGAGATGAGGAAACTTCTGCTGAACTTGGTCCCTAGTGAAGGAGTTGGCCTGCTTTGACCACTCGATATAGTTGGATGTTCTGCTGGCGAGTGTGCTTGATCTGTGTGTCCATGATTCGATCAGTTGCAGCTTGTTCCATGCAATCTGGATTTAACTCTGTGGGTGTGAGTTGTTCTGCGATGTCGGATGTGTCTAGTAATGGTGGAAAGTATGGCCGAAGGCGGTCCACATTGAACACTCGGTGCAAGCGAAGGAATGGAGGGATGTTGTGCTTCAAAGAATTGTTTCTCATAGCCTTGGTACTGGTGTAAGGACCATCTCGGAGTGGTCTGAGTTTCTGATGGGTTATAGTAAGGCGTTCTCTCTGTAAGATGTAACCAAACTTTATCGCCCACCTAAAACTTGTGTGGTACCCCTGTGGGTGAGGAGAAGTTGTTCCTGTGTTCTGTCATCACCGTGTCCCTTTACTGTTGCTGCTGCGTGGAGGAACCCTTTGCGAGGGTCATGGATGTAGCAACGATCTTCCCCTTACTTTGGGAGCGAACCAGACAGATGAATTTCCTAGTCTGGGAGATGAGCTTGCTGCCTTTCTTAGCAGTGATCAAAGAGGTGGTGATAGGTGGGGCTACCTTCGGTATCCTGTATAATGAATCACCCAAAGAAATAATGACAGTGTGAGGCCTTGACTCATACACAGCATGTCGCCTCCATAAGTATGGCTAGCCTAATAGTACATCACAAACATCCAAAGGTGTAACATCACACAATACCTCGTCTGTGAAGGGCTTGATGCTGTAGGGAAGACAACACTGCTGGAAAATTTTTAGATCTCATCCTTCGTGAAGCCACTTGATACTGTACGGCTGTGGGGTGTGGTGTAGTCGGTAGGCCCAACCGCTTCATGACCTCTGCTGAAATGAAGTTATTTTGGCTGCCACTGTCGACAATGAATTGCAGTGGCGAACCCTTCACCCACATCTGTGAGTGGAAAAGACGCTCTCCCTCCTCTGGATCTTCGGGATCATTCTTCTGCATCTTTGCGGTGGCATAGTGACGCTAGGCTCTACATCAATGATCTGATTCACTTTGCCATTCCCCTTGTCAGGTTCTAACTCAGGATTGGAACATGCATCTGATTCTAAAGCCTTCAACTCGGCCACCAACGACTGCTTGGTCTGACACTCACTTGTGTTATGAGTGGGACTCTTGTGGAACTCACACCACTTTCCCGTGTCCTTCTTCAACTTCGTGGTGTTGTTCTTTTATTGCGGCTTTGACGGGTTGTCTTGGGTCACCCTGCCTTGGCTTTGTCCTTGGTCTTCAGATTTGCAGATCCAAAGTCTCGCTTCTTCTATTTGAACTCTTGCTCGACCTTGACGGCATATCGGTGTGCCGTGCCGAGCGAGGAGATGTTCAAGAGTTCTATTTCTTCCTGGATGTACTTGTGCAAGCAGCCACGGTATTTGAGTATCAAATGATGCTCTGAATCCTTGATACCCAACTTTGTGTGAAGGGTATGGAAAATATTGGTAAACTCCGGCACGTCTTGGTCCCTTCCCTGCCGCAGCGTGGTCCACTTTATGTATTGATCCTCATAGCTTCCGACAGGGTAGTATTGCTCCTTGATGGCATCTTGGAATGAATTCCAGGTGGGTGCGGCTAAAAATAACGAGCCGGTACTTTCATCCTTTTGCTCACAGCAGGTTTCCCACCAGTCCTTGACGTGGGGGGTTGCTTTGAGAAGAGCGAAAATAATCCTTTCCCGAATAGAAAAATCATGAACAGAAAAATAACCCTCTAGCAGATTTAACCATTTATCGACGGCATTTGCATCTATCTGACCCTTGAATATGGGGATTTCAAAATTAACTTGTACCTTAAACGGTGTGGCGTTTTCGGAGTAGCTATGGGAAGCTGATGCGTCGCCTTATATGCCTACCTCGTTAGGGACATGCAAAGAAAAACAAAGAAAAAACAGACCACTCTGATACCACTGATCCGAATTTAAACAGAAACGCAAAAAATTACAAAGATAACCATAAACACAAAGATGCAGCGGAAATAATACTTCATTTCATTAATGTAAAATACTGAGATATTCTTACAAACAGAAATTGGAAATAAACAGCTAGGGCGATGGTAGCTTATCTCTTAGAAGAGATGTGGCGGCTACATGCCTCTAAACTGTGTTACAATGAGGCTCGAAGGCCTATTTATTGTTCAGAAACAATGGAAAACCCTAAACATACAAAAACCTAACCTTAGAAGATGAAACGCCAAATTGTGGGCCTCATTTGGGTAAATTGGTACATCAACTTCCTGAGGTCGTAACTTTGGCATACGATCTCCATTTGACCCGTACAATATCTCGTTAGAAAGATCTATTCGAGAACTACAACTTTGGGAAGAGAAACATCAGTCCATGGACACATGTTGCTCCCTGTTTTCCCAAGAAACGTCGTTTAGGGCCTCAAAACAGCTCCGGAAGTTTAGAACCCGAAAAATTGCTAAAAATAGTAAACTGTGCTACAAGTAAGGAAACTGAAAAGCTGAAAGAAACAATGATGGGGGTCCAAGTGGACTTAGCGGGTGGCCACCAATATCCACCTGGATCAACAAGCCTTGACAAACTTTGAATACATCAGTATCAGTCATGTACTCTGTGAAGGAAATAAAGCCAAATACTAGCTAGCCAACTATGGGGCGAACCTGCCGCATAAAAACTTTAGGGCGGCTTGGTTAGATCTTCACACCAAAGAGGACCTAGACCTTGGGGAAATGCAAGATCTTGAAAAATTGATACATAAGGATCTAGAAGACCCCGATGGGGTGGTCGAATCAAGGAGACAGGTGGCTACGGGTTGGAGCCTGGAGCTAGTTGGGCCTCCACACACAACACACCTAACTTAATGGTTATTGGGAGTCGGGCTCTCCCGCAAGTGTTACTTAAAGTAGGAATGAGGTAGCAAGGTGGTCATTTGCAGTAGGCGAACGATGAGGAGGGAGTGGTGGGTGAGGAAGAGCAACGAGGTATTGGTGTCTTGGCTCAGGCGGAGGCTTGGGGCGATGATGCAGGACAAGTTCGAGATTGAAGGCTATGCAGGGGACTGGAACTAACAAGCTCTTTGCCCATGGGATCCGAAAGAACATAGGACAAACTACAACGACGAGAATTGCAGTCTCGGGGCTGGTGTGAGTGGGTGGTGGGCTCTTGCTTCCTCTTCCTCACTCTAGGTCTTCTTTTGGAAAGGAATTGCTCCTTTGGAGCGAAAGTTAGGCAGATAACGTGGGGCGTGGCTCTTCCCTGAGAGTGGTTGGTCTACCTTCAAGCCCGACATGCCACCCAACTCGCCGAAAGACAGTGGGGAGGTGCACGGGAACTACACTAGGAAATCTAAGAACTTTGACACAGGGGAGGTAAGCTGTGTTTTTTTGTGTTTGGTTCATATTTGATTGGTGTGGTGGGTTGCTCAGGGCCTCCAAGTTCATGTAACAGGTGGAGGAGGAGTCGAATGCATGCTACGACAACGAGGTCATGCCCATAGAGGAGGAGTTGGTCACCGTATGGATAATCATACGCCATGTTAGTGTCTGTCAGTCCTATCAGTCACCAGTGTTCAAATATGCTCTTACAAAGTTTTTGATAGGGTCCTACTGCAATTTTTTATGGTTTCAAATAGGTTTTCAATAAAAATTTAGTCACTGGTTAGGTTAGGTAGGTCATCGCTACTCCTTTCACCTTTATGATCAATGGACATTAGCATGGTGAGGTCATCCCTTGTTGAAATGGTGTCATAGTCATCAATGTCATCATTCAGCTCATTCATTCCTGTAGTGTCATCATTAGGTAATAGGGTCAAAAGCATGAAAATAAATCATTTCACCACCAAAATCATCATTGAAGGAGTAGTGATAAGGAAGGATCTTCAATAAAGGTTCTAAAGTGATTTTATATCTCCATTATGATGTGATATGTCCTAAAAGGTTCTAAAGCTGCAGTTTCAAAATAAAATGTGAAAGGACATGGTGGGGTCACTACACCCTAAGGAGGCAAAAAGAGAAAGATAAACTTGAATTGTTAGCTAAGGCCTCCCTCCTTGCTTGACATTTCATTTCAGAGCTTCATGGACCAAACTTGAAGCAATTTTGAAGAAATTTTGAACAATTTTGAGTTTTTGTGACTTTTGGAATAAACAAGAAGAACAGTTCAGCCAAAGTTTATATGGATGGATAGATAATGACCTATACATGCCAGCTATCCACTTTTGGTGCCTTGTTAGCAAACAGGTTTGAAGAAAATGCCCAAAAATAGGTCAAAAAACCACTTTCTGCCACCTTACTGGACTAGGCGCTGCACTTTTGGAGTAGTTGTGGGAGAATGAGTTTTTCTTGGTCTTGGAGTGTCCATTTTGCTTGCTTGATGTGTCTAATGACAACTAGACATCCCAAGATTTCCATTGGTATATTCAGAGCTGGATTTGGAGCAGTGGAAGGCCTTCAAAAACCTCCTCAAAGTTGTGATGCGCTTATGCCTGATGGCATTGCGCTTTTGCCTGTTTGTCCAAATTTCGAGTTTTCTTCAGTCAAACTTGGATTTTATGATGTAATTCCTCATGTTGTGAGTTGAATTGATGTAATATAAGGTAAATGAGCTTGTTAGAGTGATTTTGATGTAATTTTAGGCCTCATTTATGAGAAACAGTTCAGTCAAAGTCTAAATGGAGGGTTTGTTCCAACCTCCCTAGTCATTAGGTTTTGGTTGAGAAATTCATGTAAGTTGTTCCTATACTGAGGGATTCGACCCCTGAGAGTGGGGAAGTTGTTTTTTGGTCTATATGTATCTAGTTTTCATTCAGATTCAAGGTTGGACATCAAAGAGTGGAAATCTTGTAGCTTGTACTTCATCATATTTTTACAGGAAATCAAAGGCCAAGTTGCAGCGATTATTCAAGAATTCTTGTGGTGTGAGTTTGTGATATTTTTTTCTCCTCTTAAACATTAATATGAATGATAAATTAGTTTCCTTTCCATATCTATGCTTTTCAACGATTTTCTTAAGAGGTATTAAACATAATTCTTGTAATTAAGTTCTGTTTTGTTAGGAATCTCATTTTATGTGCTCAGTCTTCTCATAGATGAATTCATGGTTCACATGTTCATCTTGATTTTCTTACCTATTCAACCCTACACTACATCTACCAACTCCTAAGCTATCACAAAAGCATGCCTAACTTTCTCCTTTATATCTCATGCAATTGAACCTTAGAAGACCTGACCTAGTTCCCTGATTTGTACCTCTGATCCAGCAAACCCTAAATCTGCAAAATCCTAGTGTTGTAATAACTAGCCTAACATATTTTCTCACTCCAGTCATCATTGGCTTTGAGCTCATCGAGAGAGCTCTCTCTTGTTTAGCAGGGCTAGCTTTTGAACCCTAAGTGGTTTTAGGTTACCTCCGTCAATCTCCTTTCTCAGCCTTGGGACATTGTGGAGGATAACGCACCATAGGACATACCTAGCTCGGTCTCGGAGTCAACCGAGAGCCGCCACTCTGATGCAAAGGCAACCATATCCCCAAATCGCTCCCAGGGCCACTTAGAGGCCCCGGATACCTTGGAATCCATAGCGGCTCAACTGAGCACTCTCCATCTGAGCATGGAAACTCTAAAGGAGCAACGCTATGACGATCAAAATGATTTGGTGGCCTACATCAACGACCTCCAATACATGTAGAATGAACTCCTGGACTCTCTATATGGCCTTCGGCGGCAGCTTCGACAGACACATGACCACCTTCGTGCGCTAGAGACTCGGGTAGAGCATATCGACTACCACACACATGATAGGGAAACGTTCTTTGCAACCCCGCCGCCGTTCCCCCCCAAACCTCCTATGTAATGTGTAATTTTGGAAAATTCTCTTCTTGTGCTACTTTTGTTCCAGAAATAACCAAAGACACGGGTTGTCTTGGTTTCCTTACACGCTCAATCTTGTTAGCTCTTAAGCTTGTTATTTTTCCTGGTGTGGCAGCAATGATGTATACAAGTCAACAGTTGATGTATGATGTTTTTGAAATTTTGATAATATAATACAATTATCTTGACTGACAAATATATATATATATATATATAATTTAATTTTGATTATAAATTTTAATTAAAATTTCCTAATTTTGGCCCAAACATGCATTTTTTGTATTTTTTGTATTTTTCAGAATTATGGTAATTTTAACACTTAATCTTTGGAGAGGCATATATTAAGATTTGCTTGGCCAAATGAAGCTCACAATAGCTTGCTTGAAACCTAAGACTGAGTAGAATAATCTAGGAATGATAAGTTTATAATATTCCATCATTTAATAACCCAAAAATTCAACAGAAGACAAAGTGACGAATTTGCAACAATATTTGACTTATTTATTTATTTATTTGGGCAAATTTCATTGGCTTGGGAAAATTGCTACAACTAATTTCTTTAGATTTTATTTATTTTAATCTAGTAATTTCATGAGAGTTTCTTTTTTATGATTTCTAATTTGCAATTTAATTTATTTTTATTTTGGTTTTGATTGGTTTGTAACAAGATTTCAATTGAAGAAGTTTAGATCTGAGGAATTTTCGAGGAATGGAAAAATACTAGCAAAGAGAAAAATGAGGAATTTGCAGCTCTAATTCAGGATCTAGAAAACTACTCTCAACAATTCTCCATTGTTGGAGATTCTTGTAATTATTAAATAGCAGATTTGAGAATGGGGAAGGGGTTCCTCTTCTCCACAACTAGAGGTGTTGATGGCACTATTGTAATAGGAGAATATAATTGTAGGTGAGGGGGAAACTTTAGATCTGAGAATTGGGGAAAACTCTGTAATTTTTATTGTTGTGCATTTGCAGTTTTGTAGTTTATTGTGAGTTGAATTATGGAGAGATAAAGCATTTTTGAGACCTGGAAGAGAAGGTTGTTTTGCACTACTGTTAGAAAATTCTCCAAGGATTTGAAGCTGCTCAAGCACTGAAAATTCTTGTAACGAGATTTCGGTATGCTTTTAATTTATTTTCATTTCATGTGCACTATTGTCTACGATGTAAATTAATCATCTTGTTATGATAATTTTTGCAATCGAATTTAATTCTTGTTTTGAATAGTATATGACATTCTAATTGAGCACTATTGTCATATCAATTGTTTTATGCTATTGAAGTTTTGTAAGAGTTATTTGTGAGGAGCAGAAAAAAAATAGAATTAATATGAATTCATTGAGATTCGAATGTACTAAGCAATAACTGTTTATTGTTTAAATACATTCCCATTTTGTTTTCTCTTTCATTAATTGAATGAATTGCTTCTTTAATTAATGAAAATTATATAATGAATTCAATCATATAAATAGTTATTTCCCCCTGGTTAGTTAGTTCATTTGCTCTTGAATTGAAAGAATACTATCATTTTTCCTAATTCGAGATAGGATTAGTTTTACTTGCATATTAGAGTAGATCTAGATTTAGATTTAATTATGCATCTCTAGAAGTCCCCTTAGGCAAACCTTAGTTGTGGCTTGGTTGAGTCGTAGAATCAGCTTAAGGATCACTTTCCTACAAGAGCTTTGCAAGAGGGTATATCTGTTTTCTCTCTTCATATTGGTGAATAATAGATATATTATAAGCCAGCAGGGAGAGAGAGGGTAACTGGACCCAATTGAATCAGTTGGGGCTCTGACCGGGTGGTCTCCCTTACATGTTGATGAGGTCATTTTCGACCATCAACATTTTTGGTGCTACAAGGAGGGCCTGCCGACTTGTTTTTGTTGTTGTTTTTTTTTAATCATGATGGCTTTTCCCAAATTTTCCATTTGGAGTTGTATCTCTGGACGTGCATCCATCAATACTTCACTGGAAATAGTTAAACACTTGTCAAAGGTAAAATCTAACAGTAAGAATAATGCTTCTGCATTTGATCATGCCTTATAGTTTATTCAAAATTTTGCAAATTATACTTTTTATGATATTGATGAAGGTATTTTATGTAGAATTTTTACTCCTACGTTCTCGAGAAATGCCAAAAGATGGTGTAAATCTCTTCCAGTTTCCTCTATTCATAGTTGGGATTAATTCATCACAAAATTCCTTTATGAATTTGATGGTTATGATTATGAACAGGTATGTGATGAAATTGAAGGTTTACGAAAATTTGAAAATGAATCTTTCATAGATTTTACTGTTAGATTTCGATTAAATTGCTTAAGATTCAATGTTGAAGATAAACCTTCAGATATTGAATTGATGGAATGTTTTGAATATGTTTGTTCTCTTTCTTGCATTCCTAATCCATATGAAACAATTGCAAGCTTTGATGAATCCTCTTCAAGTTCTATTAACATAATCGAAAATTCCAATATGGAGGTGCATGACAATCATGATGAAGTTGCCTCGACCATGTATGATAAATTCCTTCATTTGGTGCACACTTCTTATAGCATTAATGATGATCATGATAATCTCCTACAAGTTAATGAATCACTATCACAAAGCTTGGAAGATTTTGATAATCAATAACAAGAAGATACCATTAACAAACTTGAAGAACCAACTACCACAAAATCTGAAAATCGACATGAAATAAATTCAGAAAAGCATTTAATAAATCAGCAAGCACGAGCAATTCATCTTCATTTTGCATTGATGTTATTCCAGAAAACAAAAATATTGATACAAATGATTTGCCTATTAGTTTTTTTTCAAGATAGAGAGTTACTCAACGATCATTCTTCCGACATAGATGAAAATGTGATCAATAATCCTTGTTTTGATGCATCATATGGGAATGAAGAGGATTCTAGTGAATGTCATGAAGTCATTTATGATGATTACCTTGACATTGAAGATGTTGATTTATCTTTCTCTCCATTAAATCTTCATGATAGAAGTCAAATCATATTTGAAAAATGAAGAAAACTCTAATTCATAAATTGTTCCAATTAATTCTCATTTTCAAAAAATTAATCATTTTCGTGATTTCAACATTCAAGCATCCATCCCAATTTTTTATTCTTATGATGATCAAGTTCTCACTCCTATTCATAGTCCTGAATATTTCCCTCTTCCACAAGTTGATGTTGATGATCATTCTAATTGTATTATCTTGGCTAGTTCTTGTGAGAAGGAAATTGTTTCAAATCAATCTCAATTGTGTTGTAACATTAGTTGTAACAATAATGTAAATTATGAGTTGATTTCATTGTTTTTCCTTCATTTATTTTGTTTGATTTCATATTTGTTTTCTATTTGCAATTTTCAATTTTTAGATGTCATTTGCTAGCATATTGAGCAATTAAGTGTTGAAAATTCACAATGTGCATTACTAGAATGTGAAAAAAAATCTCAAATTTTAAATCATGACCATCAAGAGCTTTTAATCTTCCAATTCCATATAATGGTCAGATCTTGGTAGTTTACTTTTCCTTCTATAGTGCATTTTCAACATGAATCAACACTTGTGAGTGCATTGATCCAATATGACCAACTATCTACCCAATTGAAGATCTTCTAAAATATGGACTAAGTCTCCATCCACACTTCACTGATCCATTTCAAAATCGTTTGGATGATTCATTTTCATAGAAGATCGCTAATGAGTTGTTTTACGTTCGTTCAACTTCTCATTTATTTAACCTCTTTCATTCTCTATTAAATATTCATCTATATTTTTATGATCCCATATAGATTTGGTTGAAGGGAACTTTCCAAGTGAGAATGTTTGTAAATAAATTGCTTCTTGTAAATATGTTAGCAATTAGTGTACATACTACGTTCAGATTTATTTCTATTGGTCTTATTATAATTGTATTTTTGTTACTGATGTTTGACCTGTACATACATGCAGGAAATAAAATGAGAGAATGGTTACATTGGAAGTATGATTTCACCTAATTTTGGTTTGCTCTTTAGATTAGGATTAGGGATAAATTAATTTAGATTTAGATTCCTTTCCTGTTTGTATTTATTTCATTATTGCATATTTTTAATAAACATGTAATGAGCCTACGATGCTTCCTTGTTATTTACTCCATTCTCTAACAAAGAGTGTTCGAAAAGTATGATTGTTTAAATTACACTTACGTTGTGCTTGCTTATTCTTCTTGGTGAAGCTTCATCACATTGTTGAAATTTACAAAGAAAATCAAGAAGCGTGAAGTTACAAAGAATCTTTACAATCAAGTGCTCTTGAAAAAATTAGTTTTCAATTCACAAGCATTTCTATATGATCACTGTTTTTTTTGTCCCTTAATGTTATTATAAATTAAATGTAAATCAATAGCTCATTACTTAATGGTTAATTTAGATTAAATAAGTAGATGATTTTGAACATATACAAAATTGAAGATAATATATGAGAGAATGTCAAGATCTATAAAGTACTCTTACAATTAGACTCTTCCAAGCATGCACATACATGTTCATCTTTATTTGTTGTTATTTTTCTCTTTTTCATAGTTTACTTCTTATTTCTGTTTTGCTTCTTTTGTAGGGCTTCATTGGCTTGATTTTGGAGACTTTATTTTTATTAACATATTTAATTAGCTTTAAGATAAGGCGAGCAACTAGCCTTTTCTAATTTGCAACATATTCAGGGAGTATGTTCTTTTTCATCGGAAATATTTCTGATTTTTGTACTTTGTATTGGTGCTTTTCTTCATATTCCCTTTCTTTGAAAATTTGTGAGATGAGTCAATAATCATATATTACTTTTTGTTGATGCAGCTAAAATGGAATGTTGAGCTCTTTCTTTTTCATATTTTCCATAAGCAAAGGAAAGTTACAAATTATTTTTTGATGCAATTGTAAAAGTTCTCCTATCCACCTTTTCCAATTTTGAATCTTACATTTGTCGAGTTGAGTTGAGCCATTGCACTGCACTCATTTATCTTATATATTCTTTAGTCACATTTCATTCTTCCGAGATGACACAAACCCTCTAACTAGTAAATCTTGGAATATTGATCCTCTGTTTTTCATTTTCTAAGATCTTTTCCTCGAGAATTCGAACTTTCAAGCTTATCAGACTCTCGGTCTGTATTATATCGAAGGTATTTTAAAATATTCTGAGATTTATCATCTGAGATTCAATACTTCGAAACCTCAGAAACACATTTTACTGGAAGCATTTTAAAATACATTATTATATTTCTAGCCTAAGATCTATATGGAATTTTTCCTCGATTGTCACACCCATTATGCTTGACTAAGAAAATGTCCCTCACTTCACTGTCTTCGCTTGGGAATTGTGATCTTGGAGTCTCGTAAATTAATTTGAATTTCAAAATGGCTTCTGATATTTCTGATACAAGATTTTATTCCTCCTCACTCATATTTATTGATCTCAAACTCCTTTTCTTAGAGGTTTATTTTACATACAATACGAGATTTCTCTTCTCAGATTTCCATTTCCCTCTATATTAAGCCTCTTAATTTCTCAGACTAGTGAGATATCAAACTAATGTAATCTTATTGGCCTCTGGTCAATTCAACCATTACTTGACAGTTTGACCTATCACTATGTTCACATGGAATCCTCTTTGATTATATTTGTATCTTTACGCTGACTCGCATGTTATCATGATGTTTGAGAGCTTGGATGCATTTTTATTTATAATTTCGACAAACTTCCAAGCATTTATTCCTTGGAATTACTAAGTGACTTTTTGGGATATCCATTCTACATGGTGTGTGCACATGGATTGATATGGTTGGGTATGCATTCGTTCAGCCTAGAGCCATGATTGTTCTTTAAATACATTTTTCTTTAATCCCTGAATCTTCTCGCAATCTCGAAATCTTGGAACATTTTAACAAACCCCATTTTAAATATTATCCAAGGTCCGAGAATTTGAATTCCATGTCACTCGCTTAATTGATATGGCCCACAATCTTGCTTCATTGCAAATTCCTCTTTTTGCTATATCATCTCAGAATCTCGCAAATGTGATTTAAATCTAATTCTGAAGTCTTTCCAAGAAATCGACCTCTGAGTGATGTCATTTTCACCTTGTTCATATTTACGGGATTTTGGCTCCATTTATTCCTTTTCACTCTGATGCATGCATGCTTGGCAGATGTTAATGTTCACATTTTTGTCGATTCACACTACTTGTTGAATTTAATGCATAATTGTCATTTCAAAGCATGCATTATGTTAACATGGAAAATCGGTAAGCAAACAAGAGATATACAGAGGTAATGGGTCATTAATCAATTCCAATTTCTAAAGTTGGTTTGTTGATATATCAGTCCACTTCAACAATATGCATCAATTCAAGTCCTCTTCATATTTATATACTCACAAACCATTTATTCTCTTGGTCTTGATTATTGACATTTTATGAAAATCTTGGAGTTGATATGAAATCTGAAAAGACAAAGAGAATAATTGTCGTTGCAATTCATAGAGAAGCACATCTTCATTCTCATTTATGATGGATTTGGCTTACTTCTGACTCCTTGAACATGAAACATTATTTTCCTAGCTTTATGTAATAGCCCTACTGAAATTTCCATGTAATAAAAGTTAATAAAGGCAAAATAAGACCACGGTTAAGGGACATTTATTCCAAGTTGAATTTTGCGCAAAGAGATGTGGTTTGGATTGCGGTAAAGCCTTAGAGACAAGAAGATGGAAAATTCCTCAAGGATAGTGATGGATTCCGGATGGCATTCCAAGTTCGGTTTGGTTGTGATAGGAGCACCAAATTTGGTGTGATCAGGGTTTGGTGAGGGTGGGGGTGGTTTAATCTCTGGATTCCCTTGGTTGTTCTTGGATTAGTTGTTCTATGAGATCCCACATTCATGCTTGGAATATGGCACGGGGGTGATTGGCTGAAAGAGAGATTTGGTTAAGCTGTGTCTATGGTCAGGTGGTACGTGAAAGTCTCGAACCTGGTCGGATTTGCCTATGAATATAACAACTAAGTTCTCTTACTTTTGCACTGGTTTATATGTGGATTTAATGGATGTCATATCTCTGATATTTATATGGTTTTATGTTGGTTATAAGCATGGTTAAATGACTGGTTTAGGTCATGGTTATTTCATGTATTTACTTGTAACTGTTAAATGAATGGACGCAAGACCTAATCGATGATATAATAGTTCAATGGAGAAGGAGGTTATCCTTCTGGTTATATTTCATAAGTTCTTTCAGTCATTTATGCTTTGCCTTGTACCCTAGACCTATAGGTTGCATTGATGCCAAGTGTTTGACAGAATGTTAGCCCCGATTGGGGATGCTTAGGCCTAGTCCTGAGGTTGATTTTTCATTTATCTGTATTTTTATCACGTCTTTGATGGATTCTGAAGGTTGTAGCAAGTTATGGACAGAGGTTGGGATTCTGGGCTAGAAAAGTGGCTCAAATCTCGAGGCCGCTGGCACAAGTCTATTGAGAAAAGTCCACATTTGCTGGCACAAAGGCCTATGTGATATGTTTTTGTATGATTAGTTTTGTTTTGATAATAACAAATACATATTTATAAACATGTGCTTTCTTCTTTCTTTTTGTGTTGAGGTTTCTTTAGTTGTTGGTGCTTACAAACAGGTAAATTTCCTTAAGTTAAACAAGACATTCATGAGAAAAATAGCTTCAAAAATGAATAATGAATAGAAAACATGTATAGTGCAACAAACCATCAAAGATACACATTAACACAGTGTTTTGATGAAGGATTTCACCCCTATTGGGCTACATCTCCTTGGTCTAGCTTCCATGGCTTGGGCCTATATATTAGCTCAATGTGGCAAAAATATTGTTTAGAAATCTCTATGGCTCTTGATACTTGCATCAATGTGTTCAGAAGGTCAAAATTAGCCAAAAACAATTCTTTCTGATCTCAATTCGGTCGAAAATTGAGTAAGTTATGCTTCATTCAATTTTTCCTAGGAAACCCCACTAAATTTGGAGAGACTCCAGTTAAGTTCGCCAAGTTTGGTAGCGGTTTCGGCTTTGGTGGCTCCGCCATAAATTCCGACAACTTAATCAACGGATTAATTAATATAAAATGTGATTAACGACGCTCTAAACGCGCTTAGTGTTGGCCCCTAGCTCCTGGTTCGGGTGCATGGTCGCATGGGGTGGGGGCTGGCCCGTAGGGCTTGCCCCTGCCACCCCCGTTGTCAGCAATTAATGTAGATTCAAGTACAAATTTGTGGCCATCCTTTTCAAATGTATCTGCTATGGTCTAATGGAAATGCATGGAGTTTGGGAGGGGGAAGTCACAAGTTCAAACTTGCCCTCCGTCCTTCTCATATATATTTACCACATAATAAATGTATGCGGAATTTATCACCATATTATATGTCATTTGATATTTTGTTGCCACCATAATATATATCTAACATACATCATTTGATATGTGGATTCAGGATTTGATTTAATATTTATTTAAAATATATAATATATATATTAATTATATTATAATATATAATTTAAAAAATTATATAATATAACATAATAATTACATATAAAATATATATAGTAATATTTAAATAAATAAATCAAATTCCACCTTAGAGGCCAATTAGGCAATTTCACTTTCACACAAACAAACTGGCGAATCCGGAGGTGACATTTGTCACAGCGCCATTAGGCGAAAACTGAAGAAGATTCCCCTTGTTGACTGGACTACCATGTCATTACGCTATCTTATTCTGCAATTTTTTAGCTGTTTAAGAAAACGAACATCATGCCTTTTCTCCTTCATCCGGACTCTGTTTTTAGTGAAATGAATTGTGTTGCGATCATCTTGACGACACGGACGTAGTCATACAACTTTTGAGCCAATATAAGAACTTTGGTTTTTGAGCTAAATGCTAAGCACTTGATCATTCCTCCCCACTAGAAGCCTTTTGGACCCCAAAATATACTATTATCTGACAAGTAGATGAGGGTACAACCCCCTCACCTTTCCAAGCTCGATCCAATTGGCTTTTGATGAATTTGTTTCCTTGAGCTCCTCTCTAAGGAAATCAACATTCACTTGCCTTGAGGACCCTGTTCTATACTTGTACTTGTCTTTGCCCTTTTCAAGCTGATCTTGCACTGTTTGTTGCACCATTTTCAGTCGTTCATAGAAACTCATGGTTTTGTCCATGTCGCCATCAAAAGCAACATCCTTCTTACCAAGATGACATAACAAAATATAATGCAAATGGATGACAAATTTCACTACTTGGTTACATGACTTAAGCCCGATTGTACATCTTGAAAGTATGAAATTTTCTGAACATAAATTTCATGTAAAACATAATGACACTTGAATACAACAGTTACATAACCAATAGGCCTAAAAGGAGTAACAATGAACTTGCTGCTTATACCTCTTTTGTACCTTTGAACCAAGTGAAAGTTTTTACAAGTATCCATCCAATGAAAGTGCATGGATCGCTGCAACTTAATCTTTACACCATGGAAATATTCTGAATGAAATAAGATGGTGAAGTTGCTTGCAAAAACTTGAAACTCAAATGAACCTTTCAAGTTTGAAAGAGCATAAAAAAGAATTGAACTGATCTTTTGGTTTGAAGCAACACATGCCTCTTGTTGTTTGCCTCCCCACTGGAAGACTTTGCACACACATGACAATGCATGCCAAGGAGCTTCAAAAGAAGAAATGTCAACAACAACTCTCCTCCAACATTGGGCTACTCCCAACAAACCTCTTATCAAAATGATGATCTTGGGCGTTGACCAATCAACAATGGCATCCAACTTGGAGAGGCTTGCTTTCAACTTACCTCCTCCAATATCATGGCTCAAATGCATCAAAGAATTGAAACCCAAATTGTACTTTGATATGTTCAAAACATGAAATAATTTTCCTTCATAGATGACGTGTACATAAGAAAACTTTCTAAACATGTTTATGTCACCTGTGGACAATTTCTTCAAGAAATGACTCTTTTTTTCCATAATTAAAATACATGTATTTAGTAGAAGTGCTACAAAGAACATACAACACTAAAATCCATACAAACCATTCTTGTTTGGTGTTATGTATATTCTTGCAATGGCCTCTTTTTACAACTTTTCTTTGGAGAAAACTACTCATTTTGTCATCTTTATTGAAATACTTACCATTTCTCTTTGGCACCATAACCATCGGTGCACAACATGGTATAAGGGATGATTGAATGAGCCCATTTTTCAACAAAATTTTGCATTGCATTGGTGTCTCTACACTTTGCAATTTTGTCAACCCTTGCATGCTAACATCACAAAGAGAAACCTCTTGCTCTAAAGATATTTCAAGTGAAGTTTCTTTCTTCTTGAAGGACGATTCTTTCACAACCTGAAATACTTCATCACTTTGATGAACTGAACCAACCAAATCGGAATTGAATCTTGCATTACATGCAACAACATTTTCATAAACAATATCATCATTTGGCTTGAACATGAGAAGTACTAGACTTTTACTGGAATTCACTAGTCTTTTTGCCTCCCCTGCATTAGCCAAAGAAATATTCAGCTTTTTGCGATGGGCTCTCACTATGTACTCCACACCATCCTTGAACAAGTGATACTTGTTTTCATGGCAGTAAAAGATTGCTTTCTAGTCATACAAATATGGACTACCCAACAACACACCTAAAATATCAAGCGGTACCACATCTAACTCTACTTCGTCAACAAAAATTGTAGTGATTGCAAACTTAAACAAACATTTTCTTGTAACCTGTAAACTTGTGTCTCTTGTTATCCATCCCAAAGGGTATGGTTTATGGTGAGGTACAGTTTCAAGATTCAATCTATTGACTAAGTCTTCAGAGATTAGATTTGCTTGTGACCCACTATTAAAGAGTGTGTCAATCTTGGCATGTTTAGATATGACCCTAACACGAAATAACTCAATTCGTCTCTTTTCATATGGAGTAGTAGTAGTGTTATAGTTTTGTGAACTAGTGCTTGCAATATGTTGTTTTCCTTTGATTCCCATGAAAATGATTTTATTTTCATCACCTGATTCAGAACCTAAATCTTCTTGAGTGATAGCAATGGTTTTTTGTTTCCCTTTATTGTTGAACTTATTTGGTCTCATTTATGGATGCAATTTCCAACAGTCGGATTTATCATGCCCCTTTTTGGAACATTGTTTGCATGTGATTTTCTCCCCTTCTTTCTTCACACTTGCATTCTTCTTTCCCCTAGCCAATGCATCTTAAACTTACTATGGAACTGCATGAACTTACTATCATATAATAAAACCAAGTCCTCCTCTCTCTTTCTCCTTACCCTTAGGTGGCTTTTTATTACTATCCTCTTCATAAGTGTTCTTTCCTCTAGATTCAAGATGCGTGGCTTGCACACATACCTCATCTAAATTATTTGAGTTAAACATAAGGATAGTATGTTTCAAATAGGAATGTAAACCCCCAATATATTTCAACAATGTATCTTGGGAATTCAAATTCACTCCTAATAACAAAGCCCTTTTTCTAAACTCCTATGTATAATGTTGGATTGTTTGGCCTTTAAGCTACCTAAAATTCTTCCAACTCATAATGGCTTTTTGCATATAGGCTAAAGGATAAAACTGTCTTTTAATAGCATAAACAAATTCAACCCAAGTGATGGAGGCTGGCCCGCAGGGCTGGCTCCTACCACCCCCGCTGTCGGCAATTAATGCAACTTCAAATACAAATTCGTGGCCATCATTTTCAAATGTATCTGTCGTGGTCTAATGGAAATGCATGGAGTTTGAGAGGGGGAGGTCACAGATTCAAACCCACCCTTCGCCCTTCCCATATATATTTTACCACATAATAAATGTATGCGGATTTTATCACCATATTATATGTCATTCAACATTTTGTTGCCACCATAATATATATGTAACATACGTCATTTGATATGCAGATTTAGGATTTGATTTAATATTTATTTAATATAGTTAAAATAATATATATATATATATATATATATATATATATATATATATATATTAATTATATTATAATATATAATTTAAAAAATTATATAATATAACATAATAATTACATATAAAATATATAATAATATTTAAATAAATAAATAAAAATCAAATTCTACTTTAGAGGCCAATCAGGCAATTTCACCTTCACACAAGAAAATTGGCGAATCCTAAGGTGACACTTGTCACAACCCCATTGGGCAAAAACTGAAGAAGATTCCCCTTGCTGACTAAACTACCATGTCATCATGTTGTCCTATTCTGCAATTTTTTTCGTTGTTTAGGAAAACAAACAACAGGCATTTTCTCCTTCATCTGGACTCTGTTTTCAGTGAAATGAATTATGTTGCGGTCGTCTTTACAAGACGGACGCAGTCGTATAGTTTTTGAGCCAATATGAGAACTTTTATTTTTGAGCTAAATATTGAACACCTGATCACTATGAGAGAAACTTTGAGTTGTTGGTTGTTGTATTTCCTATAACATGAGATCGAATTTGGGTTAAGAGGCTTGAAACATCAGTGGGACCTAGGGACAGTATGTCTGAGTGGATGAAAAGTCTCTTGGGGGTGTAATTGGTGATGTGGATGGATTTTTTTGATGAGTTCCATTAATTCCATTTCCTTAAGGTCACCAAGGAGATTGAATCCCTTACAGTAACCTCTCTCATCACATGTTTGCCCAGCTGCTTGGCTGCTTGGGTGGACCTGGGAGGAGGGGGTGTTATAGATTGGTATCAGAGCATGGTTGCACTCTCCTTGGGTGAAAGTGTTGGTCATGCATGCATGTCAATTGCATGTGTGTCTCTTACACTTGCATTCCATGTGCTTGTTGCATTGCATCATGTTGATCATGATTGTATTAAGGTTGTCATGAGGAACTTGATGTGATTTTGTGGGATGCATCATCGGAAGTATATGACTGGTTTCATATGGTTATATGTCACTTACATGTTGATTATATGTTGCTTGAATACATCCTTGTATGACATGTGTATTCTCAAATGTTTTGGTTACATGTATCAGTCTTGTAGGTTGGTTACAAGAATTGATCGCTTATTCTTGACTACATGCATTCATACGTATGTGTAGTTTATTAGGCATTGCTTATGCATGTTGATAGTTTCATGTGGCAATGTGTACATTGTATTAATAGTTGTTTTCATGCATGAGTTCATATCATGCATTGTTGATATGGCCTTGCATTGATGACTGGACCCTAGCTAGAATGATGTTTATGCGTTGATACACTTATTTAATATATGTTTATATGTCGTTATTATTATGATATACATGTATCATGCTGATTTGATGATCTTGCAGGCAAGGTGTCCTCCCCGAATTATGATAAGGTACCTTGATTTATGGTGATTTGGTTTAGCTGACATAGTATGCCTTGCAGGAAAGAGATCAGATGGCTAGCAAGGTGGTAGACTACATAGAATCTCCGTACGCATCAAATGGACAATGTGGTGTGGGAACTCTTCTAACTTGGCAGACACATTAAGAATCCTGAAGAAAGAAATAAGGAGTTGCAAAGCAGTCAATGACAAAATCATGTAGGCACAAGAGAAACAAGCAGAGGTGAATGCAATACTACTTTAGAGTTTGTCAAATTTGCAGCGACAGGGATCACTTTGGATCAAGTATGGACATGAGGATAAAACTAATGGGGCATATGGAAACTCCAGATAGGAGAGGTGATCGAAACACGTACTATTCCAGTTCTGGTTCTCATAGGCATCATGATTGTCATCGTTATCATCCTTACATGAGGAATGATAGGGGATACTTGCCAAATGAGTTTAAGAAGGCAAAGCCACCTACCTTTGATGGATAGATGAAGAAATCACAGGTTGCAGAAGCATGGTTTCTTGGTATGAAGAAATTCTTCAGATTGCATGATTATTCATAAAACATGAAAGCAAAGATAGCCACTTTCAGTGTCAAAGGTAAAGTAGATATTTGGTGGGAAGACGTGAAGAATGTCAAGGATATACATGAGGAAGATTTGACTTGTCATGTTTGAAAGGCTCTTTAAGAAGTACTTGTCAGAGAGGTACTATGATGACAGAGCTAAGGATTTTTATGAGTTGCGGATGGGTTCTATGAATACTAGTAGATTTTTGGAGCTATTGAGATATGTGCCTTACTTCAAGGAGGAGAAGGCCAAGGTTTAGATATTCATCAGTGGACTATCAGTTGCATACAGAGACAGGATTGAGTTCGATGAGCCTAGATTGTTGGAGGAGGCCATCCGAAAGTTGAAGCATTGTTATGAGCATATGAGTTGTTGGGTGATACATACTCGTGCATGTAGCTCCCTACCATATAATGTTGAAACGAATGATGCTAGAAATACATGGTGGTCTCGGCGAAGAACAAGAAACCTCTACTCAAAACATATGGTGCTCCCGGTCAGAAAACATATTGCTCAGTCTTTACGTTCCTCGTGCAACTCACTCTGAAGGTTATAATCCTCCAATCGAATAAGAAAGACTATGCATATATGTTCCATGTGCGGATCAATCTAAAGGATTGTTGACAGATGAGCTAATTTATTTATTTATATTTATTTTTTTATTTTTTTGCATAAGCTTCTTTGTGGAGACCGCCTTCTTACTCACAACGTAACTTGCTTTTGTTTCTATTGATAGCATAATCTCTTCGATAGCATCACATTCGTCGTCGTATCATATGGTTGGCATCACCGAATACGTATTAGCATCACATTCGTTGATATTGATTGTATCATATGATTGGCATCACCGAATACGTGTTGGCATCACATTCGTCGTCGAATAGTATGGTTGGCATCACATTCATCGTACTCATCATATCGTATGATTAGCATCGTATTCGTCGTATCGTATGATTGGCATCATACTCGTCGTATCATATGATTGGAATCACAGGTGTATCGTATGATTGGCCTCACTTTCTTTGTATGATATGATTGGTATTACATTCATTATATGTATGGTATGTTTTCCATCACATCCACTATATAATATGATCTTTGTGGAACCACTATGTGGCATTGCATAATTTAAAATGGCATCACATAATTTAATATGAATGTGGCCATTAGTCTTCTTGATAACTTGGACAAAGACATGAATAAGGGAGTGGTACTCATGGCATTTTCCCACGCTGGTGAAGATCATCAATGACAACTATATATATGCAAGAGTAGCAAAATATGTGAAGGACAAGTCCACTTTGTCAAAGAATGCCATATTTGAAGGACAAGTCCACTTTGTCAAAGAATGCCATGGGTCAAGACATCTCTACAATTGACTTAATAAACATTGAGCAATTTGCACAAAGGGTTATAGAACTTTCAGAATATCGAAAGCAACTTCATTCTTATCTTGTGTCAAAGATGCCAGATATTGCTCCAAACCTTGCAATATTGATTGGTGGAATGGTGTGTGCAAAAATGTTTACTGATGGGAGGCAGCTAGAGGAAACATTCATATTGTACATTGGCAACATTCATTCAATGCCCAATAAAAGCATAAATCATCCATTACTTTAAGATTATGGAGGAAACCAATCACAATTTTTGTGGCTATCATGCTAGGGAACTTCTTGGAATCAATGAAGCACTATATTTTTGATAATAATAAAAATATAGTTTTTTTTTGGACCATTGCTTCCTTATAAAGTGGAGAAAAATGTTAATCCTCTTGTAACCGTTGAAAGACAATCTACTCTAGGTTCAATCATATATGCTTCCAATGAAAAACCCCTATGGAAGCTTCAAAATACATGATGTAGATGAAATGGATGTTCAAGGTTGCTGCAATGGTTCAATGTTTATTTTTGCAGATTTATTACCTATTACATATAGGGTTATAGAGTTACATCCTCAAATACTTGCCTCACATATTCAATGTCTCATGTACTTAATGATGCAATGCACTTATTATTTGGCGGCTATAATTTAGATTTTTTTTTTTGCAATTGCAATATCTTACAAAGTGTTCTCTCAACAGAATATGTGCAACATTTTTCAGAATGTTTTCACAACAATATCTTACTGTATTCAATCATTTCTGAAGCTTATTTGGAGCAATGTTTATGGAGTAGCATTCAATCAATGATAGTGTCAACATTGTTTACACAGACCAATACATTACAGTTTATAGGCTACAAGACATCTATAACCCCTTGCCATTGATGTCAAAGGAGGAGGTAAGAAGAAGTTATGGGCAGCAATGAGAAACCAACATATGAGAAATATCTTTCAGGACAAAAGGAGGAGGGCGAATGAGTTGAGTTTTCATCAATGCCAAAGGGGGAGATTATTGGCAATATTGTCATTGATGGCAAAGGAGCAGCAAGCAACAAGAGAAGGCAAAGGAGCAGAAGAAGGAGGAAAAGTTGTGATACATTCAAATGTTTTGATAATGTTGCAGAGGTTACTATATTAAAGAATTTGTTGTGATGTAAAATTGTTCATTAAGCTTAATTGTTGTGATGCAAAGGCAAGACTCCAAGGAAAAGGCAAAGATTGTTGTGATGCATTAATGAGAAAGATTGGTATTTGATGTTGGCATTAGGTTGATTCATTCAATGATTACATGTTGCTGAAATTAATATTGGATGAATTATTTATTTTTGTTCTAATATTCAAGATATGAAGAGTTTGGAAACGAATGAGTGGAAGGCAAAGAGTCAAGCCTATTCACTTCATATTCCTATGTGGGATACAAACAACCAACAAACTATCTCTATAAAATATGTGATTTTGGAAGGCATAAGTGATGTTAGAGAATGGATGAATGTGTGGGAGCTGATTGAGCTATTATGCATTAGTTACCTGGCACTTATGAAGTTGATGTGAAGCAGATTTGAAGGGAAGAAGATGCAGAAATGAAGATGGAGATATGCAAAGTTTATGACCAGGTAAACCAGTACATTGTTATTTTGTGTTTGCATAAGGGGATGGTAGTCTCCTTTCAAGTTGAAGCTTGATAAATATCTAGTTGGAGTTGGTTGAGGTAGGAGCCTCATGTGGGTTGTAGCCTACATAAAACATATGGGAGTTGGAGCTTCCTTGCATGTTGCAGCTTGCAGAAAATGGAGGTAACAACCTCCTGTAGATTGGGGCCTATAGAAAATAAGATGTAATAAGGAGTAGGAGCTTTCCTTTTCATCACAACAATAATAAAACTGTGGTTTTCTCCCTTTATGGGTTTCCACATATATCTGGTGTCAATGTGTGTTGTTATTATGTGTTCATGTATCTGGTTTGGTTTGCTTATTACTTGTTGATCACATATTCATATGTTGGTTATTATTTGTTAAGCTGCTCATGGTATGTATTGGTTAATGATATTAATGAAAAGAAAATTAAAGTCCATGTATGTACTAAACTGATTAACCCCCCCTCTCAGTTTATTCAAGTTTTCAACACTTCCTAAACTATGGGTTTGAATCCACCATTTCATTTTTTGACTTCTCCTTTTTCACAAGCACCCCTTTTAATAAATTTGGATACCTACACACACAACGACAATAATGACAACATGTGGATAAACACATAGATGAAAAGTGCAACAACCTCGAGTTAAAGTTTCATGTAATAAAATAAATAAAAGTAAAAAATAATAAGACCGAGGTCATGGGACACATATTCCAAGTTGAAAGTTGAGAAAACAGAATAGTAGGCATCATTTGTGGTTTATTAATGGCTATGGAAATTGGAAAACGCAAAAATACAATAATTGGAAATTTTGCATGTGAAATAAAGGAAAATAGGAGAAAAGGGAGATGAAACGACACAAATTTCCATGCAAGGGAAATTAGAGCAAAATGAAGAAAAAGAAGACTTCAATGATAAAAAGGCATCAAATAATTAATTCACAACTTTTTGTCAGTTTTGGCTTTGGATCAATTTCAAAAATAGGGAGAGGAGAGGGCAAGAAAGCAAACGAAAGCAAGGGAGCGCAAGGAGAAGGTTGGATCGATAACTTCAACAGGAGGACTTTGTAGGTAATAGGTTGCATGTGTGATTTCTCAACTGAGGTGTGAGTGCATGGTACATACACTTGTGTATTTGGTTCATTTGTTGTCATTGGCATTGGTTTTGCCTCGTTTGACAGTGATTTCAACGTTGCCTTGCCATTTCCTGTATAAGCATGGTGTGATGGGATTCATTCACGGTTGAGCTTTGGATTGTCGAAAGATTTTGGAATCAGGTGAGGTGGCCTCAGGAAAATCCCAAGGGTAGGGGTGGGTATAGTTTTCTTCGGGAAGTCCTCGACGTGTGGGTGGAGACAAGAAAATTCCTCATGGTATGGTGAAGGAATTCTAAGGCATCCAAGCTTGATTTGGTTTGTGATATCGGGACCAGTTTAAGCAAGATCACGGTAGCTCGAGGGTGGAGGTGGTTTAACCTGTGGATTCCCTGGTTGATTATGTCTTGGTTTATCCCATGAGATCCCACATTCATGGTTGAAATATGGCATGGGATGATTGGATGAAAGAAACATTTGGTTTAGCCCAATCTATGGTCGGGTGCTACGTGGAAGTCCTTGACTTGGTTGGATTTTTCATATGTAATTATGAGTTATTTTCCTAATGTGATTAATGAGCACGTGTACTTGTTATTACGTTGATATTATGGCAGATTTGTCATGATTCCTATTTTGGTTATATGTTGGTTATATGCATGGTTCTAAGATAAGCTCTATTTATGGATCTTATTTATGATCGTATAAGTTGTTCAATGGTTGATGAATGCATGGGCTAATAAGAGTTGTTGCAATTATCTTGAGAGGGGATAAAGCCTTCTTGGTGATTCTCAGAGGAAGTTCAAAAGTTTATGATTATATATGCATTCATGACCTGTAGCTTTCATATTTACCATATGTTTAACGAAATGTCTATCATGTACTAGGTATGTCATGGTTAAGTCCTTGTTCAAGTTTTGAATGGTTAGCATTATTATCATATTGTTTATGTTTCTCGAAAGTTATAGGCATTTATGGGCAATGGTCTGGAGGCTTGCCTGAAAAAGTGGCACAAATCTCGCAACTGCTGGCACAAAATTGATTGATTTTGGTCATAACCACATGGAGGTAGGCTTATGGGTGTGGTTGGAACCTCATAACCACATGCATCATGTGTCAAGGGTGTGGTTTGGGTGCCAAGTCAGAGAAAAAGAGTTCCAACTCAGGGATTGATAAACTGGGGTGGTTGTCAGGCTCCTGAGTGATCTGTAGTCCCTGAGGGATGTCAGTAAAGTATTCAGTTTGTAGACCCCACTTCTGTAACTGGAACTTGGAGGTCAGGTCATGTCACAGTAGCACTCAACTCATGTTTACCTTGGAGAGCTTGTAAAAGCTGGTAAATGTGGGGTGGGGTGGTTACAAAAAGTGTTAGAAGCTTCCTAAGAAATGTTACAAGTCTAAGAATCAAACATTCATGACTACAAGACAAAAGGTACATACAAAGAGGGTGGCTTTTATGTGTATGGGAACCTAGTTTGCACCACACTTGATAATCAAGGGAAAAAACTCACTTTTCCATGCTAATGTTCAAGTGAATAATATGAAGGTAAATACTCTTTTAATAATGGTTCTCGAAGGAGATTAGACGACGGAGCTCTACAAGCATTTGTGATGAAGGTGACCTAATCTGTGTTCACGCTCTTCGCGGCCTCCCCTGGTGCGGTTGGTCAGGGTCACGCTATCCCCTGGTCGTCATGGTGGAACCGCTTCAGAACCTTGGCACCCATTCCTTCAAGGACATGGTCACTGGTAGGCCTCCAGACCAGGACTCATTTTTCACAAAGTTTTCCTCCAGCTTAGCCTTCTTCTTGACAAGAGGAAACTCGGATAATGAAGGAACAATACACTCTCAACAAAAGTTCTGCGGAATAAAGGAATAGAGAAAGAGAAAAGCAAAGATATTTGAATAGCGAATGGAAAGGCCTCAAACATGCCTTCCCTAGCAAACACAAATCCAACAAAATCTCAGGAGCAGATTCAAGAATAGAGGAAAAAAAAAGAACAACTGCAACCCCATAGCAAAGAAAATACCAGAACTGGAAATCCAAGACCCAGGAGTAGCAGTCTACAGAGAATACATGCAAGAACGTGCAGTAATATGCAAGTTTATGGGCATCTAGCCAATTGAAAGAGCCTTGAACTGGTGGATTCAAAGAAAATGGGCACTCAAGGGAGAAATAAGGCTTTAGTTGGGATCCAAAGGGTTCTTCACAGTCGTCTTTGACCTCCTAGAAGATAGAGATAGAATATCTGAAGGAGGACCCTATTTCTACAACTCAGTTGGATTATACATGAGATTCTAGAAGGACAACTTCACACCGGAAAAGGAGGATTTCACAAGAGTTCCAGTCTGGGTTCACCTTTACTCCTTACCAACTGATTATTGGGTCCTTCGGTATTAAAAGGTATAGGAGACCAGCTGGGGGAGTATATCAAAATGTCTGAAGGTACCAAAACAAGACACTATGTTTCCTATCCTCGTATGCATATACATTGATGTCTCTGGAGCCCTTCCTGAAGCAATCAAATTAATATTCAGGGATGAATTTTGGCTTCAAAGTATAGACTACAAACATATCCCCTTCAGATGTAGAAAGTGCCACAAGCATGGGCATCTCTTCCGAGACTGACCTCTTGACAAAACCCCTCAATCTCCAGAGTAGGAAAGCAAAAAAAAAGACAGTGAAGGCTTCACTAAAGTCATCTCCAGGAACAAGAATAACAGGAAAAAGGCGATCCCCGAGAAGAACCAATACAAAGAGGCAAGTCCAAACCAGCTCGAGGCACTGAGCATTACTCAGGAGCAAAATGATCCCAATTGCCTAACAGGAGATGAAGCAGGAGAAGAGGGACTAAACCAAGATGACAGAGAATACGAAGATAGGGATACATTCTATATGAATAGTGGGAAGGAGAACTCACAAGAGGATACAAAAATGGAGCAAAAAGCGACAGAAGAAACACCAGAGGAAAGTGCCATAGAAGAAGCTCTAGAAGGGGTAGATTTAGCAACAATTACAAAGGCATGGAAATTAAATGGAATTAAATCCATACCAAAACACCAGCTACAAAAAATTGAAGGTGCTTATCTCCTCCAAGAAGATTTAAAACTCATAGCACTCCACCCCATTCAAGAAAGTACAACATCAAAGGGAATCTTAGCAAATATTCTAGTAGGAGGACTCAACCTCAAATGCCCAAGCCGAAAAAGAGTCAAAAAGACTACTAGTCAACTCCTCCAAGAACTAGGATCCAAGCTAATCAATGAAGGAAAGGTAAAAGCTATGGCCCTTAATCCCTCTCCATGTCAATGAATTGCATTTCTTGGAATATTAGAGGACTGAACAGTCCTGGGAAAAAACGAATCTTGAAAAACATAATTTTGTCTGATAATCCGGATATCCTTCTAATTCAAGAAACCAAACTCAAGTCGGTACACCCCCCTCTCCTTCTCAACTCTTGTTTTAAGACTTACATCATCTTAGCCAACTCGTCAACAAGTTCAGCGGGAGAAATAATGACCCTATGGAAAGACTCCAAGTTCGACCTCATATTCTCCTTGGCCACTCATCATTCTATAATAGTGGTCCTGAGTATCATTGGCACCAATCAGAGTATCATCATAAAAAAATTCTACACCCCGCACAAGGTTATAGGCCGAATTAAAATGCTCCAATGCATCTCCAACCTCCTTGATCCTATAAACCTTCCTTTAAAAATCATAGTAGGTGACATTAATATCATAACTAATCTAGCTGAGAATAGAGGTGGTATCTGGAAGCTCGATAAGGACTCTGAGGCTTTCCTTACTACCATAGAAAACCTAAACGTCATAGACATACCTACCAGCAATAGCATCTTTACTCGGAATAGCAGAATAGGAGGAGATCGCCAAATAGCCTCATGGTTAGACCACTTCCTTTTATCAAAGGAAACTTATTACACCTCTTGGGAAACAGAGGCGAGAATCCCCTTGCAAGCAGGCTCAGATCATTGGCATATCTCTCTCAAGATTCAAATTTCCAATGGCCAAAAAAATAAACCTTTCCGACTCAAATCCTTCTATTTGGATCACCCGAACTTCATGGAAAAAATGAAACAATGGTGGTCAAATCCTCCCACCAGATTAGGCAACAAAATGTATAAATTCCAACAAAAGTTAAAATATATCAAAGAATAAATCAAAAAATGGAACAGAGAATCATTCGACAACATCATCACGACAAAAAAAAATTGGATTACAAATTGGAACTTCTCCAACAAAATATAATTGAAGAAGGGCTCAAGGAGAGCAAAAAGCAAGAGGAACAAATATTACAAAAAAATCTAGGAGGAAAGAGCCATTCAGGTAGAGAAGTTGTGGCAACAAAAATCTAGAATCAATTGGCTAAAATGTGGGGAAAATAATATCGCTTTTTTCCATAAATCGATGATACAACACAAGAGGAACAATAGAATTTTGGCATGAAAAACTGAGAGGGTCATCTCATTCACTCTCATGGGGAGTTGGAAGTTGAACTCACTCAGTACTTTGGCTTTCTTCTCAAAGAGCCAAGGAATGACCAAGTTCAGGAAATTAAAAAGATCACCAACCATATCCCCAAAATCGTCACTGAAGAGCACAACAGAATGCTCCTAAGAAAAGTGTCCCTCCAGGCAGTGGAAGATGTGATAATGGGAATGCTTAATGGTAAAACCCCTGGTCCGGACGGTTTCACCATTGACTTCTACAAAGCTTGCTCGCCCATCCTCAAACTGGAAGTCCATGATCTTGTGGAAGAGTCCCGCATTCAGAAGTCTGTCCTAAAAGTCCTGAAGTCCACTTTCATTGCCTTGATTCCCAAAGGCAAAACCATTGACTCCCCAAACAAATTCAGGCATATAGCCCTTTGCAATGTCATTTACAAAATCATATCCAAAGTCCTCTCCAATCGGATAAAATCCATCCTACCTCTCCTTATCCCCCATCACCAATCTGGCTACATGGAAGGTAGGAAAATCCTGGATAATATCATCTTTTCTCACAAGCTCATCCACTCTCTCAAAACAAAAAAAAACCTGGTATGTTGATTCAATTGGACATGTCTAAAGCCTTTGACAAAATCAGCTAGGAGTATATGAGACAAGTTCTGGAAGCGTTTGGGTTACACTAAGACATCATCAAATGGATCATGGCAATGGTGTCAGGAGCATTTTTCTCCATCTTCGTGAATGGTTCCCCTTCGCAACCCATAAATCCTACTAGGGGCATTAAACAAGGAGATCCTATCTCTCCCTTCCTTTTTGTCATCATGGCCGAAGGGCTTAGCCTCTCTATTTCTGATGCTTTGCACTCTAACAAGCTCTCAGGCCTCCAACCTTATGCCTCTACTCCCCCCTCCACGCACGAGAAAATCATGGATGACACCCTTCTTATGGGACTCCCAACAATCAGAGAAGAATCCTCCTTTAAGTCCATTCTGTCTGACTTCTCTGCAGCCTCTGGTACCACTATCAACCCTAAAAAATCCAAGTTGTTCTTCTTTAACACCCCGCTGCCGATCTGTAGAAACATTGCCAGACTTCTAGACTTCCCCATCAGCACCCTCCCCTCCAACTACCTAGGGGTTCCCCTGACAGACAGGCCACTCTCCAAGGCTATTTGGGAAGACCTGATCAATAAGTTGGAGAAAATAATTGCCAATTGGACCTTCAGATCCCTCAATCTGGCTGGTCATCTTGTCCTTGTTAAATATGTTCTTCAGGCCATCCCGCTCTACTTGTATTCGGCTTTGGCTGCCCCCAAAGTGATTTCAAACAAAATCAGAAACGTGCAGAGGAATTTCTTATGGAGAGGCACAGAGGTTAAGCAGAAATGGGCTCTGGTTGCATGGGAAAAAATTTGCAAGCCTAAAAAAGATGGAGGCCTTGGTCTAAGAGACACAGAACTTCTGGGGAAGGCCCTGGGTGCCAAAACCTTATGGAGATGGATTGAAAATCCCAAATACCCTTGGGGGATCCTATGGAAAGCTAATTACACCCCTTCCCTTTCGCAGGAGAAAATCATCAGGCCAAATAGAAATATCAAAGGATCAGTTATCTGGAATCAAGCATGGGAGAACATGGATATCATTCAAAAACATAGTTTATGAGAGATTGGCAATGGAAACAAGGTTCTCTTCTGGGAAGACACTTGGCAACAAAGGTCAGAACTGGATCAAAATAAATACCATGAAATCAAGACCGACAAGCAAAATAAAGGGAAGACTAAAGTAAGCCAGTATTGGAAATCGAGTGAGGAAGAGGACAGATGGAGAATCTTGTTGGATCAAAAGGACTGGGCTCCCCATAATAATCCTCAAGCTTGGTCTGATCTTTCTTCAGAACTTCAAAAATGACAAATCCTCCTTGACTCCACTGAGGACAAACTCAGATGGGGCAAAAATTCAGGGCGTCTTTTCAATTTAAAAGAAGCTTATAAACACATTGCCAAGCTAGATCAACTAAAACCAGACTCGAAATGGAATTCCATATGGGATAGGAAGCATTGGCCTAAAATATCTATCTTTCTATGGCTAGTGATGCACAGGAAGATCTTAACGTGGGACAACTTAAGGAGAAAAGGATTCATCGATCCCTCCAGATGTTATCTCTGTCAGCAAGAAGAGGAATCCCCCAATCACCTTCTGAATGAATGCCCATACGCGTCCAAATTTTGGGACTGGATATTACTGGTATTCAACAACTCAGATCGGGATCCCTCCTCCATACAGAACACCATCGCGAATTGGAGATCATCCTTCTCCTCACATCCGCTGGTTAATCGCGCATGGAATCTAATTCCTGGTCTGGTCTGTTGGGCACTTTGGAAGGAGTGCAATGCAAGAATCTTTCGAGGCATCTCCACTCAGGAGGAAATTATATTATCGAAGATCAAAAGAGAAATCTGGGAAACTATGACTTCTTTACCCACTCAGACTTCCAAAGCCCCTCCCACCAACTCCGAAGCGAGAATTCTCTCAATGTTGGGCCTTCTTCAGATCAAGGTTAACAAAGTCACCTCCTTCTCCAGGCATGACAATCAAAAAGACATCTGGAGGCCGCCAGAGTTGGGCACCTTAAAGCTCAACTACGATGGCGCAACAAAAGGTAATCCAGGCCAAGCAGGTTTTGGAGGGGTCTTCAGGAACTCAAAAGGTGAAATAATTTGGATATATGAGGGCAACATAGGTTCAGCCACAAACAATGTTGTTGAACTTCACACTTTGGAAAATGGTATCACCATCGCGCACAACTTAAAGCTCAGTCCTTTGATCGTGGAAGGAGATTCCACGCTGGCCACCCAGATAGGAAAAAAGTTACAACAGGGCATCGACGTGGAAAAAGTCTCTGACAACTGGCGACTAAACAAAATTATACAGCGGATCAAACACAGAATAGACAGAATGGCAGGCCTCCACTTTCAGGCCATCAGAAGGAGTGGTAATAAGCTCGCGGACAGACTTGCAAATGAGGGTACAGCTAGGACCCTTCAGCTGAACTCCAGAGCATGGAAGGATCTGGAGGACGGTGACCTTCATCAGCACTGCACATCCATTAATGACAAAGATATCCAATCTACCGAACAATAATTGTTCGCATACCCTTCATCATTTCAAGGTCGATTCCAAGTACAGGAGGAAGGACATCATAGTGGCACATGCACCCAAACCCATCCTTGGCTCGCTAGATGTCATGGCCCTTACTGCCACCTCCCTTCTCCCTTGTGCAGGCGTCACCTCCCCATCACATCCTTTCTGCTTTGCTCTTCCTCCACCACCTAGCATTTGTTCTTCGCATGCTTCCCCATCCCACCCATCTTCCCTACCCCTTGCCTCCCTTCATCCCTTGGCCTCTATATATATCCCCCTCTCCCTTCTCCCCCTCTCAACATCTACAGATCATCAGTTGAAAGAAAACAAACACACAAGTGACACCATTATATTTGGACAAATGTCCCTGGAAAAACCCAATGCAGGAAAACCGGTGCAGCTACTTAGAGGGTTTATTATTATGCAATATTTCCTTGAGTACAACTTAGTGCCAAACTGGCTCACCCAACAGAGAAAAATAACTGGCAACAATACTTTGTATCGGAAACAGGTATTCAGAAAACCTATCCCACGAAACCCTCTCCAGTGACTCTGAAGCTCTAGCTGACCCTTTTGGTCTCTGCGTCAGCCCCAAACCCCTCTGTGTCAGCCCTCTGAGGCACTGTGCAGCCTCTGGGACCCTCTGCGTCACTCCAACTACTCTTTGCGTGGATGACGCAGCCCCTCTGGCCTCTGCATTGTCTCTGCTGGTCTTTGCGTGGCCTACTCTGGCTCTTTGTGCTGGTCTCTTGGCACTGCCTCTGCCTCTCTATCCAGTACTCACTACCCCTCGTTGTTGATCACTAATTCGACTTTTCTTAGCAACCCTGCTCTAGCAAATCGAATGACTGATCACTCTGGTGTGTTCTCCAACTGACCCTCAAGCCTCCTCTTATACTTTTCCTATTGGTCCTTCAACAGACGAGATTAAATCTCTAATCAATGGCTAAGATTAGATTTGGCTTGATCCATGACTTTTGGAACCTTCTAACCCAATTTTATATTAATACCCATTAATATTTTATTTTTCCTAAGTTTAGACTTAAGAACTCCATTAAAAGTATTAATTATTTTAATATCTCCTAAATCGGGTACAATCTGTCCAAACCATTTCTGGGTCTTGGAGATCTCATGCGCTTTAGAATCTCCACCAATTTTCATGGCTAGAGCACATCCGATGCTACCCCAAATCAATAATGGAGCAGTCACAAATGGAGAAGCAAATAAGAGGCAGAGTGAAGACATCCACTCAAGCAGAGACCTGCAGTAGGGGGAGAGTTTGAGCAAAGTGGGCAGAGGGAGCACATGCATCCATACCTCCAGGTGTGAGGTGGGGCAATGTGAAGCCATGGTCCAAGAGTTGTAGAAATTTGGGAAGGGTCCAATGAGTTATTCTCCTCAAGGATCATTACCTTGCTATGGGGGGCCCACATATTCAGTAGCAGGAGAATCAGTGCCAGTCGGATACAAAGGAGTGCAGAGGAGTGTTGACAGTAGAGCAGGAGGCTTAGTAGCAATTTCAACAACAACATAGATTTCCTAGTAGACAATTGCAGCCACAATTGATTCAGTTTGTTTTTTTTATGCTTCTTAGTTACAAATATTACAATAGCGGCAACAATAGTGAGAGGTGTTGTATCCAATACATTCCATAGGTGTAGGGTAAGGGTGGTTGATAATCCCTTTCTTGCTGAGAGGGAGTGTTGAAAATACAACAAGAAAATATGTGTTGTTGTTGCTACTACAATATCTGTAACTAAGAAGCATCCAAGAAAATCAAACTGAATCAATTGTGGCGGCAATTGTCTACTAGGAAAACTATGTTGTTGTTGACTCTGCTACTGAGCCTCCTACTCTGCTGTCAACACTCCTCTGCACTCCTTTGTATCTGACTGACACTGATTCTCCTCCTGTTGAATATTATGGTCCCCCCATAGCAAGGTAATGATCCATGAGGAGAATAACTCAATGGACCCTTCCCAAATTTCTGCAACTCTTGGACTAGGGCTTCACATTGTCCCACCTCACACATGGAGGTATTGATGCATGTGCTCCCTTTGCCCACATGGCTCAAACTCTCCCCCTACTGCAAGTCTATGCTTGAGTGGATGTATCCACTTTACCTCATATCTACTTCTCCATTTGCGACTGCTCCATAACTTCCTAAGGCTTCTTCTAAGGTTACATGTTGAGAGGTCTAACATGCTCCCTCTCAACCACCAAATCTCTAGTCTTTGCCTTGCTCCTCGAGGTTGTGCATGCAAATTCCTATAATGTGTATAGGCTCTTGATTCTCACACCAAATTGCTTTAGTTGACATGAGGCAAGATGCTTGAGGTATGCCTTCCCATCTTTGAACATTGCCTCATACCCTTTGTCTTCAATCCTCAATTTCTTCATCAGTTCAAGTTTCTTGGCTTCATTGCTATTTCCAAATAGCTCATTGAGAGTCTTCCACATAGCAAAGGGAGTCTCTTTTCCATGTAGTTTCAAGACTATGTGGTCTCTCACACAATCCAGGATGATCCTCCTGGCTCTAGCTACACACTTCTTCCGATTTGTTATATTATGAGCATCAACTATTGTCTGCTTTTGGATATCATTATACATGAATTCCTTCAACCCATTATCTTCTAGCACTGCCTCCATGTGATCCTTCCAAGCAACATAATTTGAGTTTCCCTCAAGGGCATACTCAAGTCTTAGTCCATAAAAATCCATCTTGCTATCTTTGAAGAAATGATCCTGCAAGTTCGATCCTCCTACAATAACAAGTTTGAAATTTCTTCTCTATTGTGAAACCTGCTTTGATACCATGAAGAAATTAATGTGTAGATTCAATATTTCTCATGAAATTTCCTAAGTCACAAGAGTTGAAGCTACTCTACTCATCTGCAAAAGTTAATTCACCATCTAAAACAAGAATCATTGACATGCAAAAGGAAACATCACACATGCACAAATATTTATCTAAGGGAAAGCAACTGCTCAAAACCCCTTACTATTTATATTGCATTAATCAAAGAATCTGGATGAATACAATATGCTTGGAATCTGGATGAATACAATATGCTTGCTCAAGCTTGAGCACAACCTCCACCTGTATCTTCTATCCTCTGCCTCACTGACTGACTCTAGCCAGCACTTAGCCAATTTTCCTGTCCTCTAAGCTCCTATTTCCTTGCCTTGTTCCTTGAGGAATTATGCCCCTATTTAATAGGAATTTTCCTCCATTATATTGTGCAATTCATTTAGGGTCTTCCTCTGACTGCATGCACCACTTGTACAACTTGGAATAGTTTACAACTGATAGTACACTGCCCTTGACTCTCCATATCAACTAGGTAACTCGATTTCTTTGCATGCATGAGCTAATTTAGGATGATTAATTAGTTAACTGGTTGATCACTGAAGTCACACCCCACTACTTGACCTTCCCCTAGTTCTTCCATTAGTTGGAACTAGTTTAATTGACCATAACTCTATTTAACTGAATTAAATTGCTACAACTGAAATTAACTCAACCCGGGCTCCTAAAATATAGGAACCCACTGCACACAATTGAACTTCATGCCCCTAACTCAAATTAACTGAGTTAGACTCATGTTTTTTAGGGATCAACTCAAGCAAATTGAACTTCAACTCATTAACTCGAATTAAGTGTTCTTAACTGAGTGACAAGAGCCATGTCACCTCAGTTAACTTCTCCAAGTTGTCTGCGAATGTGGAATTTTGAATTTCCTCAATTTAATTAAGGCAAATATCAAATTAAGACTTTTCTTGTTGCATTTTCAACAAATATGAATTTATGCCTATCTTTTATAGTTTGAAACCCATTTGTATCTTACCTCTCCAATAAGAGGATTTTAGTTTTAAAGAGTTTATGAATGAAGGAGAGGAAGCACATAACATCCAATATTTCCCTAATTCAGTGGTTTTGAATGTCAGTTGCTTTACATTACTCCAATAGGTGTTTTGTTAGCTTTTGTTATTATAAGAGATACTTTGTCTTTCTCTTCATGCACTTTAATGAAGTAAACTTCACCAAAGTTGACCATGTAATATTTGTTTTCTCTATTGCGAAAGTAGCATTGATGTCCCATAAATAGGAGCTTCTAAATATCACTTTAGATGCATTAAACAATGCTTTGTAATACTCCACCTCATCAACAAAATCAACATTAATGGAAAATCTAATTTTGCATCCTTGTGATCCTCTTGGTAGATTTCTCTTATATCCACTCAAATGAACATTTTTGCACAAGTTCATACGTCTATACACCAAGTTCATTTACCAAGGCTTCAAAAATCAAATTCCTTCGAGAACCATTATTTTTTTGTTGTAAATAAGATATTATGTATTACTGAGAAAAACCTGAAAATTACATTGATAGGGTTGTGCGGGGGAAAGATCCTGACACAAGGACCAACAAAAAAGTGTGATGTGGCCTTAGTATTATCTTTTTACATAGCAGCCATGGCAAAAATGGGTTACTTTTTATTTGATGGAAATAGAGGAGAACCCTTTTTACAATATCCTAAAAAAGGAGAGTATTACTTATAACCGAAGCAGAGCAGACTAGGCCTGAGTCTAATATTTCCGAGACTAAGAAGTCTGCAACAGTCAGACCTCCGCAGAGGAAAAGAGACAAAAGAGAGATGGCCGAAGTCATTCTTGGTTGGTGGTCATCAGATCATCGTCCAAGCTGATGGGGATCTCCTCGGTGCTCCCCTCTTGCTACGCGATAGAGTTCGGGCAACTAGTGGAGGCTCCCGCGGGATCCTTCTTGATGCTTAGAGTGCCTTCAACTTTAGAATGGACCTTTGCTGTCGACCTCCTCCTGATGACCATATATTGTGGTGAATCCCGAGTTATGAACTGACAATGGTGGACGGCTTCAACATAGATGAAAAACTTCTCAGTAAGGCTGTCAATATTTGTTTCGAGTACCTTGGTGTGCTCCTCCTGCTCCTGCATAGCAAGCCCCACGATGGTTTTCATATGCCACCGTGTTTCTATGGTTCACACATAGAGGTTCTCGTGCCCTATGGTGAGGGCAAGATTAGGTATCAAGGCGAAGTCGGTGTCAAATTCCTCTTTTGTGACCTCTCTATGAAGAATATTTTCTTGGGCTTCCAAATTGTCTATGCATTGTTGAGTTTCCGAATTAACAGTCGCCACGTAGCGTCGAGCTGCGCGCCTCGCGGAGGTCTCCACACGGGTAGTAGGGACCAAACCCGGAGAATGCCATTGGGAAGTTGCGCGACTGCGCCCTTCTCCTCAACTGGAGCGAGAGATGGAGCTATTCTTTGGAGCCATGAGAAAAACAAAGGGGATGGGGAGCGAGAGGAACCAAAGAGTGAATGATTAGTGAGGAGGAAACAGATTAGAGGAGAAGATGAGGGGGAGAAGGGAGAGGGGGATATATATAGAGGCCAAGGGATGAAGGGAGGCAAGGGGTAGGGAAGATGGGTGGGATGGGGAAGCATGTGAAGAACAAATGCTAGGTGGTGGAGGAAGAGCAAAGCAGAAAGTATGTGATGGGGAGGTGATGCCTGCACAAGGGAGAAGGGAAGTGGCAGTAAGGGCATTGACATCTAGCAAGCTAAGGATGGGTTCGGGTGCATGTGCCACTATGATGTCCTTCCTCCTGTACATGGAGTCGACCATGAAATGATGAAGGGTATGCGAACAATTATTGTTCGGTAGATAGGATATCTTTGCCATTAATGGATGTGCAGTGCTGATGAAGGTCACCGTCCTCCAGATCCTTCCATGCTCTGGAGTTCAGCTAATGGGTCGTAACTGTACCCTCATTTGCAAGTTTGTCCGCTAGCTTATTACCACTCCTTCTCATGGCCTGAAAGCGGAGGCCTGCCATTCTATCTATTCTGTGTTTGATCCGATGTATAATTTTGTTTAGACGCCAGTTGTCAGAAACTTTTTCCACGTTGATGCCCTGTTGTAACTTTTTGCCTATCTGGGTGGCTAGCGTGGAATCTCCTTCCACGATCAGAGGACTGAGCTTTAAGTTGTGCGCGATGGTGATACCATTTTCCAAAGCGTGAAGTTCAACAACATTGTTTGTGGCTGAACCTATGTTGCCCTCATATATCCAAATTATTTCACCTTTTGAGTTCCTGAAGACCCCTCCAAAACCTTCTTGGCCTGGATTACCTTTTGTTGCACCATCGTAGTTGAGCTTTAAGGTGCCCAAACCTGGCGGCCTCCAGATGTCTTTTTGATTGTCATGCCTGGAGAAGGAGGTGACTTTGTTTACCTTGATCTAAAGAAGGCCCAACATTGAGAGAATTCTCGCTTCGGAGTTGGTGGGAGGGGCTTTGGAAGTCTGAGTGGGTAAAGAAGTCATAGTTTCCCGGATTTCTCTTTTGATCTTCGATAATATAATTTCCTCCTGAGTGGAGATGCCTCGAAAGATTCTTGTATTGCGCTCTTTCTAAAGTTCCCAACAGACTAGACCAACAATTAGATTCCATGCGCGATTAACCAACGGATGTGAGGAGAAGGATGATCTCCAGTTCGCGATGGTGTTCTGTATGGAGGAGGGATCTCGATCTGAGTTGTTGAATACCAGTAATATCCAGTCCCAAAATTTGGACGCGTATGGGCATTCATTCATAAGGTGATTGAGGGATTCCTCTTCTTGCTGACAGAGATAACATCTGGAGGGATCGATGAAGCCTTTTCTCCTTAAGTTGTCCCACATTAAGATCTTCCTGTGCATCACTAGCCATAGAAAGATAGATATTTTAGGCCAATGCTTCCTGTCCCAGATGGAATTCCATTTCGAGTCTGGTTGTAGTTGATCAAGCTTGGCAATGTATCTATAGGCTTCTTTTAAATTGAAAAGACCTGCTGAATTTTTGCCCCATCTGATTTTGTCCTCAGCGGAGTCAAGGAGGATTTGTCATTTTTGAAGTTCTGAAGAAAGATCAGACCAGGCTTGAGGATTATTATGGGGAGCCCAGTCCTTTTGATCCAACCAGATTCTCCATTTGTCCTCTTCCTCACTCGGTTTCCAATACTGGCTTACTTTAGTCTTCCCTCTATTTTGCATGTCAGTCTTCATTTCATGGTATTTATTTTGATCCAATTCTGACCTTTCTTGCCAAGTGTCTTCCCAAAAGAGATCCTTGTTTCCATTGCCAATCTCTCATAAACTATGTTTTTGAATGATATCCATGTTCTCCCATGGTTGATTCCAGATAACTGATCCTTTGATATTTCTCTTTGGCCTGATGATTTTCTCCTGCGAGAAGGGGTGTACTTAGCTTTCCATAGGATTCCCCAAGGGTATTTGGGATTTTCAATCCATCTCCATAAGGTTTTGGCACCCAGGGCTTCCCCAAAAGTTTTGTGTCTCTTAGACCAAGGCCTCCATATTTTTTAGGCTTGCTGATTTTTTCCCATGCAACCAAAGCCCATTTATGCTTAACCTTTGTGCCTCTCCATAAGAAATTCCTCTGTAGGTTTCTGATTTTGTTTGAAATCACTTTGGGCGCAGCCAAAGCCGAATACAAGTAGAACGGGATGGCCTAAAGAACATATTTAACAAGGACAAGATGACCAGCTAGATTGAGGGATCTGAAGGTCTAATTGGCAATTATTTTCTCCAACTTATTGATCAGGTCTTCCCAATTAGCTTTGGAGAGTGGTCTGTTTGTCAGGGGAACCCCTAGGTAGTTGGAGGGGAGGTGCTGATGGGGAAGTCTAGAAGTTTGGCGATTTTTCTACAGATTGGTAGTGGGGTGTTAAAGAAGAACAACTTGGATTTTTTAGGGTTGATAGTGGTACCAGAGGCTGTAGAGAAGTCGGACAGAATGGACTTAAAGGAGGATTCTTCTTTGATTGTTGGGAGTCCCATAAGAAGGGTGTCATCCATGATTTGCTCGTGCGTGGAGGGGGGAGTAGAGGCATAAGGTTGGAGGCCTGAGAGCTTGTTAGAGTGCAAAGCATCAGAAATAAAGAGGCTAAGCCCTTCAGCCACGATGACAAAAAGGAAGGGAGAGATAGGATCTCCTTGTTTAATGCCCCTAGTAGGATTTATGGGCTGCGAAGGGGAACCATTCACGAAGATGGAGAAAAATGCTCCTGACACCATTGCCATGATCCATTTGATGATGTCTTAGTGTAACCCAAACGCTTCCAGAACTTGTCTCATATACTCCTAGCTGATTTTGTCAAAGGCTTTGGACATGTCCAATTGAATCAACATACCAGGCTTTTTTTTTGTTTTGAGAGAGTGGATGAGCTTGTGAGAAAAGATGATATTATCCAGGATTTTCCTACCTTCCATGTAACCAGATTGGTGATGGGAGATAAGGAGAGGCAGGATGGATTTTATCCGATTGGTGAGGACTTTGGAGATGATTTTGTAAATGACATTGCAAAGGGCTATAGGCCTGAATTTGTCTGGGGAGTCAACGGTTTTGCCTTTGGGAATCAAGGTAAGGAAAGTGGAGTTCAGGGCTTTTAGGACAGACTTCTGAATGCGGGACTCTTCCACAAGGGCATGGACTTCCAGTTTGAGGATGGGCCAGCAAGCTTTGTAGAAGTCAATGGTGAAACCGTCCGGACCAGGGGCTTTACCATTAGGCATTCCCATTATCACATCTTCCACTTCCTGGAGGGACACTTTTCTTAGGAGCATTCTGTTATGCTCTTCAGTGAGGATTTTGGGGATATGGTTGGTGATATTTTTAATTTCCTGAACTTGGTCATTCCTTGGCTCTTTGAGAATAGAGCCAAAGTAATGAGTGAGTTCAACTTCCAACTCCACATGGGAGTGAATGAGATGACCCTCTCGGTTCTTCAGAGCCAAAATTATGTTGTTCCTCCTGTGTTGTATCATTGATTTATGGAAAAAAACAATATTATTTTCCCCACATTTTAGCCAATTGATTCTAGATTTTTGTTGCCACAACTTCTCTACCTGAATGGCTCTTTACTCCTAGATTTTTTGTAATATTTCTTCCTCTTGCTTGTTGCTCTCCGTGAGCCCTTCTTCAATTATATTTTGTTGGAGAAGTTCCAATTTGTAATCCAATTTTTTTTTGTTGTGATGATGTTGTCGAATGATTCTCTGTTCGATTTTTTGATTTATTCTTTGATATATTTTAACTTTTGTTGGAATTTATACGTTTTGTTGCCTAATATGGTGGGAGGATTTGACCACCATTGTTTCATTTTTTCCATGAAGTTCGGGTGATCCAAATAGAAGGATTTGAGTCTGAAAGGTTTAGTTTTTTGGCCATTGGAAATTTGAATCTTGAGAGAGATATGCCAATGATCTGAGCCTGCTTGTGGGGGGATTCTCGCCTCTGTTTCCCAAGAGGTGTAATAAGTTGCCTTTGATAAAAGGAAGTGGTCTAACCATGAGGCTATTTGGCAATCTCCTCCTCTTCTGTTATTCCGAGTAAAGATGTTATTGCTGGTAGGTATGTCTATGAGGTTTAGGTTATCTATGGTAGTAAGGAAAGCCTCAGAGTCCTTATCGAGCTTCTAGATACCACCTCTCTTCTCATCTAGATTAGTTATGATATTAATGTCACCTACTATGATTTTTAAAGGAAGGTTTATAGGATCAAGGAGGTTGGAGATGCATTGGAGCATTTTAATTCGGCCTATAACCTTGTGCGGGGTGTAGAAATTTGTTATGATGATACTCTCATTGGTGCCAATGATACTCAAGACCATTGTTATAGAATGATGAGTGGCCAAGGAGAATATGAGGTCGAACTTGGAGTCTTTCCATAGGGTCATTATTTCTCCCGCTGAACCTGTTGACGAGTTGGCTAAGATGATGTAAGTCTTAAAACAAGAGTTGAGAAGGAGAGGGGGGTGTACCGACTTGAGTTTGGTTTCTTGAATTAGAAGGATATCTGTATTATCAGACAAAATTCTGTTTTTCAAGATTCGTTTTTTCTCAGGACTGTTCAGTCCTCTAATATTCCAAGAAATGAAATTCATTGACATGGAGAGGGATTAAGGGCCGAAGCTTTTACCTTTCCTTCATTGATTAGCTTGGCTCCCAGTTCTTGGAGGAGTTGACTAGTAGTCTTTCTGACTCTCTTTCGGCTTGGGCCTTTGAGGTTGAGTCCTCCTACTAGAATATTTGCTAAGATTCCCTTTGATGTTGTACTTTCTTGAATGGGGTGGAGTGCTCTGAGTTTTAAATCCTCTTGGAGGAGATAAGAACCTTTAATTTTTTGTAGCTAGTGTTCTGGTATGGATTTAATTCCATTTAATTTCCATGCCTTTGTAATTGTTGCTAAATCTACCCCTTCCATAGCTTCTTCTATGGCACTTTCCTCTGGTGTTTCTTCTGTCACTTTTTGATCCATTTTTGTATCCCCTTGTGAGTGCTCCTTCCCACTATTCATATAGAATGTATCCCTAACTTCTTATTCTCTATCAACTTGGTTCAGTCCCTCTTCTCCTGCTTCATCTCCTGTTAGGTAGTTGGGATCCTTTTGCTCCTGAGTGATGTTCAGTGCCTCGAACTGGTTTTGACTTGCCTCTTTGTATTGATTCTTCTTGGGGATCACCTTTTTCCTGTTATTCTTGTTCCTGGAGATGACTTTAGTGAAGCCTTCACTGTCTTTTTTTTTGCTTGCCTGCTCTGGAGATTGAGGGGTTTTGTTAAGAGGACAGTCTCGGAAGAGATGCCCATGCTCGTGGCACTTACTACATCTGAAGGGGATATGTTCGTAGTCTATACTTTGAAGCCAGAATTCATCCCTGAATATTAATTTGATTGCTTCTGGAAGGGCTCCAGAGACATCAATGTATATGCATATGAGCATAGGAAACGTAGTGTCTTGTTCTGGTACCTTCAGACATTTTGATATACTCCCCCAGCTGGTCTCCTATACCTTTTAAGACCGAAGGAGCCCAATAATCAGTTGGTAAGGAGTAAAGGTGAACCCAGACTGGAACTCTTGTGAAATCCTCCTTTTCTGGTGTGAAGTTGTCCTTCCAGAATCTCATGTATAATCCAACTGAGTTGTAGAAATAGGGTCCTCCTTCAAATATTCTATCTCTATCTTCTAGGAGGTCAAAGATGACTGTGAAGAATCCTTTGGATCCCAACTAAAGTCTTATTTCTCCCTTGGGTGCCCATTTTCTTTGAATCCACCAGTTCAAGGCTCTTTCAGTTGGCTAGATGCCCATAAACTTGCATATTACTGCATGTATTCTCTGTAGACTGCTACTCCTGGGTCCTGGATTTCTAGTTCTGGTATTTTCTTTGCTATGGGGTTGCAGTTGTTCTTTTTTTCTCCTCTATTCTTGCATCTGCTCCTAAGATTTTGTTGGATTTGTGTCTACTAGGGAAGGCATGTCTGAGGCCTTTCCATTTGTTATTCGAATATCTTTGCTTTTCTCTTTCTCTATTCCTTTATTCCGCAGAACTTTTGTTGAGAGTGTATTGTTCCTTCATTATCCGATTTTCCTCGTGTAAAGAAGAAGGCTAAGCTGGAGGCAAACTTTGTGAAAAATGAGTCTTGGTCTAGAGGCCTACCAGTGATGATGTCCTTGATGGAATGGGTGCCAAGGTTCTCAAGCGGTTCCACAATGACGACCAGGGGATAGCATGACCCTGACCAACCGCACTAGGGGAGGCAGCGAAGAGCGTGAACACAGATTAGGTCACCTTCATCACAAATGCTTGCAGAGCTCCATCGTCTAATCTCCTTCGAGAACCATTATTAAAAGAGTATTTACCTTCATATTATTCACTTGAACATTAGCATGGAAAAGTGAGTTTTTTCCCTTGATTATCAAAGTGTGGTGCAAACTAGGTTCCCATACACATAAAATCCACCCTCTTTGCATATACCTTTTGTCTTGTAGTCATGAATGTTTGATTCTTAGACTTGTAACATTTCTTAGGAAGCTTCTAACACTTTTTGTAACCACCCCACCCCACATTTACCAGCTTTTACAAGCTCTCCAAGGTAAACATGAGTTGAGTGCTACTATGACATGACCCGATCTCCAAGTTCCAGTTACAGAAGTGGGGTCTACAAACTGAATACTTTACTGACATCCCTCAGGGACTATAGATCACTCAGGAGCCTGACAACCACCCCAGTTTATCAATCCCTGAGTTGGAACTCTTTTTCTCTGACTTGGCACCCAAACCACACCCTTGACACACGATGCATGTGGTTATGAGGTTCCAACCACACCCATAAGCCTACCTCCATGTGGTTATGACCAAAATCAATCAATTTTGTGCCAGCAGTTGCGAGATTTGTGCCACTTTTTCAGGCAAGCCTCCAGACCATTGCCCATAAATGCCTATAACTTTCGAGAAACATAAACAATATGATAATAATGCTAACCATTCAAAACTTGAACAAGGACTTAACCATGACATACCAAGTACATGATAGACATGTCGTCAAACATATGGTAAATATGAAAGCTACAGGTCATGAATGCATATCTAATCATAAACTTTTGAACTTCATCTGAGAATCACCAAGAAGGCTTTATCCCCTCTCAAGATAATTGCAACAACTCTTACTAGCCCATGCATTCATGAACCATTGAACAACTTATACGATCATAAATAAGATCCATAAATAGAGCTTATCTTAGAACCATGCATATAACCAACATATAACCAAAATAGGAATCATGACAAATCTGCCGTAAAATCAACGTAATAAAAAGAACACGTGCTCATTAATCACATTAGGAAAATAACTCATAATTACATATGAAAAATCCAACCAAGTCAAGGACTTCCACGTAGCACCCGACCATAGATTGGGCTAAACCAAATGTTTCTTTCATCCAATCCTCCCATGCCATATTTCAACCATGAATGTGGGATCTCATGGGATAAACCAAGACATAATCAACCAGGGAATCCACAGGTTAAACCACCTCCACCCTCGAGCTACCGTGATCTTGCTTAAACTGGTCCCGATATCACAAACCAAATCAAGCTTGGATGCCTTAGAATTCCTTCACCATACCTTGAGGAATTTTCTTGTCTCCACCCACACGTCGAGGACTTCCCAAAGAAAAATATACCCACCCCTAAAGGCTTAGTCCTTCAGTTGTTGGTGCATAGGAAGTTGTGGGCAGTTTGCAGGAGTGAAGCTGTTGGGGTACTGTGGTCAAAACAATACCTATTAGGGAAAAAATAAGGTAGAGGGAGTTGCTATCGAGGCAGATTTCTAGCCAAGCAATCTGGATCAATGTTGTGGGTGCACAGACGATCGGAGAGGGGCGACTTGACGATTGGAAGAAGGACTTCCAGGAGGGAAATCGGGACTCAGAGGGAGTCCAACATAAAAATTCCAGGTGGAAAGTAGAGAGACTCAGCAGGAGTCGAAAGGAGAACTTCCAGAGGGAAGTAGAGAGACTCGGAGGAGTCGACAAAAGAGAAGCGAGATGGTCGTGAATGGGCTGAGGGATTAGGACAAGCTAGACGGGGCGTCCAACTTTGTGGTCTGGAAGGCTAGGATCGTGTCCATTCTAGATAGACATCACATCTAGGGCTTCACCTTGGGAACAATGGCTATCCCAGTTGATCCGGTCGCTAATGAGAAGTACGAGGAGGCAATGGCCAAGGCAAAATGCATCATCCTTGATGGGGTCAAAGATCATGTGGTCTAACATATTTCCGAGAAGGAGATGACAAAGGAAATGTGGGACACCTTGAAGACGTTGTACCAACATAGTTCTGTGCAGAGGAAGATGTTACTTGAGAATCAGCTACGGTCATACCAGATGTAGAAAGGGGAGCAGATAGATCACTTCCTCAGTTGGTTGAAGGAGATCCGGGACCAACTGACTTCCATAGGAGCCACGCCGGATGAGGAGATGATGGAAATGAATGCACTTAATGCAGTCTCTGAGGAGTGGGAGACATTTTTCTATACCATACTGGGTAGGGCAGATCTTCCAGATTGGGAAGAATTGTGGGTGACTCTTCATCAAGAGAAGATCAGGCGGTTGAGCAAGGCAGGAAGTAGAAGAAAAGGAGTCTAGATCTAGAAGGAAGAGGAAGAGGGTGCAGCTCTGGCATCTGTGGGAAAGCAGGAGAAGAGAAATGAGCAGGACCTCTCCAAGGTCAAGTGCTTCCATTGTGGGGAACTGGGTCATTATGCGAACCAGTGTCTGAGGAAGAAGAACAAGGGAGAGGCGTCTGACTCTAAGGCAGCGCCAGCGAAGGCAGAGAAGGAAGTCAAGGAGGATGACGATTGTGCCATGAGTGCTCATGTACCTCTAGAGAATAGGCAAGGATGCATCGAGTTGTAGTCAAGAAGACTATAGACGATGATGGGTAGGATCCTGGAGGTACCCAACCTCTTGGATTATACCTTGCTACGGGAGCCCCGAACAGAGAGTAGTAGCTGGCGGATGTCGGTAGAGACGGATGCGGATGAAGCAACAGAGAGTGCTACAATGCAGGAGTCCCCAGGCAGCGCGAGGCTAGCAGGACGCAACAGTGCGGGAGGCACGAAGAGTGTTTCACCAGTGCAGGATGGCATAGAGAGGTGTGCAATGGTGCGAGATGCAGGGAGTTGTTACAACAACACATAGGTTAGTAGAGGGAGCACTTGTTAGTGAAAGAGGGAGATTCAACATCAAGAGTGTATCTAGCCTGACAGGGATGTCAGAAGTTGGGTAGATCAATTACTTACTTCTTAGTAACTGAGTTGTAGTGTAGTAGCAGTATGCAGTAGCACGATGCAACATGATGAGAGGGAGATGCAGTGCAGATGCATTGTTGGGAGGATGGACCAGCAACAACACGAATGCATAAGGAGATGTCGTGCGGATGCAACAGTGGTGGCATGGCCATGGGAAGTGGTACAGGATGCAGTAGTGCAGAGGATGTTGGGCGGGGAGGCCTAACATCAGCACAAGTACCAGTGCCAGATAATCAGAGTGATGCTCGGTGAGGAGTATTACTAGAGCACAGTCCTCGCTAAGAGGGAGTGTTGATTTGGGGTAGCATCGGATGTGCTATATCCATGGAAATTGGTGGAGAGGATAGAGCACATGAGATCTTTAAGACCCAGAAATGGTTTGGACAGATTATACCCGGTTTGGGATATTAAAATAATTAATATTTTTAATGGAGTTCCTAAGTCTAAACTTAAAAAAAATATTATTAATGGGTATTAATATAAAATTGGGTTAGAAGGTTCCAAAAGTCATGGATCAAGCCAAATCTAATCTTAGCCATTGATTAGAGATTTAATCTCGGCCGTTGAAGGACCAACATGAAAAGTATAAGAGGAGGCTTGAGGGTCAATTGGAGAACACACCAGAGTGATCAATCATTCGATTTGCTAGAGCAGGGTTGCTAAGCAAAGTAGAATCAGTGATCAACAACGAGGGGCAGTGAGTACTAGACAAATAAGCAAAGACAGTGCCAAGAGACCAGCACATAAGTAGAGAGCGAGAGCAGCAGCTATAGCAGGCCACACAAAGCCCAACAGAGACGGCATAGAGGCTAGAGGGACTACGTCATCCACGCAGAGAGTAGCTGGAGTGACGCAGAGGCTCCCAGAGGCTACGCAGTGCCTTAGAGGGATAAAACATAGGGGTTTAGGGCTGAAGCAGAGGCCAGAACGACCAGTGCAGAGCTTATAAGTTGCTGCTAGTTATTTTTTTTCTATTAGGTGAGCCAGTTTGGCACCCAGTTGTACTAAAGGAAATACCGCATAATAATAAACCCTCATAATAGCTGCATTCGATTTTCCGCATTGGGTTTTTCCGGGGACATTTGTCCAAAAATAATGATGTCACTTGTGTGTTTTTTTTTCTTTCAGCTGATGATATGTAGATGTTGAGAGTGTATTGTGTTTATTTCATTATTTATATGTTTTATATAACTTGTTCAAATTTAACAAGTAAAATAAATAAACCAACAGAATACAGATTAAATTTCTAACGAGTAATACAGAGAAATTTCAACATCCATAACTTCCTAAGGCTTCTTCTGAGGTTACATGTTGAGAGGTCTAACATGCTCACTCTCAACCACCAAATCTATAGTATTCGCCTTTCTCCTCGAGGTTGTGCATGCATATTCCTCTAATGTGTATAAGCTCTTGATTCACAACAAATTGTTTTGCTTGACATGAAGCAAGATGCTTGAGGTAGGCCTTCCCATCTTTGAATATTGCCTCATACCCTTTGTCTTTAATCCTCAATTTCTTCAACAGTTCAAGTTTCTTAGCTTCATTTATATTTCCGAATAGTTCATTGAGAGTCTTCCACATAGCAAAGGGAGTCACTTTTCCATGTAGTTTCAAGACTATTTGGTCTCTCACACAATCCAGGATGATCCTCCTAGCTCTAGCTACAAACTTCTTCCGATCTGCTATATTATGAGCATCATTTATTGCCAGTTTCTAGATATAATTATACAAGAATTCCTTCAACCCATTATCTTATAGCACTACCTCCATGTGGTCCTTCCAAGCAACATAATTTGAGTTTTCCTCAAGGGCATACTCGAGTCTTAGTCCATAGAAATCCATCTTGCTAGCTTTGAAGAAATGATCCTTCAAGTTCGATCCTCCTGCAATAACAAGTTTGAAATCTCTTCTCTATTGTGAAACCTGCTCTGATATCATGAAGAAATTAATGTGTAGATTCAACATTTCTCATGAAATTTACTAAATCACAAGACTTGAAGCTGCTCTACTCATCTGCGGAAGTAAATTCACCATCTAAAACAAGAATTATTAACATGCAAAAGGAAACATCACACATGCACAAATATTTATCTAGTGGAAAGCAACTGCTCAAAACCCCTTACTATTTATATTGCATTAATCAAATAATCTCGATGAATACAATATGTTTTCTCAAGCTTAAGCACAACCTCCACATGTATCTTCTATCCTTTGCCTCATTGACTAACTCTCGCCAACACTTAGCCAATTTTCCTATCCTCTAAGCTCTTATTTCCTTGCCCTGTTCCTTAAGGAATTATGCCCCTATTTAATGGGAATTTTCCTCCTTTGGATTGTGCAGTTCCTTTAGGGTCTTCCTCTAACTGCATGCACCACTTGTACAACTTGGAATAGTTTACAACTAATAGTACACTGCCATTGACTATCCGTATCAACTAAGTAACTCGAGTTCTCTACATGCATGAGCTAATTTAGGTTAATTGATCAGTTAGCTGGTTGATCACTGAAGTCACACCCCACTACTTGACCTTCCCCTAGTTCTTCCATTAGTTGGAACTAGTTTAATTGACCATAACTCTATTGAACTGAATTCAATTGCTACAAATGAAATTAACTGAAGCCGGGCTCCTAAAATTTAAGAACCCACTGCACACAACTGAACTTCATGCCCCTAACTCAAATTAACTGAGTTAGACTCATGTTTTTTAGGAATCAAGTCAAGCAAATTGAACTTCAACTTGTTAACTCGAATTGAGTGTTCCTAACTGAGTGACAAGAGCCATGTCACTTCAATTAACTTCTCCAAGTTGTCTGTGAATGTGGAATTTTGAATTTCCTCAATTTAATTAAGGAAAAGATCAAATTGGGACTTTTCTTGTTGCATTTTCAACAACTACACACTTTTTTTCACTTTGTAGGAGCTCGATATTGAATATGTTATATCTCTATAATTGTGTATCTCCAAGGTCTGAAATTGCATCCTGCAGTAGCCCTCTGAGTCTTATTTCCAACCCCGCAAGTTTGATCAATATTGGATTCTCCGAGGAATAGTTATGCCAAATATCCCACAATGACATGATTATAGACTGGTTCAGTAGAGAAAACTTGTATGAAGCGCCACATGTCACTGTTTCAACCATAGAACCTGAGACTGATACACAAAAAATGAAAGTCTGTTCTCTTTCTACAACTTTTTACGAAATTTCAATCTGATGCTCAGAGAGAAACTTATGACGATTTTCCCCAAGTCACCTAATTGAGATATAATTCGGGAGCCTGCAAAATCCCTAAATTCCTTGGATCTTATCTCCGAAAGTAAAGCGAGATAAGATTTGAAATTTGGCCCCGATGTTCATCAAGATTTCGGCTCAAATGGGTTTTTATTTCATCTTCTCAAACGTTGTAGAAAAAAAGTTATAGCGAAAATGCCACGATGACCTATCTGGAGCAGCAAAACCCTAGAATCCAAAGCTCTGATACCAATTGTTATGCAACCAACTCACAAAATAGAAGAAAATATAGAGAATGGCTTAAAAATCAGCCTCTTCAAGGGGGCAACCTCCTTTACATTACACAAAATGAACAATTCTTGAATGATACAAATGACAAAATCTCCTTTCTATATATAGGAGTCTAAGGGGTCACAATATAATCAAAGCCGACATAACATTAATCATATAAGGGCACAACAATAAAAATAGTGGGCTTCTATGGGGCACAATAATAACAATATGGGGACAATATGGGCACAACAATAACAATAAGGGCTACAATAATAATAGTAATGGGGGAATCACTAGTATTATAGGGACCTAACAAGCATGAAGTTCATTTGTGTGCAATGGGTTCCTAAATTTTACGAGCTTAGGTTGAGTTAATTTTAATTGTAGCAATTTAATTCAACTAAATTAAGTTATGGTCAGTTAAACTAGTTCCAAATGATGGAGGAACTAGTGGAAGGTTAAGTAGTGGGGTGTGACTTCAGTGATCAACCAGTTAAGTGATCAATCAACCTAAATTAACTCATGCATGCAGAGAACTTGAGTTACCCAGTTGAAATGGAGAGTCAAGGGAAGTGTACTATCAGTTATAAACTATTCCAAGTTGTACAGGTGGTGCATGCAATCAGAGGAAGAGCCTAAAGGAACTACGCAATCCAATGGAGGAAAATTCCTATTAAATAAGGGCCTAATTCCTCAAGGAATAGGGCAAGGAAATAGGAGCTTGGAGGATAGGAAAATTGGCTAAGTGTTGGCCATAGTCAGTTAGGCAGGCAAAGAATAGAAGATATAGGTGGAGGTGATGGTCAAGCTTGAGCAAGCATATTGTATTCATCAAGATTCTTTGATTAATGCAATACAAATAGTAAGGAGTTTTGAGCAGTTGCTTTGCCCTAGATATATATTTGTGAATGTGTGATGTTTCCTTTTGCATGTCAAACATTCTTGTTTTAAATGGTGAATTAACTTACGCATATGAGTAGAGTAGCTTCAAGTCTTGTGATTTAGTAAATTTCATGAGCAGTATTGAATCTACACATTAATTTCTACAATATTTGACTTTCAATGGTGAAACCCAAGCTTGTCTGCCAAACCCACAAGAAAACCAATGTTATTCACATAAGTTATCGAAGTTATATGGTATGCATTGGAGCCAAATTAGATGGTTGAGGTATGAGTTTGACCCATGTTGTGGTTGTGGACTAGCCGAAGAAACAATGAATCAGAACTTGAATAAGAAATTCTTGCTACAAAGGGTGTGTGGTAACCAATGGTTGGGTATGAAGTCATGAGCTAGAGTTTATGAATACTTTAAACATGAGTTTAGCATTAGGGGGGAGCCCTAATCTGACAACGCAGATGAATGACAATCATTGGCCAAGGATTAGGAGAGGGAGCTTGAACTATGATTATATCATTTCGATAGATGGAAACAATGGAGTTGTTTAACTATAGGTGACATGTGGGATTGAATTTGACGAGATGTAAGATAGACTCCACATGTATCATCAAGGATGTGTTGATCGACAAAAATGTCCTCTGTCAACATTAGGGGAGACCACCTGGTCGAGAACTTAAAGTATCTCCTTTTCCGTTAAAGATGGTGGTTTCGACTGGTTATGGGTCCAGTTACCCTTTCATCTAAGACTAACCTAAAACTAATCCAATACTAATCTAACACAAAGGTTTGATTGATTTAAAAAGGCTAATCAAACCGCAATCAAATGATTTATTTGCCTCTTTAAGAGAGGAATTGAAGCAAAACTAAGATGTACAAATGCAAGACTAATCTAAAACATAAAATCCTATCTCGAACTAGAATGGGATAACCCTCTCCTAATCTGAGAGCAAGATAACTAAAACAGGGGGAAATATTGGTTTATGAATGAATTCAGAATTAATATTCGATTATGAATTCCAAAATAGTTTGTAAACTCATAAAAGGTTAAAACAACTATGTAAATGAATCTACTTTAATAAATAGTTATTAAAGTAAGTCCACCTACAAGCTTGAATTCATATTAAACATAATTCATTATAAAATTTGTATTAATCAAAAGAAATAGTTCATTTCAATTAATACACATAAAAGCAAAATACACATGTAAATGAATAATAAATAGCTATCATTCACCACAAGTATAATTCAATGAATTAAGTATGATTTCGATCTCATTCTGCCTCTTGGAGATAGCTCCTGCAAGACTTCAACAACATATTATAATATGACTCAACAATAGTGTTAGAGATCAAAGAAACATATTACTTAGAATAGATATCAAAACCAATTATAAAACTTTGCCAAAAATATGAAAATTCATCATTCCGGTAATAGTACACAAGAATGGGAATTTGTTAAACATTGCCAAAATTATATTACAAATGTGCACTCTTGGAGGTAGCTCAAACCGATAATCAAATTTCCTGCAATAGTGCTAAGCAATGAGAACAGAGCCAACAACCCTTTGTTTTCTCTATGATCAGCCTTTTTGTACATAACAGTAGTGCTATTGCACAAATCAAACAACTATAGAGAATCCCCCTTGAGTGGATCGTGACCTCCCTCAATCTTATTGAAGAGACAGGTATTTATACAGAGTTTCAAAGTTAACATGTCCCTTCGGTTTCTCAATAAACGAGAAATAAAAAGCAAATGAATTTGGAGGTTATGTATTTTGTTGAATCAAAAACTCAACTTAGAAGATCTCAGATGCTTAATTTGGATAGGATTCGAATAGTCTTCAAATGAGCAGAAGGGTAGTTTCCAAAAAATTCTCCGAATAACCTTTTTCAACAACCTTTGTCTTTCTTTAGCGCTATAGTGGTTCAACTGTTCAATTAAAATCAGAAGAGAAAGTTCTTCCAAAATCAGCCCTGCAATCCAAATACAACAAAGCAATCAACGTTTTACAAATAATTTGAATCTAAACTAATCCCAATGAAAAACCAATGATAAATAGCTTGAGACCATTAACAATGACTTATTCAAAACTTAATAGTAACGACCAAACCAAAGTGTGACAAGCAACGAATGTGGATGGATATCAGAGGTTGGAGTATCAAAGTTTTAACATGACACACTCTGCAAAACTTGTGATATATGGAAAGTTCCAATGAGGAGCGGATGCGATATTATATTAAATCGTTGTGATAAAGCCCATTAGATCCACAACCATATTGGCGATCAAAAAATTAAGTCATGTCGATGATTTTAGATATATGTCATTTCAATAGTTTTGATATGAGAGCGGATGTGATTTTGCAATTAATCCAAAACTTAAATCAAATCGGGTCCGAAATATCGAAGGTCAGAGGCAATATTGCATATCAAAGATCAAATGTTATATCCCATATCATAGATCATAGGTTATATGATATCAAAACTTTTAAGAGGTGACACATAACAAAAACTCCGATATGGGTATTTCTCTGATAGTGTTTTATTATACGTGTTGTGTGTTATTTGCATTATTTTCCACTTTATATCCATCAAAGAGTCATTGCCACATGTTATAACACGAGCTTGGTCTTGGGGGCTATTTTATTCATTAATCTAAGATGTTTAAAGCAAAATCTTATTTACAAAGTTTATTAACAAAAAAACTTAATCAAACTTAGGCAAACTATAAAAATAAAACAAGTGTAAATAAAAGGCAAATTAGACTTGAAATGAAGTAATCACACTCTAGGCCTGCATACAATGCAATAAAGGGTCCTCATGTCTATTATGATAGAATAAAATGGGGGTGTTGTGTTTTCACTACAACAATGACAACACACTGGGTAGAAGCATTTATCTTTGTCATAAAGATAGAGAACCTAGGTTAAAAATGAAGGAATTATAATTAGATAATTTGAAATGCTAAAATTCAGATATCCTAACCATTTTGTCTCTGTTATATGTTGTCAAATAAATAGATGTACCATTATCGTTCACGAACTTGTAAAAAATCACCCCATGAATTCAATGTTTCAATAAATTTATATGTACAACAGTCAACTTAGTTGGGCATCAGTTTTCGAGTAAACAAGATAGTCAAGAAAACATATTATTAATTTAACTTCCATACCATTAACATGGCCACTACTGCCAGCAGGCGTCTATAGCATCGATGGGGATGCCTTTTAACCCTTTTAGGTGCCAGTGTCCCATCTATTAGGAATAAATTCATAGTTGCAAAAGATCATCTTAAACTTATTTGAATGCCAACTGAAGATCATTGTCCTGACTTGGTAACCAGCTAATGACAATGCCATTCACGAGATCTAACATGGTGAACAAGCTGACTCATGATGAGACCTCTTGTCTCTCAACCTTGTGGTCGAAAGCCATTACCTTGGCTTGGTGACCAATAATGGTAATGTCACAATGTTAGAACTTATGATCATGGTAGGTCGGCTCGTGATGAGACCTCCTATCCTTCAATTGACCATTTTTGTTTTTATGTTTAACTATGGTTACTATTAATCTCATAGAGATTACTTAATAGATGGGGTGGCATACTGCTCCTTAAGAGCAAGGGATGGCGTAAAAATATTTAAGTTGACTATTATTCACTTGACTAAACTTGTTTGCCAAAAGAACTCATGACCTTAAGTAACTGTTGTTAAATGTGTTTTACTTTCTTTAAAGATAGGGGTTAAAGATAGTTCATTAACAAATAACAGAAAGATTTAAACTCAAAGAACAAAAAACCAGGGACTCTACTTGGTTAGGAAAGCTGAAAATGAACATAACAAAATCATCTTCATTGAAGTGATCCTTAGAGATTAGGTTCCGTTAATATAAATTAGAGCATAAAAATGACTCGCCCAATGATTATGCCAAGCTGAAAGAGAAAACATTACTCCATTTTATTGTGAAATGAAATGAAAAGACAATCCAGCTAAGCCTAAAATGCTTATCAAATCAGAAAGAAGACAATCAAGAGAATGAACCTTGAGATACATCTTACAAGATAAATAGAGAATTAACATAAAAATGAGATTATGTTGATTTTATCTTGTATGATGATTTGTTAATAAAGCTCTTTTGTTTCAAAGCATAGTTATTGATTTAGAGTTATTGTTGTATGCTTTGACATGGGTTTTCTTACTTTTGCAAATCTTTCTTAAAGATAGTTTGCGAGTCTTTATAGATTCAATTTTAAGAATAAGACTGACAATCGATTTCAAAATGTAAGCAAATTAAAAAAGAGAAAACTCCCTAATGTCATATGATGATTGTTCTTTCGAAATGTTAGTTGTCAACAAAGTTGAATCTACGAGTCAAATCCATGGGAACCTGCAAGAACAACAACAACATATAAGAAAAAATTAATGATTAAAGGAGAAAAGAAAATAAAAGTTGAAATAAAACTCCAACCAGATGAGGATGAAGATATAAACTTGTACCTGGAAGAATTTGATCATAATTTTACCTCATGAATCTTCATTTTCTCCCATGTATTAATCAAAGTTCAAAACCATCTTATTTAATTTAAACTAATTTCTAAACTAGTCCTAATCCTAATCATAATGCAATTATGTTTACAAAAAGGTAGAAATGAGCGTTATAATTGAGTTAACATCCTAGAATATGAGGTTAACCATTGTAAATGATAATGATCAAATAAAAAGCTTCACGAATGATAACCCATTATAAGTAAGATGATAACAGAGTGAATGGTAAAAACTCATTCCTATTCATTAAAATACCATAACTGCTTTATTTTAGAAGAAAATAAAACAAACTAAACAAAACTAAATTTCTTCCTACTCTAACTCTTTTGAAGGAAAACGACTAGGTATAGTCATATTTCCAATGCAACCAAGCAATCATTTTACTTCCTACACAAATATGTACAACATAAATTAGTAAATACACAAGATCAAGTACTAAACTATGTAAAAGAATCCTAAAATTGTTATGCATGTTAATTCCTAAAAATAAAGATAAAAGAAATATAAAATTAGAAAAAATTATACTATAAGAATCTTCAAATTCTAGATAAAATCTATCATCATATGTACAACCTGAAGGGTTGAGGATGTCACCTTTAAGGATCCAATAAAGAGTGACTTCTACAGACTGTCTACGACTTAAAGCATTAAAGTTAATTGTCCCCAAAAATTTAGAAGAGCTATCTCTTTCCCCTATGAGATATTGATCATTACAGGGAAAGGAAAAAGAAGCAAGATCCTTAGAGGCATATGTTATATGTACATGTGAATTAAGGCAACTGGTAAGCCCATGATTATCTACAAATGTAAGAGGGTCACTAGATGATTGTTTCAACCAACTTTTAACACCACAAGTTTTGAATTTAAGATTGTCATGAGTAACATCGAAAACTTGTAATAGAGGTGAATGATCCATATTAGAATGGAAGGATGCAAATTTGCGCTTCAGAAATGAATCATAAAAAATCCGTTATGTCTAAATCAAATGATCTAAGTCCATCAATATCAGGATAGTTGTTAAAGATCAAATCATTTTTCCACATTTTGTATGAATCTTGGTAATCATGAAAAGGATGAATAAAAGTTACTCTCCCGATATCAATTAGTAATTGATAATTTAAAGATACCCCTTGAATTTCATGATATAATTCATTCTTAAGATTTGAACTAGTAAATATTCCAACAGGTTGACACATACAATAATTATGATACCCAAAAATCAAATCATCAATTTGAATTTCACTTGATAATTCGTTAAATGGTTTCGGGTTTAATAATGTGTTATATGTCGACAAAATAGGATCTAGATCATTTTTAGAAGAAGAATTATCATTATGATTATTCGTTAAATCCTGATATTCCATATAATTTGATTCTATTAAACATGACTCATTATCACAAACATTAGGAGGTACCATAGAATCACTTTCAGATGTAAGATTCTCTCCTAATGTTGATGGTTGAGGAGGATTAGAACTTTCATTTAAAGGTTCAATAGGATCAATTTTAGAATCAAGATTTACTGATGGTGATTCCTCTTTATGTTCACTATAAGTTCTTATATTATGTTCTTGAACAACAAAGGTAAATTTCTCAGTTAAAACTTTCTTAGGGGGTAAATCGTCATGATGAAATCTATAGCATAATAACATAAATCTATCGGAAAATTCGCTAATAGTTTCATCGTCAAAGATTGTCAAGTTATCAAATTTTGAGCACAATTTTTCATAACTATAATTGTGATGAGCGTAAAAGAATACCTGCATGAAGTGATTCCAAGAGTGAATGCACTTGGCTGGTAACATATTGTACCATTCTCGAATCCTTCCTTGAAGCGTGAGAGTAAACAACCTGCAAATTTCATTGTCTTTAGTGATGTTAAAACATTTGCATTTGTGTATAAATTGATTAACATGATCTAAAGCAGAAATAGTGTCGCTCTCACCGTCATATTGCAATTCAGATATGGATTCAATTTGTTTCTTTGACATACCTCTGGTAGGCTTGCGTGAGCTAAAAGCGTGACCCAAACTAGGAATGCATGTAGGAGCCATGGCTAGTTAAAAATTTTAAAACAAGACTTCACACAAATCAACTAGCTCAAGCCCTCCTTCTAGCACCAAAAATGTCCTCCGTCAACAATAGGGGAGACCACCCGTCGAGAACTTAAAGGAGCTCCTTTTCCGTTGAAGATGGTGGTTCCGACTAGTTATGGATTCAGTTTCCCTGTCATCTAAGACTAATCTAATACTAATCTAACCTAAAATAAGAGTTAATCTATTTACACCTATATTTTACATTATGTTACATTTCCTTTATATCATCTTTAAGGATGTAAGTTAAAGGAATAGATCAACACAAAGGTTTGATCAATTCAAAAAGGTTGATCAAACCGCAATCAAATGATTTATTTGCCTCTTTAAGAGAGGACTTAAAGCGAAACTAAGATGTACAAATGCAAGCCTAATCTAAAACATAAAATCCTATCTTGAACTAGAATGGGATAGTCCTCTCCTAATCTGAGAACAAGATAACTAAAACATGGGGAAAGACTAGTTTATGAATGAATTCAGAATTAGTATTCGATTATGAAGTCCAAAATAGTTTGTAAACTCATAAAAGGTTAAAACAACTATGTAAATGAACCTACTTTAATAAATAGTTATTGAAGTAAGTCCACCTACAAGCCTAGATTCATATTAAACATAATTCATTATAAAATTTATATTAATCAAAAGAAATAGTTCATTACAATTAATACACATAAAAGCAAAATACACATGTAAATGAATAATAAATAGTTATCATTCACCACAAGTATAATTCAATGAATTAAGTATGATTTCGATCTCATTCTGCCTCTTGGAGATAGCTCCTGCAAGACTTTAGCAACATATCACAATATGACTCAACAATAGTGTTAGAGATCAAAGAAACATACTACTTAGAATGGAGATCAAAACCAATTATAAAAATTTGCCAAAAATATGAAAATTCATCATTCCAATAATAGTACACAAGAATGGAAATTTATTAAATAGTGCCAAAACTATATTAAATATGTGCAATCTTGGAGTAACTTAGACCCATAATCACATTTCCTGCAATAGTGCTAAGCAATGAGAACAGAGCCAGAAACCCTTTGTTTTCTCTATAATCGACCTTTCTGTACATAACAGTAGTTCTATTGCACAAATCGAACAATTACAAAGAATCCCCTCAAGTGTATCGCGACCTCCCTCAATCTTATTGAAGAGATATGTATTTATACAAAGTTTCAAAGTTAATAGATCCCTTCAGTTTCTCAACAAATGAGAAATAAAAAGTAAATGAATATGGAGGTTTTGTATTTTGTTGAATCACAAGTTGAACTTAGAAGATCTCAGAAGCTTCATTTGGATCGGATTCGAATAGTCTTCGAATGAGTGGAAGGGTAGTTTCCAACAAATTCTCCGAATAGCCTTTTTCAACAACCTTTGTCTTTCTTTAGCACTATAGTGGTTCAACTGTTCAATTAAAATCGGAAGAGAAAGTTCTTCCAGAATCGGCCCTGCAATCCAAATACAACAAAGCAATCAATGTTTTACAAATAATTTGAATCTAAACTAATCCCAATGAAAAACCAATGATAAATAGCCTGAGACCATTAACAGTGACTTATTCAAAACTTAATAGTAACGACCAAACCAAAGTGTGACAAGCACGCAGATGGATATCAGAGGTTGGAGTATTAGAGTTTTAACATGACACACTCTGCAAAACTTGCGATATATGGAAAGTTTCGATGAGGAACGATTGCGATATTATATTAAATCATTGTGATAAAGCCCATCAAATCCGTAACCATATCGACGATTTTAGATATGTGCCATTTCAAAAGTTCCGATATGAGAGTGGATGCGATTTTATAATTAATCCAAAACTTAAATCAAATCGGGTCCAACATATCAGAGATTAAAACATATCGGAGGTCGGAGGAAATATCGCATATCAGAGATTGGAGGTTATATCGCATATCGGAAATCAGAGGTTATATGATATCAAAACTTTTAAGAGGTGACACATAACAAAAACCTTGATATGGGTATTTCTCTGATAGTGCTTTATTATACGTTTTGTGTGTTATTTGCATTAGTTTCCATATTATATCCATCGAACTTTAGTTATAAATATTTTCAAAAGAATACTCCGGTAACCTAAAGTTCCATTATTTGTTTATTAAAGAATCATTGCCACATGTTGTTACATGAGCTTGGTCTTGAGGGCTATTTTATTAATTAATCTAAGATGTTTAAAACAAAAACTTATTTACAAAGTTTATTAACAAACAAACTTAATCAAAATTAGGAAAACTATAAAAACAAAACAAGTGTAAATAAAAGGAAAATTAGACTTGTAATGAAGTAATCACACTCAAAGCCTACATACAATGCAAAAAGGGTCCTCGTGTCTAGTAAGATAGAATAAAATGGGGTTGTTGTGTTTTCACTACAATAGGATGTTAGAGGTGTTAAATATCAATGTGCACAGATGAACCTAAATTTGATGACTCACATTTGATGGGGTTGTAAGTCTATTGTAAGAAGCTCACGCCCTTTCTGCCTTATGACATTGAAACAAGGTAGGATTTTAGAGGGAAGTGGTGCCTGGGACTTGAAGCTCTTCTAACCAAAAACATATGCACAATGAGGAAGCCTGCAAGGGTAATCGAATCATGAGAATTTACTCGGAGGATAATTGCATGAATGTGGGGAGTAGTTGTGGCCTCTTGGTGCACATTAAGGAGACCCCTCATTGTAGGGAACACTTCAACACATCTAGTTAACAAGGCTCAACTATATACATGGAACTTTATATCCACATAGACCACATAAACAACATGACTGTCGTGATGAAAATTCTACTTGGGGATTGGAAATTGTAACCTTAAGATCTCATGCAACCCATTATTGAATCACTTGGTATTATGAAGGGAGAATATGAATACACCAGTTGAGGATGGGTTCACTGAAATCTGGGTTGATGTAAAGACATTGAGGTCTTGAAAATAACTGAAAGGGTGCAAGGAATCATAAGACCTTCCCATACATATTCCAAAGATAATCAAGACACGAAGTAGAGGAAAAACATGAACAATAGAGGGAAAGTACAACAATGTTGTAACAAGTTTCAAAGTCTAGATCCCATTCATTATGAGCTTGATGAATGATCCTTTTTAATCCATAATTAACCTAACATTTAATAAAGAGTTGAATACGCTATTTCAAGTTGGGTTTTCTTAAGAAAAAATTCCTAGATAATTCTCCATGTTCTTTATCTAAATGATTCTTGATTAATCTTGGATTGTAATTTTTGTTTTGAATACATAACAATTGCAATTCTTCTATTTCCAAAGAAAATCTTGTTGGGAAACCCGAGGAATGCTTCCCCTTATTTGTGAATGGTATCCTTACCAAACTTTTCAACATAGAATAACATTTCCCACCCAAGGGGGGGTTTGAATTGAGCATTTTTTGGCATGGAACTAGATAAGTGGCTAAAATCATTAATGAAAAATGATGGAGATAATCCATTGGGCTAGATACACAATGATTGTTATATGCATAATATCACTGATAAAACACATAATAACAAGTTTACCTAAAAAAATTAACATAGGGTACATATTTGTGAAACAAATTGGGCATAGGTTGATCAATTACATATCAAAACTTTGCAATACTATAATTTTAGATTTCACTTCTTGTTTTTGGATCCATAATATGTGCTTATTTTTTAAGAATATTACTTTTTGTTTCAACAATGAGTTTCTTTCCATTATTAGGTAGTTCCCACTATAAATATTGTGTCTCCCATGTTGATTGATGAATATTGAGTCATGAATTGATGGATCATGTCAATAGTATGTTGATGCTTGCATGCTCTTGCTTGTTATGCTTTGTCAAGCATCATATTTTTCATTCTATTCCCTTTAGTTGATGTTAATGAAAATGCCAGATAAGAAATCTCTCTCTCTCTCTCTCTCCACACACACACACACACACATTTTTAAACTTAAACTATAAAATATTATATCAAAGAAAGTTGTAGCATAGCTAAACAACAAACTTAACAAAAGTACTACTGTGAAATTTCGTTTTGGAAACTTTCATAAGCCACACAAGAGTCTTTGCAAAGGCATGTAGTAATTATATCCCACTTGCCCTTGCAGGTATACTACTTGAAAAAGACACCTAATATTCTAACTACTTTGAAAAACATAAAAATTAATGAAGCATGTGGTGGTTGTTAGTTACACCTTGACATACATTAGGAAGAAGGGCATTATTTTGTCTAGTGTCCATAACATCTTTTATTCAATGCACCATGCCCCCCTCCTTAAAGTCTTCTTGAACTAAGTTGATTGAGATTTTGTGGTTTAAAGTTGTAGAGTGAGAATCTTTCTCAAGGTTGATGACAATTTTCATTGACATATCACATTCTTCTTTAAAGCATATATTTTTTTGGCTTATGTTGGACCAAGACATTCATAATTGTTTTATTTTGTGAAGTGCATTCATGTTCATTTTAATGAACATTAGAGGTCATTAGAAAATAGAGGTTCTGTTACATTAAATAGATTCCTCATGCCTTTGGAAATCCCTTTAGATCTCATGAGCTTCTATGCAATCCATAATTTTTAACCCAAAAAAGGGTGGTCGAAGATGACATAGTCAAAATGGAACTAGTCTATCCAGGGAGAGCCATGGGTTCAACAAAAGGCCCCATGCTTCATGACCCAAATGACAACATACTAGAACAAATATTTCTAGAAATATCTATATCCAAACTTGAAATGACCAATTACAACCAAGCCCCAATAAACCTAGAGAATCATATCCTATACATTAGAAGTGAAAGCATCAAATGATGAAATATTAGTATATGTGAAACACATGGAGCTAGAGGTAATAATAAAAGAGAACATAGAAAATTTCATGTTGATGGTGCTGGAAATTTGTCAACCAAGGGGTCTCCCCAATGTGAAGTGCCAATTAGTCCTCACACCGTTTGGAGTAGGAGCCCCATTCAAAATATCGGCCCAGTTGCCATGTATTCTTAAAGATATGCCTTGGCTTTAACTGTCAGCAAGAGAGAGGAATGCAAATGCGCCTTCAAAAATCAAGGGGCATGTCCCTGATGAGTGTTTGATCGTAAGTGTGTCGAAGTTATTTCAATACAGAGGGGAGGAAAAGTGAGCCTCTAAGAGAGAGGTAGTATTACCACCCTACTAGAGACACACATGAACAAGAAGGATTCGTACAACATCAAGCAGAATAGTCCACAAAGATGCGATTGTCATTGAAACCAATATGACAAGATCTTTCTAATACCCAACGGAATGGTCCATGAGGATGCGACAACAATAATAGAAATTACAACACATTCTCAATATGATAAGTACCAAAATACCCGAAATAGTTCAACTACTTTAGCACATATGAAAGAAAACATTGAATTACAAACATTTACATAATAGTATTACAAATATCCATAATCCATGTGTGAAGAACGTGTTGGCCCATACAACTTTTGGTATTAAGTAAAAGTTCTAAGACACATGTATATAATTAACACCACTAGTTCCAGTAGTGAAGCATTGGAGCCACTCCTTGCTCCTCAAAATAACTAGCCTATCTCCTAATGCCTTGCGGGAGGAGCCAAGGTGAAAAGTCCTTTGCTCATACAATGAGGGAGTATATATAGTCAAGGGGTGACACTTCCCCTTCCTTGTGACTCTTTGATTACCCTCATGATTGTTTGACTTCCTATGTCTTTTCAACTTACATGACTCTTTATATTCCATGTGTGTCCTTTGGACTTCCACATTACAATACATTTTGAATACCATTTACATGATCCATAATGACGATGTGGCATATGACAACTCATGACATGACATGACACTGTTGACATGGACTTCTTAATGATATGGTAGTGTCAATCCACTATTGTTGCTGTGTGTTGAGTGGTTGCTTGAGAATGCTCTTCTTTTCACCTCCGTATGACTTGGTGATAAGGAATCTTCAATGATCTTAAGTCTGGAGTTGCGATCGCAAACTAATGTTCCTTCACTTTCTTGTCATTGATAAAATTGCATGTTCAACTACAAGAGTGTCTTTCAGCATGTTTTCCTCCTTCATCTCTTTCTTCATCATGTCGTCATAGCATGGTAAGGTACCTCTATCTGCAATTCACTCATGACGATCTGACATCAGTTCGGAAACCCCCATAGTCTAAAATGGTGCATTCTAATCCATTGACTAAGCCAAAACCAAGTGACAGGTCAGGAGAGAGGGCTTAGTGACTACACAATTCAAGCAGCTAGGGATGCAGCTTGAGCCTTGAGATTGCACAATGCATAGTTCAGGCTAGGCTGAGGAAGAAAACTGCGCAGCCTGGGAGATCAGGATGATAGGCTGAGGGGACAGGCACTAGATCATCCTATTGCGTAGTTCTGGAAGACAGATGAGCCCAGGTGAATACACAATTATGCAGTTCAAGAGCTTAGGGCTAAGACTTTAGCCTTGTGACTGTGCAATGCGCAGTCTAGGGTGGACTGAGGGAGAAAATTGCGCAGTTCTAGGAGCCAGTGAGGCAGCCTGAGGTGACATTGAGTGAACACATTGCGCAGTTATGGGAGACAAGGGAGGTTGGCCTATTGCGCAACTGTGTAGTTCAGAAGATTAGGGAATGATCTTGTGGCTTGTGATTAGGCAATTAAGGCGAGGTTTGGAGGATGAATTGTGCAATTATGGGAGGCAAGGTCGGGCTTGAGAACTGAAGTTGCGAAATGTGCAGTTCTGGGCTTGAGCATTGAAGTTGTGAAAAGCACAGTTCTGGGTTCTAGCATCGATGTTTCAAAATGTGCAGTTCTGGGCTTGAGCACTGAGATTGAAAAATGCGCAATTCTAGAGGGTTGGATGAGGCTAGGTTGTCGAGATTTTTTCGAAATTTGGCTAAGTGTGGGACCGAAGAGACTATTGTGAACAGTGATATGACTTGACTGTGATCACACACTTGAAACACTTTGACGACACAACAACATAGATCATCTGGAGCATGTTAACAACATATTTCCCTCAATGCGACAACTTTACGACAAGTGTGACACTAAGGTTACACTTTGTGACAACCGTAATGACACTTGTGCAATATTGCTTAAAGCTTTGGGAATGAGTGCAATAGATGTTTACATAGTTAGAACAACTCATATACATAAATATAGACCCTTGGAACCATCAAAAAAGGATTCTACACATTGTGCGACAACCAATCATGTGAAAAGACGACAATTTACCCAACTTGCAAAGGGGATAAAAATACTTCAAGAAAGTACATGAAATGAGTTTTGATGTTTGCAACAATAATGTGCAAGACCAAGAAAGGCTCCAAAATTGAGTGTAAGCCAAAAATTTGGAGGGTGTTGTAGCAGCTACAACATTTCACAAGCTGAAAATGTTGCATAGAAACCACCTTTTGATTCATAACCAAAACATAATGATGTATTCCAAGAACTATAACCTAAACAAATTCCAAAAAACAGAGCACATTCATAATTATCCATTGGAAGCACCTAGATGTTGAAGCTTTCAAACCAAATTTCCAATTATCCAACCAAAGACCAAGATAAATTCTTACTAGGTGAGTTCCAATATGGTTGATGTTGCTCTAGAAGTTGCTACAAATTCCTTCCTCATACTACTTCATTATCCCATATCACCATTGACAAACCATAACAAGGGATTCAATAGATGCGACGAAGATTAATTCCAACATAATGTGAATGAGATGGGGTCTCATCCTTTCAATCCACATGAGTCCCAGGTTGGTTGATGTTGCTCGAGAAGTCATTACAAATTCCTTCCTTGGACTACTTCATTATCCCACCTCACTAGTGATACACCACAATAACATATTCAATAGATGGGATGGAGATTAATTCCAACATGTGAATGACATGGGGTCACATCGTTTCAAAACCCTTCACCGCACTTAAGGAGTACTACGAGTGTTGTTGGAACATATGGTAACTAATGGTGGTGATAGTTGACCCGAGTTCAAAACATAAGGGACTTTAGGGGATTATGTGATCAAATTGCCCTCCATTTTTTCTTAGGGTTCCTTGGTTAAGCGAGGTGGCTTCATTAGCTAAAGAGTCTATTTGAGAATTAAATTTTATCAAGACGTGAAAGTATGACCCATGCTCAGGTTATTCAACTCCTTGTTGATTCAAGTAATGATCAAAATAAACTTATTGTTTGATGGGGTTGATTTCATAACCATCGATTTGCTAATGGCACTTGAATATCCTGTGACAATCAAAGAGGTTTTATTTGATTCCTTTGCAAGGAGGAGACCCTGTAGAATGTCATATGCATCAACTTGATTATTTTTGGATATTCCTAGGCCTCAAACAATGGTTGTTTTTATTTTTCCTTCAAGATCTAATCTGACCCCCCTAACACATGCCACCCCTTTTAAACTTGGTGACATGGACTAATTCGCAACGCTCGAGGGGATTTGAACCAAGCACATATTGACATGAAACTGACCAAAATCTCAACAACATTGGCAACAACCAGTGAAGCTAACCCCATAGGCATAATACATAAATATATAATATCAGAAAAGTATGGTTTTTTTTTTTTATAAATGTGTTGCTAGTTAAGGTGATTTGATTTGACTTGCTTGATTGAAAGGTTTATTTGTTGTTATGTCATGTTTTTGGATTGGGGTCCATTTTAGACCTAACGTGACCTATACCTTTTTGTTATGTTTGCATGATAATATGTTTCATATTTAATCATGTTAGCATTAAGAATTTTGAACCTCTCAACTTGTTTTGTCACATCATCTTAGGGGCTTACACCCTAAAGTTGACTTTTGAATTCACAAATATTTGGTGCAACTAATACCTAAAAACCACAGTCGTCACACAAGTGTTATGTATTTGGGTATTCACAACACATAGTCAATGATGTTAACACATACACACAATAGAAGAAGAGTGTTAACATGGAACAAAATACCCAACATAAGAATATACCAATTTAGCATGATAGTATATAACATGACATATATAATAACCACACGTAATGATGATCTAAAATGCATGATACCAAAACCATCGAGGGACCCTATAACATTATATAAATAACAACCACAAGCCAAAGACAAGCCACAAGGTATGTCATTGAAAAAATTGATGCTGTTAATATCAAAGTGAAGGAAGATGTTGCCACATCAATTAGGCACTTGCACCTTAAAGCATTTTTTAAATTAGCAAAACTTTTGGCACTTGTTATATATGTGAGGTTATTCATGATACACATCCAATACTATTAGCACATACATGCAATATAAGGGAGCATCAATGTGCAATGAAATTCGAACACAAGGATATGTTAAAGATGACCCATAAAGCGTGGAATTAAAATCCCCTTAATAGTGGCAAGCTAGTGACAACTCACAAAGCATGATATTGAAAGTGTCAATAATGTTAGAATCAGGAAGATGTGATCACATCAACTTGGAGAATTGCACAATCTTATATGGAAGGATATTCTTCACACATATATCCGAAACATATAAAAAAAATTTAGAAAAAAAATCTTAATATGAAATCAAATTCCAACACAAAAAAAAAAAAATAACATAACAAAGATCAAAATTATATAAAAAAACTTTGTGAAATCTCCCTCTTCTTTGAAACAATTCAAATGAAAAAGTTCAATAATTTAAATTGGAATTTAATGTGTATTATGAAATTCAAATAAATTTAAAGATTTCATCTATAACCTAGTCAACATTATACCTACAACAATATACACACTGATAATTTAACAAATTAAACAAACTCTTACTATCCCTTTTGTGACAGTGGATAAAAGCAATCGATAATTGCGTTGACTTCGAATTGGAGTTGTCTTTAGTGCGACTTTTTGGACTTTCCGGTGACAGAATCTGGTGGAAAAATTTGAGGTGAAACCTTTATTTGTGTTATTTAAACTAGTTTTTTGATTGTATATATGGATTCAACACCCTGGAAAACCCCTAGGGCACTTCGATTGCACAAGATTACCTATCAAGCTTGTGATTTCACTAAATTCCTACCGGATTTTAGAGAAATTGCACCGGGAAAACCCACCATAAAAGCTTCCAAAAAGCCGCACTAAAAACAACTCGGTTGGAATTAGTTGTAGGTGGATTAAAAATCAAAGTGTTATTTCCAAAGTAAATCTTAGGAAAACAATATAAATTATTTTTTAAATATATTTTATTGTATTTATCATAAATTTCATTGTTGTGAGCTTATTCTTCTTATTATGTAATTATTAATCATTTGTACTTCTCTTCCTCAGCCTTAGCAAAATCGAACGGTGGACATATACACCCACCGTTCATTTATGGTCCGATAGCATGGAATTTATTGAAATTTATTGGTGGCCTACAATTAGATTCGTTGAGTTAAGAACAATATTTCAGTAGGAAGAGTGTCCATGCTCAACGTGAGTCTGAATTTATTGAAATTTATTGGTGGCCTACAATTAGATTCGTTGAGTTAAGAACAATATTTCAGTAGGAAGAGTGTCCATGCTCAACGTGAGTCTGACTGTAAACATGTTTTTCTGGGGCCAGATATAAGCAAAACTAAAGTTTCAAACAACCGTGATCACACAACTACTGTTACTTGAGGGTCCTGATTTTTTATGCTGCTTGAGGCACACAACTACTGTTAGACGTGAATTGATTTTCTAAGTGCGTTTTTAATATATATTTTTATGTTATACTTTTTTGTTTGGAAAGGAAAATGGGTTTTATATGGCTTGTTTGAAATTTTACATTGACATGACCTGCACCCTCCTCGTGACCTACCCGTTTATGTAATGTGACTAGGCTGATTTATTATTCCCTCCACTGTCAATGAATGATGGACGTGAATTTTAGTGCAACCGACACATGGGCTCCGTAAATGTGTATGTTAAATCCTCAATGATAATTATTACGTATAATATAAGGAATAAAGAGTAATATCTGTCATGGAATTTGAAACGGAGTTGTCTAATGAGGCAGAAAAATTGTCAGGACGATAAAAAGTGGCAGGAATCGGGGCAAAAAAATTTCAAAAAATCTTGTAGATGCAGTGTTTGAATCGTGTTTTTGATGGTGGAAATGGATTCAGCACCATCAAAAACATCTAAGACACCTAAAATTTTGAAGTTTAACAACTATAACTTGGATTTACAAAAACCTTTGCCGGAATTTCTCTAAATATAACCGGAATTTCCATAACTTTCTGGGCAACTCCTGGTGGAAATGGATTCAACACCATCAAAAACATCTAAGACACCTAAAATTTTGAAGTTTAACAACTATAACTTGGATTTACAAAAATCTTTGCTGGATTTTCTCTAAATATAACCGGAATTTCCATAACTTTCTGCGCAACCCCTCCGCCTCATAAGACTACGCTATTTGAAACGAAAAATATCACTTCCCATATCAAAAGAGAAGATGAAAAGTAACATTTTTCATAACTCAAAATCTAATAACTGAAACACATTAATCAATTAATTATAACGATGTCATATTGTAATCCAATTTTGAAGAAAACATAATTCCAATATTAAATTCGATAATAAGTTTGGTTTGCATGTGCATATATTGATTTCCAATATTAAATTTTTGAAGAAAACATATTTCCAATATTAAATTTAATGATAGGTTTGGTTTGATGTGCATGTATTGATTTCCAATATTGACTTTAATGATGTGTTTGGTGTCTTCAAACACACTATGTATTTTTTATTTATTTATTTGTTTATTTTTATTTATTTATTATTATTATTATTATGTATGACTATCTTTTCTGGTATCTTCAAAGCTAATGCAATGCCTTTCAACATTTATATTTCCAAATTTTCAAAGGTAAAAATGAAGAAAGAGAATGTGTAAAAATAGACAGTAACTTTGTAATTGTTGAAATGCTTAATTTTACACAAAGCATAGGATAATAAAATTAGACTAAAAATAAAGGTGGAAGACAAATTCATCTCCATGAGCATTTATTCTTAAGAGATTATAACAAAAACTTTAACAACAAGTGTTGCACCAATTTTAATATATTAATTTTAATTTAACTTATCACCCTAGATCCATCAACTTCTATCTACCCAGCATGGAGAGGGATCAAAACTCTTGATATGCAAATTTGGAGTTAAATAGATCTAGGTTGGTTTAATTATTAATTTGAATTAATTATAATTATAATTATTAATATTATGTTATTTTGTTATATTTTTAGTTTTATGTAATTTCACTAAGTCAAAATATTTTATTAATAATTATAATGATTAATTAATTTATTTTATTTTTTACAGTACATTCAACATATCTCGACCCAAAAATCAATATAAATAATAGGGAAAATATATTTTATGTATTATATAATATTGTTGATTTTACCATATCTCTGTAAATTTAAAATTAAATTAAATTTAATAAATTTTAATTAAAAAAATTCAATAAATTTGTATTTTTTTATCCCATTTATAAAATCTAAAAATGCCATAAAAATTTGCAAAAATATATTTTACACTCTACTTGTCACTAAAATCTAAAAATAACATAACCATCCTCAAAGTACTACATTAAGAGTGAATGAAAGTACTCTAGTAAGAATGAACGAATGGATGATATTTTAACATCCACAAGACTAAAAATAGTCTATGGGACTACCAAACTCCTTTTTTTTTGCTTTTTGCATTTCAATCCCTTTCTTACTCAAATTGATGATGAGCTAACCCAACCTTCTAACAATCCCCTCACTGAATAGACAATGCGAAGGAATTGGGCTAACATACTGCCATAACCGTGTCTAATGTCTCTGAAAGCTTCATATTCCAAAATGAAAGAAAGAAAGAAGAAAGAAAGAAATTATTTTAACGTCCATGAGGCTAAAGATAGCCTATGGGACAGATTGCTTCTTCATCTGCTTGATGTATTCAACCCTTTTTCTGTGAAGTTTCACAATAAATGCTCCCAGCTTCTCGACAAACCCCTCGCTAAATAGATTATCCCAAGAGCTAAGTGCCAGCATACTTGCATAACTTTCCCTGTTGTCTTTGAAGGCCTCACATTCTAAAATGATTTTTTATTTTATTTATTTATTTATTTATTTTTTGTTGTTTCCACTTTTCCGGAAGAACAAAAAATGCATACCTTTTCCTCCGACACTTCCTTTGGCCTTTTCCAACGCCCTGTTTCACAATGGAGTTGATGAGAATTAGTCCTTAATTGAGCAATAAGAATTTTGGCTCTCCAAGAGATATTGACCTCTATGTATGCTTTTGGTTGATGATTATGAGTGGGATTAAACACTTCAATATAGTAATTTTTCTTTCTTCCTAGCTCCTTATCCCAAGTACGTTTGTGGAATTTTTCCATAACAAAAGCTTTTATCTCTTTGATGTTTATGGGACACGTGTTCAAGCAAATACCCCATTTACTAAACCATTTGTTATTTTGTTGCATCCAAGTTTTTTGCTCTTGCACAATCTATCATTAAAGACAACCTTAGGCCATCTACCCTCTTCCATTTGCTCAATTTTTTTTAAATACCTTATGACTCGCACCATAGCAATTGCTTCAATAGGAGTAGTCTCTGTTTCACTTAACAAGATATCATAAGAAACTATACTTTTAATATTAAATTTGTTTGTAATCAAACGCTTCTGAATTTTCTCAATTTGTCTCCACTGCATGTTGGAGGTACTGCTAGCCCACAGTTCACAACCATAGAGAATCACCGGAAGCACTAGAAGCCCAAAAAGAGTTTGAGTGGTCTTCCAATCCGATAACTCTGTCTCTCTACACCTATTTTGAAAAGCATAAAATGCTTTCGAACCCCCCAAAGTTCTTTTCTTTCTACAACCATTCCAGCTTAGATTTTTGTTCAAGTCAATTCTGAGGTATTTGTAATCTGCAACTTCTTCCAGAATGTTGCCTTCAAAGTATAACTTATGCTGGTTATGTTTACTTTTCTTAGAGAAGACCACTAGTTTCGTTTTGCTCATATTGACTTGCATCCCCACACTTCTACAAAAATGCTCAAGGGATAGTAAGTGCTCTTGCAAACTAAGAGCCGATTTAGCAATCAGAATAAGGTCATCTGCATACAAAAGAAGCCTTATAATAAACTTGCACAAATAGATACCATCACCCCCTTGCGAATTTAACCACTTCTCAAGCTTGTTGATATATAAACCAAAAAGGGTAGGAGACAGTGGGCAACCTTGCTTGACCCCGATATCGCTTCTAATGTTTTCAGAAATTCCTGTTGAAGTTCTAATTTTCACTTTCACCTCTTCATACAGCTTATGCACAGTTGCTCTCAAATGTTTAGGAACCCCAAGTTCATCCATTCTCTGCCAAAGTTTATCCCTAGGAACCAAGTCAAACGCTTTTCTGAAATCAACAAAGCAACAAAAGACTTCTTCCATTTTCTCCCAAACTTTTTCAATGATGTGCCTTAAAGTTATGCAATGATCAACTATGGAATGTTTAGGTCTAAAACATGCTTGCCCTTTAGCACACTTATCTCTTTCTTATGCCCACTTGCTAATTTTACTTTCTAGCATGCTTCCAAATAGATTTGCAAACAAAGGGTTTATCATGATGGTCCTATAATTGGAGGGATTATTGAAGTCACCGCTCTTGAAAAGAGGTATTTCCAGACTAGTTGTCCAATTTTTGGGGAACCCTTATTGTATGATGTTGTTGAAATTTTTTGTAATGTGAGGTGCAAGAATCTTTGAGCCCCACTTTAGATATTCTGCTTGGAGTTCAGATAAGTCTTTTGCTTTTCCAACACCCAACTTCTAGATACCCATCTCTACCTCTTGTACCGTGAAGAGTTCAGTATCAGTGTTGACCAAGGGGGGAGGGTCAACCTTGGGAACCTGCTCATAGAGTTGTCTTGCATAGTCAAACCATTTAGAAGCTGTAATATTATTTCCAATTTGTGTCTTTTTCAGTTGGAGCTCCCTCCAAAATAATTTGGGATTATTTTTCCCAAGGAAGATTAGTTCTTACCTTCTTGAAACCATGAAATCAACCCTTTTCTTGCTTAATAACTGCTTGTAAGATTTGAGCTTTATGTTATCCTTGTTTGACTCTTTCCACATTCTCCTTACCTTTTTGCATTCCTCGTCAAACCAAGCATTAACCGAAAAGCAATTTGTTTCAGACTTCTTAATTTTTGTTCTTTTGCACTTTGCAAGTGCGCATTGAATTAGATGTGTTAATTCTTGACTATGAAGGCTGTGAATTGTAATTTTATCCTTCTCAAAGAGCCTCTCTAGCGTCATTTTGAAGGTGTTACAATTTTCTGGGGTCAAAAGAATTCTGACCTGTGGGAGATTTTGTTGGACATGCTGAATTTTTTACTCTAATTGTTTCTTTCCAATCCAAGAGAAACATAAATAAATTGGCTTGTGATCTGATTTCAAATCCCACAGCTGATCTCCAACCAAAACTTCTTCCATTTTCTCACACAAACCATGCGAGCAAATTACATAATCTGCCACACTTGCTCCATTGTAAGTATTGCAAGTGAAATTACCGGACTTTGCCCATCTAGTCAAGCCATTACAAATGACTAAATCAAAAGCCCCACATAGAGTAAGCAATTGTTCACCAAAGAAATTGCAACCCTTGTCCTCTGAAATTCTTTCCCACTGATGATTACTTTCTTCTGTAAGCCAAGTAGGGTCACAATCATCTTTACAACAAAGAATGTTAGCTTGCTCACTTGCAGTCCTAGCATTGAAATCACAAACTATAAGGACTTCACCTAGCTGCGAATATGTTGCAATATCCGCTTTTAAAGTTGCAAATGGATCTTTATGGTCAAGCCCTCTACCTTTGTAGATTTTTGAAACCTATGGCGCAAAATAGCATGCTGAAATTTTGATGTGGTTTCCATTTTCTGATATTTTAAACCAAATGAATTGCTTATTTTAGTCTTCTTTTTCTAACTGAATGAGACGACCTTCTTTCTCCCTTACTAAAACCATGATACCCCCGTGCCCTTTTCCATTCCTTGCTGCCTTGTTCCACACTGCCATCTTCCATTATCCTTCAAACAAAGGTGTCTTGCACCCTTCATGCTCATGTGTTTCTATGAGGCAAATTATGTCTCTATTTTCCACAATAGGCCCTAACCAAGGTCCTCGTCTCCATGGGTAACCTCTGCAGTTCCAACAAACTAATCTTAAGGGAACCTGTGTATGACTTGATTGCTATTTATTTTGACATGCAAGACTCACATTTGAGTCTTTGTCCCTGTTTTCCCATACCGACCTTGCTTTCTGATTTCCCGTTGAAGAGTTTGTTGCCTCTTCTTTATTACCATCTTGCTGCTCTGTTCTGGAAGGAGGTCCAAATTGCGCTATCACAGCTTTGCCTTTATAAATCCATGCTCTCTTTCCTTCATCTCTTGCTGCCCTAACCTTTAAAATTTCCTCCCTTCTTTCCTCTTGTTGTTTTACAGATAAATCTTCTTCTAAGAAAAAAGGAGAACCCCTCAAGAGATGTTTCTTGCTTAGAATAATATATTTATCACGCAAGACAGGAATAATGACTTTTATGCGCCTGGCTCTCTCCCTGTTAAACTTACCCACTCTCCATGCTTGGCATATTTGTCCTTGCCATAGCAACTTGTCTTTCAAGAAGTTTCTTGCAAGGTCATGAGTACATTCATTTTTCCCATAGTCTTTCACCCCTTTAATAATTATGTTTGCTACCCTATTTTGTCTTTCCTTGCTTTCACTATCTTGCATATTGTCAACCTGAATATTTGTTTTTGCTTCCTTATTAGCAGAATTGCTAATAACTTGAGCCCGAGTTTTCGAAACTTTGGTGGAATCTCCTTTCGTTTCTTCTCTTGTATTCTCTTCATGGTTGTTTATTTGGGCGATCATTTTCCCTTTATCCTGGGATGATTTCACATTCACCACCTCTGTGCTTTCCACTACAGATTTCTTTATGTTTTGCACATCTGCCTTCATGTGTTGCCATTATGTCTTCCCTATCAGGAGAGCCTCCTGTAGCAATGCCACTTGTTCTTAATTTTATTGCTTTCTGTTAACACCTTGTTCTCAGCCGTTATTATATGAATTTTATGATCTCTTTCTTGCCCTTTAGCTTCTAAAACCTCCAACCTTTTTTTTGCATTTAACAATTCTTTCACATAAAGATCAGATGACCAGGTGAGAGGTGTGGATGTGGGACTATATAAGGCAGAATCATCAACGACTTTTCCTTTGGACTCCTTATTGCCACATGCTTATGGAGGAGACTTGTTTGAGTGCTTTTTTCAAAGGGCTCGATTACTTTTATTTTTAGACCGTTTCTTCCTTGTTTGCTCCCATTTTAGACAGGCTATTCTTCGTTTTAAAATGCCCTGATATTGTTTGGAATTGACCCAAACCCACTTCCCAGCTTTGGCAGATGAGGCAATTTTCACTTGTCCTAAATCATTTGTCTCCACATGTTCTGAAATTTCTGGTTCCTTTGTCATGTTTGAATGCATTTGTTGCTGCTGGCTTGCTGCTCGATACCTCTGCTCTCACATTGTTCACTGTTCACTGCTCTCGCTGCTCTCACTGCTGCCCACACTGCTCACCTCATACTGCTCACCACGCTGCTCTTGAAAACATTGCTCATTTTTTCCTTTGCAATCGTGCTCACTCTGCGGTTTGCACTTAATCCTCTATCCCCTCTTGCAGAATGTTATTCCGCCCTTTGCACACAGTGCTATGTAGTATGCAAGTTCTCTATATATATAGTAGAAGAAAAGCAGTTTGGGACATGGTTCAATTCTGTAATTAAAAACAAACTGTGACGCTGCTCCAAAGGAATTGAACTCGGGCCACGCAGATGATAGAGAAAGATGGCGATCGATTTAGAGTTTTTAAATATGGGTTGGGTAACAATTCCGTGTTTTTGATATGTCCCTATAATACTAGTAATTACCCCATTACTATTGTAGTTGTATCCCTTATTAATATTGTTGTGCCCCTATTGTCCCCATATTTTTATTACTGAGCCCCATAGAATCCCTCTATTGTTATCTTTGTGGCTTTATATTATTATTGTTAGGTCGGCTGGGTTATATTGTGACTCCTTATACTCCTATATATAGAAAGGAGGTTTTGTCATTTGAATCATCCAAGAATTGTTCATTTGTGTAATGTAAAGGAGGTTTCCCCCTCGAAGAGGCTGAATTCTAAGGCGTTCAACTATCTTTTCTATCTTTTTGTGAGTTGGTCTCATAAGATTTGGAATCAGAGCTTTGGATTCTAGGGTTTCGCTGCTCCAAATAGGTCATCGTGGCATTCTCGCCATAAATTTTTTTCCTGCAACGTTTCATAATCGAAAAAAAACCCATTTGAGACGAAATCGCACTGAACCTCGGGTCCAAATTTCATAGTTTTTCACTCTATATTTGCGAAGATATGATCTGAGGAAGTTGGTCTTTTTGCAGACTCCTGAATTACATTCCAAACAGGTGACCTGGGGAAAATCGTCATAAATTTCTCTCAGAGCATCGGATTGAAATTTTGTAAGAAGGTACAGAAAGAGGACGGACTGTAGTTTCTTGTATATATTTTTCAGTGCCAAAGGTTGAAATAGTGACATGTGGCACTTCATACAAGTTCGCTCTTCTGGAAAGGTCTATAATCGAGTCATCTTGGGAGATTGTGCATAACTATTTCTTGGAGAATCTACTTTGGATCAGACTGGTGGCATTGGAAAGAAGACGTAGAGGGCTACTACAGATCGCAATTTTAGAACTGGATGATCCGAATTACAGAGATACATCAGATTCAATATCAAGCTCCTAGAAAGTGAAAAAAGGTGTGTAGTTTTTTTTAAATTTTTGCATAAGCTTGGTTTGAAAAATTAGTTTGAAGGAATTCAAAGGGCATAGTAAAGCGATATTATCGATAATTGATGCCCCGAGGAAAGAAAATTCAAACACCTAGTAAGCAACCTGAAAGCTCTAGCATGACTCATGAAGAAGAGGAAGAAATGCAACATGATATATCAAAATTACGAGACCAAGTGCAACAAGTGTCACTTGCACAAAAAGGAACAAAATCTAAGATGGATGATTTAAAGAAAGATGTAGAAGCTAAGATGGATGGTTTAAAGAAAGGCGTAGAAGCTAAGATGGATTGTTTAAAGAAAGGCGTAGCAGCTAAGATGAATGACGTGGAAGCTAAGATGGACGACTTGAAGATAGATTTGAAGACAAACATGGAAGAGTTGAAGATAAATATGAATAAGTTGCTGCAAGAAATGGTCACTAATGTTGAAAGGGTAGTAAAGGAAACTCATGATGAGAACAAAAGAAATGTTAATCATGATTCCATATACCCTAATGTTGGATCGAAGACCCACCATATTCCAAAAATCGATATGAGGAAGTTTGATGGCAAGGATCCCGCAACATGGATATTACAGATGGAGTAATTTTTCGATCTCAATAATGTGCAAAACACACAAAAGGTACGTATTGCAACTTTATATTTGGAACCAAATCAGTTTGTATGGTATCAATGACTTTGCTCTCGTAAACAAATTATCAGTTGGGCAATTTTTATGGAAGAATTGACAGCACATTATGAGGATACAAAAAGAAACACTTTTTTTAGCCAATTGATAAGTCTCAAACAAAAGGGTTCAATAATGGAGCACATTGAGGAGTTCCAAAAATTGAACATAAGGGTAAAAAATATTCCAGAGGATTGATGTGTTCATAGGGACTTTAAAGGATAATATCCAACATGACGTTCGCCTTTGGGAACCTGATATTCATTAGAGAAAATTCAAAATAGCAAGAAAAATGAAAGCAAAATTATGGAATGTATAGTATAATAAAAGATGGTTGTTACCCAAACCATAACCTATAAGGTGACACCACAACAATTGGAAGAAAAAAGAGCAAAAGGGCTTTGTTACAGTTGTGATAGCAAATACACTAAAGGTCATAAGTGTGCTAAGAAGAAATTATTCTACATAGATTGTGAAGAGGAAGAAGAAAAGGAGCAAGAAAGGTCAAAGGAAGAGGATATACTCCAGGAACAAAGCCTAGATAAAGAAGAAATGAATCCAACCATATCTTGTAATGCATTGACTGGAATTACTACTCCTCAAACCATCAAGATAGGAGGACAAATCAAGAAGAAAAAGGTAATAGTGTTGATTGATTCAGGAAGTACCCACAATTTTATTCATTGTAAGGTAGCAAAAGAATTGAATTGCTTCCTATATCCAGCACCAAAGTTTCAAGTGATGGTTACAAATGGAGGAACGATAAATTGCTTTGGAAAGTGCCATAATATCAAGCTATCCATGGGAGAATATGTATTGACTAGCCCAATGCTTTCCATTCCAATGGGAGGTGTTGATGTTGTACTAGGAGTCCAATGGCTATAATCCTTGGGTACAATAGCTTTTAATTTTCAAGAACTTTTCATGAAATTTTCTGCGGAAGGAAAGGAAGTTGAATTAAGGGGTATTGCAGGGAAACCGGGAAAGATAATCAGCTCTAACGGTATGACAAAGCTTCTAAAAAAGGAACAAAGAGGTGTAATTGCATAGTTATGTTCGCTAGATGTTTCCACATCGGAATCATCTATTTCTCCAGATCTCCAAAAAGTCTTGGACAATCATTCCAAGGTATTTGAGACTCCCAAAGGTCTCCCACCTATTCGTGATCATGATCATGCTATTTATCTGATTCCAGGAAGTGTTCCTCCAAACATCAGGCCGTACAGATATCCCTATGCCCAAAAGAGTGAAATTGAACATATGGTTGCAGAAATGCTAGAGGCTGGTATAATTCAACCTAGTCAAAGTTCTTTCTCTGCTCGAGTAGTATTGGTGCACAAGAAGGATGGATCATGGCGCATGTGTCCGAATTATAGGGAGCTCAACAAGCTCACTATTAAAGATAAGTTTCCCATTCCTGTCATTGATGAATTACTGGATGAATTGCATGGATCAATTTACTTCAACAAGTTGGATCTTCGTTCAGGATATCATCAAATCAGAATGAAGATTGAAGACATTCCGAAAACAACGTTTAGAACTCATGAGGGTCATTATGAATTTTTGGTCATGCCTTTTGGCCTTACTAATGCACCTTCTACATTTCAAGGTTTGATGAATTCCATTTTCAAACCCTTCCTTAGAAAATTTGCGTTAGCATTTTTTGATGATATACTAATCTATAGCAAGTCTTGGAAGGATCATGTTGAACATGTTGACAGGGTGCTACAACTATTGGAGGAGAAATAATTATATGCAAAAAGATCCAAATGTTTCTTTGGAGTACAAGAAGTGGAATATCAGGGTCATATTGTATCTCATGAAGGAGTTAAGGTAGACCCTAGCAAAATTAAAGCCATTAAGGAATGGAAAATCCCCACATCCATAAAGCATCTGCGAGGATTTCTCGGGTTGACAGGGTATTATCGCAAGTTTGTTAAGAATTATGGGAGAATAGCAGCACCTCTAACAACATTATTGAAGAAATGTGCATTTTCATGGAACCAGAAGCAACCTTCGAACATCTTAAAGAGGCAATGTGCCAAGCACCGGTCTTAGCTACACCGGACTTCACAAAAAGCTTTATTGTGGAATGTGATGCTTCAGGAAATGGAATTGGTGTTATTTTAATGCAAGATGAAAGACCCATTGCTTTTGAAAGTCATCCAATCAAGGGAAAGTTTTGCACAAAGCTATTTATGAGAAGGAAATGTTGGCAATACTACATGCACTTAAGAAATGGCGACCCTACCTAATGGGAAGACACTTCAAGGTAAAAACGGATCATGATAGTCTTAAATACTTTTTAGAACAATGATTATCCTCTGAAGAGCAACAAAAGTGGGTCACAAAGATGTTGGGTTATGACTTTGAAATCATCTACAAAAAAGGGAAGCAAAATGTGGTGGCAGATGCACTCTCAAGAAACGATGAGGATGTGGAAGCGTTGTTGTGCACCATTTCTATTATCCAACCAGATTGGATAAACGAAGCAAGGGAGGAGTGGAAGAATGATGAAGAAGTGTGGGCACTTATTCGGAAGTTACAACAAGATTCCAGTACATCTGATACATTTAGATGGCAAAATGATTCATTATGGTACAAAGATCGCTTATACCTCTGTAAGAATTCGCAACTCAAACAAAAGATTCTTACGGAATTACACACTTCTCCCTTAGGAGGGCACTCAGGATTTTTAAAAACTTACCACAGGGTTAAGAAGGAATTTTTTTGGGATGGCCTTAAATCGGATATTCAAAAGTTTGTGGCGGAATTCTTGGTTTGCCAACAAAATAAAGTAGAAACAATTAAGACCCCGGGTCTATTACAACCTTTATCCATTCCAAGCCAATGTTGGGAGGAGGTTTCAATGGATTTTATCACAGGTTTACCCAAGTCTGAGGGAAAGAGTGTCATCATGGTGGTAGTTGACAGACTTACCAAGTATGCACACTTTTGTGCATTATCACATCCATTGAAAGCCAATACAGTTTCTACTGCATTTATGGAAACAGTTCAAAAGCTACATGGAAACCCAAAGATTATTGTAAGTGACAGAGATCCCATTTTCATTGGAAATTTTTGGACATAATTATTTTTTTGTCTTGGTACTCAGTTAGCTCATAGCTCATCTTATCGTCCTCAATCTGATGGGCAAACTGAGATAGTAAACAAATGTTTGGAAGGATATCTTCGTTGCTTTGTATCTGATAAACAGACATAATGGGTCAAATGGTTGCCTCTGGCTGAATGGTGGTATAACACTTCCTTCCATACAACAACAAAAATGACCCCATTTATGGCACTTTATGGATATCAACCACCATCCATCACAACATATTTAATAGAAAATTCTAAGGTTCAAGTAGTGGAACATCACATCGAACATCAACAACAAGTCCTCCAACTCTTAAAGGATAACCTCGTGTTGGCACAGAATAGAATGAAACATCAGGCAGATTAAAATCGCAGCGAAAGAAGTTTTGATGTAGGTGATTGGGTATTCCTACGGCTACGACAATATAAACAAATGTCCCTCAAGCAAGCTAAGAAGGATAATAAATTATCACCAAAGTATTATGGTCCGTACAAGGTGTTGCAAAAGATTGGTACTATGGCATACAAATTGGAGCTTCCTGCAGCGCCTTGAGTGCACCCAGTTTTCCATGTTTCATGTTTAAAGAAGGTTATAGGTGACAAGCTCCAAGTTCAAACAATATTGCCAGAACTTGACGAGGAAGGAAAAATTATATTGGAACCGTAAGCAGTCACAAAAACAATAACTCGACAACTACGAAATCGATCAATTTCGGAGTATCTCATCAAGTGGAAGAACTTATCCGCTTAAGATTCCACATGGGAGGATGAGAATTTTATACAGAAGCATCCAGAACTACTCAAGCGTTGAGGACAACACTTTTTTTGAAGGAGAGGGGCATGATAGGTCCCTATAATACTAGTAATTACCCCATTACTATTGTAGTTGTATCCCTTATTAATATTGTTGTGCCCCTAATATTTATTTCCTTGCTGCGCGTGCGCCTGAAGCCCGCGCCTGAGTCTGCATGCGACTGAGCGATCTGAATCATGGATCCTCCGGATCCGCCTAGTGGGGATCCGAAGCTGCAACGAGCTTTCTCAAACCTGGTGAAATCTCTCCCTCCGCCAAGACCTAGACCAACAGCAACAAAGTTTGTGAAGAAGCTGGATGTTTTACAGGAAGTTCTTCTGCCTCTGACCATTCCACGCATGGCAACCATTTCCCTAGCAGAGAAAGGGTTAATCGGGCAATTTACAGGATTATGGCCATCACCCAAGACAGTGCAAAGATGGGTCGAAAGAAATTGGTCGGACAAGATCCAGGGCAAAATATCCATCAGATTCTGTGGTAGAGGATATTTTACCTTTCATTTTGAAACCAAAGAGGATAAAGACCTTATATTCAAAAACGGGCCTTACTTTATGGATTCCAGGGGCCTCTAACTCAACAAATGGACCCCGGATTTCGATCCTGAACTAGATATTCCAAGTGCGGTTCCAGTCTGGGTTAGACTACCTCACCTCCCACTTCACTGCTGGGGGGATGACTCTGTGAAAGCAATAGGGAACGCGGTTGGAAAATACATAGACCGCAGTGAACCCAAAGACAACATGCAGGCCTGTGCGCGGATTTGCGTTGAGGTTGATCTGGGCCGAGGACTGCCGGAAGCAATCAAACTGAAAGTAGATGACTGGTGCCATATTCAGCAGCTGGATTACGAGCAAATACCCTTCAAATGCAAGGTATGTCACGAATATGGTCACTTTGCAAATAGATGTCCTAAAATAGTTAATGTTGAACCAGAAGAGCAAGATGGGCAATGGGAAACTGTTAAAAGAAAAAAATCATCCCTTCCCCTCAAGCCTTTGGACTCTGAAGCCCCTGGTCCTTCCCATCAGCACCCTCCCCTCCAACCCTCTTCCCTTCAACATCCCTCTTCCTCCTCCCAGCAGCCCCCCCTTCATCAACCTTCTTCTCCTCCTCGGATTACCGATCCTCCCATCCCTCCATCCTCTAATCCCTTCGCTTCCCTCTCTGAGGAAGAATCAGTGCCTGATTTCCCCTCCTCTGACCCTCCACTCCACCCCTCTCCCCCTCTCATTTCCCACCCCCCCCCCCCCCCCCCCCCCCGACTCCCCCTCCACCAGGATTACCAGAAGTTCATCAAAGGATCATGGGGCGCCCAGCGATGTTCCAAAGAAACATGGGCCTGGCAGAAAATCGGCCAAACAACAGAGAGAAGAAAGTACCCAGAAAGACATTGCAATGGGCTCTCAGACTCCTATAGAATCCTTTATTCTTGGGCACTCGGATAAAGAAAACAACAACAAGGGCAAAGAGAGGCGAGCACCTCTCCACGTAACCAGTAAATCATGATGAAAATACTATCCTGGAACAGCAGGGGATTAGGGCACCCCTCCAAGATAGCAGCCCTCAAGGATTTAATCCAAAGTGAAAACCCCGAAATCGTTCTTATCCAAGAAACAAAGCAAGATCAATCAGAAATTAATAGAGTCATCAACCAGCAAAAGCGTTACAGTGGATGCGCAAGCGAAGCAAGAGGAGCCTCAGGCGGCATTCTAACAATGTGGGACAGTAATAAATGGAATTGTAACTCCACCAGAATACACCAGAACTGGATCCGTGCTAACCTAGAAAGTAAGACAGGTGGAGCAGCGGTAGTAATCTACAATATATACGCTCCGAATCAGTATAGAGAGAAAGAAGTATGCTGGAACACTTTGGAGGCTAGTATAGAAGATGAGCGGGACAACAATCTCATTATTGCAGGGGATTTAAATTTGGTATTGCATGCAAACGAGAAAAGAGGGGGACATTTCAACCCAGATCCTTTCAGAAATCGACTTGAGAGTATAATGGAGGAGCAAGACCTTGTAGATATCAGGCCCAAGAATCGAAGATATACCTGGAGCAACAGAAGAATAGGAGTCGGCAATATCATGGAGCGCCTTGACAGGTTCCTCATAAGCATAGCGTATCTGTCCACTTTCACTACAGGCCAGTCAAATATTCTTAATGTCTCCGCCTCTGACCATTATCCAATAACGCTCACTTTGCATAGTCAATGTCAGCTAGGACCTCTCCCCTTCAAATATTGTTCCATATGGAATCGTATCTCTGCAGCAAACGACGTGGTGCGGCAGGCTTGGATACAACATGTGGAAGGCTCCCCAACTTATATCTGGGAAACAAAATTAAAAAGAGTAAGACAGGCCCTAAAAAATTGGGTAAAGAACAACTACCAAGAGCCTGAGTTGAGCAAAAAGAAAATTAAGCAAGAGCTGGAGGAAGTGTAGCGAAACATTGCAGCTTTTGGGCTGACCCAGCAAGCCAAAGAGAGTGAAATAAAACTATACTCTCAGCTGAGACAAACTACAAACGACGAAGAAACCAAATGGAGATTGAAGTCAAGACAGCTCTGGCTCCAGGAGGGAGACAAAAATACTTCTTACTTTCATAAGCAGGCTACGGTTCGAAAGGCTAGAAACACAGTGAGCACAATTAAGGATAGTGAAGGGTACAACTACAATACTCAGGAAACCATAAAGGAAGCAGCCACCAATCACTTCAAGAACCTTCTGACTGAGGATAAAGGAGAGGAGGACTACTCAAGTTTGTTACAGCATCTGCCCAAAGGAGTCACACAAGAAATGAACAGCAACCTCAAGAAAGAAGTAGAAGAAGAAGAAATCCAAAAAGCGATCTGGAGTCTTCACCCAGATAAAGCTCCAGGACCTGATGGGTTTCCAATTAGCTTTTATAGAGAGCATTGGCAGCTGATAAAAAAGGATCTCATCAAGATGATACGCTGGGTTTTAAAGAAAGGCAAAATAGGGGGATTCACCAACTCTACCTATCTAGCCCTAATCCCAAAAGAGAATAGACCTTCCACCTTTTCTAGATTTCGGCCAATATCTCTATGTAACTCAGCATACAAAATAATCACAAAAATTCTGTCATCTAGGCTCAAGCCCCATCTTCAATCTCTGATCTCAGAAAACCAAGGAGGCTTCCTTCCCAATAGGCACATCTCTGACTCTATCCTTCTTGTGCAAGAGGCTATCCACTCAAGCATAAGCAGAAAGGAGAAAGGGTTTGTTCTAAAGCTGGACCTTGCCAATGCCTTTGACAGGGTAAGGCATTCCTTTCTATTTGCTGTCCTTCACAAAATGGGTTTTGACTCCTCCTTCATCACAATGATTAAAGCCTGTATATCGGAACCCTGGATCTCTCCTCTGATCAATGGGAGGCCGTGTGCTGCCTTCCAATCCTCTAGAGGCCTCAGGCAAGGCTGTCCTTTGTCTCCTTACTTGTTTATTCTCATGGCCGAGTCCCTTAGCCAAATCTTGGACTTCAATAGGAGAATAGGTCTAATCATAGGCATCAATTTTGAGCAAGGAACAAAGAACATCAACCACTCCCAATTTGCGGACGATACCCTTCTAATAGGAGGAGCGTCCACCACTATAGCAAGATGCTTTAAAAAGATCTTAGATCAGTTCATGGAATACTCAGGGGGGAAGATCAACCAGCAAAAAAGTTGCATATATGGCTGGAATGCTTCAACTCACACCATCCATAGCATTGCAAGTATATTAGAAGTCTCCTACAAACTTGTCTGGAGCCATTTCACCTATCTAGGGATGCCAGTAAGTATGGGACCACTGAAAGCTGACACATGGAATGAAATCCTTGACAAAATAAAGAGAAAAATCCAACAATGGGGCACCATGTGGTTGAACCCAGCAGGACGGCTTGTACTTCTCAAATCAGGTTTGGCCTCTCTTCCCATTTATCATTTTTCTTTATGCCAAGCTCCTGCTGTTTTCCATCTTAAAATGGAAAGAGCTCTCAGACATTTTCTTTGGCAAGGAGGGAAAACGGAAAAAAGAAAATTCAACCTTGTCAGCTGGAAGAATGTCATCCAGTCTCAGGAAAAGGGAGGGTTAGGAATAAGATCTCCAAAATTGCTGAATTTAGCTCTTGGAGCTAAAATAATATGGAGAATGATCACAGGACCTGCAGCATGGTGGAAGAAGGTTTTAGAGGCAAAATACTTGAATAGCTCAAGGCAACAACTTCTGGAAACCAATATCCCCAACAGAGATAGCACAAAAATTTGGCAACTCTGCAAGAAAGCCATACCCTTCATGTCTCAAAATATCTCAAAAGTCCCAGGAGGGGGGAGTAGCATCGATTTCTCCACAGACAGAATTCTAGGACAGCATCCTATTGATTCAAAAGTGGAGGCAACCCCTGCCATAAACTGGCTAAATGGAAAAGGAATATGGTATTTAGCTCAAATATCACAATGGGACAACCATTCCCAAGCATGGATAGGTTGGAACTTTCCGGATTACCCCAGGGAGCTAGAAACTAGTCTTGCTGCCTTAAAGAACCTCCTCCACAGCAAAGCTCCGATTCAGAAAGGCAAGCAAGACGGTTATCGTTGGGACCCAATAGGAACTCAATACACGGCCAAAGCAGGGCACCAACATCTATGTGACAGCACCTTCCCACAGGATATATGGAATCAATGGAAACTTGTTTGGAGAGCAGAAGCACCCCCCAAAGTCAAATTCTTCATTTGGCTGCTCCTGAAAGGGAAAATACTAACAGCAGAGAATTTAAAGAAAAGAGGTATAATGGGACCATCCAGATGTCCGAATTGCTGCAGGTCAGAGGAAACTATTCAACACTTGTTTATAGATTGCCCGGTTGCTGATGAATGCTGGAGAAAGATGGCCTCAATTGGGGATGCTCCATGGGAGCCTCAGGCAACCATTGCAGACACAATTCACAAATGGAGAAAGAATTGTCCATGGAAAGAGAAAGGTAGTAAATTGACGCAAAGGATATGGAATGCCATTCCCCTAACCCTCCTATGGAGCATCTGGTTGGCACGAAATAGAAGGGTGTTCCAGGAGAAAGGCTTTAACATCAGAGCTATGTGTCACAAGGCACAGTACTTAGCGGTGGAGACAATCACAGTCCACACCAAAGGTAAGATAGAGATTACTAATTACAGCATGGAAGAGAGGAACCTGGTCAGTTATGTCCAAGAGAACATAACTAGCGCACAGGAATTAAGCCAAGGAAAGACTCAAAGGAAAGAAACAAACAGGGCTTGGAAGCTGAGGTTAAAGGAAGCAGAATTTGCAAGCTGGTTGAGAAACTGTAACAAGTTTTACTTATTCTTTGATGGCGCTTCTAAACTAAATCCGGGCCAAGCGGGTGCAGGGGGTCTCATCTGCAATGCTAACGGCGAAAGAATACTTCAGTTCGAATGGGGACTGGGGGAGATGTCCAACAACAGGGCAGAAGGGTTAGCTTTGTACCAGGGCCTCACTCAGCTGATTAAGTTAGGGATAAGGAAGGCTATAGTGTTCGGGGACTCAGCAATTATCATTAGACTCATGGCGCAGAGGCTGAGCACGCCGAACATCCTTCTACAACAGATAAACTACAGGAACCAGATTCTTCGCGCCTCAATGGAAGAAGTCATCTTTTATCACATCCTCCGTGGACTGAACAGGGAGGCTGACAAGTGCGCCAACAGGGCATGTGAGCGCTCCAAAGGTATTCTGTGCTGTAACAATAATTCCTCCTTACAACCGTTACCATGAATATTCCACATCTAGTCAACAGCAGGTGTACCGTGGATAATAGAATCTATGACAGCCGACAAACAATCAATTCAGTTGGCAGAACAGGTATGGTAGGCAAGATTTTGATCAGGAATAAGATTGGGAGATCTACTCAGAGTATGGGAATCAAGCGAAACGCAGGTGAAAATCGTCCTCGGAGGCAGACCACTTGTGCAATTCAAGATAAGTCTTTGACCATGAACTGGAGCATTGGGAGATGTAAATGGGCTCTTTCCCGCTCCTCTAGCCTGAGGACAGTTTCTATATATAGATGGGGCTACATGAACCTCCAACACATTGAGAACGCCTGTGTCCACGAGCAGACGAGCAAATCCGCATCCGCCTATCTTCAGACAGTTCGTGGAAGCCAACAAAATCACAGAAGCCCTGCGCGCGCTGTGGAAGTAGCTTGCAATAAGCAGAGAGACCCGAGTTCCTGTGTTAAAGAAGTGAATAGAGCAGGCAAGAACCATCCAGCGTTAATGGATCGCCCGGAAGACTGCTTTCACTGTAGAGATCTACAGGCTGAATTTGAGGAACTGCGAGCTCAACAACGGGCCTTGGAGGATCAAGTGCGAAGTCTGGAGGCAAGACTGGAAGACCAATACCGAATTCTTAATGAGAAATATCGGGCTGAGATAAATCTATTCCTTCACAGGGTCAGCTCCTTACATGAGCAATTTAGCAGCCTGGCCAATAGATGTAGCCATGCTGAAGAATCGATCACTGTCCTCAAATTCATGATGGACAAAAAGTTCAAAGATGCTCCATCCTCTTCTAGCGCTAAACAGAATGAGCCAGATCCTAACCCAGAAGCGTCCACTGCAAGGAAGATCAGTCACATAGAGATAGATTAAATATGTTATGTAGTTGTAAATTTTGGTGTCTGCAGTTTGTCCGGATTTACAGTAGTTTAAGAAGCCTTAGAGGCAGGAATACTAGAACAAGGATCAAGGAAGAGAACCTTTTTGTAATTCCTTGGATCCAGAATGCTCACGAAGCACTATATGTATGGCGAACAACCTTCTTCTTTTTTCAGATCAATATATAGCACCCGAACTTTGTCTAAAAAAAATATTGTTGTGCCCCTATTGTCCCCATATTTTTATTATTGAGCCCCATAGAATCCCTCTATTGTTATCTTTGTGGCTTTATATTATTATTGTTAGGTCGGCTGGGTTATATTATGACTCCTTAGACTCCTATATATAGAAAGGAGGTTTTTTCATTTGAATCATCCAAGAATTGTTCATTTGTGTAATGTAAAGGAGGTTGCCCCCTCGAAGAGGCTGAATTATAAGGCGTTCAACTATCTTTTCTATCTTTTTGTGAGTTGGTCTCATAATAGTTTTGCTTTGATTAAAACTATGTTAAGCTGCACAATACTCCCTCTGCTTCGCTTCGTACGGCCTGCTTCCTTTGCCATCCTATGATTTTGCCTTCCGTTTCACAAAATTTTCAAAGACCCAGGGGATTTGAACCTTGATCAAACATGCGTTGCATAATATTTTCAAGAATCTAGGGGAATTGAACCCTGATCAATCGGGAGTATGAGGTCCCTCTGCCTCTAATTCATTCAAGAACAATCGATCGACTCCAAGATAACATGGTTGAATTCCAAGTCTTCAAATCAAGGATTCCACTGCCACAAAAATGCAAAAGTACGCACCAGTTCTTCCCAAGCTTCTTTAGTTCTCTTCCACCATCCCATTTCACACCGAAGTTGATGTGAGTTAGTTCTTAATTACTACATAATACAATAAACTTTACATTGTATGCATTATTTTCCAAAGGAATAAAACAAAATATAAAAAACTTAGAGAAAATTGCTTGAAGTAGTACCTATTGGAAGAGGAACTTGCCACCTTTGTCTTGGTAAGTCATGCATGCCATCCTTACAAACGTTGAATGCATCCTAGCTGCTTATCTTATCTATAAGACAATGAACCAATTCCCTCTTATATTATTCTTTGTTGTGTTGTGTTTTCATTTTGAGTATACTTTATTAGGTTTCTTCATCTTTTAAAGAAGATGACGTAGATTTAGATTTTTGTTAGTTTAATGGGAAGCACATTTTTCACCAAGTAATCAGTTGCATATTCCACTTGTTTTAATCATTGTAATTGGTGAATTTTATCATCAATCATACTATAATATTGAATTTATTATTAAAGCTTATGATAATAAATTTATTATTAACGCTGAAAATTGACTTATATTATAATGTTATATTTTAAACATTTTATTTTTCATTTATAAAATTATTTTTATTTTATTTTATTAAAATTGTGTTTTAAATAAATAAATAAATATATTTAAAAAAATTAAAAGCATTTATTGAATTGAGGTTTCTGTGATCCATATCAAGTTTACGAGAGATTTTTCCGCGTAAATCACAAAATCTATCATCTGTCGACGCGTTTCAAACCAACCAGTATGATTCATCGGACAAGTTGAACCAACCAGTGTGGTTCATCATCAGGACAAGTTGAAGAAACAGATCCAACGTTGCATGTTAAATAGTCTGAGCAGAGCCTCCAACGGCTAACTTGACCAACAGCTAATTTTAACTTAGGGACCAGAGTTATAAACTCTTTTTTATAATTTAAAGGAAGCTTAGGGACCAGAGTTATAAACTCTTTTTTATAATTTAAAGGAAGTTAGTTATATTCGGTAACCATACCCTTAAAATATAAAAATATATAAAATAATTTTAATTGGTGTTTAAGTTAATAGTTAGTTAAAAAAGTATTATTTAATAATTAAAAATTATAAGTTATTTGTAATTTAAATGGGATTTAGTTATATGGAAGACCTTTCTTTTAATATAAATTATATGTATATATAAATATATATAAAGTAATTTTAAGAAAATAGTTAGTTAGAATAGATATATATTAGAATGAGAAAATAATAATAAGTTAAATTAATTAAATAAATAAATAACTTAAAAAAACAAAAAAATAAAAATAAATAAATAAATAAAATAAATAAATAAATTAATTAAAAAAATAAAAGAATAAAAAAATTTAATTTAGAACGTAGCTGGTAAATTATAAAAAAGATTTTATGAGTCTGGTCCATAAGTCAAAATTAGCTGTCGGTCAAGTTCGCTCTTGTCCTGTTGGTTTGAAATGGGTCGACAAATGATAGATTTTGTGATTTACACCGTAAAATCTCTCTAAACCTGAAAGCATTTAATTTACAATTTTAATCATTTTTTTGACTAAAATTTAAATAAAATTAATTAAAAATATATTTGGAAAAATCTAAAATTTAAATTTAAATTATATTTTCAAATTGGTTTTTAATGAAATTATTTCTTAATTCAATACAATATATATATATATTTTTAATTACAATTAAAATTTACAATATATAATCCAATAAAAACCAGGGCTACATAGTAACTAGTAACGAGCTAGTTTAAATATAGCTTAATTAATTAAAAAATAATAAAGACAAAGATTTCATCACAAAAATAAAACAATATTGTTGAATGTCATCACCAAAAATGAAGAAATATGATCAATATTGTTTATATTAACATACATATATCTATATGTGTGTATTTTAATTTTATTAATATATCTAACTTTTTATAACTAAATTTATTAAAATTAATATAATAATAAGTAATTTTATATTGAAAATATTGTGAAAAAATTGTAATTTATGAAAATAGAGATAATATAAAAAAAAAATCAAAAAGTTAAATAAAATGGAAATAAAACTAAAAATAAAAAATTAGTAACTAATAGGAATGGAAGTTACTAAACAACCCATAATAAGACTTCAATCAATCACCTTAGAAATAAATAAATTTAAATAATAATAAAAAATAACAAAAATTGTAAATTTATTAAAATATGTTTTTAATATAATAATAAGTAATTTTATATTGAAAATATTGTGAAAAAATTATAATTTCTGAAAATAGAGATAATAAAAAAAATAAATTGGAAATAAAACTAAAAATAAAAAATTAGTAACTAATAGAAATGCAAGTTACTAAACAACCCATAATAAGACCTCAATCAATCACCTTAGAAATAAATAAATTTAAATAATAATAAAAATAACAAAAATTGAATTCTTAACATTAAACTATACCTATACATCATAATTTTTTGGTCAAAACAAATTAATACATAGTCAAAAGCGAAATTAAATTCATTATTACATTAAACATTTTAATTATTTTACTTTTAATAATTTCATACAAAATAAAAATAAAAAATAAATTTATTTTCTTCACTAATTTTCATTTATTTACTTTAATTTAATTATAACTGCAGGGAATGCCAATTATACGACCTTGTCTGGTCTATACACATGATTGACACACTGCCACCAACCTAACCTATAATACTTAATCAATAATATACAGGCTGGTTGATTAACAAATTAAACTAACCCTTCAAACTTCCGCATAACATAGCATATATGTACATGATTGAAGCACTGCCGCCAACATAGCATATACATACCTGATTGAAACACTCCCACCACCCCTACTGAACACAAAATCTAACACAAGGCTCATTGATTCACACAACTCTCCTTTTCTACTCGCAGTAGTGAACTGTCTTATGATCTGCAAGATTTCTATGTGCCCAGGAGAAATTGACCTTATTCAGAATTGAAAAAATGGGTCTGCCCAAGATCACGTCGGAGAATTGAGGTGGGTTATTGCGGGAGCAATGAAGACCAAGCGGTTGGTTGCTGTTGAGGATAGCGATGAAGCAGCTACGTCTTCTTCAGAAAAAGAAGAGAACTCGGAGGAATTGAAGGGCAGAGGAGACAAAGGTAAGGGCAAACTGGCTTCTTCTTCTGCAACTATAACAGAATATGAAAGACAGAGACAACAAAGAATTGAGGAGAACAGAGCAAAGCTACAAGCCCTTCGTTTACCAGTACTTGCATCATCCCTCTCAAAAAACAGCAACAAAAAGCTGAAAAAAACCACTTCCCAAAAGGGTAAAGTCAAACTGGATAATGACTATCAGCCCTCCACAGAAGATGAACAGTCCGAGTCCTCTAGTGATGAGGACGCGGAACACAAAGTGTCGACGCCGAAGAAGGCAACCCCTGCAAAACGAAGGCCTCCTGGACGCCCAAAGGTTTGTTTCCTTCTTCTACTCTTACCTTTCAACATTTATTCGGCTTAGAATGTCTAAGATAATCGTATCTGGGTTTTAGATTACAAGAAAATGGGGCTTGGATTCGCTTGTGAGGCTGATTAATTGTTAAGCAATCCACCACCAGCTCTGCCAGGTTCCATTCTCGCTGTTATCTGCCCACATATATAGCACGAGTTTAAATGGGTCACGTTTGGTGGGCAATTTTGGTAGCATAGTTGTCATTCAGATCTGGAATCTAAGCTGAAGGAAGTCTTCTTTTTGCTGTGCAGCCCCTGTAGCATGTTATTTAAGCACGTCTCAAAAAAGAAACTGTTATTGACGTTTTCTAGTCCGTCCGTTGCCTATTGTTTGAGTGGTAAGTTGGAGGCGCCTAGTTACCGCGAGGAGATCATGTTTTAAATGTCGTGTACACCTCTCCCCTACCAATTTGAACATGGAGAATTGTAAAAGCCGTCTGTCATTCCTTGCTGTCTACCAATCGCTCTGCTAGGCTGGAATCCTGTGTTATTCCTTTGTATCAGGACCTAGTGGTGCCAAGTTATTACATGGTTCAACATTTTTTAAAAACTAGCACAACCACACTGAATGTGATTGGTTTATGCCAATAAGCATAGCCAACCAAGAAATCAGTCTCCAACGCGGTTCACACTCGATAAACAATGGAAGGGAGTTCATGATTTACTTAAATTGGAATGTGAATTAGTCCCAACGTTTGTGCAGGTGAGGCTGTCGGCATTTAATGACACTCAAGGGATATTATGTGACATGCGAGCCTTCAAAATACCAATGGACAATTGGGAATTGTAAAATAGGGGACGATTTTGAAGTGACATTGGCCGAAACCTGTACTTTTCTAGTAACATAATTATTTATTTTCTTCAATTCAGATGAAGCTGTGGACGATGAGAAAATGATATCCTCTGTTCATAGTTTTACAATATAAAAAATTGCCAATATTCTGCCAAAAGTGGAGAGTAGAAATGGCCAAGCGGCATAAAAACCAGCTGAGAGATTTTGATTATGTAAAGTTGGTCGTTTGTTTTCAAGTTTTTATGACCGAGTTTCTTAGTTCATTGAGGTTTTTGGCAGTGAATGGTTGCTGGAGAGAGTCCTAGTTGCTTATCTTGTGCTGGGTTTTTTAACTTTCTCCGTTCACTATCTTTCTAGGTTGAGTGGTTGTCAGAGATATTTATCGGCAATTATCTCATATTTAGAATGTTTGTCGAATGCCATTTTAGGAAGGGATTTGCTGGCAGGCGAGACAAAATTTCCCTCTTAAATCATCTTAAACGATGTGCAAATGTTGCTTTGCTCCAAACAAAAGTTGATGGTATTTGTTTTGAGTGTATTTGTGAATCTTTTTTAAAGTATTTATGACAAATCAGCGTTATGGATGGTAAGAATTTTGGACTTAGGGCTTTACTTGCCTTTGGCATTAGGAACCACAGGGTTTGAAGTTTTGAACTAGTGGGCAAGCATTTTTTAACTTTTGGATAAGCCTTGTTTCCCTATTTTTTGGTTTGGTAACCATAGCATGACAACTGTTTGATAGTACAATGTTTGCAAGAGAACACACTTGGGCCAGGTGGTGACACATTGGCTTCGGGTTAAAATACTGGGATGGTGGTCCTTCAATGATATTTGGATATGGAGTAGGTGGCCCTTCCCAGAACCCTAGCAGTTTAGTGCTGCATGTAGTGCCTTGAGTTAGCAATTCTTTGCTGGCTAGGAATTCTCATCAAAACTAGAGTTTAGACCACTTGGTTCATGGGGTGCTGATTCAATCAAATATGAACAACAAAGAAGTAGATGTAGGTTGGTAGGTGAAGTTCAACACGTGGGATGAATTTTCTTCACTTGTTCAATTGGGCAAGGTGTGGGGACTTGAGTCTTATCCATCATGATAAATTTCACAGAGATGCCCATGGTTCTTCTGCTTCATAGGAGAACTCCCTGTTTGGAGGATTTTGCAGTTGAGAATTGGTTTAATAGCTTAGGTCTTCATCTCACCACGGAATGAGTCTATCCTTATTATCTTGGAATGTGTGAGGTATGAATATTCCCAGTTGCAATCAAATTATTCATGGAGCGTTGCAGACAACCAAACCATATTTGGTTTTTCTACAACAAGTGAAATTAGTTGGATTTGAGCTTTGTGAACGTGTAAGTTATTGTTGGAATGGCCTTGTCTGGGCCACAAATCATCTCTAAGTTACAACTTACTGGGGAGTAGTGCTTGTCCTTTCACCTTATTCGTAGAGGTTTGTGGTCGATGATGTTAGGGACTTGGAGGGCTAGTGTGTATGGATTACTTTGTTGGTGATAGGTATGTTATGGGCTTCTAGGGTTTTTGTGTAGTTTATTCTCTTAATCTCAATTCAAAGTGTGGTTGTCCTTGGGAATGGTTGGCTTTCTCACTCTCGGTAATAGCTGGGGAGGGTGGTGGACCTTAATATGGTGGGTTGGGTGGGTGATTAAGAAGTGTGCTTAATGGCATGGAGGATGTTGCTATTGTATCTTCGGAAGGTTATTTGCATAGGCTAGTGTCTTGCATGTCGGAGAAGAAGTCCTCTTTTAGTTGTTGTTTGCGAGGAACAACTGATATGATTTCTTTCTTAACTCTAACTTAGAAAAAACACGTTAATTAAATATTTAATTATTTAAATGACTTATATCTAATCTCTGCCATTGATCTAAGTATGTTTAGGATATAATCCTAGCCATCTATCACTTTGGAGATTGAGGGTTAGGAATTTGGCTCAATTTGAAATTATAAAATGAGCATAAGGGAGAGAGTTAAGATATTCATTTTGAGATTTTCCAACATACTTGTGAGAGGTAATTGCAGGTTTGAGAGGCTGAAGGCACAAGAAAAGAGTTGCAGAAATTTACCAAAGCACAGGGACAATGATCAGCCACACGTGGGAGGCTGAATAGGGTGTTTTGCCATTTGTGGCAGAAGGAGATTGCTACTGCTAGAATTTTTTTGAATATTTCCAGGTTTATTTATGTTGTAATTTCTGTATTTCTGAGGGCCAATTTCCCTGGTAAAGGAGCCCCTAATTCTCTAGAGAAGAATCTAATGAAGGATAATTTGTTTGGGGTAATTTCATTGTGTTTTTGTGGTTGTTTTCTGTGACTGATTTTTTGCAAAATTCCGCTGTTAATTTTTTGAGTTAAAAATACCAGAGTATTTATGTTTTACAATTTTCAGATTTTATTCTACAACAATTTTTTTTTTTTTTTTTTTGCCCCACTGGAAAAATCCGTAATTTTCATTAGATAGAGAAAATTACATATTGTAGATGCGTTTGCATATGCTGTATTCTGAGTCTGTAGGAGATTCTGTGCTGTTAAGATACACCACGCAGGGTGTTCTGCTGAAACAAAATTTGCTGTTTATACACTGTTATATATCAGTTTTCGCCTGTACATAGGCCTCGCAGGACCCTTTTCAGTTGATATCTTATATATATACTATCAAAAAAGTTCAAAAAATTACATTTGTTAGTTCTTTTCACTTATATTTGTAAGTCAGAGGCTGGGAGCCCCCTGTTGCTGCTGATCCATATACGGCCGATGGTAATAACGAAATTCATCAGCCCCCCTCTGCTCTTGAATTATCCATTCACCTCTGGGTAGTGACGCGGCCTCCTTGGATAGTTGGTCAGCGCTGCTATTATGTTCCCTGTAAATGTGATTACAAGAGATATTGTTAAATTCCGCCTTGAATGTATTCACCTCATTTAGAATAATGCTGAGTGTGTGAATGTGGCAAACTGATATGCTATTGAACCAATTAATGATAATCTTTGAGTCCCCAAAAATGTTCAAATTGAAGCACTGTTGTCTCAATGAGAAATACAATAGGTGACGGAGGGAAACGAGTTCAGCAAAATCGTTGGTGCCCACTCCTAATCCCATCTTTACTTTGTAGAAATGGTGTTCATTGATGTAAAGAATGAAGCCCCCACCACAGCCCCCTACAACAAAAATTTATTTTTTGAGTTAAAGTAATTTATGGGGATAAAATAACTGTAGAAAACTTAAATATGAACTGGTAATTAGAAATTAACATGGTATCAGAGAACTATAAAAACTGAAGAAGAGAAGAACAGTAGTACAAGGGTTATAACGACAAAGTATATTTAGCAGATTTTTATTTTCAGCAAGGCTTTTGTGGCTACAAGTTTGATCAGACAAAATGACCTTGAGTGGGTTGAGATTTGAAGGCTGGAAGGGAGGGGTGTCTAATTTCAGTCCATTGAAGGAGAGGATCATGTTAATTCTCATGGAGAATAGCTTGTGTGAGTTTGCTGAGATTGATATCCAACCTTTTTCCAATGCTACTACACAGACTGCTCATAACTTGGAGGATGTGAAGGTTAGACACATCATTTTTGATGTTGTGAAGGATCATGTGATCCCTCACATATCAGGGAAGAAGATAATCCATAACAAGAAGACATCCTTGATAATGTTGTATCAAAGTAATAACCAAAACCAAAAGATGGTGTTAAGAGATAAGATAAGATAAGATTATTTTATTAATGTCCAACGAATGACCATAAGTAGGTCAATGGGACTGGAGGATACAATTAGTACGAGTACATTGTGGGAGTGCAAATGCAAATACTAGAGAATGCCAAAGCTAAATCTAAGATAAAGTTAAGGTAAAAAAAGGATACAATAACAAGATATTCTCATAAACCTGTATATAACTAGATCATGTGGAAGGCTAAGTGAATAAGTCCAGGGTTGAAGGTTGGTGATGTCAAGAATGCCCGAGTATGTTGGCAGACGACGAGGGGGGCTACAATGGCGCTAGTTTGCTATTGAGTCCTCTGGATCTAAGGAGAAGTCTAGTTGTATGATCATGGGGGGGGGGGATGTAGGAGCAAGGGATACTTCTAACATCTGAGGATAAAGGAAAGAAGCTTTGGATAAGTCTCTGGCTACTTCGCTAGGGCTGGAGAGGAACTCGTTTGGGGGCGTGGGGGGGCCTTGTTTGGGAATCGTCTGGTACTAAACCCTTTGTTGCTTTGGGTGTGAGTGAACTGATGTGTTGTTTGGCACCTTTGCAATGGTCTCGAGTGTACCGGTTGGCCTCCCAAAGTGGGGGTGGCTGAGGGGAGACCCGAGCTCTCATTGCTCTATTATTTAAAATATCTCGGGACTTAGCTCATCGCTTGTTGCTCTGATCAGCCAAATCGGCCTAAAAGTATATTGGGATCGTCTGAATCGTCCCTCAGCGAGGTGGGGTATGTACAATTTGAGATCTGCGTCTAAATATCTCCCTAATGAAGAGGGCTAGACAACTCTGGTCAAGATACCAAAAAAAGGTAGAGAGGGATCCTCTCGACTCTCTATATAGGCAATGATATCGTCCTCTGATCTCATAGTATCTTGGGCATCAAAAATGAGGTGCGTCTCGATCTCCGGCTCTTGTAGGTGGCACAACTAGAAGACCCAAACAAATCATGTGTTGCGGTGATTTGTCTCATCCTAAAGTCGATGGGACCCAACTTGAAGTTGCCCCAGTTGGATCTTGAGTGAGTGCATCCAGTGCTTGTGAATATAAGGGGGGCGAATGATGAGGCCATCCTGCAACTTCAAAAACTACTCTAGGTAGATGGGCATCTTTGAGCCAAGGCTCACCGAGGGGGATGTACAAGTGACCTAAATGTATAATTATTAATTTGTGGATATCCTCTTTGATGTTTTATTTAGTTTGTGCTGAGTTGATAAGAGATGTGTTGGTCTGTCAAGGGAGAAACAAAATGGAGGAAGGCGCTCTAGGGAGATGGTCATCGACTGAAGGAGCTGAGATGCCTATGCAAACCATCCACAAGCATGACTTGAGGGGGTATTCGAAGCGATGGGCTCTAAAAAACAAAGTGCAAGATAGGGGTATCTCTCTCTCCCAGTAGCATAGTCTCTATAATCCTTGACTCTATGGAGGAAAGAGACTAACCAGGAAGGGACCTTAAGGCGAAATGGGTGGACCCCAAACTCTGCCCAAATAATGGGCTACAAAATTGTGCATTTGCAACGAATGATACGTTGGAGAAGCAAGGGTTGGACTCTCTCCATTGTGGCCCAATTTGATTATAGTAAGTTGGCTTCCCAAATTTCAAAACCATAGAGGATCATCAGTTTGATAATGGCCTCCACAAGGTGGATCTTAGACAAGATGTCTTGGAACTGTGCCTTGAAACACTAAAATGAACATATTGGACACAATGGCTTCATATCTCATCGGGATTTAGCAAGTTCAAGACGAGATTGCAGTTGTTGTGGAAGCTGTGTAAGAGGATGGGCTAGTTAAGATAACCTCGAGTGTTTTTTCTAGACAATGGAATACCTTTGTGACAAGAATATTTGCATGTGACAAACTTCTTGATTGGACTAGGATATGGGATGATTTCACGCAAAAGGAGATTTGGGAGGAGTCATTGATTAGTGGACAACATAAGGGTGGGGATGAGGAGAACCTTGTTCTTGTTGGGCAAGGTGAAGGCCAAGCACAACTCAAGTGGAGGAGCATCTTTAGACAAGAAGGACATGGGCAAAGTCAAGTGCTTTGCATGTAATAAATATGGACACTATGTAGATCAATGTCCAAACAAGAAGAAGGGAAAGGGGAAGACACCTATGGTTGCATTTGCACAAATGGATGAGTTAACCAATAAGTTTGAGAAAGAAAATTTTCCTTGGTGTCTTGTCTTTCTGGCACCATTACATGTGGGGTGTGGTTCATGGACAGTGGGGCATTTCATCACATGATGGGATCTCGTGACCTATTCACCATTATGGCTAAGGAGCACATATACCTACATGTGGAGTTTGGTGACAATGCCAAGTATACAATAGAGGGTGTGAGCAACATATAGTTCTAGTTAGATTTCGGGATTCTATGGAGGTGAATGAAATGTTGTATGTACTAGGCCTTGAAGGGAACTTACTCTCAGTTTCGGCCATGGAAGGTAAGGGGTATAAGGTCAACTTCACAATTGGATAGGTACTTGTCAGGAAGAGGGGATCTGATATTAGCGTGAGGCAAATAATTGGAAGCAGAGAGGGTAACTTGTATTTGTTGAGAGGACTACTGGTACGAACCCTAGTGCATGACAATGACAACTTGTGTGAGTTGTGGCACATGAGGATGGGTCACTTGCACTATAGAGCTTTACCATTGTTACAAGAGATGGTCATTGGTCTTCTAGAGTTCAGTGTAGAGCAAGATGGAGTGTGTAAGGGATGTGCACTTGGCAAGTATGCCATCCAAGCAACGAAAGCAAGTCTAGGGGTGTTTTGAACTTGATTCATTTTGATGTGTGTGGACCTATGTTAGTGGAGTTTGTGACTAGATATTGCTATTATGTGACATTTATAGACGATTTCTTCAGGAGGACATGGATATACTTCCTGAAGGCCAAGGATGAGGTCTTTTGTCAGTTCCAAGAGTTAAAAGCTCTTGTGGAGAACCAGACAAGGAAGAATATCAAAGTTCGCAAATCAAACAATAGTGGTGAGAATACCTCCAATGAATTTAAGAGTTTCTGCCTGGAGGTAGGAATAAAAAAGGAGCCGACAGTGCCATATAATCTGTAGCAGAATGGAGTGGCAGAGAGAAATAGCAAGACTATCATCATAATAGCCAAGGCCATGATTCGTGATCAAGATCTACTTATGTTTTTGTGGGCAAAGTCGTGTAATACGACTGCGTATGTTGGAATCTTCACTAATACTAAGAGGGGGGGAATCAATATTGGGCACCTTTTAACAATTTTAATCATATCAATTAAACATTAAAGTTTAACAACACCATTCAACAATGCATAACATCATAGATAGTACACAAGGGATTTTTAGGTGGAAACCCTTTCGGGAGAAAAACCACCGAGCGCTTTTTAATATATCTTAAAGGTTACATCAACAGGAAGCTCCGACTTCCAAGATTCTCCAGCAACGTCTGGAAGGAGGCTCCAACCCACTGGTTTTATCAGCTCCAACTAAAAGAATGCACTATGTTCCAACATCCTGATTTTACCAGTTCCCATTGGAAGGATGCTCCAACTCCCTGGTTTTACTAGCTACAACTGGAAGGGTGCTTCAACACCTTGCTAGCATCAATCCGCTGCCCTAGCACCATCTTGCTACCTGAATTGTTCTCAAGCTCCAACTCGAAGGAGACTTCAATCTCTGCCTTGCACCACCCTATCGCCCTTAAGATAAGATAACTGAATGAGATAAATTACATTGTTAGCCACTACTCTTGATCACTGCACTACATCCACTGCTCTGATCACTGTACTGTCCATTAGTCAATTGCTGTCATAACACTGTCACAATACTGCTTAAAATAAAAACTACAATATTAATAACATTCTTCATGCCTTCAAAAAAGTCCATCTCTGGTCCTTGGTCACAATGCTTCTTCCGATCTTCAATTTGGCTCAATATAGACCTCAAAAATCCAAAATAAACTATATCATAAATTAAATGTTCTACAGATTTCCCTTTTGGGGTGCCCTTACTACAAAATGGCCTAATTCCAACAACAATGCTACAATTTTTCCATTGCAGGCTTGTTATGTATTCGGCAAAATATAAGTGTCAAATAAGCAAAAAATTTATTATCGACATAGATCGAACCCACAACCTTGATTGTGCAATTTTCGTGCCTCACCAACTCTTCTATGTAATGTCGCTTGATATACCACTGTTCAAGCTTTTTATAGTGTATTATGAGAGAACGTGAGGATCCCTGTGCCACATTGTTGTTCGCACTTTGTTATTTTACTGTTGTATATACCAATTCCACATTGTATCAAAGTTACTCGATCAATCCCTTCGATTATGGAGGCATCGATGTTTGGTTAAGTCCATGTCATACCCATGGTGGGTACCATTTTGGACTGTGCTAACACATACAAGACTCTGGCTTACAGTGATTTGGCAATGTATCCATGGTGTCTCACAGGCCACGACAATGCATATTACTTGATCTCTTCCTAGGGACTACACTGATAAATCTCGCTCGTATTCTGTTACAGTGGCTACTAGGATAAATTGCTTGGCCTCTATCGATGATATATATTTATATGTTACTCAAATTTCCACTGCGTCATGGTGATGACTATACGCTTGCCTTCCCACAGGGTCAGTGATGACTTATACGTTCGGCCTCCCAACATGGTTAGAGTGATCACTATATGCTCGACCTTCCCACAAAGTCACAGAGATATCAATACACTTGGCCTTCGCCACAAGGATCACTGGAACAATACACTTGGCTTTTGCCACAATGGTCACTGAAACACTACGCTTGGCATCTGCCACAATGGTCATTGAAACACTACGCTTGGCATTTGCCACAATGGTTACTGAAACAACAATCCAATTAGAACTTCGCAATGAATCATCTAGCAATCAAAACATGCCTTAATCAGTTTGGAACCAGAACATCAATACGTCAAACTTGACTGCAGACTAGAGATAATTGTTTATCAAATGATTACATTACTTCTTCTCAATCCCTTGGTGTGCTATTTATATAATGTTGATTGACGCATATAGTGGAGGGGCTGGGGTCCTTGGAATAAGGCTAAAGATACAGAGTTGAAAACCAAAGTTGGCATTGAACATGATGCATGTGACCAACACACCAAGCCAACAGATATGACAAATGCCATGACATTCACGCCCACATGTCCGGGAACCAACCCATAGGACCGTAAAAAGAATTGTTCAATAACCAACAAATTTTTCTCTCTCTTTTTTTTTAATTAAATAATACAAGAACCATATTTTTTTTTTCCTTTTAATATAGGTAAGCTTGGTAGGACTACATCTTTATCATGTTCAACTTCTCACCCCGATCGGGGAGGGGATAACACAAGATTTGATCCCAAGACTTCCATTCAGCGAGGCTTCATTTCCATGGCCATTTCCAATTGAGCTACCCCAACTGGACAATACAAGAACCAAATATTGCCCCACACATATTTTCGATAAGTTTGGTGTTGACTTTTTAACAAGCCTTGAGCTCATAATTTTAATTTGAAAATAATATTCCAATTAATTGAAACCATTTTAAAAAAGATAATCCCTTCTTTTAAAGCTGTCTTGGTCAATATGGAGAGGTGGCCCTTTTGCAATGGCTAGGAACATTTAATCTTATGCCAATTGTAGAGCTTCCTTTATAACTCAACTTGGGGTACTTTGACCATTACTTTGGGGCATCAACTTTAGGAGGACCTATCTCCTTAACTGAGAGGACCCACGTGGCATACAACCTATTGTTGAAAACAACATGACGAGCACAATCAAATGATGATGGTCTTGCGAGCAAAAAACACTATCATTTACATCCTTTTGCATCAATAAGTGCGGGGCATCTAGACTTGGGCTTCCTTTCCTTTCTTCTGAGGCTTCTTGTCCATTGGTACTTCCAATTATTGCAATCGACTGATGTATATTAAAAGTGCTCAAGGACTGACTTTGATATCAATGGCAACACCATTCAACAATCTCACCCTTTGTCATTGATGGCAACACACATACTCCTCTTGCGATTATTGCTTCTTCTATCTCCATGCTTCTAATCTTCCTCTTCTAATTTCTCTCCCCCTTTGACATCAATGCAAAGGGTAACTCCCCTTGACAAAGTATCTCCCTCTATCTTCCTGCAATTTACCTTTCTTCCTTTCACTGCTTCTCTCCCCCTGTCATGTTGTGCCTCTCATGGCTTGCCTCTAGCTGATTCCACCTGTCAATGTGCTTTACTAAAAAATTCACCTCTATGACAATGACAACGAGCCCTTTGTAATTCTCCTTGATCTCAATCTTGGAAGTGCCACAAAACTATCCATGACTCAACTTTTTAAATCTAATGCTCAAATTTACACAATGCTGACAAATCTGCCTGTAACGCTGATCACTGGCAACTTCTTCATCGAACCACTTTGATTATGCCTTTCCAAATCAAATTGCCAGGAGGATAGATCTTCAAATGTGTAATATCTTCTACTTAGACTCCCCCTCTTCAATATTCATAGTACTGGGAGTCTCCAAGCTAGATTATTTAGAATGATATATGAACCTGCTTTGTTGCAGGATCATTATGAACCTTGACATCTTCCTTTGTACCTGTAGATTTATCATGGTCTTCTAACTTTACAAATCTTGAGAGCATGACCTCTAAGATTTCTTCATTCACTTGTTCTTCTTGCTTTTGTTTTCTGGAAGACCTGGATCTTCGAAAAACACCATGCTCCTATAAGCATCCTGCTTTAGAGCGTCTTGCTTTAGAGTATCTTGCATGGCCATCCAAACCATGACTTTTTGATGACAACGAATTTTGGGGTCTCTTCGTCTCATGTTTTTACTGGTCTCGCTCGTGGACTTGCGGATTATGGCCCCACTATGCTCTTGTTGTGTTCTCTGTCCCGTGCATGCATGCAACATCAATTCCTTAGGCTTGGCTCACACAATTGTTACATGTAGTGTTAATTCATCAAACAAATTCAATGCATAATGCATTAAGCCATCAAAACATCAACCCACGATTCACACACATAGAATTACATAAAGAGAAATTAAATTTCATTAATTTAACCACTAGACTATTACATAGCAACTATTGGTGCCTTGGCTGGCCAAATCTTCATTCTAATGGCCACCCTTCATACACACACAAGTTTACAATTTATATTAGAAAATTACAATATCATGGATTATTTCAAGATCCACGATCTTCTCCATAAAGCTCTCAACATGATCCTCTCCACAAAGTGCTCAACATGATCTTCTCCAAAAATCCCTCAACGAATCCCTAAGATTTCTCACATATGTGATTTTTCAAGCTTTTAATCTTTTACAAAATAGATATTACCCCACCTTTTGACAACTGCACCTTTTGGAACTCGTTCTTGCTGATTTTCTCGGAGGGTAGGTTGATGCTCCTACATCAAACTCCGAAGATACAAAATTTATCATCTCTTGGACATATGCATCTGGTCTTCTCATAATAGCTTTAACTTGTGAGTGACAACAAGCCTTTGCAGTAACAAGTCTCTCATCTTGCTACATGATACCTCACCAAACTTTCTCCTGAGTTTGGGCTTTTGGCATCTTCCTAGTTTTCTTCTCTAGAACCATACGAGCACTCCTTGCTCTAGGCTGTTGCAAATCTTCTCACCTTTCTCTGTTGTCACTTGCATAGAGGAAACAAATCTCTTACCAGATCTTCAATCAACTTGTACCTTCTTCCGCTGCTTGTCCTCTGGACTACACGCAGGAATCTTTTGTGCTCTTATACCACTTGATGATGACGATTTTAGGGATTTCTTTGTTTCATGTTTTTATTGGTCTCGCTCCTTGACCTGTGGATTATGGCCCCACTACGCTCTTGTTGTGCTCTCTATCCTGTGCATGCATGCGGCATCAATTCCTTAGGCTTGGCTCACACAATTGTTACATGCAGTGTTAGCTCATCAAACAAATTCAATGAGTTAATGCATCAAGCCATCAAAGCATCAACCCACGATTCACACACATAGAATTACATAAAGCAGAAATCAAATTTCATTAATTTAACCACTAGACTATTACATAGTAGCTATTGGTACCTTGGCTGGCCAGATCTTCATTCTAATGGCCGCCCTTAATACACACAAAAGTTTACAATTTATATTAGAAAGTTACAATATCATGGATTATTTCAAGATCCACAACTTTCCCCATAGAGCTCTCAACATGATCATCTCCACAAAGCGTTCAACTTGATCTTCTCCACAAAGCCCTCAACGAATTCCTAAGATTTCTCACAGATGTGATTTTTCAAGCTTTTAATCCTTTACTAAATAGATATTACCCCGCCTTTTGACAACTGCACCTTCCAGAACTCGTTCTTGTTGATTTTCTCGGAGGTTCAGTCGATGCTCCTGCATTGCTTTCCTTGTAATTAGAAATCTCTAGCTCCATGAATTTCCTTACAAGGCCATGACTTCCTTGCATCTTCCATGAATTTTCTTGCATGATCATGACTTTCCGTGCATGGTCCATGACTTCCTTGCATGTACCATGACTTTTCCTTGCGTGTACCAAGACTTCCTTGCAGTGTCTACAAATCTCCTTGCATAGCCTGGAAGACTCCACTCTGTCACTTGAATCCTGAATGTTAGACTTCCACTGGTTGACTGGCTCTCCCTCTGAACTTGCTGACTCCCTTTGAAGCCAGACTCCCTTTGAGCCTACACAACCTTCCTTGGATCACTCGGCTTTCCCTCTTGGAAAGAGCTGCAACTGAACTTGTGTCCTTTTAAGGTCAGTCCCGAGCTGTGGTTGAACACTTGTCTTAGTCCACTTTAGACCATCGCAACTCAACTTCGCAAGTGTCTTCATCCTCCTGGGTCAAACATCTCATATACACATGGTTACACTATCGGATGTGCAACTCCGCAACCCAATGAAAATACTATCTCACTATCAACCTGCCATCCACACAAAGCTATCTCATTCATGCCAAAGCACTCCTTGCCAAGGCACTTGAGCTGTCTCAACGTACTTTGACAAGTGAATGGAAGTCCATCAACAGTGTCTGCAACTAGCCACACAACATATTGTTGTGCACCGAGTCCTCCATCAATCCACCAAACTCCCACCCTATCTTGTTGCCAAACCAATCAAGACCGCATCTCCAACCAGTTCTCTGTTGAACCTCAAGCTGTCCAACATATCCATAGATCCTTATCTGAATCTTCTGCTCCATGTCTTGGTTGCTTCTTGCAATAGTCTCACAGTTCCCTCCTAGAGCTGACATCTGTGCACACTTTAAAAGTTTAGTATAGCTGCCCTTCACAGTAGCTCTAGTACATTGCTAGAATTTCCACACTCCCTAGGTTTGGTCTATGCCTTAGCTAGGAACATAAACACCCTAGCAGTGCCTAACTTCAAAATGACTTGCACAACAGAAATATAACAGCAATGAGATCAATATAGTACACAAGAATTTATAGCCCAAAACTTATTTCTTATTAATGTTTCAATAAGAAAACCTTAGGGCTACCATACCAGAGATCATGGCCCTTTACAATCCCTGTACAATACCCAAAAATCAGGTCTGTCTTTTAACCAATACAACCTAGGGCTGAGGACTAGTCCATGAGGCTCTCATCTGCCCAAAAACAAAACTTACAACAAGTACTTTACTTGTTGACATGTTGTACATACTTGGGCAAATCTCTTTAGCCCACTGTCCTCCTTGGTTGTTGCTGTCCTTTGCAACCTAGCCCATTGTCCTCCTTGGCTGTTGCTGTCCTTTGCAACTAGCTCACTGTCAACCTTGACTGAAGACTTCTGCCCAGTTTGGCAGCCCTAAACAGGACTCAATCCTGGTTGTCTTGCTGCCCACACTCCTGGACATGTTGAAAACTCAACCTTCTTCAGCCAGCCTTTGAGTTTGGGGTTTTGGACCCCAAGGAGTGGGCTTGAAACCCAAGAAAATGAATTTAATAAATTTAATTTAATTTAATTATGAGTTATGTATGTCAGGTTGGCTAGCAAGGCCAAGGGAGACACCTCTTGGGGTTTCACACCCCTTGGACAAGTATATATAGAAGCCAATAGAAAGGCTAAATCTTAAGTGTGGAAGGAGACACACTCCGTGCATAGTACAGCCTCCAAAAGGGCCGCAAACCTTAGAAAAAAATCACAGTGTCAAGGAGAACAACAACACGTGGAAGTCTGTTGGAGCAGGGCTGGGGTGTTTGGGAAGCCAATTTGAGGCCGTAGGCGGCAACAGGCAGGCCGCAGGGTCAAAGTCTGGCTGAAGTTTGTAACAATAGATGCCCTGATTGCAGGGGCTGAAAGGCTGAGTTTAAGGGCTGGTTTTAGTAGCGCTGGTAAGGAGACTAGGCTGTGAACAAGAGAACAGGCCAAGGTGGTAAAGTGCTGTAATAGGCTAGCTGAAGAAGGCTGAGTTTTCAGCAGCAGGTCTAGGAGTGTGGGCAGTAAGATAACCAAGATTGAGGCTTGTTTAGGGCTGCCAAAGTGGACAGAAGTATTCAGTCAAGGTGGACAATGAGCTGGTTGCAAAGGACAACAATAGCCAAGGAGGACAGTGAGCTGGTTGCAAACGGCAACAACAACCAAGGAGGACAGTGGGCTAGGTTTCAAAGGACAGCAAAAACCAAGGAGGACAGTGGCTAAAGAGATTTGTCCAGGTATGAACAGAAGTAAATTAATTGTTGTAAAGTTTTGTTTTTGGGCAAATGAGAGCCTTGTTGACCCTGCCGCCTACACCTACCTACAAGTCAGTGAGAAAAGCCTTCAACCCCACAAGGTGTGGTTGGTGGCAGGGAACTCAGAGAAGGGGCTGTCACACTAATCCCGACTCTCTCCGTTTGAGCTATCTCCTAGGTTAGCTAAGGGGGGTGGGCCCTAATGAAAAGTTAAAAGATGTGAGTTTCTAGGAGAGTGTTATAGTGAAAATGGATTACTTTTAAGGATTTATGGGCAAATATGAAGTGAGCAACTTGAAATAACAATGCCAATCATTAATATGATTAAAAACCATAAAATCAGTGCCTTATAAAGAATTTGCTCAACAATTTAAAGATATATTTGCTCAAACTAAAATGCAATGCTCTCAAAAGAGAAAACAAAGTAACCCTGAAATGTAAATAAGAATTGTTAGCACAAGATATGTAGAATACAAAATGCTTTTGGGATAATCAACTTTATAAATCAAAACATGGGAAACATATTTTGCCAAAACCCAAAAATTAGTAACTAACTTGGAAATGTAAAAGAAAGGAAGTGCTAAATCAAGACATCAATAAGCAATTAGACTTGAAACATGAAAAGAAAACACTTGTTTGAAATGATTACAATACTTGCTTTTGGAATAGACTTTGCATAGGAAAACTCAAACCATCAAGAGGCAAGTAAAGTAAATGTAATGGAAAGTGCTCTTGGTTAATTTTATTAATTAGCTCTACAACAAGATTACAATTTAACTCTTCAATCCTCGGGCCTCACCCTCGCCCAATGATATGGATCTCACAGTGAGGAGTCAATAAAGGAGTAGAAGATCCCTAAGATGTCTACTTCAACCAACTTATGTTGGAGGTAATATTTTAATGAGGCTTGGGGCCTTCCTACACTAAAATGCCTAGATGAAACACAAATTGTGTTAATTCCCCAAATTAAAATAATGATACATGCAAATGCTTCAAAGAGATTGATTTGCAATGCTTGAAAATGAAATAGTGTTCAACATAAGTTGCAATTATAACTTCAATTGGAAGAATAATTTTTTTTTTTTTTCTAAGTAATACTAAACTATTATATTACAGCAAGAGCAGAGTTACATTGTGAAAATTACAACGGGGCCGCGGCCCTGTAAAATTTGTCCGTGGACAGACAGTAGACACTTGAGAATTCTTGCCAGAATTGCATAGGACACATGGACAGAGGACACATGGATAAAGACTTAGGGCCACATTCATGCAGCTGACACATGGACATAAACACTTGCAGAACATCGACACAGAACAGAGATAACATAAAACCGACACAATTACATAGAGACAGAGTGACAGACTCATATTTAACCGCATAGGAAGCAGACTGAGAAAAATTCTTGCTGTAGAACCTGGAGTGCGAGCTGGGCATGTCAATCTTCGTCAGTGGTCTGCGGCTCATCTTCTGCCTTGCAGCGTGGAGGCTGTAGGATGGCCTTGCCAAGGTTGCGCGCTCCACGGTCGCTTGGGCCAGCGCCTGAGTCACCAACAGGCTCTCTCAGGCTCGCTCCCGGGTCATGTAAGGGCCGCATCATCTCAACAGCAGGGAATTCCATATCCACCATGGGAACGATCCCAGGAACACGCGGAGGGTTGGCCCGAGGGTTGTCGTCCTCATCTTCCCAGGGATTGCTACAATGCTCAACAGAGACAGTCACAAAGAAAGTAGAATTGGCTAAGGTGCAGGGGAGGCGGTATCTCACCATTGGGTGTTCCGTGTGCCCACAATCCATGCGCGCAGGAGGTTCCCCCAATCTGCCTCTGCCCGGGGGCCTACCCCTCGGCCTTCTGCATTCAGAGGTTTCCTCAATTGAGGAAGAAGTCGAGGGGGCTCTGCCACTATATCCACCCCTGCCGCCGCTGCCTCTTCCTCGAGTGCGATGCATGCTGGTCTTATGAGCAGAGCGCTCAAATCCACAGTGAAACAGTGTTGTCGGCCTAGAAATACTGCCAGACCAGGTCTGAGTTTCCCAATTGCCGAGAGCAGTGGCAGCAGAGCCTTGACCCTCTTTCTTAATGTTTGATTGAGAGCTGAGACTCTGTGCCTCCACACCTTCTAACGAAGCCAGAACAGGACCTAACAATGGACGCGGATACGAGCTGAAGCTCTGAGTCCCCTCACCTTCTAACGAAGCTAGAGCAGGAGCTAACGAAAGACGCATACAGAGAGGCGTTACCAAATTCTCAGAGGCGCAATTGGCATGCTTGTGAGCTTGCCAATTGCCCCACTCTTCCGCAGCAACACACCCACATTCACAATCAAAGTTCAGAACCTCCGTCACCTCCGGCGAGAACGAAACAGTTGCAGGAAGGAATGGCGGAAGAATGTCTGGGAGAATGCTGTTATGAAGTGCCATGATGCGCTTCTCAAGACTCGCCTTGAATGTCGACAGGACTCCTCTGTCAACCTTCTTTACTCCCCTCCTTAAATGCTGCAGGGTGGTGGAATGAATGCGTGTCCTTCCGTCATGCTTGGCTCGTCCGGGCGGACACCTGCCCTTTGGACGAGCCTTGTGTGCCATATGTCTAGCGATCACCCGCATCCGGGGAATTGGAAGAATAAAATTAGCTTACAAGTGTTGCATGTGTTTCATCAGTGAATTAAAATGATACAAGTAATTTGCTTCACAGTAAAAATTGTTTCAAATAGACAATGACAATAAATTGCTCCAATATTCAAGATAACAATGTACCATAAAATTGAAGCATGTATTCAAGTGCTCATGAAACAATTTACCAAGGTAAATGGAAAGGAATCAAAGTTTGTTAAGAATATAAAATGTTTGCATGTAAAGGATGAATTGCCCAAAGTGAAGTGTAAGCTTGTAGCTCCAAGCAACAATGAAGCAAAACTCAAATGAAATTGTAACAAACTTTAACTCAATGAAATGTGATAGTGAGGTTGTGTTAATTCCCAATTAAAGAATGCATGTAAGTGAATGAAGTATGAAAGCTTAAACCATGCAAATGTCAATCGACCCAAGAGAAGCCTCCCTCTAAACAGTAAGATAGGATACCATGGGAGAAATCCCAAGCTCCCACAAGCAAGTTAGATCTTTTATTAATATTACAATGAGAAGAGGGCCCTTCAAAGTTCTCAACTATACTTCAAGGAGAGTCCGTACAATAATTGCTTGAAACTTGGACACTAGACCTCTTTTCTTGAGGAAGTAGTGACAAGATCTCACAAAACTTATGCAAGGGAAACGAGGTGTGACTTTCCTCCAAATGCCCACGGCTTAAAGAGGAAAATGGGTAGCCCTCTAGTGAACTTGACTTGGCCAAAATAAGCCTCAAAAGGGCTCACGACATCCTTGGAAATCGAACCCCTAACGCTTGCCAAAGGTCCTGCAAACACTTGTTAGATGTTGCAGGAAGTTGATCTTCAAAATCTGCCATACAAGAGTTAGCAAACAATCCAAACAAATAAGTTAAGTATTAATAGAAAAATCAGCAAGATAAAATGTATATGTACAATTATAATTTACAAAAGGCTAAGTTAAAGAGTGAGAGTAAACTTTTGTCTTTGCTTAGTCATCTTCAAGCTCTTAGATAGTAAATGAAAGAAATGAAGTATAATGTTTTTTTAAAAGAGATTTAAATTTAGAAGCTTTCGGCTTGTGTACAAGCTATGTGCCGAAATCCTTGCAAAACCACTTTGTAAAATAAGACTATGAAGGTTCAAAGAACAAATGAGAGCTCTTTTAAGAATGTATCAAGAGAAAGTTGGTCTTTCCAAAGACTTCCCCTCATGCTTGATTATGTAATCCCAACAAGACGTTCCCTCTACAAAACTTCAATCAAGAATTAGTTCCATATAGATTTAGCAATAAACAATGATAAGAAACTTTAGAGATTTATTTAAAACCAACTAGAGCATTCTATACCTAGAGCATATTTCTAAATCAAATGTCAATGCAAGATAGCTCTACATTAACAAATCTACAAGAGCATATGGAAGCAAATTAGATCAAAGCATGAGTAAAATGAATTATACCAATGGTTAACAATTCATCACACTCGGAAAGGAGGAACACTTCATGAATGAAACCCCAAAGTCTTTATTGATATTTCTGAAAGTGTACAAGGCAGCAGCGCTTCCGCAAGCACAATAGCTAGTAACAATATTATACAATGTGAGAGCCCATGGCTCTATTATATAGAGAGTTGGGAGCAAATCCCAATGAAGAATGACAATGACAAATGGCATTGGAGCCAATCCCAATGTAAAAGTGATTAAACAAGTGGCATGAGGTGACAATTCCAAAGATAAATTCGAATTTGTTGAATGGACCTCCAATGCCAAGTGTAAAAATCGAATTCTGGCAAGTGGACATCATTTTCTTCTTCCCTTATGTGCCAAATTCAAATTTAATGGTGGAATGACAAGTGTATATGGGTGGTAACCCATGTGGGGACAATTTCCCACAAAAATCTCTACCAAATATTCTCCCAAATCCTCCCAAATGTGCATTAACTTCACAAATTCGAATTTCCAAGCAGCTTTTTTCATTTAATGCCAAAAATTCGATTTTATTTGAGCACATGTCCTTTTCTTGATTTTAGGAGTCCACATCACCTTGAGACTTCACTTTAACTCCCCCATAATTTTCCACTTCATTTCCACAACATTTAATATGTGTGGATATTTATTTTTCTCCATTTATTTAATTTCTGGCTTAATTAATTGCGAGATTTCCTATTAAACTTAGGAAAAGTGGGTTTTGAGAGTCCAAAACACATTATTAACCCCTCAAAGTGTGTTATAGTAGAAAGTTGAGGGTGAGGTGTAATTTTGATTACTCATACCCCATACAACTTCTTTAGACTACACTTATTACAATTTAAATACAATTTTTGACCTACAGGAAATCTAAAAAATTAAAAAATGACTACCTAGACCTAACCAAATTCCACGAAATTTTTTGTGTGATCTAGTATGGTAATATACATCGACTCTAGACACTAAGATGTGTTAGGGGCTCAACCTTCAAACTGTCACCCCGACTTTGGGGTAAAACGTGAGTGAAAAAACCTAAAAAATTATTCGCCTCTGAAAAAGAAGGGATAATTAACCAGATAAAAAAACACTCCAAGGTGTACTCATTTGCTAATCGAGTCCCAACATCCTAGGCTTGTTACAGACTCAAAACTCATCATTACTAGTATCACTTATTACAATTCCCCGTAGGGTGTGGAATCTGGGTACAAGAAAGATGATGAGAAGATAGAAGTAGAGTTAAAAAACTCTGTTGACTGACGATATCTGATGGTACAAGTGTCCTCTGGATCATCCTTGGGCATGGAGTCTTCATGTAATCATCAGGTGCCACTCCAGTGGTCAACAAGCCTAATGGACCAAACCTCAGCTCTAGGTTGTATTGGTCAAACTTCAAAGGACACACCTGATTTTTGGGTATTGTACATGGATTGTAAAGGGCCATGATCCCTGGTAAGGGAGCCCTAATACTCTCTTATTGAAGGACTAATAAGAGATAAGTTTTGGGCCATCAGTTCTTGTGTACTATATTGATCTCATTGCTGTTATATTTCCACTGTTCAAGTCATTTTGAAGTTAGACATTGCAAGTGTGTTTATGTTCCTAGCTAAGGCACAGACTAGACCTAGGATGCATGGAAACTCTAACAGGCCCTAATTTGTAAATCAGCGTATAATATGTTCTCTTACATTATTCAATATATGTATATATATTTATCCCGAATGGATACTTTTATATTCCCAAGCATTTTGGATATCTAACTTGTGTGCCAGGTTGGCTATCACATTTGGTATCAAAGCTTCGTTTTTGATCCGGCTTTTGGCCACGGTCTTATCAGAGTTTTGTTTTCTGATTTCGACCATTGGTCGGGCTTTTAGCCACACTCTTAAATCTTTTGGAGTTTCTTCTAAAAAAACAGGCATTTGGCCATTTTCATTTTGATAATTCTAGTGAAAAAATTAGTTCACTGTAAAAGAGGCATTTGGCCATTTTCATTTTGATAATTCTAGTGAAAAAATGTAGTCTGCTATAAAGAAAGAAAAGAAAAAGAAAAAAGGGGGGAGTGGGGCAGATTTGAAGGAAAAAATTTAGAGGTCTATTAAAATAAATTGCAGCCATTGCTCGTACTTTATCTCCTTTTAGTGGTATGAACACTGTACACAACCATTGTTGTACTGTTCACACATCAGCCGCTGTTTTCTTTAACACAATCCACCAATTGCTACAACCATACAATTTGTTGACAGTCATAATCACTATCAGTGTGCAGTCAACCACACACTACAACTGCCATGTGTACAAATTCTATCAGCTGCATTAACCATTTTCCTTTGTACAACATACCATCTGTCACCAACACATTTTTCAAAGTTATGTAATTAACCGTATGTCATAGACACATTTTTCATAGTTATTTTATTTCATCCATACAACCTGCAACAGGCTTCGTACAATTCGAGTCGTGCACTACCACATTTTTATCTAGCCACCATCGTACAATCTGCAGCTTCATCATAGCCACAGTCCATACATAATCGCCTATACACAACTATCACTTTTAGTTAAAATCTCTAAACAAATCCAATTAAATAAAAAAATTTACATTTGCTGTAGATATGTACCTGTCTGTACCTTCTGTTGATGTATCAGCAAAGCTGCAACAACTGCGATACCTACAGATTCTATATTTTACAATTCCATAGAATAGCCGATTCTTTGTTTTAATCCGTTGGCAATGTTATCAGAACCGGACCGGTCATTGAACTGGTAGACCCCCCAGACCGAGAACCGGTCAGAACTAGACCGGAATCAGTGCAAAAACCGGACCAAAAATCCGGTAAACCAAAAACACATAAAATATTCGAATTTTAAAGAAAAACACATATATTCATGTGCATCCATACAAATCCAAACCATTTATACACAAATAAGCAAAAATTCTCATTTATAGAGCATATAAGGGTGCACATAACCAAAATAATATTGGGTGCAATCCATCTCTGAACCGAAAATACGTTAAAAAACAGGCCTTAGAAGGCCTCTAGCATCCAAAAAAAATCATGCTACGACAAATACTTGCATATCATCAAAATCTTTGCCTATATTGGGATCTTCGTCATCAATATCACCGTCTAAGCATTAAAATAAGATAAAAAATGCTTAGCATGTCAATTCAAGGTTTTGTTTGAGTGATGGGTATATTTTTAGTAGGATCATGATAGAGGAGTTCAACAAAGAATGCCACTAACATCAAGGTACATAGAGGGATTGGTGCTCTTGATTAAATGCTAGTTCGATACCCTCATACATGACAAAATCCAATGGAAACATTGCAATCCCCCCAATCCTGAAATCCTAAAAAATTGTTAAGTTTGCTGGATTTGGAGTGGGATCTAAAATTCTACTTTCTCCATAATACATATGAAATCCTCTGAGTTCGGAACCACTCTCAAACATCCTGAGTCAATTCATGGCAATGTTAAAATTTTAAGTAAAATGATATATATACTTTAAAAATTTAACATCACCATGAATTGCATAGATAGGCTTGAATATTAGGCACCTATTGTGGGTCTGTACCTAGCTAAAAAAATTGAAAAAAATTAAAAAATAAATCAAAACAGGCCCTGTGCATTGTGCTGTATGCAACTTTACCAAATTGCTTTGTTCGGTATTGAGCCGACTAGTTCCATGAAAGTGGTTGGTTTGGTACCAAACCGACCAAAAATGATTTAGGATGTCGGTCTGAACTGGTTTTTCCCTCCAACCGGTCGAATTGGCTGGTTCAGACTGGTTTTGATAACACTGATCAACTGGTTGCAAACAATGTTCCACAAAGACTCCGGTGTGGGGATATGCGGGTGCAGGGAGGTGCATAGGGGGGACGTGTGGGAGTACCCTTAAAATTTAGAAAATTTCGGGGGTGAGGGGAGACGTCGGGGTATATATATATATATATATATATTCAAGTTCATATTCATTGTTCAATAATGAAAGCAAAATATTAAATAGACATAGTAATATGGATACCAATACATTGAAAATTGAAATTTGATCCACACATAAAATTTAATTCATAAATGAACTAATAATGACATAAATTGATCCATCCTCATCATTCATTTTGATACATACATCATTCATATGACATACTCATTATTCATCCATGCCATGAGATTCAATTAAAAAATTCAATAATGAAATATTCAAATACATTGATCCATATCATTCATCATTCTACAATCTACATTGATTTAAAAGTTAAATTCATCATTCATCATTTTATAATCGAAATTGAAAGCAAAACATACTAGTATATTACCATATACTATATACTAGATATTGAAGTTTTGAGAGGGGGGAGGCGAGGGGGGGCGGGCGTGCCCAGATGCACCCCTTTTGGGGAGTCTTTTCCCCCACACTGGGGAAACACACCCCCTTGCGTCTCCCCAAGTGTCCCCAAAAAAGGTGTGTGGGGAAACGCACCCCCAGTAGACTCCTCGTCCTGGGTGCGTGGGGTGCGAGGGGTGCGTGCACCCAACCCTGGGGGACGCGTCCCCGTGGAACACTGGTTGCAAACTTTGTTAATCAAAGCGCCCATCCGTCCCTACAATTGCCAATTAAAAAATTATTATTGCACTGTACAACTCATTGCTATACAAATTGTGTTCATACAATTCCACTATACAGATTTCACATTGAGACACTAGTCGTTATCAAATACGAATAGGGGGCGTAACCAAGGGTCAAACATCACGACTCTTGCTCAATTGTATTAATCATGGTTCCATTTTAAATAATTTAAGGTTGAAATTTAAGTTGACTATATGTAATTATCAAGGAGGGTTATTCGAAAAAGTTTTGGAAAGTCGTGAAGGCTTTTATAGAAGGCAAGGAGATTTAACAAAGAGTTTCCTTTTTAGTTTATGAGATAATATTTTTTTTTCTCGGCAAAGACTAAATTCTATTAACTGAAAAGTAAAATAATATTACAAGGAGTTGAGGCCTCAGATAACAGTACCCGAGAGCACTCAACGCAACAAAACTGCCCCAGTATAGAAGGAACCTGGGAAGACCAGTTACAAAAAGCTAGAAAACATATATAGAACCCAGAGATAGACCAGTAGAACATAAGAAGAAACATGAAAGCAAGATAGCCAATTTCCTTGGCAAACCAGACGGTAATTATACTGCCACTGCCCTGGAGGGAAACAAAATCATCAGGTTGAAGATGTTGAACCATGACTGTAAACAGAATGGCCTGGAAGTAGTCATCTGAACGTCAGCAAAACCAAAAAGAGAGAAAGAACAGACCCAGGTGGCCTTAAACTTCCACGTCCTCACCAGGAGGCTTCTCCGCTACCGGACACGCGCTGCCAATCCACAAATCTTCGCTGCCAGCCTTCTCGCCTGCTGGGTTCGCCATGGGATGATTAGTGGCTCCAAAAATCCCTTCCCCGGCCACTGGGATATTGTCTTCAAGAGGCGGAATGACTCTGGGAACTTCATCCTGGCCAAGCTTATCACCCATACGTTTCTCCTGGCTTCCCCCATCCGTTAATTGCTCACTGCTTTGAGAAGGCTCAGGAGCCATGCACGACAGAGGATAAAGCTGGTTTTCTTCTTCCGAGAGGATAATAGTGATATGAGCAGTGATCAATGGCCTGTTAAGATTGCTTTGGAACTTGAAATGAGTGGTTTGGAACGCACTATTCGGAGTTGGCTTGCGAACAGGGCTAGGAGGTGGCACATTCACCTGAGAGGAGGGGAGATTGACAGGAGACTGTTCAGGGTCCACAGAACAGCTAGCCTTCGAACGTTTGCCGCTACCACGTCGCCCCCCGGAACGATTCCTCCCACTCTGGCGAACCATATTGAGGAGCGTAGGGGAAGGCACTGAACAACCAGAAACAACGACAGGAGGGCAAAAGGACTGAACCAGAGACCGATACAAGCGCACAGAGTAGGCCTGAGAAGGAGATGAGAATCGCCCAATTCGAAATTCTAGAGCATTAGAAAGCTTACCCCTTAATGCAGCGTTTATCCTGCCGTAAGGACCCTTAGCATAGTAATACCACCTCCAGGATAACAGAGAACAGGCACGGAGCTTGCCTCTGTTAGCAGAGACCTGCTCGCCACCAAAAACCGCAGCAAACCAAGGCCTGGAGCAAGAGGACTGAACGCTAATTGTGAAGGGAATAAACAGGATCGCCATGATTATAACTACCACTGCTTTACTTCGAACAGAGCAAACCATTAATGCCGAGATCCTACCATATCCGCCCTTATTAAGACTATCCTTCTTGCGCAAGGTGAGATCCTGGGAAGCCACGCTGCCCTGCAGCTGGCAGTACCAGCTCTTACTGTCTGTCATGAATAACATTAAATTCATTTGTGTCACCAGCATCCGGGGAGTTTATGAGATAATATTAAAACTACTTTTCATAAAATTATAAAGAGGAACAATCTTCGAGGTTATTAAAGGATTATTCAAAGAATTTCTCTATTTTCCAAAAAGGCATTGAAGAATTTTTTTCTATCAAGATATAAGTTTTGATATTTAAAGATATAAGAGATAACCTTATATCAAAAAGGTAATAAGGTTATCTAAAGGGTTTAAAAAAAGTATTATTATAAAAGTTAAAAAGGATTACTTTCAAAGTCCAAGTTAATAAAAAATAACCCTAATTAAAAATAACTCTAAGCTTAAACCAAAAGTAAAAAAGGGCTAGTTTAAAAATGAAGGAAGATCCTCTCGTAAGGGTTGTTCAATTGTATGTTGCAAACTGTTTACGTTCAAAGGAAATATTCAAGGAAAAGAGATCAGCATTGTTGTCAACTTGAGCCATGAGGAAAATCACATCAATATCAATTTGGTAAATCATTTATTAATTCCAAAGCCAAATATAATAGAAAAAGAAGATATTTTTTGCAAGAAACAAAATGAATTTAAGGACTTACAAGTGAAAATTCATGATTATGAATATATATTTCAATTCAATGTTGCAACAATGTAAAGAGAAGAGATTGATGTAATTCTTGGTTTACCTTGATTTGGAACACTGGGTACCTTCATCTTAAATGTTGAGAGAAAGTTTTTGAGATTTCCGCATAAGAAGAAGAATGTGACTTTTCAGGACATTACGATGAAGTCAAATTCAATAGTTCCTTCATCAAAAAACCTAAAAGATTTATCAAGGGTAATCATTCAAAAAAATCAAAAGTCAACATCAAGGATGCAAAAAGAATTTGATGAAATCACATCATATAAAAATGAATAAATTTCTCGCTTAAAAGACCATGCTAGATATTAATTTTAGAAGTTAAGAATGCCAAGCCTACAAAGCAAAAATTAGAACAAGAATAGGAACATCTTGAGAAGAAACTCAATGAAGGTTTGTTGCACCCATTTTTTCAACATTCCAAGGAAGTAGTATACAAAGACTTGAAGGAAGGATTTTTTTCAAAGTCAGAATCATTAGCCAATAGTCTGTCATGTCATTGTAAACCCATTCTGCAAATTTGTAATGTAAATGATGCTAGTACGACTGTTTAATTATGTAATAACCTAGGTAAGCCTATGATTTTGGCGACAAATTTCATCCTAGGAGATTTTTCGTCTCACTAATTATCCATGTTTCTAAACACAGATGATCGACATAGTTTTTCCCTCCAGCCTTAACCCCAAAGCTAGGGTGGAATTTATCGTCGAAGTCTTAGGTCAGTGCTAGTGTTTTAGTAGAGTCTATTGTCAAAGTGATTTGAGAATAATTTAAGCTAATTGGCTAACTTATTTTACTACAAATCACTTGGTCTTCTAGATCATATTGTGTCACAGAATTGTGTATCATTATGAGGGTCTATAACGAATGGGTATTCCCCTTTGAAGGTTGAATTTGTAAAATCTTATGTAAAAAATATTTTGTTGCATGATCGCACATCCCATTTAGGTGCCGCAAATGCCATGAGCATGGGCATCTATATAGAGATTGCCCAACAAACAACATGGAGAGAAATGTGAAAACCACGATGGATAAAAATCCTGAGGGTTTTACCAAGGTTGGGGGCAAAGGGAAAGGCGGAAAGAGGCAGCAAAAGAAGATCAATGAGGAAAAACAACCGAGCCACAATAGCTTCAAGATCCTAGAAGAAGACGAAGGAAACAAAGAAACAAACTAGGAAATGGAGAACATTATCACTGAGAAGGAAAGGGATGAAAGCATGGAAGATATCATAGAAACCATTAGGGAGATAAATCAGGACCATGAGATGACTCCAAGTGAGGCGGGAACGGAGGACCAGGAACTGCAGGAGATTCTAGATAGGGAAAAAGGGACGACCAAAGGAGTGGACTCCCTGCCAAAAGAGGAATATGACAGGGTTCAACAACTCTTCCTATGGAGATCACAATTGAAGGGAACTGGAGTCAAAAGAAATCATGAAAGCCAGGAATATAGAGGGGTCAAAATGATGGAGGAGACACAGGCACAATCTCCAAAGAACCCAGGTAGGAAAAGAGGAAGAAAAAGACAGAAGGAGTTGCTGAACGAATGTGGGAAACTATTGATTAACTCAGGTAAGATGAAAGAGCTTACCAGTTACTCCTTTACTAATCTTTCTTAATGAAGCTCACAACCTGGAATATCAGAGGCATAGGAAATAGAAGGAAACAAAGAAATCTTAGTAATAGAATAAAAGAAGAAAAACCAGATATGGTTTTTATTCAGGAAACAAAATGTTCGATGGATAAGATTAGAGAAATACATAATAAATGGCTAATCAAGTATGAGTATCTAGAGGTTAAAGCAAAAAACTCAGCGGGGGGGATTCTCACGCTGTGGGACCCACAAAAATTTGGAATCCTGGATGTTGAGGCATCTAGGAACTATCTTTCTTTGGTATGTCAACCTTTAGGGGATAAGGAGATATACATGATCACAAATGTCTATGGCCCTCAAAAGCAAGAAGACAAATTCAAGCTTCTTACCTCCCTTGAGGAACTAAGAGCAAGATATCCTAATATGCCTTGGATCGTTGCAGGAGATTTCAATATGATAAGATCTCTTACAGAGAAAAAAGGGGGCATTAGGCAGCTAGGCAGAGACTCCATGGCTTTCCAGAACTTCATAATGAACATGGGATTAGTGGACATGGAAACAATAAATGGGACCTTCACCTGGAACAACAAGAGGGGAGGGGCTTCACAAGTCGCCTCTAAATTAGACAGATTTATTATCTCAGAGGAACTCTTTCTCTCAGGCCCTGCCATGACAACTTCTATTCTTCCCTTTGGAGGTTCAGATCATTGGCCTGTACAACTGGAAGCCACTTTTATGGGTACACCAAGAAATAGACCTTTCAGGTTTGAGAATGCCTGGCTCTCTCACCTTGAATTCAACAATAATATTGACAAATGGTGGAAAGAGGATCTAAACATTCAAGGCACTAGAATGTTCATGCTCCAACAGAAACTTAAACATATCAAATCCAAGCTTAAAGGTTGGAACAAAAAGGAATTTGGCAATATCTTCAAAGCCAAAAGAATAGCTGAGCAAAAACTCCAGGAAATCAATCAGATCAACATCACAGAGGGCTTTACCGAGGAGTGGAAAAAGCTAGCTGATTCTTTGTAGGAAGAATGGGAAGATCGGTGCTTGCAAGAGGAGATTTTCTAGAGATAGAAGTCAAGGATACAGTGGATTAGAGAGGGAGAAAGAAACACGAGGTTCTTTCACAAATCCACCATGGATCACAGGGCACACAACAAAATTACAAAGCTCAAAGACTCTCAAGGGAGAGAAATTTTCTCTCACAAAGACATGGAATCTCTCCTTGTACAACATTTCCTTAGTATTGCAGAGGAGCCTCTGGAGGACAGATCCAGGTTCATCAACCATTTCACTCAGTACATCCCTCAGCTGGTCACCAGAGAAGATAACCACAATCTTAACAGGCCAGTGTCGGAAGAGGAGGTCAGTGAGGTGATCAATGAAATGCAAAATGGAAAAGCTCCAGGCCCGGATGGGTTTAATGTAGACTTCTTCAAAGCATGTTGGAAAACAGTCAAACAGGATATCCTTGAGGTGGTGGAAGACTCAAGAAGATCCAAAAAGGTTCTGAAGGCGTTTAATGCTTCCTTCATAGCTTTGATCCCAAAAAAGGAAAATGCCATGACTCCGAATGGCTTCAGACCCATAGCCTTATGTAATGTGGTGTATAAAATTATTTCCAAGGTGATCGCCAATAGACTCAAGCCCCTTTTACCAGCTCTCATCTCAGAGGAGAAAACAGGGTATGTGGAAGGAAGACAAATCCTTAATAATATCATCCAAGCTCATGAGGTGGTACAGTCTCTCAAAAGCAACAAACAAGTTGGTATGATCATTCAATTAGACCTAGCGAAAGATTATGACAAGCTAAGTTGGTCTTATATAAGGGCAGTTCTAAAAGCCTATGGCTTCAACCAAAACTCGATAAGATGGGTTATGGCACGAGTTACCATGACTAGTTTCTCCATCCTGCTTAATGGTGCTCCTTGAAGACTCTTCACACCCTCCAGAGGTCTCAGACAAGGGGATCCGCTTTCACCCTTCCTCTTTGTTCTCATGATGGAAGGGCTTGGTAGAGCGATTAAAATGGCTAATGCTGAAGGAAGAATCCAGGGCATCAAACTCACCTTGGATGGAGCGGCAAACACGCATCAGCAATTTGTGGATGACACAATGCCGTAGGGCTTACCTACGATCAGGGAAGCTAGAACGATCAAACAAATTTTGAATGACTTTGCTATGGCTGCTAGCACAAACGTAAGCCTCAACAAATCAATTTTTTTTTTCTTTAACACTGACATTGCTATTCAAAGAAATATCACCAGAATTCTTGGGTTTCAAAGGGACTAGCTACCTTCCAAGTATCTGGGCATACCTCTCACAGATAAACCTCTCAGCAAGGAAGTGTGGGAGCCAATTATAAATAAACTGCAGGACAAGATCCGAAAATGGACATGCAGGTCTTTAAACTTGGCGGGGCGCCTTGTGCTCACACAAGCTGTCCTGCAGGCCATTCCTATATTCATGTTCTCAACTCTTCCTGCTCCTAAAGGAGTTAAGCAGCAGATTAGGAGCATACAAAGGGACTTTCTATGGGGCAAAGGAGAAGAGAAAAAGAAATGGGCTTTAGTAGCCTGGGACAAGATCTGCAAACCCAAGAACCACGGTGGCTTGGGGCTTCATGATCCTGAAACCATCAGCAAGGTTTCAGGAGCTAAACTCTGGTGGAGATGGATCAAGGAATCAACAACTCCCTGGGCTAAGCTTTGGAAACAAAAATATGCCAAGAATTGGCAGGAGAAAGATCACATTAGAATGTCAGGGCACATTAAGGGCTCCCACATTTGGAACCTTGCCTGGGAAAATAAAAGTATTGTTCAGCAACATAGTTTCTGGGAAATTCGAGCTGGGAACCTAGCACGATTTTGGGAGGACAACTGGCAGCAGGAACCTAACTTGTATAAGGATGAATTAGCAACTCTCAAGAATGACACAGACAACAAAGGTCTACTTATGGTAAAAGACTTCTGGGACCAGAAAAGGAACAATGGAAAATGGAGAACTTGGAAGGATCTAGGCCACAGTGACGAGAGTCCTCTGAGGGCCCAGGCAGACTCTCTTACCTAGGATCTAGAGCATAGGAGGATTCTGGTATCCTCCTTGCCTGACCAACTAAGATGGGGAAAGAACACTGAAGGAAACTTTAACCTCAAAGAAGCTAAACAGGTAGTAACAGGATTTAACTATCTAAATCCTGATCAAGTTTGGAAGAATCTTTGGCAGAGCCCCCACTGGATGAAAATAAAGTTATTTATTTGGCTAGTTCATCAAAGGAAAATCTTAACTTGGGAGAATCTCCTGAAAAAAGGCTTCACTGGACCATCCAAATGTTACCTTTGTGGTTCACAAGAGGAGACGATGGATCACCTTCTCAACCTTTGCCCTTTCACCTCCATCGTGTGGGAATGGGTGGCCTCAATATTTAGGCACACTGATAGGGACAGACTCAGCATCTCCAACACTTTGAAGAATTGGAGGAAAAACTTCTTAGGGAATGAAATTATTAATAAAGCCTGGACCCTAGTTCCAGGCTTTGTCATCTGGAATGTCTGGAAAGAGTACAATAGTCGGATCTTCAAGAACAAAGCAAGCAAGCCCCAGCACATAATTGACCAAATTTTAAGGCAGCTCAAAGACACAGTCAGTAGCTTGTTGAGGACACTTCCTAAGTACCTTCTTTTGCTCCAAGATGCAAGTATTCTACTACATTTGGGTCTCCAGTCCATAAGCCCACAGGGCATTATCAAGGGAGTGAGCCAAATAAATTCAGATATAAACATTTGGAAGCCTCCTCCATATGGTTTCTTAAAGGTCAATATAGATGGAGCATCTAAGGGCAACCCAGGGTTAGCTGGTTTTGGAGGTGTTATAAGAGATGAACAGGGCAAATAAAGAAGATCTTTCATGGCCACTTGGGGAAGGCCACTAATAACATGGCGGAACTCATGGCCCTAGAGCAATGCTTGGAAATATTGGTGGATTCAGATTCACATAATGTCATCATTGAAGCAGATTCAGAATTGATTATTAGAGCGACCAAGAAAATATGCAATGGTACATCACCGGATAAAGTGTCAAAACACTGGAGGCTCTCGCAAGTCTTTCACCGTATCTACTCCCACCTGCAAACCTTAAAAACTGTAAGCTTTGTCCATGTGAAAAGAAAAGCTAACATGGTAGCAGATCGTTTGGCGAACGAAGGAGTGATTAATAAGGAAAGGGACACCCGACACGTCTGGGAGTTGTTACCCCCAGGCAAACTGTTAGAGGACTGTCTCTGTTAGGCTGCCAAAGATATGGAGCAATGGGAAAGGTTGAGATCAGCGGAGGAAGACCAAGGATGCAGTGGTGTGAGGACCGATTCTGGAAGTGCTGCAGGTTTGTCCATTCATTGATCACTGTATGGATCAATGGCGACACATTGATTCAGCGAAAAGCAGAGAAACTGGGGTTTAAGAGTAAATCCATTGAAAAGAAAAAGATCAACAACGTAGGGAGGAAGGAACGGGAAGCGTCCGATGGGTTGGATCGATAGTCATCGCTCGGCGGAAGAGCACGCAAGTTAATTCGCGAGGAAGTGGTTTCTTGTACCACAAGTGGTATTTCGGAAGGGGTCTAAGTGGTAACTGGTATTGCGAGGAAGGCCTCTGATTCCACTCTTCAAGCGACACGTAGTAGCGAGGAGAAAAGAGGATACCGCTTTTCGGGCGGGTATTCCTCAAGTTACTTGTCCACCCTAAGGGTAGATCAACGGTGGAGGGTAGATCAACGGTGGAGGGTCGGTTGTGCAAGTGGAGGGTTGGATGCGAATATACGATTCAACGTTAGCCGTTGATCATTGATTTAGCTGGACGGAGGATGTCAGGCTGATCGGTGATCGGGGTTCGGTGAGCGCAGTGGGAGGGCGCTGTACCGGGAATGCAGATCTGCCGTTTTTTATGGTAGCGAATGTAATAATTTTGAAATCCGACCTTATGGGTTGCGGGTCGGGTTTTTGTGTATTACCTGTGTTAGCCATATCTCCCGATAGTTGGGATGGTTCCGAGTTTTAAAGGTTTAAAGCCAACTCCGCTTCAGATAGGTCATGTGGACCTTTTTTTTGGTAAACGCAAGGAAGTTTGGTTTACCTTGTAAAATATGTAATGTACTTGTTTCGGTTAATAGAAAGCTCCATTCCTAACAAAAAAAAAACTAAATCCTAATCCAGAAAATTAATTAATTTAGAGTCAAAATTAAAATGTTAGAGAAATTAATTTTTCTACATGGAAAAATTCGTGGGTCTAGAAGAAGTTAATTTTTGGAGGTCCCCCACCAAGGGAATATTGGAAATTTCAAGAAAATTTGGACCCTTGGACCTTGGTGGTTAAGTCAAAGTCAATTTTTTGAGGAAATTAGTTCAAAATAATTATTTTTGAACTAATAAAAAATGGTTTTAATGAGAAATTCGAAAATTCCTCAAAAATAAATATTTTCAATGGCCAAGATTAAAAGTTGATCAAGGATTTATCAATAGTCGAGATTATTTTGACGGGGATCAAGCCAACTAGCCATTATTTTCCACTTGAAGGAATTTCTCTATAAATAGAAGGCATTTTGCTTCTATTTGGATCATGATGATGATCTTTGGTCTGATGTAATTTTGTAAACGCTGGTGTGAAGCCACTATTCTGCTGGGAACATTTGAATCTCATAATAAAAGACTTTGGGGTACAGTTCATGGTGTCTTTGTCTAATTGATCTGTGGTATGTGCTTTCCTATATTGTGTTTCAAATATTATATGAATTGTTATTTCATTTGTCAATGATAGGAACATTTTATTCGTAAATTTTGGGTTGATCTTAGATGATCCAATTAATTGTATGATCTAACGATTTTTTTTAAGAAATAGATAGAGTTTGCAGGTTCCCCAACCCCTGGGTCTAAGTTCACAGACTGTGGGCACATATTGACCTTGTTTGGACTTCACATATTTTATGTGATTTTCTTACTTCGCTAAGGCTGTGGTTAACATCTATTTTTCGAAATTCATCAAGCCATTGTCAAAATGTACAAAAAATTTATTTCTCAAAAAATCTTTCAAGCATTTTTTATATTTGTATATTTTGTAAATTAATTTTTGTAAAATAAATTTTTGTATATAATTTTTTCTAATCTTTGTTTTGCAGCTGTGGTCTTGGGGTTTTATTTTTTGAATTTTTTGTATATATTGGGGTTTTGGGTACTTGTAAATTTATTTGTGCAGGTGAGATTCAAAAAGACTTGCTAGATTAGAGCTAGATCTAGGCCATTGAGGGTAAGATCTAGCCTCTAGAATTTTTGCAGGGCCAGCATCAAAGTATTTTGTAGTGAAATTGAAGATTTGAAGCAAATACAAATTTTGGGTGAGGGTTTCAAAATTTTTAGGGCCTCTAATCCCAGTGTCCTCCTCTACCCTAGCCGTCTAGCCCTCCTAGCCTAGCTGCAGGCTAAATCTGGCCTCTTCCCCCTTGCTGTGAGCCCTTGAAGCCCCAACGTTAGCCCTTTTAGGCCCTCTAGCCCTAGCCGCAGGCCTAATTAGGCCTCAGCCTGCCTTCCTTGGTCTTGTCGTGAGGCCTAAAGCCCTCGGCATCCCCTCCTAGGCCTGCCGCAGGCCTTCCCTTGCCTCCGCTCAGCCCTTCGTGCTCTTGGCCAGCCTTAAGACCCCTGCTGTTGCCTCTCCAAGGCTTATCCTCCTTTGCCGCAGGTCTCTAAGGCCTTTGCCCCTCTGCGGCAGCCCCTTGTGGGCTCCTTTCACCCCAATGCAGGCCTATTTTGGCTTTTGATCCAAGCCGCAACCTCTAAGAAGCTTGCTTCCCTCTCTTCCGAGCCCTATCTTGCTTCATCTGACCTCTTTCACTTCTGTGGGTTATCATTTAAATTTCTGGGCTGATATATTGGTGTATTTGGCAGAGGTAATTGGCATAAATTTGGGTGCTTGTAGGTGTTCCAATCATTGACAAAATTTTGGCAATTTTGGGCAAGTTTCTTCTAGGCCTAGGGCCATTGGTTTGCCTCTCAAACTCTTACTCAATTCACTGTTTACCTACAACAGTCCTATCATCTCCTAACAGTGATAAAATACTTATGAAAATGCTCCTAAAATCACTCATAACTTGCTTGACATATTGAGGAACTAATTGCATGAGTTGGGCATCCTTCATTTGGCTCATTTCATAATTTATTAATGACTGTCATCTCTGCATATTAATGACTGATATAACAGTGGTGATTGCATCATAAGAAGGTTAATCAACTCATAATTTCATTGGTTTGACACTTTGGTTCTCATTGCTCATATCTAGCAAAAATATGCATCTCATTTGTCACCTAAAAGAGCTATAAAACTTAAGTAATCTACTGCTGTCCTATTGTTCATTGAATATCATAAGTGACATAATCATCTCCTCACTGATTGCATTGAAAGGAAGTGATAAGGTTTAATGTCTCTTGGCATTTGGCTCACTATTTTTCACAAGTAACTTACTGCTGTTATAAATTTCTCTTGCTTGGATAACATTGGAATACAAGTTACATAAGTGTTTTCATTGCTTCATGTTCTCATAAGTTCATTGTGGAAAAAATTTGCTTCATTGATTAATGTGCTAGCATCTAACGTTTGTTGTCTTGTGAAGTTACATCATCTTAATTTTTGCACATTAACTCACTCCCTAAAGCACATAAGTTTTGGTTGCTTAATAAATCTAAGAACTCATTGGATATTAGTATCTAATCATGTTTGTCTTTTCTAATCAAAAGAACCTTGGTGAGTAGTGCTTTCATTATTAATATCTATGTGTGAATGATAATCTCACATTGGCATTAAGACTCTAGTGTTCTTTGTTTGAAGGCTTCTAATCTAATTGAATATCTCTTGACAATTGGAGTTAAGTAATATTGGCATTTATCTTGTTGAAATATCTTGGAAGATCTCTAATTGTTCTAAGTAAATAATCATTGGCATCCAATATCATTGGTTAATTGTTCTAAGTGGATTAAGTGCTCTAACTGTCATTTATAGTTCATATTGCAAGTGGATATCCATTGTAAAGTCTCTATATTGGTGAATCATTGAGCATCTCTCTTGTGATTATTGAGCAATTGTGGCGTGGGCATTTGTCATCTCTTGTTGGTACCGTTGAATCTAAGCACTTGTCTTATGGTTGAGATTATGTTTTCTAAACATTGTTAAGTACTTGATATCTCTTAACTTGAAGAAAATCATAACCAAGTACTTAGAGAAATATTTAAGTAATCTCGCCTTAAGAATCACTCATTCACCTTGCATATGATTCTAAGCTGGTCTCACATCTAAATCTAATCTAATCTATAAGTCTTGCTAAATCAACCAAGTGGCTAGGCCATTCAATCGTGTTTTCCGGACTTGTTGGTTGCCTACGAGTCTTGCATTTATATCTTTCATAGGGACTACCCCCCATAGTCTGTTGTTGGGAGACAGCTAGAATGGAGAGGTCGGGGATCAAAGTGACAACCCCCGACCTGAGTCGTTGTCACACCATGCCTGTACAATCTGGGCGACAACAAGGCCTATCAAAACAATATGAAGAAAATTTTTGCTTGAGAAGCCTTAAGAAAAAAGTTGCTGGGAGAAATTAGAACATTAAAAGATGAAAAACTTGAATATCAAAACATTAAGGATAAAATCTATAAATCAGAATATGAACTTTCATGTCTCAATAATCATAATAAAATTTCTACTCACTCAAATCAAGAAGCCTAGGAATGATAAGCAGTAATTGGAGTACAGAATAGAACAACTTATCTAGACAAAAGCATCGAAGTCTTCAGGGAAAAAAGTTCAAATCGTGGAGAAGGGAACAAATACAGATCCCATTAATCTCACAGCTTACAGAGATGCCAGATTAATTAATGTTATAACATACTTGTGCAAATGACGGAAATTCCTAGTGAAAATCTAGCGATCAACCAAGCAACATTAGTGTGTGAATGAAATCTTGTTCCTGAAGTAAATCAAGAAACTACCACACAAAAATAATGTGATAAAAGTCCTTATCAACATCCAAATCATAAAAATAGACATCTTAACTGGTCAGTGAATCAATATCTCTCAGCGAAAACAAAAAAATTATCTTCTGAAAAATATTGTTGCCAACACAATTAAGTCTCATAATAACAATATGCGTTGGATATCAAATAAATGCAAAGTTCCTCACAGGATCGAATTGAGATGGTTAGATCATTTTCCATTTCAACAAATTTGCTTAGCACTCAAAGATTCATATCATCTTGTATCATTGAAGATGACAGCTCCAAGAATTAGGAAAGATGCGAAACATTACAAGTCAAAGAACAAAAATGCAACATAAATATTTTGTCTCCTTGAAAATTTTGCTTTTGATTCCATCATTCTTGAGGTTCAAAGCTATATCAGAAGGTTCATTGAACTTCAACCTTGAGGTTCGAATTTTGGCGAACCTTAATTTTTTTTGAGGTTTAGCGAACCTTATCAAATCTCATAGCCATTGACCAAGTCCATAGATCAAAACTCATAATCTCAGGTCACAACTCAAGCTTGTAACCTGTCCTTGCAGTTTCCATGATAGCATTTTTGTATGTTTATTGATGTTAATTTCTTACTATTTTATCCTATATTTCATTTTAAATTCAATATATCTATATATATAGAAAATGTATATGGACAAACCTGATGGCAAACCTCATCCGAACCTTATGAAAAAATTCGAACTCGAACTGAACCGACCCATTGCTGGACCCAAACTCGAATCAGAACCATGTGACTTAGGTTCAAAGGTATAAATAGAACTATATTTTGTAAATTTAGATCAATTGATGGCTCATCTCTTCTCAATAAGTCAGCCCTTCTATTGGATATAGGTTTGGGCTTTGGGCACATACACTTTTGGTAAAAACTAGAGAAAGACTTATCTGGCCTAAAGGTCATATCTCCATCCAGTAGTTATATTTGTTGGCAAGGTATGTGGTGAACAAAGTCATATTGTTAATTTGCCTTAGGGTGGCACTAGTCTGCATAAGACGATATATCTGTAGTCAGGATATATTCGATTTATCAATAGCATTCTGCATAAATACAAACGACACTGATGATCATTGATAGAAGGCAAATTAGTGTATAAGAATCTGCATATGCTTGGTCAAGGTAAATCACAGATTGTATTCTGGAATCTGCGTTGAGTGATGCATTCTTTCTAGCTTTATGGTTATTTGGATGTTTTCTTGGTGCCAGAGCAAGAAAATGAAGTCTCTTAATTCTTTAATCGTGGATAAAGCTTCTGAAGAGCATGGATGGACTGATTTACAACAGAATGAATTGGATGATGATGCTGCTTTACAACAGGTATAAGACTATGAATATATTTACTTGCTCCTAAACCTGTTTTAATCTATAGAAAGTTTTCTTTCACGTCCTCCTGGGTTCTTTGAATTCAGCCAATAATTTTCTCTTTTGGTATTATGCTCAAATAATATGCAGGCACTGGCACTTTCCATGGGGGCTTCTATGGAAGACGCAACTGCTATAGCAGAAGCATCAAAACAAGATTCAGATGTTGGGAGACCAAAAGCAAAAGTAGACAACTCTGAGCTTGGTGGAAAGGCACAGGAAACAGCCAAGGTTGACAAACTTCCCCGTGGCAGAAGACAAAGAAAGCAAACAAAGGTATGTATTATTGAGTAATTGCTGTTTAAATGAATACTTGATGTAGCAAAGATGACTGTATTTCATTCATCAGTTACCAAACTGTTAAATGTTTGTATTAAATGATAGTAACTGGTATCTTTTTTTGTGCCTCAGAGCATCAACACGATACAGCTATCCGAAGATGAAGTTCTTGCATATTTCTTTTTATTCGATGGTGAGCTCTCAACTTTGTGTCTAGATGCAATATTTTTCTATTCCATTATTTATGTGCAATTCCCTCATATTTTAAGAATAAACAAGTACCTCACAGGAAGCCCTAAATGCCTTTCAGTTTCAGTTATTTCATGGTTCCCAATTGTTCTGATACTTTAAGTTTTCATGCTTTAAGTTTAGCATTCCCACATATCATAGGGAATGCACCACATTATTGGCATAGGGCACCCGTGCTTGCCATTTCCATTGCATTTTCACTTTTGGCTTGCAAGTGTTGTCTTACACAGTTTTTATCCTAGGCTTTTAACGATGTCATGGTTGGTCATTATTCAAGTGCATTTCTAGCAATTTGGTGGTCGGTTTTTCCTTGGATAAGCCTCTTTGTCATATAGAGATGTACATGTTACTCTATATGCATTGTTGCACCGAGGTTCAAGACTCAAAGACACGGGGGATAGGGGGATATGTTTTGGGGATGGCTACAGAAACTTCCCAAATTTCAGATCATGGTATCATTGCACAAGTGACATCGCTGTGCCCTTACTCACCAAACAGGAATGCCCCCAATTTGGCCCCTTTCATTGGGAGGCAGGGGATGCGGCCTAGACATTGGTGTACTTGTTGACAAATAGTTAGATAATTTTACATATATAAATTTCATACGTGTGTAACTATAAACATACACATGTAAATGCATGTATATGAATATAAACCACAAGGGTTAGCAACTTAGCTCAATTTGTTGAACCATTTACTCAAGGCACGATGCCAATGAGGAGGCCATAGGTCACAGGCTCAAATCCGGTTGAGTTCCCTGTTAAAATTCTGATGTTCTATGCTGAAACAATTACTTATTTTAAAACTTCTTTTCGCTGCAATATTAATTAAGCAATTGTAGATAAAACATAAACCAAATGCACAATTGAAGAAAACCAAGAACAAAATAAAACACAAAGAATTTAGGTCCAATGACCAGGGCAAAACCCACAAGGGGAAAACCCAACCAAATTCTTCTTCTATTAGATATCAATTGTTCAACAAAGATACAAAGTACAATGAGAGATGAAGAGAATGAGTAAGTTCACCCAAATCTGAACAATTTGCAACATGAAGATCACTGGTAGCAACAACTGATGCAAACACTGAATCAACCTTCAGGTTCTGCTCTTACTCTCCAAGTCTCTCTCTCTCACAATCTTCTTCAAGTTGTTGGGTGTGGAGCCTGATTATCTTCTTTATTTAGAGGTATCGCCACATTGGAGCCCAGTTCGTAATGTGGCGACAACGCTGCCCGTAGAATATACGCTGCAAGGGGGGTCTAGGGGGAGCGGCTGCGATCTTGGGAGTCCCCCCCTGCAGGCGGATCGGGGGCCGCGCCCCCGAAGCTAAAAATAGATGTAAAATTGCTTTGTAAAATGTTGTAATTTCGTAGTCAATCTGGGCCATTCATTAGGCAGAGATCTGACGGTAGAAGTTATGTTTAATTTAGGGTTTTTGGCCCTAGAAGGCAACCCCTCGCTATATATGAGGGAATTGTATTGCGTCTATGTAGATCTGTATTCTGAGCGAGAAAGAGAGAGGAGATTGTGTGAGAGCGAAGAGGGAATTATAGTGGATTTGCTGTAGGTTGTATCTCTTCAGTTTGCTGGATAATATAAAAGGAAGGACTGGCTGTTTCTCCGTGGACGTAGCCCAAATTGGGTGAACCACGTATATCTGTGTCTCTTGTTTTATGTGTTTATATTTCTGCAATATATTTTATGTGTTCCATTGCTCTGTAATATATAATTTTCTAACAACTGGTATCAGAGCCGAAGGTCTATTTGGCTGATAAACTCGCAGGAGAGAAGGGTTCCTGGTTCGAGTGGGAGCAATGGTGGAAGATGGTAGGTTTAGGGTCGAAAAATTTAACGGCCAAAACTACCAGCTGTGGAAGATGCAGATGGAAGATTATCTATACCAGAAAGATCTGTACCAACCATTGAGCGGAAAGGCAAAGAAGCCGACAAGTATGACAGACATAGAATGGGATATTCTCGACAGAAAGGCACTTGGAACAATACGGCTGTGCCTAGCGACGTCGGTAGCGTTTAATATTTCAAAGGAAACGACAACAGAGGGTTTAATGTCGGTATTGGCCAAACTATATGAAAACCCCTCGGCCTCAAATAAGATATTTCTTATGAAGCGTTTATTTAATATGAAAATGTCAGAAGGTGGATCTGTTGCTGATCATTTAAATGAATTTAATACAGTTGCTAGTCAGTTAAGTTCTATAGGGGTAACTTTTGATGATAAAGTTAGGGCTCTGTTATTTCTGTGCTCATTGCCAGAAAGTTGGAATGGTTTAGTTATGGCCACCAGTAACTGTGTCTCTGGATCTAGTACTTTAAAGTTTGATGATGTTGCCGGTGCAATCCTTAGTGAGAAAATGCGATGGAAAAGCTCCGGTGAGACATCAAGTAATGCTTTCACTGCAGAGACTAGGGGAAGAAAAATGGAAAGAGGAAAGAGCCCATGATATCGCAGTAAGTCAAGGAAAGATAGATCCAAGTCTAGATCAGGGATAGTGTGCTGGAAATGTGGGAAGAAAGGACACCTGAAGAAAGACTGCAAGTCTCGGAAGGGAAAAGAAGGAGACGCGCAACAAGAAAACAATCATGAAGCGAATGTGACAGGTGATGTGTTGTAAGATGCTTTGATTCTTTCATTAGAAAATATTATTGATGCCTGGGTGGTAGATTCAGGGGCTTCATTCCATGCCACACCTGATAGGAAACATTTTCATGATTATGTTCAAGGAGATTTTGGACAGGTTCGATTGGGTGATGATAAACCCTGTAAAATCATTGGAATGGGTACAATTTTCATAAAACAACAGAATGGAAATCAATGGTTGTTGAAAGAGGTAAGGCATGTTCCAGATCTAAAGAAAAATATGATTTCAACAGGGTAGTTGGGAGGTGAAGGCTGTGTAACTACTTTTACAGATAAAACCTGGAAGGTCACTAAAGGAGCCCTGGTAATAGCAAAAGGAGAAAAGGTTGGTACATTGTATTTATGCAATGGTATTTCTAATTTTGTTAATGCTTTAACCTCTATAGGAGAAGATACGACATTGTGGCATTATAGGCTTGGGCACATGAGTGAGAAGGGGATGCAGATTCTTCACTCGAGAAATTTCTTGCCAGGTTTGAAGCATGTTGATTTAAAGTTTTGTGAGAATTGTGTTTATGGAAAACAGAAGAGAGTTAGATTCCTTAGAGTTGGGAAAGAAAAGAAGAGCGAAAAATTAGAGCTTGTGCATATAGATGTATGGGGACTTACTCAGGTATCATCTCTCAGTGGCTCTCGTTATTATGTTACTTTTATTGTTGATGCAATCAGAAAAACCTAGATTTATTGTATTCAAAATAAATCTGATGTATTTGATACTTTCAAGAAATGGAAAGCTTTGATTGAAAATGAGACAGGAAAAAAGTTGAAGTGTCTCAGATCAGACAATGGAGGTGAATATTGCAGCAAAGAGTTTGATGGGTACTGTTCAGAGAATCGAATTTGCAGAGAGAAGACAGTTCCAGGAACACCACAAGAAAATGGTGTGTCAGAAAGGATGAACAAAACAATCATGGAGCGTGCAAGGTGAATGAGATTGCATGCAGGATTGCCTTTACAATTTTGGGCAGATGCTGTAGATACTGCTGTTTATCTAACAAACAGAGGGCCTTCAAATTCCTTGGATGGTGGTATTCCAGAGGAGGCATGGACAGGTAAAAAGGTAAACTACTCATTTTTAAAGACTTTTGGTTGTGAAGCCTTTTTCCACATTAATAAAGAAAATTGAACAAAGCTTGAGGCAAAATCAAAGAAATGTACCTTTATTGTATATGGTGTTAATGATTTTGGTTATCGCTTTTATGATTATGAAAAACACAAAATCATTAGAAGCAGAGATGTCATATTCAATGAAAAGGTTTTCTATAAGGATCAACTGCAGGAAAAGAAATAGGAAAAAGAAACAGAGAATACACAGTGCTTGATAAGATCACAGAAAAAGTGAAGGTGCTTGAAAATCATAATGATCAACAACCAGAACAACAACAACAACCACAACAGTAACAAGCACTGAAACGCCTGAAAGTGGTGTTAGAAGATCTACCAGGATAACTAGACCCCCTGAACGATACTCTTCTTCATTATATTATGTATTGTTGATTGATTCTGGTGAACCAGAATGATCCTGATCTTGGGGGAGGACCCTAAGATCTAAAAGATTGAAATGGATCTTGGGGGGAAAGCCCCCAAGATCTGAAAAATTGAAATGCCAAAAGAAAAAGAGGAGAATGCCCAATAAACAAAACCACAAAGAATTTTTTTATTAAAACAGATAATAACTGTAAGGACTACATTGTGGTGGACAATTTGTCCTTTTACAAAATGTGACTTGTTACTTATAGTATTTTTCAGTTACAATACCACGGGTCAATTCCATGGGTGGATGTCACAATACCACGGGTCAATACCATGGGTGAATGAATACCATGGGTAGATGTCACTTACAATACCATGGGTGGATGCCACTTACAATACCATGGGTGGATGCCACTTACAATACCATGGGTGGATGAATACCATGGGTTGATGCCATTTTCCATTCAGATCATTCCTCCCTCCTTAAGAAGCAATGGTCCCCATTGCGTGAAGTTCCCTCTTGCGAAGCCTTTGTTGAATATGAAGAGCCACTGAAGAGAAGGGTTTTATGTGGTTAACCAATAACCATGATGAACGAAGATCTGAGGATAGAGATACCTTGTAATGCTTGTGACCAACTGTGATATTGACAATGTGCGACCTAGCAAATGGACTTCGATGAAGTGTGGGTTTGTGGATGACCCATAACCATGATGAACGAAGATCCGAGGATAGAGATACCCTGTAATGCTTGTGACCAATTGTGATACTGACAGTGAACGACCTAGGAAATGGACTTCGATGAAGTGTGAGTTTGTGGATGACCCATAACCATGAAAAACGAAGATCCGAGGATGTGATACCCTGTAATGCTTGTGACCAACTGTGATACTAACAATGTGCAGCCTAGCAAATGGACTTCGATGGCAAGGATTTTGTTCGGTTGACCCATAATCGTGATGTTGGTTGTTGATGAAGTGGCAGGTGCCTACATAGCCTGGGGTGGGAAGGCAAGTCTCCAAAGAACTCAAGCCGAATGCTGCTATGCTGAAACAGATGAATGTGAAACAAGTGCCTACTAAAGCGGCATGGGAGGGCACGTCTCCAAAGGGAACTCACTCTGAATGCTGCTCCAGAATTAAAATGGACATAACTTGGTCAAACTAACTCAGAATAGTTATTATAAGCTGTTTTTTGGAAACAAAAAGACCATTTTACATCTTTCCATGCGTTGAAAATCCTTATTTGGACACTCTAGAATCTTAGGTTCGCACTGCAACTTTTCCGTCGTCACAAAAGTTCTCAAAAAATAGCTTATTTTAAATCAACGATATCTCCCACATCCGAACTTCGAGTCGACCCTTTTTTGTTTGAAATTGAAAGATTTTTCGAGAGAAGCTCAAATTTACAATCACTTTGTCATCCATGAATTTCCATCAGAAACATTTCTGCAACATAGCTGATTTTAAATCAGTGATATCTCCCTCATCCGGATTTTGATTCGGCCAATTTTTTTCTTGAATTTGGGTATTCTTTCGCAAGGAATCTAGATCTGTTATTTGTTTCTGTAAATTATGCACCAAAAATTTCAGATCTGATCTGCAAACTTGCCGCCCAAAAACATTCTTGAAAAAAATGAAAAAATAATTTTTTTTTCCCGCTTGGCCCAAGAAAATGCTCTATGGAAAACGTAACACATGCCTGAATTTCGTTGAATATTGCTGCAAAATTTGAAACTAAAATATGCATCAAACCCTCATTTCCATGGAATCATAACCTACTCTGATACCACTGATCCGGATGTTGGGGGGAGGCCCCCAAGATCTAAAAGATTGAAATGGATTTTGGGGGGAAGGCCCCCAAGATCTGAAAAATTGAAATGCCAGAAGGAAAAGAGGAGAATGCCTAGTAAACAAAACCACAATTTTTTTTTTTTTTAATTAAAACAGATAATAACTGTAAGGACTACATTGTGGTGGACAATCTGTCCTTTTACAAAATGTGACTTGTTACTTGTAGTATTTTTCAGTTACAATACCACGAGTCAATTCCATGGGTGAATGAATACCATGGGTGGATGTCACAATACCACGGATATATACCATGGGTGAATGAATACCATGGGTAGATGTCACTTACAATACCATGGGTTGATGCCATTTTCCTTTCGGATCACAGAATGTTATGAAGTAGTGCAGGTAGAAACCAGGAAGAAGTGGGAGCAAGCCATGAAAGAAGAGATGGACTCCTTAGCACATAACTAGACTTGAGACTTAATCAGGTTGCCTGCAGGTAAAACAACATTGTAGAATAAATGGGTTTACAGGTTGAAGGAAGAAGATGGAGGTAGAAAAAGGTATAAAGCTAGACTTGTGGTAAAGGGTTTTGCACAAAAAAAGGGTATAGACTTTGATGAGATATTTTCTCCTGTTGTTAAAATGACTTCAATCAGAACTATTTTAAATCTAGTAGCAGTTGAAGATTTGCATCTTGAGCAGTTAGATATAAAGACAACCTTTCTCCATGGGGATTTGGAGGAAGATATATATATGCAACAACCACAAGGATATGAGGTAAAAGGGAAGAAGAAACTAGTGTGCAGGTTGAAGAAGAGCTTGTATGGCTTAAAACAGGCTCCAAGGCAGTGGTATCTAAAATTAGACAGGTTTATGTTTGAACAAGGTTATACTAGATGTCACTCTAATAATTGTGTTTATCTCAGAAGACAAAATGGTGGCATTTATATTATATTGTTATTGTATGTAGATGACATGCTTGTTGCAGATTCTAATATGCAGAAAATAAATGTGCTCAAAAGAAAATTGGCAAACTCATTTGCAATGAAGGATTTGGGTGCTGCAAAACAAATCCTTGGTATGAGAATAACTAGAGACAGGAGGAATCAAAAATTAACATTGTCTCAGAGTGAGTACATTGAAAAGGTGTTGAAAATATTTATTATGCAGAATGCAAAACCAGTTAGTATACCTTTGGCTAGCCATTTCAAACTAAGTAAGGAGGTATGTCCCAAGACTCGAGAAGAAATGGGTGATATGTCTAACGTTCCATATGCATCAAAAATTGGAAGCTTAATGTATGCAATGGTCTTCACAAGGCCTGATATTGCATATGCAGTGGGAGTTGTAAGCAGGTACATGAACAATCCAGCAAAAGAACATTGGATGGGGGTGAAGTGGATTCTCAGGTATTTGAGAGGTACCACAAATCAAGCATTATGCTTTGGTGGTTCAAACATTGCTCTACAGGGATATGTTGATGCAGATATGACGGGTGATAAAGATAACAGGAGGAGCACCATAGGGTATGTGTTTACTGTAGGTGGAACAACTGTCAATTTGGTTTCAAAGCTGCAAAGTGTTGTTGCACTCTCAACAACGGAAGCTGAGTATGTTGCAGCTACAGAGGCTAGTAAAGAAATGATTTGGTTATAAAGGTTTCTAGATGATTGGGTAAGAAGCAGGAGTTGGGCAGGTTATACAGTGACAACCAGAGTGCCATACATCTTGCAAAGAACTCTGCATTTCATTCCAAGACTAAACATATACAGCGCAAGTACCATTTCATACGGTCATCATTGGAAGATGGACAATTGAAGCTAGAAAAGATACACACTAGCCAGAATCCTGCAGATATGTTAACAAAAGTTGTAACCAGGGAGAAACTGAGATTCTCCTTAGTTTCAATTAGTCTTCAAGTATGATGAAGAAGATGAGAAACATCCAGGTCCAAAGTGGAGTCATTGTCCAGCAAATGAAGCAGCGGTGGAGTGGCTATAATCAATTTGCAAATGGGAGATTGTTGGGTGTGGAGCTTGATTATCTTCTTTATTTAGAGGTATCGCCACATTGGAACCCAGTTCGTAATGTGCCGCCCGTAAAATATATGCAGCAAGGGGGGTCTAGGGGGGGCGACTGTGATCTTTGGGAGCCCCCCCGGTGGGGGATCGGGGGCATCACCCTTGAAGCTAAAAATAGATGTAAAATTGCCTTGTAAAATGTTGTAATTTCGTAGTCAATCTGCGCTGTTCATGAGGCGGAGATCTGACGGTAGAAGTTATATTTAATTTAACGTTTTTTGCCCTAGAAGGCAACCGCTCGCTATATATGAGGGAATTGTATTGCGTCTATGTAGATCTGTATTCTGAGCGAGAAAGAGAGAGGAAATTGTGTGAGAGCGAAGAGCGAAGAGCGAATTACAATGGATTTGTTGTAGATTGTATCTCTTCAGTTTGTTGGATAATATAAAAGGGAGGACTGGCTGTTTCTCCGTGGACGTAGCCCAAATTGGGTGAACCACGTATATCTGTGTCTCTCTTGTTTTATGTGTTTTCTGTGTTTATATTTCTGCAATATATTTTATGTGTTCCATTGCTCTATAATATATAATTTCTAGCACAAGTCTCTCCAACTCTCTCTCACAAGTTAGGATCCTTCTTTCACTATGCACCAGTAGTGAGCAGATGAGATGATATGAGATGCATATATAAGAAGAGCAACAAATTCTGGTCATAAAGGAGTAATACACATGCCTTGAGGAAGAGTAACATATGCCATTTAGGGGAGTGTAACTCATGCCATTAAGGAGAGAAACACATGCCTTAGTATCTTATGCCATAAAGGAGATCAACGCATGCCTTAGCCGTAAAGGAGAGAATGTAACATATGCATTAAAGAGTGTGTAAGAGGAATCTTTTATGACATGCTTTAATGAGTGTGTAAGAGGAATATGCCATACTTGTAATGAGTGCGTAAGAAGAGTGTAATGTATCCATTAAGTGAGAGGGAGTAACATATGCATTGATTGAGGGGAGTTACATATGACATGATTGAGTGCCATGATTGAAAGACATGGATTTCCTTTTGATAATAATATAATAGTATCATAAAGGATAATAACAATGTTGATTTCTGGTAGCATCGAATGTGCTCTTAGCCTCAAAATTTGCAGGGAGGCTAGGACACATGTATTCCACAATACCCAGAAATCGTTTCGGGAAATTCCACCCGGAGACAGTGTTATTAAAATAATTAATTATTTTTAATGGGGGCTTAAGTCTAAAATTAGGAAATTAAAATAATTAAAGGGTATTAATCAAATTGAGGGTAAAACTTCTAAAAGAAGATGATGATCAAGCCAAAATGATTTGAGCCATTGATTAGAATCTAATCTGGGCTGTTGGTTCTCAACGAGATGATTATAAGAGGAGGCTTGATGGGCATTTGGAAAGGACATCGGAGAGAGATCAAAGATCAAATTTCTCAGAGAGGGTAGCCATTAGTTGCTAGAGAAGAGATCGGAGCGATTTCTTGTAGTGAGGGGTAGGGATAGTTTCCGGAGGAAGATTTCCTGATTCGGGAATACATCACAGAGGAGGCAGAGAGAGATCCATAAGAGATTTGGAAAGGACATCGGAGAGAAATCAGAGATCGAATTTCTCAAAGGGCAGCCAACAATTACTAGAGAAGAGATCGAAGCGATTTCTTGCAGTGAGGGGTAAGGATAGTTTTCGGAGGAAGATTTCCTGATTCGGGAATACACACAGAGGAGGCAGAGAGAGACCCGGAAGAGGCAGCGCAGAGGCTACGCTGGGCAGCGTAAGCTCACGCAGAGGCAACATAGAGCTTTAGAGGGAGTTCGAAATTTAGCTGGGAAGTTGAGTTCCAGAGCCAGACGCTGGGGTGTGAGATCGGAGATCTAAAGGAACGAAGCTCCAGACATAAGGAGATCCGAGAAGAGGTGACACAAAACTGTGTAGGCTGACGCAGTAGCTGCGCAGAACCAACATGGGGCCAGGCATTCAGGGCCTAGATTAGAGTTGGATCACCAGTGATAGTGTGAGGTATTTCTCAGTAATCTTTTTCCAGTCAGATTCTCTGTATTGGATAGCTAATAAGGCATCTAAGAATTGTATTTAGAAAACTACTGCTTAATAATACAAACCCTCAGCTGCTGCAATGGTTTTCCCACATTGGGTTTTTCCAGGGACATTTGTCCAAAAATAACGGTGTCAAGTGTTGTGTATTTCTTTCTTGCTCAATTTCTTGTTTCCACATTTAATTTAATTGGTGAAGGCTGCAGTGTATTAGTTTCAATATTTGCTGTAGGATGCAGTAAATAATTTGTTTAGTAATTTTACAAATAGAAGAAACTTAATCAGTTGCTGTAGTAGTGATTCAGGGATATCAAATTTTCACAAATAGTAATAATAATAATAATAATATTGTTGAATAAGTCGAGATTGAACTATTAGGATTGATTAATGATAAATTAAGTGATTTTCCAACATCTATACTTGTTGGAAAATGTAACTATGATCTGTCTTCATTAATGTACTTGAGTCATCATGTAATGTACTTGTCAAAAGAATAAAGAAAATATTTATTATTATTATTATTGTGACTTATTAAAGCATGGGTTTCATGCTTGGGTCACCTTGTTTTAGGTCAAAATCCCCATTGAGGACTTGTAGGATTTATTACGAGTCAATAGAGTCATTGTACTTTTAAAGAGACCCTTCTTGGGCTTTTGAATCATGTAAAAAGGTTAAGTATTGAGTCAAATATGATCTATGTAACCTCTACACCATGTGGCCTAGAAGAAGATCAAGTCGGCCTAAGGACCCTATTCAACCTCACAAGAAGCCTATAAAATTTAGCTCATCAAATTCATTTGGAGCATCATTCTTTGACACAAGTTCGAAATCTCTTGTAGCTGGGAAAAAGTGCGAAGTTCCTTTTCAGTTGGGAAAGAGTGTGAAGTCTGATGTTGGGAAGCCGAAGTGAATGTGAGTTTGGGGAAGTCTAAGGAGAAAGGATGAAACGAAAATTTGGTGTCTCTCTCTCTTTGTTTCGTGGTTTGGATTGGGAGATCGAAGTCTCCTAAGTTTTGTTGTTGCTGGAAGCTCCTTGTTGCCGGAAGCTGCTGCCTAGTCGAAGTTGTTGGAAGGGGTCGAAGATCTAGGAGTTTGACTTGGTGTGGAGGGAAATTTTGGTCTTGGTCTAGGGTGAAGAGTCTCAAAGAATACTATTGAAAGGAAGAATTATCTTGACTGGGTTTTCCCCTCAAGGGGGTTTTGCCCTGGCATGTGCCTATATTTTGCGTCTCTTATTTTGTGATCTTCATATACACATAATATGGTAATTGCTTGATGAAAGATAAGATAATAAAGAAGTAAAAGAAGCCAATACACTCACAAGTAATTATCAAGAAAGGAGAATCAAACCCTAATATAATTACTTTGATTTTCAAACATGGTACCAGAGTTATGGTTAGGAAAACTCGAAGATCACTTTGTTGGCATGCATTCTCTCTCCATGATGAACTACATAAGAAGGGGTTTCAACACTGCTGGAAGCTGGATCAAGAAGGTCATCTACTACTTGTTCAACAAGGTCAAGAGTCAAGGATTCTTGGTTGCTCTTACAGGTTCTCTTACTGATGACTATGCTGTTAGAGGCTTGGGATCAACATCGTTGAAGCTGGATAATGGATTGAAGATGCATTCTATATGTTCCAGGTTTGAAAAAGAATTTACTTTTTATTGTTTAGAAGATAAAAGGAAATAATTGTTTTTGTTGATGGAAAAGTATTGGTTTGAGAAAAAGACTCTAGTATTGATAATGCTAGGGTTATTGGAATTTGTGAAACTAGGTCTAAAGAGATATTAGACCTCATCCATTCTGATGTGTGTGGGCCTATATCTGACAAATCACTTGGAGTTCATCTCTACTATGTAACATTCGTTGATGACCATTCTAGAAATACATGGCTCTACCTCCTCAAGACAAAGACGAAGTATTTGATAAGTTCAAGGAGTTAAGCGCTGAAGTGGAAACCCTAACTGAAAGAAATATAAAAACTTTGAGTTCTGACAGTGGTGGGAAATACATTTCTAAGGAATTGATTGCATATTGTAAGGAAGATGATATTAAGAGGGAGCTCATTATTCCCTATTATACCGAACAAAAGGGATTGATTGAATGGAAGAATAGGTCAATTGAAGAAGGCAGTCGAACTATGCTCCTTGATCAAGATCTACCAAAGTTCTTATGGGAAGAAGCAGTGATGACAACCGTATACATTCAAAATAGGAGTCCTCACAAGAGTCTTGATAATACAACACCCGAAGAAGTATTCACAGGAAAGAACCTGAGTGTGGATGACCTTTGAATCTTTGGAAGTCCAACATATATTCATGTTTTGTAAGACATCTGCTATATTCTCAAGAAGTATGAAGGAGAACCTCTCAGGACAAGGTAGGTTAAGGAACAAAGGTATGTTTTAAATACATTTATTTCTATATATTGAAAGGATTATTCATTTGACAGTCTATTACTAACATTTTTATGTCTAGCTATATTGAATCATAATGATTCTTGTTTTTGGGTGATTCATCTCTTGATAAATCTACCCATGCCTTCTCATACTCTGAACTGATTTTGTAGAACCCTAGACAGGTTCTAGAAGACCCTAACCGAAGGGTATGCTAATGTGAATATTTGAAACCCTTAACTGCTTAGGGTATTGTGAAATGTTGTTTGAAGTTTGATGATGTCATGTTTGGGATTTTGGTATGATCAAGAAAACCTAACTTGTTAGGGTTGAATGATAAGGTCTAAAATCCTGAACCTTTGAAGTTTTGGTAATGTTGGGTTTGCTATGTTTCTACATTGAAACCCTAGCTCATTAGGGTTTGGTGGAATGTGTGAGCAAGACCCTTATATTGTCTTAGAAATGATTTCCTTGGTATGTGTGTGTTTGTCTAATCAAACCCTAGTGTAATCAAGATGGTTGTGTGTCTAACTCTTATTGATCATTGTGAAGTTGGGTTTGACTAACACATGATATGAAAAGTCTTTGCACGATGATGAAATCTAGGCATGTATGGATATGTCTTTTTGGTCGAAACCCTAGCTTGGTCTAGGTCAGATGTATTAATGTTGGACATATGATATGCTTATGAATGATTATGAATTCCTAGATATATGTGTTGACCTAGCTATTGATGGTCATAAGTCTTAGGATTTAATGGGAATCCTTGTCTGAGATTCTAGGATGATGGTATTTGGAAATCTAAGGTTTTGTAGCTAAACTCTAGTGAAGTTAAATTGTCTAGTAAGTGTGGTATAACAATCTAAAATCTATTAAATGATTGTTGAAAATGAAAATCTAGGGTTTTGCAGTTAAATCCTGGTAGTAACATTGTCTAGTGTGAAATGTAGCAATCTGAGATCTATATATTTAATGATTGTTGAGATTGTGAAAATGGAATTCTAGGGTTTTGTAGTTGAACCTCAGCCAAAGTAAAATCTCTGAAATATGATGATTTGAGATTTGTGTAAAATTGTTGAAATTGTGAAAATGGAATTCTATGATTTGTAGTTGAACCTTAGCCGAAGTAGAAATCTCTAATGGATGTGGACTATATGATGATTTGAGATTTGTGAAATTTGAGTTTTGGATGGATTTGATGATTGATCATAAATCTAGGGTTTGCAACTAACCCTAGTGGAAGTTGGTCAAGTTAATGACTAAGTTGTGATTGACTTTGATTGATTCTTTTGTATGAAATCTAGGATTTGTATGAATCCATAGTGAGAAGTCTAACATATGAATTTTGAAAGGTTGTTAGATGCCTTGTAGATCTATATTTGTGTGAGTTGTTTCTAGGGTTTGCTATATGTTATGTCATACTTTTGGAAGAAACATTGAAACCCTAGATGGAATGAAAAGTGTTATAAAGTAGTCTAGGGTTAATGATAAAGTCCCTAGCAAGATGTCGAAGAATATATGTCTCTTGTTTGTAATTAAGTCTGGGTATTTGATATGTATAAAGTTGAAATGCTTCCATGATTCTGATATGGCTAACTTCATGCTTCTATAGATTTGGTTGTACTTGCTATCTAAGTTGTGCAGGTACACAATCTTCAATTTGGTGAAGATGCTCGTTGATAAGCATGATGAGGATGATAGTAACTTTGATGAAATGGTTGGAAGCCACGAAAGATTCTCCAATGACGAAAAGAAGAAGTAAAACTCCCTAAGTTAAGAGGGAGCTTGAATGGAAGGAATCTCCCTAGGATAAGAGGATGGTTGAGAATATTCCTTGTATAGGAATGATTAGATCCTCTCTGTTTAAGAGGGAGTGACAAATATGATTCTCTACTTCATGTGTCATGCACTAGACCAGGACTAACAGCCGTAAGTTTTAGTGAAGGCCATGAGTAGGAGAAGGAAATTGGAGAATGCATTTTGAGGTGCTGTTGAAAGAAGGAAAGTAGGATCCGATTGAAGAATATGTTGCTGCATATGAAGTAGGAAGAAAAATGTATGATTGAGGAATCTTCTGTCAAAGATTCAGTTGATAGTCCTACTATGGAAAGTTGAGAAGCAACATCTGTTGTCTGGAAGACCTCGGAGGTTTGTATTTGATTATGTACATGTGAAAATATTATTGATTGAGGTTGTGTTTGTACATGCGAATCTCTCGAAGGTGTTGATAGCATGCTGGTTACCAATCAGTTTGATTGGGAGAGATTGGTTATCCTTGATTTGCTGTATCAAGGAGTGTTGAGGCTTTGTGAGTGAAGCATTGCCTATGAAGACATCTGGCTGACACTTTGTGTTGATGTCTGGGTCCCGAAGTTGGAAAGATGGTGTTGGTTATTGAGCTTTGTTTTGGATACACACTTGCATTTTTGGGTTGATGGTTAGTAAGTAAGCCTGATGGTACCTAGAGAGACTGAAAGCTTGAGTTCATCTTAGTCCCACATGGATAGATTGCCTTGGTCAGGAATCTAGTCCATGGCATTGCGGTGCTGAAATTGTTGAGAGACCACTTGGATAGATTTCCCTGGTCAGGAATCTAGTCCATGGCATTGCGGTGCCTAAAGTTCTTCATGGTTCATATGGTTTGAGATCTTCCATTTTATTTGTACTTTATGAATACCTCCTTAGTTAAGAGGGATTGTTGGAAAATGTAACTATGTTCAGTCTTCATTAATGTACTTGAGTCATCATGTAATGTACTTGTCAAAAGAATAAAGAAAATAATTATTATTATTATTATTGTGACTTATTAAAGCATGGGTTTCATGCTTGGGTCACCATGTTTTAGGTCAAAGTCCCCATTGAGGAATTCTAGGATTTATTCTGAGTCAATAGAGTCATTGTACTTTTAAAGAGACCCTCCTTGGGCTTTTGAATCATTTCAAAAGATTAAGTATTGAGTTAAATATGATTTATGTAACTTCCACACCATGTCGGCCTAGAAGAAGATCATGTTGGCCTAAGGACCCTATTCGACTTCACAAGAAGCCTATAAAAGCTAGTTCATCGAATTCATTTGGAGCATCATTCTCTCACACAAGTTCGAAATCTCTTGTAGTTGGGAAAAAGTGCGAAGTTCCCTTGTAGCTGGGAAAGAGTGCGAAGTTTGTTGCCGGGAAGCTGAAGTGAATGCGAGTTTGGGGAAGTCTAAGGAGAAAGGAAAAATCGAAATTTTGGTCTCTCTCTCTCTCTCTCTCTCTGTTTCGTGGTCTGGATTGGGAGATTGAAGTCTCCTAAGTTTCGCTGTTGCCGAAAGTTGCCTGTTGTCGGAAGCTGTTGCCTAGTCGAAGTTGTTGGAAGGGGTCGAAGATCTGGGAGGCTGACTTGGTGTGGAGGGAAAGTTTGGTCTTGGTCTAGGGTGAAGAGTCTCAAAGAATACTATTGAAAGGAAGAATTATCTTGACTGGGTTTTCCCCTCGAGGGGGGTTTTGCCCTGGCATGTGCCTATATCTTGTGTCTCTTGTTTTGTGATCTTCATACACACATAATATGGTAATTGCTTTATGAAGGATAAGATAATAAAGAAGTAAAAGAAGCCAACACACTCACAATAATTATCAAGAAAGGAGAATCAAACCCTAATATAATTACTTTGATTTTCAAACAATACTTGATTCCCAATTGATGCAAGTTGATTTACTATTTTTGAAAAGTCATTTTTGAGATGATAGACATGACTTTCTATTTTTAGAAAGTCACTCTAGAATTGTTAGAAATGAGATTTTAGATAAGGAAATTCATCCCTGAGCTGCCAATTTTCAACACTCCTTTTTGAGAAATCTATGGGCAATGAAATTAGGTGATTTCTCTTCTTTGATAACTGCTTGTGGTATATTTTTACTTAACTTGATTTGCTTCTTTCACTTGATTATAATTAGTGTTCTCTACCATCAAACAACTACCAAATAATAAAGAACAATGAGACAAGAGGACACAAGATATAGGCTATCAGCCAGGGCCAAAAGCTCTCCTTTTGAGAGGAAAACCCATAAGAAATCTTCTCTTCTTATAGAATAAATGACGAATTCCAAGATCTATGACCCTTGACCAAGACCTCTTCAAGACCAAGTCAACCTTCCTTCTTGATGAACTTTCCTTACATAGCATCCGGCCACAAACTTTGACCTTCCAACAGCTTCTCCACCAACTTCGACCCCCAACAACAATTTCTGTAACTTCGACCTAGTAGCTTCAACAACTTCGAACTGGCAGATTCACAACTTTGAGCTAGATGTAACTTCAAATATTGGACCTAGATGCAACTTTACAACTTCGACCTAGATGCAACTTCATAACTTCGATGCAACTTCAGAGTTTCGTCCTGCCCAACAACTTTAGAAAGCCTAACACAAGAGAGAGAGAGGTCCAAAACTTCGGTCTTGCTCTTCTTCTTATCCTTGATTTTCGTCCTTTTTCGAGCTCCTTTCTTGAGGAGATTGAACTTTCTTGTTGTGTGTCCAAATGAGGTCGAGTTCCTTATATATAGGCTTTCTAGGTGTATGAATTGGCTCCATGAGGCTGACTTGATCTTCCATGGAGGCTGACTTGTTACAGCTTGTTGACAAGGTCTTGGAGGGTCTTTTATGACTCAAATAAATTTCTTTACAATATGTAACATGCCCAAAAGGGTCTTCCATACATGACAATGACTCTTATGACTTGTTGACTCAAATACAAGCCCTAGAAGCACTCAATGGGTGCTTGACCTATAAATCAAATAACCTTGAGCATGAAACCCATGCCTCAAGAATGACAATAATAATTTTATTTTTCTCTTTACATCAAATACATAAAATCATGATTACATATGTCATTATGAAGACCAAACCTAGTTACATATTTCAACACTCCCTCTTAACTAGGGAGGTATTCATAATCCATACAAGGTACTTGGAAATTCTCAAACTGAAGAATTCTCATAAGAAGAGTCGAATTGGTAAGCCATCTCATAAGCTACTTTCCCAACTTATGCCAGAGCATCTCATCATACCAATCAACCTTGTCACATAACAAGTCCTTGACTAACATCTCTATCTCTCCACAAGATTAGAGCACAATGTTGGCAAGACCAATGACTGATAAACACCATCATCGTTGTCTGTCTAGGCACATACCCCACCCGGGTTTTCACATGGCATGCCCTTTTAGGACAATTCCTATCTTGGAATAACACATCCTCACAGAATTTCCTCTTTGACTACTCTTACTTATTGGATGCCCTACCACATCCTTGAACAGTATCAAAATCAATCTCAGATGCTTACCCAATCCTCCATTCTTTCTTCATATGAAGACAAGAATGATGTGTCCATCTCTCCCTCTCAACTAGGGAGGATATACACTAGTTACATAATTCAACACTCCCTCTTAACTAGGCAGGTATTCATAATCCATACAAGGTACTTGGACATTCTCAAACTGAAGAATTCTCATAAGAAGAGTCGAATTGGTAAGCCATCTCATAAGCTACTTTCCCAACTTATGCCAGAGCATCTCATCATACCAATCAACATTGTCAATAACAAGTCCTTGACTAACATCTCTATCTCTCCACAAGATTAGAGCATAACGTTGGCAAGACCAATGACTGATAAACACCATCATCGTTGTCTGTCTAGGCACATACCCCACCCGGGTTTTCACATGGCATGTCCTTTTAGGACAATTCCTATCTTGGAATAAAACATCTTCACGGAATTTCCTCTTTGACTACTCTTACTTATTGGATGCCCTACCACATCCTCGAAGAGTATCAAAATCAATCTCGGATGCTTACCCAATCCTCCATTCTTTCTTCATATGAAGACAAGAATGATGTGTCCATCTCTCCCTCTCAACTAGGGAGGATATACACATTCCTATAAAGGATTATACTCAAGCTCCCTCTTATCTAGGGACTTATCTGAGCTCCATCTTAACTAGGGACTTATCCAAGCTCGCTCCCTCTTATCTAGGGACTTATCTGAGCTCCATCTTAACTAGGGACTTATCTAAGCTCCCTCTTAACCAGGGACTTGTTTCCAACAACAACTCTCTGCTCTTTGGTGGAGATCATGGTACTATCAACTGCTTGTAGGGCTCCTCCTTTCGATGTCATGAACTTCAATTTCTTCATCATGGAGCCTTCACCTTCTAGATTTTCTTCGTAGGGCATCGACCATCCATCACTTTCATTCAACGAACCATAGGGTTGAACCAATATTCATGTCATCTTCATTGGAAAGTGATCTGATAGTCTACATGTGGCTTTCCTTCATATAATTACCTCTTTCAAGTCATGTTTATTTTAGGATCTTCCATCCATTCTCATGAGTACTAGTTGTAGGTGACGTCTACAACTCTCTTTCGGTAGCCCTGTTTCGACTCAACCAGATGTTTTCAAAAATCAAAATGAACATGAAATCAAAGTTACCTTTTTATGATGGCCTTTTGTCATGACATCTGCTTCTCGCAACATCAACATCTTGTACATTCATAAACACTTCTCCAAGCTTCTCAATGTCAAGGGTCTCCTTCCTTCACAAAATTTATCAAAGTCTTCAATACTTCTCTATGGAGAAGTCATAGTTAATTCTTCTAGTTATCGGATGTTGATTACTTATCTTATCTTATGTCACAATATTTGTGTCTTTTACGAACTCTTCTTCCTTTCTGTTGTAGCATCTATAACCACCCTCCAAAATTTTGCCTATGCTTCGTTTTGGAGCCTCCCTTCTAAACTACAACAACTCATCTTGCATTGACCCAGGTACTTGTGCTTTGATTGAGCCTCATCTTTGCATCATAGCTTGTATTTACTTACTGCATTTGCTGGCTAACCCACAAGCTGATCTCTTGACTTGGTTTCCACCCAGTTCTGGGCTTGCCTTAGAGAACTGCGCAATCCTTGAGGGCAACCAACCTTGCTCTTGGGAATTGCGTAGTCTAAGCTGACAGTGAGCCTTCAGCTCCAAAATTGCGCAGAGCCAGTTGACAGCCAACTTTCAACTGGGAAATTGCGCAGAGCCTGAGAGGCAGCCCAGAGCCACTCAACCCATAAATTGTGCAGAAGCCTCTTGCTCAGAAGTTGCTCAGTGCATGAGCCAATGTGTTGGACCAGTCCTTGCCAGAACTGCACAATCTCTCTGGGCAATGCATTGCAACTTTTCTCGGAAAAGAAAAAGAAAAAAAAACGAAAAAGCATCCCTATAAAATAGGGATCTATTTTTAGCAACTTGAAGGAGACACTTGAGTTCTTTTGGAAGTTGCCGCCAAGTGTTGCTTTTTCCTTGATTTTTGGCCTTCGCATCATAAACACTAAATCGATGAAATCTATTTAATCAGTGCAGCTAAATCTCATTTTCACATTCAATCTTGGAGGTTTGGCATTCCCGAGGAGATCAAGGAACCTTCGGTGCGATCGTCGTCGCTTTTCCGGGTAAGTCTTGCTTTTCTAGTCTTTTGCTGCTTTTTTCTGTTGCTTTTGCTTGTTTAGCTTGTGAGAGTGCTGTTTCACTTGTTTTGTTGAACGACCGCTAGTGTTTTAACTTGTTTTAGCTTGTAGAAGTGTTGTTTTAAGTTTTGCATTACCTTTCTCAAGTGTCACATGCATTACCCAGTTTTTGCACTAACGGTCACCATTACGGTGACTCTCTCCACATGCTTCATTTTCCTTCAGTTTGATTGATTCTTGCACTTGTTTTACTTACATGCTTCATCACTCAATCAGATCTGCACTCAACATCACACCATCCTTTAGATCAACTTGTTTTTCACAATCCTCTTGGGTAGATTTGGGCTTACCTTGCCCAGATCTTGCTTTCCCTTGCATGCATTGTGCATTCTGGGAGCTCAAGGCCTTAGCCTTGGCTTCTGGAATTTTGCAGAGGCTGCCTTGGCCTGGCTCCAACTGTGCACTGCACAGTTCCAAGAGCCAGCTTCCCAGTCCTGGCCATTCAGACTGCGCAATGCGCAGTCTCTCCTGGTCTGTGCCCAGACTGAATTGCGCATTGTGCAGTTCTAGTCAGCAAGCCTCCCTCACTGACCGCTGGGACTGCGTAATGTGCAGTTCCAGTCAGCAAGCCTCCCTCACTGACCGTTGGGACTTCGTAATGTGCAGTTCCAGCAGGCAGTCAATCACCTCTGTGAACCAGGATTGTGCAATCCCTCCCAAAATTTGCCCAATATTTTGCTTTGGTATTGTCTTGTAGTGTTGTTGGTTTTAAGCTAACATTTGCATGCCATGAGTGTCCTCTCTGTCTCTAAGTACAATAGTTGTTGAGCATCTCTCTAGCAGTTACAGTTAACATGGCTTCCAAGAGAGCTGCATCAAAGGAAACTGTCGAGAGTAGTACTGGGGAAGCAGTTGAGCAAGTGTTAGTTAACTTGCCAATTTATGCAGACACTCAGTTGTTCATTGAGAAGGGCATGAAGTTGACATGGAAGTAGATCAAGGATATCTTTGCAGAGGAATTCAAGGAGGACTTAGAGGACTGACAGGTTTATATCAATATCCAGCGGTCAGGCTTTTACAAGGTTGCATGCAGGTACCTCGCCTTCCCATGTGCGGACATTATCAGCTGGATTGTCTCACACACAGATCCAAAAGCTATGACATTGAGCAGTGCCAGCAGAATAGAACTTACCACCTTCAGGGCAGAGAACTATAATTAGATGTATCATTTACCTTTGCCGGCGAGGCGCATGGACACACTTTTCTATGCCACCCACAACCAGGTGAACATAAGAGATATAGTCAAGCGCTGGGTGAAAAAGACATCAAAGTTCAGACAGGCACCCAATCATGTTTACAAGACAAAGTCTCTCAGGAAGGCCTACCGGTTCTTGATCATCTTTGCATGTCGAGTATATGGTCAAGACTCAAGAGAACACTGAGACCTTTCCTGAAGGTTGGGTAGTTGTCTTGGACCAGTTGGTGAGTGATGTAAGGCCATTCAACTGATCAAACTTGTTAGCTCATCAGTTGAAAGTCCATTTGACCAACGCCCAGAATCCGCCCAAGGATGAGCACATGAGATTCTACATGTCTGCATACTTACTGGATGCAATTTGTGCCCAACAACAGTTTCCCGGCATAAGCTGGTCCTGGACACCAAAAGAAACTGTTGTCAATATTTATTGCAAGTGCTTTCCGACAGCAGCTACCAAGGAGTAATGACAAGGCTGACTGACCATTTCATCATCCCGTTGTACAAGCTGATCTTTGAGCATGATCCACCTTGCATGTCCCAAGAAGCGATGGAGGCGATACTTAACATTGCAGATTGGTATGCCTCACCCGGTGGCACCTTCATTAGAGTGTTTGGCGGAGAGAAGCCTCTGCATGTTCTACCAAGGTATGCCACAGACAAGTTGGTCATGCAAGAGGTCTCATATCACCTCTCCACAGGGTTATCATTAAGACTGCACAGGAAGAAGAAGGCACCATGGCCCACTCTTCCTTTGTAGATTGGGTTGTACAAGATTAAGAGCTTGAAAGATGCTGATGCTGAAGCTAAGGAGATATTGAAGTTTGAGTTTGGCACCAAAGACTTCAATCCGTATGATCCCCACGGTATTTGCAAGAACCACTGTGCGAAGGTGTACTATCCATGGATCCACGAGACATTTCACTGGCACGAGGAGGACCCTTGGAGATACTGTTACAATGACTCCAAGCTCCACGAGCTGGTCAATATAGCCATAGCTTGGAAGGCTGCTCTGCAGGCAACAACAATGCATGAAGCAACAACAACAACAATAATAAGCAGCAATCGGGTGCAGGATAAAGGTAATAGGAGGATTGCCGAGAACCCAGAGGCTGAGCAAAGCTACAAGATGAGAGCATATCCTATCACTGAGAAAGCAGCTTTGGCAGCGGAGGCAAAGAGGCAACAACGGATAAAGAGGGCATAGCGAAGGAAGAAAGAAAAGCAAAGGCTGGAGGAAGCAGAATGAAAGTTGCAAGAAACGAAGAAGAAGTTGAAGGAAGAGCAGGAGCTCAAAAGGAGTGAAAGGGAAGAAAAACAAAACAGGAGGAAGAAGAAGGGGAAGGCGCGATGACAAAGAAAATAGCGCCCATACAGGTTGAGGAGTCAGAATAACCAGTAATTGAAGAAGAGGGTGAATAGATGTAGGATCAGGAGCTTGCTCAACAGATTGAGCAACTGACTGAAGTGTGTTGTCACTCACTGCTTCATCCGTCACTAGTTGCTTCCAAAGCCAAATAGCAGTGTTGTTTGATGCCAAATTTTGAGACACAGAAGCTATCTAAGCTTGAGGGGACCCCCCCATTGCGTAGTGCTCTGAAAAAGCTTTTCGGTGGTATAAAGAAATCCAGAAAAGGATCCCTGGATCAAAAGTTACACTCAGTTGAACTATCCCTTTGAAAAAGCCCTGAAAGCATGAAAAGGGTAAAAATGGCTAAGTGTTCAAATAAAATCGCAATCGGGCTTGGAGGAATTATCGCATCGCATGAAGACATAGACATCGGCGTCAGGGGATCACAGCACACGTCCATATCGCAATCGGTGAAGTCCAAGGGGTCCTCCCTTAAGGATTATCGGTGGAGGTGAAGGCCGATTGCGATATGTAGACCAAACTTGTCGGGGGAGGCGGATTTCTGAAATACAAAGAAATGCACTGCATAACACGGCCTGGGATGCCCCTTCTCTCTCCACGTGGCGACTTCTCATTGCTTCGCAGAGCTGATGTGGTGGATGACGTCAGCAAGCTATCGACGATCGACGTATTTGGGTCTTAGTATTATTGGCGAGGTTGCGATGCGCAGAGCCCGAATGCGATAAACTATAAACTACAGTTCATGAAGCCTTCGGGTCTGGGCATTTGTATTATCAGCAATCGACGATTGCAATGCACCAAAAGTTAAAAAGGGCGAGACAATGGAGAAGCGCCGATTACGATATTTTTCTCCCGGATGCGATAAATTATAGGGTGCATTTCATAACATTTCGTGTCCGCCTAAATCGCCAAAAGGGGATATTTGTATCGAAAAGAAAGTCTACTGCTCGCTCTTCAGAGGACTTAAATGTTAAAGTGAAAGAAACCCCGGTCACCGCCAAAAAAAGAAAACAGAGTTGTTTTGAAGTTTGAAGGGGCAGAAGCCAGGATTTGAATGCAACTATCAGTTTATTCAATCAAGACATTTGAAGTGACTATGTTGGCCCGTTTTCACATCAACCGCCTTAAAATCACCCATTGCAGCAGTACGTGGCCTTCACAAGAGTTTTTCGCAATAAAGGAAGCTCTGACACCTCCTCCTTCTCCCTGGGATCCCCCACTCTACTCATTTACTCAAAAGAATTCCGGATCGTGTTTAAGAGTTCGAAGAGGCAGCGCAGCTTGAGGACGATTCCCTTCCTCGGCCGAGAAGGTAACCTGATCTGACAAAGAAGCCCTTGGCCCATGATTGCTCTTGTAAAAATCATTAATGTCTTGGCCATCCCCTTCTTATAAACTGGGGGTCCTGATATTGTAAAGGGTTCGAAAATCCGGAGAGAAAAGGGCCACTTCTGTAACTCCTGTGATAGCTTATAGATCTTCAGAATACCACAAATTGGTGGTGGTTCCTCCTTCTGAACTTTGCAGCGTGTTTGTCTTGTAGAATTACTTGTCTATTTGTTCCACACTCCTCCTATTCACGCACCAATAAGCACTGTAATGTCTTTAAATTCTCCTGCAGATTCATTTGTATTTCTTTAAATGCACATGCTTGTGTGAGGGTTCGAAATTACATTTGCAGCACTGTATGATGCGAAGTCATCTTTCTTCTATTGTCTGTTCAACGCTCCTTTTTTAACTTAGAAAGTAGATCAGCTTTATGGTTCCAGGCTCATGCTATGTGTATGAATTTCTTGGTGTTGTAAGCTTCACAATTTTGAGTTGCTTTCCTCACTTTGACTGTTATCATTTACTTTAAAACAATTTTATTAAACTGTGAAGTTCTGAAGGGCAAGGCCTCCCCATTGTCTTGTTTTATTTTTGATATCTACTTCTGTGTATGAAGGCTTATATAATTGGCTTACATCTTTGGGAAGAAGAATCACTCTCTCGTGTTCAAGTTTGAAACATAGGTGATGTCTCTTGTTATTCAAAAGTCATTTGAGGCACACTGATCTGGATGACCCTAGGCATTGGTCTACAATCAACCCATAGGCTGTCTCTAGGGGGGCTTTCTCTGTATCATGTTGTATTTGTGTTGCATATGCAGGTTTTAACCACAACAAAGTGACAAACATGGAATGTGGGGATGAGCCATAGAATGAAGACCTTGACCTCATGCCAAGAGCACCCAAGGTCGCCTTTTAGTCTTCTCCACCTCTAGTGTCAGTACAAGTCCCGAGCGAGCAAGGAGAGACTGTTCTCCTTGATGATGATCCGATTATGGATGTGTACAATCTTTCATTCGATGCGTTGCAAAAGAAGATTATACAGGCGCGGAGAAAACACTTTCCTCATGATCACGCGTCACCTGCATTCATGAAGGAAAGAGTGATAGTGGCAGATGTCGGACAACATCCAACTGCCATTGCCAATGCCACCTTAGCCTATGCAAGAGCCACAAGCTCTAATGTTAAGTTCCAGTCATCAAGCCTCCCTCACTGACCGTTGGGATTGCGTAATGTGCAGTTCCAGCAGGCAACCAATCACCTCTATGAACCAGGATTGCGCAATCCCTCCCAGCATTTGCCCAGTTTGTCGCTTTGGTCTTGTCTTGAAGTGTTTTTGGTTTAGGCTAACATTTGCATGCCATGAGTGTCCTCTGTGTATCCATGTACACCAATTGTTGAGCATCTCTTTAGCAGTTACAGTTAACATGGCTTCTAAGAGAGCTGCATCAAAGCAAATTGTCGAGAGTAGTACTGGGGAAGCAGTTGAGCAGGTGTCAGTTAACTTGCCAGTTTATGCAGACACTCAACTGTTTATTGAGAAGGGCATGAAGTTGACATGGCAGCAGATCAAGGATATTTTGCAGAGGACTTCAAGGAGGATATGCAGGACAGGTAGGTTTATATCAGTATCCAATGGTCAGGCTTTTACAAGGTTGCATGCAGGTACCCTGCCTTCCCATGTGCGGACATTATTAGCTGGATTGTCTCACACACAGATCCAGAAACTATGACATTGAGCAGTGCCAACGGGATAGAACTTGCCACCTTCAGGGCGGAGAACTATCATCAGATGTATCATTTACCTCAGCCGGCGAGGCGCATGGACACACTTTTCTATGCCACCCACAACCAGGTGAACATGAGAGATATATTCAAGTGCTGGGTGAAAGAGCCATCAAAGTTCAGATAGACACCCAATCATGTTTACAAGACAAAGTCTCTCAGGAAGGCCTACCAGTTCTTGATCATCTTTGCATGCTGAATATATGGTCAAGAGAGCACCGAGACCTTTCCTGAAGGTTGGGTAGTTGTATTGGACCAGTTGGTGAGTGATGGAAGGCCATTCAACTAGTCGGACTTGTTGTCTCATCAGTTGAAAGTGCATGTGACCAACGCCCAAAATCCGCCCAGGGATGAACAAGAAAGATTCTACATGTCCACATACTTACTGGATGCAATCTGTGCCCAACAACAGTTTCCTGGCATGATCTGGATGTGGACACCAAAAGAGACTGCTGTCAATATTTATTGCAAGTTACTTTCCGACTGTAGCTACCGAGGAGTAATGGCAAGGTTGACTGACCATTTCATCATCCCATTGTACAAGCTAATCTTTGAGCGGGATCCACCTTGCATGTCCCAAGAAGTGATGGAGGTGATACTTAACATTGCAGATTGGTATGCCTCACTTGGTGGCACCTTCATTAGAGTGTTTGGTAGAGAGAAGCCTTTGCATGTTCTACCAAGGTATGCCATGGACAAGCTGGTCATGCAAGATGTCTCATATCACCTCTCTAGAGCGTTATCTTTAGGACTACACAGGTAGAAGAAGGCACCATGGCTTGCTCTTCCTTTGCGGATTGGATTATATGAGATTAAGAGCTTGAAAGATGTTGATGCCGAAGCTAAGGAGATATTGAAGTTCGAGTTCAGAACCAAAGACTTCAATCCGTATTATCCCCACGGTATTTGCAAGAACCATTGTGCGAAGGTGTACTATCCATGGATCCACGGGACATTTTACTGGCACAAGAAGGACCCTTGGAGATATCGTTACAATGACTCCAAGCTCCACGAACCGGTCAGTATAGCCACAACTTGGAACGCTGCTTTGCAGGGAACAACAACACAGGAAGCAACAACAGCATTTGCAATAAGCAGCAATCCGATGTAGGACAAAGGTAAGAGGAAGATTGTCGAGAACCCAGAGGTTGAGCAAAGCTACAAGATGAGAGCATATCCTATCATTGAGAAAGCAACTTTGGCAGCAGAGGCAATAACGGATAAAGAGGGCAGAGCGAAGGAAGAAAGAAAAGCAAAGGTTGGAGGAAGTAGAATGAAAGTTGCAGGAAACAGAGAAGAAGTTAAAGGAAGAGCAGGAGCTGAAGGGAAGAAAAGCAGAAACAAGAGGAAGAAGAAAGGCAAGGTGCGATGACAAAGCAAACAATGCCCATATAGGTTGAGGAGTCAAAACAACCGACAACTGAAGAAGAGGGTGAACAGATGCGAGATTATGAGCTTCTTCAACAAATTGAGCAAATGATTAAAGTGACAGACATGGAGTTGGGGGATGAGCCACAGAATGAAGACATCGACCTCATGCCAAGAGCACTCGAGGTCACCTCTCAGTCTCCTCCACCTCTAGTGTCAGAACCAGTCCCGAGCGAGCAAGGAGAGGCTGTTCTCCTTGATGATGATCCAGTTATGGATGTGTACAATCTTTCATTCGATGAGTTGCAGAAGAAGATTGTACATGTGCGGAGGAAACACTTTTTGGATGATCACGTGTCACTTGCATTCATGAAGGAAAGGGTGATAGTGTTAGATGTTAGACAACATCCAGTTGCCATTGCCGATGCCACCTTGGCTTATGCAGGAGCCACAAGATTTAATGTTAAGTTCCTGTTGGCCGAGAATGAACAAATGACAAAGAACTTGCAGGCGGCCAGGCAAGAGGCAGAACAACTCAGAGAGCAGATCGCAGTTTCCACAATGGCAGAGATGAGGAAAGCGATACTTTATAAAGTATCAACACTTGAGACTACCATGCGGAAGCTTTATGACAGATTCGTCACTGTGCATAAAGCAGTTGTCCATGTGCATGGCTTACAGCGGCGGAGCAAAACGTTTGTTCAAACTCTTAGGGACATACATGCTACCATTGCCTATGTGCAAGAGTGGACAATGAGGTACAAGGGGTCTTCACTTCACTTGCCAAAGATGATGAAGCCTGAAGCATAGCTGGAGAAAGCAAAGGTCCGAATATTGATCCAGAACTATGAGCAGCTCGCCCCATTCATCACTAGCATACAAGCCTCATATGCATGGTTGTAGAAGAGTTTGGATGTCATGGTGAGAACGCACATGATCCCTTCAATCGGTTCCCTCACCGAGGCTAAACACAAGACCAAGTCCGGCTAGAGATCGACAGGTACATGGAGCAGCTAAGGCGAGAGGCCACCAGGGATGACTTGGAGCTCAACGCACATAACATGTAGAAGTACATTGGTGGTCCCGTCATGGTCAACACCATGCTACACATGCTTCAGGATGAGTTGGATACAGGTTCCAAGACCATATACCCAGATGCTATGGAGGCAAGAGTCCGCTATCAGAAAGACACCATCAAGAAATTTGGGGACATCATCTCACAGTACCAAGCTTGGCATGAGTACGTGACCGAGAAGCACAAGTGGAGGTTGCTGAGTTGGTCTTTCCCCAAACTTCGGAGTCATAGTGTTTTTTCTTGTTAGGCTGTCTCTAGCCTATTTTGTCTCACATGGGTATATGTGGAAAATGTAATATTATTTGTAAATATGTTGTAAGTGAAATTCCAAGTGTCATTAGTGGAATATGAAAGGTCATCATATTATGTAATGAGTTATTTGTAAAGAAGTTGAAGATTCATGAGGGTAGTCAAAGAGTCACAAAGGGGAATGTCAAGGGTCACCCCACCCTTTGTTATAAATAGAACCTCATAACTCTTAGATAGGGCTTCTGGGAACCTAGCCTTTGGCTAGGCTTAGGCTTAGAAAAGGCTTGGGAGTATTATGACGAGCCTTGGCTTCTCCACAACGTAGAGCAAATATACTTCTTTGGGGGAGCAGGTGTTCTTGACTGTAATGTTCCACTATTGGGGTTAGTGGCCATTAATAGTCTATGTATGGATGGACTTTTCGCTTATAATAATAATAACAAAGCCAACACAGTCTCATGCATATGTTGTTATTGTAGTTGGACTATTCTAGTTGCTTTAGCAATGTATATTGTTTAACTTACACATTTGCTTATGAACTACTTTGTATGCAATTGTATGAATCCTGTTGAATGCGTGTCGTTGGATTAACCCGTCGCTTTAATTTGTGGACTATTTCGCATTTTAGCTTGTGATGTCATTCCGCTCGTGTGTCCCTTTTGAGCTGCGTACTATTACAAGCTTCTAAGGGGCACACTTCCTTTTCCCCTCCGTGTGTTAGAACCCCCCATGCATGTCACTTGACTCGCTGCAAGGTCACACGCTTCAACCCAAAGTTATCATACTTATCTCTGCGCGCTATCGCTGTCAAGTCATTACATTACCGCCCACTGCTGGGACTCCTACTCCAAACGGTCTGAGGTCTAGTTGGGACTTCTTACCGGGGAGATCCCTTAAATGTTGGCGGGTCCAACACTGTCAACATTTCTGGCACTAGAAGGAGGGCCAGATGACAAGTTGAGCCCTTGAAGTCTGTTTTGAATTTCTACACATCATTCATGACTTATGTCTTAATCAAAACCCTGACATGTTTTTCTCACGCTATTGATTTCGATGTGTTAGTGGATGTTATAGATGACTTGTCCAAATACAAATTCAATGGTGATAATGGAACACCCCTGTTTAGGCATGCAATTGCCTTTGGTGGCTTTTGTGACAGGCATGATGTCCCCTCGGATGACATCACCTGTGGGTTGTTCGCTTTCATGTTCGAAGGGTGCATTAAGCAATGGTGTCACTCATTGCCTGCAACCTTTATACACTCTTATGATCACATGCTTAAAGAATTATTTCGTGCTTTCGTTTTCTATGACTGTAAAGCACTCAATCAAAAAATTTTAAAATTGCAAAAAACTCTTGATGAATCTCTTGAGCACTTTCACGATCGTTTCCTTCATTACTATTATGAATTTCCTGAAGATGAAGTTGACTGGAAATTTTTGGAGGGAAGATTTCAATATCTTGTTTACATTTCTGAGAATTGACACAAGTTAGAAACTTCCGACTCTCTCCCAACATACCTCGGTGTTAGAGCTTCAAAATCTGAGACGGATGAAGTTGTTGTCCCAAGTGACCCTTCGTCCCCTTCTCATCAAGCAACTCTAGCTCCGCAGGATGAGGTGGGAGAAGTTGTGAACCCACCTATTAATCTGTCACCATCTTCTCCTACCCCACCTGCTCTGGATTTCTGCGTAGATTTGGACTGCAAGCCTGATGGTTGTCACGTGGTCTCATCTGCTCAGCCTCCGTCCTTTGGTTCCTTTGATCCTCTGAATTTTGGTGTGTTGTGTTCATCCGTTTTGGATTCTACTTGTGATGTTCACGAGGATCAAGTTGTGGACAGAGTTGTTGTTGAACAACCAACCTGCGCTATTATTTTTGATGAGTATGTGTGGGAGTCTGAACAAGAATCTGCGGTGAAGGATGACCTTCTTCTGTCCACACCTCGTCTGCTTTATCTTGACATCTTCCACGATTTTGCCATTTCTATTCCATCTTGTGAAAACTTATCTCCGAATGTTTCCACTTCCGATCATTCACAGAACACGTGGGATGTCAGTCTTTCATTCTATTGCGGAGAGGACAAATCTTTCTCCTGGATCCACCCAATCTCTCATCTTTCATTTTCGAAAACTTAGAGGGTGAAAATTCTTGTTTTTCATTGCCCCCTCTTTATGATTTGTCAGATCATGAGGATGCCATTGTTCATCTCGAATTTTCTAATCGTCACTGTCGTGATCTTTTCACTCACTCATTCGATCATGATTCTAATTCCCCTGCTGTTGATCTTTCCAAGCCACTGGTCTTTGATGATCCATCTTCTGATGAAGTGGAAACCCCTCAAGTTGTCGAGGCACTTCAGCCCGAGCTGATGGTTATGTCAGGTTCTCGTAGCCTTGAGGTTAGTTCTACTTCTAATCAGAAACCTGTTGAATCTCTCCATGCTCCTCATCACTCTCTCGTTCACATTGAAGATCAATCCATATCACAGTTTTTGCATCCTCCACCAGAATCACATGATCCTATTGCTCATGCATTGGAGGAGTCATACGTAGCAAGTATTGTTGCGAAGCGAAAATTTTCTTCTTTCTTCATGTTTGCTTGTTTGTCATGTTCAAAGGTGTGTACATGCTTGTCTTCCATGCACAATGTGACAGAACACCATGATACATCTATAGAGTGCCTTTCATGTGCTTTCAAGCTTTACTTTTCTGTGGATGCATTCAAGCTTCAAACATTTTGGTTTGCATTGTTTTATCTTTCTTGTCTGTTGGTATGCTTGAATATCTTGTCAATCTTGCTGTCGCCTACATGGGTGAACCAATGCGCCGGTGGCTGCATTGGAAATATCTCTTCACGTGAGTTGGCCCATTGTTAATTTTAGATAACAATGGTATGTTCTACGCTTAAGAGCAATTTTACTTCAAATTTTTTATTAGCCCAATATCAATATCCAATTTAGCAATCACATCAACATGATAGTAAAATGCGGATAAAACATAAACAATAATAGTAGAAGACAAGCCAAGACAAGAGGACACAAGATATGGCACTAGCCAGGGACAAACCCCAATGTGGGGAAACCCTTGATCAATTCTTCTTATAATTCTTCAAAAGTTCAGTAGTGAGAGAGAGTACAACCTACAATTTTCACTTGCCTGATCAAAGTGAAATCTGACTAGTCAAACAACAGTAACAAAAAGCCCTAACCAGAAAGTCAATGCTCGTCAACAGGGCAGATTTTGACCTCCAAAACAGGTCGACCAAACTCGTCAACTCGACCTCCAACAGCTAGATAAAGCAGCCCAAAACCAGTCCGAAAATGTCCAGTCAAATCTGGTCAATGAAAGTCAAAGCTGCAACAAATCCTTCTGCAGTAAATGCTGGTCAAACAACCTCGATTTCTGTGCCTAGAAATGTAGCCTACCCAAATAGAGATCCCCCACACAAAACCGGAGTCAAAACAACCCTCCTGCAATTTTGGTCAACGCAAGGACAAAGAACCCTTATCTTTTTCACACGTGTGGAGAGCTGCCTTTGAAATTTGTAGCCAATCAATGAAGGAGAGAGAAGAATGAGTGTGAGATGAGATGACAAAATGAGGAGGCTCCTTGTATTTATATGCAACGTTGTGGGTTTGAGGGTGCAAATTAGATAGTTGGCCGACCTTGACAATTTGTCCATAATCAAAATAAATTCATAATTCCATTTGTACATGTCAGAATGGGATGATCTTTAGATCAATCCTACAACTCATGGAGAGAGGAATCCAATAAAAATATCAGCTGCCTCATATGAGCTGTCCAAAATGAAGTTTGGCCCTAGTTGCCATATTTAACACTCCCTCTCAACTAAGGAGAACTTCACTTGCCAAACTATTTGACAATCTATACCATCCCTGTCCCTGCTCTGCTTTGCTGAACCATGAAGAAAGAAGAAATGATTGAGAATGTATCATACCATTCTCCACTGACCCAAAGTCAGTCTTCAATAATAAAGAGTGTGTCATACCACTCTTAACTGGCCCGAACTCAATTTCCATTGATCCCAGATCAATATCAACATCCTAGTATAGGGATTATGGTAGCACACGATGCGTCCATCGGTAGTACTATGGTCCCTATCCTCATTTCCCTATTCATTGGCCAGTTGAGAGGTTCTTCCCATGAGTCCTAGACTGCATGGGGGTAGGATGTGCCGACAAGAGAAGGTGAACGATTCATCTTGCTTATATGCCATAAGAGAAGGTGAACCACTCATCCTATGCATATCTCAACATGGGGTATCACAGGGGAAGGTGAACCACTCACCCTGTACATCGCGCACCATTAGGGTAAGGTGAACCACTCACCCTATGGTCACTCATTGCTCCAAGAAGCACCCCAGCCCCTCGGAGCTCCCAGAGCTCAACATCCATTTCATACGCGACCCTCATAAGAGGGTCTCTCCACGACTCCAAGTCGTTCACAGAAGGTTAAGAATTTGACCTTCTCGAGGGGCTTCGTAAGAATATCGGCGACCTGATTGTCAATCCCAATTTGTTGGAGCCTTATTGCTCCTCATTGTACCATATCCTAGATAAAGTGGTCCTTGATATCAATATGCTTGGAGCGGTCATGAAACACGGGATTCTCAGAAAGATGAATCCCACTCTGGTTGTCGCAAAAGATCATGGTGGTATCCAACACATGTCCAAACAACTCACTAAAGAGCTTCCTCAACCAAACAACTTCACAGGAGGCCATACTAGCAGCAATGTATTCAGCCTCAGCAGTGCTCAAGGCAACCGACTTCTGCTTCCTACTCATCCATGATATCGAAGCAAAACCTAGAGAGAAGCAACATCTAGATGTGCTTTTACGATCCACCAGATTGCCAACCCAGTCTGCATCAGAGTAAACAAGGACCCTCACATTCCCGATAGTGTATTTCAGTCCATAAGTGATTGTGCCATGGAGATATTTGAAGAGATTCTTGGCAGCAACCCAATGTATGTGATGAGGCTCGACCATAGACTAACTCATTGTATTCACTGCAAAACATATGTCCGGACAGGAGTTCACCAAGAACATTAGGGCCCCCATGAGTTGACGATACTCAGAAGGATTTCCTAAACTGGGCCCAACAACACTTCCGCATAACTTCTTGAAGTTAAGTTCCGTCGGAGTAGTCACGGACTTGCAGTCCACCATCCCAATTCTTTTAAGTAGCTTCACAAATATATTTTCCTTGAAAAAGGAAAATCTCGCCTGGCTTTTACCAGACCTCCAACCCTTGGAAATAATGCATCAGTCCTAGGTCCTTCATTTCAAATTCGGAAGCCAACTCCCTCTTACATTGATGAATAAGAGGGTCTGCACCTGTCAGAAAGAGATTGTCCACACAGAGTACCAAGATGAGAGGTCTATCATTCTCAACGTTAAAGTAAAGGGTCAGATGAGCTTCACTTCTTGTAAATCCTAGCTTCATTAGATCCTCTCATACCAAGCTCGGGGTGCTTGCTTCAACCCATAGAGGGCTTTCTTCAACCTGCATACATGTGTCTGACGATCTTGAACTTCGAACTCCTCAGGTTGTTCTACATAGACTTCCTCCTTAAGTGAATCATGCAAGAAGGCAGTCTTGACATCCATCTAGTGTAGATTCCATCCTTGTAAGGCAGCAAGGGCTAGAATCAAACGGATGGTGGTGTAGCGGGCAACTGGTGCAAATATATCATCATAATCTACACTAGTGTTGCGAACATCTCGATAAATCCCGATTTTATCTCGAAATCACAATTTTTTTGGCCTAGCCGATGTTTGCCGATTTTTATCAATATTTTGATGGTATCTTGATTTTGCCTATGTTTGTTGATTTTTACCTATATTTTCCCAATTTTACGAACAATGTTACGAACATCCCGATGCCGATGTTCGTAACATTGATCTAGATTCTACACCTTTCTTTTGAGACAAGCCTCGAGCAACAAATCTGGCCTTGAACTTTTCAACACTTCCATCAGCTCCATGCTTGATCTTGTAGAGCCATTTCGAGGTGACAATGGATTTGTCCTTGGGTTGAGGGACCACATCCCAAACATCATTCTTCATAATCGACTCATACTTTTTGTTCATTACATCCTTCCAAACTTGGTGCTTTGCAACTTCTTCAAATGTGCAAGGCTCAAATTGAACAATGGTTCTCATTGCAGTTAAGTACCCTTGGTACCTATTCGACTTCTTGCTTTCACGAAATGTCCCCCTTGGTACAACATGTCTCTCGGCATCTTCGAGAGTCTCCCTAAGCCACGAGGGTCTCCTTTTTGAGGAGGGCTCATGAGGGGGTGAATCAATGGGATCCATTGGTCCTTCAACATCGGGCATCGACTCATCTTGCGGTTCTCCCTGCTTTCTTAAATCTGCTTCTTTTTCCTTCCTTGGAAGAGGAAGGTTACTAATCTTCCCAAGGGCAACATCCTCATCGAAGGTGACATCATGACTTATCTCCACTTCTCTTTGACCAGGCACATAGATTCTATATGCCTTAGAAGTTTCACTGTAGCCCACAAATGTTCCTTTCTTCCCAGAAGCATCCAATTTGCTTCTCTTTTCTTTCGGCACATGAAAATATATGGGACTACCAAAAATTCTAAAGTGAGAAACATCAAGTTTCTTACCGGTGAAAACTTCTTCGGGAGTTTTGGAGTCCAATGCTTGATGAGGGCATCTATTTTGAACATACACGGCGGTGTTTGCAGCTTCGGCCCATAAGAACTTTGGAAGGCTTTGATCATGAAGCATGGCACGAGTGGCTTCTATGATAGAACGGTTCTTCCTTTCAACAACACCATTTTGCTCAAGAGTATATGCGGTAGTAGTCTCCCTCTTAATGCCAACTTCTCTACAATAATTATTGAACTCATTTGATTCATATTCGGTTCCATTATTGGTCCTCAATATTTTCATCTTCTTCTTGGTTTGATTTTTGACCAAAGCTTTGAAAGAACGGAACCATGAGAATACTTCGCCCTTCTTCTTCAAGAAATATATCCAAGTCTTGCGAGAGAAATCATCCATAAAGATAGCATAATATAAATATCCTCCTAATGAGTTCAAGGGCATCATACTAGATAGATTAGAATGAACCAATTGCAATATATCGGTGGTCTTGCTATCACTTGAGGGGAATGGTACCCTTGTATGCTTTCCTTCGGCACATCCCTGACAAACACCTTCATGTTCTACTTTAATTTCTGGCATACTTGTCACTATCTTCCTCACATCAAGTAGAACCTTATAATGTAGATGAGCAAACCTCTGGTGCCATAATTCGGATTGAAGTGATGTGTCGTAAGACATAGCTCCCAGTGGACTTCCTCCAACTTGATATAGGCTATCAACCCTGAAGCCAAGTGTAAATACATCTTTGAAATTTTTATTCCACACACGTACCTTTCTATCGATGAATGCCACCTTGAATCCTTTGTCCTCCATTGCCGAGATAGATATCAGGTTCTTCTCTAGATTGGGTACATATAGTACGTCTTGAAGATGAATGGTGTTACCTTGATTTAGTTGAAGAGTAACATTCCCAACTCCCGTCACGGGATAGGTAGCATTGTCTCTGAGGATAATTTCCAAATTTGTATCCTTTTCAATCTGATTTGAAAGAGCTTCCTTATACCCAGTGAAGTGCCTTGAGGCACCACTATGAATCAACCAATTTCTTGTTGAAATTTCTAAGTATTACTCGTTAGAAATTTTATCTGTATTCTCTGGTTTATTTCTCCTACTTGTTAATTACAAACAAGTTATTTAACCATATAAACACTGAAATAAACACAATACAGTCTCAACCATCTACAAATCAACAACTGAAAGAAGTAGCAAACACACAAGTGACATCGTTATTTTTGGACAACTCGTCCCCGGAAAAACCCAACTTGGGAAAACCGGTGCAACAATTCTGAGGGTTATTTTATTATGCAGTCTTTTTGAGTACAACTGGGTGCCAAACCGACTCACCCAACAGAAAAAACAATCCGACATTAATACCTCTCTATCCGAAAGCAGTTATTCGGAAAGTTTGCCGCACGAAACCCTCTCTAGCACAATCTAAAGTTCAGCGTCAACCCTTCTGGCCTCTGCGTCAGCCCGAAACCCATTGCGTCAGCCCTCTGAGGCTCTGCACAACATCTACGGCCCTCTGCGTCACTCCTGCAGCCTCTACGTGGATGAAGCAGGCCCTTCTGGCCTCTCCGCAGTCCCTTCTACCTCTGCGTGGCTCCCTCTGGCTCAACGTCTACCTCTCTCTGCCTCTGCGCTGGTCTCTCGGCACTATCTCTGCCTCTTTGTCTCGTACTCACTACCCCTCGCTGCAACTGATCACTAATTCGACTTCTCTTAGCAAACCCCGCTTTAGAGAATCGAATGACTGATCACTCTGGTGTGTTCTCCAACTAACCCTCAAGCCTTCTCTTATACTTTTCCTTTTGGTCCTTCAACGGCCAACATTACATCTCTAATCAACGGCTAAGATTAGATTTAGCTTGATCCATGTCATTTGGAACCTTCTAACCCAATTTTATATTAATGCCCATAAGTATTTTATTGTTCCTAAGTTTAGACTTAGGAACTCCATTAAAAATATTAATTATTTTAATATCTCCTTAATCGGGTAGAATCTGCCCAAACCATTTCTGGGTCTTGGAGATCTCATGTGCTTTAGCCTCTCCACCAATTTTCATGGCTAGAGCACATCCGATGCTACCCCGAATCAACATTTCCCAAAGTGTCTGGAAGAGATGCAGTGGAGAGGGAAGATATAAGATAAAATTCTTTTTGCTTGTTATCAACAACGTTAGATTTATCATATTTGGTGTTTCTTGATCTCTTGGGAGGGCGACCATTTCCTTGATGAGGAGCGGGAGCATTCCTTTTTCCTTGGTTGTTGAACCTGCCATTCCTTTGATTGTTGTTGCCCCTAAAATTGTTGTTGTTGTGGTTGTCATCATCATGAGGTGTATCCCTTCTATTAGGACACTCCCTAGCATAGTGGCTAAACTTGTTGCAAATGAAGCATCTTCCCTTCCTTCCATTTTTGAAACCCGACCTTACTTGACATTGCTTTTTTGAACTTGCATTGTTTTTCTTTTTAGCATGAGTGGAGAATGCAGTAGGATCATTCTTGTTTGAAGGCATATCTAGTTCCATCATCCTTATTTCTTCTTGAGAACATCTAGTTAGGAATTCTTCGAAACTTGGAATACTGTCATTGTTAAGAATAGTGGTGTTGAACACGTGCCATTCACGAGGGAGTCCTCCAAGGGCAATGAGAGTAAGCTCCCTGTCAGCAATAACTTCTCCAATCGAAAGAAGATCATTTTTGATCTCAGTAATCCTCATGAAGTAGGATTGAATGTCTTCATTTCTTCCTTTCTTAATATCCTTCAACTTGTCGGTGAGAAAGAGAACTTGGTTTTCATTGCTAGATTTGAACATGACAACCAACCTGCCATATAGCTCCTTTGATGTGTTCAAATTGGAGATGTAAGCAACTAAATGCTTATGAATAGAATCCCTGATGATCTTCTTTGCTTTGACTTCAACCTTCTTGTACTTGTCTTAGCAGCAACCGATGCATTTGAAGGAGGTTCCGAAATATTTCCTTGCACATAATCCATAACATCTTACTCTTCTAAAGTCAAAGCAAGAGACATCTTCCATGTATGATAATCAGACTTATCATGAAGCTTATTATCAGACTTGAAGTAGGATGTGGAGGCCATTGAATCTTGTCCTTGATCAGTGATTGCTCCTCTTAGTGATTGCTCTTCTCACTCTTGCTTGGGCTTTGTCTTCCCCTCAGCTCTGATACCATGTTAATTTTAGATAACAATGGTATGTTCTATGCTTAGAGCAATTTTACTTCAATTTTCTTATTAGCCCAATATCAATATTCAGTTTAGCAATCACATCAACATGATAGTAAAATGCAGATAGAACATAAACAATAACAGTAGAAGACAAGCCAAGACGAGAGGATACAAGATATGGCACCAGTCAGGGACAAACCCTTGATCAATTCTTCTTATAATTCTTCAAAAGTTCAGTAGTGAGAGAGAGAGAGAGTACAATATACAATTTTCACTTGCCCAATCAAAGTGAAATTTGACCAGACAAACAACAATAACAGAAAGCCCTAACTAGAAAGTCAACGCTAGTCAACAGGGCAGATTTTGACCTCCAAAACAGGTTAGTCGAACTTGGTCAACTTGGCCAACAACAGTTAGATAAATCAGCCCAAAAACAGTCTAAAAAAGTCCAGTCAAATTTGGTCAACGAAAGTCAACGCTACAACAAATCCTTTTGTAGTCAACAACGGTCAAACAACCTCGATTTCTGTGCCCAGAAATGCGGCCTACCCAAACAAAGATCCCCCACACAAAACTGCAGTGTAAATAGGGCAACGCTGGTCAACGCAAGTCAAAACAACTCTCTTGCAATTTCGGTCAACGTTGGGACAAAAAACCCTTCTCTTCTTCGCACTTGGAGGGCTGCCTCTGAAATTCGTACCCAATCAACGAAGGAGAGAGAAGAATGAGTGTGAGATGAGATGACAAAATGAGGAGGAGGCTCCTTGTATTTATATGCAACGTTGTGGGCTTGAGGGTGCAAATTAGATAGCTGGCCAACCTTGACAATTTGTCCATAATCAAAATAAATTCATAATTCCATTTGTACATGTCAGAATGGGATGATCTTTAGATCAATCCTACACCTCTCGGAGAGAGGAATCCAATAAAAATATCAGCTGCCTCATATGAGCTGTCCAAGGTGAAGTTTGGCCCTAGTTGCCAAATTTAACACCCATGCTCCATTTAGCTTAGGAGTAGGAGTAGTGTTTGCTTTTGTTTTCTTTGTTTTGCTTTTGTCTTGCTTCTTTCCATGATTTGTTTGCTTGTGCATCTGTAGGTTAGTTTCCACATGAAACTGTGCTTGGCTTCTTGAGACAAGCAGGGTGAAATCCAAGAGAAACTTGTACAACTATTAACACTTGGTTATATGCAATGTGGAAAAAGTCGAAGTCGGGATTTAATTGACAAGGGTCCAAAAATTGGAAAACGCTTTAAAGTCTGGGGTTTTTTGAAAAAATTGGCAAAAAGTCGGCAAAGTTAAAAAAATACAAAAACATTCATTTTTTTAATATTTTTTTAGCATCTAGAGTATCCACAACATCAAATAATGCATTTCCACATAAACATGTAAAGAAAGCTAATATATAATATGTATATGAAGTCTAATGCTACATCACATATCAAAATAGTGAATCAACGCCTGAATCTTGAGTCTTGTCTGAGTCTCAACTCTCAAGAGTCAAAATATCAACAAAAAATATAATAAATGTATATCATGAGTCATCTACATGTCATAAAGTAATTAGTCATTGAGATCCTCTGCCCCTTTTACGGGAATAGGGAATGAATTTACCTTTTCCTCTAGAGGAAGAAGGCCCAACCCCTGCAAATACAAATGGAATCGGTCGTCCTCTAGAAGCTGATAAAAGAGGTGGCCTTTGTCCTATGCTGCTGTTGCCCATCCTAGATGGTGTCACCTCCTCCTCATCATCCTCATCCAGCTCTGCCTCCTGACCCTGATGCTGCTCCTCCTCCTCTACCTCTGGCTCTCCCTCCCTGCAACTGCTACCTCCTTTGGATCCACATCTAACCAATCAGGGATTGAGTCCATGGTCGGCCTCTCAGTCTCGACCCTCCATGCAGCAGTGGTATCAATATTGTCCAATGAGATGGCTTCCACATCAGGAGGTTTCTGAAGTTGTCTCACCCACAATCGAAGATTGTAGTAGACGTAGACCATGTCATTGAGGCGTTGGGACTCCAATCTGTATTAAGGTCATAGATTGTAAATTAGTACTTAGAAAATTTAAAATTTAAATATTAAAAATAATCAAGTAAATTCAAAAAATTTAATTTGAAATTTTCTTACCTGTTGCACTTTTCACTGTGTATTTTGTCAAATACACTCGAGTTGCACTCACACCCAGAGGAACTGCATGTTTGGCTGAGCACTCGAATGGCAAGCTTTTGGAGATGGGCTACTCTGCCACCATGGCTTGTCCACCAAGCATCCACAAGTTAAAAGAAAAATGAGAAACATAAAAAAGCATCGAAATTCTAATCTTGAAAGTTTGAAACAAATTGAAGCTTACCTGGCATTTTGGTCGTCCTATTTTTAATCGCCATGGTAAAACCAAATGTGCCACCTCCCATCCTATATACCTCCATTTCTTTAGAAATATCTTTACGTTCTTGCTCAGATGCTACCATCCTCTCAACACAAGTGAAGAATCCATCCATCACCTCGGCATGAAATCTGAAACCACAGGCATAGGCAAATGCGGGGTTGAGGTAGATACCTGCAACATGAATGGGGTGATGGAGGGTATTGTTCCATCGCTCATCAATCACTCTCCATATGACTTGTTGTTTCTCTAACCCCTTGTCTCCCTTATCTTCATAGTAAGCACGAATGGCTTCTTTGGCCCTATCCATGGCCTCATACAAGTAGCTCATTGCGGGCTTGTCTCCATCTACCAACCGAAGAACCCCTAACAAAGGTTCTGAAATGGCACACACCTCCTCTACTTCTGCCCAAAAGCTTTGATCATATGAAACTAGTTTGCATATGTCCTCTCCCTCTGGTTTGTGGTTAATAGATAAAACACGCCAATCCGGTGAAAGAAACATGCTCTTCACATCCCACATAGAATTCAACAGAGACTGAAGAGATATGAAAGTAGTGGCAAATCGTGTAATGGCTAGAAGCACCAACTCTTTGTTGTTGGTGAATCTTCTCATCAAGCTAAGCACAGAGGCATGATTACATATAAATTTTGTTATGCTCTTGGATGATTCAACAATATCCCTCACAATAGGAATCTTACCTATATCCTCCAACATCAAGTCAATACAATGAGTAGCACAAGGTTTCCAAAACAAGTTAGGATACCTCTCCATAAACAACTTGCCAGTTGCAACATAATTTGCAGCGTTGTTTGTTATGACTTGGACAACATTTCTTGGGCCTATTTCCTGAATGAAGATGTCCAACAACTCACATAATAAACATGCATCTTTAATGTGTATAAATGCATCAATAAATTTCATAAACATTGTCCCCTTGAGACAACTAACCAAGGAGTTAAGAAGGGTCCTACCCTTCTCGTCAGTCCAACCATCTGACACGACTGTGCGTCCAATGTGTTCCCATGATGCCCTAAACTCCTTCAATCTAGAAGTGCAATCAGTGTTTTCATTTTGAAGAAGAGGCCCTCTCAATTCTGCAAAGGTGGGGGCTTTGTACCCCGGGCCAACGACAACAACAACATCAAACATAGGTTGGTAGAATGGGTTTGTCTTGGCAATGTTGAAAGGAACATCACTCCATAGAAGACACTTACTGACCAACCTATTAGCTTTTGCCTTTTCCTTTTTTTCTTAAGTGCTGATTTGATGCCAGGTTGTGCACTAGGTGTCATTCTAGGAACAAAAAAAGTTGAGAAAGCTGAGGGGTTGGGACATATGGGTGTGGAAGGTGATTTTGAAGAACCACTCACTTCCCCCCACTCTTGAGGTCCCTACAAGTTGGATTTTTAGTGTTGCCTTGGTGTCTTTGCCCTCCTCTTTATCCATCAATGATTGAATGGCATGCCGGATGATTTCTGGAGATGGATTTGGGCAAAGGTCTACATTTTGCCCCGAAATTTGCCCCAAATGGAATTTTAATCTGTTGATACCTCCTGACATATGCTTGCCACACAACTTGCAAGTCAAATACATTCTATTGACCCCCCAGATTCGGGTATAGTATCAGGTTCACCATATTCCCACATAGGGTCCAAAAGCCTTGGCATTTTGTTTGAAACTTTGAACTTGAATTTGAACCTGGGCACAATTTTTTTTGAAAAAAATTAAAAATTTCCCATCACATAAGAAGCAAACACAAATGTAATTGTTGATTTTAGATTTTAAATGCCTCTTCTCACTCACTTGAACACACTCAGATTCACTAAACAAGGGTTTGAATTTTTGTCATTTGATTCTTGAAAGTTGAAGTTTTGCTCCAATCTAGATTCTAAACAATTTTTTGATTCAAAATTCTAAGAAAAAATAAGATAAAAACAAACTAATAGAATTATAGAAAGATTTAAGAAGCCATTTGTGTAACAAAGACTAAGAGAAATTAAAATACATACTTGGCAGTAGCAATTCGGCACTTTGAATCTCTCACGTTGAGCAGTGGACAAATCTCCAAATCCCCACCACAAAACTAGCAAATTTCCTCCTCTTGGGTAATGGCAAACAACTACTCTCTCCATAGGGATGAATGGGAGCAAAAACAACAAACAAATGTGTTTTTTTCCCCTTTTCGGCCTCTTATCCACAGCGTGGGAAAAGGAGAGACGACTTTTTGGTTCGACTCCCGATAAAATCGGGAGTATTACGATTTATTCCCGATTTTTTTGGGAGGGAAAAAGTCTGCAAAAAGTCGGTCGATTTAATCAGTTGGCTGAAAAAATCGAAATTTTAGGATTTAATCCCGATTTTTTCACGACTTTTTCGACACTGATAATATGTCTATTCCCTCTCTTTATGAGAATCTTTCATTTCTTTTAGTCGATGATACCCTGATGGAAAATACGTTCCTTCAGAGAAAATCATGGTGAAACTACGATGTTTGCACTCTTAACTAGTACCGCCTACTCTAATTGGTTTTCTATTTTCGGTTAACCCTTGTCAACTCAGTCAAGTAGAGTAAGGAGAGGGGGAAAGCCTTAACAAGTATGTCAAAGGTATATATAAACATCCTTCTACAACCACTTTTGCTCTCAATAATTCGGGATCCCTCTTCCGCCTCATGAAATAAATAAGTGCCTATGCACAGTTCTTGAAAAATAAAAATGAAAAAAATAAAATAAAGGCGAAAGAAGGGAAAGGCTTCTTGCACAGAGAGGTGAAGCAAGTAATTCTGCTGGGGTACTGTTGAGGCTCGCTGGTAGCGGAGCAATGCTTGTGTTCCTAAAGTGACTCCGTCGGGGTACTGTCCAGGCCTGCTGGTAGCGGAGCAACACCAGAGATGAAACTAAAACTCTGACAGTGTATATATTACTTATGCATTTATATACCCCTCATCCCCAATCGAAACAACTCAGTTTGACTTGGCTTGGTATGTGTGCTGCCAATAAAGAAAATGGTAGGGACCACATCTTTAATTCAAGCTAGTGAAGAAGCTATGATAATGGAAGAATCGAACAATATTTCCAGAAGAGTTAGATTCACTTTATACGAGATAAGGTCCATACAAAGAGTTGGAGTTCTACTAGTGTGTCACCATTGTTGTAGCGACTACAACCACCCTCCAAAATTTTGCCTATGCTTTGTTTTGGAGCCTCCCTTCTAAATTACAGCAGCTCATCTTGCACTGACCCAGGTACTTGTGCTTTGATTGAGCCTCATCTTTGCATCATGGCTTGTGTTTGCTTACTGCATTTGCTGGCTAACTCACAAGCCAATGTCTTGACTTGGTTTCCACCCAGTTCCGGGCTTGCCTTAGAGAAATGCGTAATCCTTGATGGCAACCAGCTTTGCTCTTGGGAGTTGCACAGTCCAAGTTGACAGTGAGCCTTCAGCTCCAAAACTGCGCAGAGCCAGTTGACAACTAACCTTCAGCTGGGAAATTGCGCAGAGCTTGAGAGGTAGCCCAAAGCCACTCGACCTAGAAATTGCGTAGAAGCCTCTTGCTCAGAAGCTGCGCAGTGCATGAGCCAGTGATTTGCCCAGTCTTGCCCAGAACTGCGCAATCTCTCAGGGGCAATGCATGGCATCTTTTCCCAAAAAAGCAAAAGAAAAATAGTGAAAAAGCAGCCCTAGAAAATATGGATCTATTTTTAGCACCCTTGCCACCAAGTGTCGCTTTTTCCTTGATTTTTGGCCTTCGCTTCATAAACCCTAAATCGACTAAATGTATTTAATCGGTGCAGCCAGAGCTCATTTGCACATTTGATCTTGGAGCTCTGGCATTCTCGAGGAGATCAAGGAACCTTCGGTGCGATCGTCGTTGCTTTTCCAGGTAAGTCTTGCTTTTCTAGACTTTTGCTGATTTTTCTGCCTCTTTTGCTTGTTTAGCTTGTGAGAGTGTTGTTTCACTTGTTTTGTTGAACGACCACTGACGTTTTAACTTGTTTTAGCTTGTAGAAGTGTTTTAAGTTTTGCATTGCCTTTCTCGAGTGTTGCATGCATTACCCAATTTTTGCACTAACGGTCGCCATTGCGGCAACTCTCTCCACATGCTTCATTTTCCTTTAGTTTGATTGATTCCTGCACTTGTTTTACTTACATGCTTCATCACTCAAACAGATCTGCACTCAACATCACATCATCCTTTAGATCAACGCGTTTTTCACACTACTCTTTGGCATATTTGGGCTTCCCTTGCCCAAATCTCGCTTTCCCTTGCATGCACTGTGCATTCTGGGAGCTCAAGGCCTCAGCCTTGGCTTCTGGAATTGTACAGAGGCTGCTTTGGCCTGGCTCCAACTGCGCACTGCGCAGTTCCAGGAGCCAACCTCCCAATCCTAGCCACTGAGACTGCGCAATGCGCAACCTCTCTTGGCCTATGCCCAGACTGAATTGCACATTGTGCAGTTCTAGTCAGCAAGCCTCCCTCATTGACTGCTGGGACTGCGTAATGCGCAGTTCCAGCAGGCAACTAGTCACCTCTGTGAACCAGGATTGCGCAATCCCTCCCAACATTTGCCTAGTTTTTTGCTTTGGTTTTGTCTTGAAGTGCTTTTGGTTTTAAGCTAACATTTGCATGCCATGAGTGTCCTCTCTGTCTCCAAGTACAATAGTTGTTGAGCATCTCTCTAGTAGTTACAGTTAACATGGATTCCAAGAGAGCTGCATCAAAGGAAACTATCGAGAGTAGTACTAGGGAAGCAGTTGAGTAGGTGTCAGTTAACTTGCTAGTTTATGCAGACACTCAATTGTTCATTGAGAAGGGCATGAAGTTGACATGGTAGCAGATCAAGGATATTTTGCAGAGGACTTCAAGGAGGACTGGTAGGTTTATATCAGTGTCCAGCGGTTAGGCTTTTACAAAGTTACATGCAGGTACCCCGCCTTCCCATGTGCGGACATTATCAACTAGATTGTCTCACACACAGATCCAAAAATTATGACATTGAACAGTACCAGCGGAATAGAACTTGCCACCTTCAAGGCGGAGAACTATCATCAGATTTATCATTTACCTCAGCCGACGAGGCGCAGGACACACTTTTCTATGCCGCCCACAACCATGTGAACATGAGAGATATAGTCAAGCGCTAGGTGAAAAAGCCATCAAAGTTCAGATAGACACCCAATTATGTTTACAAGACAGTCTCTCAGGAAGGCTTACCAGTTCTTAATCATCTTTGCATGCTGAGTATATGGTCAAGAAAGCACCGAGACCTTTCCTAAAGGTTGGGTAGTTGTATTGGATCAGTTTGGTGAGTGATGGAAGGCCATTCAACTAGTTGGGCTTGTTGGCTCATCAGTTGAAAGTGCATGTGATCAATGCCCAAAATACGCCCAGGGATGAACAAGCCAGATTCTACATGTCCGCATACTTATTGGATGCAATCTGTGCTCAACAACAGTTTCCTGGCATGATCTGGACGTGGACACCAAAAGAGACTGACGTCAATATTTATTGCAAGTTACTTTCCAACTGTAGCTACCGACGAGTAATGGCAAGGCTGATTGACCATTTCATCATCCCATTGTACAATCTAATCTTTGAGCGGGATCTACCTTGCATGTCCCAAGAAGCGATGGAGGCGATACTTAACATTGCAGATTGGTATGCCTCACTCGGTGGCACCTTCATTAGAGTGTTTGGCGGAGAGAAGCCTCTGCATGTTCTACCAAGGTATGCCATGGACAAGCTGGTCATGCAAGAGGTCTCATATCACCTCTCCATAGGGTTATCATCAGGACTGCACAAGAAGAAGAAGGCACCATGGCTCGCACTTCCTTTGTAGACTGGGTTATACGAGATTAAGAGCTTGAAAGATGCAAATGTCGAAGATAAGGAGATATTGAAGTTCGAGTTCGGCACCAAAGACTTCAATCCGTATGATCCCCACGGTATTTGAAAGAACCACTGTGCGAAGATGTACTATCCATGGATCCACAGGACATTTCACTGGCACGAGGAGGACCCTTAGAGATACTGTTACAATGACTCCAAGCTCCACGAACCGATCAGTATAGCCACATCTTGGACGACTGATTTGCAGGCAACAACAATGCATGAAGCAACAACAACAACAACACCAATAAGCAACAATCTAGTGCAGGACAAAGGTAAGAGGAAGATTGCCGAGAACCCAGAGGTTGAGCAAAGCTACAAGATGAGAGCAAATCCTATCACTGAGAAAGCAACTTTGGCAGTGGAGGCAAAGAGGCAATAACACATAAAGAGGGCAGAGTGAATGAAGAAAGAAAAGCAAAGGTTGGAGTAAGCAGAATGAAAGTTGTAGGAAACAGAGAAGTTGAAGGAAGAGCAGGAGTTGAGAAGGAGAGAGGGAAGAAAAGCAGAAGCAAGAGGAAGAAGAAAGGCAAGGTGCGATGACAAAGCAAACAACGCCCATACAGGTTGAGGAGTCTAAACAATCGGCAATTGAAGAAGAGGGTGAACAAATGCAAGATTAGGAGCTTTTTCAACAGAGTGAGCAATTGATTGAAGTGACAGACATGGAGTTCGGGGATGAGCCACAAAATGAAGACACTGACCTCATGCCAAGAGCACTCGAGGTCACCTCTCAGTCTTCTCCAACTCTAGTGTCAGATCCAGTCCCGAGCGAGCAAGGAGAGGCTGTTCTCCTTGATGATGATCCTGTTATGGATGTGTACAATCCAGTGTTACTTGGGAGCAGGAGCGAAAGTGGGGAGTGAGAGCGAAAACGGGTGCGGGGAGCGGGAGCGAATCCCGGAGTGTTTTATATATATATATTATATTTTGATACATATATGTCAACAAAAACATGTAGAATGATGAATTAGATATAAAAAACATAGATTGAACCATATAACAACAATCATCTAGAAGTTATAATCTTCATCAACCACGTCCATAAGTTAGTAACATAGTAACATACAACATATTGAGTCGCATGATTCATCAATCTTAAAGTTTCAAGCTTTCAAAATTCAATATATAACATTTATCATCATTGATCACCAAAGTTGTACTTGTAAGTTAAGTGTAACCATTACAACAAATAATATCTAACATAAAATGAAATGTTATAAAATGAAACAACTTTCAACTTTCATGAAGCATCGTATTCATAATTCATTACTAATGAGTTATAATTGTCAACTTCAAACTTAAATTGTCATATATTGTTTAAAAAAATATCATAATAAATATGAAAGAGTCAATAGTTATTAAAACTACTAGAAACTAGAAAAGACATGTAAATCTATTATCTATTTCTTATGCTCGGGCCTCGTGCCACCACGAGAAATGTCTAATTTTTTAGTCTTGTTGGAAAATCAGGATCTTTGTCATTAATATCACCCTCTAAGCATTAACATAAGATAGAAAAAGCATAGCATGTAAAGTCAAGATTTTGTTTGAGCGATGCGTACATTTTTAGGAGGGTCATGATAGAGGAGTTCGACAACCAATGTCACTAACATCGAGGTACATAGAGGGATTGGTGCTCTTGATTAATTACGAGTTCCATACCCTATTACATGACAAAATTCAATGGAAACATTGCAATCCCCCAATCCTGAAATCCTGAAAAACTGATAAGTCTACTGGATTTTGAATGAAATCTAAAATTCTACTTTATTCATATGAAATCCAATGAAGTCGGAACCACTCTCAAACATCCAGAGTCATTTCATGGTAATGCTAAAAATTTAATTAAAATGATGATTAAGGAGAATGTCACTTTTACTTTAAGAATTTAACATTACCATGAATCGCATATCAATACTAGGGCCATAGGCTTGATCATTAAGCTGTCCCACTCAAAACTTATTTGTTTCTTTGAAAAAAAATTGCATTTGGAACATTACTGCAATTTTTTTTTTGCAAAAAAGGCTAAACGCTCCCGAAAAGGCAGGGAGCACAAATTTTTTTTAGGGAGCGCGCTCCCGACCCGCTCTCGCCCAGAGCGCGGATTGGGAGTGGGATCGAGGGGGGGGGGCGCTCCCTCGCAACATTGGTACAATCTTTCATTCAATGAGTTAAGGGAGAAGATTGTACAGGTGCAGAGGAAACACTTTCCGGATGATCACGTGTCACCTGCATTCATGAAGGAAAGGGTGATAGTGTTAAGATGTCAAACAACATCCAGCTGCCATTGCTGATGCCACCTTGGCCTATGCAGGAGCCACAAGCTCTAATGTTAAGTTCCTGTTGGCCAAGAATGAACAAATGGCAAAGAACTTGCAGGCGGCCAGGCAAGAGGCTAAATAATTCAAAGAGCAGAGCGTAATTTCTGCAATGGCAGAGATGAGGAAAGTGATACTTATGAAGTATCAACACTTGAGACTACCATGTAGAAGCTCTATGACAGATTCGTCACCGTGCATAAAGTAGTTGTCCATGTGCATGGCTTACAACAACGGAGCAAAAAGTTTTTTCAAACTCTCAGGGACATACATGCTGCCATCGCCCATGTGCAAGAGTGGACAATGCGGTACAAAGGGGCCCCACTTCACTTGCCAAAGATGATGAAGCCTCAGGCAAAGTTGGAGAAAGCAAAGGTCTGGATGTTGATCCAAAACTATGAGCAACTCGCCCCATTCGTCACCAACATACAGGCCTCATATGCACGATTGTACAAGAGTTTGGATGTCATGGTGAGAACGCATAGGATCCCTTCAATTGGTTCCCTCACCGAGGCTAAACACAAGAACCAAGTCCGACTAGAGATCGACAGGTACATGGAGCAACTAAGGCGAGAGGCCACCAGGGATGACTTGGAGCTCAATGCACATAACATGCAGAAGTACATTGGTGGTCCTGTCATGGTCAACACCATGTTGCACATGCTTCAGGACGAGTTGGATACAGGTTCCAAGACCATATACCCAGATGCTATGGAGGCAAGAGTCCGCTATCAGAAAGACACCATCAAATAATTTGGGGACATCATCTCACAGTACCAAGCTTGGCATGAGTACGTGACCGAGAAGCACCAAGTGGAGGTTGCCGAGTTGGTATTTCCCCAAACTTCAGAGTCATAGTGTTTTGTCTTGTTAGGCTGTCTCTAGCCTATTTTGTCTCACATGGGTACATGTGGAAAATGTAATATTATTTGTAAATATGTTGTAAGTGAAATTCCAAGTGTCATTAGTGGAATATGAAAGGTCATCATATTATGTAATGAGTTATTTGTAAAGAAGTTGAAGAGTCATGAGGGTAGTCAAAGAGTCACAAAGGGGAATGTCAAGGGTCACCCCACCCTTTGTTATAAATAGAACCTCATAGCTCATAGACAAGGCTTTTGGTAGGCAAGCTTCTGGCTAGGCTTAGGCTTAACTGTAATGTTCCACTATTGGGGCTAGTGGCCATTAATGGTGTATGTATGGATGGAACTTTCACTTATAATAATAATAACAGAGCCAACACGCTTTCATGCATATGTTGTTATTGTAGTTTTTTAAATTTGGCAACTAGGGCCAAACATCACTTTGAACAACTCTTATGAGGCAACTCGTATTTTTCTTGGATTCCTCTTTCCGAGAGGTGCAGGATTGATCTAAAGATCATCCCATTTTGACATGTACAAATGAAGTTATGCATTTATTTTGATTATGGACAAATTATCAAGGTCGGCCAACCATCAATTTAGCCTCCTCCAACCTTCAATGTTGCATATAAATACAAGGTGCCTCCTCCTCATTTTGGCATCTCATCTCATTCATCGTTCTCTCTCTCATCTTGATTGGGTACAGATTTTTGGGCCTCTCTCTCTCCACACGTGCGAAAGGAACACTGTCTTTTCTAGCTGTTGCGTTGACCAGATTTGACCGAAATTTCAGGAGGCCGAAATTTCAGGAGACCGAAATTTTAGGAAGCCGAAATTTCAGGAGGCTGACTTTGACCAGCGTTGACCCTAGGTGACTTTGGTTTTGTGAGGTAGACTTCTGTTTGGGCACGCTGCAGTCTGGGCACAAAAATCGAGGTAGTTTGACCCCTGTGGTGACCAACGTTGATTGCCCTAGTTCTGGTTTCTGTGTTGACTTTTGTTGATTATATTTGGTTGGTTATTTTCGGTTCGTTTTGGGCTGCATTATCTTGTTGTTGGAGGCCGAGTTGACCAAGGTTGACCGAGCTGTTTTGGAGGTCAATTTCAGCCCTGTTGACTAGCATTGACTTTTTGGTTAGGGCTTTCTGTTTCTGTTGTTTTGACTGATCAGTTTGGGCAAGTGAATATTGTAAATTGTACTCTCTCTCTGTGTTGAACTTTTGAAGAATTATAAGAAGAATTGATCAAGGGTTTCCCCACATTGGGGTTTGTCCCTGGCTGGTGCCATATCTTGTGTCCTCTTGTGTTGGCTTGTCTTCTACTGTTATTGTTTATGTTCTATCTGCATTTTACTATCATGTTGATGTGATTGCTATACTGGATATGATATTGGGCTAATAAAGAAAATTGAAGTAAAATTGCTCTAAGCATAGAACATACCATTGTTATCCTAAAATTAACATTGTATCAGAGCTGAGGTGAAGACAAAGCCCAAGCAAGAGTGAAGAGCAATCACTAAGAGGAGCAATCACTGATCCAGAACAAGTCTCAATGGCCTCCACTTCCCACTTCAAGTCTGACGATAAGCTTGATGATAAGTCTGAGTATCATGCATGGAAGATGTCTCTTGATTTGACTTTAGAAGAGCAAGATGTCATGGATTATGTGCAGGGAAAGATATTCCAGAACCTTGTTGAAATGCACCGGTTGTTGCTAAGACAAAGTACAAGAAGGTTGAAGTCAAATCCAAGAAGATCATCAGGGATTCTATTCATAAGCACTTAGTTGCTTACATCTCCGATTTGAATACATCAAAGGAGATATATGACAGAGTGGTTGGCATGTTCAAATCTAGCAATGCAAATCAAATTCTTTTCCTCAAGAACAAGCTAAAGGATATAAAGAAGGGAAAAGTTGAGGATATCCAATCCTACTTCATGAGGATTACCGAGATAAAAAATGATCTTCTTTCGATTGGTGAAGCTATCGCTGACAGGGAGCTCACTCTCATTGACCTTGGTGGTCTTCCTCCTGAATGGCATGTGTTCAACACTACTTTTGTCAATAACCACAGAATTCCAGGTTTTCAAGAAGAAACAAGGATGATGGAATTGGAGATGCCTTCGAATAGGAATAATCCTACTGCGTTCTCCGCTCATGCCAAGAGGAAGAAAAATGCAAGTTCAAAGAACAAAGTTGAGGAAAATTGGGATTCAAAAATGGAAGGAAGGGAAGATGCTTCGTTTGCAACAAGTTTGGTCACTATGCCAGGGAGTGTCCAAATAGAAGGGACACATCTCATGATGATGATCACAATCATTCCAGGGGCAACAACAACAATCAAAGGAATGGCAGGTTCAACAACAAAGGGAAAAGGAATGCTTCCACTACTCAACTTGGAAATGATCGAGCTTCTAAAAGAACAAGAAACTCCAGGTATGATGAGTCTAATGTTGTAAATTCTAAGCAAAAGGAATTTTATCTTATATCTGCCCTCTCTACTGCCTCTCCTCTAGATACTTTGAGAAATTGGTTGATTGATAGTGGTTCCTCAAGGCACTTCATCGGGTACAAGGAAGCTCTTTCAAATCTGATAGAGAAGGATACAAATTTGGAAATTATCCTTGGAGACAATGCCACCTATCCTGTGAAGGGAGTTGGGAATGTTACCCTTCAATTGAATCAAGGTAACACCGTTCATCTTCAAGAAGTACTATATGTACCTGATCTAAAGAAGAATCTAGTGTCTATCTCGGTGATGGAAGACAAAGGATTCAAGGTGGCATTCATCGATGGAAAGGTACGTGTGTGGAAAAGAAATTTCAAAGAAGCATTTACTCTTGGATTCAAGGTTGACAGTTTATATCAAGTTGGAGGAAGTCCACTGGGAGCCATGTCTTGCGACACATCTCTTCAATCCGAACTATGGCACCGGAGGTTTGCTCATCTTCACTATAAGGCTCTACCCGATGCAAGGAAGATGGTTACAGGTATGCCCGAATTCAAAATAGAGCATGAAGGTGTATGTCAGGGATGTGTCGAGGGAAAACATACAAGGGAACCATTCCCCTTAAGTGATAGCAAGACCACAGACATTTTGCAATTGGTTCATTATGATCTATCTGGTATGTTGTGTGTGACATCATTAGGAGGATCTTTATATTATGCTGTCTTTGTGGATGACTTCTCTCACAAAACTTGGATATATTTCTTGAAGAAGGACAAAATATTCTCATGTTTCCGTTCTTTCAAAGGCTTGGTGGAAAATCAAACAGGGAAGAAGATCAAGATATTGAGGACCGATAATGGAACCTAGAATGAGTCAAATGAATTCAATGACTATTCCAGGGAAGCTGGCATTAAGAGGGAGACTACTACTGCATATACTCTTGGGCAAAATGGTGGTGCTGAAAGGAAGAATTGTTCCATTATAGAAGCCACTCGTGCCATGCTTCACGATCAAGGACTTCCAAAGTTCCTATGGGGAGAAGCTGCCAACACTGTTGTGTACATTCAAAATCGATGCCCTCATCAAGCATTGGACTCCAAAACTCTCGAAGAAGTTTTCACTGGTAAGAAACCTGATGTTTCTCATTTTATAATTTTTGGTAGTCCTGTATACTTTCATGTGTTGAAAGAAAAGAGAAGTAAATTGGAGACATCTGGGAAGAAAGGAACTTTTGTGGGCTACAATGAAACTTTTGTTGAAATTTCTAAGTATTACCCGTTAGAAATTTTATCCGTATTCTTTGGTTTATTTCACCTACTTGTTAATTACAAATAAGCTATTTAACCATATAAATAGTGAAATAAACACAATACAGTCTCAACCATCTACAAATCAACAGCTGAAAGAAATAGACAAACACAAGTGACATCGTTATTTTTGGACAACTCGTCCCCGGAAAAACCCAACTTGGGAAAACCAGTGCAACGATTCTGAGGGTTATCTTATTATGCAGTCTTTCTAAGTACAACTGGGTCCAAACTGGTTCATCCGACAGAGAAAATAATCCGGCAGTAATACCTCTCTATATGGAAGCAGATTTTCGGAAAGTCTGCCCCACGAGATCATCTCTAGCACAATCTGAAGCCCAGCGTTAGCCCACCTGGCCTCTGCGTTAGCCCGAAACCCTTTGTGTCAGCCCTCTAAGGCACTGCGCAACCTCTACGACCCTCTGTGTCACTATTGCAGTCTCTGTGTGGATGACGCAAGCCCTTCTGGCCTCTGCGTAGTCCCTTCTGCCTCTGCATGGCTCCCTCTGGCTCAACATCTGCCTCTCTCTGCTTCTGCGCTGGTCTCTCGGCACTATCTCTGCCTCTCTGTCTCATACTCACTGCCCCTCGTTGCAATTGATCACTGATTCGATTTCTCTTAGCAAAACCCGCTCTAGAAAATCGAATGACTGATCACTCTGGTGTGTTCTTCAACTGACCCTCAAGCCTCTTCTTATACCTTTCCTGTTGGTCCTTCAACGACCAAGATTACATCTCTAATCAACAACTAAGATTAGATTTGGCTTGATCCATGTCATTTGGAACCTTCTAACCCAGTTTTATATTAATACCCATTAATATTTTATTTTTCCCAAGTTTAGACTTAAGAACTCCTTTAAAAATATTAATGAGCCTCTCAACCAATTTTCGTGGCTAGAGCTCATCCGATGCTACCCAAAATCAACACTCCCTCTTAGCTAGGTATGTGTTCTAGTAATACTCCATACTGAGCATCACCCTGATTATATGGCATCGGTACATGTGCTGATGCTAGGCCTCCCCGTCCAACATCCTTTGCACTGCTGCATCCTGTACTGCTGCCCATGGCTCTGCCATTGCCACTACTACATCCGTACGACAACTCCCTCTGCACTCGTGTTGCTGTTGGTCCTTTCTCCCAACACTGCATTTGCACTGCAACCCCTTCTCCTCATGCTGCATCGTGCTACTGCTAACTGTTACTGCACTGCAACTTAGTCACTGAGAAATAAGTAACTGATACACCCGACTATTGACATCCCTGTCAGGCTAGAAACACTCTCGATGCTGAAGCTCTCTCTGTCGCTATCATGTGCTCCCTCTGCTGCCTTTGCGTTGTTGCAACAACTCCCTGCCTCTTGCATCGCTGCAAACCTCTCTGTGCCATCCTGCACTGTTGCAACCTCCTCTGTGCCTCTCGCACTGCTGCAACCCTCTCTGCGTTGCCCGAGACTACTGCACTGTAGCACTCTCTACCGCTTCATCTACATCCATTTCTACCGACATTTGCCATCCTACTACTTCTCACCGCGGGGCTCCTGTAGCAAGGTATGATCCAAGAGTTTGGGTACCTCAAGGACCCTGCCGCTCATCACCTGTAGTCCTCCTGACTATAGCTGGATGTCTCCCCACCTCTTCTCTAGAGGTATATGAGCACTCATTGCACAATCATCATCCTCCTCTACCTCCTTTTCCACCTTCGCTGGCGTTGCCTTGGAGTTAGACGCCTCTCCCTTGTTCTTCTTCCTCGGACACTGGTTCGCATAATGCCCCAGTTCCCCACAGTTGAAGCACTTTATCTTGGAGAGGTCCTTTTTCTTCTCTCTTGCTTCCTCGTAGATGCTAGCGCTGCATCCTCTTCCTCCTCTTTCTTGATCCAGAATCCTTTGCTGCTACTTCCCGTCTTGAAGAGCTGCCCACAATTCTTCCCAATCTGGAAGATTCGCCTTGCCCCAGAATGCTCTGGACAAATGTCTCCCACTCCTCGGAGACTATGTTTAGGGCTGTCCTCACCATCGACTCCTGATTCATCGTAGCCCCTATGGAAGTCAGTTGGTCCCTGATTTCCTTCAATCTGCTGAGGAAGTGATCTATTTTCACCCCCTTCTACTTCTGGTATGACCGCAGCTGATTCTCTAGTAACATCTTCCTCTGCACGGAAGTACGTTGGTACAACGTCTTCAAGGTGTCCCACATTTCCTTTGCCGTCTCCTTCTCGGCAATTTGCTAGATCACATGATCCTTGACCCCATCAAGGATTATGCATTTTGCCTTGGCCATTGCTTGCTCGTACTTTTCATTGTCAGCTGGATCAACTGGTATAACCACTGTTCTCAAGGCGAGGCCTTGATGCGATGTCTATTTAGAATGGACAGGATCCTGGCCTTCTAGACGACAAAGTTGGACGCCCCGTCCAGCTTGTCTTGATCGGTTAGTCCATTCATGGCCATCTCTCTACTCTACCTTTCGACTCCTCCGAGTCTCTACTTCCCTTTGGAAGTTCTCTCTTCGACTCCCTCTAAGTCTCTACCTCCTGCCTGGAAGTTCTCTACTAGACTCCCTCTGAGTCTCGATTTCCCTACTGGAAATCCGCCTGCCAACTGTCGAATCACACCTCTCTTAGCTCCTATGCACCTGCAAAACTGATCTGGATTTCTTGGCTAGAAATCCGCCTAGGTACCGACTCCCTCTACCTTGGTTTTGCCCCGTTAGGTACTGTTCTGTCTCGGCAGCATCAACACCCCACCAGCTTCACTCCCCTTAAACTACCCACAGCTTCCTAACCCCCAACAACTGAAGCACTGCGCCTCTAGGCTTTGCACAATCCCGACACTGGTTGAAATGCTCCACTAGCCAACTGCGTCAACCCTCATGGTCTGTCCGTGGCTTTTCGTGAGCCTTTTCTGACCTCCTCAGCCTCTGCACTGGCCTCCCTCTGGCTCGCACTGATGACGCAGTCCCTCTGCGTCAACCCTTGTCCGCCGCTTTCTGCTAGGAACAACTTCTATCACTCAGGACAGTTGTTTCTGCTGCAAATGCTCTGATTCAACTGGTGCCTTCAACTCTCCTGTGATTTGCAACGCTTTGATACCATGTTGAAATTTCTAAGTATTACCAGTTAGAAATTTTATTTGTATTCTCTGGTTTATTTCGTCTAATTGTTAATTACAAACAAGTTATTTAACCATATAAATACTGAAATAAACACAATACAGTCTCAACCATCTACAGATCAACAGCTGAAAGAAATAGACAAACACACAAGTGACACCGTTATTTTTGGACAACTCGTCGCCGGAAAAACCCAACTTGGGAAAGCCGGTGCAACAATTCTTAGGGTTATTTTATTATGCAGTCTAAGTACAATTGGGTGCCAAACTGGTTCACCCGACAGAGAAAATATTCTGGCAGTAATACTTCTCTATTGGAAGAAGATATTTAGAAAGTCTGCCCCACGAAACTTTATCCAGCACAATCTCAAGCCCAACGCTAGCCCACCTAGCCTTTGCGTCAGCCCTCTGAGGCACTGCGTAACCTCAGCGACCCTCTGCGTCATTCCTGCAGTCTCTGTGTGGCTGACGTAGGCCCTTCTGGCCTTTGCGCAGTCCCTTCTGCCTCTGCATGGCTCCCTCTGTAGATATTTAGAAAGTCTGCCCCACGAAACCCTCTCCAGCACAATCTCAAGCCCAACGCTAGCCCACCTAGCCTCTGCATCAGCCCAAAACCCTTTGCGTCAACCCTCTGAGGCACTGCGCAACCTCAACGACCCTCTGCGTCACTCCTGCAGTCTCTGTGTGGATGACGCAAACCCTTTTGGCCTCTGTGCAGTCCCTTCTGCCTCTGCATGGCTCCCTCTGGCTCAGCGTCTGCCTCTCTCTGATTCTGCGCTGGTCTCTCGGCACTATCTCTGCCTCTTTGTCTCGTACTCACTGCTCCTCACTGCAAATGATCACTTATTCGATTTCTCTTAGCAAATACCGCTCTAGAAAATCGAATGACTGATCACTCTGGTGTGTTCTCCAACTGACCCTCAAGCCTCTTCTTATACTTTTCCTTTTGGTCCTTCAATGGCCGAGATTACATCTCTAATCAGCAACTAAGATTAGATTTGGCTTGATCCATGTCATTTGGAACCTTCTAACCCAGTTTTATATTAATACCCATTAATATTTTATTTTTCCCAAGTTTAGACTTAGGAACTCCATTAAAAATATTAATGAGCCTCTCCACCAATTTTCATGGCTAGAGCACATCCGATGCTACCCCAAATCAACAACTTCTAAGGCGTATAGAATCTATGTGCTTGGTAAAAGAGAAGTAGAGGTGAGTCATGATGTCACCTTTGATGAGGATGCTGCCCTAAGGAAGATTAGCAACCTTCCTATTCCAAGGAAGGACAAAGAAGCAGATGCATGAAATCAGAGAGATTTGCAGGATGAGCCGATGCCTGATGTTGAAGAATCGATGGATCCCATTGATCCTCCTCCTCCTCATGAGCCCTCCTCCTCTAAAAGGAGACCCTCATGGTTGAGGGAAACCCTCGAAGATGCCGAGAGACATGTTGCATCGAGGGGGACATTTCGTGAAAGCAAAAAGCCTAATAGGTACCAAGGGTACTTAACTGCTATGAGCACCATTATTCAGTTTGAACCTTGCTCATTCGAAGAAGCTGTGAAGCAACAAGTATGGAAGGATGCTATGAACAAAGAGTACGAGTCAATTATGAAGAATGATGTCTGGGATGTGGTCCCTAGACCCCAAGACAAATCTGTTGTCACCTCTAAATGGCTCTACAAGATCAAGCATGGTGCTGATGGAAGTGCTGAGAAGTTCAAGGCCAAATTTGTTGCTCAAGGCTTCTCTCAAAAGGAAGGTGTAGATTATGATGAGATATTTGCACCTGTTGCTCGCTACACCACCATCCGTTCGATTATAGCCCTTGCTGCCTCGCAAGGATGGAATCTACACCAGATGGATGTCAAGACTGCCTTCTTGCATGGTTCACTTAAGGAGGAAGTCTGTGTGGAACAACCTAAGGGGTTTGAAGTTCAAGTCAGACACGTGTATGCAGTTTGAATAAATCTCTCTATGGGTTGAAGCAAGCACCCCGGGCTTGGTATGAGAGGATCAATAGCTATCTGATGAAGCTAGGATTTACAATAAGTGAAGCTGATCTGAACCTTTACTTTAAGGTGTAGAATGATAGACCTCTCATCTTGGTACTCTATGTGGACGATCTCTTTCTGACAAGTGCATACCCTCTTATTCATCAATGTAAGAGAGAGTTGGCTTCCGAATTTGATATGAAGGACCTAGGACTGATACATTACTTCCTAGGGTTGGAGGTCTGGCAAAAGCTAGGGGAGATTTTCCTTTCTCAAGGAAAATATGTTGTGAAGCTACTTGAAAGATTTGGGATGGTGGATTGCAAGTCCGTGACTACTCTGATGGAACTTAACTTCAAGAAGTTATGCGGAAGTGCTACCGGGCCCGATTTGAGAAATCCTTCTGAGTATCGTCAACTCATAAGGGCCTTGATGTTCTTGGTGAACTCTCGTCCGGACATATGTTTTGCAGTGAACACATTGAGTCAGTTTATGGTCGAGCCTCATCATATACATTGGATTGCTGCCAAGAATCTCTTGAGATATCTTCGGGGCACAATCACTTATGGACTGAGATACATTGCCAAGAATGTGAGGCTCCATGGTTACTCTGATGCAGACTGGGCTGGCAGTGTGGTGGATCGCAAAAGCACATCAGGATGTTGCTTCTCTCTAGGTTCTGCTTCAATATCATGGATGAGCAGGAAGTAGAAGTTGGTTGCTTTAAGCATTGCTGAGGCTAAATACATTGCTGCTAGTTTGGCCTCCTGTGAAGTTGTCTAGTTGAGGAAGCTCTTTAGTGAGCTGTTTGGACATGTGCTGGATACCATCGTGATCTTTTGTGACAACCAGAGTGGGATTCGTCTTTCTGAGAATCCTGTGTTTCATGATTGCTCCAAGCATATTGATATCAGGTACCACTTTATCCGGGATATGGTACAACGGGGAGCAATAAGGCTCCATCATATTGGGACCGATGAGCAGGTTGCCGATATTCTTACGAAGCCCCTCGGGAAGGTCAAATTCTTAACCTTCCATGAACGACTTGGAGTCGTGGAGAGACCCTCTTATGAGGGTCCTGTATGAGATGGATAGTGAGCTCTGGGAGCTTTGGGGAACTTGGGGTACTTCTTGGAGCGATGAGCAACCATAGGGTGACTCACCCTCCCCTAGTGGTGCGCTGTGTACAGGGTGAATGGTTCACCTTCCCTTGTGATATCCCATGGTGGCATATGCATAGGTTGAGTGGTTCACCCTCCCCTATGGCATATGATCAGGATGAATGGTTCACCTTCTCTTGTAGGCACATCCTACCCATGCAGTTCGAGACTCATGGGAATTACCTCTCAACTGGCCGATGAGTAGGGAAATGAGGATAGGGACCATAGTACTACTGATGGATTCATCGTCTACTACCGTACTCTCTATGCTAAGATGTTGATATTGATCTGGGATCAATGGAAAATGACTACGAGTTAGTTAAGAGTGGTATGACACACTCTCTGTTGTTGGAGACTGAGTTCGGGTTAGTGGAAAATGGTATGATACATTCTCGATCATTTCTTCTTTCTTCATGATTCAGCAGAGCAGAGCAGTGCAATGACAAGGATGGTACAGATTGTCAGACAGTTTGGTAGGTGATGTTCTACATAGTTGAGAGGGAGTGTTAAATTTGGCAACTAGGGCCAAACATCACTTTGGACAGCGCTTATGAGGCAACTGATATTTTTCCAATTTGACCAAGGTCAACCTTGGTCAACTTAGCCTCCTCTAACCTTCAACGTTGCATATAAATACAAGGTGCCTCCTCATTTTGGCATTTCATCTCATTCATCTTTCTCTCTCTCTCATCTTGATTAGGTACGGACTTTTGGGCCTCTCTCTCTCCACACATGAGAAAGGAACACTGTCTTTTCTAGCTGTTGCGTTGACTAGATCTGACTGAAATTTTAGGAGGCCGAAATATTAGGAGACCGAAATTTCAGGAAGCCGAAATTTCAGGACGCTGACTTTGACTAGCGTTGACCTTGGTTGACTTCGGTTTTGTGAGGGAGACTTCTGTTTGGGCAGGCCATAGTTTGGGCACAAAAACCAAGGCAGTTTGACCCTTGCGTTGATTGCCCTAGTTCTGGTTGTTGCATTGACTTTTGTTGACCATATTTGACTGGGTATTTTCAGAGTATTTTGGGCTACATTATCATGCTGTTGGAGGCCGAGTTGACCAAGGTTGACCGTGCTGTTTTGGAGGTCAATTTCAACCTTATTGACCAAAGTTGACTTTCTGGTTAGGGCTTTTTGTTTCTTCTGTTTTGACTGCTCAGTTTGGGTAGGTGAATATTGTAAATTGTACTCTCTCTTTCTGTTGAACTTTTGAAGAATTATAAGAAGAATTGATCAAGGGTTCCCCACATTGGGGTTTGTCTCTCGCTGGTGCCATATCTTGTGTCCTCTTGTGTTGGCTTGTCTTCTACGGATATTGTTTATGTTTTATCTGCATTTTACTATCATGTTGATGTGATTGCTATACTGAATATGATATTGGGCTAATAAAGAAAATTGAAGTAAAATTGCTCTAAGCATAGAACATACCATTGTTATCCTAAAATTAACATAGTTGGAATATTCTGGTTGCTTTTGCAACGTATGTTGTTTAACTTACGCATTTGCTTATGAACTACTTTGCATGCAATTGTATGAATCCTGTCGAATGGGTGTTGTTGGATTAACCGTCACTTTAATTTGTGGACTATTCCGCATTTTAGCTTGTGATGTCATTCCGCTCGTGTGTTCCTTTCGAGCTGCGTACTATTGCAGGATTCTAAGGGGCACACTTCCTTTTCCCCTCCGTGTGTTAGAACCACCCATGCATCTCACTTGACTTGTTGCAAGGTTACACACTTGTTTTAGCGCAAAGTTATCATACTTATCTTTGTGCGCTTTCGCGGTCAAGGCATTACATTACCACCCATTGCTGGGACTCCTACTCCAAATGGTATGAGGTCTAGTTGGGACTTCTTACCGGGGAGATCCCCTAAATGTTGGCGGGTCCAACACCGTCAACACTTTTTGCACATATTTTTTCCCCTGGAATTTCTATACATAGTTCCTTCATCTTTTCAACCACCACCTCATATTCTATATGAGGTCATATTATGTTGATTTCATCTTATCAATTTGTGAACTAGTGCAAGGTGTAATCTTTCTAAAGGAAGAGATCCATCTTCTTCGATCGTGCTCATGCTATCTGGGACTATATGATGACATGACTCAATCTGCCAACTATATACATACCTCTTTTCTCCTTTTAATCTCCTAGACTTCCTTTCCTTGTTTGAAAGTACCTCAACCATCTTGACATGCTACACTCCTTTGTCACCATACCATCATCCTTCTAAACAATGGATCCCACACAAGGTGGAATTTAGACTATCAGTGAGACGCTTCTTTCATGTAGAAGTGAAACCTTCTAATGAAGATTCCAATGGAGGATTTTGATTATCCTTATCCTGCAAATGCTCCTTCCTAATGATGATGTATGATGATTTCTTTATCTTCTATTATACTAGATGACATACTTCCAACCACATATACTACTATTTCGGTTGTCTTTTCACGCTTTCAATGAGGATACCATGAACTACTTCCCTTCTATCATGATGACTGCTACAACCATGTAGACTTCTATTTCAGCTATACTTCCATGCTTCTATGATGATGTCATCTCTATTTTCGCTCTAATGCATCCTATCATTTTTGTAATGCTTCTTATCCTGACAACAATATTTAGTCATGGTAGGGTTCTTTTCACCTCCTACTTCTCCTTGCTATGTACTTGAGAGATCTTAATAGTGTAGATCTATCCCTTCCTTCTTAGATTTCTTCTCATTAGGTTCTTCTACTTCTTCGGTGATATGGGCTTCATTCCTTTCTTTTCTCTTCTTTTTTTCCTTCTTGAGTTTAGGACAATCTCTCTTGAAATGCCCATATTCTTGAAATCCATAGCATTGGATCTTTAACATATCGATCTTCTTCTTTTTTTGAGGACCAAACTTTCCTTTTCTCCTAGCCATGGTAGCGAATGCTTGAACTTGTTCTTTTGAACCCACATCACTTTTTGCTTTCAACTTGGTTTCTTCAATCTTAGACAATGACCAAAGTTCACTGAATGGGGTGGCTTCCTTCTTTCCATAAATGCTTGATACAAAGTTGCCCCACTCATCAGGTAGTGTATTGAGCATAATGGTGGTCATTTCTTTGTTGGACATTATTTCCCCTAATTTTTGTAGTTGGTCTCTTATTTGTGATACCCTCTTAAGGTATGAGGTTATCCCTTCTTCCCTTGATACCTTCATGTTAAAATTGGCAACTAGGGCCAAATTCCAATTTCGTCAGCTCATTTGATGTAGATGATGATTGCATTGAATTCCTCTTTTCAAGAGGACCAAAATTGATCTAAAGATCATCTAATTTGGACAAGCAGAAGTGTGTTTTTGAATTTTATGCCCACACATGTGCAATTTGTTCAAGTCGGCCACATCATCATATAGGATCATGAAGCCCAAGAGACATGTCACTTCACCCTTAACGACTTGTATAAATACAAGTGACCTCTCACCTCATTTGGCATCATCATCATTCACACATTCTTCTCTCTCCTCATTTGATTGGGTCGTACAACTATTGGGTAGCTATTTTCTCTCACACGTGTGGCAAGGAGGACGAATTGCAGGCCAAAATTTCAGAATTCTGTTGCAGGTTTGACCAACGTTGACCAGGGGTGCATTGACCAAGTTTGACTGCGATTTTTGGGTTAGAAGTTTGATCTTGGAAGGCCGAGTTGCTGGGCACAGAAATCGAGAAAATCTGGGCACTTTGATCAGCGTTGACTTCAGGATTGACTGCAACTTGGACCGCATAAAATTACAATAGACTTTCTGTTAAATTTTAGGTATGTTCTATGCTTAGAGCAATTTATTTCAATTTTCACAGTTAGCTCAATATCTTTTCTAAATTAGCAATCACATCAGCATTAAAGTAAACTGCAAATAGAACATAAACATAAATCGCAGAAGACAAGCCAAGACAAGAGGACACAAGATGTGGCACTAGCCAGGGACAAACTCCAATGTGGGGAAACCCTTTGATCAGTTCTTCTTACATGTTCTTCAATAGTTCAACAGAGAGAGAGATAGTACGTTTACAACAGAAGTCAACACTTTGACTTATCTAGATAAGAGCATAGATCATTTCTAAGAAGATGATACATGAGATCAGTTGAAGACATGCTGCTTCAACTGATTCTCCAAGGTGACTCCTTCACCTATCGTTGTGCTGTATTTTGTCATTATGTTGCACCTCATCGTGCTGCACCATGCTGCACCCATCATCACTATGCTGCATCTCATCATGCTTCATTAATCATGACTCTACCCATAACTGTACTGCATTATGTGCCATTGCTGCACCATGTTGCCATATTGACCTATGTGCTGGCTGCATCTTGCTTGCTGCTTTCTTGTTGTCCCTAGCATGTTTGTTTTCCTTTGCATGCTTGCTGTTGCATGCTAGATGTCCCTTGCATGCTCGTTGTAACATTGCATGCTTGGTGTATTTGCTGCTAAGTACCATACAACTGTCCCAATGTTAGTTATTTGTCCCTTGCATGCTGCTCTCCTTTGAAGATAGATGCTCTGGCTGTTCCGACAGTTCCGACCTATGAAACCGGATTCGTCCTAACCCCTGGACGAATCCCGAATCGGACGAATCGGACACGATTCTGTCCTGACACGTGTCATATTTCCATGACTCGTCGTGTCATATCCGGGTACGTCGTGTCATGAGCGTGTCAGAAAAATTTGGAACGTGTCACGATTTTTGGAACGATTTTTGGTTTCGGATTCGTTTTTAGGGGTTTAAGTTCGCTGTTTTCATTCGCATTCACTGCTTCTGTATAGACCATCAAGACCACTGTTTCCAAATTGGAAGCTAATACTGATATACATCAATGACTCTGAGACTGGGAGTTGTGCAAAAGCTCTCTGGCAATGACTGTTTTGCTTTATCTTCTTCCTTTTCTTTCATATCAGTCACTGTCAGGCTTCAGCAAATGTTTGTTTCTTGAGCTGATCCCTGGTGGGTTTGCAGAAGCATTGAAGTTAGGTTCTCGTGCAAGTGGGTTCTAGACTTCTAGTGGTTGAGCCTCCAGGGTTTGATCTCCTAATGTTTCCTACTTCATCATTTTGCTACAGCTGTCCTATTAGTTTCATAACAGTGAGAAAATCAAACTTAAATCAACATAAAAACCCCTCACATCTGCAATGTGCATAAATCTAATATGACAGTGGCATAACCTTATTATAATTTTCACTGTTTGTTTCAAAGTGCTCCAGTACAGCTCAGAAAGTACTGAAAATTTTCTAATTATTTGGCACACTTGGCACAGGGAAATTTCATTAGTAACTCATTTATGTGACCAGTACCACTGACATTTATTTGAATTTTGTATGTACTATGCATGCTAATAGCTATAGATGAAGATCTATGTTTGAAATCAATAAATTTGTATCATTAATTAAAATTTGTGTAAGAAATATGCTAATAACTAATTTTTAAGATATATATATATATATATATATATTTTAAATATATATATATATATATATATATTTTAAATATATATATATATATATATATATTTTTTAATAAAATAATATATAACGTGTCCTAACCGTGTCTTGTTCCGGGGTCAGCGTTTCCCGAATCCGACACCACGAATCCCGAATCCTACGTGTCCCGAATCCTCGTGTCAGGTGACTTAGGTTCCGACAGTTCACGGCAGTTCCGACAATTCCGACTGTTCCCGACAGTTTTGACTGTTTCGGCAATTCCAGTTGTTCCCAGCAGTTTCCGCAATCCCGACGGTCCTGGCAATTCCAACTATTCCCGACAATTTCGGCTTCTGCCCTCTGCGTCAGCTTTCTCGCTTGTTCCGGCAGTTCTCGGCAATTCCGATAGTTCTGACAATTCTGACTATTCCCGGCAGTTTCGGTAGTTTCGACTATTCCCGGCAGTTCCAGCTATTCCGGCTATTCCCGGTAGTTCCGACAGTTCTGGCAATTCCGGCTATGCCCGACAGTTCCGACAGTTTCGACAGTTCCAACAGTTCCGCCTTTTCCCGTCAGTTCCGACAGTTCCACCTTTTCCCGACAGTTCCGGCAGTTTCGGTAGTCCCCGGCAGTTTCGGTAGTTCTCGGCAGTTCTGGAAGTTTCGGCAATTGCCCTCTAGATTAGGGCAGCGTTATCCCTTAGGATCTCTCCTCCTACTAAAACCCAAAGACAAGTAGAGAGGAAGAGATCCCAAGTGTTTTGAAATGACTTGAAGGCCACCTCTATTTATACTAAAACGTTGAGCACAAGTGGGGTTTATTTGATTGCTAGCCGACCTTGACGAATTGTCCCATAACACAAATAAATTCATATCTCCATGAATGCTTATCGGAATCGGATGATCTTTAGATCAATCCTACACCTCTCGATGAGAGGGATCCAAGAAAAATATCAGCTTCCATTAATAAGATGACCCACATGGAGTTTGGCCCTAGTTGCCAATTTTAACACTTTCTCTTTCTTTTGTTTGAATTTCACTGGACTTTGAAGGATTGTTTTGGGTTGACTTTGACCAACAAGGAAGGTTGAGTTTGACTAAGGTTGACCGAGCTTAAGGAGGCAAGTTTGACTGTAGTTCACTGTAGATTTTGACATGGTTGTTTTGACTTGATTTGGCAAGTCTACTTTGACTTTTTGTACTCTCTCTCTGCTGAACATTTGATATAATAATAAGAAGAATTGATCAGAGGGTTTTCTCCACATTGGGGTTTTTTCTCTGGCATCCGCCAAATCTTGTGTTCTCTTGTCTTGGCTTGTCTTTTGCATTTTTTTATTCATTCTCTATCTACAGTTACTGTCAATGTGATTACTATTGGAAATCTAAATTGGAAATTGTCACTGGGTTGCTAAAGGAACATTGAAGTAATTGTGCTAAGCATAGAACATACCATTGTTAACTAAAATTAAAATTAACACTTCATTTTGTATGGCTCGATTCCCAAAGATATAACTTCTCCTGCAGTGCTTACGGAGAATAATTCTACTAGCTTATCATATATTTCTTTTGAATTCTCCAACTTTGCTGCATAAAGGATGAGGGAATCCTTGATTGATTCTATAAGGATTCTTTGATCCCTTATTTCCCCTTTCATATATTTCGATTGAGCTTGAGCTTCTTCTTGTGGTGGTTTGAAGATTGTACCCTTAACATGTCCAATACATTCATTTTCTATGAGGATCAAATTGTCCTCTTCTTCCATGCAAGGAAATTTGATGACCTAACCAACTTATTGCTTTCCTTGCAGAATGAAGTCATTTTGATAGTAGATTCAGTCATAGATATAAGGATACTTACTTGTCAAGTAAAGATTCTCCTTTGATGGTGATATCTTTAGTTTGATGCCTTCTTGATTTTGATGATGATAGATAATGTTTGCTATTTTGAAGATGACAATACTTCTTCTAGAGATGTCTTTATTCAAATATGCTTGAAATGTGATCTTTGATTCAAAGATAGGGAGATCACCTTGATTCATTTGATGATGATAGTAATGCTTCTTCTTACTTTCTTGGATGACAATGTAGAATGTGGAGACTTCAAGATGCTTCAAATGTAAAGTCCTTTTTTTGAGTGGAGGTGGGGTCCTTGAGGTCTTCTTTTCCTTGAGATGTGATGAAGTAATTCTTGTGATATGATGGATGGTCCTTTTAGATTCTCCTTAGATTGCTCGACCGTTTTGATGGTTTGATGTCTTCTTTAATGTCTTGACTTCATTGATATTCCTTTTGATGATCTTTGCTTCAAGCTGCCTTTTTCTTGTCTTGCAACCTTAGCTCTGAAACCATGTTGAGAAATCTAGGGGCAGCTAAATTAGGTGATTTCTCTTCTTTGATAACTCCTTGTGGTGTATTTTTACTCAACTTGATTTGCTTCTTCATTCACTTGATTATGATTAATGTTCTCTGCCATCAAACAACTACCAAACAATCAATACCAATGAGACAAGAGGACACAAGATAGAGACTATCAGCGAGAGCCAAAACCTCTCCCTTTGAGAGGAAAACCCACAAGAACTCTTCTCTTCTTATAGAACTTCAAATGACGAATTCCAAGACCTATGACCCTTGACCAAGACCCCTCCAAGACCAAGTCAACCTTCCTTCTTGATGAGCTTTCCTTACACAACTTCCAGCAACAAACTTTGACCTTCCAACAACTTCGACCCCCAACAACAATTTTTGCAACTTTGACTTAGTAGCTTCAGCAACTTCGACCTAGCAGATTCACAACTTTGACCTAGATGTAGCTTCACAACTTTGACCTAGACGCAACTTCACCACTTCGATGCAACTTAAAAGTTTCATCCTTCCCGAAGTTTGGTAACCCTAACGCGAGAGAGAGAGAGGTCCTAAACTTCGATCTTGCTCTTCTTCTTCTTATCCTTGATTTTCGTCCTTTTTCTAGCTTCTTTCTTGAGGAGATTGAACTTGCTTGTTGTGTGTCCAAATGAGGTCAAGTTCCTTCTTATATATAGGCTTTCTAGGGGTACAAATTGCCTCCATGTAGGTCGACTTAGGTCTTGGAGGGTCTTTTATGACTCAAATAAATTTCTTTACAATATGTAATATGCCCAAAAGGGTCTTCCATACATGACAATGACTCTTATGACTTGTTGACTCAAATACAAGCCCTAGAAGCACTTAATGGGTGCTTGACCTATAAATCAAGTAAACCTTGAGCATGAAACCCATGCCTCAAGAATGACAATAATAAATTTATTTTTCTTTTTACATCATATACATAAAATCATGATTACGTATGTCATTATGAAGACCGAACCTAGTTACATATTTCAACAACCTTCAGCTAGGGAGGAATTTCTTTCTGCATCAAATATCTCTGCTTTCTTTGCTTATCTTTGTTCATCTCTTCTTTGTATCATTTGGAACAATGATGTCTCAATCTAATGAAGAAGAATCATCATAGGGGAGATTCATCTATCACCCTATATCTACTGATCTTCACATCTTGACACAAACTTGGGGGGATTACCACTCGTCAACACATGACAATGATCGCGCACAACCAAGTCTCACCTTTGCTTGGGGGGATTATCACTTGTCAATAGATGACAAGGATCACGCTCAACCAAGCTTTACCATAAGAGTCAAGTGGTAGAACACCTGCATCCATAGACTTTGGGGAGGTTATGTCAACACATGACAAGGATCGTGCACAACCAAGTCTCATCTCTGCTTGGGGGGGTTACTACTTGACAAGGATCGCGCATAACCAAGTCTCACCTCTGCTTGGGGGGGATTACCAAAAACTTCCCTTTTGGCAAATGCTTAGTAAGTATGTTAGCTATTTGATGATCAATTGCAATATGATGGAGTCTTACTATTCCTCTTTGCACCATATCCCAGATATAGTGAGCATCCGAGGCTTCATCCTGACTTTCAACATTAGCAGGAGGAGGAGGAGTGCTTCTTGCCTTTCCAAGCACTGCATCTTCATCAAATGTTACCTCCCTTCTAAACTCTATAGTTCTTTGACCAGACACATATATTCTGTAAACTTTATAGTTTTCACAATAATTGACAAACGTACCTTTGATATCTAAATCTTTCAGCGTGGTCCTCTTTTCCTTTGGCACATTAAAGTAAACAAAGCAGCCAAAGATCTTCGGACTTTTCACTAGTGAATACTTCTTCAAGAGTCTTGAAGTCTTTGAACATGCCAAATGCTTGACTTGATTGGTTCTGCTTTTTCTTGAAGGGAAGGGTCCCTTTACATGCTTTCCACTTGCACACCCTTGGCAAACTTCATCATGATCCACTCTAATCTCAGGGATTCCAGAAACCATCTTTCTCACATGAGGCAATGGTTTATAGTGAAGATGAGTGAACCTTCGGTGCCACAGTTCACATTGATGATTACTATCATGGATCAATGCATGGATAGCTCTTCCATTAATTTGAAATCATGATCCTAGATTGAAGGCAAGTACTAGTAATTATACATATTGATTTCATTGCCTGCAATGATACAATCCATCTTTGATCGCTGCAAAAGAAGTTCATTTATAAAACTACCATTCCATCCTTTGCAAAAGTCACGACTCTTTCCTGCAATCATTATTGTTAGTAAACCCATAAACTTTCTCATCTCCCTATCTTTAGTATTTAGTATCTATCAATTGTTTTTTCATAACCTTCTATGCATTATACTTCTTTTCAAGACAACACTTTCTTGCACATGCATAAACAAAAGTAAAACTACTCTTTACTTTTACATGCATCAACAAGTACCAAAACCACAACTATTAAACACATGCAACACCTTAATTACTATCTGCAAAATTACTATCATGTCTATTTATTATTGGATCAGGGAGCAAGCTTTCCTGAAAAGTGATGACCTCTTTTTCCTTTTTGCTTCTTATCTTGGGCAACAAAGGCAGTAGGTTCTCCCTCTTCATGCTTAAGAATTCTTCCTCTAAAAATCATTTTGGCCTCTTCTTGACTGCACTTTCCCAGGAGCTCATCAAATGTGGGACACTTATCATTGTTGCTGATGGTAGTAATAAAAGTCCCCCAAAGTAGGGGAAAAACTCCAAATGTAATGAACACCAACTCTTTATCAGATACAATTTCGCCAACAATTAACAACTGATTCTTGATTTTTGATATCCTCATGAAGTATGCTTGAATGGTCTTTTTGCTGTTCATCTTGATGTCCTTGAGTTGATTCTTCAAAGCAAGGATTTGACTTAAGTTGTTTACTTGATACATTCCAATCAACTTGTCATACATTTCTTTTGATTTCTTCAAGTTGGAGACATAGGTGATGAGATGGTCTCCAAGAGAATCAAGGATAATTTTTTTAGCCTTGACTTCTCCTTTTTTGTATCTAGCCTTGATAGCAACATTCGAATTTTCTGGTGGTTCTTCTACCTCACCTTCAACTTATTCTAATACATCATTTTGGAAATGTAACTAGTTTTGGTCTTCATACTTGTTGTTGCATTCATTTCAATATGTATATCTTACGTAACAGACAAAAGAATTAAGAGAGATTTTTATTTTAAAGGATGGGTTTCATGCTTCTTATTGATGGTCTTCTAGGTAAAAGCATGTTCTTTGTGCTTCTGGGGTTTGTTATGTCATAGGATTTATTGTCTCGAGTCAAGAGAGTCAACATCATGTTTATATTACCCTTCATTGTATCTTGAAAAATAATTTATTTTGTGTTTAGAAGGTCCTGGAAACCTCCAAAGTACAAGTCGGCCTAAAGGAAGGAATTCGACCCCTTGGAAAGGTTATATATAGAAGCAAATTCGACCTCATTTGGCACTCACTCACTCACAAGTTCGATCTCTAAAGAAAAAGTTTGATTTAAGGCTAAGAGGCAAGGAAGAAGGAATAAAGGTCTAGAAGGCAAGAGAAATCCAAGAAGTCAAAGAAAAACTTGTTTTTAAGCTCTATCTCTCTCACATGCGCGAAGATGGTTTCTGTTGTTGAGAAATCTAGGGCATCGAGTATTAGGCGATTTCTCTTCTTAGATAACTGCTCGTGAATGCTTTTTACTTTTTAGATTAGGATCTTCTTTTACTTATGTTATTATAGTGTTCTTCTTCATCAAACAATTGCTAATGCATAAGCATAAAGAGACAAGAGACAGAATGTAGGCTATCAGCGAGGGACAAAACCTCTCCCACTTGAGAGGAAAACCTGCACAAATTCTTCTTCTTATAGAGACTTCAATTGACGAATACCAAGACCAAGACCCTTGACCTATTTGCCACTCCAAGACCAAGATACAAATCCTCCTTGATGAGATTCTTCCTCCAATGATCAAACTCTGCTTCTTCTTCCTTCACCGCTACTCTTCAGAATTTCGGTCCCTTGGTTTAGTACTGCACTCCTTGGTTCTGCTCTAAAATGGAATCCAAACTGCCCTTTTTATAGTTGTTTCTCATCATAATGAGTCGACATGAGTATATGTGAACCGACATGTCCATTGGAGAGTGTACATTATTCCTTTTTGAAGTCGACTTGAGGGAGAGGTCTTGTGCTTGTCTTGGAGGGAATTCATACTTACTTAGTGACTCATGCAAAATGTAACATGCCCAAGAAGGGTCCTTTATACATGACAGACTCAAATTGATGTTTATGATTAGATGACAAATCTTAAAGGCTCAGAATGGGAGTCATCACTAAAAATAAAATTCCTTGCTCATGAAACCCATGAGACAAGTATTATAATAATAATTTTATTTTTCTTCTTTTCATCAATTACATAAAATCACAATTACACGTCATGAAGACCAAACCTAGTTACACTTTTCAACATCTACAACTACAAAAAAGGATGAAACTGTAGGTCTGAATTGCAGAAGAACGAGTTGCAGTATCAAGTTGGTGGAAGAGAGTTTATTATGTCTTGACCTTGTTGACCTTGAGAGGATCTGTCCTGCTCAAAGAAGAATCTCTTGAAGACGCTAAATTAGGTTTTCTGCAGCAGCTACAAGGCTGAAGTTGCAGGTTGACGCTGGACGAAGATGAAGTTGGAAGCTGCTTGAATCAAGATTAAGCCTTTTTGATCCGATCTATGTGGAAGGAGTTCTTGGAGGGTTGACTTGGGACTTGGAGGAGGACTTGGTCTATGGTTGTCTTGTCTTATTTGAAGTAGATTGTATAATAAGACAAGAGTTTTATGGGTTTTCCCCTTGGAGGGTTTGGCCTTGGCTTGGAGCCTAGCTTTTGTGTCCATAGTCTCTATTGCTTTGCTCTTGATGTTTGTTTGATGGAAAGATCTAATAAAGAAACACAAAAAGATAAATAAAATTCACAAGAAAATATTAAGGATAAGGAAAATCTGAATTAATCGCTGCCATATTGCAATTTTCCAATACATCATGTTCTTCAAGAGTAATATTCAATCTTGCCTTTCATGGACCAAAATTTGAAGCATCATTCAACTTCTATTCATTAAGAAGAAGACATCTTGATCTAGTCAAATAGATTTCAGCAGCAAGTAGAAGGAGCAACAAGTGCTATTTCAATAGTATATAGAAGGAGCAACAAGTGATATGTCAATAGTAAATAGGAGCAACAAGTGATATTTCAGCAGAAAATGGAAGGCGTAGCAAGTGATATTTCAACAAAAAATTAAAGGAGTAGCAAGTGATATTTCAAAACAAAATAAAAGAGTAACAACTCTTATCTTCTTGGGCTTGTCTTTGCCAAAGCTCTGATACCATGTTAAAATCCCGATGTTTTATGTTGAAACAATTACTTATTCAAAAACTTCTTTTTGTTGCAATATTAGTTAAGCAATTGTAGATAAAACATAAACCAAATGCACAATTGAAGACAACCAAGAACAAGATAAGACACAGAGAATTTAGGGCCAATGACCTTGGAAAAATCCACAAGGGGAAAACTCGACCAAATTCTTCTTCTATTAGATATCAATTGTTCAACAGAGATACAATGCACAATGGGATCAAGAGAATGAGTAAGTTCACCCAAATCTGAACAAGTTGTAGCATGAAGGACACCGGTAGCAACAATTGATGCAAACACTGAATCAACCTTCAAGTTTTGCTCTTACTCTCCAAGTCTCTCTCTTTCACAATCTTCTTCAAGTCTCTCCAACTCTCTCAAGTTCGAATCCTTCTTTCACAATGCACAAGTAGTGAGGAGATGAGATGATATGAGATACATATATAGGAGAAGCAACAAATTTTGGTCATAAAGGAGTAATACCCATACCTTAACGAGAAGAAACATATGCCATTTAGGGGAGTGTAACTCATGGCATTAAGGAGAGAAACATATGCCTTAGTAACTTATGCCATAAGTGAGATCAACACATGCCTTATGCCATAAAGGAGAGAATGTAACATATGCATTAAAGAGTGCGTAAGAGGAATCTTCTATGACATGGTTTAATGAGCATGTAAGAGGAATATGCCATGCTTTTAATTGAGTGTGTAAGAAGAGTGTAATGTATCCAGTAAGTGAGAGGGAGTAACAAATACATTAATTGAGGGGAGTTACGTATGACATGATTGAGTGCCGTGATTGAGAGACATGAATTTACTTTTAATAATAATATAATAGTATCATAAAGGATAATAATAATAATAATAATAATAATATTGATGATTAAGTCGAGATTGAACTATTAGGATTGATTAATGATAAGTTAAGTGATTTTCCAACATCTATACTTGATTCTTAATTGATGCAAGTTCATTTACTATTTTTGAAAAGTCATGCTTGAGATGATAGACATGAGTTTCTATTTTTAGAAAGTCGTTCCAGAATTGTCAAAAATGAGATTTTAGATAAGGAAATTCATCATTGAGCTGCCAATTTTCAACATTCCCTAGGGTAGCTAGCCGATATCGCGCTGCCCTCCATTTGGATATTCTAGGGTAGAGGGAGTTGATACCATGAGGTTTTCCTTGGAAAAAATACATGTATATGAGTATATACATGTATTTACACAAACATAATTATGAGGACCTTATTATAAAGGCTTGTAATTTCTTACCTAAAATGAAAATGGATAGTCATTTTTTTTCCATTTATGTACCTTTGTTTTCATTTGAAGTGAATGGGCCTTTGGCATTGAGCATGATAAGGGCTTTGTTTAGGTATAGATGCCTTTGGCATTAGGGTTTACTAGGTTTGAACTAGTTAGTAGGGATTGACTAATGTCACTGCTTTTCCCCTAGATCAAACTCAATTCTTAAAACTTCAAATTTTATGGTCCATTGTTCATTCTTTCGATATTTGAGAATTGCATACATATAATATCATTGATCATTACTAATGCTAGAAAAGTTTTCATTCCCCAAAATAGGGAACAAAGATGATTCCATAACTATTTATGGATGGACATGGATAAGTGGCATTCATTTTCGAGAGGGATATCTTGAAATTCTCTTGTAGTGGAATGCCATTTTCTAGTTAGGGTCTAGTGGTATGTCCCTCATAATATTATGATCTAGGGTAAATAGCCCTTGTAAGCTAGGGTCTTACTATATGTTTTTTTTGTTGAGTCTAGCATCTTGGCAGTACATGCAATGAATATCTGTGCTTGAGAAGTCTTATTTTACTATATTTGAAATGGATACAATAAGGTAAGATAATTTTTTAAGTCCACAAATGAAAAAAGGTAGGTCAATGGGAGTGCCAAAGCAACTCCTAGAAGTTAAAAGATAAAGAACATAAAATAAGTGAAATTATTGAATGAGAGAAGTAGCCAGAAGCAACATAATGTGATGAAAGGATATACAACATCATAAGTTGGTGCTGAACGAGAGGGCGAAGAAAAAGCTCTAGTAACCACCTCGAGAACAAAGGTGGAAATGAAGAAGGAAGACAAGGGCTTTCATATTGTATCATGAACCATAGAGAAGGGACCATGACATTGTCCTCAAGGGAGAATCTAGGAGGAACTTGGTTGGGTAATCTAGGGAGGAAGTGATCTAGGAGGACCCCCACTAAGACAATCAATCTAATCAAAATGTGCCATAGAATGGGTTCATTTGGTCTTTGAAAGTGTTCAAATCCAAGTGGTGTGGTGGAGGTTGATTCATGCCAACCAAGCAATGTTGATCTGCTATCATTTCCCTCATGAAATTATGGAGGCCATTGTGAAATTTTTATCTATTGTAGCAACTGGAAATTATTCTTCTAACTGGAAATTTAATTATGCAGTTTATTTGCTATGAGAAACAATGAACAAAATTACAATTGCAATTGCAATTTTCACCATAAGAATTCTGCGGAAAATAAAATACCGAAAACTTAGAAATTCTAGCACACACAAGAATTTTGACATAGTTATTTTTGGACAATTGTCCCCGGAAAGACCCAATGTGGGAAAACCGGTGTAGCACATGAGGTTTTTATTATTATTCTTTAGCAACAATTCTGAGTACAATAATTTAGATGCCCAATTGACAATCTAATTTGAGGAAATTATGGGCAAAATTATTGTGATTTTTTTTTTCACTCCACAGTGAATTTCTGCCTCTGAAATTACCTTCCTAGCCTCTGCGTTGATCCTCCTGAGTCACCCTCTGTGCTGATCCTCCTGAGTCACCCTCTGCGCAAAGCTTACTCTTGCCCTAGGAGAATTTCGGCCTTCCTTCCTTTGCCTCTTCTGGGGACTGGAAACCTTCCTCCCGGAATGCTGCTACCCTCCTCTTCCACCAGCTACTCATCCTCTAGCTCTATCTTCTCTGTTGAGTTACTGCTACTGAGAAAATCGAACTGCCTGGGCAATTGAGTATCTGCACTGATGCATCCTCTATCACCACATCGACCTCCTCTTATAATACATTATTGGAGCACCAACGATCAAGATTAAAACTTAATCAATGGATAGGCTCATCTCTGGATCGATCCATGTGAGTTTCTAGATCATTCTCGCCTTATCTTAATTAATACTGATTAATTAATCATATTCCCTAAGTTTAGACTTAGGAAATATTTAAAAAGTGGTTAATAATCTAATTGCATTTCTAGGTGGAATTTCCAAAAACTATTTCTGGGTTTTGGAGATCTCATGTATTCTAGCCTCCACCAAATTTTGTGACTAGAACACATCCGATGATGCAAAAACTAACACTCCCTCTCAGCGAGGAATGTGTTCTAGTGCTGCACATCCTGCCACAACACCCCGTCTCTGCATCATCTCTTGTCATGCTGCTGATGTCTGGCTACCATTGCCCATCAATCACTACGCAAGTCTGATATACGCTGTATTTGTGCTACTGCTGACCTTGTTGTACTGCTACCAACACTACATTTGCATTGCAACTCCCTCTTATTTGTTGCTGCTGCAACTGAGAATCATCCAAGGTAATTTTCCTCTGCTACTGAAACGGGTTCTCCACCATACCCATCTATTCTCTAAAATAGACGAACTTAGCTCCTCCTAGAGCTTTCGTGAGTATATCTGCAACCTACACTTCTGTGGGAACATATTGTAGCTAGAATGCTCCACGTTGTACATAATCTCTGATGAAATGACATTGAATATCTATGTGTTTCCACCTGTCATGAAACACTGGGTTCTGAGAGAGCTTTATGCAACTTTGATTATCACGGTTGACACTGGTCGCCTCCATCTTTGCCTAAACAAGTTCACTAGCAGCTTCTGAAGCCATATAGCTTCGCACGTAGCTGTGCTTGCTGCCATATACTCTACTTCTGCAGAGCTCAATGCTGCTAACTTCTGCTTCTTGCTGCACCAAGAAACCATTCTTGACCCAAAGGTACTTTTCCTGTCCACTGAATTGCCTGCCCAATCTGCATCTGTGAATCCACATAATCTAACATCATCTCCTTGGGTATATCTCAACCCATACTCAACTGTGCCATGCACATACCTCAGAATTTGCCTCGCTATTGCCCAATGTACCCTCTTCGACTCTACCATGAACCGACTAAGGGTATTGACTGCGAAGCAAATATCTGGCCTCGTATTGACTAGATACATGAGTGATCCAATAAGCTTTCTATACAAGGCGGGGTTGACATCCTTGTCATCCGATGCATCTATCTTCTTCCAGTTGGTGATCATGGGCATAGACATGGGTCTGCAATCTTGCATTTTGAACCTTTTTAGAATATCTATAGCATATCTTCCTTGTCCAAGGAAGATCTCCCCATCCTTCTGCCATACTTCCAATCCTAGGAAATAGTGCATATGTTGGAATCCCAATTGTTGTTAAACCAAAACCCATAGGTGTTAGTAAACAGACGCATCACCAGAGTTAACAGATCCACGAGAGGCGGTTAAGCCATGTCGTGAAACACATGGGGAGCACTGGATTATCCAATGCCCAACAATCTCCCCCCAACGCGAACCGGGTGTGATTCGAACTCGAGACCTTTGGCTCTGATACCACTTGTTGGAATTACAATTGTAGTTAAACCAAAACCAACAGATGTTAGTAAATGGACGTATCACTAGAGCTAACGGATCCATGAGAGGCGGTTAAGCCATGTCGTGAAACACACGTGAAGCGCTGGATTATCCAATGCCCAACAACATCAACCCCAAATCCTTCATGTCAAACTCTGCTGCCAGGTTTCTCTTGCAGTCCTCTATGAGCCTTGATGATCCTGTAAAAAAGAGATCATCCACATACAAAACTAGAATGAGTGGCTCACCCTCTTGTTATAGACATTTTTGTGCCTAACAGCATGGAGCATGAAATGTCAATAATCTGAGGGATCCAAAGTCCCTAAACATGTTGTTCTTACCCTTAGAGGAACAAGGTCTGCAAACCACAGCACTGAAAATCAGTTCTCCACCTGAAAACACTCAAAAACAGGCTATTTCTGGATCATGTCAGCTGCTCCACTGAGCATCTGCGCTGAATGTCAACTGCTCCTCCTTGTACCTGCGCTGAAGGTCAAAACTGATGAAGGCTACCTGCGCTGGGCGAGATTGGCCAAGTGGCACAGTCATTCTGCAAGGTGTCAACTGCCCAGGAAGCTTCCAAACTGACACTTGGGTCAAGGAATTCGCCTAGTGATGAGTAAGAGGGTCTTGATCTCCAAGTGGAAGCAAGATTCTCCAAGTGGACTCAAGAACTGAAGATTAACTAAAGTGGGAGACGACACAAGTCAGCTTCAGGCCAGTCTCAAGATGACTCATCCTTTCTCCAAAACCCTATATATAGAGCTCTCTCATGAGGTCTAGGGAGGCTGGAATTTTGTGCAAGTAAGGAAGTGCTGTTGGTTTGTGTATAGAGCTATTGGGTGTTTTGCTTGAAGGAGGTGAAGAGGAGATTTCTTTCAGCTGGGAGGTGTTGCTGGATTGGGCCCATTGTGGTTGTAACTCTCTCAGAACTTTACTTCTATTATCAATAAAGTATTTGAGGTTCTTCTATATGCATGTGTCTTTATGATGAATAGATGCTTGTATATTTGATTTATGCTAATCCTATAATCGATTATGGATGTATGCTTCTTGTAGTTTCCTTTTCTTGTGCTTTTACAGGATCTGTGTGTAGCTGAGCCGGTAAAAGAACGAGGAGCTAGGAGCAAGCGGCAAGGAGTGAAGACTGGACCGACTATTAGCGCAAGATAACGGTTAGTAGATCATCCTTTTCTTCCCTCTCTCATCTCATAAAGAAGAAACTTTGAATAGCTTGGCATTCTGTTGTTGCTGAAGTACTATCACCTTCAGAGTGGGATAGAGGCATTCTGCATTAGATACTTTTCCCCCAACAAATTGGCGACTCCACTGGGGAGCGTATCTTGTTGGTTTGTTGTGTTTCTTGCTATTCATTTCATAAACAAAGGGAGTACCGAATCGAACTGTGTTTGAGTCCATCAAACACAAAGTAGAGGGCAGCTACTCTAGCTCAGTTTCTGGGCAAGTTTATGATTTGAAGAGCTGATCCACAAGGACTCTAATAAGCTCTTAGTGATAGCTTTTCATACTCCTTTACATCCCTTAGTGTGACCTTGACTGATAGCTTCTGATTTGAGCAAAAACTGTGAATTTTTGAGCAATCTGTGACCCGGAAACCAAGACGGACGAAAGTCTCGTTCTTCATTGCAGGCTGTACAAAGGCAGTCTGCATTTCAACGCAGTTCCCGAAGGGGCTACCTGCGCTGAAGGTCAAACAGGCAGTGTTACACCTGCGCTGGACCAGTCTTGGCTTGAGTTACTGGGGTTTCCTGCTGTGTCTTGATTTGTTTTCACTCTTGTTTTTGCTGTTTGTTGCCAGTCAGTAGGCCTATCTGAAGCCATCTTCCTTTGTCATTATTCCGCCTCAGTTGTATAAAGAAACTGTATTTGTTCTTTTGTGTTTCTTGTTTCATTTACAGTTTCCCATAACGAAAGTGAACCAGTCTTGCATTGGCCTCTTAGATCTAGACCTGTGATTAAGTGTCGTTCTGATCTTAAGAGTTAGTTTATTTGCTGTTCATAGCTGATTGAGTTTGTCGCTTTCGTTATATGGTTTGAATTTATATATTTCTAAGTGTCGAAACAAGTAAATCGTAAGGTGTCTTTCGATTTTGGACGAACTTGTTTGCTTTCGCTTGAAATTGAATTCAAAGTTATACAACAGCTTTCTTTTTGTATTTCATCAACATTAAGAAAGAGAAAAGAAATACTTGCATTGTGCATGTGCATTATGACAGTTTGCATGTTGATTTAGGAAAGTGCATTAGTGTGTGCTCTATGATCTGTGTGAAAAGGTGTTATCTTCCTTCTCCCTCAGTAGTTAAGGTTTTCAAAGTTGAAAGATTGAAAAGCTTGCTTATCATCTTAGATTGCATTCAGGAGTGTTTCTATACATCTCGTGGTGATCCATAAAGGCAAACTGCTAAACAAGATCAACCTTAAAATAAATTGAATTTACATAACAACGCATTGAAACATAACACAAACATCTAGAGGTCTAAGCTAGAGACGTGTTCCGGCGTCGTTAAACGTGATATCTTAGCGTTAAGTGGTTGGGTGATTCCTCCACGGTGAAGCGATAAGTATCAATACGGACTTGTGCTCCCACGTACCGTCGCGTATATATTGGGAGACCCCTATAGGATCAAAGCCTTTATCCATAGGAAACCGTGTCGACCGCCCTACTGATCGCAATGCAGTGAACACAGCATTCGCGAAGATCGACCACTCGTACCGTAAAACGTATTCTGTGGTTTTGCGAAAAGTTTGGCACACCCTCTGCCTAGAACTCCAGAGCAGTTTCTTTTGGCCTTTTTCAAACTCTATAACTGAAAAAGTCCATCCGAGCATTTGTCACTTCGGGCTCGTTAAAACATCGAAGGAGACTAGAGTCATCTTTAGCTTTTTCTCGACTCTTAAAAAGTGAAAAAGCAAGTTGTGTCTAAGCGTCGTTATAAAATTTATTTTAAACGGAACATAATCACCTCCTATTCCCGCGTTGATCTTTAAGTTGAGAACATGGAACGCCCCAACCAAGGAACTCCACATGATGGAAGTCCTAGTCCATTCTCCCCTTGAGGAGAAGTTGGTGCGCCCCACATGGCCACATTGTCGCTTCCAGGACTGACGATTGGCCTGCCTGTTTGGCTATTCTCAACTAGTGTAGTTCAGAACACCATGGTTCTTGAGCAGTCGAGTCAACAGTTAGATGAGTCTAGAGCCTCCCACCAGCCTTCTACTTCCTCTAACCCTTCCTCCAATCCTTCATCTTCAAAAGGTGGAGCCAGCAAAAGCCAAGCTCCCACGGAGAAGAAGGAAAAGAAGAAGAAAGAAAAGAAGAAGAAGGAGCCTAAGGTGACTGGGGGCAGGCAAAAGACATCTGACAAAAACCCACACACAGCACAGACCGGGCCTAAATCGCCATGTGTCATATGTAGAGGGGACCACTTCCATAGAGATTGTCCCTGTATTCCTCGGATACTAAGGGACTGGTCCCCTCGGTTGCACAATTCGGGAGCATCAACCTCTGATAACCATGTTGATTGCTTACCGTCAACCAGCGAAAGTGAAGGTTCAAGACAAAGAGAGGGAGCAAGATCCCCCTGCAGACTGTGTGAAGGCGGTCACGCCATCCACCGTTGTCCCTTCTTAGACGAAGCGAAGAGAGTTTTGGAAGATCGTCCGGTTTCTCCGATAATACTTCCTCCTGGATACAAAAAACTTGTGCCAAGTCCTTCGTTGGTTGAAAATACAGCTGGCCCGCTCAAGTGGTCAGCTGAAGCGTCAGTCATTGAAAATGAACCTACTGAATCCAGACCAGACGAAAGTCTAAAGGTCGATACGGCAGTTGACCCGGTTCTTCCTTCAGAGGTTTCATCCTCAAATGACACCGTCACTGAAGATTCATCTTCGAATGACACCCTCACTGAAGAGAATAAGGATGACACCATCCAGATTCTTTTCATCAACACAGATTCTGATGAGCATCAGGGCAATGCGCCCATTCCTTTATCGCAGGAAGGAATGTCGTCAGGATCGTATCCGGCCGTGTATTCGGTCCCACCACCAAGCAACCTGGTTGTGTCCTTTGACTGGAACCAACTGGGCAGACCCCGGTTACCAGCCAGTATACCATTCAGAATCATAGTCCAAATTTATAGAATGGTGATGGCTGGAACTATCATTGATGAAGGGGCATCTGTGAGTATCCTTTCCTCTGTTGCTTGGAAAGCACTGGGTTCCCCGGCGCTTTTGCCTGAGATAAGAAATCTCTCGGGCTTTGATAAAGGAACCAGTCGACCATTAGGGATCCTCCCCAATGTGCCTGTTACATTGAAAGGGAAGACCGTTAATTTGAACGTGATGGTCGTTCAGGGACCCTTGGATTATAACCTACTCCTTGGACGTGACTATATATATTGCATGGGAGCTATAGTCTCCTCACTCTTTAGAGTAATGTGTTTTCCACACGAAGGAAGGATGGTCAAGCTCGTAGACCAACTTTCATTTCCGGGATCACGCATCGCAAATAGTCAAATACCAACCCTCAATGGTCTATTCACCCAAGAAATGTCTCCACCCCCAGTCCTCCTTCCCGATGAATGCGAGTGATTCGGAAAGATAGAACTGGAACCCAGGGGGCATGCATCCTGGTCTGCTTCGGGCAGAGGAAACCTTGGGTATAAAGTAGAATTTCCGCGAAAGAATATGACTAGTCCGTACCCCGTCCGTGGATGGAAGAGGGGTTGTTCTAGAATAGGATTCTTTTGATAAGGTTACTTGTCTGACAAAGGTCATTCAACTTTGTCTAAACAGGTAGGCTACCAAGGAAAGAGATTCTATTGCGGCAGCAAATGGTAACCATCTTTGGGTAAAAGGCAAGCCTCACCCATTAAAACTAATGTTTTAGAGGATAAGTAGGGGCAGCCTCCAAAGAAAGGGATTCCTTTGCTGCAACAAGTAGTAACCATCTTTGAGTAACCTAATGATAGACATCGCCGAAGAAAGAGTTTCATTTGCGGCAACAAATAAAACCATTCTTTGGGTAACCAGAAAGAGGCAAGCCTCACCCTTTAAAACAAATGTTTTATCGGATAAGTAGGGGCAGCTTTGAAATTGTACCTTATACCTGGGGGCATGCAAACCTTTTGGAGTGTAAGCAAAGAGCGGTCATTGATCGTTTCCTAACTTACATAAAGAAAGGATGAGAGGGAGCATAGCTTTGGTAAGGCGCAAGCTCTATAAAAAATGGGATCTTTCAGGAGACATTCTTATCTTATGACTGGTATATCGAGCAGTTTTAGCATAAAGTTCATGCTCGTTAAAAAATAAACGCAAGATCCGAGCAGTTTTAGCGTCATAGTTCATGCTCGTTAAAAAATAAACATAAGCTTTTGAGCAGTGTTTTGGCGCATTCAAGCTCTTTAAAAAATGAACCCAGTACCGGTAAATAACCATTGTGATCGTAAATTTATTAGCCATAAAAGCCTTGGTCGTGTTTTGCACTTGCCACCTCCATTCCATTTGGCCTATCGTTCACCTCCATATGATTGTTTACCCATTTTGAGGAACAACTGCGAAGAGTGATTTCACTTAGCCATCCTTGTGACACTGCCGTGATTGGAAAATTCCAACCTGTACCTGGAATCTGCTGCTATCCCTGTTTATCACTCGTTCCTCAAAAGACGAGTCTTCTTTGAGCTCTTTTCATCTGACTCGTAAAATATGAAAAGTTTGCCGAGTTTTGGCCTTCCAGCTCGTTAAAAGGACCGGAAGAGCTATCCCTCCTCTAGATTTTAATCTTTTTGGACCTGAGGGATTATTGCACAAAAAGGTCGAGCGCTTGTTTTATTCGGCTCGTTAAAGTTATCGAAAATTCATCCCTTTTGTATTGTTTTATACTTTTTCGGACTTAAGGGATTAGATGACGAAAAAGGAATTTTGGAGTTAACTTTCTGTACCTTTTCAGACTCTCTAAAAATGAAAAGGACCGAGTTGTCTTTGTCGCTAGACTCGTTAAAATGATTAAATAGCGACAAACTTGTCTTTAGACGAGAACGAGTTTCCCTATCGCTAGGCTCGTTAAAACATAGCGATGGGCTTGCCCGAAGGGCAGGTTATAGAACAAGCATATGTTATCCTCCTCAAGCTTGACAAAAATAAAGAGGTACTGGTCAGAAATGACTGGGGAAAAATTGGGAGAACCTCAAAGCTTAATGGTAGCAAGTCGCTCTTGAACATGACACTTTGTCCTCCGTACCACATCGGGTTGGGTTGTTTCATTCACCGGTCTCATCACCATGGTCCTCGCCAAACCATCCGTATTTGGGGTAATGCTACCGATCCATCACATTAGTGTCGTTATATGTTCAAGAGATGTGTTCAGAAAGAGTCAACCGTGTCCCATCCACTGCCATACATTATCCTTCATCCACCCATGATCGCCACCCTGAATCATATCTCATAGTTTGTTTTCACCTCCACTAAAGTCATTAGCTCCGTTCCGTGTCACTGATGTGGGATTCATTAAGGCCCTCCTTTGACGGATCGCTTCTTGTCGACTTTAGCTCATTATCCAAGAAGTTGATCTAGGAACACCCCCCCAGTATTTTGAAGCTTGCATGCCTCAATGGCAAGTTTCTCACTTCCGGCGACAGGTATACATCAATGACCTTCGACCAGAAGATTTTGCGTGGTGTTCGACGCCAAGTCCTTTATTCACACCACGTGAATTGTATTGCCGTACCTTGAGGGTCATTGTCATTATTGGTGACTCCTCTCGCGCTTGTTAACGGTTTACCTTATTGACCGGTAATCAAGCGATGTCTTTCCATGTTCGACTTCAACGCAATTCTCACATGGATCGACTTGTACTTAGAGTGAAGATCGAACGAGATTGAAGACCCCGGATCTAGTTTCATCCATCTGGGCTGCGATATATATTCAGGAAATATAAAAACATTTGATATGTACATTGTTGCAGCAGATGATCATCCTACTCAAAGGATGATAATTTCAGCAGAGAATTATCAGTCTATCATCAGACGGTCGTCTGTTATATGTACCAAAATGAATTTATAAAGCTGAGCATGGGAATGCCCGCCTCAGCTAGATCATGAAAGCAGAATGAAAAATAATGTATTGTATTGTATTTTATTGCAGGGCACCTCTCAGCCGATTGAATGAACTTCGGATCCTCCTAATAAAGCATTTCACCCGATAAACGACCTCATACTTTAGGGGGCAACTGTTATAGACATTTTTGTGCCTAACAGCATGGAGCATGAAATGTCAATAATCTGAGGGATCCAAAGTCCCTAAACATGTTGTTCTTACCCTTAGAGGAACAAGGTCTGCAAACCACAGCACTGAAAATCAGTTCTCCACCTGAAAACACTCAAAAACAGGCTATTTCTGGATCATGTCAGCTGCTCCACTAAGCATCTGCGCTGAATGTCAACTGCTCCTCCTTGTACCTGCGCTGAAGGTCAAAACTGATGAAGGCTACCTGCGCTGGGCGAGATTGGCTAAGTGGCACAGTCATTCTGCAAGGTGTCAACTACCCAGGAAGCTTCCAAACTGACACTTGGGTCAAGGAATTCGCCTAGTGATGAGTAAGAGGGTCTTGATCTCCAAGTGGAAGCAAGATTCTCCAAGTGGACTCAAGAACTGAAGATTAACTAAAGTGGGAGAGGACACAAGTCAGCTTCAGGCCAGTCTCAAGATGACTCATCCTTTCTCCAAAACCCTATATATAGAGCTCTCTCATGAGGTCTAGGGAGGCTGGAATTTTGTGCAAGTAAGGAAGCGCTGTTGGTTTGTGTATAGAGCTATTGGGTGTTTTGCTTGAAGGAGGTGAAGAGGAGATTTCTTTCAGCTGGGAGGTGTTGCTGGATTGGGCCCATTGTGGTTGTAACTCTCTCAGAACTTTACTTCTATTATCAATAAAGTATTTGAGGTTCTTCTATATGCATGTGTCTTTATGATGAATAGATGCTTGTATATTTGATTTATGCTAATCCTATAATCGATTATGGATGTATGCTTCTTGTAGTTTCCTTTTCTTGTGCTTTTACAGGATCTGTGTGTAGCTGAGCCGGTAAAAGAACGAGGAGCTAGGAGCAAGCGGCAAGGAGTGAAGACTGGACCGACTATTAGCGTAAGATAATGGTTAGTAGATCATCCTTTTCTTCCCTCTCTCATCTCATAAAGAAGAAACTTTGAATAGCTTTTCATTCTGTTGTTGCTGAAGTACTATCACCTTCAGAGTGGGATAGAGGCATTCTGCATTAGATACTTTTTCCCCCAACACCTCTACCATCAAATAGTAAAGGTTGGGATCTGCGTCACTCTTGACGAATCCCATCTGTTGAAAGTAGTTGTCAATCCTACCATACCATGCCTTGGGTGCCTACTTGAGTCCGTATAGAGCTTTCTTCAGTCTGCACACATGAGTGCACCTCTTATAAGTCTCGAAGCCCTCTGGCTGTTCTATGTACACTTCTTCCTCTATCATCCCATTCAAGAAAGCTGTATTGACGTCCATCTGGTGAATTTGCCATCCCATCTGAGTTGCTAGGGAACAAATGACCGGATAGAAGTGTATCTGGCAACTGGGGCGAATGTCTCCTCATAATCTATCCCTTCTTTCTGTGCATACCCCTTTGCTGCAAACCTAGCCTTGTATTTCTCCACACTGCCGTGTGCAACATATTTGATCTTGTAGTTCCGTCTAGAACCTACAACTGATTTGTCTTCCGGCCTTAGCCCTACCTCCCAAACATCATTCGTCATGATAGAGCTATACTCTTCTACCATGACATACCCATACCTGATGCTGTGCGGCCTCCTAAAAGCTGAAAGGTTCAGCAACTTGAGCTACCAATGCTTGGTACCTATTAGGTTGTCTGTGCTGTCTTTTGTTCGTCTTAGGAGTTCCAATAAACTCCTACGCATCTCCCAATGTTTGACAAACCTCTCTGTTGGCTCAACCACTAGTTGTGGGAGGTTCAGCCAACTCCTCCTCATCCTGCCTCTGCTGCTCCATCTATCGAGAAATCCCTGCACTTGAGGAAATACTGATACTAGTCACAGTACTCTATCGTTGTCACTGTCCTCCTAGCTGTTCCACTGGCTGCGCCTGTGCCTGCCTCGTTGCTGGATCTAAGGAGTTTTTGCTAACTGATTCTGATCACGTGCAGGCATCTCATGAGATCTCCTGAAAGCTTGGTCCTCCATGAACTTCACGTTTCGCCTTACTACAATCTTCCTATTACTAGGAATGTAGATTTTGTATGCCTTTGAGGTTTTGCTGTACCCAACGAAGAACCCCTTCTCTACAATCTGATCCAATTTGGTATGTTTATCATCTGGCACGTGGCAATAAGCAATGCTGCCAAAAATTCTGAAGTGGCTAACTTCTGGCTTCTTCCTTGTGAAGACTCCTTTTGGCGTTTTCTTCCCCAATGCTCTATGAGGAGTCCTGTTCTGAATATATACTGCCGTGTTACATGCCTCTGCCCATAGAAATCTAGGTAGATCTTGGTCATATAACATAGCCTTTGCAGCTCCAACAATGGTTCTGTTTTTCTGTCTCGCTACACCATTCTGTTGTGGATTATATGGAGTTGTCTATTCTCTATTGATGCCTTCCTTCGCACAAAAATCTGTGAAGTCTTTATCAATATATTCTCCACCATTATCTGAGCGAAGCACCTTGATCTTCTTCCCTATCACATTCTCCACGAGAGCTTTAAACTCTTTGAAACGATTGAAGACCTCATCTTTGGTCTTCAAGAAGTAGATCCAAGTTTTCCTAGAATGGTCATCAATAAAGGTGACAAAATATTCGGCACCGCTGAGAGCTCTAGTGGACATCGAGCCGCAAATATCTGAATGTATGAGTCCTAACACGCCATCAACTCTGCTATCACTTCTTGGAAATGTTGCCTTAGCATATTTCCCAAGTACGCATCCTCTGCACACATCATCGTGTTCTGTGCCAAGTTTTGGAACTCCTGTTACTGTTTCTCTGAGCATCCTGAGTGCTCCATGGTGTAGATGTCCCATTCTCCTATGCCATAACTCATTCAACTCCTTCCCACTGCTACTATCACTGCCTATTAGTGCCATTGGATAATCAATCTGTAATTTTTATCTGTTAGTTTGAACTCCAATCTGTCTTACATTTTTCCAGCTTGTGTGTTTGACATACATTTTCTTCCCTTTGAAGTGAATATCATAACACTTATCCTGTAACTGGGATACTGAAATTAGGTTCATAGCCAATATTGGCACATGCAATACATATGTAGCACTATTGCTTGCGCCTGACTCCCTTTGAAAATCTATGGTACCTCTCTCAACTAGCGTACATTTATTTCTGTTTCCCATAGTAATTTGGAAGTCCATCTGCTCCTCCTTGTAGCTAGAGAAATATTATCTAACCCTTGTCATGTGAGCTGATGCTCCACTGTCTATACACCAGACACAGAAGCTGATCCTGATAAGCAAGCAAATTCGTCCTCCAATCTGGAGGAAAAATTTAAAGTCTCCTGAATGTTACTTTTGTCCACGGTTATGTTGAAGAATTTATAGTGTGCTATATCTCTTTTCCAAACTGACGTTGGCTTTGCTCTAGCGAACTGTGGCAAAAAAAAAACTTTACGTCCAGCTAGAGACCTAACCAACGAAATAATCTGAGCTGCTTCCTTTCCCTTTGGAATCACTCGATCTGGAAGGATCACATTTTTTTGCCCCTCAGAAAAATCGGTCTTCCTTAAGTAATTTGCCCCCCTGGAAAAAGACTACACCACCCTTGGGAATTTCGGCTTGCTGCTCACACTAAGCAGTGAAATTCCTTCTTTTCGCCTCTGAGCTCTCCGGCTGATCAACTGTGCTCTGATACCATGTGAAATTTTTATCTATTGCAAGAACTGGAAAATATTCTTCTAACTGAAAATTGAATTATGCTGTTTATTTGCTACGACAAACAACGAATAAAATCACAATTGCAATTCTCCCCATAAAAATACCACGAAAAATAAAATATTGAAAACTGAGAAATTCTAGCACACACACAAGAATTTTGACAGTTATTTTTGGACAGTTATCCCCGGAAAAACCCAATGTGGAAAAACCGGTGCAACAAATGAGGGTTTTATTATTATTCTTCAGCAAAAATTCTGAGTACAATAATTTAGATGCCCAACTGACAATCTAATCTAAGGAAAACACTGGCAAAATTATTATGAGAATTTTTCTCACCCCACAGCTAATTTCTGCCTCCGAAATTACCTTCCTAGCCTCTGCGCTCAGCATCTTGCATCACCCTCTACACAAAGCTTATGCTGGCCCTATGAGAATTTCAGCCTTCCTTCCTTTGCATTTTCCGGGGATTGGAAACCTTGCTCCCGGAATGCTGCTACCCTCCTCTTCCACCCTTAGTCACCGGATACGGCGTATTTAATCCATAAAATTCGAAGTTCGCCGTATTTCAAGCTCATTCGAATTTGTTCGTTCCAGTTCGCCGTATTTCATGCCGTATTCGAATTTCATGGCGTATTCGAATTTCTGTCGATTAAATTCGCCATTAAAATCGTTGAAATTCGTTTAGATGCGTTAAAATTCGTTTTTTTCGCGCCGCGGGTATGGGTGCTGCTGTTTTAGCTTAGGTTTCCGTTTCATTGGTTTCGTTGTTGTTGTCATTGCCGCCGCAGACGCACGACAGAGACTACAGTCTACAAGACACTGAGACAGAGACTACGACGGGCTCGGGTTTCGTTGACGGTTGTTTACGTTTTCATTGCCGCCGCAGACGCCATAGACTCTACACCTTGAAGGCTTAACAAAAACATATAATATATTTTTTAATATAACCCACTTTCGTTTTCCTCATATTCTCAATAATATATAATGATGATTATATAATTAAATAATTATATTCATCACGTTATTATTTTCTAAAATCATATATTTAATTTTATTAAATACGTTATGTATATTTTAATAGTTTTATCATTATAATAAGTATATGACAATCAAATCCATTTTACCTAACTTGAAACCACGATTTATGATTTTTTCTCTCCATTTATGATTTAATTTATTTTTAATAATTTTCCCTGTAACATTTAAGATAACATAATGAATTCCTAGAATATTTATTTGAATTATATATCATTTAATTCAAAATTATTATTATTCATTTTAAACCTGTATGAATCTAAATGTATTGTAATGCTCAATATATTATTTGTTATTTATTGAGGAGTAAATTCTAAGTAGAAGTAGTAATTTTGAATATAAAGTATTGTAAAAGATTAGTATAAGATATAAACTAATAGTAAATTTGACATTTTTTAATTTGGAATATAAAAACATTTAATATTGAAGTAAGAGGCATACAATTTCTATATGTCGAATTTTATGTCGAATTTTATCGACAAAATTTGAGTTGCCGAACTTTATTCGAATTTCAAGGTCCTCGAACTCGAACTCGAACTCGAACCTGGTGACTTAGCTTCCACCTACTACTCACCCTCTGGCTCTATTTTCTCTGCTGAGCTATTGCTATTGAGAAAATTGAACTCCTTGGGCAATTGAGTATTTGTACTGGTGTATCCTCCATCACCACATCGACCTCCTTTTATAATCCACTGTTGGAGCACCAACGACCAAAATTAAAACTTAATCAATGGTTAGGATCATCTCTGGATTGATCCGTGTGAGTTTCTAAATCATTCTCGCCTTATCTCAATTAATGTGGATTAATTAACCATATTCCCTAGTTTAGACTTAGGAAATATTTAAAAAGCGGTTAATAATATAATTGAAACACTTCTAGGCAGAATTTCCAGAAATGATTTCTGGGTTTTGGAGATCTCATGTATTCTAGCCTCTCCACCAAATTTCGTCGCTGGAACACATCCATTGCTACAAAAACTAACAGCCATGGCAGAGGATCTTCTTCTGTTTAGAATCTAGATTGCCTCATATGCACTCCAACTCCACTTCTTCAGTCTGTGGCTGTGTTAATCATATTGATGTAGTGAATGCCTAGACAGTCTACTGTGACTATTTATTTTGCATTCGAGCATTGAAATCAAATCAGAATACTAGTTTTCTTCTCAGTTAACACCTCTGTATGCAAATCTGCCACACATTTGTGAATAATCTGTAATACCATGGAATACAACTATCTATGCCCTGAAACATTATGTAGTTTGTTTCTATGGTAAAAAAACGAGCAAGAGGAACAGTTTTTCTAAATATGAAGACAGGTATCAGTTAGTTTGCCTTACATTCACATTTGAAGGGCCTCTTGGTTCAACAATGCTCTCGAAATAATAAAAGGTAGCAGATTGGGTTACAGGATTCAATCAGCGGCAAAAAGGCCTGTTATTGGGAGAATAGAGAAGCCTGAGTTCATTTATTGTAGGAAAAGGCCATTTTTATCTTCTTAGAGGATACTAGAGACAATTTTTTAGATTTAAGGCCATTAATGATGTAAAGAGGTGAAATGATGTACTTTGCATCCCTTCGGAATGGATTGGTTTGCCAACTGAAGCAGAGCCAGAGATGTAGTCCATATGGGTGAACTCTGTTATCAGTTTGCTGAGTATTGCCTGTTTTTACTCATTTAGGGTACCTACCTTAGAGACACATTTGTTTGGGTGTGATGTTGAATTGACAAAATATTTGTTCCAACTTCTTAGACCCAACCTTCTCTTCTACATTCAATCATACACCTGTGCTCGTTTACAATGGTATATCAGCTCCTACTCTCTAGAGTCTAGACACTTCATCTCATGTGCTAGTAGAGATTGAAAATTTTTATTGTCTAAACTCTAGGTGAAGAATTTCCTTATGATCTCAAGCACGATGACTTGCTCATTTTTTATCCTAAACAAAAAAATTCTGATCATAGAATTAATCACCCAATGGCTAGAAATAAATCGGTGGAAGCAAAAATATTTTTCGAGATACACAGGCAAAATTTTACTGCCCTTAGAATAACTTTTTCATTAACTTTTTCAAAACTTACAAGGGCTCCACAACTGTGGAAAACTTGCCCACTGGAAAACTGAAAATTGCAGCAATCCTCCTCTACCAGGTGGCTGTATGGCTTTGTATGACTGATTTTTATGGCTCCCTACACGACCTATTTGTATGGCTGGGTAAAAGCTATGTGCCCTGATTTCTCCAGCTGCCTTACGTGTGGCTGATTCTTACAGCTCCCTATACGGCTGATTCGTATGGCTGGGTAAAACCTATGCGCCCTGACTTCTCCAACTTCTGTATCTATAGCCTTTGTGTTGATATTGTACAACCCCTTGCTAGGTCAATCTCCTACTGCATATGACCTCGTACAGATGCCACGAAATTTGTATGGCTGCCCTGTGATTTGGTTGAGTATGACTCCCTTGACATTTTCTGCACTGTCTTCTTTCTCTTCCTTGGCTTGCACACTGAGTGAACTCCTATGTCTTACTGTGCAACTGAGCTACTATGTCACTTTTTCCTTTTATCTCACCTTTATAATTTTTGGGTTAACAACTGAATCTTCCTCACCCTTTATCCCACTTTGAGATCAGTGGTTGAGATTAAATCTAAATCTTAATTAATATCAATGGTTGAGATTCATCTAAATCACTAGTGTAATTAAATTACACTTTATTAGAATTCTCATAATTTATAATTAAAAGGATTTTCACTTTAATAAAATTAACTTTAATAAAGTGAATTACAAAATAGAAAGGACATCTGACAACTTCACGCATGTTTGACACAAAACCTGTGTGGAAGTTCTATTTCAAGCTACAATCATCAACACTCCCTGTTAGTGGGGAAGGAATTCTGCACCAATCCAAGTTTTTCTGTGAAGAACACACTCGAGGATGATTCGAATGATCACACTGTACTTTCAGGTTGATCCATCTGATTGGAGCAACAAGCGACAAGGCGAGTTCTAGAGTATTTCTGATAGTAGAACAGTGAGATCTCAGGTCTCCCCTTAGCATCCCATGCCCCCCTCCCCTCGATGGACTCTTTCCCAACCCCATGTTAGTTAGTGTAGCTCGATAAGGTTTTAATTATTTTCCTAGGTCAAACTTAGGGGAATGGGTTATTTAATCAATATTAATTGAGACAAGTCAACTTCCCTCTAGTGACTTCTAGAAAAGTGACTTGATGAGGTCAAGATGATCTTAGCCATCGATTTTGTTTAGACTGTGACCATGGATTTGCCAATGAGAGATTATAAGAGAAAATCGATGGGGCTCTTGGAGACATTATTCAGAGTGAAGTGATGTCCAGTGATAGTGTGGAAGACACCAACGATAAGGGTTTTAGCAGGAGAAATTGAGGAGAGATTTGCTAGAGAAAATTCTTTACAGTGATTCCAGTTTTCTGAGAGACAAAAGGAGACCGAATTATTCTACAGATTACCAGTGCAAGTTGCCAGTTTGCCAGAGGGAGTTGCCGGAGACACAGTTTCGATTGCCAGTTGTCAGATCGATTTGCTGGAGGCAGAAAAACTTGTGTGATATATTTCCCGGAGGCAGTGCAAATTTCTGGGAGGGCTAGTGTGCATTCTCAGTGGGTGGTGCGAATTCAAAGAGGAAGTGCAAGTTGTCCAGTTGAGGCTGAATTAATTTGCAGAGGAAGAGCTTCAGTTTTCCAGTTTAATTTGGTCAGTTGAAGTGAAGATAAATTTGCTGAAGCTTTGCTAGTGTCGAGAAGGCAGTTTATGTACATTTTCAATTTGCTGAAGAATTAAATCCTCATCTGCAGAACTGGTTGTCCCACCTCTGGAGTTTTTCCAGGGACAATTCGTCCAAAAAATATCGGTTTTATTTTATGTGATGTTTTATTCTCGTGGTTTATTTATTGGTGAAATTTGTAGTTGTGTTTTATTTAGTATTTGCAGTAAATAATTTAATGGGACAAATAATCTGTAAAAGATAGGAGCATAATAACCAGATTAAATGCAATAGAATTTTCACATGGTATCAGAGGAGATCTGAGGGCAGAAGAAGCTTAGCGCAGGGTACAAGAAGAGAATACTGAGGGTTTATAAAACCCAGATTTATTTCTTCAGATTTATTTGGGGTTTGCTTATATTTTCGAGTGTTTCAGAAAAATGTCTTCCACTGGATTGAGAGATCAGGACAGATTGGATGGTGCATTTAACTTTGGTGTCTGCAAAGCCAGGATTTTATTGTTTCGGGAAGAAAATGGTCTCAAGGAATATGTGACCAGTGTTGTAGCCATGCCGGCAGATGCAGCACAACTTTTTGCATACAAGAAGGAAGATGCGTATGTGGGGTCAAGGATCATATTGTTCCCCATATTGCAGAGTTGGATATAGCTAAGAAGATGTGGGTTGGCATCCTAAATTTGTTTCAGAATGCTACCGTGAACAGGAAGCTGAGAAATACTTGGATGAGCAAAGGAGAAGACATTTTTAGCTACCTCACTAGGGTAAGACTTGTAAAGGATGAGTTAGCAGCTGTCGGAGAGAAACTAGGAGATGATGAGCTGGTGAGAACTGCCTTGAATGGGTTCTCAAAGCAGTGGGATGTATTTGTTCAAGTGATTAATGGATGAGATACCATACTGAGCTAGGATCATTTGTGGAGCGATTTCACTCAGGAGGAGGTTAGGTTGAGTCTTGCAAGTGGCAGCAATAGTAAGACCTAGAAAAGTGACACGGTTTTGGCAGGTGCAGGTGTCGTTGAAAGGGGGATAGAAAAACCTATGCATCTATACTTTTAAAAGCATGGTGCTCACAGAGACCCGAATTCGATCAATCCATTCGTAGGTTGTTGATTCAATACAATTTCTATGGAAACAGTCTTTCATTGACCTTTTTAGGAGCTTGAAAAAGGATAACCTTTAATTCAAATTTCCATCCTTCAAACTCAAGAATGCAATATTAAGGCTTTGCATTGCAGCCTGAAGAGATCCCTGCTGTTGTCACGGATTGATTTCTTCCTTCCAAATCTCTGAAAGTAAGGTTGATAAAAAAAAATGAACCAAAGCTTTGTTGTTTGGAATGCGGAAACAGATGTAATCCATGGGTTCTAAAATGCCATGTAAAATTTTTTAGCGAACAGGGAAATGCCAGTCTACATGTTTGTTGTGTGTGTGTGAGAGTGAGAAAGAGCATCAAACATCGGACAATTATAAACATTTGAATGCTCATTATAAGGATACGTCTATTCATAATAAAATTGTCAATACTCATTGCACATCCAAAATTTGCTTGGTTTCTGATGCAGCTATGTATGTACGACAGAGAGGGGGAGGGAAGGAACCTGGTTGACACATTGGATGATCTGTACAATTTTACTTTTAATATCACTTCCTGAAATTGTTTTACAAATTCTCTAATACTGTTTCATGTTACTGCTCCACAGAAGCAGGCAAGGGGAAAATTTCAATGCGAGACTTGGAGAGAGTTGCACTAACCCATGATTTTACATGGAGCAAACAGGAGTTAAATGAAATGATCAACCCTTTTGACAAGGATTGCGATGGACAGGTGAAAGATATTTAAATGTTATGTCTGACAGTAATCTTGAAAGCCATAATAGCGTTCTTTCTTATGATCTTTTACCGGTGTGCTTAAAATGTTCTTATGATTTCTGAAAGAGTTAGGCTGCAGTGAAATTTAAGATACGTTGTTTCTCTCTTTTGTAGCTAAGCCTTGAGGACTTCCAGACAATAGTCGCTCGATGCAATATGATTGGTGGCTCTTAAGCAATTATACTCTTGGAAACTTGTAGTTATTGCTATAATTTATTTGAGTTGTACATTTCTCCATGCCAGCCGTCCTCATGTTCCTCTTTTTTATCGTGTATTGGTAAGAGCACATGCGCACACAGAGAGATATAGCTGCCTACTACATCTATTTGAAGTGTTGCATAAAATCTTTAAGGGCAAGTGTTTTGGACCAAAGTGGGAAGATATAGAAGCACCTTAAATATGAGTTTGCCAGATGGGTGTTTTTCTAAATGCACAGAAATGGAAAATTCTTTGCTGTTGGATGAAGTCTCTGTGCCAAATTTCAATTTGCAGATGTGAAAGGACATCTCTGATTGTAGGAGAATCAGTTAGAAATGCATGAAGGGTGTTGTATGAAGACACATAGTATCAAGGAAGCATCTTTTACCACGTCAGCTGCATATTTATAAATCAGTACATGATTGATCATTGCACTGCCTTTTCAGCAAGAAAGAATTTGTTCTAGCTTTCCTTCCTCGATGCACTAACAAATATCTTGACAAAACTGGTCAAAGAATGTTACATCTTGAGACTTTGGTTCTTATGTTTGATAAATCTGAATCAATATAAGTTTTTAGTGCCTTTTTATTGATTGTAATCCAAGTGTTTTTCTAAGTGTGCAAACTTATGGAACTTAGGAATATTTTGGTAGTGTTTGGAGCAATGTAGGACATGAAAATGCGGAGGTTGAGAAATAGAATTATCCACATTTACACTTGAAATTTTTCCGAGTGTAGTGTTACGGTAATATATTATGCAAAGAATTTGATATGCTTGTTCTTCCGTATTTTCTCAAGGCTGGAAAGAAACTAAGGGGTAAATTGGTAATGCATAAAATTAACAATGTAAAAAGAAGTCGAAAGGATGTACACATTCTGAATCAATATAAGTTTTTAGTGCCTTTTTATTGATTGTAATCCAAGTGTTTTTTTAAGTGTGCAAACTTATGGAACTTAGGAATATTTTGTTAGTGTTTGGAGCAATGTAGGACATGAAAATGCGGAGGTTGAGAAATAGAATTATCCACATTTACACTTGAAATTTTTCCAAGTGTAGTGTTACGGTAATATATTATGCAAAGAATTTGATATGCTTGTTCTTCCGCATTTTCTCAAGGATGGAAAGAAACTAAGGGGTAAATTGGTAATGCATAAAATTAACAGTGTAAAAAGAAGTTGAAAGGATTTACATATATTGATCAAGGAACATTGATCAACAAAGACATCCTTTTTCTTTGTAGGAGCAATTTTGATGGGCCTTGCACTGAATCTTCTTGTGCTCATAGTGGGGAGATTACTGGTAGGGTTGGTGTAGGTGTAACTTCAATATCCTCTTCTTTATATATCTTTGAAATTTCACCTACCAAAGTGAGGGGAGCATTGCATAATCTCAGTGAATTTTTCCTAAGTAGTGGTCAGTTCTTGTCGTATGTTACCATTTATGCTTTCATGAAGGCACTAGGGACATGGAGATGGATGCTTGGAGTTGCAATTATTCCTTCAGGTCTACAATTTATATTGATTATATTCATCCCCAAATCTACTTGATGGTTGTGCAGAAAGGAAGGAGAAGAGGTAGCTCAAACCCTTCTAAACAAGATCTATTCGGCAAGTTAGAAGTTTGAAGTTCAAGCTAAAGCACTGAAAGAATCGGTTAAGGTTGAAAAGGAGCAGAATAGCAAATTTCGATACGGTGATCTCTGAAACGAGAAAGAAATTTAGTTTGCACTTACTGTTGGGAGTCAGGATTCAGATTTTTCTACAATTTTCAGGCATCAATAGTGTGATATATTACAGTTCCACAATAGTGCAGTTGGTAGGATTTGCAACAAACTCGACTTCTCTCCTACTTCCCCTTGTAACATATGGATTGAATCTGGTGGCATGATGATTAGTTTCAGCCGGCTAGATAAAATTGGGAGGGGAAAACTAACAATCTACAGTTTAGTGGAAATAATGTCTCTGTTGCATTCCTGGGTAGTTTATTCCATTATATTCAAGTCATTTTCCATTGGTACGTAGAACAACAACAGTGCAATTTCTTGGGAACAACACGTGCCCCGCTATAGTTTCACCATTACAACCTGATGAAGCAGGACCTGCTTGATTCAATGTTATTAGTTAGATTGACCCTTTATCTTTCTAGAGATGCAAAACTAGATCTATAATTGCTTAGTAATTTTTTACATATTACAATAGATCTATACTTAACTGAAAACAATGACCTTTCCTAAATCAATATTTCATAATTATAAGTAACGTTCCTAATTTTAACTAACAAAAGAAATACCTCGTTGAAGATGTTTCTTTTTTGGATGAAGAAATCTAGGCTTAAGCTTTAGTCTTAATGATTCAGAACTATGACCTTGTCATGTCCATAGCCTTTTCATCATCATGGGCATCTCATTTCCATGGCTATGATACCATGTTAATTTCAACAATTGTCCTCCAAAACAATTTTATTAATACGGAAAAGAAAATTACATTATAGATGAGAGACATAGTGACATATAACCTCTATAGCTTTATTTCAACATGCCATGTCTCCTAGACCAATAATGAAAGGATAATCACAATGACAAGGATGTGGCAAAGGCAATCTATCTCCAAGGGAATACCTATCTTCTAGAATAACTTTATTTATTATTATTCTAAGAAAATGACTATCTAAATAAACTTTAGGGTTATTAGGCTGGCCACTTTTACATCAACTAAAGAAGTATTACGGCGTAACTTAATTAGGAGATTAAGAAATTCTTATTGATTCACATTGTCTACCATTAAAGGCTTGAAATTTGTGCTGGGAATGTCTTATATTCTTTGCATGATTAACTCCATGCATTGCACATTTTGCTAGGCATGCTAGAGCACCCTTTTTTTTTTTTTGGTTGTTTTTGGTGTTTTTCAACTCATTATAATATTATTTTGGTTAAGGAATCTAATCTGGATAATGGATCAATGTTTTAGATGTTGTAGAACGTTATATATTGTATTGTAAATGGCAAAGTTATAGTAGTGAGTCTTATGTTGAAAGAAAATGGTGCATAGTTCTAAAATCAAGATTGAGGAATTTAATTGGAAAAGTTTTGAATTATGGAATCTCAAGGTGGAGGACCTTTTTGTAGACAAAGAATAGTGGGTTGTTGTGAATCTTGGTACTACACCTAAGGGTATATCAGGGAAATACTAGACAAAGTTGGATATGAAGGAAAAGGCTACATTCTAGTTGTATCTTTCAGAGTTAAAGTCACTGAACATTTCAAGAGAAGCTACAACCAAGGCATTATGGGATAGATCATCTAAATGCTATTAACACTGTGGTAAGTCAGTAATGGTTGGTTGATATTAACATTTATGACGAAGATCAATGCACTTAATTTATTGTGTTCTTTGCCAATTTTATGGGATAATATGGTTGTAGCTATTGGGAGTAATTGAACTACATTAAAGTTTGATAATCTAGTTTAGTCCTTGATATTGAAAGAAATTAAGTGAAAAACCATAAATAGTAAGAGCATGAATGCCTTATTTGTAAGAGGTTACAAAATAAAAATAAGTTCTTAGGGGGGAGATCTAAATTTCCAGAAAAGTAGTTAAGGAAATGTTAGAAATGTCGTAAAATTGGGTATTATAAGAAGCATTGTAGATCTAAAAGTGTTGATAAAGAAAATGGACTTGATGTTCCTTCCACAAAAAGGAAGACTTCTTTAGAGGAAGGAGGGGATGTGTGTTTGGCTTCTTCAAACATACATTTAGAACATGATGTATGGCTAATTGGTTTGAGTGTTTCTTTTCAGGACTCTTCATAAGGAGTGGTTTTCAAAATATGAAAATTTTAATGGAGGTGATATTTTCCTAGGGGATTATTTGATAGCTAGAACCATAGGATAAGGAAAAGTCAAGGTTTTGTTCAAGGATAGAAGGATCCTAGAATTTTGCAATTCTAGAGCTAGCTAAAAATTTCATGTTGGTAAGCAAGATGAGTGATGTAGGTGTACATATAACATTGGAAAGGGAAATCTACGAAATGGTTTGAGGAGCAATGGTGATGATGAGGGGAATTCATAATGGAAATTTTTATAAGCTATTGGGAAGCACTAACATTGATGGGTGTAATAACGCTGTTGTTCCTAGGGGTGGCACTAAAGAATAAAGAACACGTATTATCTCTAAAGAAAAAACAATGGTATGGCATCAAAGACTATTTTGGTCCATTTTTTTTTGCCTATTTTAGTGTTCTCAACCCATTATAATATAATTCCAGGTAAGGAATTTAATATGGTTTAGCATATTATGGTTTTGGATGTCCTAGATTCCTATTATTGTATTGTATATGGTGAATTTAATACAATGAAAGTTGTAGGCGCGGTTCTAAACATTACCTAGTTTTCCTAGTTAAGACTTTCTGCAATATGTCATCGTGTTTATTTGTGTTGAGCATATTGGCAGTTGTTGTCGTTGATGTCAAGTCTAAGCCATTGATGTTAAGTGTCAAGTTCAAGGGGAGCTTGTTGAGGTGTCATGCATGATGCTTATGGTGTTGGTGTCATTTGGTTGTTGGTTGAGCAGACTATCTTTGAAGGCATTTTTCCTGTAGATATTTTGTTCAAAAGCACATGTCAAGTCCTTAGGTGGATAGCCCTCTCCAAGACCTTTCCAATGGTATATGACACTTGATCTAACTCCAAAGGAATGAAGAGAAAACTAAGTTTGAAGTGTTGCAGTTCAAGCATTGTTCCAATTGATCATGGCTCTAGTGTGGGCCCTCCATTGCACCAACACCAATGTTGAAAGGTGCAAGCACAAAAGTGATGAGTGATAAGCGATAACCTATAGGGTGGCAAGCCCATGGTCATAACCCTTGGTTGCAAGGAGTAGACAGTTAACGCCTATCCAACCACCCAGTACAAATAATGTCGACATAATTGAACTGGTCACAAGTGGCGAGCGGTGGTCAATAGAGATCTCGATCACAACACTTGGTCATAAGGTGCTTGAGCTAGCCACCAAAAGGCTTCTCAAACCAACAAGATAAATGAAGTGCATACAACAAATTTGAGCGGTGAACGACAGGTCACCGTGTCGTAGGATTCCACGTGGAGCATTGGTGGAGTACAAATGGCAAATAGGTGGCATGGTAACATGGCTGTCAGACCCTTGGGTTCTCGGGTGATTTTTGCACAAAGGTTATTTTTCCAACAATGAGATTTGGAAGCCGATGGCAGTAACAATGTGGCAATACGAGTTGGTGCACGGGTGGAATACAAACAACAAACATGTGGCGTGGCGACGTGGTCGTCGAACCCTCAGGTTGTCAGGGGAATTTACACATGTTGTTTTACCAATGTTGAGATCCAAAGGTCGATACAGGTGGCAGGTTGATGATGTGGCACTTTATGGTCTTGACACATGGCATGCGGATTTGGCATTTTTGGGTGGAAGTGGGCTTTTTTCTTAGTGACACGTGGTGGCAAACTAGCATGACACATGGTAGAGAGCTAATGTGGCATAGCCTCGAGACTTGCACCAGGGAATGGTTTTTGCAAGATTTTGCAGTGTTGGGAAAATTGGCCAATGAGCAGTGAAGTGACATTTGGAGCTTGGGCAGCAGGTACGTGGGCCTATCTAGTGTACATTACACCACATCACATTGGGGTTACATACGACAAATCTTGGACCACTCCCCTTCATTAAAGCTTGGATAAGCAAGGGGGCTCGAAGTGGCTTCGTTGTTGTCGATTTCTTACTGGAAGACAAGATCGCCTGACACATTGTGATAAGGTGGGGTTGATTTAATTTCGCATACGACAAAATCAGAAGCCCTCGCCGCTGCTGCCCTCTTGTTAAAGTTTGGTTACTGGGGGGGAATGAAGTTTTGGCCATCAATCTAAATCGTTGTGGTTGGCGCGCTCATGGAGGGTGTTGGTTGTTCAATGATTGATTAATTACTCTAGTCCAAGAAAGCGCCCATGGGGTTTAGGGCCAAGGCTCATGGTTTCAACTTTGATTTTACCAGGGGAAACAACTCATGGTTGTTAAATTACCTACGGCAATAAAATTATATTGTTAGCTTGTTCAAGCCATTGCACCATTGCACCATAAACTATAAATATATGTCCAAAGGTGTTGAAGTGGTGTGCATCACTGTGTTCGTTGTGTGTGCACACATGTGAAATTGAAGACATTTGACGCAAAGAACCAAAATCTTCAGGGCCAAGCTTGTTTGCTTTGTGATAGGGTCGAACTTCTTATTTTTCTTTTGTGACAGGGCCAAATTTATTTTTATTTTTGGTGAATTGGTTGTATTTGTGCTATCCTTAAAGGAACTATAGAAGGGATGAAGGCCTACGGGGATATTTAGTCTATGTTGCAATTTTTGTTCAAGTTGGTTTGTTAAAAGGAGTTTGTATAAAGACTTGCTATTGAGCTTGTCAATATCTGCTGATATAATATGTTGTTTTTTTGTCTATCACTAAGATGTTATTGATGTTAAATGAAATGGAATAAGGGTATACTGCAAAGATCAGAGTTGAACAAGGAAATAGTCCTACCTATTGAGAGTCATTATTAATTGCAAAGATACATGAAGTTGCAGGTGTTCTAGGCCAGGGAATCAAATCACGGAGATTAGAGTTAAGGTTATAGATTGCTAAGAAGTACAATTTGTATTAAAATGTTAATGTATTTTATTTAAATGAATGGAACCAACCTGGAAATGTTATGAAAGGGAGGTCCTGTTGAGAAATCTAGGGCATTAGTATTAGATGATTTCTCTTCTTTGGTTACTGCTTGTGAGTGCTTTTTACACGATTATGTTAGGATCTTCTTTACGTTAGATTCTTAATGTTCTCCTTCATCAAATACTAACCAATGCAAGAACATAAATAGACAAGAGACACAACATGTAGGCTATGAGCCAAGACCAAAACCTCTCACTCTTTGAGAGGAAAACCCACACAAGTTTTTCTTATAGAGATTTCAATTGACGAATACCAAGACCAAGGCCCCTGACCTATTAGCCACTCCATGATCAAGACACGAGTCCTCTTTTGCTTCTATCTTCTAGATTCCTCTTCCACTGTTGAGACTACATCACTAGAGACCTTCGCTATGATAACAATGGGAGAGCTCCGAAATCCATCACTATAATATCATTAAGGACCTTATCACTGTACTGTAATCATGTTCGAATTGCAGCATCATTGAGACTGTGACTTGAGCAAGGTTAGCACTGGATCCTTCTTACTGTGGCAGTACTGAGGATTCTTTTTCTAAATAGAACTTGATCCGAAACACAGTCTTCTTATGAACAGTGGACTCTCCTCAACACCGAAACAATGTCACTGCATTCCCCTTGTCTTCCGCACTAGGCCATTGTCCTTGTCTTCTGAAATTACAATGAGAGGCCACCGAAATTCTAACTTTAGTTTCTCCTTCTTATTCGTTGTTACTATGATCTCTAGATAAGAGGGATCTGAATTCCCTTACAGAACTGTAGTACACATCCTTGTAGCCTTCACTGAAACAAGGGTAACCCCAATGTCTTTTCCCTCTTCCGAAATTCAGAGATATCCGAAGTTTGTTCCTTGTCTTTATGCGAGGACTCTAGCCTTCTTTATATAGTGATTCGACCATATATTAAGGCGACTTGATCATCCAAATAGGTGTGACATTTGGGTGAGTCGACATCAAGTCAAGAGGACCGTGCTTGTCTTTTGGAGGGCTTTCTAGACACTAGATTGACTCATATACATTTTGAATATGCTCAAGAAGAGCTTTTCATATATGACATTAATTCTTTGACCTTAATGACAAATCCTAGGGCTCTCAATGGGAGCCATTACAAAAATAATTTTATTACATCATTTACAAAAGTCACAATTACATGTCATTATGAAGACCGAACCTAGTTACACTTTCAACAGGTCCATGGTGTAACTATTGGGGGTTGGTGCCTCAAGTAGGTAGGCGACTGTAAAATATTAGATAGATGGTGCTTCCTTCAGGGTGGAGCTTGTAAAGGTTAGGGAGTTGATGCTTCCTTCAAGTGGGTGCTTGTAAATTCAGTGGATGGGTGTCTCCTTTTGATTAGAGTTAGAAAAACTGATGTAACAATAGGTTGCCACCTACAAAATATTCAAACATAAGTTTTGTAGTTTTCTCCCTTTATGGGTTTCCACGTACATTTGGTGTTTCTATGTGTTTCTATGTGTTGCTTACATGATTGATTACTGAATGAATTGAAATATTGGATATTATTAATAATTGTTAAAATTGGCCATAATACTCATTCACCCCCCCTACTCTTAGTATTCTCCTGGTTCTATCAATTGATATCATAGCAAGTTCCTTCAACAACAATCTAACAACTGGAAGGTAGATATGAGGTAATGACTAACCAGGATGGACATTCCACCAACAAAGCCCCCATATTCACTAGAACAAATTATGCATTCTGGAAGGTACGAATGAGAACCTACAAAATGTCTTTTGATGCAGATGTCTGGGACAATATAGAATGACTATAAAAAGCTAGATGTATTGGTTCATAAAAATGATAAGCTTGAGTTCACTAATAATGCAATCCTAAGGGTTTGCTTGAATCTAAGTTGGTTAAAGTCATGTAATGCACAACAACCAAAGATATATGGAATTAGATGAAGAGCTTTTATGAAGGTGATAGTAAACTAAAGAAAGTCAAACTCTAAGGCTACAAAATGAAATTTGAATCATTAAAGATGAAAGAGGATGAGGACAACCAAATTATTTTTTAGAGTGGACAAAATAATTAACACCGTAAGAGGACTTGATGAAACCGTGAATGACCCTTTTATAGTTGAAAAGGTGCTAAGATCTCTTCCAACTAGATTTGATGCCAAAGTATTAGCCATTGAGGAGATGCAAAATCTCAACACATTGACATTGGATCAATTGCATGGAACACTAAGAGCCTATGAAATGCGAACTTCAAAAGGAAAATATACATCAAGGGAGGCTTCCTTCAAAGCTGGTAGGAAGAGCAAAGAAGATCTAGATGATTGGATTTATGGATTTGATGAAGAAGGCGCACAATTTTTCAAAAGATTGAAGGGAGGGTCTTGAAAGTACAAAGGTAGATTATGTAAGGAAGAAAATAATGAATATGACCATAAAGAGAAGAATAAATATAGGAAAGTAAAGAAGGAAAATAAGTTCAAGAAGAGGAGTTTCTATACCCAATAAGATAACAATTCCTCAGAAGATGAAGATGAACAATCCTATGATGAAGAAAGAACGAAGGGCTTTAAGTTCATGGCCTTAGAAACTTTAGATAAAGGTCAAGATGAGTTTGATGAAGAAGAGGCTGAAGTAGACTCGGACGATGAACTGATCAATGACTTAGCAAAAATTCAAAGGCTCAGGGAAAAGAATAAACATAGAAAAATGAGATGTTGGAAAAATTTGAAGAAGAAAAGGATAAATATGAAGATTCATCACTCATGAATGTTAAGCTAGAAGAAACGAAGAAAATTGAAGACACCTTGTTACAATAGTTGAAAGAGAAGGGAAAAGAATGTGAAATACTAGAAGAAGAAATATTATCCCCTAGAAAGGAATTAGGAAGAGCCAAGACTCAACTGAATCAGAACTTAAAGTTTATTGAAGGATCTAATAAATTAGATGAGATTTTGATTATTCAAAGATCTCCTCTCATCAAAACTGGTCTGAGTTATGAAGGAGAATCAATCACCAAGAAAGTTGAAGATAAAGGAGTAATCAACTATGTTGAAGTAGTCAAAGGACCAAACACCATTACAACCAAAGGAAATTAGCAACAACAAGGGAAAGTTTATAACAACCATTCAAACAATCACACAGATCAAGTGAAAAATCAGCAACAACAAAGGAAAATGACAACAATACAACTCAAAAAAACAATAGAAAAGTCATAACAACAATTCAAACAACCATAGAGAACGAGTGAAAAATCAACAGAGATAAAGTTATCAAAGAATAAGCAGATCACATCCTCAAAGGCAATTTGCTCCCAAGTACCAAAATATTTTCAATGGTTATTGTTTTTCATGTACAAATTTTGGACATAAAGTTGTAAATTGTAGAGCATACTTTGGAAACAATCAAATAAGAAATAGGAATGAACCTTATTAGTCAAATATATATAACATATTTGTAAATTCACATAGAAACAATCTCAAGGACAACAATCCCTTTTCTTCTTTATTTGATGATATTGAATGCTATAATTGTCATAATTATGGACATAAAGTGGTTGAGTGCAGAACCAACAAATTCAAATGAACGCCTTAGATTAAACAAACACATAAGAACCCAAAGAATGGAGGAAGAAAAAGGAAGAAAAGAAAGAAGCATGTGTCATTGTCCTATATGCCCAAAACTAAGACAACCATTGGTATGTGGATAGGGATGCTCTAAACATATGACTGGTGATAAAAGAAATTTTTTGTCATAGAATGAAAGCAAGACATGAAATATCATTTCTAGCAATGATACCCTAAACAACATCAGGGGAAAAGGAACAACGAATTTGAACAACAGAGGAATTAAAGTTCATAACATTCTCTTTGTAGATGGGCTCAAAAACAATTTATCAAGTGTTAGTCAAATAGGTGACCAAGGGTATGATGTTACCTTTCGCTCCATAGGTTGTGAGATAAAGTTAGAAAGCATAGGGAAGGTAATAACAAAGGGTGTGAGAACCTTGAATAATTTGTACATACTCAAGGAAGAAAATGAAAATTGTTATTTGGGGAGGTTTGATGAGACCTCGTTGCGTCAGAGAAGTCTGGGACACTTGAATTTTGACCATACTATGAAGCTCAACAAAAAGGGAGTTGTACCAGACTTGCGAAAAATTTCTTAGCCAAGCAACAAAATTTGTAAATCATGCAAAATTGGCAAGCAAATCTGAGTGCCTTTCAAAACCAAACAAAATTCATCTACCAAACCACTACAACTACTTCATACAAACTTATGTGGGCTCTCAAGCATTGAAACTCCAAGTGGTGAGCTATACTCTATGCTGGTTAGAGATGATTATACCAAACATATGTGGGTTGCATTTCTAAAGGAGAAGTTTGAAGCATTTGAAAAGTTCAAGATCTTCAAAACCATAACCGAAAACCAAACTGATTGCAAACTAAAGTATGTAAGGTCAGATAGAGGTGGGGAGTTCACTTCAAATGAGTTTAATAACTTTTGTGAAGAACATGGCATAAGAAGATAATTCACTATTGTTAACACCCCACAAAAAAATGGTGTAGTTGAAAGACAAAATAGATCAATGTAGCAATTGGCAAGAGAAATTATAGATGAAAGAAATCTACTAAATATTTATTGGGCTAAAGCTGTTCATTTAACCGTCCATAGTCTAAATAAAGCTCACTTTAGGCCAAATAGTGACAAGACTTCATACAGATTGTGGTGTGGCAAATTGACGACAATAAAACACTTCAATGTCTTTGGCGACAAGTGCTACATCAAGAATATTGATGACAATATGGGTAAGTTTGATGCAAGGGCTAATGAAGGAATATTTTTAGGATATTCTAATAAGAGCAAGGGCTACATATGTTACAATAAAAGGCTATGCAAAATAATTGACTGCATTGATGTAAAGGTGGATGAGGAGTTACCTCTCAAAACTCAACAAAGAAGATTTATCAGTCCACTTGATCAAACCAATAGTGAGGATGAAGCAAAACAACTTGAAGAATTAGGAGAAGAGGAAGAAGAGCAGGCAAAATGCTCGCACACAAACATCAGCCTACAAATCAAATTGTTGGTGATAAGGAAGCAAGAGTTCAAACTCAAAGAAGATTAATGAATACCTCCAGTCAAGTGCATATTGCTATGTTGTCTATGATTGAATCAAAATATTTTTCTTAGGCAAATAGAGATGAGCATTGGATAAAAGCTATGAATGGGGCATTGGATCAAATTGAGAAAAACCAGACTTGGGAATTGGTTCCAAGACCATTAAATAAAAATGTCATTGGCACAAAATGGGTCTTTAGGAACAAATTGAATGAGAATAGACAAGTTGTAAGAAATAAGGCTATATTGGTATGCAAAGGCTATGCTCAGGTTGAGGGAATATATTTTGAAGAGACTTTTTCCCCTATAACACGATTAGAGGCAATAAGGATGTTTCTAGAATATGCATGTCACACAAATTTCAAAGTATACCAGATGGATGTAAAATTAACTTTCTTGAATGGCGAGCTTGGAGAAGCGATTTACATAGAACAACTTGAATGTTTTCAACTGTCATAAAATCATGAGGAAGTGTGTAGAATGAAAAAGACATTTTGTGGTCTTAAACAAGCACCTAGGGCATGGTATTCTAGATTAGACAAATACTTGCAACAAAAAGGATTCAAAAGAGGAACAATTGAAAATAACTTGTATTATCAAATCTGAGAATGATAATCTTTTAATTATTGTTGTTTATGTTGATGACATCATTTTTGGTAGTGATGCAGATTTACTTAGTCAAAAATTTGCAGTGAATATGCAAACTGAATTTGAGATGTCTATGGTTGGGGAACTCTCATTTTTTCTTGGATTGCGGATTACTCAATTAGAAAAAGGTATATTCATTTCTTAAAGCAAGTAATATCTCAAAGAAGTATTGAAGAAGTTTGCGTTGGAAGAACGTTCTCTTGTCAATACTCCTATGGTCACTGGAGGTAAGCTCAAAAAAGATGATGAGTCACTAGAGGTAGATCAAACAATGTATAAATTAATAATTGACAACCTTTTGTAACTAACAACCTCACGAACAAACATCATGCATGTCGTTGTAGTTGCAAGGTATCAATTAGCCCCCAAACAAGGTCATTTTTTAGCTTCCAAGAGGATTCCTAGATATTTAAGAGCTATAATAAACTATGGTCTATGGTATCCAAATGGTCAAAAATTTTCATGAACTGCATGCACATATGTTGATTGGGATGGAAGTATAGATGATATGAAAAGCACAAAAGGTGGTGCTTTCTTTTCTTGGAAATTGCTTAGTAGTTAGATTGAGCAAAAAATATAATCTATATCACATTCTAATGTTGAAGCCCAATATATAACAATTGTCGCAAGTTGTACTCAGATTTTGTGGATGAAACAAACATTATAGGACATGAAGGTAATTTATGATGAACCCATTCCCATCATCTGTGATAACATAAGTGTTATCAGTATATCCAAGAATCTTGTTCTTCATTCAAAAACTAAGCATATCCCTATAAAGTACCATTTTCTTAGAGAACAGGTGGCTAATCAGATCATGAAGTTGGAGGATGTTGTTGAGAAATGTAATTAGTTTTGGTCTTCATTATTATACTCATTCAACATGTATATTATGTAAAAAACAAGAAAAAGAAAAGAAAATTGTTATTATTAAAGCATGGGTTTCATGCTAATTAGTGATGGTATTCTAGGTAAAATCATCTTCTTCATGCTTCTAGGGTTTTTTAGGTTTTAGGATTTATTGTCATGAGTCAAAGGAGTCAACATCATGTTCATAAGACCCTTCTGGGAAAAATGTAATTGTAAAAAGAATTATTTTTGAGTCTACAAAGTCCTGGAATCTCCAAGAGCGTAAGTCAGCTTTGAGAATATCAAGTCGACCTAAAGGAGAGAATTCAACCCCTTGAGAAGACTATAAAAGGAAGCAGTTTGACCTAATTTGGACAACACTCACTCACAAGTTCAATCTATCAAGAAATAGTTCGATCTGTAGTTGGGAAGTTGGAAGGAGAGCAAAGGTCAAGGAGAGGGAAGGAGGACACAATTTGGGGGTTTTTGGGCTCTGTCTCTCTCACATGTACAAAATTCTAGGGTTTCTGGGCTGCAGTAAGAGGCCAAAGTTGCAAGACCAAGTTGTAGTAGAATGAGGTGAAAAATCTTGTAGCTCGGAGGAAGGAAACTCTGTTTAGACCTCATTGACCTTAGGAAGAGTTGTCTTTCTCTTGAAATGTCTTAGAAGGAGGTTGTATTAGTGTTTCTACAGAAGCTGCAAGACCGAAATTGCAGGGTCGAAGTTACAGATTGAATATTAGTATTGAAGTTGGCAGGTTGGAGTTGCAGTGTACAACAATTTTGTGCAGGTTCAAATAAGGGCTCGAGGAAGGGATGACTTGGTAATGGGAGAAATACTTGGTCTAGGGCTTGAGTTTTTGTATCTCATTTGAAGTAGATTCTAAGAAGAGAAGATTTTCCAGGTTTTCCCCTTATAGGGGTTTTTCCCTTGCTCAGAGCCTATATTTGTGTCCTCTATTGTTGTCGCTATTCTTGATATTGTTTGATGAAAAGATATAACTAAAGAGATAAAAAACATAATAAAGATTCACAAACAAATATCAAAGTTAAGGAAAATAAGATTAATAAGCTTCCATTTTACATTTTCTAACATGGTATCAAAGTTAAGGTGAACAAGAGAAAGCAGGTAGAAGGACACCATAACTCACTTGTCAAAGGGAAAGGAAAAAGGAAACTCTCAAAGTATGGAAGGAATATTATCTCTTAAAGGAATCTAGTTAGAGACTCATTGATAGAAGACCTTCTGATCTAGGGTTTCTACATTAAAGAAGATCAAGGACTACATCTCGCAAGAAGGGTATTGATCTTGCAAGAAGAATTCCTTTAGATTGAAGCATACAATTAGCCATTTATTTTAAGATGCGATTCTTCCTTTCAGCTACACCATTTTGTTGTGAAGTATATGGAATAGTATGTTGCAATTGAATTCCATGATTAATGCAAAAGATGATGAATTTGCTGTTAACATATTCTCCACCATTATCAGATCTTAGCTTAAGAATTTGATGTCCATATTGTTTCTCAAAAAAGGCCTTAAAGGCAAAGAACATGTTAAAGACTTCATTCTTGAGCTTTAAGAAGTATACCCAAGTGTGTCGGGAGAAAATATCAATGAAAGTTAAGAAATACTTGTAGCTAGAGAATGAAACAATTGGAAGTGGACCACATAAATCACTATGCACAAGCTGTAAAGGGGTTGAGGCGTGCCAAGATGCACATTTTTCAAAACTATCTCGATGATGTTTTCCAAGTACACATCCAAAACAAACACCAGCTCTGCAAGATACCATAGGAAGACCTGTCACCATATTTTCTTTACATAGATTCTGAAGGGAGTGATAGTTTAAGTGACCAAATTGCTCATGCCAAAGTTTGCTCACTTCATAATTATGAGCAACAAATATCGAGGGAAGAGTTGATGACCCAAAGTTGTTAAACTTATACAACCTTATAGAATCATTAGCAATGCTAGTAGCTAAAATCTGTCTGCGATCTCTTAGGTCCTTAATTACAACATCACGAGGTGAAAATTCGACGATTTTACCTTCACCTGAATGAGTTATCTAATATACAGATAGAAGGTTGTAGGATAAGGTAGGATGCGGTTTTTTTTTAGCTCACTGAAGCTTTGGAGTGCGTGCTTACTTGAAAAACCTCTTTTTTCCTACAAAACAAAAAAAAACCACACAACCAAAACGAACATGCAAAATAAATCCAAGTCTTACGGCTTAAAGTTTGATTTCTCCGGAAACCAAATATTTTCCTCAATGTTTATGATTTTCCGAGATCACACTAAGGCGCAGCGGAAAAGAGCATATGCATGAGAAAAATCCTTTCTTTCTGTTTCTGGTTTGCCTAGATCGCACAGAGTTGCGGGGCAAAGAGCATACACAGAAATGAAAGGAGGTATATATCCGGTAATATCTTTTTTATAGAGGACTATAAATCGAAATAAATAGAGAGATAAATAGTCGTAACTGCAAATAAACACTGTAAACCTCCAGATCTTAAAAATGATGTAGCTAGGGCTACCAGAAACCTTTTCATGTGAAACGAAAGGGGTTCCTCACTGGAACATATGCTCTTAACACAATAGAGAAATCCTCTCGACCTGAAAGCGGTCAGTAACAGTAGATCTAGGAAACGATAGTTAGATGTAGTTGTACCGGCTTCAGATTTGGATCACCAACGGATGCGACCTTCGAATAGCTCTAATACCATGTAGGAATTTACAGGGTAATTTCCTTAGATAAAACACCAGAGTACACCGCTCACAAACATATCACAAATCGATACATTTCTTGACGTGGTTAAAACCCTCAAAGAGGGAAACCATCCACGACCTGAGCCAATGGGGCCACTTTAGGCAATTTATTAATATAAAAGAAAGAAAATTTATATAAGCTTCTCTCATGAACGGTCACCTTACAACTGACTCTCCATGCTCTTTAAATAGAGATCATGGACCAATCGGGTGTTAAGCCACAGATCAAGTGTCGATAATACTGAGGAGAGAATGAACCATGGATCACTTCATGTCTAGAACATATCGTGACCGTCGAATTGTAAGTTACAAAAAGTACATAGTAAAGAAACACACTTTACCTAATTATACACTAGACCAAGTTATACTTAACTATTTCCAGTACATAGTAAAGAAACACACTTTACCTAATTATACACTAGACCAAGTTATACTTAACTATTTCCTATGTCTCAGAATATCCTAACGAATTGCTCTGGTCCAAGGCTAAGTGCCCTTTGGGTTTAAGCTCACAGTTTCGATGACAAATTTACTAGGGGTGAAATGTTAGAGAAATTTTGAGGTCTAAAATGGGCATCCTAAGGAACATTATAAAATAATAGTGGAAATAATAAAATAAGATTAGATTACCTCATCAAGTTTAGGAGGGAAAAAAGGAAAAACTATTTTTTTTTAAACTTATATTTTAAACTTATCTCCTTATGATTTTACTCAAATTTCAAGTGGGAGCACTCGTTGGGTGTGGAATTTAGTTTTCATCCAAGGAGTACGCATGTTGCATACTTTTGATGGACCTTACTACCTTAAAAAATGTGAAATACATGAAAAAATTGATTGCAATCACTTTTTTTCATGTATTTCACTTTTTTCGAGTAATAGAGGCCATCAAAAGTATGCAACATGGTCATTCCTTGGATGCAAAATTAAATTCCGCATCCAACCACTGCAGTTCTCCCGCTCAAAATTTGAGTAAAATCATAGGGTGATAAGTTGAAATATGAGTTGAAAAAGTTTTTGTTGTTTTTTAAATCTTTTTACCTTTTTACTCCAAAATGGTGAATCATCCCCCATGGTTGACATCATAATATTGAATCCCATTGGTTCTTATAAAGTTGATTTTTGATGTACATTTTTTTTTAATCCCATTTTTTAACTCAAAATTTCTTTAATGACCCATGGTTGCTAAATTAGCTAGGGTCGTAATGATCTGGATTTAAACAGGAACACAACAAATTACAGAGATAACCATAAACACAAAGATGCAATGGAAATAATACTTCATTTCATTAATGTAAAATACTGAGATATGCTTACAAATAGAAAATGGAAATAAACAGCTAGGGCGATGGTAGCTTATCTTTGAGAAGAGATGTGGTGGCTACATGCCTCTGAACTGTGTTACAATGAGGCTTGAATGCCTATTTATTGTTGAGAAACAATGGAAAACCCTAAACATCCAAAAACCTAACCCTAGAAGATGAAACGCCAAACTATGGGCCCCGTTTGGGTAAATTGGTACATCAACTTCCCGGGGTCGTAACTTTGGCATACGATCTCCATTTGATGCATACAATATCTCGTTAGAAAGATCTATCCGAGAACTACAACTTTGGGAAGAGAAACATCAATCCATGGACCCATGTTGCTCCCAGTTTTCCCAAAAAACGTCGTTTAGGGCCTCAAAACGGCTCCGGAAGTTTAGGACCCAAAAAACTGCTAAAAATAGTAAATTGTGCTACAATTAAGGAAACTGAAAAGTTGAAAGAAACAATGGTGGGGGTCCAAGTGGACTTGGTGGGTGGCCACCAATATCCACTTGGATCATTCCTCCCCCCTTAGGAAGCAATGGTCCCCATTGCGTTGAGTTCCTCCATGAGATGAGGAAACTTCTGCTGAACTTGGTCCCTGGTGAGCCACTTGCCCTGGTGAAGGAGTTTGCCTGCTTTGACAACTCGATACAGTTGGATGTTTTGCTGGTGAGTGTGCTTGATCTGTATGCCCATGATCCGATCAGTTGTAGCTTGTTCCATGCAATCTGGATTTAACTCTGTGGGTGTGAGCTGTTCTGCAATGTCAGATGTGTCTAGTAATGGTGGAAAGTATGGTCGAAGGCGATCCACATTGAACACTGGGTGTAGGCCAAGGAATGGGGGAATGCTGAGCTCAAATGCATTGTCTCCCACAGCCTTGGTAATGGTGTAAGGACCATATCGAAGTGGTCTGAGTTTCCAATAGGCTCTGGTAAGGCGTTCCTTTTGCAAATGCAACCAGACTTTGTCGCCCACCTGAAACTTGTGTGGCACCCGATGTTGATCATGTTGCTACTTGTACTTGTCATTTGATTTCTCCAGAATGTCGTGGACTTGTTGGCGAATATGTTGGATGTACTCAATGAAGTTGTTTGCCTTATCTGTTTCGGACTGGACATGAGCCGAATCTGTGTGAGTAGCTGCAAATGGCATGGCCACATCAATGGGACATAGTGGCTGGAATCCCAAGCTCACCTGAAAAGGGTTGTGGCCAGTCGAGCTGTGGAGAGCCCAGTTGTAGCTATGTTGAACATTGGGGAGGCTCTCATCCCATGTGCGTGGATTCTTTGAGTTGTACATGCGTAGAATGTGTACAATCATCCTATTGACAACCTCTGTCTGGCCATCAGTTTGAGGATGGAAGGCTGTGGACTTAGTGAGTTTGGTGTCCAACATCGACCAGAGACTGGACCAAAATGTACTGAGGAACTTGCTATCCCGATTTGAGATGATAGACTATGGGATCCCAAAGTGCACCCACACTCGTTCAAAGAAGAGTTTAGCAGTGGCTTCTGCCGTGATGTTCTTCTTGCAGGGCGCCATAGTGGCCATCTTCGAGAACCTGTCGATGACCACAAAAACACAGTCATTTCCATGCTTAGTGGAAGGAAGGCATGACATGTAATCCATGGAGATGGATTCCCAAGGTCGACTAAGGGTAGGTAGCGGGGTATAAAGGCCTTGCTTCTTGACTGTCGGTTTGGCAATGGCGCAGGCAGTGCATGATCTGATGTATTTACTGACATCCTGTCGAAGATTCGGCTAGTATAAATGCTTCTGTAGCACTGCCACAGTCTTCTCGACCCCAAAATGCCCAGCAACCCGACTGTAGTGTGCTTCCCAAATCATCTTGGCATGCTCGCTTGAAGGAACACAAAGGTGACCCAGGTGGCATAACAGGGCATCCTGGAGGTGAAAATCTGGAACATGCCGACCCTCCAAGAGTGTTTGGTATGTGTGGCCAAAGTTTGGGTCACTTTTGTAGAGAAGTGGCCAATCAGAAGTCTCGTGCCTAAACGAGTTGAGCACGGTGGTTAATGACATGATCGATGGTCGACTGAGGCAATCTGCCACATTATTGGTGTTGCCCTTCTTATACTCGATATTCAAATGGAACTGTTGCAGGTATGTGGACCACTTCTGATGGCGATCATTCTGTAGTTTCCCTTGGGTCTGTATGAACTGGAGGGGTCGGTGGTCTGTGTGGATGACCGTTTCCTTCCCCAAAATGTAATGTTTCCATTGTCGGCATGCCTGCACAATGGAATACATCTCTTTGTCATAAGTGGGATACTTCCAGACTGTGTCTGAAAGTGTCTCACTGTGATATGCCACTGGATGCCCATGTTGAGTAAGGACTGCCCCAATAGCATAGTCAGAGGCATCTGTCTCGACCTCAAATGGTTGTTGCAAGTCTGGAAATGTGAGCACTCGTGCTGAGCAGAGGCAGTGTTTCAACTCTGTGAATACCTTCTGTTGAAATTCAAACCAAAACAATTTTGCTTTCGCTCCTCCCTTGGTGACTTGACTCAAGGGCCAAGTGATATGAGAAAATCCCAACACGAACCTGCAGTAGAAGTTGGCAAGACTTAGAAAGCTGCGGAGCTCCATTAAAGTGGTTGGAGAGGGCCAATACCAAATGACTTGGATCTTGGCTAGATCCACATGCACCCCCTGTTCATCAATAATGTATCCCAGATACTAAACCTGGGTCAAGCCAAAAGTGAATTTCTCCAAATTGGCACATAACTTGTGTTGCCGCAGTGTTTGGAGAACCTGTCGGATGTGCTGGAGGTGCTCTTCCCAACTCTAGCTAAAGATCAGGATTTCATCCAAGTATACCACTACAAATGAGTTGGTGTATGGATGCAAGATGTCATCCATTAGCCTCATGAAGGTTGCAAGAGCATTCGTCAATCCGAAAGGCATAACCAACCATTCGAAAAGGCCCTCCTTGGCTTTGAAGGCAGTATTCCACACATCGGAGGGTTTGATTGGTACCTGGTGATATCCTGACTTCAAATCGATCTTGCTAAAATATTTTCCCCCCTTCAGTTGGTCTAGGAGGTCATCAATCCGTGGGATCGGGTACCTATTACGGATAGTGATCTTGTTCAACGCCCGATAGTCAATACAGAGTCTCCAAGTCCCATCCTTCTTCTGTACCAACACGATCGAGCTCCCACAGGGCGATGAACTCGGACGGATGTGACCTTTCTGTAGCAGCTCTTGAATCTGCCTCTTGATTTCATTGTTCTCTAGAATGGAGCGCTGATAGATTGGTCCATTAGGCAGCGATGCACTTGGGGTCATATCGATGGAGTGCTTGACCTGATAGTGCAGAGGAACCCCTGCGGGGGAGGTGAAGATGTCCTCATACTCCTCCACGACCTTGTGCATCTGTAGTTTTCGTGCAGAGGGGCCCTGTCTGGAGGTCGTGGCCATCGTCTTCTTCTTTCCTTGAGGGTGTATCATCATGAAAACAAATTTCCCGGTTTTGGAAATAAGCTTATTGCATTGTTTTGCAGTAACCAAATAGATGGCGGTAGGTGGTGCTACCTCCGGTATCCTGTACAACTTATTTCCCAAAGTAATAATAACAGCATGGGGCCTTGATTCATACACAACATGTTGCTTCCACAAGTATGGTTGTCCTAATAATACATCACAAACTTTAAGGGGAGCAATGTCACACAATACCTCATCCGTGAAGGGCTTGATGTTGTATGGAAGGCGACACTGTTGGCTCACGCGAAGATCCCGTCCTTGGTGAAGCCACCCGATGGTGTACGGTTGTGGATGTGCTGTGGTCGGTAAGCCCAACCGCTTCACGACCTCTGCCGAAATGAGGTTCTTTTGGCTCCCGCTGTCGACAATGAACTGTAGCGGGGATCCCTTTACCCACATCTAGGAGTGGAAGAGACACTCCTCCTCCTCTGGATCTTCGGGTTCCTCCTTCTAGATCTTCGTGGTGGCAACGGTGGCGTTGGGCTCCACATCAATAATCTGCTTCCCTTTGTCATTCCCCTTGTCGGGTTCTGACTTAGAGTCAGAACATGCATCTGATTTTGAAACCTTTAGCTCAGCCACTAGTGACTGCTTGGCCCGACACTCACTTGTGTTGTGAGTGGAGCAATTATGGAACTCACACCATTTTCACGTGTCATTTTTCAGCTTCGCGGCGTTGTTCTTTGCTTGTAGCTTTGGTGGGCTGTCTTGGGCCACCCCGCCTTAGCTTTGTCCTTTGTTCTGTGGTTTGATGGCAGCTTTCCATTGCTTCGGATTTGTAGATCCAAAGTATCGCTTCTTCTGTTTAAACTTTTGCTCAACCTTGACGGCATATCGGTATGCCGTGTTGAGCGAGGAGATGTTCAGGAATTCTATTTCTTCCTGGATGTACTTGTGCAGGCAGCTACGGTATTTGAGTATCAAATGCTACTCCGAATCCTTGATACCCAACTTTGTGTGAAGGGTATGGAAAATATTGGTAAACTCCGGCACGTCTTGGTCCCTTCCCTGCCGCAGCATGGTCCACTTTATGTATTGATCCTCATAGCTTCCGACAGGGTAGTACTGCTCCTTGATGGCATCCCGGAATGAATTCCAGGTGGGTGCGACTGAAAATAGTGAGCCGATACTTTCATCCTTTTGCTCGCAGTAGGTTTCCCACCAGTCCTTTACGTGGGGGGCTGCTTTGAGAAGAGCGAAAATAATATTTTCCCGACTGGAAAAATCATGAACAAAAAAATAACTCTCTAGCGGATTTAACAATTTATTGATGGAATTTGCGTCTATCTGACCCTTGAATATGGGGATTTCAAAATTAACTTGTACCTTAAATGGTGTGGCGTTTCTAGACTAGCTGTGGGAAGCCGATGCGTCGCCCTTGGGTAGCCACTGAAGGATCTGGGCAAAGTTGTCCATCATCGCGTTCCTTTGTCACTCGAGGGCTTCTTCGATCAAGATTTTGATAGGATCTCCTACTCCCTCGTCTTTCTTTTCATCCACCATGGGAGGCCGTCGGGTTTTGCGAGGCTAGCCTTGCAAAGGTTCGACCAGTTCAAGCCCTAACTCTTTATATCCCGATCTCGTTGGGGACATGCAAAGAAAAACAGAGAAAAAGCAGACCGCTCTGATACCACTGATCCAGATTTAAACAGGAACGCAACAAATTACAGAGATAACCATAAACACAAATATGCAGCGGAAATAATCCTTCATTTCATTAATGTAAAACACTGAGATATGCTTACAAACAGAAAATGGAAATAAACAGCTAGGGCGATTGTAGCTTATCTCTGAGAAGAGATGTGGTGGCTACATCCCTCTGAACTGTGTTACAATGAGGCTTGAAGGCCTATTTATTGTTGAGAAACAATGGACAACCCTAAACATCCAAAAACCTAACCCTAGAAGATGAAACGCCAAACTGTGGGCCCTGTTTGGGTAAATTGGTACATCAACTTCCTAGGGTCGTAACTTTGGCATACGATCTCCATTTGACACGTACAATATCTTGTTAGAAAGATCTATTCGAGAACTACAACTTTGGGAAGAGCAACATTGGTCCATGGACGCATGTTGCTCCCAGTTTTCCCAAAAAAACATAGTTTAGGGCCTCAAAACAGCTCTGGAACTTTAGGACCCGAAAAACTACTAAAAATAGTAAACTGTGCCACAATTAAGGAAACTGAAAAGCTGAAAGAAACAATGGTGGGGGTCCAAGTGGACTTGGCGGGTGGCCACCAATATCCACCTGGATCAAGTAAAATTATCTTGTTGGCTTGTTCAAATCATTGTGCCATAAACCGTAAACTATAAATATATATCCAAAGGTGATGAATTGGTGTGCATCACAAATTTTGTTGTGTGCGCACCTATTGAAATTGAAGACATCTGATGCAGAGAATTGAAAGCTCTAGCGCCAATTTTTTTTTCTTTGTACCAAGGTCAAACTTCCTTCTTATGTTTCTTCTGTGATAGGGCCAAATTCCTTTCTACTTTTAGTGATTGGGTTATATTCATGCTATCCTTAAAGGAAAAACTATAGAAGGGATGAAGGGTAAAGAGGATGTTTAGCCTATGCTGGGATTTTTGTTCAAGTTTGTCTATTAAAAGGAGTTTGCATGAAGACTAGTTGTTGAGCTTATCAATTTCTTATGACATAATATGTTGTTCTTTTGTTTGTGACAAAATGTTATTGATGTTAGTTGAATCATAAGAAGGGTATTACTTTAGAGGTCAAAGTTGAACAAGAAAAGGGTCCTGCCTATTAAGAGTCATTATTAATTGCATAGATACATGAAGTCGTATCTGTTGCAGGTCAGAGAATGAAATTGCAGAGATTAGAGTTAAGGTTGTAGATTGTTAGGAAGGATAGTTTGTATCAGAATGTTAAAGTATTTCATTTAATTGAATGGATCAAGTCTGAAAATATTATGAAAAGGAGGTTCATGGTGTAACTATTGGTGGTTAGTGCCTATAAAATATTATGGAGTTGGCGCTTCCTTAAGGTTGGACATGTAAATATTATGTAGTTGATGCTTCCTTTAAGTGGGTGCTTGTAAATTCAAGGGATAGGTTCCTCCTTCAAGTTGGAACAAAAAAGGTTGATGTAACAATAGGTTGCACTAGATTTTCCGGAGCCCTCCCATTTATATTGATTTGAAGATCCACATTTCGAACCTACAATTTAGGTTCATCATCATGATAAAAGTATGTGGAAAACTTACCAACCTTAGTATTTAATAAATAGGGAAATGGTATTAGGGAAAATATTTGTGGATGACACTTTCATCATATGGCCTCGTGGAGTGAAGCTTTAAAAACTTTCAAACAACATCTAAATAATCTTTCTCCATCAATAAAATTTACCATGGAAATAGAAGTTAATGACAAACTTCCTTTCCTTGACATCCTCATCACTTGAAATTTCGATGGTTCCATATCTCACCAAGTCTACCAAAAAAAGATCCATACAGAACAATATCTCGATGCCACATCTCACCACCATCCCAACCAAAATTTAGGCATTTTAAACACCTTTGCAACAAGATCTCTTCAAATATATGATAAAGAACACTTAGATAAAGAGAAATCCCATCTAATAAATGTGTTTTCTAAAATGGATACAATAAACATCAAGCCATCAAAGCAATGAATAAAGAAAACAAAGGAACTTGTCATATAAAATGAAAATAAAAATTTGGACAACTTCATTAGCAAAGTAAACCTTCCGTATATTCGGGCACCACAGAGAAAATCTCCCATATCCTAAGAAAACATAAAATCATGACCACCTTCAAACCTATAAACACCATCTGCAGTTACCTCAATTCTACTAAAGACCCCATTGACCCTAAATGCCAAAAAGGAGTTTATCTGATTCCTTGTTCTTGTGGAATTCCATATGTTGGGGAGACTGGCCGATCCATCAACACTCGCATCCTAGAACATTCTACTGACATAAAACATAATCGATCAAAAAATTCTGCACTAACAAAGCATCATATATGCATTGAGAAAACCCGCATTCTCACTAAAGTTGACCACTATTTCCACATAAAATTTAGAGAAGCCATTGAAATCAATAAACATCCTAAAAACCTCAATAGGGATGAATGATGGATCATAAGCAAAAAATGGATCCCCATATTAAAATCCAAATCCAGAAATTTTGAAATCTCTTAACTCATGTTTCATCCATCTCTAACTCTCCCACTTGTTTATTTTTAATATTATTCCTTACATTATTTAACCCTAATCCCTCATTTAATTTTTTTTTTTTAAATATTGTTAATTTTAATATATTAAGAATACATTAATTATTCTTGATAATCAAAATATATTAATTATTTGATAATATATCATAATATTAATCATAATAATGTAAACATATACATTTATGAATCTTTGCAAAAACATTTTACTTATTTAATTAATTTCATTTTTAATAATTACATAATCCATTCTAAATAACTTTATGGTCGACCATTTTCTCAAAATACCTTAATATCTTTTCCCTATTTATTGAATACTAAGGTTGATCAATTTTCCACATACTTTTATCTAGATGATGAACCTTAGTTGCAGGTCCAAAACATCGATATTCAAATCAATATGAATGAGATGGATACAAAAAATCTATTACAAGAAGCTAATAATCCCAGAAATCTAAAATCTGGAATATGTTGCACCCTATAACAATATTTAGACATAAGTTTTGTAGTTTTGTCCCTTTAAGGGTTTCCACATACATCTGGTGTTTCTATGTGTTGCTTACATGATTGATTGCTGAATGAATTGAAATATTGAATATTGTTAATGATTGTTAAAATTGGCCATAATATTGATTCACCTATGTCTCAGTGTTATCCCGGTTTCTAACAATTTTTGCATGATTTGGGTGTTTCCTTCGCTGTTTTTTCTCTCTATGTATTTTTTCACTCTAAAGGTTTAAAAATTAGCACCTTGGTCTTTGGTAGAAAAAAGTGGGAGTGTCAAATTTTTGCCAATTCAACAAAGACATAACATAGATGTTTATTATATATCTATGAATGATGATATTTGTAATGATGGAATATTTGGAATGGGGTGGAAGGAGGGAGACATGGATTTACAAATTTATTTAAGGCAAAGAAAATGACCTTAGAATATGAACAATGCATACTTCCATTTGCATTGCTGTGGGTAGGTCCAGTGGACAATAAGAGATTAGAAGTGGAATGGGTGCCCCATTCTCTTGGAGATTTTGACGTAATAGTGAAATATATTTGTTGGTAGCATTGGTCACTAGGTAGGAGGGAAACCAAATAAGTCAAAGATAATGAATCATCAACAGTAGAGACAATTGGTTCATGCTAAGGGAGGTGATGTTGCAGTGTTGCAAGGTCTTGTGGGATTATTTGATTATGCAATTGGGTGTTCAATGGTTAGAGTTCTACAAACCTGGGACATAGTTGAAGTATTGGTCTTGCCCACAATCAAGACAAAAATGTCTATGTTTAAGCCCTTTTTTTGGTTGCATTTGACCTAGGTTAACATTGTCCTTCTCCTCATCATTAATAACATTGCCTCTTTTCCCTTTATTCCTCTTTATATGTTTCTTACACTTTTATTCTTCCTTTAAAATGGCCATGTTACCCACCACCAATGGGTGACACCCATAGGAGATTTTTTTCTCCTAGATTGTCTTCAGTCGATAGCCAGCAACCCCTTGCAACCCCTAGAGAGCTTAATGTGCCATCATCTCTGCCACCTGAGCCAACCATCATGTGCCCTCGCCCATCTATTATGATCATATGTTTAAAGGTGGGCCTTTCAACTCAGAAGGTATGTATTTTCATTTTGTAATTGGGTTTCTTTGCTTACTTGTCATGGGCACATCTAGACATGGATTAGTGAGGGGATTCAACGGAAAGAATGGGATTGCTCTATGCTCTTTTCCAACTTGGCGGTTAGTCTTGTATCATAGTCTCGTGGGATCTCCTCTATTGGATACTAGCTTTAGGAGTGGCACTACATGGGAAACCCCAATTTTGGCCACGTGGTCCTGCTTCCCAACACCACATACATCACTCCCCTTTGCTCATTATAACCCATTTTCACGTATTTCCCATCTGGGTCCATATTTGTCCTTTGGGTCCTTAAGGAGTTAGCCTCCTCCTCACCTTGAACACACTTTGGTTTAGGACTAGAACAATGCCTCGATGCAACTAAAGTAAAGTAAAAAGCATAAGTTGGTCACTCTCAACAATAAATGTACCATAAAGGGCAAAAGATGGTCGGAACATAAAATATTAGCGCGTGGGCAATAGCCAAATGTGAGCTCTGCCCCTTACCATCATGGTCATCACCCTGGTTCTCAGGGACCTTATATAAGCCCCCTACATCACTATGGAACCCATGATTGTCCCAACCCCTAGTGGGCAATGAATTGCCCAACATTAAGGGGGTATTCACTGCTATATCATTCACATCATTCTCTCATTATCTGGAGCCCTGAGCAATTAAAAGAAAGAAAATTCAATAAAAGGAAAAAGGCATATGAAGAAGGGTGTAAAAACAAAGGCCAAGGTAACTCATGTACCACCATTTCTCCCTCCTACATCTATACAACCATGTGTGGGCTTCCCCCATTATTGTTGCCCTTGTACCATGGCATGTGGCTTGGAGCCTTCCCCTACTACCCCACTTTGTTCCATCATTATATCACATGATACCTGTTATGTGGAAAATTCACTTCTTCGAACAAAAATGAACTTCCTAGATCTAGTGTCCTGATCTAGAAACAATAGGGGAAACAAATCTATGTTTTCCTTAGAGAGATTTGAATACAAGAAACCTACTTAGAATTTGTAGTAATCCCTTCTCTTCTTCTTGATTGTAAGCTCCAAATCTAGCTCCAAGTGCTATAAATGGAATTTGCAAAAGGACTAAAACAAGCAAGACAACTACAATATCCACATAACATAAACTAATGTCTATAATCAATGAGTCAAATGGCATTGAAATACATAAGCATAAATATGACACAAGTATAGGAAAACATAGTGTTTTTTTTATTAATAAATGAAGGAGATATTACAACCATTTATAGGCGTTTGGCTTTGTAGATGTCTCCCAATTGTCTTGTCCTTCCTTGCCACAAAGCAAATCTTCAAACTCAACTCTAATGCATTAATGGAGGATGATTTCTTAAGCTCAAAGTAGTAGCATGAGGGCACTAGTAAGATAAGACCTATAGAGTATGAATTCGAGATCTCTATCAATGGAAAATGGTAAAACCACCTTAGAAGCTTCTCGGAGGAGACATTTTGTAAATATTTTTATTTTTCCCAAAATTCTAGAACCATTGCACCTACAAAGGAGAGCAGCCGACGATGGTAAGTGTAGGTGCTAAATTATGCAACTTGCAACCATTGTAGGTGGACTGAAGTGCAGGGTGTGATGGGGCAAAAAACTTAGTTTTTAAGCTGATTGACCCAGAAACTCAGACTTTTTGGAGAGGTAATGCATATGGATTTGCAAAGGGATAATGACAAGGTGTTAGGGATGTTGATTCATCTTTTTTTTAGGCCTTTTGAGTGAATTTGACAAAATGACATGTAACGGATTGCACCCTAAAGTACAAAGCCAGAAGCAATGGCTGAGGACTGAAGTTCTCTACCTTGTGAAATGTTTGGATCAAGAATACATTAGTCGAGATCATCATCTGTTACAATACATATTATCATCATGATATCATTGCTGAGGGAGGCATACCCATACTCAACATATAAGCCATTATACATGTACAATGATCAAGAAGTCTCGTCCATTGATGATAGAGTGTGGACCCATGCTTGGATGCTTGTCACAATCATCATAACCATCATACTTTGTAATCTTGTATGAATCTTGAAATCGCAACATGAACGGATGGAACTAGATCTGGGGTATTCTACCTTGTTACCCGATTGTACGAGTCTAGCCATGTGAATAAATGGGTCAGAGTAAAAAATGGTAGACACCATCTGATTACCGGCCTATGATGTGAGCATTTAACAAATGAGAGAGAAACCACCGATAATGATAATGACCCTTAAGGTACTAAAGTACAATCTATATGGTGTGAATAAATGAGTTGAAGTCGAACACCACACAAAATCTTTTGGCCGAAGATCAATGATGAGAATCTATCACCGAAAGTGAGGAAACTTGCCATTGAGGCATGCAAGCTCTGAGGCACGGAAGGAAGTTTCTAAGTCAAATTCCTGGATAATGAGGTGATGTTGATAGGAAGTAACTCGTTGTAGGAGGGTCTTAATGTATCCCTCATCAATGACATGAAATACATGTCAAGATTTGAGACAGAATGATGCTAACGCAGAGCTATTTCAGGAACGACAGGCATGAAAGAATGCTTAAGAGTATTGTAGCAGATGTCAATTGAAGTACTTCTCTTGGACACATTGGTGACACTTTATGGAGTTGAAAACATTGACTCAAAACCGATTATGAAGGTTTTCAACAAGGTGTGATTAACTGAGGAAAGCATATTTCCCAACCCAACAATCATGAAGATGAAGTGAAAGAGTGTCACGTTCAAGAGCGACTCGCTACAATTAATAGGTAAAATGCCATGTTTTCCCAATTTCCCAACCATTTCTAGTCAATACCTCTTTATTTTTGATAGGCTTGAAAATGATAACATATGCTTGATCTATAAGTTCATCCTTCGGATGAATCCTTATAAGTAATTTTAACGAACCATGAGAATGAGTGGTTTGGTCTCATCATGTTTGAAGAGTCCAATGTTGTTTGATGATTTTACGAGTCTAGTGATGGTGTAACTCGACTTTTTTTCATGTTTAGAGAGTTTGAAAAAGAGGTGAAAAAAAACTCCAAAGGTTCATTTTCATAAATTTTGTCTCTTGAGCCCGAAAAGGTAGAGAACGATACTCAGGAGAACCTTTTAGTCATGTTCGACTAAAGTATTCCTTTTTTGTAAATAGTCTATCTCAGTCCAGAAAAGGGTTAAACTTATACTGGGTAGACATATTTTCATTTACTTTAACGAGTTCGAAAAGACAAGCGATCAACAATCTTTTCATGTTTTGGGCGTCTAAAAAGTGCTGAAAGAGGACTCCTCCTGGAGGAACGAGTGGTATAAAGAGTAGCAACTGGTTCCGATCATGATGGAACTGCTCAAAACATGTGGAGGTCAAGAGGTTGGCTAATAATACCACTCAACACAGCGGTTCCTCAGGAAAGGGTAAAACACCAAGTGAAAGCGAATAATCTGGCAAGCATATGGAATAAGAAAACCAAGGTTCATTTGGAAAAATAGGCTCATAAAAAATGGCAATCACAAGAGGTAAAGTATGGGAAAGGTTTCATTTTTATACAAGATTGAAACAAAGAAAAACTATGCTTGAGAATACTTAAATGTATTTTCATTTTTACACAAGCTTGAAACGATGAAAAACTATGCTTGAGAGTTCTTGAAGATGGTTTAATTTTTACACAATCTTGAAGTGGAGAAAAGCTATGCTTGAAATAAGTTTTGATACCCGGAACATAATAACACAATGCTAAACACGTGCCCCCCAAACTTAATTTCATTCACCTCAGTAGACTACTAGTTACTAAGAGGCAAATGGAATGAAGGTTCATTTACGAGATCAAGTGAAAGACTCGACTCAATATTTACGAGATCTAGTCAAAGACTCAAATTGGAGGGCAATTTGTTTAAATTTTTAACAAACTTGATACCGTGAAATAACTATGCTCAAAGGACCTTGTTTCGTTTTTTAACGAGCTTGACATAAGACAATGAACTCTGCTCATGGGACCTTGTTTCATTTTTTAATGAGCTTAACACAAGACAGTGAACTCTGCTCATGGGACCTTGTTTCATTTTTTAACGAGGAACTCTACTTCAGGACCTTGTTTCATTTTTTAATGAGCTTGACGCAAGAAAATAATGTAAACTTTGAAACAAGAACTGATACTGTTACCCGTTTCATAGAGATAGCAAAAAAGTGACCCGATTTTGAAAAGGGGCGATGCAGAACACACACATTTTTTTTTTTTAGAGCATAACTTTTGGCACTTTTTTTTTTTTTTTTTTTTTTTTTTTTATATGTACATTACGTTTTAGAATGTTAGTGATTTGCATGTTGATTTTAAAAAGTGGTGATTCTGCATCAGACCCTTTTTTAAAAGACCTATTTTTCGACTATAAATTTTCTAATGTATGAAATGTAAATAATGTTTTCTAAATTTAACAATTTTTGAAGTGGTCTTCTTCTTCATATTTTCTTGTTTTTATTTTACTTTTTAATTTTTTTTTTTTTTTTTTGTAGTGATGTTTTTATTGTTTTGCATATTTAAAGAAGATCGATATTTTGAAGTTTCGATATTCTACATATTCATACATCGTTAATTAATTTTTCAATGCACATGAAATAATTGTCTCTAAAAACAATAATTTTTAACAATTGACATAAAAATAACCATTTTCAACATAAATATAACTAAAAAATTACACATTTTGATAATTTTTTTGCTAGAAATGACATGCCAAAATCACAATTTTTATAGGAAAATTTCAACTAAAAATGGTTAAATAATAGTTTGTTTGTTTGTTTGTTTTTTTTTTTTTTTTTTTTATGAATTTCATGTCAAAAAATAATAATAATCATTGTTTTTTCAAAAAATAATAATTAACATAAAAATTAATGCAAAAATCACATAATACAAATATTGAACACATAACAACATTAATTGAATGCTTATTCTTCTCATAAAATGCTATAGTCAAAACATTACAAGTATATCTAATTAATAGTTACAAAAAATGAGTTTGATTTCCAAGCATAACTCAAATTTAATCAACAATATCACGTAATCCAAACTCTTCTTTTTTTTTTTCAGTAGGAAAAAATCGACATATTATATTGAGATATGGATCATGATACATATATGACCGTAGTCTTGTAAAATACATAGCACCAATGATGCACATGGAGAGTATCAGCCGCCTGTGAAGGCCAAGTGACATAATATAGAAGAGAGAATCAGCAATGTAAAACCAAGGCAAAATAAAACGACCTGGAAGTAGGCAAAATAATACGTAATCCAAACTCTTCATCCTCTAGAGTTTCATCATTGTCTTCTTCCACAATATTTTTTCTTTCATTTTGCTCATTTTCCTCTTCTAATGGATCTTTGATGTCTGCAAATCTCCCAATGTATGCCTTTCCAATCATTCCATGTAATGGTGGTTGAGGTTCCTTCACTTTTTTTTCCGCACGTGATTCATTAAAGTCCCCTTTATTCAACCCAATTTCTTGCATTGCATCTGGAAGAAATTGAAGAGCATTAATTATTTGTTGAATAAAATTGCACTGTACTTGATCTTTTTCAATGGCAATGCAATTTCTTCCTTTTTGAAGGCAACATGCTAGTGTTGTGCCTAATTATCAAGCACAAAAAAAATAATGAAGTAAATTAGTATAATGACATAGAAATTAAGAAAGAAGATATTGAAATTCAATTCCATATAATAAAACTTACCTGAGCCAGAATATAATTCTAGAGCCCAACCTCCTTCATTTGAACATATGTCTATAAGATACTTAATCAATAATATGGTTTTTGATAAATGTTAACTATCTCTCCTTTTGCTTCTTTGTCTTCATGTGTTAATTTTCTCACAACAACATCATAAGCCAATACTTGGCTATGACTCTTTCCATCTACCTGATTAAAAATCATAGACATATAGCTATCATATTTTGCACAACTATCAATATGGATGAACTCACAATCATTTATAAATGGTTGATGTTCACGGTTAAGAAGATTTGACTTTTGCCTGTAACATGAAATAGTAAAAGTTCAATTAACTTGTACATAAATTAATTTTTTAACATTAATCAAATATACATTTTCAACGTCTTACCATGTAAGCTGCATCCTTGAGTTTGTTTTCCCCTTGAAGCTTGACAATAACATTGCCAATTGTGTGTCTGAATGAAATGTCACAAATCTCCATAATGGTGATGATGTGACTTCTAGAAATCCCGCAACCACTTTACTAAGAGCTTGATAAGTATAAGGGTCACTATCATAGTCAATGTTTGGGATATTGAAACCATGGGGAATATTTGCAATAACTAGGGCATAATCCCTTTTAGGTATGAGTTTAGAAATGTCTTCACAGTTGCCTTGTATTACTTGATATTGAATAGTGTCAAGCCCATTCCAAATGAAATGAGTAAGAGTTGGATCAAGTTCAACATTCCTAAGACGTTGCTTCTTCAGTCTTTCGATCTTAATTTTTTCAATAAAGGTTCTGAAACTATCTGGTGCTCCATTTGCATCCTTCCTCATCTTTAATAAAATAAACAAATATATGTATAAGCTATAAAATAAAAATATTATACAGATGAATAAAAATGAATGTATAAATCACAATACATTTTTAAATGCAAGATTTTTTTTTTTCTTAATGTTGATGTAGAACTTGAATTTGGATAGTTGCGTACAACATCATTCCAACTATCTTCATTCAACAATTTAACCATTTGTTCTTGTATTTTCATGTAAACTTTGTGATTGCATAGATAAAGTAAAAAAAGTTAATATAATGATATGTATAAAAAAATACTACCAAGAACAATATGTTATATTTAGAAGAAAATTATAATCTACAAATAAGTAAAATTAATTCAACAAAATTACTTTTGAAATTCCTCAAACATTTCCTCAAATGATAATTCCCCTCACCTCACACAAGATAATATTGTTTTGACAAGTTTTTCATCCTTCACTTCTTGCAATGCTCTCCAAGGTGTGATAGTCATATCTTCTGGAAGTTGCTTCATTTCAAAACCTGACTTACTGTTGCTATATATAAATGGTTTAGACATTTTAGCTTTCTGGTTTTTAATGTCAATGTTCTCCCACATGCTAAAAATCTCATTAATCAATTCCCATATCTCTCTAGTTCTAAATGCCAACTAGAAAATGTTATCAATACCTCTGAATAAATCAATATTTACTCTGCCGCTTTTTGAATTGATTTTTTCTTCAATTTGATAGCCTATTTCCATACAACATTCATTTCAGAAATCTACAGTAACATTTATCTTATTGCCACCATTTTTTTCTTCAAATTCACTTTGAATAAATCTAACCCTTTGGATGAAAGTCATAGACATCCTATATTCATTATCGGAATTATGATCCCATGCCACTAAATTTGCTTCTGTATCTGATAAACTAGCATAAATGATACATTTCATTATTTCAAAACATGAGTTATTGGGATATTCCTCCATCAATTGTCTTTGAGCTTCTACAGAATGGTTCCCCAAAAGCACATAATAATTGTATTCAAAACATTTTGACTTATCAAATGCTTCTTTGTTGGGAACTTGACCCGGATCAACAAGAAGCACATAATTAACCACATGAGTATATAGATTGTACCTCATCAATGTTTTCAAGTTGTGAACATGTAGGTGGTGTGGCTTTTTGATTTGATATTTACATTGTCCTTCACTTACCTTATAGATTTGTCTCACATTAAGCTTAAATGTACGACCACCCTCAATTAAATTTCTCTTTGTCAAGTTTTGTCGAATGACATTTTGTTTTGTTTTAATAATGCCATCCTCTAAATCAGCTTCTAGTGTAATGATTTCTCTGCTTTCTTTTGAAGTTCCACTAGGATATTCACTGTTGGTAATGACTACTTAAGAATGTTCAACTCTACTTTTCTTCCTCATAACATTCTCATTATTAACTAAAACAAATTTATTCTTGGGAATTGTTACTTTTGGTCTTTTATGGCTCTTCTCCTTTCTAACATCAATTCCAATGTCATCCTCATTAATGACAACATATTCTTCAGCGTCAGTTTCAACTTCCTCATCTTCAAAAGTAACCTATCTGCCTTTGCTAGATTTATCCACTAGAAGCATTTTTTTTCTGATCTCTTGGATGTAGTTTTGTAGCATCATGAATTACTACCTTTTGCTTGTTTTCTATATCTTCTTCTGACACTGAGTAGAAACTGCTGACAACTTTCATAATATCATGCTCTATGAAATGAATGCCTCCCAACATAATTGAAACACTTTCAACAAAATTCTGCCAAACAAAATATCATATGTCAATAAAAACTAAGTTATAAAAATATAATGAGATACAATAACGCAAAACACGATTTGTTTACACAATTTTGTAGATACCTCTCTTGTGCCATACAATGAATATAATAACTAATATTTAATCATTTCATGTGACTTGGGTGGTTTTGTAAGTATGTAAACAACTTCACTATCCGATACCAAACATATGTCTATGACCTTTCCCAACACCTCATAAATTCCACTATCATTAGGTATATCAACATATAGATATATCTGCACATCTTCACTTTCTCTTGCTTTCACATACCAACCATTTTCTAGAAGTTTCACTTTTTTTTATTTCTTCGAGTATGAAATCATCTTTTTATCATTTGAGACACTTGAAAGATTTGTAGCTATCAGCTCAGGTTTGGTTCGTTCAACAATGTTTTTTGAGGATCCACCTTTAACAGTCTTTGGTCTAGAAAGATTCATAGAAATCTTCTTTGATGCCATTTTCCTGAAAAAAAGACACATATAAATCAGTAAATTACAAAAAAATAATAGCTTAAATTAAAAAACAAAATGATAAATGATAATTAATTTTGTAAAACATAACAATTTAAAAAAAAATTAAAAATAAATAAGAAATTTAAAAAATACAGTTCCCTTCCGCCCCACCCCGGAAATCGGCTGGCCACCCGGGCCGGCAATTGGGCCTAGCCCCACTACCACTCCCCCAACTCCGCCCGCCCCCTTGCCCCACCCCGCCAGCCCAACAACTGGCCCCCGTCCCCATCCCCAACTCCGCCTGACCCCTTGCCCCACCCCGGCGGCCCAACGGCTCGCCACCCGACCGGTTGTTGAGTTGCTGGGGTGGGATGGTTGGGCTGTCGCTCAGCCCTCCGCCCCACCCCGGCGGACCAACATCCGACCAGGGTGGTGCGCTATTGGGCCGCTGGGGTGGGGCAAGGTGCTGGGCAACCAGCCCCCCCGCCTCTCTCCCACGGGCACATTGGGTCGCCAGGAGCATGATCGGGCCCACCACACCCATTGCAGACGTAGTGGGTAAATCTGTATCATTGAAATTTTTAATTTCTAAAAAAAAAAATTCATTAAACTTATTTAATTTTAAAATTTACACATCAAAAAAATTAACTAACCTTTCAAATGCGATAATCCTCCGTTGAATATATTGTTGATAACAATGTAGCTGCTCCACAAATTCGCTCTAAGTTTTTTAACGAACCTCAAAAAACCTTGATTTGATGTGAGGAATAGTGATAATGAAATTTATTATATAGCAGAAATTACGAAATTGTTTTACCATACGGCTAATGTGAGATTAATTTGTTTTTATAAATTTTAACATGTAAATTTTGTTATGGCGATATAGGAAACTATGATAAAGCGAACATTACAAAATTGTTTTACAGCACGGTGAATGTGGGATTAATTTGTTTTAGAAGGTATAATAAAAATTAAAAGAACAATCAATTGTCTAGTAAATATTATATAGTTTAAGTAATAAATTAATTTAGGTAAAAGATTTACTTTACAATTTTAATTTAAAAGATTTATTTCTTAAGAAAAGTTTAGTTAAATTTTTTCAATAAATTGTAGAAGAAAATTATGGAGGGAAATACATGAAACAAAATTTTTGGAGGGAAATTTTCATTCTTTAAGCTATATATTATCATTAGGAGAGTCTGCATTTGTATCATTCAACCTCTTCTGTTTGAAAGGCATGGATTCTTCTGATAGTGAAGTTTCACTTTGTGAAGCATCAACATCTTCGTCGCGTAACAACTCTATTCATATTGGGTAATATAAAGGAAATTCTTCGAATTTCAAATAAATAAAGAGTCACGGTTTCCACTTAGCCCTAATCCTATGGATTATGAGAGCAACGGTGATGAAGAGTATGATGAAGAATTTCAAAAGAATGGAGTGTCACGGTGTCCACTTAGTCCTAATCCTATGGAGTATGAGAGCAACAATGATGAAGAGCATGATGACGAATTTCAAAAGAATGGACTATCACGGTGTCCACTTAGTCCTAATCCTATGGACTATGAGAGCAACAATGATGAATAATTTCAAAATAATGGAGTGTCATAATGTCCACTTAGTCCTAATCCTATGGACTATGAAAGCAGCGGTGATAAAGAGCATGATGAAGAATTTCAAAAGAATGGAGTGCCACGGTGTCCACTTAGTCCTAATCCTATGGACTATGAAAGCAGTAGTGATGAAGAGCATGATGAAGAATTTCAACTGAACAGAGTTCCACAGTGTCCACTTAGTCCTAATCCTATGGACTATGAGAGAAACAGTAATGAAAAGCATGATGAAGAATTTCAACTTAATAGAGTTTCACAGTGTCCACTTAGTCCTAATCCTATGGACTATGAAAGCAATAATGATGAAGAATTTCAAAAGAATGAAGTGTCACGGTGTCCACTTAGTCCTAATCCTATCGACTATGAGAGCAACAATGTTGAAGAATTTCAAATGAATAGAGTGTCACAATTTCCACTCAGTCCTAATCCTATGGACTATGAAAACAACAGTGATGAAGAACATGATGAAGAATTTCAAATGAATAGAGTGTCACGGTTTCCACTTAGTCCTAATCCTATGGACTATGAAATCAACAGTGATGAAGAATTTCAAAAGAATGAAGTGTCACAGCGTCCACTTAGTCCTAATCCTATGGACTATGACAGCAGCAGTGATGAAGAATTTCAAATGAATAAAGTGTCACAATGTTCACTTAGTCTTAATCCTGTGGACTATGAAAGAAACATAGATGAAGAATTTCAAATGAATAGAGTGTCATGGTGTCCACTTAGTCCTAATCCTATGGACTATGAGAGTAGCAGTGATGAAGATTTTCAAATAAATAAAGAGTCGCAATTTCCACTCAGTCCTAATCCTAAGGACTATGAGAGCAGTAGTGACGAAGGACAGGATGAAGCACTTAGTCCTAATCCTAAGGACTATGAGAATAGCTGTGACAAAGGGCAGGATGTAGAATTTTCAGTAAATAAATAGTCACATTTTCGACGTAGTCCTAATCCTATGGACTACAAGAGCAACACTCATAATGCACATGAGGAAGAATATCCAATAAACATCGAGTCAAATTTTCCATTTAGTCCTAATTCTAAGGACTATGACAGTAGCACTGAAGAAGGGGAAGATGAAGAATATCCTCCAAGTCAGTATTTCAAAAGAACAAATGATCATAGTGAGGATAACATTCCTCAGAATGATAATGAAAATGCTTATACAAATGATGATCCAATGATGGAGATGTTGCAAGGAAATATTGTATCGAGCAGTAGGAGCAAACCTTTTCATATCAATCCAAGATGTTCTAGTTATACAAGGGGTAGAGCAGAATATCTGACGAGAAGAAGTTCTATCAACGCTCTCATTTCAAGTGAATGTTGTAAAAAATATTGCTTGAAACATATGGATTTCAAGTTTGCATTAGAGAAAAGAAAGAGATATTTGTCAATGAATAAAAACATGCAAAATTCATATTTAGTCGGGTGCATGCGATCTACATTGTCAGGTTATGATTATCATATTGGGTCTTTATTTATCTGTAGAAAGGCTTTTAAAATGTTTCATTCGATGGGTAATTTTCATCTCTCAAGAATCCAAGAAAATTTGGAAAAGGATCCCACAAACGACAGTTTGGGCCATTATCAAATACTGCAATGTCACGGATGAAAGATTTCTTTTCAAAGCATGGAGAGTGTATGCCAAATAGAGATACAATACATATTCCAGATAATTTTTCAAGACGAGAAATCTACAACTTATACAAAGAATTTTCTGAAGGTGCTGAGGGACATGGTCGATTTATTACATATCAATATTTTGTGAAGCTATGGAAGAAAGAATTCAGCAATGTCTGTATTCCTAAGAAGACAAGGATGGGGATTTGCAGTACATGTGCTTCTCTTAAATAAAGAAGGCATAAATGTGAAGAGTCAGAATTAGGTAAGCATTCATAACTTTAACTTTTAAAATTGTATAGTCATCAACTATGAAAACATATTTCTTAATGACTTTCTTTTATGTTGTGTAGATTCCATTGTCAAAGAACTTCAGGAGCATCGCGAACAATAAACAAGTGAAAAGAAAAAGTTGTACAAGCATCGAAAGAAGTGTTATGATAATCCAAAATAAATATTTGGGTTTGATAATTGATGGTATGGACCAGAAGAAAACACTTTTACCACATTTTGTTTTCACACCCAAAAATTTACAGGAGGAAAATATTCATAATGATGCAAATCTGACAATAACAATAATTCATGATGTGCTTTCTCATTGGTCTGGTAATCTTCCTGAAGTTTGTATCTATAATTGGACAACACTTGCCGTGAAAACAAAAATCAGGTTGTTTTTGGATATCTAAACATGCTTGTTGAATTGAGAATTTTTCAGAAGGTAAAGGTTGGTTTCCTTCTTTTATGGCACACTCATGACCAAATTGATAAGATGTTTAGTTGTTTTTCGGTCACATTGAGGAGGAAGGAAGTTCGGAGCTTGCCATCATTAATTGAATGTATTAAGAAATCATATATGCTAGAGCCTACTTTTGATGTGTTGGAAGAAATTGTTGACATGCGAAGGTTTATTGTAGGATCATATGGTGAGGAGAAATGCATTGAACAACTTAATGACATTAGCTTCCAAAATCAATTTTGTATAAAAAAAATTGATGGGAAAACACTAATATGGGGCAAGAAGTATTCAACTACTACAGAATGGACACCGTCATCAGTTTGGAATTTTTGAAGTTCATTCAAGATCATCCAATATTTGCATCAAATATATTGTTATTAGATTTAGTTGCTGAAGTTCATAATGCACACAAACAGAATAGAGATATAAATTATTCTGATTGCCTAGAAGAAATTAAAAAATATATTAGATATACATATGAGTACTTCGACATTGTTGATTCAGTTTAGTGGGAGTCATTTTTCTTAATCACAGTGATATCATTTCAAGAACAATAAATGAAGATATACCTTTGAAAAATCCATTTATTTGGCCACAAAATGTGTCAAATGAACATGAGGAAAGAAACATTGTTGAACAACAATAATTTCAAGGTATTATTAATTCTTCACAAACAAAGGAAAGAGAGATGTATATTGGTTCCAGAGGATCTCGCGCACAACGTGAAGCCATGGAAGACCTTTACAGGGGTTCAGTACAGGGTATTAAGGAGGGTTGCATGGTCGCAGTGCTAGCAGATGAAGATCCCAATGGCTATCCATTCTGGGTTGCTAAGGTTATAAAGGTCTTTACAGAAAATGAAGATGTTACAGGTGTTGAAATACATTGGTATGCCACAAATACACACCCATTCAATGGTGTGTGTAAGCTAGAGATGGTAGTTGATAAAAAAATTGGTAGAAAGAGAAAAAGAAAGGGTACAAATATAAATCGTTGCCGCACAGACCTCTTAAAATTGGAGGATGTTGACATACTTGTTTATGACTTCAATTTAAAAAAGAGAGGAACTATTCACTTCAAGACGATAGAGATTCTGAAAAGGTTGTTACCAGAAGGAAGAATGTTGAGATGGGAGTCTATTGAAACCAGTCGTAGATCCAGAAGAATTTTGAAACCTGAAATGGTGGGCATGCATGTGGACTCAGATGGGGTACTAGTTGATGAAAGAGAAGAATATGGAACATCTTCGTTTGCATCCAGTCATTCATCTGAAGATGTGAATTCTGATGGTGTGCAAGAAAATATGAGTGACTTTGAATAATTGTCCAAGACAGTTTATATAATTGATGTTTGCATCGTATCTTGAATAAAACTTTTGATTTCCATATGGTGTTAAATCAGAAGTTATGAGTCATTTTTATGTCGTTGGATTATATGTTTTAATTATGATGATTTTTATTGTTTAGAATATCTACAATGCAACAATAAATTAGAGATATAATGCATGTTTCATTCAATATACAAATAATGACATTTTGATTAATTTAGTCATGTAATTTGTTCATAACGTCATGGTTTTTTAATTTTATGGTTGAAAAATTTCCAAATTTTTTTGTATCTTTAATGTTATGGTTGAAAATAATTAGAATTTTAACAATCTTTAGTGTCATGTTATTATATGTTTAACAACATGGATGAAAACTAATAGAATTTTAATGTGTTTCAGATCCCATTATTTTATCTTTATCGTCATTACTAAAACATGTTGAAATTATACTTAGGAAAGAAAAATGTTATTCTACCAAAAACATTAGTGTGTGTTTTCTTCTAAAAAAAACTGTTTTTTTGCACATAAAAATTCACTTTTACTGGCATTTTTAAAAATGTTGAAAATTGACCCTAAAAAAAAATCCATCGTTCCAGTATCAACACTTTTCATTTTCAGGGTGTTTTTTGCACAATTTTTGCACAAAAAAATCATTTTCACTGCCATTTTTAAAACATGTTCAAAATTGACCCTAAAAAAAACTATCGTTCCAATATGCACACTTTTTGTTTTTAACACTATTTTTCATGTTTTTTTGGGGGTTCTTGGCTAGAGTTTCCATTTTGAGTTTATAGTTCCCATTTCAAAGTGTACATTGTTAGAAAATGAACTCTGCTCCGAGACCTTGTTTCATTTTTTAACAAACTTGACACAAGAAAAGGAGCTTTGCTCCAGGACCTTGATCATGGTCCGCAAGAGGGATATCCATAATGGGACAGGATGGGTTGGGCTACTAAAATTTTCCTCCCACCTTGATAAGGATTGTTTTGATAATTAGGATAACCCATACTAGGTTGTCCAGTTCCAAGAAAGCCTTGACATTGTTGGAAAGGTTGACCGTGGAAGTATTGGCCTAGATAAGGCTATTGTATAGTTGTTGTCTAACCAACATGAGCTTGGGGTATTCCTTGTAAAGGTTGCCCTGACGAAATTTATGTCATTCTTGAATCGGGTTGACTAATTTACACCTGCGGCATGCCATACACAAGCTTGACACAAGAAAAGGAACTTTGCTCCGGGACCTTGATCATGGTCCGCAGGAGGGATATCTAGAATGGGATGGGATGGGTTGGGCTACTAATATTTTCCTCCCACCTTGATAAGGATTGTTTTAATAATTAGGATAACCCATACCAGGTTGTCCAGTTCCAGGAAAGCCTTAACATTGTTGGAAAGGTTGACCGTGGAAGTATTGGCCTAGATAAGGCTACTGTATAGCTATTGTCTAACCAACATGAGCTTGGTGTATTCCTTGTAAAGGTTGCCCTGACGAAATTTGTGTCATTCTTGAATCAGGTTGACTAATTTACACCTAGGACATGCTATAAATAGGTTGACTTACTTGCACCTGTTGAATGGTTTGACTAAGTGGTTTGGATGAAGGTTGTGATTGACCCTGGATAGACTGACTAGACGAGATTTGAGAAATCCCCTCATCTATAATAGTCTTATCCCAAGACTTCTCCCTTATTTGAAAGGGCATGTAAGAAGGGATATACATTTTTTTCAATTTATTCCAATCAAAAGAAATGACCTCATTACTTGGAGGGGGTTTCGTGACAACTGGAGAAAAGTCCCTTTGTTCGACGAGATATGAAGAAATGAGAAGAACTTGAGTGTTATGCACCTCACTCTCAATGGAAAAAGTGTGATCACTTGAAGGTGGAATCGAGTCAACCATTTTCTCAACCAATGTGTTGTAGCGACTACAACCACCCTCCAAAATTTTGCCTTAGCTTCGTTTTGGAGCCTCCCTACCAACCATCCTCAACAATATGTTTTTCACTGTCAAGTACATGAGCTTCAGTGGTTTTCTAGTAGATTTCCAACTTGTGCATGATAGCTTGCTTCACTCCCCTCACAGGCTGCTACTTCGGAATTGGTCCAACTACTGGTTGAGCAGCTCCCTCAAGAAATTGCACAATTCTAGAGGGGAACCAACCTTCCCTCCAGAAATTGCGCAACTCTAAATGGTAGCCTACTGGGCTTAGAAACTGCGCAATTTTCACTGGGAAGGTCCAAGACTGCTCAGCCTAGAAATTGTGCAATTTTGGGCAGCAGTTAGCTGCTCCTCCTAGAAATTGCGCAATCCCTTTGGACAGCTAGCCCAACGTCCTCCCAGAAACTGCGCAAAATTTCCCCTCAGTCAAGTAGGCTATTGCATGTGCCCTCAGGTTGATTGGTTCCACCCAAGGCCGAGAAAATTTGACTTGCATGCATGGGCTGTTTTTTCCCAAAATAGCAAAAAGCAACATGCAAAAAGCTTCCCTAGATTTTAGGGAGCTATTTTTAGTAGCTAGAAGCTACATGCAAAGATCATTCTAGAAAATTTCCTCCAAATGTCGCTTTTCCCTAGATTAGTGGCATGCGCGTCATGAGCCTCAAACTTATTTATTTGATGCTTCAGAGCTCATTCTTCACATTGAACTTGGAGCTCTGACATCCCACAACATATCCAGGAGTCTTTGACACATCCAGCTCAGCTATTTCCAGGTAAGTCCACCTAACTTGTCTTTTGCAACATTTCTATTGCTTTTTGGCTTTTGGCTTGTGTGAGTGCTATTTTCTTGATTCCTGTGAACGCTTGTTGTTGTTTACATGCATATTAACTTGTACAAGCACCATTTTAGTTTTCGTTAACATCTCACTACTTTCACATGCATGACATTGTTTTGCACAAACGGTCGCCGATTCGGCGACTCCTCTCACACACATGCATGTTGTTCCGTTTTTTGAATCTTGCATTCATTGTTTGCATGCATGATCATTCACCTTTGTCTTACCAAGATAGAAATGCACAATTCTGAGAGGGAAGGCTATGCCTTCCTCCCAAAAAATGCGTATTTCTGGTGAGTGACTGTCATTGAGTCTTTCCTTGTGCAATTCTGAGAAGCAGTGATTGTTGGCCCAGAAAATTGCGCAATGCAGTCCCTAGGCCTGCAACACTTGCCAGCTAAAATTGCGCATTGCGCAATCCCAACACCCAGCAGGCCATTTTGGATTGTGCATTGTACAATTCTAGGAGCCAACCAACCTTCTGACAGTCTAGATTACCTTTTGCGCAGTTCCAGTAGCTAGTCTCCTGACCTCCTAGTGAAAATTGCGAAATCCTTTCCAGTCAATCCCCAGGTATGTAGCATGTCATCCCTCAAGTTTGCTTTGGTTTTAACTGACAAATTTCTTGCCATGCATGTCGCCATGTCTCCAGATATAACAAGTGTTCATCCGTCTCTCAGCAGTTCAAGATCAATGACCTCCAAGAGAGAAGGATCAAAGGACACTGACAGAAGCGCAACTGGAGCAACAGTTTAACGAGGGTGTACAAGTTTTTCGATTTATGAAGACACCAAGGTGATTGTAGACAAAGACATCAATCTGAAATGGCTAGAGGTCAATGATGCATTCTTAGGCACATTTGTGGAAGATCTCGAAGACTGCCAAGTCTATGTGAACATTCACAACTCTGGCTTGTACCAGATTGCATGCAGGTACCCCGCGTTCCCCTGCACGAACATGATACATTGGATCGTCTCGCACACTGATCCTGAGACGATGAAATTGAGCAGTGTTAGCGGGATAGATATTACTACTTTCAAGGCACAAGATTATCAACAAATATATCATTTGTTAAAGCCAGTGATCACCATGGAGACACCCTTCAACATACCCAACAACAATGCCAACTCTAGGGATATCTTGAAGAACTGGATAAAGGAGCAAACCAAATTCAAGACGACACCCAACCAGATTTACAAGACGAAGATACTGCAGAAGGAATATCAATACTTGGTCATCTTTGCATGTCACTTGTATGGCCAAGAGAGCACGGAAACCTTCCTGTAGATTTGGGTGATTGCTTTGGACCAACTAGCCAATGAACGCAAAGCATGCAACTAGTTCGACATATTGGCTCACAGGCTGAAGGAACAGGGCACAGGAGCTCGACGGCCGCCCAAAGGTCAGCAAGTAGAAATCTACATGTCCGCTTACATCTTGGATGCAATTTGTGCTCGTTAGGAGTTCCTGGACATGAAGTGGGCATGGACATCGACGGAAACCTCTATCAACACTTATTGTTAACGGTTTTATGAACGTAGCTTCAAAGGAGTTATCACACAACCATTAGATCATTTTGTCACCCCGGTGTATAAGATGATATTTGAGCAGGATCAACCTTGCATGTCGAAGGCAGCAATGGATGCACTGATCGATATAGGGGATTGGTATGCCTCATTGTCTGACACCTTCATACAGATTACAATGTAAAGAAGCCTCCACATGTTTTGTCGAAGTTTTCCATGGACAAGCTTGTCATGCAAGAAGTATCATACCACATCTCGACAGCACTGTCAACTAGGTTGCACTAGAAGAAGAAGGCATGTTGGCCCACTCTTTCGTTGCAGATAGGGTTGTATGAGATACAAAACCTCAATCATGCAGATGTTGAAATAGAGGAGATCAAGAAATATCCTTTCGACATCCGAAGCTTCAATCTGTATGACCTGCATTGTATTGTGAAATATCACTGCACGAAAGTACAATTTCAGTGGATCCACGGGGCATGTCATTGGGTGGAGGAAGACCCATGGATATATTGTTATAGCTTCTCCAGGCCCAATGAACCAGTCGACATCGCTGTGGAATGGTTAGTGAAGCAGCATCCAGGAGAGCAGCAGCAGAGGTAAACATACTGGTGCGCGACAAAGGCAAGAGGAAGATTGTTGACAGTGCGGAGGTAGAACAAAGTTGTAAGTTCAAAGCAGACCCACTTGTACAGAAAGTAACTTTGGCAATAGAGGCGAAGAGGAAACAACATGACAAGAGGACCGCGCAAAGGCAGAGAGAAAAATAGAGGATGGAGGAAACAATGAAGGAGTTGCATGAGTTGAAGGAGCAACTTCGGAAGGAACAGGAGCTGCGCAGACAAGAGAAAGAAGCGCAACAAGAATAGGTACAACAGGGGGCGCAACATGTACAAACATATGAAACTGTGCCCGTACAAGTAGTAGACTCATCTGAACAAATTTGCACCAAGCAGACAGGGTGAGCAGCCATAGGAGCAGGACTTCGCTCAAGAGATTGAACAAGCACTTGAGCAGATGGATACGGATACGGAGCAACAAGAGCTAGATAAAGACATCGACCTCATGCCTTACCACCAAGAGGTCGACCTACTAGCTTCACCGGGTCCAGAAGAGGAGCAAGTCCCAAGTGACCAAGGGGACACTGAGATTTTTGGAGACAATCCAGAAGAAGAGATGCACACCATACCATTCGAAGAGTCGCAACATAGATTTGTGCAATCTCGCAAAGTGTCTACTTCGGATGACAACACATCTTCTACATAGTTTGAGGAACGAGTGATCGTGTCTGACATGCACAAGCATCCAACAGCATTAGCTGATGCTACCAGAGCATATGCTGAAGCCACTAGCTCGAGTGTTCACTTCTTGATAGTTGAGAACGAGCAAATGGCTAAGGAGTTATAGACGACCAAGCAAGGAGGAGAACTGGTTACAACATCCACCCGAGCAAAGTTGAAGAAGGCGATACTAGATGAAGTATTGTCCCTTGAGACAGTCATGTGGGCGTTGTATTCCAAGTTTGGTACTGTGCATAAGGCAGTTGTCCATCTCAACAATTGGCAACAACGATGTGCTAGGAGAGCACGTATCTTGTCAAACATGCATACTGTTGTTGACTACATGCAAACATGGACAATGAGATACAAGGGAGCCCCGTTACACTTGCCCAAGATGATGAAGCCCAGAGCAGTCAAGCTGAAGGCATGCATCCGAAGTCAGATCCGGAACTATGAAGATCTCCCGCAGTACTTCACTAGTTTGCAAGCTTCCCATGCACGATTATTTAGGAGTATGGATGTTGTTGTGTGTGCACATGCGATCCCATATAGAGACACTCACCGAGGCAAAGACAAAGGCGCATGTCCGACTGGAGCTTGACTCGTACTTTGATGAGTTGATGCACATAGCCACCAAGACAGACTTGGTGATCAGTGTGCCCGGGTGCTACAGAGGCAAGAGTTCGTTTCCAGAAAGATGTCACCATAGAGTACATGGACATCATCACGGAATACTGATCTTGACATCAATTCATTACTGTCAAACACTGTGAGGATGTTGAAGAGTTGGTCTTCCCACAATTGTCCGAGTCATAGTGATGTCTTGCATGGCTTGCTCAAGCCTATTTTGTCTCACATGGGTACATGTGCAGATTGTATGTAACGTCTTGTCAAGTGGAAGTTCAAGTGTCGATAGTTGGATGTAACAGTCATAGAGTAAACGAAGAATCATGAGTGTAGATGAACATCCACTAAGGGGAATGTCAAGGGCCACCCCACCCTTTGCTATATATAGTCCCTCAAAACTCATTATAGAGGCTTTTGGTCAACCAAGCTTCCGATAGGAGTATCTTAGAGAAAACTTGGAAAATATTTTAATGAGTTGTGGCTTCTCTACTGTGCAGAGCTAGTATATCTCTTTGGAGGAGCAAGCGATAGTGACTGTAACGTTCCACTGTCGGAACTAGTGGTTGGTCATGGTTGTATTGTATGACTGGAACTTTCACTTTTTAATATTATAGAGCCAACACGTTTCATGCATATGTCATATTGTATTTTAGCTATCTTGTTTACTCTAAATGATATTGTTAAACACACACATGGCAAAGACAAAATAGGAAAGATAAACATGAGATTGCATTTCTTATTCAATGATACATATTTATAATACATAGGAGTGACCCTTGGTTTCATATTCCAAGTGGTCCCTTTGACTCCTTTTGGCTATTTAGCTTCCACACCAACCCTTAGAGGATTAGGTGTCCAACATTCCCCCCCTTAATCTGAAGGGGTATGTATGAGTCCAAGAAGAAAGCTATAATACAAAATGTGCAAAAATGCATGGTAGCAATAGGCTGAATGTGCTCTCTGGAATGTTGGTATAAAGGGCGATGGTTTAATGATGACCACCAACACTGGAATGCTTAGTGAAGTTCCCATAACTCTTCCAAGTCTAGCATGAAGCTCAGGTCTTCTGCTAGAGGAAGTGCTCCTAATGTTTTGAAGAGGGAAACCTTCAACCATGAAGGGAGGTCTCACCCTGCATAAAAAGGAGAGCCTCAACCTGAAAAAGGAGGTCTCAACCTGTGATGGTTTAAGGATTACCACCAACTTTGGAATGCTTAATGCAATTCCTGGAAATCTTCCAAAACTGGCAAGAAGATGAAGTCTTTTGCTAGAGGAAGTGTCCCTGGTTCTTTGAAGAGGCATCACCAACTGAAGGCATGCTCAGGGGCATCTTTGTCTCTGGATACAACATTGAATCTGGTATGGCAGGTTGTGGCTCAAGCTCACTTGATGTGGCTTTGAAGCTTGTAGATGACCATCATTTCCCCCCTTGTCAGATACAAGGTGAGATGATGGAGAAAATTCAATTGCAAGACTGTTCAATACTCTAGAACAAGTTTTGACATATGACTGGAATATCTTCTTGGTTGTTGATGCCCATTGCCAAGAAGCGATCCATCCAAGATGAATCTTTGTTCTTGTAGGAGGATTGTTTCTGAAGCATCTGTTTGAAGAATGACTGGTTTTATGACAATGCTTACATGGATGAAGATTGTTGGGACTCATAAATGTCATATTTTCATCCACCTTTTTCTTCACTATTCCTTACATTTCATCATCCCAATAACCTTTTATCATATCATCTTCATACATACATTTGGGTTTCACCTTCTTATTTTCCATTTTATTCATTTTTGTATTACAAGTGAATTTATGATTAAATATTAGAAAATATACATATTTTTATATATCTCAAGGATATGTGAGTTTTGTGATGTGTAGGAAATATGTGAAGAATTAATTCCAAGAGACTTATCCATATCTCCTCCACCATATTAAGGAGATAATTATGCAAGCCTATTCCTAAGGAGAAAAGCATGGAGGATTTGGTTGTCATATCTTATCAAATTCCTAAGGAGAAAAGCATGGAGGATTTGGTTGGCATATCTTATCCAATTCCTAAGGAGAAGATTGTGGAGGATTTGGTTGGCATGTCTTATCCAAGATATGTGAGAGATTTATTGAGAGATTTATCGGATCATATTTTGTAATAATGGGAAAGTAGTTAAAAATGCTTGAGAGATTTGTGGGATCATATTTTGTAATAATGGGAAAGTAGATTAGTGGATGATCATTATGAGTTGTTACTCATCCCATTGTATAAATAGAAGTACAATCTCCTCCATTTGTAATCTGGAAGTTTTTGTAATCTTAGAATTTTGGAGTATGTAATCTTAGAAGCTTAGAGTTGTAATCTTAGAGTTGGTTTGTAATGGAGATTTTGAAATAAAGGATCATACTTCAATTTTGCTTGTACATTTGAGTCTCCATTGAAGTGGTGTGCTAGTGGAGTTATGGAGGGCCCCCATGGCCTCACTTGCATGCTTATTTGTTTATAATTTACTTTATGTTTTTGTTTGATTTCAGCTTTCAAGTTTTGTTAAATGTTCCAATATTGGAAGAATCTTATTTGAAGGTGTTCTTGTAAGAGAACCGTAAGATCTCATACAATTATTAGATCTAGGTTTATTTCATTTCAGCTTTTAATTTCTTATTAGATGTTCTAATGTTGGAAGAGATCTTGTAGAATATGTTCTTGTAAGAGAATCATAGATTTCAAACAATTGTTAGATCTAGGCTTGATTAGTTAGTGAAAGAGAACTTAATGAATATGTTCTTGTAAGGGGACTTTAAGATCTTGGACAAATTAGGAATCTTTTTAGATCTATATATTTTAGATAAGCACTTCTAAGTTTACCTTCCCAGGTTGACATTAAATTAAACTCTAATTTGCATCCGCATTTTAGACCACACATTTTGGCGCCGTTGCCGGGGAAGTGCAACTAGAAGGATTTAGTAATTGTTTTTATGCATTTGTTTTTATGGACTAATTTGTGGAACTTGGTGACAGCAGGTTCGTAAAGGAGTTCAAAGTTTGGAGCATTTTTTTTTCATTTTCGCACATAGATAAGTTAAATTCAGTTTTTGTTTTAAACCCCCCATTTCTCACAATCTATCTACGGATGAGGACTTTGACAATGTTTAACAGGTACTTCTTGGAGAGCAAGGACAATAACCTTGAGCCAACTCTAAGACAAGATTCTCACATACTTGCAAAACATAATGTAAAATTTTTAAATCTTGATGTGAGCATGTTCGAATTTTTAGTCCGTAGATGGCTTCACTGGAAGCATGCTTTTACTTAGAAAATAAAACATCTTTTAAGTTAATGTAGAATAGATTAGAAAAATAAAAATGAGATCTCATTAGAAGTCATTAGAAGTCGTTATCATTAGAAGTTTTTAATCTTGTTTTCAAAAAAATAAATCATCATGAATAAATTCAGTGGCACATATTTTCATTTCTATGTCTTGTTTCTGTATCACGGGTGAGCCAGGAGCCTGATTATCAGAAAGATTTGTCTTCTGAGAGTCTAAATGCCCCCATGACATTGCAGAAAGAGTGTAGATAATGCAAGGTTTTGTCACAAATCTTAATTGTGTTCTATCCATACACGCTAACCTACATAAATAAAAATAAATCAAGAGATTAGTATGCTCTCTTCCTGCGCTTTGTGCGATCTGGAAGATCAGAAAATCTATTGATTTATTCCAATAAAAATACTCTTGCTGGAGAACTAATCTGCAATGCGACAATAAAGAATTTTGTGAATGAGAAAAAGATCATCTTCAAAACGCAACCCCTTAAAAACGTCAGTTTTGAAAAGAAGTTTGTGATTAAACCAGGGCAATTCTTGACAAACGAAGACATGAGTTTTTTCCATAATAAAATGAATGATATAACCCAGAAATCGTTTGCTTAAATTCCTAACGGTCTAAGTGGAAATCGTGGTTCTTCGGGACCCTATTTTGGTAACTGCATGAAGAAAAACGGTTTTTACAATTAATATGCAGAGGAATTCAAAGTTACATAAAAGCCCGATTTTTCATTGATTCTAGAGGATTTTGTGTGTTTTGAGGATATTGAAAAAAATCCATTTTAGTGTTAGTTTATTTTTAGAAATTTTCTATATTTTTAGTAGAATTTGTTTTGTTGATTTCTTTCTTTAATATATATATATATATATATATATATATATATATATATATATACCAAATTAACATAAATAAATAAAAATAAATAAAAATTTTATTTTTTTATTTTATTATTAAAAAAAATGAATTTCATTCTTTTGTTTTTTTATAAAAAATAAAAAATAAAAATAATAAAAAAAAAATTCACAAAATTCATGCAGGTTTGAAAATAAAAAAATGGAACACTTGGAAACAAATTTTGAGGATCGATTTATCAAACATTTGGAGGATTCTATAAATGATGATTATCTTGTTTCAATAGCTTCAAGTTGGCATAACATATTTCCGTTGAATGCTTTTATATCACATACTAATATGCAGACCACAACAGATCTTTCTAATGCCAATCTTTTTGCCGAGCATATTTCATCTGACACAAAGGAGTATTACTTTTCATGGTTATTTTAAAAAAATGGATTGATATTAATATCATGATTAACTCAATTTTAACACTTTGTTTGTCCTTAATTTGTTTTATTTGGTATGAAATTTTTGCGTAAGAATCATGAAGGAACTGGCCATTTCTTCTAGAGCACACTTATGTTTTCTTTGTACCAAGTTTTTTTACAGTTTACAGGATAATTAAGTGATCATAAGGAGATTACATTGTGACGACAATTGGTCTTCCAAAGACTACAATTCATGAAAAATTCTATAGACAAATCCAACTCCACAACCACTACCTTGCACCTCCCTTTTTGGAAGCAGATTTCGAATTCCACCAATTGTAAATCCATAAAGCATGACATTTCCATATCCATTTTCCATAGCAAGAGTTCATCTTCATACACCATGCATTTTTCACGACTTCATACATATTTTCCTTCTAGTTTTCCTTTTGAATAAAACTCATTCCCTTTCCATGATTACATTGCGTTGTTTTCCTCATCATGTTGATCCACACTTCTTGTCTGTGAGTTCTTTCCATTATAGTCCTACCAAATCTTTTTGTACAAACTCGCGTTGACTGATGTGGGATTCATTAAGGCTCGCCTTTCAACAAGTCTTGCCCCATCGACATCAGCACCTTATCTGGGAAATAGATTAGAGTTCCTTTTGAGTACCTAGAGGCTTGCATGCCTTAATGGCAAGTTCTCTCGCTGGCAATCATGGGAATACATCAATGTCCCTTGATCTTCAGATCTTGCAAGTGGCTCGACCTCAACACATCCATTCGCACTTCACAAGATGTACTCGGGTACCTTAGCACTCATTGACATCAATGGTGAGTTGCCTCGCATTGGTTAACGACATACATCAATGGCCGATAATCCAATGTTTCCTATTCATGCTCGACATCGACATATTCTTTCGCATGATTAGAATTGTACCAAGAAGTTTAGTAGCGGGTGAAGACTATACACTTTTTCACGACTCCCTCAGCAGTTACAGCAGCATGAATTCTGATCTATGAGAGTACCACAGTCCCGCTTTTAGCATTTACCTTTTCCATGATTTAGCATCAGCAGTTCAGATTCCTTCATTTCCCAGGATCCAGTTACAACAACATCAGTCACATTTTCCTGATCCAGCAGCAACAGTAGCTACATTCCTATTACATAATTCATCATTCTTGGGTAAGTAGAGGTATGTTGTTTTCTAATCTTTAATCATGCAATTCCTTATATGCTAACTTGAATATTTTGGAAAATTCCCTCACCATGCTACATTTCCTTTCATGAGCCATGTCAAGTTGCATGAGGACATGCAACCAATTCAGTTGAAGGGGGGAGAACTATATTCAATTCCATGATTCCATTTCTTCACCACACTACATATTCACTTCCATGATTCCATTTCTTCACCACTCTCACTCCATTTTTTCTCATTTACCATTCACCAACATTTATTTTCCAATGATACTTTGTTGCACTTTGCTTCATATGCAATATTGGCATGCTTCATTAATATTACAAAAGGTATTTCTTATGCACATTGATAGCTTATGATTTCCAGTGAGTGTTTACATTATTATTGAAGAAAAGAGAACAGAAAAGGAAATGAATGTTGTTAACACAAGAACTAACATTCTTTGCATTCATGGTTGTCACACAAGAACCAACCATAAGAAAATGTAAGTTGTTACTCATGTCTTTCACATATCCTCGAAACATTCATTATTAAAGACATCATCATGTAAAGCCAAAGTTGTTCAAGATGCCAAATGTTTTTAAAGAGACCCATGCATGGTTGCATGAGGGCATGCAACAAGTTCAGTTGGGGAGGATGTTGGGACTCATAAATGTCATATTTTCATCCACCTTTTTCTTCACTATTCCTTACATTTCATCATCCCATTAACCTTTTATCATATCATCTTCATACACACATTTGGGTTTCACCTTCTTATTTTCCATTTTATTCATTTTTGTATTACAAGTGAATTTATGATTAACTATTAGAAAATATACATATTTTTATATATCTCAAGGATATGTGAGTTTTGTGATGTGTAGGAAATATGTGAAGAATTAATTCCAAGAGACTTATCCATATCTCCTCCACCATATTAAGGAGATAATTATGCAAGCCTATTCCTAAGGAGAAAAGCATGGAGGATTTGGTTGGCATATCTTATCCAATTCCTAAGGAGAAAAGCATGGAGGATTTGGTTGGCATATCTTATCCAATTCCTAAGGAGAAGATCATGGAGGATTTGGTTGGCATATCTTATCCAAGATATGTGAGAGATTTATTGAGAGATTTGTGGGATCATATTTTGTAATAATGGGAAAGTAGTTAAAAATGCTTGAGAGATTTGTGGGATCATATTTTGTAATAATGGGAAAGTAGATTAGTGGATGATCATTATGAGTTGTTACTCATCCCATTGTATAAATAGGAGTACAATCTCCTCCATTTGTAATCTGGAAGTTTTTTTAATCTTAGAATTTTGGAGTATGTAATCTTAGAAGCTTAGAGCTGTAATCTTAGAGTTGGTTTGTAATGGAGATTTTGAAATAAAGGATCATACTTCAATTTTGCTTCTACATCTGAGTTTCCATTGAAGTGGTGTGCTGGTGGAGTTAAGGAGGGCCCCCATGGCCTCACTTGCATGCTTATTTGTTTATAGTTTACTTTATGTTTTTATTTGATTTCAGCTTTCAAGTTTTGTTAAATGTTCTAATATTGGAAGAATCTTATTTGAAGGTGTTCTTGTAAGAGAACCGTAAGATCTCATACAATTATTAGATCTAGGTTTATTTCATTTCAGCTTTTAATTTCTTATTAGATGTTCTAATGTTGGAAGAGATCTTGTAGAATATGTTCTTGTAAGATAATCATAGATCTCAAATAATTGTTAGATCTAGGCTTGATTAGTTATTGAAAGAGATCTTAATGAATATGTTCCTGTATGGGGACTTTAAGATCTTGGACAAATTAGGAACCTTTCTAGTTCTATATATTTTAGATAAGCACTTCTAAGTTTACCTTCCTGGGTTGACATTAAATTAAACTCTAATTTGCATCCGCATTTTAGACCACACAAAGATCAAAACAATGATCTTTCATATGGCCAGCTCGGTCACAATGTTGACATTTCACAGTCTGTTGTTGTTGCTGGGGAAGAGGGCCAGAAGGTGAAAGTGAATTGTCACGAAGAAATCTAGCACTTTGAAATTGGATTGGGTTGGAGTAGTCTAGAATATGAAAGGACACCTCCTGATCATATGCAATACCAGTTTTGTGCTTGTTGTGGACAAGCTTTTCCCAAGGTCTGATGATGGGCTTGGGAAGTGCAAACTGAACTTCTGCTTGTGCATGCAATTATGTTGCTTCATTGGGAAATGGATCTGAATCAACTGCAACATTATTGATTTGCTGCTTAAGGGTGTCTGTTTCAATGTTTTGAATAGAGACAAGTTGAGAATGATGACTCCACTGCTGTAATTCTGCTCGCTGAAGCTGAGATTCAAGCTCCAAAAAGTCTATTTTTTCCTGTGTATTCTGCAGACATGTTTTAATATCACAAAGAGTGTTCTTGCTGATTTTAACTGTGTCTTCGACAGTAGATTGTATCAAAGTTTTGAGAAACTCTAATACACCACCAATTAGAGCCATAACAAGTGCACCACTATTAAAATCAAAGTGTAATAGTTCTAATGGCAGGAAATTACTGAACTCTCCTCTAGAAAATACTGCTTTTAATTTTCAACTTTCTACCTTCATGATTAGATAAAAAACTGATTAAAAAATACTTCAATATACTATGTCGATACTTCAATCTAAGCATATAAGCCAATGGTAGTGAAATTTAAGGGACTGCAAAGGTTGCTCAAAATAATTAGTGAAAATTTTAAATTGCTTTAAAGAACGGCCTGAACAACAAGATTTCGATGACCTTGCTTCTAACAATCCAACTACAACCAGAATTGCAGAAAATCTTCAGAAGTACTCGTCAAAACAGAGATCCCTAAAAATCATGGATTTGAGCTCGAAATTCAAAAGAAAAGCTTAAATGCCGAGAATTATCAGCTTCCGATAGCTCAAAAGCTTTACAAACACAAATTTCACTCAAAATAAACAATTGAGACTCAATTTCTTGTAAAGAAGCCACTCAGTAGATGAGATTTTCACCGGATCTCTTTCTTCCACCAGGATGAACTACAATATATCTCCTCAAGAATAGTAATTGCGTGCTTTCTTCTTCCTCTTGTGCTGGAAAGCCTGAGAAGCAAAGTACACCATAATAACCCTACAACATGCAATGTTGTTGACAAATGTAAATCTTAGGAATTTGGTTTTTGCAAATTCCAGCGCGTTTAGCAGGTTCACATCTTTAGTCCCGATTTTATGTAAATGGCAAGGACGCAACCTCTATCCATAAATCAGAGATGGGTAGTCTCAAACTTTTAGGTGAATCAAACATCAGTCTATCCTGATGACAACCACCCTTCCTGCAAAAGAAAATATACACGGGCAGTAATAATACACGCAGGTTACTAGAGCAACCTCTGTAAGGTTATCCTCCTCAACCTCAACTTTCAAAGTGTTCTCAAAAGGCAATGCGGTTCTGTGAAGATCCGAATCAAGGTCACAGACTCTAGAAAACTGTCCTCAGTAAAACAATTATGTCACCGAATTCGAACCACAAAGCACTTTAACTCAAACAAATAAATTGAAATATGTCTTTTGCGGTTTTTACGTTATACTCTCAACTAAAGCCCTTTCACTAAGCTCCTTGATCCTACCAATACCTTGTCACCCGATTCTCTTGACCTTGAGCTGGAAGGATTTCAAACTTCAACTTTTGCATGTTTAGCTTCCTAGCCCGCTTAAGGCTCCAGCAGTGGACTGTCGACAATGTACAGTATTTAATTCACATGGTTCAACGCAGGTTCCACAAGCATATACTTCAAGGCTTAATGTATATATCGCCATTCAACCCTCATACCAGGAATGACAAATAAAGACTACATATGTATAAACTTCATGCTTCAATGCATTTCTCAACATTTCACACAATTGTGTGTTCAAGATTCCTTCATATGGTCAGCAAATCGCCCTTATTCCTGTAAAGCTCAGGCTTTCGAATTGGAGGCAGCGTCTAGAAATGGGGTCTGACAACGGTTGTTCGATGGATGAAAACAATGAGTTATGGCAACAGTTGAGATATGAAGCAAAATTGGACGTAGATGCAGAGCCCGCCCTGGGAAGTTATCTGTATGCAACGATTCTGGTTCATAGGACCATGGAACAGGTGCTGACATATCACCTAGGAAACAAGCTATCGAACCCCATCCTTTCCAGTATGCTCCTTTACAATCTGGTCGTGGATGTCTTCATTGAGGCCCCTGAAATCCGTGACGCGATTCGAATCGACATGAGGGTCGTGAGAGAAAAGGACCCCGCCTACAGCTCCTATCACCGACTGAAGGCATGCTACAACTCTTATACCCACGAACACAAGTCCACAATAGCAGGTGATCTCAGGTGAACGGTTCGGCTCACTGAGTAAGCATAGAGTTTCTCAGAATCTCTGTAGAAATTATGCCACCCAACGTATAAATTCTAGGATTTTTTTGTTCATAATCAACCTTGACGAAACTGTTGATGAGAAGACAGAGTCGGAATTGATAGGCTTAGGATGGGGAATGTTTTTTTTTTTATTTATTCAGGAGAGGCGTTGCATTGTTAGAGGCTTTTGAAAACCTCACTAAGGCAGAGGTATTTTGAGACTAGGAAACAACACTTATGGCTTTGACAGGACTCAACAACACATGTAAAGGAATAACATACTAAAAATACAGTTCTCAGGGGCACCAAGTTTTTTTTCCAAGCAGATTTTAGAGCGTTAGAGGAGGTGCACAGTGAGTAGGTGCCAAGCTGAGAATGACAACAAAATAATAGATGGCAGAACTGACCTGCACAGAAAGGCCATAAAACAAGTGGCTCAAATATGAGCAGGGAAGGATATCACCAGCTCTGATACCATGTTAAACACACACATGGCAAAGACAAAATAGGAAATATAAACATGAGATTGCATTTCTTATTCACAATGATACATATTTATAATACATAGGAGTGACCCTTGGTTTCATATTCCAAGTGGTCCCTTGGACTCCTTTTGGTTGTTCAGCTTCCACACCAACCCTTAGAGGATTAGGTGTCCAACAGATATATGCATTTGTTTGCTTATGCATGCATGTGTAGCTATTTTCTATATATGTATGTATGAATCTTACTAAAATGTGTTGTTGGTTTAACCATCACTTTGGATTGCTAGCTTACTTGCCTTACAGTTTGTGATGCATCTTACTAAAATGTGTTGTTGGTTTAACCATCACTTTGGATTGCTAGCTTACTTGCCTTACAGTTTGTGATGCATCTTTGCTTGTGTGTTCCCTTCTTAACTCCGTGCTTTCACAGGTTTCTAAGGGGCTCACTCACCTCACCCTTCGTGTGTTAGAACTGCTCATGCACCTTCATTGACTTGCTGCATATGTCACACCCTTGCTACCAACAGGGACATCTTACTTGCCTCTATGCGCAATTGCAGTCAAGGTGATACTGTACGACCCATTGTTGGGACTCCTACACCAAACGGTCTAAGGTCTAGTTGGGACTTCTTACCGGGGAGATACCCTAACATGTTGGCGGGTCTATAACCGTCAACACAATGGTTGGTTGGGAACGAAGTCATGGGATTCACATTTAGAGAGAGTAGGATTGACTAAAGATGGATTGGGATCAATCACTTCATCAACTAGTGGAGGATTGGGGGAAAGCTTTCAATAGCCAGTTGGAAGTTGTTGTTGAGGAACAATAAGACTCTGCAACACCTTGGATGCTTCATCCATATAAGGGAAAAGGTGAATGGGATGATTCCCTTCACATAAACTACAAGGAAACTTGCCTTTACCCTTCTTTCTGAGAACCTTGTTATCACTAGTTGATGGTTTGTCACGAACATGATCTCTAGAGGTTGATGACAAAGGATGATGTGAGCCTATGGACTTCACTTCTAATACCTATGGAATATCAGGGAAATCTCTAAGAAGGTGATCTCCCTTACAAATCATGAAAGGGAATTTAACTTTATGGAGCTTATTGGAAGGTTTCTCGATGTTATCTGCACCCATAACAATGTTTGATTGGTTTCCCCCCTGCTTATTTTGCTTCTTCTTCTTCGTCCTTTTCTTCTTCTTCTTAGCTTCCTAGTTACTAGAATCAAGACTTTCACTACGGGAGGAGGAAGAAAGGGATGAAGAAACAATAAGTGAAGAAGGCAAAGGGTCAAATTTAGGATCAACTTGAGATTGATGTTGTTAACGTGGAGGACTTGGTTGTGGATTAACCAAGACATTTGGGACCAATGAGGTTGAAAACAACGATACTGGTAAACCTATGGTAAATCCATGAAGGCACAACATAGCCATATAAGGAGCACTAATGTTTCCAAAAGAAGGAAAATGACCAGGATTCCCATAAGAAGGGTTTCCTTGAATGGTATACTCAACAGGTGGGTCATCAATGTTAAGTCGTGACACATTATCCTTTACACGTGGATGTAGATGACAACAAAGGAGTGCAAGCAACAACAAGGTCGAGAAACGACAATCCACTTCTTGGTGAATGATACATTGTGTATTCATAATTTCTGCTATATGATTATGATGTATTTATAATGATTAGATTTTAAATGTCAATGGCATGATGATTGAATTGCAATTTATGGATATTGATGTATACATCTCAATTATGTGTTTCAATAGTGATGTAAATTTTAGTAATGTGGGAACTTGATTGCTACTTTGAATTGTAAATTAAAAAAAAAAAAAATGGCTATCATAGGGAAGGTCTCCACACTTTCCACCATTTGTTTTGTATTTATATCTAGCTTGCACATATGGCATCTTCAATGAATGGAAAAACTACATACATAGGACAATCCATACATGGCACATAGATTGTCAAGTTTTTGGCCTATGCTATATGATCGATTAATAATAAGTTTGAAATAGAGGTTGTACACTTGACCTAGTGGTCAATGCAACTCTAGCCATTTATTATTGTATACTATAACATTCCAAAAACTAAATGATGACCTTATGTTAAGACCTACATAAGCCTCATGTTAACCCAAAACCCCCTTATTAATCCCTATATATTGAGTGATTACATTTCTATTGTTATATTGTTTTGTAGGCTAAAATCCCTCATGGTCCCATTTTATTATAATTGTACCATTTTTCTCCTATATAGATACTAAGGAGACCAAGTTTTAAGATCACAAAATATTGTATGGTGCATTGTATTTATTGTAAAGGGAGGTTTATCCCTCGAATAGGGCTGTAATTATTGGTTTCTTATCACTTTTAAGGCACAAGGATCATAAAATTTGGTATCAAAGATCATGATCCTAGGGTTTTGTTGCTTCATACATGTCATTATGGCATTAATAACTATGCCATTTTTCTAGGGAGGTTTCAGACGATGAAACTTGGATAATTGTGAGAATACATCTCAAGCAATATCTGGTTCAGATTTTAGATCTTAGTTTGCTATATTTTCGAAGATATGCTTCAAGTAGTTAGGGTTTTTGTATGCTCCTGAAATAAGTCTCAAACATGTCAGTTCAAAATTTTTGCTATAACTTTTTTTTTTCTGTGAGGTTTCAGATCATGAAACTTGGACCACATTAAGGCAATATCATTGTGAACATTTGGTTCAAACTATAGATCTTGGTTCACTAAATTTTCATATATATGCTCCAAGGAATTTAGGGTTTTTGTATGGTCTTGAAATCCGTCTCAAACAAGTCAGTTCAACATTTTTACTATAATTGTTTTTGTGAGGTTTTAGATCATGAAACTTGGACCACATTGAGGTGATATTGTTGTGAACATATGGTTCAAATTAAAGATCTTAATTTGCTAAGTTTTTATAGTTATGCTCCATAGAAGTTAAGGTTTCTATATGCTTTGGAAATCAATCTCAAACATGTTAGTTCGTCATTTTTGATCTCACTTTTTTTCTTTAAGACTTCATAAAGTGAAACTTGGACCACATTAAGGAGAAATATTAGGGAATAGCTCGTTCCATTTTTAGAATTTGGTTTTCTATACTTTTGGAGTTATACCCTATTGAAGTTAAGATTTTTGAACAATCATGAAATAAATTTTAAACAAATCAACTTGGCATTTTTGCTATATATTCTTCTCTGGGACTTTTCAGATTATGAAATCTTTAGGGATTTGAGGAGACATATAGTACTACCTTGGTACAAGTTTCATAATTATATTTCAAAATTAGACACGTGGCACGCTATACAAGTTTGTTTGTGGCAAGAGGCCTAAAATCAACAAGTTTTGCAAAAGTGACCATAACTTTCAGTGGGCACATCAAATTCAATGCACATTTATGGAATTGCATAAAATACATATTAGAGTATTACAAAACAAATTTTCAAATCGAGGAGGCCTCAAATCTTAAAGATATATCAATAAAGCTTCAGTCACTATGTTATTCTCCAAACTAAAGTATATAACTTACTAATGACCTACAGTTGACGAGAAGATCCCACACTCATTTTTTTTTTTTGTGGGGGGGGGGTTGCTAAAAGTTGTAATAAGGAGGAGTGCTATTATTATTTTCCAACATATCTCCAATGAAAGTTACTACACTAATTAAATATATTGAAGACTCATTCTTGACTCATGAAGAAAGTGAAGACTTAGAATTTAGTTTATCTCAATTAGAGAAGGAATTTAATGAAATGGATGGTTGTATGTTGAAAAAAGTGGATTTCTTAGGTTCTCAATAAAATCTTTAAAGATAAATAGAAAAGAAGATGAATGAAAATAAGGAATAAATACAAAAATCCTTGATTGCCATGGAAAATATTCTGTTGGAGAGGTTTCCTAAAAGGGATGTGTAGATCCAAGGAAATCATGATCATAAGGAGAAGCATGTTGTTGAGAACCAATCTCATATGGGGAGTATGTTATCACAATTGAAGAGCACAAATTTTGAATAATATAACCATAATCATGAATTTTCAATCCAAGATAGACATCATTAGGGCTTCAAGTCAACACCAAGGACCTATTTCATTTCGAAGATTGATATGAGGAAATTTGATGGTAATGATCTTGTAACATGAATATTTCAAATGGAGTAATAGTTTGATCTACACCAAGTGACATCCTTACAAAAGATAAATATTGCATCCATTCGTTTAGAACAAGGCCAACTAGTATGGTATCAATGGCTTTGTGAAAGAAAAAAAAATTTGTGTTATATTTTGGTCCATTTTTACAAAGGAACTTGTTGATCGAGGAGAAGTTTTACACTTCTTCCTAACCAACCCCTCAAATATCACAAGGGTGGGTAAGATTATGGGACAAGTTTGCGCAAAAAATTATGCCCTAATGTTGTGATTGAATTTTAAAGGAATTTGCAATTTTTTTTTATGATAAAACAAGGTTATTGACAATGATTTCTAACAAAGAAAACAAAGTTCAAATTTATTATTTATGAAATTTTGCTAAAATTTTACAAAAAATTTGAAGTAAAAATATGCACAATTAAAAATTCAATAACAAAAAATAGAAATTAGATATAAAGAGAAAAAAAATAATAAGTGTTATGAGGCTTTTCAGCCTCAAACAACTATATAGCCTCAACCTCGTTAATTTATAAATTAAAGTAAATAGAATGCTAACAATTTTTTTTTGAGAAGTATACAAAGCAAATATAGAGAAAAGTAAGGTTGATTTATTAATCAAAAGTATGAGTACAACATGACCAAATGGAAGATTCTCGTGAAGAATCACTGACCAAATCAGATTTTGAACATCTACAATGAAAATAAATCATAAACAGAAGTTCTGAAAATAAAATAAGTGATAAGACAACCTTCAAACATCTTCAAAGGATCTGATAAAATAATAGACAACCAGTTTCTCTGCAAGATTAATGGTTGGCACTGGTTAAGTGAAAAACTAGACCTTCAAACATCAAAAGAAATGACAGAAAATCAAGTTACATAAAATGATATGTCCAAAGGATGAGTGGATTTTCTCATTTGATTGTATATGCCCTTCGAAAATGATTTTCTACCACCTTTTGGTCCAGCTTCTTGTAACTCATAGAATATCGAAATTAGAAGGATGAAATGACAACTTACTTATGCATACCACATTGCGAAATTCTCTCTCTTCCCTTCATAGGTCCCTTCCTCTTTTTTCCTTCCTCAAAGTGGTTAGATAGTTGAACCACTTTGGTAATTTGTTATCATATATTTAATAATCAAGCATTGATTAGAATTCGAGGATTTCTAAAGGGAAAGTTAAAAAATATTAAGTTTATAAATCATTATATTTAGATTTCCCAATAGGTTGGACCCTCCTATTCTATAAAATAAGTCATTCAATATGACTTCTGACACAAGTTTTTAATCATAAGTAAGTAAATAATATAATCATCATAAATCACACGTGTCATATAAATCAAAAATAAATTAAATAATGTTGCCATAAAATATGCATAAACAAGCATAGTCCCCTTGTTATCCATGTGAAAACAAGGCAACATCATCCATGTGCATACATACTGAAATAATCATCATTAAACATAAAAATTAAGCACCTCGTGTATCCTTGTCTCTCCAAAATATGCATGCATGCATATTATCAAAAATGCACATGTATACTCAAAAGAATATATAACAAATACATAAAGTCCCAAAAGTTCCATCCATAAATAAGTGTTATAAACCGTCCATACATGCATACAAGTATGCCATAAGTCTATGTAAACTATTGTTGAGAAAGTAAACTAAAAAAATAGCAAAAATGGGACATAATCCATTTGTGCATAAAACTCAATTTAGAAACATCAATAAGCTATCATTCTAGAATGTGAGAAGGTGCACTCTTGGTTTGTTGTTCCTATTGACGAGGATGGGATGTGACAGAGAGAGAGAATTTGTGAGATGATTATGATTTTGTGACCTTATATTTTTTCTTTCCATGATTAGCATTAGGTTGAGCAAGGATAATGGTATGTTTAGAAGGTTGAGAAGTATATGGAGGAGGTTGGTTAGCAAGCCTGGAAGAATGGATTGCTAGTGGTGGTGTGGGGACAACATGAGAGGCCGCTAACTAAAACTAATGTGATATATGAGGTTTAGGAGGGGGAGAAGGAGGAGGCAATGAAAATATTGGTCATCCCTGAATCGAACATGATGGTTGTGATTAAATGATGTTCTACCAACCATCATTGGTAGGGACTACAAGTGGTGGAAAAATGTGAGGTGGTATTGGGATACCAATACTTAGCCTATAATGGATAGAAGGCTACGGAGGTCGAGCAACAGGTTGGCTAGTTAAATGTACAATGTCAATTTGGAGGAACTGCCTCAATTCCTTTGAATCTCCATTGAAATACATAAAAACCATATGCCTTTTGTCTCTTCTTATCCCAATCCTTTATCTCTATTATTTCTTCCCCTTCTCTTATTTATGTTATAAAAACTCATGTTGTAAAAGAAATAGTACATAGGTCTTGACAATATAAAATATTCCAGCATCAACAAATCTATTATTACGTTACTTTTTAAATAACAAATAATTTGGGAAACAAAATTTGTAGGGGAAGGGATAATTACTTAATGCATCAACAGAACACACATGTAATCAAAATAGGTTTGCATGATGTCATACTTTAAAATCAATGACATACATAACGATTCAAGGCATTCTTTTGGATTTTACACGTGTTTGTAGGATCGAAGAAGTAAAACATTGATGGTATATTTCTCAGATTTAATGAATAGAGAAAATGGCTGGCCATGACAAAGACCCATTTATTTTTACACAATTTTGTATAACGTAGGTCAAGTATGGCATGGAGAGGTAAATATCATTATGCAGACGACAAAAGAACAAAAAACTTTGGCAGTGAAGTGAGGGTTGTATTTTTTTTTGTTGGCACGATGCCAAATTGAAAATATATGCTTGCGATATATCTATGAAAGAATGAGGCATCGAATTCACCAAATAACATTGTAAAGAAGAAACACACAGACCCCTTACGTTTGCTGAAATAGAGCCATTAAAAAATGACCAAGGTTTGTCCTGTAGCCAAAAAAAATAGGCTCGCAAACAAATGCGTGAACAACATAAATTGTTTTTCCCAATGCATTACAAAATAGATTGGTTTAGCATCGGGATAATGTTTAATTTGGTTGTGTGCTCGAAACTTGGTCTCAATGACTCCCACGTAGATGGTTTATACTCATAGGATGACGAAAAATTCATGCATTTAGATTAATATCTGAGCAGTAGTTCATGACGGGCAAGCAAATTATTGTTTCAAAATAAAAAGATGGGAAACCCTCATGAAAATTCAAATACACTAAAGAGAAAAAGATGTCGGTCATTATATCACACATGGCTTATGCATATAGACTCTATAGCAAAGTATCAACAAAAATGAGTTTCCCAGTAGAGGTAGCAATTAAGAAATGATAATTCTAAAATTGGTAATCATTTTGAAATAGGGTATATGCATATGGTCCTAATGGGTTGTCTGTGAGAAGGTGAAATACCCCTGTCATTATAAAGAAAAACCCTTGATATTTGAATGAGACTTAGTAGATTAGGGTTACTCTTTGTTACCCAACTCGTAGAGTGGATACAAAATCAAATTATAATTTTTCTTACTGAGAAATAGGTAGAAATTGAAGAATTGAATCAGTGACATAATGTTTTTGTGCCCAAGGCCTAGGCCTTAAGGGCACTGCATGGAAATAAAATGTTGAAGAGAGAAGGCCGCAGGGCAAGACAAGGTTATGCAAATAACATTGTAATAAATATAAAACATTTATTTTTACATGAAAGCTTGATTGACAAGTATTGACTTCATGTAAATAAACATGGTGGGAAATCTAAATTTACGGAAACCGATTCTTTGAATTTCATGATGCATTTTAATAAAGACAAAGGATTTTATTGTTAAAAAGTAGATAACAAGGGAGTTGTAAGATAGCATTAAGTAATTAACAAACAAATAGAAGGAAGAGCATGGATCAAGCAGTAAAATTCATGTAAATTTCACTTATTAACCATTGAAATAATTCACTTAAGTTCGAGCATACCTTGTAGTTTCGCACACTAAAACAAATTAGTTACCCTAATTTCCAAGGAGCTCCTTCTTGTTCTTTGGCTCCTAGCAGTAGTTCGGGGTAGTTCGGACGGAAAGCAACTAAAATGAGAGGATCTCAACATGTTCAATATCCATGAATGCATGCAGGAAAAATGAAAAATGGCATGTTGTGATTGAGGCTTGAGGCATAGTGGTGAGTAAATGTCAGAGTTAATGATAGATACAATGATTGCCATCATGGATGGTGAGACCAGAAAGCATGAACTCCAACTCATACTAGTAGTGCCATCAACTACCACTAAGCTGGAGGAAAATCATATTACATGGGCATGGTTGCCATATTTTGTAAACTAGGGTAAGAACAGAGGTAATAACTATTAGTTTGTGCTGGCAAGGATAGTTGGATAGGAAAAATATTAATGGTAAATCTTGGGAAAGGATCCTAAAAGGACTCGCAATCAAAACTTCATTTACAATAAAACTCCAATGTTATCCTAACTAGGATACCTGGAATGAAACATTAGTCTTAATTGTTTGTCTTGAACACAATCAGCCCCAGTAAGGTATGAGGCCATGCCATGTAAAATCCAAACAAAAGCATGTCATGAAACATTAACCTTTTCACTGAACCCATTTTCCATGTATTAATCTGAGTCAAGAACTATCATGCCATCTGTAAACACGCCTTCAAAATTTAATTGCATCTAATATTTCATCATTTAGACATGTACCCTAGCGCCACCTTAAGCCATATATTATAACATGTATCACTCACAGTGAAAACTTTGTTCAATAGTCCGATAGCATAAAAAATCTTTGACCTTATAACATGTGTATTGTATAAAGCATTTCCATCATATGCTATATATAGGAAATACAAAGTTGCAACCACCAAAAATATATCAAGTGCTTTGCAATGATCCAAAACCCTCGATATTGAAGCATATTATGTTTTGACCATATAATATGCATGCAATAACTTTTGTTGGAAGGAATTATAGATAGATATTTGACATTACATGCCATATAAGTTAGATGATGATCATGAAATTAAAAGCCTTACTTTTTGTGTCTTTTGAGGTATTATATAAATATATGCTCAAGCTTTCCTTTTATTTGTTACATTCATAACATAAACTTTACTTTCATCCCAAACCTAATAAAACCCAAATATGAAATAAAATATGATGCATTTGTCGTTCTTATACCATTGCACATGGCATAATTGTTTTTTTTCTTTGATTGTCTTAAGGTACGGTCCCACCTACTAGTTTCATTTTTTTATTGTTATATATATTTTTAGATTTGTATTTAATTTACTTGTTAGGGAAATGGGGAAGATAATCACAATGGTTTGTGAAACTTTTAACATCGACATACGTTAATAGAATTGATAGCACATTATGGGGGTATTAAGAGAAACACATTTTTTATTCAATTCATGAAGTCTTTGACAAAAAGGTCTAGTTACAAAGCACATTCAACAATTCTAAAAGTTGAGTCTCAAAGTAGAGAATATTTCGTAGGATAACTTGTTAGACATATTTATGAGAACTTTAAAGGAAAGCATCCAACATGAGGTGCGCCTCTTTGAACTTAAATGTCTAGAGAATGATTTTAGTCTGGCAAGGAATGCTGAAAGTAAAAATATGGCCACTAGAAAATTGCTCGCTAATAATTATAAAGAAAATAATGCCCCCTTTCCTAAATCGGTAAGGTTGAGTCCTCAACAAATGGATGAAATAAGAGAAAAGGGATTGTGTTTCAATTGTGACAACAAGTATAGTAAAGGGTATAAATGTAGTGAGAAGAAATTATTTTACATAGACTATTAAGATCAAGAAGATCAAGAAGTGGAAACTTCACAAGACCTAAGGCTGGAAGAGACTACTCCAACAATATCTTTTCATGCATTGGTCGACATCAGTACTCTACAAACCCTCAAGATAAAAGCATATATCAAAAAGAAAAAGGTAACAATATTGATTGATTCAAGTAGTACCCATAACTTCATCAATTACAAATTGGAAAACTTCTTAATTTATTTGTATATCCAACACCAAAATTTCAAGTGATGATTGCAGATGGAGGTACCATAAATTTTTCAGGGAAGCGCCATAATATTAAGTTGAATATGTGGGAGTATTTATTGGCTAGTCTGATGGTTGCAATCCAAATGGGCGGTGTTGATATTGTATTATAGGTCCAATGATTACAATCCTTAGGAACAATGGCCCTTAATTTCAAATACTTTTTCATAATATTTTTTTGAGAAGGAAAGGAAATTGAGCTTAGAGGTATCCAAGGGAAACCCAATAAAGTAGTAAGCTATAATAATAAGAAAAATTTGATAAAAGAGGGACACCAAGGTGTAGTTGCACAATTTTGTTCATTAGATGTTCAAACATATATATCCTCTACTCCAATGGATCTCCAAAAAGTTATCAAAAATCATGCTAAGGTATTTGGAGAAATGCTTAAGGGTCTTCCACTTGTCCAATATCGTGACCATGCTATTCATTTGCAACCTGGAAGTGTGCCACCTAACATTAGGCCTTACAAATATCCACATGGACAAAAGAGTGAGATTGAGCATATGGTTCAATAAATGTTAGAGGCAGACATCATTCAACCTAGCCGAAGCGCTTTCTCTTCACTAGTGGTTATGGTTATGAAAAAGGATGGTTCATGGTGTATGTGTCCAAACTATAGAAAAATCAACGAAGTGGAAATCAAAGATAAGTTTCCTATTGTTGTTATTGATGATTTGTTAGATGAATTGCATGAAGCATTTTTCTTTCCGAAGTTGAATTTTTTTATGGATTCATCAAATTAGAATGAGACAATAAGACATTCATAAAAAAACCCTTAGAACACATGAGGTTCATTATGAGTTTTTGGTTATGCCATTTGGACATACAAATGCACCTTCAACATTTCAAATCCTAATGAATTCTATTTTTAAACCCTTCCTTAGAAAATTTGTGCTAGTTTTTTTTATTTATGACATACTAATCTACAACAAATATTGGGAAGAGGATGCACAACATGTTAACATGGTTTTGATATTATTGGAAGAGCAACAACTATATGCAAATCCCTCCATGTGCGCCTTTTGGGTTCAAGAAATGGAATATTTGGGTCATATTTTATCACATGATGGTGCTAAGGTGGCTTCTAAAAAAATAAAATCTATGAGGGAATGGTCAATCCCCAATACCTTGAAGAAACTCATAGGATTCTTAGGATTGACAAGATATTTCCATAAGTTTGTCAACAATTATGGTCAAATAGAAACACCTCTAACAAAATCATTGAAGGAGGAATCATTTTCTTGGACAAAAGAAGCAAGCAAGGCTTTTGAAGAACTTAAAGAGGCTATGTGTACAGATCTCATCTTGACAACACTTGAATTCACAAAAATATTGATTATGGAGTGTGATGCCTTAGGCCATGACATTGGTATAGTTTTGATGCAAAAGGGAAGACTCCTTGTCTTTGAAAGTAACGAACATAAAGGAAATAACTTAGAACCATCTATGGAAAGGAAATGTTGGTCATACTACATATACTTAAGAAATGGAGTCCATACTTAATAGGATGACACGTCAAAGTAAAAACATATCATTATAATTTGAAGTAATTCTTGGAGCAAAGACTATCTTTAGAAGAGCAACAAAAATGGGTTACAAAGATGTTGGGTTATGAATTTGAAATTATGTACAAAAAAGGAAAACAAAATACTGTGAAAGATGCACTCTCAAGGAAAGAAGAAGACATAAATGGTTTACTGTGTGCTATTTCCATTCCACAATATGAATGGGCGGAAGAAGCAAGGATAGAATGACAACAATATGAGAAGATATACAAGATTATTCGATAGCTACAAGAGGACCTCGATGCACTAGATAGATTTAAGTAGAAAAATGATTTTTTGTGGTATCAAGATCACGTATTTAAGAATTCTCAACTCAAATAAAAGGTCCTTTTTGAACACACTATTGGAAGAAATTGGCATTGATGTCAAAGGGTGAATGGGCCAACATTGGTTTGGTGATTTGCGTGCACAATTTAGTGAATTTGGATGCAAGGACCCTCTAGTTTGGTTTCCCTCATCACACCATTTCATAGGTTGCACGCCTCATGGGTTTTCTTGGTTGGAAAGATGTTCACTTTGATAAATCGCAGTAGATAGATATTGCTATGTTGGGCACAAAATATTAAGAGGATTTTTATTTTTTATTTTTTATTTTTGCCAGTGAGATTACAAAATCCAAATGAGAAAGATGACACAACAATGCGGTTGTGGGAGAGCATGGGTATCAATGTTCGAGTGCAAAGATTCGAGTTTTGATTTGTGTAGCAATTCTTGTGTCCATGGTCAAACAACAATGACTGTAATAAAGTAGAAAAAATAAAGTGTTGTAGCAATTTCATGGATTTTATGATTCGATAATGAGTTGTAACCAATGCATCAACCACCAAGTCAAATAAGAAAGTTCTTCTACCAACATATTTTGCACAGTATTTTGTATCGAGAGTTGTTGTGTGAGTAATTTTGGCACCTAGTTTGACAATGATGTTGACACAGGAGGCATATATGTATTAAGGGCTGTCACAAGAAATCCAAATCTCAATGAGATGAGTTTTGTGGATTTAAATGACGGGCGGCTCACAGCGTTGAGAAATTAAGCTCTATTTGGGCTGCAAAACAAAAAATAAATCGATATTGGGAAGCCCAGATATTGTGCTGCCCATAATCATATGTAGCCTTACACTATCCAATCAAAGAAACACGTGAAATAAAATGTTTGATTTCTATGATTAAATCCATTTTTATTTGGTGGTTTGTGCTAAGGTTTCAGAGAGTTGTAACTTTGGTTTGAGGATTTTTTTGGTCTGAGTTCTGAGCAAAGGACTGCTGGTTGGTTCGAAGCAAGTTTTTATCTTTTGAATGATAGTAATATGTGGATCAATTTAGTTTACTGTGTTCTAGCACAGCAATCACATTTTGCACAGCTCTTTGGATGTTTGGATTCGTTGCATCCATTTTCTACTCTGGATTTCCTTGTTAGTGCGAAGCACACTTCCTGACTTCCATTTCCATGTCCATTCCCATTTCCATGGAGTGAGGGACAATGATTATATCAAAAGGTAAAATTCTATTATTCTTCGAAATTGTTTAATTTAATATAGATTCCATTGACTTCATTTGACCTTCAATGTATGAATGCAAAAGTTAAGTTATTCAAGTCGAATGGTGTTAGATCACAATTAATAAACTTCAAGAATCCCTTTTTTGCGCACAATCTTCATTTTACATAGAGAAGTTCTATGGTTTTACAAATATCAATGTTGAAATATTATTTTTGGAGGCTATAAATGAAAACTATATAGTAACATCTGAATAGTTGATGAAGATGAAGGGTTGATGAGCTTGTTTTACTTATGGCTAAGGTTGAGGTAGATAGAGCCTGGTCATAGGGCAAACCAATGGCACATTGGTTTGTGCCTATGGAAGTAGTTTAAGAACAAGAGTTGCAGTGACAATAGAATTATGAATGAATGCAAGCAGTAGTTGCAATGAAAGAGTCATGATAATGATTTGTTGAAGAGGATTGAGAATTGTTATAAGTGGGTCACTATACCTGGTATGGGAGACCAAGGGTTTTTGTTTTATATTTTATTCTAAAATGTGGTAGGGTGGTGCTAGGAAAGAAAGTTGTAGCTTCTTTCAGGAGGCTTTCACATCATTTCAATGGATGCTAGTAAACCAGGGGTTATAACTCTTTCCGATAGTCACTGGTAAATATTTTAGGGTTGTAGCTCTTCTAGTTATAGCTGGTAAACTGAAATTTGTAGCTTCCCTTGTAATATAAATAAGTTTCTCATATAATTCTTGTGTATTTCTTGATGTTATGTTATTGGTTAATGTTTTTGATACTAAATTGTAAAGACAATTGAAATAATGATTCACCCCTTCTATCAGTGTTTCCAACACACACACACTTCTCTTGTAGGAGGACATTCAAGGTTCTTGAAGACATACCATAGGATCAAGATAGATTTTTTTTGGGAAGGTCTTAAAGAATATGTGTAAAAGTTTGTGATGGAATGTGTGGTATGCCAACAAAATAAAGAAGAGAATACCAAAACCCCTGGGTCCTTTAACCATTATATATAACAAGGCAACGTTGGGAAAAAGTTTCAATGGATTTTATTACATGTTTACTCAAATATGAAGGAAAGAGTTTCATTATGGTAGTGGTATATCAAATGACAAAGTATGCTCACTTTTTCTTTCTTTCTCATCATTTTAAAGGAAGTATTGTGGCAGAAGCATTTATGGAAATATTCCAAAAACTACATGGATTATTAAATATTATTGTACGTGACAAAGATCCAATTTTCACTTGAAATGTTTGGATTGGATTATTTTCTTGTTTGGGTACTCAATTCGTTCACAACTCATCTTACAATCCTCAATTTGATGGGAAAACTGAGATGTGAATAAATGTTTAGAAGGATATCTGTGTTGCTTTACATCTAATAAACATACGCAATGTGTCAAATGGTTGACCTTTGTACAATGGTGGTACAACAAATCCTTCCATACTTCATAAAAAATGTCACCATTTATGGAACTTCATGGATATCATCCTCCATCCATCACATCATCCTAGAAAGAAATTGTAAAGGTTTAAGTAGTAGAGGGCCACATACAACACCAACAAGATATTCTCAAACTATTTGAAAAAAAACTTGGTTACGACACATAATAGGATGAAATAATAAGCATATCAACATCGTAGTGAAAAGGAATTTGAAGCAAGAGATTGAGTATTTGTGAGACTGTCGACCATATAAACAGATATCCCTCAAGCAACAAAAGAGGACAATAAATTGGCTTCGAGGTATTATGGCCCCTATAACGTCTTGTAGAGGGTTGGATGTGTGGCTTACAAATTGGAGTTACCTCCATCTTCACATGTACATCCAGTCTTCCATGTTTTTTGTTTAAAGAAGGCAATTGATGACAAGATCCTAGTCCAGACTATTCTACCAAAGTTTAATGAAGAAGAGAAAATAATACTAGAACCGAAATAATTTTGGAAACAAGGACTAAGTAGTTGAGAAATCAAGCAATTACTGAGTAACTCATGAAAGGGAAGAACCTACTAGTGGAAGAAGTGACATGAGAAGATGAATTGTTCATGTAGAAACACCCACAGATAGTCAAGTGTTGAGGAAAACACTTCTTTGAAGGGGAGGGACATGTTAAACCCTATATAAGTCCCATGTTAACCCAAAAAACCTTGAGTGATTACATTTCTATTGTTATATTGTTATGTAGGCTAGAACTCCTCATTGTCACAGTTTAGTATAATTGTACCCTTTGTCTCTCCCTCTCCCTCTCTCTCTCACACACACTGATGAGCCTCAGTATTGCAATAAGTGTTGCAACTCCCAAGGCTACTAGATTTAATTATCAACCCAAGGTTCATACAAACTTAAGAGGTGGCAATGTTATATGCACAGTAGACTAGGATCGACTAAATTTACTCTAAATAAATGGACCATACCAAGGTATACAGAGACCATTCTATCAATTGAATCCAGAATTGCAAGAAAAAGAGATTGCATGAAAGGAAAGTTCTAGTCTACTTGTAGAAATGGAAGTGTTAATCTATTTGCAAAAAAATGGAAATACTACCCTACTTGCGGAAATGTAAAGGCTACACTACTTAAAGGAATGCAAACATTAATATATTTTCATAATGTAAATGTTTCATTAAAAGGAAACCTAGTCTATGCATAGGAAATACCCAATCTTGAAATAGAAACCCTAGCTTAAGAAGCATAGAAAAAAAACCAACTTAATCTATCTTGCATAAGGAAAAGAGCATCAATCAACCTCTAATCACTGCATTCCAAAGAGATTAAATCTAGTAACCAAGTTCATTAGGTGCTTCATGAGGTAATCACGAAAATCATCACTGTGTTATTTAATTCATGAATTTGTCTACTAACCCTAATTGTTGAAATGTGTTGCAATGACATAAAGGAAAGTCCTAAGTGGTGTTTGGTCTTCCTCAATCATGGTTTCAAAGCCTAAGAGACATTATTCAGGGCTCAGAAGAAAAAATAAAGCTTCAAGAACAATTATAGTCATGGTGTTACATGATTGTTATAGGATTGTTGCAAGATGCTACAAGATTGCCATGTTTTGCTACAAGATTGGATATGTGAGCATTCTGATCTGAATGTGGGAGAGGCTAATGGAGGGTAGACGAGGGTTTTATGAGGCCCTTTCCAAGCTTAATACCCTTCAGGGGCCCATTTGCACAAGGACCAATGCACACAGTGGCATTCAGTAACGCAGAAATATACTCTTGGTGGGCATTGTTTTGAGGGAGTTGTTGAGGTAGAAAGAAGGAAGACGGTAGTAGGGTAAGGAGTGTAAATGAAAATTTTAACCTTGAAAATCAATGGTAGTATCTACACACCATAGAAAGTTACTCAATTTGTCAAACAATTAGAACATGTTAACAATGTAAATTGCAGAAAATTGAAATGACAGAGAAAGGATGAGTTAAATTTTATTTGAAATCTAACTATTGCATTAAAAAACAACATATCTTGTAATATGCACGGAATGACGAAATTTTATATATGTTGGTTGGAAATTAAATAGAATCATAACTAAAAATTACATAGTAATATATTAAGAATTAAAATGGACTATTATAAATAAAGGATTGTAATACATGAATATAGGAAATAGTAGTTGAGTACTACTTTTTTTTTTTCTTTTCTCTCTTTTTTTTAAAGAGTACATTTGGGTTTAAGTAATATGTTGATATCATTACTTTGCATTGATGGGTTATATTATCATAATATTTAGTATATAATTTTAATAGTGAATTGATTTTGTATATAAAATATTGTTGAAAATTGAATATTTATTACTGAATATTGGTTCTTTTTTTATATCTAAGTTTTTATTATAATGTAATGTTTATATATATCGTGTATTGTTAAGTATGGTTATTATCTTTTATTTTTATTTTTATTATTATTTATTGATATCTATATTATTTTTATGGTTATTGTAATGTTAAATTTTATTTTTATATTGTAAATATGTTTCTTTTGTTTTACATAATGTATTTTTTTAGGACACTTACGGAGTATTTTTCTTCATTTTGAGGATGGTACTTAAGTTAAACCAAATTCTTCAAAACCGGATCATTAATCAATGATTGGTTTATGAAGAGAGCAAGCATGTTATAAAGTGGGATTTGAACTTAATGGGGAAGGAAGGTTAACAACTTTTCTCTTAGGCACTTGAGCTACATCCAATTGACATAATATGAATATATTAAAACAATATAAGTCAATATATTTGTTGCATCACGTGATTTACAATAATCTATTAAATACTCTTACAAACATTTTATGTGTATGTGAGATAAATTCCTCCATTGAACATTATATAAAGCTGCCACCTTTAATTTAGTAAAAACATGATAATTTAATAAACATGTAGCATATTCCATCTAGACCTCAATATTTCAAGAAAATAATTAAATATTTTAAATACATAATGACATAAAATATAATTTTATGTAGATTCACCAAAGAGGATATATAAAAATGTATAATAACATCTTTAAAGTGCAAAATATACACACTAATACTATAAAGCTTGATAAAATCTAAAATTGTAATGGTGGAAAAATGAGAGTAACACAAAAAGAAGATACTCATGAAATGCACAAAAGTAACAAAAGGTTAGGGGAATTTGCACACACAAGTAGATTATAGTGACAAATCAACTAATTAGAGAAAAACTACTCTTTAAGATCTTTATTAAGAATTGAAAGTAGTTTTCATTAACAAAAAAAAGTAGATAGAATGAGTATAAAAGCGAGAGAACCCCTATTCATATAAATAGTGCAACACTAAAGCCCTAACATGTGGTTCATCTTATGTTTATGGAGTAATCAGTGCCCTATTATTACGACTCACTATGATTAGGACATATTTAACCTTAATGTCTTTGTGGAATGATGTAATGAAAATTTCCAAAGGACTTATGACATAACTTTATCGTCTTAATTTAAAGCATTCTAAGCTTATAAGAAAATTTTCTCATTTGCATAGATTTTATTTTCATAAAACATGTCATTCCTTCATTGAGAACCTTTGTCCCAAGAACATGAGTCATTTAAGAGTATCTCTTTTACATGTTTTGTTCTTTCTTCACTTCCCCATTCAAACCACTTATCTACTATGCATATGCATTACATGCTAAATTTTCTCTCTTGTAAAGGTTTTTCCATTTTTAAAGAGAATTTTTTTAAAGAATCTATCAAAAATTGTTTATCATCAAATTTATTTGGTATAGTCTCATACTCATTAGAAAATGTACTATAAAACTCATTAAAAATGCCGTGTAACTCTGAAAATGAAGATGTTGCACATCATGCTTATGATGTCTAGTGTTGACGTCACTCACAGAGACATTCCACCCATAAATAAATGTATGCGAAACAAATGTTGTATAAAGGGACATTCCACCCATAAGCTATTTGGAGCGCTCGACAAATATTAATGGGAGATAGGGATGGCTCATTGGCCCTCCATCCAGTTACATTGGATAATAGGTAACACATTTATATATCGACCTCACCAATAATGATGGCCTCCCATCATAACATATAATAAGATTACACAAGTATGGTTAAGAAAATATAATAATGCGGAGCTCAGATCTGACATGTAGGATTGTGATAACTTTGTAGGACAAATGAAAAATATATTTTTGAAGTGGAGATCAACCATATTTTCTTATGTATCTCTCATGAGATCAAGTAAAATAAATGGAAGTAACAGTTTTTCTAAATACTTTAGTCACCTATAACTTTTTAAAGTTGAAAATGGATCGCCTAGCAAGGGCTTGGCCGCTAACCTGTAATTTTCCGCGAAGCTCCCTTTTTTACTATTTCCATCCGCTGCTCAAGATTTCAGCTAAGGATTTGATCTCGCCACCTCTATTCTGTTGCCCACGATTTAATTCGGTAGCCATCTTTCCAGCCCGACGGCTTCCTTATGGCATATATCCTTGTGTTAAAGTCGCATTTGCAGCGTAAAGATCTGGACAGTCTTACATATTAATATACCAGGGTTGCTTTGGTATTTACTGCGGTTTTTCTTCTTCGTGCGGTTCTTATCTCTAATTCAGATCTTTACGGATCTGCGACTAGGGTAAATTCTTACGTGGTTTGATCTGTGGCGAGGAAGAACTTTTGATCTCCACTGATCTGCGACAGTGACTAGATCTGCGATTTGGCTTTCGATCTGGTGCAGATCTGCGTAAAATATGGCTCCGAGCTTCGCAAAAATAACTGGTGGCTCATCCGCCTCTGGAGGGCAATCTCCTGCCCATATCGTGAGTGAAGCCCCAGCTCCCACTATCCAAATGGTCCAGGACTCACTCGATGAAGCTTTGAAGTTCTCCGAAAGTGCCCTAATTTGCCGGTTCAATGGTTTTTGGCCGCGGCTTATAGAACTCCACAATTGGATCTCGGAGGTATGGAAGCCTATCATTTCTGATGAAATTAATATCTACCCCTGTGCTAGAGGTTTCTTTATAGTAGATTTTGAAAATCCTGAAAGCAGACAATGTATTCTAGATTCCGGCCCTTAGTTTTGGGAAAAATCAGGCCTATTCATGAAGCCATGGAACCCATCATTCGATCCCTCTACAGCAGTGATAACCTCAGCACCAGTTTGGGTGAGATTGCCAAGCCTACCCTTGCATCTCTGGAATCTCTCCTCGCTAAAAGCCATCGGAAATGCAATTGGGAAATTTTACTGCAGGTGCCCAGAAACAGAGGAATATGCCAGAACCACCTATGCACGCATCTGCGTGGAAATGGATTTCAGCGCCGGATTCCCAGCTGAAATAAACCTAACAAGTAAAGACTATGTGTGGAACCAGAAGCTTGATTATGAAAGTGTCCTCTTCAGATGTCGATCGTGCTTTGAGACGGGGCATCTAGCCAAAAATTGCCCAAAAGCCTCTGAGAAAAATTTTGCTAGAAAAAACCACCACAGATCTACATGGTGGGAAGGAGCACAAAAAGAACACTACACTGTCATCAAAGAAGAATATTCTAGAGAAAACTCTGAGTCACAAGAAATCAAGGAAGAAGGAAACAACTCTCAAAGCAAGCAAGGAGAAAGCCCGCCCCAACAAATCAACAGTTATGAGGATTTGAATACCGCAGAAAATAAATCTTCATTTAACAACAAAGCAGATCTCCTAAACCAAACTTCTCCGACTATAGATCGCGAAGCTAAGACACCAATGTCCCAAGAACCAGAAGAGATGAAGGAGATGCAAGACAAAGGAAGTTGGAAGACCGTAGAGAAAAGAAAGAAAGCTACAACACCAATCTCGCCAAGAAAGACGAGGAGCCAGACAAGTAAAAATTAAGAAGATTGTAGGTCCGATAGACCAATTTGGTCTCAGTGGACGTTAACCATCATCATCATCATCATCATCATATATATAAACACAAGGTCTTGATATTAATGTAATTATTCATTAAAAAAAACACCCACGTACCAAATAATTTATCCATATTCATTATTCTATATCTATCTATCTATCTATCTATCTATCTATCTATCTATATATATATATATATATATATATATTATATTCATTTTTAATCTTAAATAAACAACTTAACTAAATTTAGTATTTTATTCTCTTCTCAAATATTCTCTTTAATTATATATCATAACTTTATATCTTTAAAAAAAACTAAAATTTATTATAAATATTTTAATTTAAAAATAAAAATAAATTTATATTCAATAAATTTAATTTATAATATAATCTTGATTCTAAAATATTTAAATAAATAAATATAAAATTTCTTCTTAAAATTCCTTAAATTTCACCGAAATTAAACTACAAAATAAAAGTTATAAACATTTTACCTTGAGTTTTCAAAAATTTTCAATCAAAAACTTATCTTGATGCTTCTCAAAACCCTTTAGAACGACATCAAAAGGAGGCGAGAGTAGGAAGATACGTGTCTTGTATGAACATGTATTATTTTCATTTACAAATGTCATACTTATGAAAAGTCAAATATAACTTATCACAAATTATTGGTTCGATAGCATTTCTAAAGTGAAAATGAGTTACTATCATTAAAAATGTTAATAAATTATAAAATAAAAATGAGTTAAAATTTAATAAATTATAAAATAAAAATGAATTAAGATGATAAAAAATGTTGATAAAATATAATATGATTATAAAAAGAATATACCAAAATATAATAATGTTGATAAAATATAACATGATTATAAAAAGAATATACCAAAATATAATAATGGTGAAAATTTATAAAGTGTACAATAATCATCAAAGTGTTAAGGATATTCATGTAACTAATTGAATTGGACATATAAATTTAAGAATATAAAGAAAACTTCTTGGTAACTTGTTAACTTCAATATCTTCTTGATTTAATTTTATAATATTTTTGTGAAGATAAAATTTATTTCTTTATTTTAGAATATTTGATATAGAAATATTAAATTATTGGGAATATATATATATATATATATATATATTTATCATATCAATTAATAGTAGTTTAGTATATCTAAGCACAAGAATTTAATGGTGGTTTGATTAGTTTTATTGTTGCCCTAGAATATTAAATTGTACAAGGATAGATTTTGCAATATGCATTTATACTTGAAACTATTTTGTTTATCTACTTGCTTGTACTCTATAACAGATTAATTGCACATAATATATATCTAGTACATTTAAAAATAATTCATGGCCTCAACTATATTTGGTAAAATCATTACTCTTCCTAAGAGAAAATATATGGTGTACTTTAAACTTGAATGTATTTCCCATAATATTTTGGTTGAAGTGTAATATTCACCATAGAATGAAATAGATTTGTATTCAAGTAATTTTACACACTAACTTAGGGTAAGGAATCCAAAGGAGGATAAGGAAAGGAAAGGTTATGAGAGGTAGGGAAAAATAGTGAAGGGAGAGTAACATACACTTGTGGAAGAACTAGAAGAGGCAAGCACTAGGATCTATGGGAGGAAAGAAATCTCTAAATTGAGATTGTAAGTGGCAAAGTAGAAAGAGAGGTTGTATAAAGAAAAGAAAAGAAAAAGTGAAATAAATGAGAGGGAATGTAGATTTACACAACATAGTAAATAAAAACAAGTAAAGAAGTCATAGGGACAAAAAATATAACTCGATATAGAACCATAAAACCTCATTGGATGCTTAATGCAAACTATAAACGCCTTTGAGATTCTTGAGGGGGCACGATGATGGTAATTACAACACCCTCCTAGTTTAGTTGCATCATAAGATAAAAATATCCATTGGATAAAATTTCTTGTTTTGAGATAGAAATATCGTTAAATAGCATCCATCTTATTATTAATAGAAATATTATTCCTTTTAATTGAATCCTCAACTAATGCATGATTTAATCATGGATACAACTTTGAAATCAATATATTATTTCATAATTAAGGGATATATTAATTTCCTTGGTTAAATGTTACCCATTTATATATAGCTAGGTAATCTACTCTTGCATTATTTCTTCTAATTTGTAAAACCCTATATAAGTCCCATGTTAACCCTTGAACCCCTTATTAAGCCATTGATATTAAGTGATTACATTTCTATTGTTTTTCCACGATACTGGAGTCTACGATAGAATCTTAAATCACCAACGCTACCAATCCAAGTATCACAACAAGACTACTTTGCACAACGAAATAATATGCAACGATAAATCTATTAGTGCATAAAATACACATAATTGTTTACAAAATATGTATTATAACCAACTTCATTATATTATCAAACTGATAATACAATAGTCTAGGGCTCTCCTACTGGAATAATGACCCTCAGACATCCACTGATACAAGGATATACAACAACTGGGGCTTGGTGGATGTCGTGATGGCCACCAATCTACCTAGAACAAGATACTCAGACCATCTAGGTGTAGTGCGCTCTCTCAACTCCTCTCAGTCATACCCTGTACACATATGCCTAGTCCTTCATCTCCTAATTTGCAGCACCTACCTCTATCAATGCACCAAGTCCATTTGGTCATTGAATCTTTGTTAGGTCCCTATAATACTAGTGATTACCCCATTACTATTGTAGTTGTATCCCTTATTAATATTGTTATGTCCCTATTGTCCCCATATTGTTATTATTGTGCCCCATAGAATCCCTCTATTGTTATTTTTGTGCCTTTATATTATTATTGTTAGGTCGGCTAGGTTATATTGTGACTCCTTAGACTCCTATCTATAGAAAGGAGGTTTTGTCATTTGAATCATCAAGGAATCATTCATTTGTGTAATGTAAAGGAGGTTGCCCCCTTGAAGGGGTTGAATTCTAAGTCGTTGATCTATCTTTTCTATCTTTTTGTGAGCTGGTTTCATAACATTTGGTATCAGAGCTTTTGGATTCTGGGGTTTCACTGCTCCAAATAGGTCATCGTGGTATTTTCCCTATAACCTTTTTTTGCGACGTTTCAGAAGCGAAAAAAACCCATTTGAGACGAAATCACACTGAACCTCGAGTCTGAATTTCAGAGCTTTTTGCACTATATTTGCGGAGATATGATCTGAGGAAGTTGGTCTTGTTGCAGACTCCTGAATTACATTCCAAACAGGTGACCTGGGGAAAATAGTCATAACTTTCTCTCTGAGCATCAGATTGAAATTTGGTAAGAAGGTACAGAAAGAGGACGAACTGTAGTTTCTTGTATATATTTTCAGAGCCAAAGGTTGAAACAGGGACACGTGGCACGTCGTACAAGTTTTCTCTACTAAACTAGTCTATAATCAGGTCACTGTGGGAGATTTGGCATAACTCTTCCCTGGAGAATCCAATTTGGATCAGACTGGTGGCATTGGAAAGAGGACATAGAGAGCTATTGCAGGTCGCAATTTCAAAACTGGATGATCCAAAATTACAGAGATACATTAGAGGCAATATCGAGCTCCTACAAAGTGAAAAAAAGGTGTGTAGATTTTTTTATTCTTGCTTAAGCTTGGTTTGAAAAATTATTTTGAATGAATTCAAAGGGCATAGTGGAACATTATTATAGGTAACTGATGCCCCGCGGAAAGAAAATGCAAACACCTAGTAAGCAACCTGAAAGCTCTAACATGACTCATGAAGAAGAGGAAGAAATGCTACATGATATATCAAAATTACAAGACCAAGTGCAACAAATGTCACTCTCACAAAAGCTAACAGAAGCTAAGATAAATGGCATAGATGCTAAGATGGAGAATTTGAAGATAGATTTGAACACAAATTTGAAGATAGGTATGGTAGATTTGAAGACAGATTTGACAAATTTTCTACAAGAAATACTTACTAATGGTGAAAGTGTAGTAAAGGAAACTCATGATGCGAACAAAAGAAATGTTAATCATGATTTCATAGACTCTAATGTTGGATTGAAGACCCACCATATTCCAAAAATTGATATGAGGAAGTTTGATGGCAAGGATCCTGCAACATGGATATTACAGATAGAGCAATTTTTCGATCTCAATAATGTGCAAAACACACAAAAGGTACGTATTGCAACTTTATATTTGGAACCAAATCAGTTTGTATGGTACCAATGGCTTTGCTCTCGTAAACAAATTATCACTTGGGAAATTTTTACAGAAGAATTGACAGCACATTATGAGGATACAAAAAGCAACACTTTTTTTAGCCAATTGATAAGTCTCAAACAAAAGGGTTCAATAATGGAGCACATTGAGGAGTTCCAAAAATTGAACATAAGGGTAAAAAATATTCCAGAGGAGCATAGGATTGATGTGTTCATAGGGACTTTAAAGGATAATATCCAACATGATGTTCGCCTTTGGGAACCTAATTCATTAGAGAAGGCATTCAAGTTAGCAAGAAAAATGGAAAGCAAAATTATGGCAACCAGGAAGCATACCACTCACAACTATAAAGATGGAAGTGTTGTTTTCCCTAGTCTTCCACAACCTATAAGGTTGACACCACAACAATTGGAAGAAAAAAGAGCAAAAGGGCTTTGTTACAGTTGTGAAAGCAAATACACTAAAGGTCATAAGTGTGCTGAGAAGAAATTATTCTACATAGATTGTGAAGAGGAAGAAGAAAAGGAGCAAGAAAGGTCAAAAGAAGAGGATATACTCCAGGAACAAAGCCTAGATAAAGAAGAAATTAATCCGACCATATCTTGTAATGCATTGGTTGGAATTACCACTCCTCAAACCATCAAGATAGAAGGACAAATCAAGAAGAAAAAGGTAATAGTGTTGATTGATTCAGGAAGTACCCACAATTTTATTCATTGTAAGGTAGCAAAAGAATTGAATTGCTTCCTATATCCAGCCCCAGAGTGTCAAGTGATGGTTGCAAATGGAGGAACAATAAATTGCTCTGGAAAGTGCCATAATATCAAGCTATCCATGGGAGAATATGTATTGACTAGCCCAATGCTTTCCATTCCAATGGGAGGTGCTAATGTTGTACTAGGAGTCCAATGGCTACAATCCTTGAGTACAATAGCTTTTAATTTTCAAGAACTTTTCATGAAATTTTCTGTGGAAGGAAAGGAAGTTGAATTAATGGGTAGTGTAGGGAAATTGGGAAAGATAATCAACTCTAACGGTATGACAAAGCTTCTAAAAAACGAAAAAAGAGGTGTAATTGCACAATTATGTTCGCTAGATTTTTCCACATCGAAATCATCTATTTCTCCAGAACTCCAAAAAGTATTGGACAATATTCCAAGGTATTTGAGACTCCCAAAGGTCTCCCACCTATTCATGATCATGATCATGCTATTCGTTTAATTCCAGGAAGTGTTCCTCCAAACATTAGGCCGTACAGATATCCCTATGCCCAAAAGAGTGAAATTGAACGTATGGATGCAGAAATGCTAGAAGCTGGTATAATTTAACCTAGTCAAAGTTCTTTCTCTGCTCCATTAGTATTGGTGCACAAGAAGGATGGATCATGGCGCATGTGTCCGGGTTATAGGGAGCTCAACAAGCTCACTATTAAATATAAGTTTCCCATTCCTGTCATTGATGAATTACTGGATGAATTGCATGGATCAATTTACTTCACCAAGTTGGATCTTCGTTCAGGATATCATCAAATCAGAATGAAGACTGAAGACATTCCGAAAACAACATTTAGAACTCATGAGGGTCATTATGAATTTTTGGTCATGCCTTTTAGCCTTACCAATGCACCTTCTACATTTCAAGGTTTGATGAATTCCATTTTCAAACCCTTCCTTAGAAAATTTGTGTTAGTATTTTTTGATGATATACTAATCTACATCAAGTCTTGGAAGGATCATGTTGAACATGTTGACAGGGTGCTACAACTATTGGAGGAGAAACAATTATATGCAAAAAGATCCAAATGTTTCTTTGAAGTACAAGAGGTGGAATATCTGGGTCATATTGTATCTCATGAAGGAGTTAAGGTAGACCCTAGCAAAATTAAAGCCATTAAGGAATGGAAAATCCCCACATCCATAAAGCATCTGCGAGGATTTCTCGGGTTGACAGGGTATTATCGTAAGTTTGTTAAGAATTATGGGAGAATAGCAACACCTCTAACAACATTATTGAAGAAAGACGCATTTTCATGGGCTCCAGAAGCAACAAAGGCCTTCAAACATCTTAAAGAGGCAATTTGTCAAGCATCGGTCTTAGCTACACCGAACTTCACAAAAACCTTTATTGTGGAATGCGATGCTTCAGGAAATGGAATTGGTGTTGTTTTAATGCAAGATAAAAGACCCATTGCTTTTGAAAGTCGTCTAATCAAGGGAAAGTTTTTACAGAAACCTATTTATGAGAAGGAAATGTTAGCGATACTACATGCACTTAAGAAATGGTGACCCTACCTAATGGGAAGACACTTCAAGGTAAAAACGGATCATGATAGCCTTAAATACTTTTTAGAACAAAGATTATCCTCTGAAGAGCAACAAAAGTGGGTCACAAAGATGTTGGGTTATGACTTTGAAATCATCTACAAAAAAGGGAAGCAAAATGTGGTGGCAGATGCACTCTCAAGAAAGGATGAGGATGTGGAAGCATTGTTGTGCACCATTTCTATTATCCAACCAGATTGGATAAACAAAGAAAGGGAGGAATGGAAGAATGATGAAGAAGTGTGGGCACTTATTCGAAAGTTACAACAAGATTCCAGTACATCTAATACATTTAGCTGGCAAAATGATTCGTTATGGTACAAATATCGCTTATACCTCTGTAAGAATTCCCAACTCAAGCAAAATATTCTTATGGAATTGCACACTTCTCCCTTAGGAGGGTACTCAGGATTTTTAAAAACTTACCACAGGGTTAAGAAGGAATTTTTTTGGGATGGCCTTAAATTGGATATTCAAAAGTTTGTGGCGGAATGTTTGGTTTGTCAACAAAATAAAATTGAAACAATTAAGACCCCGGGTCTATTACAACCTTTATCCATTCCAAGCCAATGTTGGGAGGAGGTTTCAATGGATTTCATCACAGGTTTACCCAAGTCTGAGGGAAAGAGTGTCATCATGGTGGTAGTTGACAGACTTACCAAGTATGCACACTTTTGTGCATTATCACATCCATTTAAAGGCAGTACAGCTTCTACTGCATTTATGGAAACAATTCAAAAGCTACATGGAAACCCAAAGATTATTGTAAGTGACAGAGATCCCATTTTCACTGGAAATTTTTGGACAGAATTATTTTCTTGTCTCGGTACTCAGTTAGCTTATAGCTCATCTTATCATCCTCAATCTGATGGGCAAACTGAGATAGTAAACAAATGTTTGGAAGGATATCTTCGTTGCTTTGTATCTGATAAACAGACACAATGGGTCAAATGGTTGCCTCTGGCTGAATGGTGGTATAACACTTCCTTCCATACAACAACAAAAATGACCCCATCTATGGCACTTTATGGATATCAGCCACCATCCATCACATCATATTTAAGAGAAAATTCTAAGGTTCAAGCAGTGGAACATCACATCGATCATCAACAACAAGTCCTCCAACTCTTAAAGGATAACCTCGTATTGGCGCAGAATAGAATGAAACAACAGGCAGATCAACATCGCAGCAAAAGACGTTTTGATGTAGGTGCTTGGGTATTCCTACTGCTACAACCATATAAACAAATGTCCCTCAAGCAAGCTAAGAAGGATAATAAATTATCACCAAAGTATTATGGTCCGTGTTAGTGTCAGTCTTTCCAGCCTTCCTCCAGTGATCAAATATGCTCTTTCAAAGTGATTTTAAAGTGTCAAGGTCAAATTTTGTCATTTCAAAGAGTTTTCAAGCAAAATTTGGTCACTAGGCATTAGGTCTAGGGTTTGCCCAAATGTCAGTCCATGTCAGCATTCAGCTGAGCCTATCATCATTCAGAGGGTTGTCATTATCATGTCAGTGTCTAATGAGTCATTTCACACCTTTTTCATGCTTCAGTTGCACCTAGGCAAGGTCATTTCCCTCTCCTAGGGTTTTGAAGGCAATTTCACTTGGATGGTCAAATCACCGGCAAAACTTGTTTCCTGATGTTCATACACCTTTCCCTATCCTTAAAGTACCTTATCAAACACTTCCCATCCCTTAGATCCGCCAAATTCCTCATTTTTGCACAAACCCTAGTTTCTAGCTACAACATGGCAATTTTCTAGGTTTGGCCTGTGTTTTGTCCTTTTCGACCCCTTCCCCTCACTCAATCTCTGAGATTCCACTTTCCCCTGCTTCCTAACATCCCTCCCCACTCCCAAAAATTTCCCCAAGAATTTAGAAGCCCTCTATCCCCTTCATTTCGCTCCATTTCGACAAAATCCCTTGTTTCACACATCGGGACAAGTTTCACTCAAAAGCTGTTTCTGAGCAATCAAAGATGAATTTTGCAAAACTGAGAGAGGTTTTTGTCCACAACATGCCAAGGAAGAAAAACCTCTTTCACTTTTTACACAGGTGTCATGGTTTGAGAGAAATGTCAAAAATACCGGCGAGAACGAAGGTGCTCCAAGGACGGTTGGCCAAAGCACAAAAACGAAGGAAAACGCCCGATCCACTCCAAATTTTGGCCAAAGCCTCTTTGACTGAGCATGGTACTTGATTGGGGACTCCCAGCCCAAATTTCAAGAAATTTGGAGAAAATTTTGTCATTTGTGAATTTTTTGTGCCAATTACAGGTTTTTCCCAAGAACTGGTCTCACCCCGGGTGAGACCAGTTTGAAGGGCTGCTCGGAATTTTGAAAACTTGGCATTTTTGGAAATAGAATTCAAAAAGAAAAATTACCAATACTTGGGAGAAGCCTGATTTTGAGTTTTGAGCCTCCAAAAGCTCAAAATACACCTAAAAAATGACTTTCTGCCCACTTTTTGAGTTGCAGAAAGTGACCTTGGGAGAAATGGTTTTTGAGGGGTCAAATCAACACCAAATTCAGAAATTCCACTTTGGATGGAAAGTAGACAGGCCAAGATTTCCAATGAGCCATCTTGCACCTGATTTGGACCAGTGGAACCCACTCAAAAATAGCTGTAAAGGGGCGCGACCAGAACTTTCAGATTTGCCAGAATTGCCATTTTCGGTCAAAAAACACTGTTTTGACTATGGTTGACCATTTTTACTTGTAGATGATGGATAAATGTAATATTTTCATGGCACTTTGATAGATTTTATCTCTCTTTACCCTTCTAGAAGCTTCCATGATGTAAAAAGTGAAAAATTAATGCATGGATGAGTTAGCTAAGTAATAGAGGCAAGTTGTTTGGCTGCCTATTTTCTAGTTCTTAGTTTAGAATTAGTTCAAACTGCTCCTAGGAAGCTGAGCTCGACCCCTAGAGGTGGGGAAAGGAGTTAGATGGTCTAGATGGTCTATATTATGCTCTCTCCTTCTCATTTTCATGGTTGGACTCTTGTGGGAGAAAGCATTATTGTGTATTGTACATCTACTTCTGCAATTTAAGGAAAGGAAGGCCAGGGTTTTGCAGACTTCATTGTGGATTCTTGTGGATCATTGTGTTGATGGTGTGTCTTCTAATTGTTACTGTAAGTTTGTTTATGTGTTACATCTCTCTTTCTTTGCTGCTAATTGAACAAGATGAAGTGATAAAGTTTGAATTCATGCATGCCATGCTCAGCTTTTAATTCTGTTCAATATTTATGTTTTCCACTGTTTAAAGAGGATTCAAAGTCCTGGTTTGCCCTCTTTAACCTCCTCTCTTTCTTCCCTGATCACTCATCCAAGCCAAAGGCATCAGCACAAGTTCCTACCTTGCCCCAAAGATCCCCCTGCAAAAACTGTGCTCAATCCCCGCACCCTGAATTGCACTCCCTCCAATTGCCACCAAAAAACCAAAAATCTTTAAATCAACCCCCCTTTATCAATTTACTAGCCTAATATCTTTGATCCTAATTGGTCAGCCTAATTATATTATAAGATCTATCAAATCTGACCCGAGAGAGCCTTCTCATACCTCGTAGGGCTAGCTACGAGGTGAAATGGTTTGATGTAGCCTTGAGAGTTTGTCTATCTCAGCCTAGGTGAATTCCAAGCGCTAACATATTGGCGACCATACTGGGGAGAACAAAATTGTTTGTTGATTGATGTGTTTGTTTCATAAGTCTTAGACGGAGCCTGAAGTTACGCCAGAAGCCTTCGAAAACGCTCTTGTTTTACATCAGCGTTAGTAGATAAACGTTGCTTCAGTCAATCTCCGTGAGCTTGTGAATACGACCACTTCATTTGCATTTCACCGCAGTACATATATCAAGTTCAGATCTGATTGTTGATATTGGACAACGATCAGACACTTGAAAGGCTGAAATCATTCACTGGCGACTCCTTTCACTGAAGAATCCAGCAACCTATGCTTCATGGTGACTTCACTGCAGGAAGATCAGTAGCTTTGAGATTTCTCAAGATGGATCGGATTGCAAGAAGATATGCTCCCTTGAGCCGAGATCACATCCCCGGTTTTCCAAATAAAATTCCGAAGGTAGATTGGTCAAGGAATTTGCCTACATTTAATGATGATGGTAAGAAAGATGCTGCCTTACATTTGGTTAGATTTCATATGCATATTCGCAAGTTGAAGGTGGATTTTCCTGAAGATTGCTTGATGAAGATATTCTTGGCCACTCTGGAAGGTACAGCTCAATCATGGTATGAAAGTTTGCCGCCTGCTTGTATTTACTGTTTAAAGGATTTTCATGCTGTGTTCATTGAAAGATATAAGGACTCTTATCCATCATTGAATTTAGTTCAAGACTGTTGCAAGAATGCCTATAGTTTTATTGAAAGCCTTGAGAAGTTTTATGAAGATGATAATTTCATGGATGAAGAGATCATGGAAGCCCTGTCTGAGAATCCATTTCAGCAGCACATAGAAATCTTAGAAGATATTTGTCAAGATCAGCAGGTTGAAGATGGCCATATGGCTGAAAGTGATGAAAGAGAAAATCTTATTTCAGATCTGCCCACAGAAGAAGACAGCCGGAAGATTGAAGAAGACATGACAACTACTTCAGTTCTAGATTCAGATTGTGATGACCAAGCATACCTTGTGCTGAATCCTGAAAAGGAGGGTATTGTTGTTGAGACCATAGACAGAGTTTTTGATCCAAATGTTCTCATTCCATCAGAACAGAGCCTGCATGAGGAGGTAATTCAGTCAGTTCATGTAAAGCAAGATGACATCTTCATTCAAGTAAGTGAAACAGTTCCTTTGGATGAATTTATGGTAGATGATAGAAATGTTATTTTTGCACTTCAAGAATCAGCTGAAGTTTCTTTCCTTATGATTGAAGAATGTAGTAAGGAACTTGATAATTTGGTTATGATACCATATGAAGATGACCTACCATATTGTCAGACTACTGAAGATCATAGCATTCAGGATTCCATTTCAGATTCTTCCTCATATGTCTCATGTTTTGAAATGTTATTCCAAGAAGAGATCTGCTCATCTACTTGTTCAGAATTTTTTGAAGCCCATGAGCATACTTTTATCGAAACACATGATGAAGGCAGATCAGAATTTGAAACAAAAGACACCTTGTTCTTTCAGCAGGAGGTGGCAGTGGCAAATCTTTATGTTTTTCATGATCCTCTAGCAAGTTTGTTGCAGCCAGCAGTGATAGTGTTTATTGCAGTGTTCAGTGATGAAGAAGATCATGGTCAGCTATGTTTTTGGATGCCCAGTTACCACTATCTATTGTTGATCATGAGATTTAATCAGGAGAATCAATCAAGAAGGCATCTGCTTGATTGGTTGCATTGGCATTTTGATATAGTTTGATGTATATTGTCTTGAAAGAAACACAGGTGGTTGTCATCATGATTTCAAATCTTGATGGACTGCTGCCCTTCTCTTGTTTTAGTTAAGTCGGTCATGAGTCATTTGTGTTTGGTCTGTTGAGTGAGTTTTTTCAAGTTATTTCAGTTTGCCATCGAGTCGGTTTGAGTCAAGCTTCAGTTAAGTTTCAGTCAGTTTTCAGTCAAGTTCTCATTCAATAAATGTGTCAAAGTTTTGTGTCAAAGGTGTGAATAAGTTGACTCCATTGCCCAATGAAAAAAGCACTGGTCTGCTCTCCCAAGAGGTCTGAGGTTCTTGGCACCTCCAAGGAGCTGCCATCCCCATTGGAGCCAATGTTAGTGTCAGTCTTTCCAGCCTTCCTCCAGTGATCAAATATGCTCTTTCAAAGTGATTTTAAAGTGTCAAGGTCAAATTTTGTCATTTCAAAGAGTTTTCAAGCAAAATTTGGTCACTAGGCATTAGGTCTAGGGTTTGCCCAAATGTCAGTCCATGTCATCATTCAGCTGAGCCTATCATCATTCAGAGGGTTTTCATTATCATGTCAGTGTCTAATGAGTCATTTCACACCTTTTTCATGCTTCAGTTGCACCTAGGCAAGGTCATTTCCCTCTCCTAGGGTTTTGAAGGCAATTTCACTTGGATGGTCAAATCACCGGCAAAACTTGTTTCCTGATGTTCATACACCTTTCCCTATCCTTAAAGTACCTTATCAAACACTTCCCATCCCTTAGATCCGCCAAATTCCTCATTTTTGCACAAACCCTAGTTTCTAGCTACAACATGGCAATTTTCTAGGTTTGGCCTGTGTTTTGTCCTTTTCGACCCCTTCCCCTCACTCAATCTCTGAGATTCCACTTTCCTCTGCTTCCTAACATCCCTCCCCACTCCCAAAAATTTCCCCAAGAATTTAGAAGCCCTCTATCCCCTTCATTTCGCTCCATTTCGACAAAATCCCTTGTTTCACACATCGGGACAAGTTTCACTCAAAAGCTGTTTCTGAGCAATCAAAGATGAATTTTGCAAAACTAAGAGAGGTTTTTGTCCACAACATGCCAAGGAAGAAAAACCTTTTTCACTTTTTACACAGGTGTCATGGTTTGAGAGAAATGTCAAAAATACCGGCGAGAACGAAGGTGCTCCAAGGACGGTTGGCCAAAGCACAAAAACGAAGGAAAACGCCCGATCCACTCCAAATTTTGGCCAAAGCCTCTTTGACTGAGCATGGTACTTGATTGGGGACTCCCAGCCCAAATTTCAAGAAATTTGGAGAAAAGTTTGTCATTTGTGAATTTTTTGTGCCAATTACAGGTTTTTCCCAAGAACTGGTCTCACCCCGGGTGAGACCAGTTTGAAGGGCTGCTCGGAATTTTGAAAACTTGGCATTTTTGGAAAGGGAATTCAAAAATAAAAATTACCAATACTTGGGAGAAGCCTGATTTTGAGTTTTGAGCCTCCAAAAGCTCAAAATACACCTAAAAAATGACTTTCTGCCCACTTTTTGAGTTGCAGAAAGTGACCTTGGGAGAAATGGTTTTTGAGGGGTCAAATCAACACCAAATTCAGAAATTCCACTTGGGATGGAAAGTAGACAGGCCAAGCTTTCCAATGAGCCATCTTGCACCTGATTTGGACCAGTGGAACCCACTCAAAAATAGTTGTAAAGGGGCGCGACCAGAACTTCCAGGGGCGCGACCAGAACTTCCAGATTTGCCAGAATTGCCATTTTCGGTCAAAAAACACTGTTTTGACTATGGTTGACCATTTTTACTTGTAGATGATGGATAAATGTAATATTTTCATGGCACTTTGATAGATTTTATCTCTCTTTACCCTTCTAGAAGCTTCCATGATGTAAAAAGTGAAAAATTAATGCATGGATGAGTTAGCTAAGTAATAGAGGCAAGTTGTTTGGCCGCCTATTTTCTAGTTCTTAGTTTAGAATTAGTTCAAACTGCTCCTAGGAAGCTGAGCTCGACCCCTAGAGGTGGGGAAAGGAGTTAGATGGTCTAGATGGTCTATATTATGCTCTCTCCTTCTCATTTTCATGGTTGGACTCTTGTGGGAGAAAGCATTATTGTGTATTGTACATCTACTTCTGCAATTTAAGGAAAGGAAGGCCAGGGTTTTGCAGACTTCATTGTGGATTCTTGTGGATCATTGTGTTGATGGTGTGTCTTCTAATTGTTACTGTAAGTTTGTTTATGTGTTACATCTCTCTTTCTTTGCTGCTAATTGAACAAGATGAAGTGATAAAGTTTGAATTCATGCATGCCATGCTCAGCTTTTAATTCTGTTCAATATCTATGTTTTCCACTGTTTAAAGAGGATTCAAAGTCCTGGTTTGCCCTCTTTAACCTCCTCTCTTTCTTCCCTGATCACTCATCCAAGCCAAAGGCATCAGCACAAGTTCCTACCTTGCCCCAAAGATACCCCTGCAAAAACTGTGCTCAATCCCCGCACCCTGAATTGCACTCCCTCCAATTGCCACCAAAAAACCAAAAATCTTTAAATCAACCCCCCTTTATCAATTTACTAGCCTAATATCTTTGATCCTAATTGGTCAGCCTAATTATATTATAAGATCTATCAAATCTGACCCGAGAGAGCCTTCTCATACCTCGTAGGGCTAGCTACGAGGTGAAATGGTTTGATGTAGCCTTGAGAGTTTGTCTATCTCAGCCTAGGTGAATTCCAAGCGCTAACAGTCCGTACAAGGTGTTGCAAAAGATTGGTACTATGGCATACAAATTGGAGCTTCCTGCAGCTTCTCGAGTGCACCCAGTTTTTGATGTTTCATGTTTAAAGAAGGTTATAGGCGGCAAGCTCCCAGTTCAAACAATATTGCCAGAACTTGACGAGGAAGAAAAATTATATTGGAACCGGAAGCAGTCACAAAAACAAGAACTCGACAGGTATGAAATCGATCAATTTCGGAGTATCTCATCAAGTGGAAGAACTTATCCGTTGAAGATTCCACATGGGAGGATGAGAATTTTATACAAAAGCATCCAAAACTACTCAAGCGTTGAAGACAACACTTTTTTGAAGGAGAGGGGCATGTTAGGTCCCTATAATACTAGTGATTAACCCATTACTATTGTAGTTGTATCCCTTATTAATATTGTTGTGCCCATATTGTGCCCATATTGTCCCCATATTGTTATTATTGTGTCCCATAGAATCCCTCTATTGTTATTTTTGTGCCTTTATATTATTATTGTTAGGTCGACTGGGTTATATTGTGACTCCTTAGACTCCTATCTATAGAAAGGAGGTTTTGTCATTTGAATCATCAAGGAATCATTCATTTGTGTAATGTAAAGGAGGTTGCCCCCTCGAAGAGGTTGAATTCTAAGGCATTGATCTATCTTTTCTATCTTTTTGTGAGCTGGTTTCATAACAATCTTGGGTCCACCTGCTCTCTTGTTGATGGTTAGTCCTTCAATGCATCAACACAATGAGACTCTTATCGAGTTGTTCACACCTCCATTTGTGAACAACTCTCAACTACCCACTGCTGCTCCTCGGCTACTTAGGGACTTCAACCCACTATAGTATTCATGTGCTACTCCAATGAAGACTAACATAGGGCACAGAGGCTTTTCACCTATCACTGTTAGAATTCCTCCAACAATGAACACAGGCTAGAAGGACTGCCCTTCTCCTGCTATAGATGTCCTTCTCCACAAGGAAAGTCTAGGGCTACAAATTTCTCCTGGTTGATAAGACCTATGAGCTCTTCTTCTACCACTTATAAAAATCCTTAGTCCTTCAAGGGACTTGTTCCTTAGGGCTTCCAGAAAGCCTCTAAAATCCTCCCAAGTTGTTCTTTATGTTGCTCCAACTTTGCCATTTCCAGCAGGCCTATAGGTCTTCTTAGGTCACTGCACTTAGGGCTCCAATTTGGTCCACTCTCACATTGTCCTCTAACAGACCACAAGTGTCTAATACAAAAAAAAAAACCAATCATCAACAACACATACCTATCCGTTATAGAATCTACTCACTGGTTAGGGCACCTAACCATTTTGACTACCCTTCCTCTTAGCTGCTAACAGACTTCACAAATTGTCCTCTTCTAGGAAACCATCCTCCTATAAAATCTCATCAACTCAAGAGGGTGACCAAATTGTCATACAACCTCCTGCTACTCATCTCGACATACATGTAACTTTCGTAGATGAATTTGCTTGAGGATGTACCAAACTATTGTCCAAGCTAGACCAACTCATCCACTAACAAGACATCATTTAAAAAAGGGAAAACATACGTTGTTTCGCTTAATTCTTATGCCATTTTTGACCTCCACTTTTGTGCACAAATATGAGAATTTTTGTTTTCTACTAGGGTTGAATATAAGTAGGGTTACAGTCCCAATCTTGACCTCAAATATCCTCAATTTATTGTGGTTGACCTCTTTCTACAAGACTTCCTCCTTCGGTGACCTTTTTGACACCTCCTTGTTGCTTGTTTATCCTTTTGGCCCTCCAAAATTCATCTACAAGCCTGTGATTGTCACTAGGGAATCCTACAAAAAATTCAGACCTGTGATATAAGGAGAAACAACCCTAATACAGTGCACAAAGCATCCTCTTCCTTGTTGGCTTGTCTCTGCTCAAACTCGATCCAAACACCTGTTATAACCCAAATAGATCTTGATCACCCTTTGTTTAGACTCCTAGAGCTTCAACTACTTCTGAGGAAATCTTCCCTTTGATGCTTATTGATTGGATGTGTCATATGACGTCTCTCCTCATCTCTTTATATAATTTCCTTAGGCTAATGTCCAACCCTTCCTAGGGGTCTCTACAAGTGAAGCTGACTTGCTTTTCTTAGGAAAATTAGCCCGCGTAACCTTCAAAAATCCATAACTCCATTTTATAGCTCAAATTTAGATCATTTTCGTTGCCTCTAATTGCTCTCGAAGTCCTCTATCATCTCCATCACTCTCATCATAAACCCTCATCAAGGTTTCACACCCATATGCTTGGGTGCAAAGCCCATAGGCTTGGGTTTTAAGCCTACAAACATATTTGTGTGCTCATTTCTCAAAACCCAGTAGCCTAAGGTTTGTAGTACCTCCCAAGCTACAGATATCAACAAAAATTGCCTCATGGTCCCATTTTATTATAATTGTACTCTCTCTCTCTCTCTCTCTCTCTCTCTCTCTCTCTCTCGATATATATATATATATATATATATATATATATATATATTAAGGAGACCTAGTCTCAGGATCATCAAATAGTGTCTTGTACTTTTTATTCATTGTAAAATGAGGTTTTCCCTTGAACAAGATTATAATTATCGGTTTCTTATCATTTTTAAGGCACAAGGTTCAAAAAATTGGCATCATAGCTCATGATCCTAAGTTTATGCTACTTCAAATAAGTCAACATGACATTTTCGCTATAATTTTTTTTTTAAACTTTAAGGAAATATCTAGTTCAAATCACATATATTGGTTCATTATATTTTTGGAGATCTACTCTAATGAAGATAGGGTTCCTGAAATCAAGTTCAAAACTTTCACTCATTTATTTTTTTAGTTTATCACACCATGAAACTTAGACCACTTTGAGGAAAAATAACGATGAACATCTACAAGTCTTAGGATCATCAAATATTATCTTGTACATTGTATTCATTGTAAAATAAGGTTTTCTCCTTCAAGAGGACTGCAATTATTGGTTTCTTATCATTTTTAAGGCACAAGGTTCAAAACATAGCTCATGATCCTAAGTTTATGCTGCTTCAGATAGGTCATCATGACATTTTCACTATAATTTTCTTTTAAAGGTTTCAGATGATAAAACTTGAAAAATGTTGATAAATCTAGGAAAATATCTAGTTCAAATCACATATATTAGTTTGTTATATTTTTGGAGATCTACTCCAAGGAAGATAGGGTTCCTGAATGCTTCGAAAATCAAGTTAGCTCAAAATTTTCACTCCTTTTTTTTTTATGTGAGGTCTCAAACCATGAAACTTAGACCACATCGAGGAAAAATATTGATGAAAATCTACTTCAAACTTTAGATCTTTATTTGCTATAATTTCAAACATATGCTCTAAGGAATTCCAGGTTCCTAGTTGTTGTTGAAATTAGTTTCAAACATGTTAGTTTGACTTTCTTGAAATAACATTTTTCTAGGAGGTTTCAGATAGTGAAACATGGACAATATTAAAAAGAAATCCCGAAGAACATTTGGTTCAATTAAATTTGGTTTTCTATACTTTCAGAGTTATAACTTGTGGTAGTTATGGTTTGTGAAAATTTTTGAAATAAATTTAAAACATGTTAGCTTGGTATTTTTGATATATCTTCTTTTCCAGGAATTTTCATACTGTGAAATATTTAGGAATTTCAAGAGACATATAAATGTACCCCAGGTACAAATTTCATAATTATATTTGAAGAATTGTACACGTGGCACAATATACAAGCTTTGCTCGTGAGAAAAGGCAAAAAATCAACAAGTTTAGGAAGGTTATCATAACTTTCACTTCGCAGATCAAATTCTATTCATACTTGTGTAATTGCAGATTAGACATATGAGAGTATTATAGACCAAATTTTCATATCCAAAAGGACTCAAATCTCATAGATATATCAAGAAAAACTTCATTCATTCAAATATTCTCCAAATTAAGGTATGTAACTTACAAGTGACCTAATTGTTGATTAGAAGATCTCATTTTTTGGTGACTAGAAGTTGTGATAAAGAGGAGTACCATTATTATTTTCCATCGTGCCTCAAAAGAAAGCTGCTACACCAATTAAATTTGTTGAAGCCTAATCCTTAACTCATGAAGAAAGGTTAAGATTTAGAATTTATGTTATCTTAATTAGAGAATAAAGTTAATGAAATAGATGGCAACGTGTTAAAATAGTTGGATTTATCAGGTTCTCAAGAAAAGCTTAAAATGGAAATAGAAAATACAACGGATGAAAAGAAGGAAGAAATACAAAAATTCATCAGGGAAGAAATAAAGGAATTACACAACATTCTATTAAAATATCCCCTTAATATGGATGTCGAGATACAAAGAAATAACGAACATATAGAGAAGCATGATGTTGAGAATCAAACTCATATGAGAAGTAAGTTATCATAATTGTAGATAACAAATATTGAATTGCAAAACCATAACCATGAATTTTCAATCCAAGATCCATATCATCAAGATTTCAAGTCAACACCAAGGAACTACTATATTCCAAAATTTGATATGAGGAACTTTGATGGTAATGATCTTGTTGTTGGTCTATGATTGTCATTGATTTCAACCCAAGCAACACTGAAATAATTCTCTCCTTTGTTGACTATTAAGACCTGGAAAATCATGTTTTTTGAAGTCAAAGGGACTTTCATTGGACTATCTTCGCCATTCCTCTTTCGATGGTATATGGCATGGTTCATGGGCTTACATGATTAGGAAGTTATGAATTTTTTAAATATAATGATACATGATCTTGGTCCATAACCCCAAGTACAAAGCCTTGGTTATCATACATGGTCCAAGGAAATTATTTGATTTTAAAAAAAGGGGTTTTTTATTTTGTGCCCAAAAAGAATAAATTAAATGTTCTATTAGCTAATACATATTGTTGAGGAGGAGAAAAGTTTGATTTTTGAAGGTATATTTTTGAGAAGTTAAATCTCAAATCGAATTAGCCTTCCAAGTTGTTTTGGTTCCATCTAAATTTTAATTTTAATGGATTTCCTCCTTAAAATTATGCCCCTCCATCATCTATAAAAAGGAGATATATTGCACCTCCAAAGTGTATGCAATTTCAACGATTATTTATTGAGATTGAGCTCTAAATTTTTTTCGACCCTTGTGGAAATATTGCTACATTAAATGAGTAAGTTCTTTTCTTGAGGATTAGTTTGTGTTATTCTTATGATCTTTGGATCTGTGGATCAAGAAGTCACGATTGGGATTATGGCATATTTTTTTTTGGCTTAAAGGGTTTTTGTTTGGGATAAATTTTATTGCAGGCTCCTCAAACCTATTGGTTGTGTTATATTATTTCCACGACTACCCCATGTCGGGGGGTGATGGACCACCCTGTACATTGTGTGGGGCGCTGTCGGGGGGTATGCAAGGAAGTGATAGCCGCCCTGCAAGGGGTACGGGGCAGCGCCCTAGGAAATTTTTTTTGGACCCTATATTAGGTCGACGAACCTAACTGTGGTTTGTGCATGGATTTCGTACATGGTTTTGGGCATGATGGTTTTTTGGGCATGACGATTTTTTGTCCATGGTATTTTGTAGATCCGGTCAAGGGAACTATGATTATGTTCTAATCCAAGGTTAATGGATTGGGGTTTATGGATGCTTCAACATGTATATATATGTATTGTAACATTGAAAGGAACATAATGTAAAATCAATCTGGTAGTCCCAATTTTGGGATCTAGGGGAAAATATTTGTGTATATATGTTTTATGTTTTATGCTCTCGCCATTGTTTATTCTATGTTTTTAGAATTCATATGCAGCTAATTTTTGTACTGGGTTAAAACCTACATTTAATATCAGAGTCGTTTTGGCTTCAAGGGGACGCCTTTGCTACTAAGGGGTTTTTTGCTCAGGCCTGTGGTAGACCCTGTTCAGTAGGAGATCTGCGGGATCAATTCTTATGGTGAAACAAGATGACGAGCAGTGGAAAGATAGAAATTGAGAAATTTAATGGTCAAAGTTTTGAGTTGTGGAAAATCAATATGGACGATCTGCTGGTGGATAAAAATCGATGGACCATAATAGATCTGTGTACTAAACCAACAACAATGTCAGCTGAAGACTGGACGAAGTTGGATTGGAAGGAAAATAGAACAATACGATTGTGTGTCCAGATTTAGTATTGCTGAATGTATCAGGGGAAGATTCAACGAAGGATTTGTGGGAAAAGTTAGGGACTTTGTACCAATCTAAGTCTCTCGTGAATAATTTTTTCTTATGGAAAAAACTGTATAACCTGATGATGAAATATGGAGACTCGGTGACAAAGAATTTGAATGCATTTAATATTGTGGTAAACAGTTATTATTTGTTGATATTAAAATTTCAGATGAGGATAAGTACATCATTTTGTTGTGTTATCTACCAAATTTGTGGGATAGTCTGGTTATTGTAATAAGTAGCAATGCAACTCCCTTGCAGTTTGATGAAATAGTCTCATCCTTGTTGTCGAAGGAGATGAGACAGAAAAATATGTAGGTTCAGAATGGTGATGCCTTGTCTGTATGAGGAAGGTCCCAGAACAGAGACAAAAATAAGTCCTCGAGTGGGAGATATAAATCTAGAGGGAGATCTAAATCTCCAGGAAAACCTATAAAAGTGTGTTGTAAATGTTGAACGGAAGGGCACATCAAAACGGACTGTAAATCTAAAGCTCCTGAGAAAGGAAAGGGATATGATGATGCTCCTTCTATAGAGGCGAAAACCACCTTAGATGAAAATGGGGATGTGTACTTGGCTTCTTCTTCAAGTACACATGTAGATCATGAGGCGTGGTTGATTGACTCGGGTGCATCATTTCACTTCACTCCCCATAGAGAGTGGTTCTGCGAGTATGAGAAATATGATGGTGGCGATGTCTTCTTAAGGTATGACAGGAATGCTAGAATCATTGGTCACGGAAAAATCAAGTTGAAGTTGCAAGGTGGAAGGATTAGAATGCTTCTACGTGTTCTGCATATTCCTACATCGGCCAGATATAGAAATCAGGATGATGCAGGTGTAAAAACAATGTTTGAGAAAGATACCTGCAAAATGGTTCACGAAGCACTGGTATTGATGTGGGGAGTTTGGATTGTAACTTTGTACAAGCTTCAAGGTATCATTGTTATTGATGGGTGCAACAATTTTGTGGTTCCTGAAAGTGGAGAAGAAAATCTAGTGGTCTCTAGAGAAAAGACCAAAGACCATGCTATGGCATCAAAGGCTTGGACATATTGGAGAGAAGGGCCTTCGAATACTTCATGGTAATGGTATGATAGAAGGTATGTCTAATTGCTCTTTGATTTTGATTTCTGTGAAAATTGTGTATATGGGAAGTAGAATCAAGTGAGTTTCCCCTCTGGTGCTAAGAGGGCGAAACATATATTAGAGCTTGTGCACAGTGATGTGTTTGGACTTGTGTTGGTTCCATCACTGGGTAAGTCTATGTACTATGTATCATTTATAGATGACTTATCAAGGAATACATGGATATATTTCCTCAGGAAGAAATCTGAAGTCTTTGACAGGTTCAAAGAATTTAAGGTTCTAATGGAAAACCAAACTGAAAAGAAGATAAACGTGTTGAGGACAAATAATGGTGGAGAGTTTTGCAAGAAGTAACTTGAAGATTTCTGTAAGAAGTGTGGTATAGAATGACAAAAGACTACTCCATTCACACCTAAGCAAAATGGAGTTTTATAAAGAATGAACAACACGCTAATGGAAAGGGCAAGAAGCATGCTCAGTGGTGTCAGGTTAGGATAGAAATTATGGGCAAAGGCAGTGGAGGATGCATGTTATCTGATCAACAGATCACCTTCATTAGCGTTGGAGGATAATACTCCAAAACAGATATGGATTGGTAAGAAACCTTCTCTTTCACATCTGAGGGTATTTGGATGTGATGCATATGTACATGTTCCAAAGGAGAAAAGAACAAAGTTGGATAGTAAATCTGAAAAGTGCATATTTATTAGGTATAAGGATGGTTTAAAAGGTTATAAGCTTTGGAACCTAGAAACAAGGAAGGTTGTGTACAGTGGAGATGTGGTGTTTAGAGAGGTGAAATATGTTATTAAACATGAAGTCATACCAAAGGAACCTGAGAAGATAGAGTTTGAGCTAAAGGAGGAAGAATCAGAATCTACAATAGAAGAGAATCAAAAGATGAAGAGCCACAAACTCTATCTGTGAGAAGATCAGTTCGAGAAAGAAGGCAACCAGAAAGGTATAGTCGATCTTATTTCTGTTCAAATTTTGCTTTATCTATTAGTGATCTGGTGGAGTTTTCGGCTGGAAGGAAATCCATTGGAAGCAAATGCGTGTTCAAGAAGAAGATGAATGCAGAAAGAAAGGTGGAGAAATACAAAGCTCAGTTGGTAGAAATAGGTTACTCCCAAGTGCCGGGAATTGAGTTTGGTGATATTTTTTATGTTGTTGCCAAGGTAGCTTCTATTAGATTACTTTAATCTGTTACTTCTGCTTTTGATTTTGAGGTAGAGCAGATGGATGTGAAGACAACATTTCTTCACGGGGATCTAGAAGAAGAGATCTCCATGAAGCAACCTGAAGGCTTTGCGGTGAAGGGTAAGAAAGAACTAGTATGCAAGTTAAAAAAGTCTTTGTATGGGTTAAAACAGTAACCAAGGATGTGGTATCAGAAATTTGATACATTTATACAGGGACTTGGCTTCACCAGAAGCAAAGTAGATCACTATGTGTATTTTAAATTAATTGGTGACCGTGTTATTTATCTGGTATTGTATGTGGATGATATGTTGCTCGTTGGAAATGATAAAGAAATTATCCAGGATTTGAAGAACCAATTGTCCTCCAAATTCGACATGAAATATCTTGGTGCTACAAACTATATTTTGGGCATGGAAATTAAATGAGATCGGGAAAAGAGGAAGCTCTGGTAAACCAGAGGAAGTATGTCGAGTCAATACTGCAAAGGCTTAATATGCAGGATAGTAAACCAGTGAAGGTTCCTATTTCTGTAGGTGTAAATTTATCTGTTGAACAATGTCCCAAGACACAAGAAGAGGAAGAGGACATGTCCCGTGTTCCATATGCAAGTGTAGTCAGTATTCTGATGTATGCAATGGCCTGTACTAGACTAGACATTGCACATAAAGTGGGATTATTGAGCAAGTTTATGTCAAAACCAGGGAAGGAGCAATGGACAACAATGAAGTGGGTTTTAAGGTATTTGTGTGGCACCAGTGATTATGGTTTGTGCTACCAAGGAAGACAAGGACAGGACAGAATTTTGGACATTTGTGGCTTTGTTGATGTAGAATGGGTTGGAGATATGGATTAGAGAAGATCTACAAGTGGGTATGTGTTTAAACTATTTGGAGGTGCAGTTAGTTGGATGAGTAAGAGACAATCTACAGTGGCACTTTCAACTATAGAGGCAAAATACATTGCAGCTTCTCATGCAAGCGAGCAAGTAATTTGGTTTCAGAGATTGTGTTTAATTATGGAGTTAGTACAATGAGCTATAAGGATAGATTGTGCTAGCCAAAGTGCAATTTTCTTGTCAAACAATCCTTCTTATCATTCAAATACAAATCACGTTGATGTTCAGTATCACTTTGTGAGGGATATGGTAGAGGACAAAAATGTGCTGCTGGTAGAGGTGGACACTTTGAAGAATACTACAGATGCATTGACAAAGTCTGCGAGCACTAAGAAGTTCTCTTGGAGTAGAGAAACAATGGGCGTTGCAGTGCTGGATCTGTAGAGATTTTGAATAATAAACACTTATTCACAGAGATTATCCCGATTATACACTATTGCGGAATACATGCATAATACATAACCTCCTCTATGTTGATCATCAATTTAGCAGCATTAAAAACAATGAAACATCAATCGCATGCGCACATTAACACAGTATGTAGCCCGGGGAAAGCATACAGTTGAAAACCCCACACTATCTGTATATTATAATGATTGAGAACATGTAACAATACATAGTACAATACTCCTCACAAGTACTCATTACTATCTCCACCTGTTACACACAAACTAGCTCAGATCTGATGCCTCAAATCTCCTCCACTGTTTGCCTACCTCCACTGCGCAATCCTACAAGAGAATAATGATGAATGGCTGAAGCAAACTCGTATTTCCTTGGCTGAACCACGCAATCCTCATTGGCATTACTCAATCCCATTGATTGTGCAAGATCTCATGCACAACTATAGTCACAACTGATAGCAATATCAACCTCTAACACCTGTCTCCACTGAACTGTCCATGCATTGAGTTAACTGATGTATTCTTTAGTTGCTTTATGAGTTAATAATTAGTGAATTAATTAATAATTAATTCACATCACTCATCACTAGTGTATTCTGCAGTTAGACTAAATACAACTAGTTCAACCAAGTCAAACTGAACACAACTCCATCAACTCCTCAATCAACTCCACCAAACTCAATCACTTGAGTTCTAATTGAAGTCCACCATGCAATAGCTCAACTGACTCATAAGAAAAGCGTATTTCCTTCTGAAAGTTGCATGTGCCACATCTGTAGCTCGAACTGAAGCGCTCCAAGAGGATAAGATAATGTTTATAGTCCAAATATTATTAAGAGCTAATAATATTCGACTGTTCTATTTTTAGCCTGGCAGTCTAAAAATAAACTCCGCCCATATGTCTAAAAATATAAGTCCATCTATTTTTACCAACATGACCAATCATCCACAAATAGCATCCTGCAACTCATAGACCATGATCCATATGTCTAAAAATAGACATAGTCTAAAAATAGACTTTGTGCCAAAAATAGCCTGCGGGCCCACTTAGTGAAGGCAACTCCTTTTCACTAAGCTCCATCATCTTGTTGCATTTTCAACACTCCCTCTCAACAAGATATGGATTATCTGCAACCCTTATACTGCCTCTGTAATGTTCTACATGCAACATATTTTCCCGGTCCACTTGCTCCAACAACACTTGGAACAAAATACACTCCCAACTGACCACTCTATTGGGCTAGGAACATACTCTGATGTTGAAGCTCTACCTGCTGCTGACAAGTGCTCCCTCTCTGACATCTGCGCTACTGCAACATCTCCATGCATCTCGCACCATTGCACACTTCTCTGTGCCACCTAGCACTGTGCAAAACACTTGTGCCTCTGGCATTGTTGCAGCCTGCTAGCCATGCGCTGTCCTGGGATTCCCTACACTGTCGTTCTCTCTGCCGCTCCATCCGCATCTATCTCCACCCAATCAGTCAGTTCCTGCTACTCCACATCGGGGCTCCCGTAGCAAGGTCTTATCCAAGAGGTTGGGTACCTCAAGGATCCTGCCCTTCCTCCTTGGGACGATAACTCTATATCACCCCACCTCCTACCTGGAGGTATGGATGCATGTGATCCCTCGGCCCACCTGGCTCGAAGTTTCCCACTACTAGAGGTCTCTGCATAAGTAGATGTCTCTACTCGATCTCCTCTCAACTTCCCTTATTGTGGCTACTCCACAACCTCCTGAAGCTGCTGCACCAATCATGGCTCCTCCACAATCGTCTGAGACTTCTTCTAGCTCTGCATGTTGAGAGGTAATATACGCTCCCTCTCAACCACCAAGTCTCCATCAGTTGCCTCGCTGCTCAAGGCTTTGCATGCATATTGAACCTCAAGAGCATATAGGTTCTTGACCCGTGAACCAATCTACTTCACCTATCTAGTGATGATGTGTCTAAGGAAAACCTTTCCCTTACTGAAGACTACATCATAGCCTCTATCATCTAGCATCGCGATCGACACCAAGTTTCTCTTTAGTCCTGGTACATACTTGACATCGGTCAAGGTAAGGCGAGCTCCATGCTCCCTCTGAAAAATAACTGTGCCTACACCTGAGACATTATACTTCTCATCATTACCCATCGCTATGAGTATCTAGAGATATTTCTCCTCCAAAGTACTGAACAAACTTTTGTCACTGGTCATGTGGAAAGAAGCTCCACTGTCAAGAAACCAACCACTTCCCACCATGGATGAAACCATGCATGCGAAGAGTGTGAAATAAACTCGAACTGTGAAGCAAGTGCCTCACTTTCAGATCCTTCCCCGGATCCCTTCTTGGACTTCTTCTTTGGGCAATTAGTGGCATAATGGCCCAACTCATGATAACGAAAGCATCTCACCTTCGACTTTTCAACCTTCTTCCCATCATTGGAAGAACTAGATTCGGAAAGAGAACCCTTCACCTTCCCCTTCTTCACCTTACTCGCTAAGGCACAGTTCTCCTCATCATGCATGGATGAAGAACTGTCTCTGGTGCTCTGTCTGATCTCCTCTTGCACAAGATCCGACCAAAGTCTCTCCCATCCTGGAAATTTCTCCCGACCATTGGTAGAGTCCTGATAGGAATGCCAACTCTTCAGAAGACCAAGGAGAGCCAAGCTCACCAAGTCCTCATCATCGACAGTCACCCCCACACTTCCCAGCTCATCCCTACATTGAGTGAACTTCGTGAGATACTTGGGCATATTGTCTCCCTTCTCGCATTTAATGTTTCTGAGTTTATCCTTGAGCGCCAGCTTCCTCTGATCGCTCTTGCTTGGAATAGATCTGCCAATGCTTTCCACATCAAGTATGGAGAAACCTTTCCATGCAGGCTGGACACAATGTGATCCTTCACGCCCTTCAACAGAATCCTTCGACACTTTGTTGTCTTCTTTTGCCAAGCATCAACTTGCGCAGTATCAGTAGGCTTTGGGACCTCAGCCTCTATGAAATCCTTCAACCCATTGTCATCTAGCACCGCCTCCATCCTGTCTTTCCATGCAATATAATTTGAGCTGCCTTCAAGAGCATACTCCAATCGCAATCCGTTGAAAGACATTTCAACTTTGACACGAAGAAAACACTGCTGCAAATTCGAATTCCACCAGCTCAAAACTCAACCACTTCTTATATAAAATTCGTGAGAACAAAGTATTTCTCGTACAGAGATTGATTGTATGGGATTTTACCGGATATCTCACCTTCCAAAAGAAGGATGAATCTAGAGGCTACCTGGCCCGATTGCAAACTCTGCCTGAAGAAATAAAATGTAATCACTTTCTGAATAATAGATTTGATGATCAACTCTGCTCTGATACCATGTAGAGATTTTGAATAATAAACACTTATTCACAGAGATTATCCTAATTATACACTATTGCGGAATACATGCATAATACATAACCTCCTCTATGTTGATCATCAATTTAGCAACATTAAAAACAATGAAACATCAATCGCATGCGCACATTAACACAGTATGTAACCTGGGGAAAGCATACAACTGAAAACCCCACACTATCTGTATATTATAATGATTGAGAACATGTAACAATACTTAGTACAATACTCCTCACAAGTACTCAGTACTATCTCTACCTGTTACACACAAATTAGCTCAGATCTGATGCCTCAAATCTCCTCCACTGTTTGCCTACCTCCATTGCGCAATCCTGCAAGAGAATAATGATGAATGGCTGAAGAAAACTCGTATTTCCTTGGCTGAACCACGCAATCCTCATTGGCATCACTCAATCCCATTGATTGTGCAAGATCTCATGCACAACTATAGTCACAACTGATAGCAATCTCAACCTCTAACACCTGTCTCCACTGAACTGTCCATGCACTGAGTTAACTGATGTATTTTTTAGTTGCTTTATGAGTTAATAATTAGTGAATTAATTAATAATTAATTCACATCACTCATCACTAGTGTATTCTGCAGTTAGACTAAATACAACTAGTTCAACCAAGTCAAACTGAACACAACTCCATCAACTCCTCAATCAACTCCACCAAACTCAATCACTTGAGTTCTAACTGAAGTCCACCATGAAACAACTCAAATGACTCATAAGAAAAGTGTATTTCCTTATGAAAGTTTCATGTGCCACATCTGTAGCTCGAACTGAAGTGCTCCAAGAGGATAAGATAATGTTTATAGTCCAAATATTATTAAGAGCTAATAATATTCGATTGTTCTATTTTTAGCCTGGCAGTTTAAAAATAGACTCCGCCCATATGTCTAAAAATATAAGTCCATCTATTTTTACCAACATGACCAATCATCCACAAATAGCATCCTGCAACTCATAGACCATGATCCATATGTCTAAAAATAGACTTTGTGCCAAAAATAGCTTGCGGGCCCACTTAGTGAAGGCGACTCCTTTTCACTAAGCTCCATCATCTTGTTGCATTTTCAACAGGATCAATAACTAAGCTCTTCTGTGGCCCCCTATGGAAAGAAAACAACAAGTGGGAGAATGTTGGGTTGTGTTATATTCTTTCCACGACTACCCCACGTGTGCAGAGGTCACAGGGGGGCTGGCTGTACCCCCTGTCGGTGGGAAACTTTTTGGACCCTATATTAAGTGGGTGGACCTACCTATGGTTTTGTGCATGGATTTCGCACATGGTTTTGGGCATGATGGTTTTTTGTCCATGCTATTTTGTAGATCTAGTCAAGGGGACTACGATTATGTTCTAATCTAAGGTTAATGGATTTGGGTTTATGGATGCTTCAACATGTATATATATGTATTGTAACATTGAAAAGAACATAATGAAAAACCAATTTGGTAGTCCCAATTTTGGGATCCAGGGGAAAATCTCTTTATATATCTGTTTTATGTTTTATGCTCTCGCCATTGTTTATTCTATGTTTTTAGAATTTGTATGCAGTTAATTTATGTACATGTTTAAAACCTACATTTGGTATCAGAGTTATTTTGGCTTCAAGGGGATGTCTTTGATACTGAGGGTTTTTTTGCTCGGGCCTATGGTAGACCCTGTTTAGTAGGAGATCTGCAAGATCGATTCTTGTGGTGAGATAAGATGGAGAGCAGTGGAAAGATAGAGATCGAGAAATTTAATGGTCAGAGTTTTGAGTTGTGGAAACTCAAGATGGAGGATCTACTAGTGGATAAAGATCAATGGATCGTAGTAGATCTGGGTACTAAACCAACAACAATGTCAGCTGAAGACTGGGCGAAGTTGGATTGGAAGGCAAAGAGCACAATACAATTGTGTATCTCAGATTCAGTATTGTTGAATGTATCAGGGGAAGCTTTGATGAAGGCTTTGTGGGACAAGTTAGGGACTTTATACCAATCTAAGTCTCTGGTGAATAAATTGTTCCTACGGAAAAAGTTGTATAACCTGAGGATGAAAGATGGAGACTCGGTGATAGAGCATCTGAACGCATTTAATACTGTGGTAAGCCAGTTATTATCTATTGATATTAAAATTTCAAATGAAGATAAGTGCATCAGTTTGTTGTGTTCTCTACCAGATTCGTGGGATAGTCTGGTTGTTGCAATAGGTAGTAATGCAACTGCCTTACAGTTTAATGAAATAGTCTCATCGTTGTTGTGGAGGAGATGAGACAGAAAAACATGGAGGGATAGAATGGTGATGCCTTGTCTGTACGAGGATGGTTCCAGAAAAAAAAAAAAACAAAAATAAGTCCTCGAGTGGGAGATCTAATTCTCCAGGAAAACCTGTAAAGGTATGATGGAAATGGAGAAAGGAAGGGAACTTCAAGAGGGATTTGAGAAAGGAAAGGGATATGATGATGCTCCTTCTGTAGAGGTGAAAACCACCTCAGATGAACGTGGCGATGTGTACTTGGCTTCTTTTTCAAGTACACATGTAGATCATGAGGAATGGTTGATTGAATCAGGTGCATCCTTTCACTTCACTCCCCATAGAGAGTGGTTTTGCAAGTATGAGAAATATGATGGTGGTGATGGCTTCTTAGGGGATGGTAGGAAGGGTAGAATCATTGATCGAGGAAAAGTCAAGTTGAAGTTGCAAGGTGGAAGGATTAGAATACTTCCGAGTGTTCTACATATTCCTGCATTGGCCATAAATATGATTTCTGTAAGCATGCTGGATGATGCAGGTGTAAAAACATTGTTCGAGAAAGATACCTACAAGATGGTGCGGGGAGCACTGGTATTGATGCGGGGAGTTCGGATTGGAACTTTGTACAAGCTTCAAGGTGGCACTGTTATTGATTGTTGCAACAGTTCTGTGGTTCTTGAAAGTGGAGTTGACAATCTAGTGGTCTCTAGAGAAAAGACCATGCTATGGAATCAAAGGCTTGGACATATTGGAGATAAGGGTTTTCAAATACTTCATGGTAAAGTTATGATAGAAGGTATGTCTAATTTCTCTCTATATTTTGATTTCTTTGAAAATTGTGTATATGGGAAGCATAATCAAGTGAGTTTCCCCTCTGGTGCTAAGAGGGCGAAACATATATTAGATCTTGTGCACAATGATGTGTTTGGACTTATGTCGATTCCATCACTGGGTAAGTCTGTGTACTATGTATTATTTATAGATCATTTCTCAAGGAATACATGGATATATTTTCTCAAGAAGAAATCTAAAGTCTTTGACAGATTCAAAGAATTTAAGGCTCTAGTGGAAACTAGAAAGAAAATAAGATAAAGGTGTTGAGGACAGATAACGGTGGAGAGATTTGCAAGAAGGAATTTAAAGAGTTCTGTAAGAAGTGTGGTATAGCACGACAGAAGGCTACTCCATACACACCTGAACAAAATGGATTTACAGAAAGAATGAACAAGATGTTGATGGAAAGGGCAAGACGCATGCTTAATGGTGTCGGGTTAGGACAGGAATTTTGGGAAGAAGCGATGGAGACTGCATGTTACCTGGTCAATAGATCACCTTCATCAACGTTGGAGGATAAGACTCCACAAGAGGTAAGGATTGGTAAGAAACCTTCTTTTTCACATCTGAGGGTATTTGGATGTGATGCATATGTACATGTTCCAAAGGAGAAAAGAAAAAATTTGGATAGTAAATCTGAAAAGTGCATCTTTATTGGGTATAAGGATGGTTTAAAAGGTTACAAGCTTTGGAACCTATAAATATGAAGGTTGTGTACAGACGAGATGTGGTGTTTAGAGAGTTGAAAGATGTTATTAAACGTGAAGCCATACCGAAGGAACCTACGAAGACAGAGTTTGAGCTAAAGGAGGAAGAATTAGACTCTACAACAGAAGAGGAATCAGAAGATGAAGAGCCACAAACTCTGCCTGTGAGAAGATCAGTTCAAGAAAGAAGGGAGCCAGAAAGGTATAGTCCATTTGCTTTCTATTCAAATTTTCTTTATGTATTACTGATGATGATCATATAATTGTAAGGGAATCAGTAGATTTAGAGGATGGTAAACTCTAGAAAGAGGCCATGGTTGTTGAAATGACATCTTTGCACAAAAATGAGGCTTGGGATTTTGTGGAGTTGCCGGCTAGAAGGAAAGCCATTGAAAGCAAATGGGTGTTTAAGAAGAAGATGAATATAGAAGGAAAGGTGGAGAAATACAAAGCTCAATTGGTAGCAAAAGGTTATTCCCAGGTGTCGGGAATTGATTTTGGTGATAATTTTTATCCTATTGCGAAGGTAGCTTCTATTAGATTACTTTTATCTGTTGTTGCTGCTTTTGATTTTGAGGCAGAGCATATATATGTGAAGAAAGCATTTCTTCACAGGGATCTGGAAGAAGAGATCTACATGAAACAACCTGAAGGCTTTGCGGTGAAGGGTAAGAATGAATTGGTATGCAAGTCAAAAAAGTCTTTGTATGGGTTAAAACAGTCACCAAGGATGTCGTATCAGAAATTTGATACATTTATACGGGACTTGGCTTCGCTGAAAGCAAAGAAGATCACTATGTGTATTTTAAATTCATTGGTGACTATGTTATTTATTTGGTCTTGTTTGTGGATGATATGTTGCTGGTTGGAAATGACAAAGAAATTATCCAGGATTTGAAGACCCAATTGTCCTCCAAATTTGACATGAAAGATCTTTGTGCTACAAACTATATTTTGGACATGGAAATTAAATGAGATCGTTCAAAGAGGAAGCTCTGGTTAAACCAGAGGAAGTATGTCAAGACAATACTGCAAAGGTTTAATATGCAAGATAGTAAATTGGTGAAGGTTCCTATTCTTGTAGGTGTAAAGTTATCTATTGAACAGTGTCCCAAGACACAAGAAGAGGAAGAGGATAAGTCTCGTGTTCCATATGCAAGTGCAAGCCTGATGTATGTAATGGTCTGTAGTAGACCAAACATTGCACATGCAGTGGGAGTATTGAGCAGGTTTATGTTAAAACCAGGGAAGGAGCATTGGACAATAGTGAAGCGGGTTTTCAAGTATTTGCATGGTACTAGTGATTATGGTTTGTGCTACCAAGGAAGACCAAGATTGTACAATTTTTTTGACATATGTGGCTTTGTTGATGTAGAATGGGCTGGAGATATAGATCAGAGAAGATCTACAAGTGGGTATGTGCTTAACCTATTTGGAGGTGCAGTCAGTTGGATGAGTAAGAGACAGTATATAGTGGCACTTTCAACTATAGAGGCAGAATACATGGCATCCACTCATGTAAGAAAGGAATCAGTTTGGTTGCAGATATTGTATTCAAGTATGGGGTTAGTACAACAAGCTATAAGGATAGACTGTGACAGCCAAAGTGCAATTTTCTTGGCAAAGAACCTTGCTCATTATTCAAAAACAAAGCACATTGATGTTCTGTATCACTTTGTGAGGGATATGGTTGAGGACAAAAAGGTGTTGCTGGTAAAGGTGGACACTTTGAAGAATACTACAGATGCATTGACAAATTTTGTGAACACTGAGAAGTTCTCTTGGTGTAGAGAAACAATCTGCGTTGCAAGGTTGGATCAATTACTAAGCTCTCATGTGGCCCGATGTGGAAAGAAAACAACAAGTGGGAGAATGTTGGGTTGTTTTATATTCTTTCCACGACTACACCATGTGCGGGGGGGTTACATGGGGGGGTGGTGGACCCCCTATACGTTGCGCAGGGTGCCGCCAGGGGATCAAGGGTGGGGGGGATTCCCCCCCTGTCGATGGGAAATTTTTTGGACCCTATATTAGGTGGGTGTACCTACCTCTGGTTTAGTGCATGGTTTTTGGCATGATGGTTTTCTGTCCATGGTATTTTGTAGATCCAGTCAAGGGAGCTATGATTATGTTCTAATCCAGAGTTAGGATTGGGGTTTATGGATGCTTCAGCATGTATATATATGTATTGTAACACTGAAAGAAACATAATCAAAAATCAATCTGGTAATCCCGGTTTTGGGATCCAAGGGAAAATCTCTGTGTATATATGTTTTATTTTTTATGCTCTTGCCACTGTTTATTTTATGTTTTTAGAATTCGTATGCTGGTAATTTTTGTACGAGGTTAAAACCTATATTTGGTATTAGAGTTGGTTTAGCTTCAAGGAGATGCCTTTGTTGCTGAGGGTTTTTTTTCTCGGGCCTGTGGTAGACCTTGTTCAGTAGGAGATCTACGAGATCGATTCTTGTGGTGAAAGAATATGGCTAGTAGTGGAAAGATAGAGATCAAGAAATTAAATGGTCATAGTTTTAAGATGTGGAAACTTAAGATGGAGAATCTGCTGGTGGATAAAGATCAATGGATCACGATAGATCCAGATACTAAACCAACAACAATGTTAGCTGAAGACTGGAAAAAGTTAGATTGGAAGGCAAAGAGCACAATAATATTGTGTGTCCCAGATTCAGTATTGTTGAATGTATCAGGGGAAGCTTCAGCGAAGACTTTGTGGGACAAGTTAGGGACTTTGTACCAATCTAACTCTCTCGTGAATAAACTATTCCTACGGAAAAAATTGTATAACCTGAGGATAAAAGGTGAAGACTCAGTGACAGAGCATCTGAACACATTTAATACTGTGGTAAGTTAGTTATTATCTGTTGATATTAAAATTTCAGATGAAGATAAGTGCATCAGATTGTTGTGTTCTCTACCAAATTTGTGGGAAAGTCTGGTTTTTTCAATATGTAGCAATGCAACTACCTTGCAGTTTTATGAAATAGTCTCATCCTTGTTTTCGGAGGATATGAGACGAAAAAATATGGAGGGCCATAATGGTGATGCCTTTTCTATACGAGGACAGTCCTAGAACATAAACACAAATAAGTCCTCGAGTGGTAGATCTAAATCTAGATAGAGATCTAAATCTAGACGGAGATCTAAATCTCTAGGAAAACCTGTAAAGGTGTGCTAGAAATGCGGAAAAGAAGGGCACTTGACAAGGGACTGTAAATCTAAAGCTCCTAAGAAAGGAAAGGGATCTGATGATGCTCCTTCTGCAGAGGTGAAAATCACCTCAGATTAAGGTGGGGATGTGTGCTTGGATTCTTCTTCAAGTACACATGTAGATCATGAGGCATGGTTGATTTGTTGAAAATAGCAACTAAAATGCTAAAAATAGAATTTCTATAAATAGCAGTTCAGCCAGGGTTGATCTTAGCAACAATGGATGGAAAAATGGAAGTGCTAAAAATAGAATTTTATAAATAGCATTTCAGGATACCTTCCTATTTTAGTCAGTCCCTAAACTAAAATAGTGAAGTAAAATTTGAATTTGATCTTAGCAGCTATTTGTAAAATAATTAATTAATTCACCTTGAGTTAATTAGTTAAAAAAAAATCAAACATGAAGTCTATGTGGGGACATGCAACAGTTTCTCCATTAATTGAGGAATTTATCCATCAGTTAAAGAGATAAGGATGAGTTGTAATATTGAGTTGTAATTAGTTGACTTGGTTAACTAATTCAAGTCCAGTTAGATTAATTCAAACAGTTTGTTGAATTAATGTAAGTTCAGTTAGTTAATGCTTGCATGCATGTAACTACCACACTTCAGATAACTGTATTCTCTCATAAATAACTCATGCATGTCAGTTCAGACAGAGACCTAGTTGAGATCAGATGGAGGGGCAGTGTACTATCAGTTACTAGAATATTCCATTGTGAATATTCCTTGCATGCAGAAGGAATTCTTTCCTTGAGGATTGTGCAGTTACTTCTTTAGGTTTAGTGAGTGTGATGAGACCAATTCACACATGTGGCTTCACTAGACCCCAAGAAAAACTGCATAAGGAAATAGGAGGCTTGGAGGGCTTGAGGAGGACATATACTATGTCTATTCAGTCTGTGAGCTGGATTTTTTGATTGCAGAGAGAGCAGGATAGCTTGAGAGCTGATTCTTTTTGTAACTTGAACAAGATTTCCACTTGTATGATAATACAGAGTTGGGCTTTTAGGCTGAGGCTTTCCCCGAGTTATTTCTTATGTGTTATGTGTGATTGATTTCTCATTCTCAGTTATATGTGTTCTCTCGATCTTGCTCAATTCGATTAAGCTTCCGCTAAGTGTTGTAGAAGTAGATCTTGTATTGTGTTTTAGTATATTACATAATCTGTTGATGTACAGTGGGAATTTCTACATGGTATCAAAGCAAAGGTGATCAAGACGAAGAATAGTATACAAGGAGAAGTTCAAAGTTTGTGGTTCCTGAATATAGAAATCGAATTCTTATCACATCTCAATTTCACCTATGGCGTTCAGTGGTTTAAGACTCGAGTATGCCCTTGATGGTAGCTCGAATTATATAGATTGGAGGGATCGCATGGAGGCAGTATTAGAGGATAACGGTCTAAAGGACTTCATTGATCAAGTCCCCAAGCCGACTGATGCTACTTAACTGGCGGAATGGAAGAAATGTGTGGCTAGAGCAAGGAGAATCCTCCTAGAGGGAGTTCGGGACCACATTGTCTCAAGCCTCCATGGGAAGGAGACATCGTTTTCAATGTGGAAAACATTGAAAGATTTATATCAGAATAACAACGATCAGAGGAAGCTGGTGTTGAAAGACAAGCTTCATAAGATCAAGTGTGAAAAGGGCGACACGATCTTTCCACATCTAAACAAGCTCACCGCCTGCAGGGATGAGCTTGGAAGTGTAGGGATCATGACCACTAATGATGACATGGTGAGTCTTGCACTCCTTGGTCTTCCTAAGAGCTGGCATAGCTACCAAGACTCGATTAATGGAAGAGAAAAACTGCCAGATTGGGAACGACTTTGGTCAGATCTGATGCAAGAGGAAATAAGAAGAAGCACCAGAGATGGATCCTCATCGAAGCAAGATGATGAGGAAAATCTAGCCTTAGCAAGTAAGGCGAGGAAAGGGAAAGGGAAGGCATCCCATCCCAAATCTGGTTCTTTCCACGGTGGGAAGATGTTGGGTCCCTATAATACTAGTGATTACCCCATTACTATTGTATTTATACCCCTTATTTATATTGTTGTGCCCCTATTACCCCCATATTGTTATTTCTGTGCCCCATAGAATCCCTCTATTGTTATTTTTGTGGCTTTATATTATTATTGTTAGGTCGGCTGGATTATATTGTGACTCCATAGACTCCTATATATAGAAAGGAGGTTTTGTCATTTGTATCATCCAAGAATTGTTCATTTATGTAATGTAAAGGAGGTTTCCCCCTCGAAGAGGCTGAATTCTAAGGCGTTGATCTATCTTTTCTATCTTTTCTTGAGCTGGTTTCATAACATTTGGTATCAGAGCTTTGGATTCTAGGGTTTCGCTGCTCCAAACAGGTCATCGTGGCATTTTCGCTATAACTTTTTTCTGTGACGTTTCAGAAGTTGAAAAAAAAACCCATTTGAGAAGAAACCACGCTGAACTTTGGGTCCGAATTTCAGAGCATTTCGCGCGATATTTGCGGAGATATGATCTGAGGAAGTTGGTCTTTTTGCAGACTCCTGAATTACATTCAAAACAGGTGACCTGGGAAAAATCGTCATAACTTTCTCTCTGGGGATCGGATTGAAATTTCGTAAGAAGCTACAGAAAGAGGACGGACTGTAGTTTCTTTTATACGAGTTTCAGATCCAAAGGTTGAAACAGTGACTCGTGGCACGTCGTACAAGTTCGCTCTACTGAACTAGTCTAAAAGCAAGTCACTGTGGGAGATTTCACATAACTCTTCCTTGGAGAATCCAATTTGGGTCAGACTTGTGGCATTAGAAAGAGGACACAGAGGGCTACTAAAGATCACAAATTTAGAACTAGATGATTGGAAAGTACAGAGATACATCAGAGGCAATATCGAGCTCCTACAAAGTGAAAAAAGGTGTGTAGATTTTCTTAAATTTTTGCTTAAGCTTGGTTTGAAAATTTATTTTGAAGGAATTCAAAGGGCATAGTAGAGCATTATTATCGGTAACTGATGCCCCGAGGAAAGAAAATGAAAACACCTAGTAAGAACCTGAAAGCTCTGGCATGACTCATGAAGAAGAGGAAGAAATGCAACATGATATATCAAAATTACAAGACCAAGTGCAACAACTGTCCTTTGCACAAAAAGGAACAGAATCTAAGATGGATGGTTTAAAGAAAGATGTAGAAGCTAAGATGGATGGTTTAAAGAAAGGTGTAGAAGCTAAGATGGACTGTTTAAAGAAAGGCGTAGAAGCTAAGATGATTGACGTGGAAGCTAAGATGGATGATTTGAAGATAGATTTGAAGACAAACATGGACGAATTGAAGATAAATATGAATAAGTTGCTACAAGAAATGGTCCCTAAGGGTGAAAGGGTACTAAAGGAAACTCATGATGAGAACAAAATAAATGTTAATCATGATTCCATAGATGCTAATGTTGGATTGAAGAATCACCAAATTCCAAAAATCGATATGAGGAAGTTTGATGGCAAGGATCCCGCCACATGGATATTACAGATGGAGCAATTCTTCGATCTCAATAATGTGCAAAATGCACAAAAGGTACGTATGGCAACTGTATATTTGGAACCAAATCAGTTTGTATGGTATCAATGGCTTTGTTCTCGTAAACAATTTATCACTTGGGCAATTTTTACGGAAGAATTGATAGCACATTATGAGGATACAAAAAGCAACACTTTTTTTAGCCAATTGATAAGTCTCAAACAAAAGGGTTCAATAATGGAGCACATTGAGGAGTTCCAAAAATTGAACATAAGGGTAAAAGATATTCCAGAGGAGCATAGGATTGATGTGTTCATAGGGTCTTTAAAGGATAATATCCAACATGATGTCCGCCTTTGGGAACCTGATTCATTAGAGAAGGCATTCAGGTTAGCAAGAAAAATGGAAAGCAAAATTATGGCAACTAGGAAGCATACCACTCACAACTATAAAGACGGAAGTGTTGTTGCCCCTAGTCTTCCACAACCTACAAGGTTGACACCACAACAATTGGAAGAAAAAAGAGCAAAAGGGCTTTGTTACAATTGTGATAGCAAATACACAAAAGGTCATAAGTGTGCTGAGAAGAAATTATTCTACATAGATTGTGAAGAGGAAGAAGAAAAGGAGCAAGAAAGGTCAAAAGAAGAGAATATACTCCAGGAACAAAGCCTAGATGAAGAACAAATAAATCCGACCATATCTTGTAATGCATTGGCGGGAATTACCACTCCTCAAACCATCAAGATAGAAGGACAAATCAAGAAGAAAAAGGTAATAGTGTTGATTGATTCAGGAAGCACCCACAATTTTATTCATTGTAGGGTAGCAAAAGAATTGAATTGCTTCCTATATCCAGCACCAGAGTGTCAAGTGATGATTGCAAATGGAGGAACAATAAATTGCTCTGGAAAGTGCCATAATATCAAGCTATCCATGGGAGAATATGTATTGACTAGCCCAATGCTTTCCATTCCAATGGGAGGTGCTGATGTTGTACTAGGAGTCCAATGGCTACAATCCTTGGGTACAATAGCTTTTAATTTTCAAGAACTTTTCATCAAATTTTCTACGGAAGGAAAGGAAGTTGAATTAAGGGGTATTGCAGGGAAACCAGGAAAGATAATCAGCTCTAATGGCATGACTAAGCTTCTTAAAAAGGAGCAAAGAGGTGTAATTGCACAATTATGTTCGCTAGATGTTTCCACATTGGAATCATCTATTTCTCCAGATCTCCAAAAAGTCCTGGACAATCATTCCAAGGTATTTGAGACTCCCAAAGGTCTCCCACCTATGCGTGATCATGATCATGCTATTCATCTGATTCCAGGAAGTGTTCCTCCAAACATCAGGCCGTACAGATATCCCTATGCCCAAAAAAGTGAAATTGAACGTATGGTTGCAGAAATGCTAGAGGCTGGTATAATTCAACCAAGTCAAAGTTCTTTCTCAGCTCCAGTAGTATTGGTGCACAAGAAGGATGGATCATGGCGCATGTGTCCGGATTATAGGGAGCTCAACAAGCTCACTATTAAAGATAAGTTCCCCATTCCTGTCATTGATGAATTACTGGATGAATTGCATGGATCAATTTACTTCACCAAGTTGGATCTTCGTTCGGGATATCATCAAATCAGAATGAAGATTGAAGACATTCCGAAAACGGCATTTAGAACTCATGAGGGTCATTATGAATTTTTGGTCATGCCTTTTGGCCTTACCAATGCACCTTCAACATTTCAAGGTTTGATGAATTCAATTTTCAAACCATTCCTTAGAAAATTTGTGTTAGTATTTTTTGATGATATACTAATCTACAGCAAGTCTTGGAAGGATCATGTTGAACATGTTGACAGGGTGCTACAACTATTGGAGGAGAAACAATTATATGCAAAAAGATCCAAATGTTTCTTTGGAGTCCAGGAGGTGGAATATTTGGGTCATATTGTATCTCATGAAGGAGTTAAGGTAGACCCTAGCAAAATTAAAGCCATTAAGGAATGGAAAATCCCCACATCCATAAAGCATCTGCGAGGATTTCTTGGGTTGACAGGGTATTATCGCAAGTTTGTTAAGAATTATGGGAGAATAGCAGCACCTCTAACAACATTATTGAAGAAAGATTCATTTTCATGGACTCCGGAAGCAACAAAGGCCTTTGAACATCTTAAAGAGGCAATGTGCCAAGCACCGGTCTTAGCTACACCGGACTTCACAAAAACCTTTATTGTGGAATGTGATGCTTCAGGAAATGGAATTGGTGCTGTTCTAATGCAAGATGAAAGACCCATTGCTTTTGAAAGTCGTCCAATCAAGGGAAAGTTTTTAAGCAAAGCTATTTATGAGAAGGAAATGTTGGCAATACTCCATGCACTTAAGAAATGGCGACCCTACCTAATGGGAAGACACTTCAAGGTAAAAACGGATCATGATAGCCTTAAATACTTTTTAGAACAAAGATTATCCTCTGAAGAGCAACAAAAGTGGGTCACAAAGATGTTGGGTTATGACTTTGAAATCATCTACAAAAAAGGGAAGCAAAATGTGGTGGCAGATGCACTCTCAAGAAAGGATGAGGATGTGGAAGCATTGTTGTGTGCCATTTCTATTATCCAACCAGATTGGATAAACGAAGCAAGGGAGGAATGGAAGAATGACGAAGAAGTGTGGGCACTTATTCGAAAGCTACAACAAGATTCCAGTACTTCTGATACATTTAGCTGGCAAAATGATTCGTTATGGTACAAAGATCGCTTATACCTCTGTAAGAATTCCCAGCTAAAACAAAAGATTCTTATGGAATTGCACACTTCTCCCTTAGGAGGGCACTCAGGATTTTTAAAAACTTACCACAGGGTTAAGAAGGAATTTTTTTGGGATGGCCTTAAATCAGATATTCAAAAGTTTGTGGCGGAATGTTTGGTTTTCCAACAAAATAAAGTTGAAACAATTAAGACACCGGGTCTATTACAACCTTTATCCATTCCAAGCCAACGTTGGGAGGAGGTTTCAATGGATTTTATCACAGGTTTACCCAAGTCTGAGGGAAAGAGTGTCATCATGGTGGTAGTTGACAGACTTACCAAGTATGCACACTTTTGTGCATTATCACATCCATTTAAAGCCAGTACAGTTTCTACTGCATTTATGGAAACAATTCAAAAGCTACATGGAAACCCAAAGATTATTGTAAGTGACAGAGATCCCATTTTCACTGGAAATTTTTGGACAAAATTATTTTCTTGTCTTGGTACTCAGTTAGCTCATAGCTCATCTTATCATCCTCAATCTGATGGGCAAACTGAGATAGTAAACAAATGTTTGGAAGGATATCTTCGTTGCTTTGTATCTGATAAACAGACACAATGGGTCAAATGGTTGCCTCTGGCTGAATGGTGGTATAACACTTCCTTCCATACAGCAACAAAAATGACCCCATTTATGGCACTTTATGGGTATCAACCACCATCCATCACATCATATTTAAGAGAAAATTCTAAGGTTCAGGCAGTGGAACATCACATCGAACATCAACAACAAGTCCTCCAACTCTTAAAGGATAACCTCGTGTTGGCACAAAATAGAATGAAACAACAGGCAGATCAACATCGCAGTGAAAGAAGTTTTGATGTAGGTGATTGGGTATTCCTACGGCTACAACCATATAAGCAAATGTCCCTAAAGCAAGCTAAGAAGGATAATAAATTATCACCAAAGTATTATGGTCCGTACAAGGTGTTGCAAAAGATTGGTACTATGGCATACAAATTGGAGCTTCCTGCAGCTTCTCGATTGCACCCAGTTTTCCATGTTTCATGTTTAAAGAAGGTTATAGGCGACAAGCTCCCAAATCAAACAATATTGTCAGAACTTGATGAGGAAGGAAAAATTATATTGGAACCGGAAGCAGTCACAGAAACAAGAACTCGACAGCTACGAAATCGATCAATTTCAGAGTATCTTATCAAGTGGAAGAACTTATCCGCTGAAGATTCCACATGGGAGGATGAGAATTTTATGCAGAAGTATCCAGAACTACTCAAGCGTTGAGGACAACACTTTTTTGAAGGAGAGGGGCATGTTGGGTCCCTATAATACTAGTGATTACCCCATTACTATTGTAGTTATACCCCTTATTTATATTGTTGTGCCCCTATTACCCCCATATTGTTATTTCTGTGCCCCATAGAATCCCTCTATTGTTATTTTTGTGGCTTTATATTATTATTGTTAGGTCGGCTGGATTATATTGTGACTCCATAGACTCCTATATATAGAAAGGAGGTTTTGTCATTTGTATCATCCAAGAATTGTTCATTTATGTAATGTAAAGGAGGTTGCCCCCTTGAAGAGGCTGAATTCTAAGGCGTTGATCTATCTTTTCTATCTTTTCTTGAGCTGGTTTCATAACAGAAGAAGATTGAAAAATCGAAAGTGTGATGCTTTCATTGTCATGAAGTCTGCCATTATGCTACGAATTGTCCACAGAAGAAATCTAAGAAGGGTTCCTCGAAGGGATCTGATGGTGAGGCACTGACCTCACAGTTTGAGCTAGATTTCTCGCTTATCGCATGCATGGTTTCATCAATGGTGGGATATGTGTGGTACTTGGACAGTGGAGCCTCATTCCACATGTCAGGTGACAATAATTTTTTCAGTACCTTGGAGGAGAAGGATCTCCAGATGCGGATCGAGATGGGCGATGATGGAAAGTACCGTGTTTCAGGTGAAGGTACGGTTGTGTTTCAGAGGGAGCATGGAGCTCCCCTCACCCTGACTGATGTAAAGTATGTACCAGGTCTGAAGAAGAATCTTGTGTCTGTCGCTATGCTAGAAGATAAAGGCTATGATGTAGTCTTTAGTCAAGGAAAGCTATTCTTGAGGCATATCAGTACTGGACAGACAAAGTGAATAGGGATTCGAGTCAAGAATCTCTACAGGCTAGAGGTAAACAACTGTATTGCTTTGAGTTCCAAAGCTAAGATGGTGTAGAGCCAAGATGTTGGCGAGCTATGGCATAGAACACTGGGCCACTTGCACCATGGAGCCCTAAAGATCATGTAGTAGATTTCTACCGAATTACCCAAGGGAAAACTTGAGTAGACGACTACATGCAAAGGTTGCACCTTGGGTAAGTATGTGAAATCTTCCTTTCCGGATCGAGACAATAGAGCTAGAGCAATCCTGGAGCGAGTTCAGTCAAATGTTTGTGGGCCCTTCTCTACAGCCTCCACCGCTAAACAAAGGTACTATGTTATTTTTATTGATGATTTTTCTCGTAGATGCTGGATCTACTTTATGCAAAAGAAGGATCAGACCTTCTTGAGGTTTTGTGAGTTTAAAGCCTTGGCAGAGAAAGAATCTGGAAAGAAAATAAAAGCCTTGCGTAGCGAAAATGGTGGAGAGTATGTCTCCCAACAGTTTAAAGACTTCTGCGTTGTAGAAGGTATTAAATGGGAACTAACAGTACCCCATAACTCACAATAGAATGGGGTGGCCGAAAGGAAGAACAGATCGATTGTGGGAACAGCTCGAGCGATATTTCATGACCAAAGCCTACCATTGCATTTGTGGGCTGAGGCATGCAATACAATAGTATACTTGCAAAAGAGAAGCCCGCATCGTATACTGGGAATGAAGACACCTATGGAGGCCTATTTCAGGAAGCGACCTGATGTAAGTCACTTCCGAATCTTTGGATCGTCAGTTTACTCTCATGTGACCAAAGATGCCAGGAAGAAGCTAGACCCAACAACTGAGTTGGGAATACTTGTGGGGTACACGAATACACCCCACAACTATCGAGTGTACCTTCCTTCCACTCAAAGGACTGTGGTACACAGGGATTTGAAGTTCGACGAGCAGAAAGCCATGCGCTTATCACTTGAGAGGGAGCTCGAGTTGCATGCAGATGAGGAACTTTTAGTTCCTAAAGATGAGGAGCCTCAGATTGATGCGGAGCAGCCGCATGCAGAGGATCCAGGAGTGGAGACATCCACTCATGCTGATACTTCCAGAGATGGGTGGAAACGCTCAATGGAAGTTGACAGGTTGATGTTGGATGCGCGGGAGAATGTGGGACAGCCATCTTCTAAGAGCAGACAGAGGAGGTCACTCGAGTGGTACACTGGGTACATGGCCTTGGTTGGGGAGTGTGTAGATACCGAACCTTCTTCATTCGAGGAGGCAGTGCAGCAACCAGTCTGGGTTGATGCAATAGTAGAGGAGTATGCCTCTATTATTCGGAACAGTGTGTGGGATGTTGTCCCAAGGCCTCAGGGCAAGTCAGTAGTGAGTTCTAGATGGATTTACAAGGTAAAGCAGGTAGCTAATGGCATTTTCGAGAAACATAAGGCAAGGTTTGTTTCCAGGGGTTTTTCACAAGTCAAGGAGATCGACTACAATGAGACTTTTGCTCCCGTAGCAAGGTACTCATCAATTAGATCGATGTTGGCACTATCAGCTCAGATGGGGTGGAAGATCCACCATATGGATGTGAAGACAACATTCCTCAATGCGAAGATTGAGGAGAAGGTGTACATTGAGCAGTCAGAGGCTTTCAAGACCTTCAATCATGAGTCGCATGTGTGTAGACTCAAGAGGGATTTGTATGGGTTAAAGCAAGCACCCCATGCTTGGTACACCAAGATCGATAGTTATTTCACCGGTTTGGGCTTCACCAAGAGTGAAGCAGATGCGAACCTTTACCACATCATGGTAGAAGGTAAACCATTGATCATTGTTATTTATGTCGATGATCTGATTTTGACAGGTGATGATCAGCTGATACAGTCTTGCAAGGAGGACCTTGCAAGAGAGTTCGAGATGAAGGACATGGGCCTTATGCACTACTTTCTAGGCATGGAGGTGTGGCAGAAAGATGGGGAAGTATTTGTGTCTCAAGGCAAGTATGCTAATGAGATACTCAGGCACTTTCACATGGAGAAGTGCAAGCCCATGCAGACTCCTCTAGCTGGGAACTAGAGGAAGGAGGATGCTACTTCAGGTGAGGTAGTAGCTGCTACTATTTATCGGCAGCTGGTGGGTTCACTTATGTATCTGGTGAACACACGACCCGACTTATGCTTTGCGGTGAACCAGCTGAGTCAAGCTATGGTTCAGCCTACCAAGTTGTTTTGGAAGGTAGCGAAGCATGTGATGAGATACCTCAGAGGCACATCTCAGTTCAGATTGTGGTACAAACGGATAGAGGGAGTGAAGCTTCAGGGCTTCACAGATGCGGATTGGGCAGGGAGTCCATCAGACCGGAACTGCACTTCTGGAGGAATCCTAAACCTTGGTTCAGTTGCAGTTTCCTGGTACAGCGGGAAATAGAGATCAGTTGCACTTAGCTCAGTAGAGACTGAATACATGGCTGCTAGTCAGGCTGCATGTAAGGCCATTTGGATACGGAAGATTCTAGTGGGATTTTTTGGTCAGATGATGGATCCTACAGTGATCTATTGCGATAACCAGAGTTGTATCAAGCACATTGATATTCAGTATCACCATCTTTGAGATTGTGTGGTCAAGAGGACCATGTTGTTGCTGTATGTTTCAACCGAGGAACATGATGTAGATATTTTGACTAAGACATTGTCAAAATGCAAGTTCGAGTTCCACAGAGACAAGATTGGAGTTACTGATAATCCCTTTCTTGTTGAGAGGGAGTGTTGAAAATAGCAACAAGAAATGCTAAAAATAGAATTGCTAAAAATAGCACTGCTATAAATAGCAGTTTAGCCAATGTTGATCTTAAAAACAATGGATGGAAAAATGGAAGTGCTAAAAATAGCATTTTATAAATAGCATTTCGGGATACCTTCCTATTTTAGTCAGTCCCTAAACTAAAATAGTGAAGTAAAATTCGAATTTGATCTTAGCAGTTGTTTGTAAAATAATTAATTAATTCATCTTGAGTTAATTAGTTAAGGAAAATCAAACATGAAGTCTATGTGGGGACATGCAATAGTTTCTCCATTAATTGAGGAATTTATCCATCAGTTAAAGAGATAAGGATGAGTTGTAATATTGAGTTGTAATTAGTTGACTTAGTTAACTTATTCAAGTCCAGTTAGATTAATTCAAATAGTTTGTTGAATTAATGTAAGTTCAGTTAGTTAATGCTTGCATGCATGTAACTACTACACTTCAGATAACTGAGTATTCTCTCATAAATAACTCATGCATGTCAGTTCAGACAGAGACCTAGTTGAGATCAGATGGAGGGGCAGTGCACAATCAGTTGTTAGAATATTCCATTGTGAATATTCCTTGCATGCAGAAGGAATTCTTTCCTTGAGGATTGCGCAGTTACTTCTTCAAGTTTAGTGAGTGTGATGAGGCCAATTCACACAGGTGGCTTCATTGAACCCCAAGAAAAATTGCACAAGGAAATAGGAGGCTTAGAGGGCTTGAGGAGGACATATATTATGTCTATTCACTTTGTGAGCTAGATTGTTTGATTGCAGAGAGAGCAGGATAGCTTGAGAGATGATTCTTTTTGTAACTTGAACAAGATTTCACTTCACTCCCCATAGAGAGTGGTTCTGTGTGTATGAGAAAAATGATGGTGGTGATATATTCTTAGGGGATGGTAGGAAGGCTATAATCATTGGTCACAAAAAAAGTCAAGTTGAAGTTGCAAGGTGGAAGGATTAGAACACTTCCAGGTGTTCTGCATATTCCTGCATTGGACAGAAATTTAATTTTTGTAAGAAAGTTGGATGATGCAGGTGTAAAAACAATGCTTAAGAAAGATACCTGCAAGATGGTTCGGGGAGCACTAGTATTGATGCGAGGAGTTCAAATTGGAACTATGTACAAGCTTCAAGGTAGCATTGCTATTGATGGGTGAAACAATTATGTGGTTCCTGAAAGTGGAAATGAAAATCTAGTGGTCTCTGAAGAAAAGACCATGCTATGGCATCAAAGGCTTGAACATGTTAGAGAGAAGGGCCTTTGAATACTTCATTGTAAAGGTATGATAAAAGGTATGACTAATTTCTCTCTGGATTTTGATTTCTATGAAAATTTTGTATATGGGAAGAAAAATTGGGTGAGTTTCCCCTTTAGTGCTAAGAGGGTGAAACAGATATTGGAGCTTGTTCACAGTGATGTGTTTGGATCTGTGTCGGTTCCATCATTGGGTAAGTATATGTATTATGCGTCATTTATAGATGACTTCTCAAGGACTACATGGATATATTTCCTCAAGAAGAAATCTAAAGTCTTTGACAGGTTCAAATAATTTAAGGCTCTAGTGGAAAACCAAACAGAAAAGAAGATAAAGGTTTTGAGGACAGATAACAGTGGAGGGTTTTGCAAGAAGGAATTTGAAGAATTCTGTAATAAGTGTGTTATAGCACGACAAAATACTACTCCATACACACCTGAAAAAAATGGAGTTGCAGAAAGAATGAACACAATGTTGATGGAAAGGGCAAGAAGCATGCTAAGAGGTGATGGGTTAGGATAGAAATTCTGGGCAGAAGCGGTGGAGATTGCATGTTACTTGGTCAGCAGATCACCTTCATTAGCATTGGAGGTTAATACTCCACAAGAGGTATAGACTGGTAAGAAAACTTCTCTTTCACATCTGAGGGTATTTGGATGTGATGCATATGCACATGTTTCAAAGGAGAAAAAAACAAGGTTGGATAGTAAATATGAAAAGTGCGTCTTTATTGGGTATAAGGATGGTTTAAAAGGTTATAATCTTTGGAACCCATAAACAAGGAAGGTTGTGTACAACCAAGATGTGGTGTTTAGAGAGGTTATAAATGTTATTAAACATGAATTCCTACCAAAGGAACTTGAAAAGATAGAGTTTGAGCTAAAGGAGGAAGAACCAGACTCTACAGCAGAAGAGGAATCAGAAGATGAAAAGACACAAACTCCGCCTGTGAGAAGATCAGTTCGAGAAAGAAGGCAGCGAGAAAGGTATAGTCCATCTGCTTTCTGTTCAAATTTTTCTTTACCTATTAGTGATGATGATCCCAGAATTGTGAGGGAAGCAACAGATTCAAAGGATGGAAAACTCTGGAAAGAGGCCATGGTTGATGAAATGGCATCTTTGCACAAAATGAGGCTTGGGATCTGGTGGAGTTGTCAGCTGGAAGGAAAGCCATTTGCAACAAATGGGTGTTCAAGAAGAAGATGAATGAAGAAGGAAAGGTGGAGAAATACAAAGCTCAGTTGGTAGCAAAAGGTTATTCCCAGGTGTCGGAAATTGATTTTGGTGATATTTTTTCCCCTGTTGCCAAGGAGCTTCTATTAGATTGCTTTAATCTGTTGTTGCTGCTTTTGATTTTGAGGTAGAGAAAATGGATGTGAAGAAAGCATTTCTTCATGGGTATCTGGAAGAAAAGATCTACATGAAGCAACTTGAAGGCTTGGCGATGAAGGGTAAGAAAGAACTGGTATGAAAGTTAAAAAAATTCTTTGTATGGGTTAAAACAATCACCAAGTATGTGGTATCATAAATTTGATACATTTATATGGGGACTTAGCTTCACCAGAATCAAAGCATATCACTATGTGTATTTTAAATTAATTGGTGATCGTGTTATTTATTTGGTCTTGTATGTGGATGATATGTTGCTGGTTGGAAATGACAAAGAAATTATCCGAGATTTGAAGACCCTATTGTCCTCCAAATTCGACATATAAGATCTTGGTGCTACAAACTATATTTTGGGCATGGAAATTCAAACGTGATCGGTCAAAGAGGAAGCTCTGGTTAAACTAGAGGAAGTATGTCCAGACAATACTGCGGAGGTTTAATATGCAGGATAGTAAAAAATATTCCAAGACACAAAAAGAGGAAGAGAACATGTCTCATGTTCCATATGCAAGTGTAGTTGGTAGCCTGGTGTATTCAATGGTCTATACTAGACAAGACATTGCACATGCAGTGGGAGTATTGATCAAGTTTATCTCAAAACCATGGAAGGAGCATTGGACAACAATGAAGCGGGTTTTTATGTATTTGTGTGGAACTAGTGATTACGGTTTGTGCTACCAAGGAAGACCACGATTTGACAGAGTTTTGGACATCCGTGGCTTTGTTAATGTAGATTGGGCTGGAGATCTGGATAAAAGAAGATCTACAAGTGGGTATGTATTTAACCCATTTGGAGGTTCAGTTGGTTGGATGAGTAAGAGACAGTCTGTAGTGGCACTTCCAACTATAGAGGCATAATACATGGCAGCCACTCATGGAAACAAGGAAGAAATTTGGTTGCAAAGATTGTGTTCAAGTATGGGGTTAGTACAAAGAGCTATAAGGATAGACTGTGACAACCAAAATGTAATTTTCTTGGCAAAAAACCATGCTTATCATTCAAAGTCAAAGCACATTGATGTTCAGTATCACTTTGTGAAGGATATGGTTGAGGACAAAAAGGTGTTGCTGGTAAAGGTGGACACTTTAAAGAATACTTCAGATGCATTGAAAAAGTCTGTGAGCACTGAGAAGTTCTCTTGGTTTAAAGAAATAATGGGCATTGCAGAGCTGGATCAATGACTAAGCTCTCCTGTGGCCCCTTGTGGAAAGAAAACAACAAGTTGGATAATGTTGGGTTGTGTTATATTCTTTCCATGACTACCCCACGCGCGGGGGGTCACGGGGGGGTGGTGGCCCCCCCGTACATTGCATAGGGTGCTGCCGGGGGATCACAAGGGGGGTAGTTGCCCCCCTGTCGATGGGAAATTTCTTGGACCCAATATTAGGTCGGCAGACCTACCTATGGTTTTGTGCATGGATTTCACACATGGTTTTGGGCATGATGATTTTTTGTCCATGGTATTTTGTAGATCCAGTCAAGGTAACTACGATTATGTTCTAATCCAAGGTTAATGGATGCTTTGACATGTATATATATGTATTGTAACATTGAAAGGAACATAATGAAAAATCAATCTGGTAGTCCCAGTTTTGGGATCTAGGGGAAATCTATGTGTATATATGTTTTATGTTTTATGCGCTCGCCATTGTTTATTCTATGTTTTTAGAATTCAGATGCAGGTAATTTTTGTACAGGGATAAAACCTACAAAACCAGTGAAGTACTCTGAGGCAGGATCACGTCCAAATCAAGGCTTAACAGCTCCATCTTTGCAACCTTGAGCGCCTAGCCTTTGCAGCAAAATATGTGAGTAGATAGTGAATGCAAGGGTTTCATTTCTTGCCTCTACGACATCTAATGTTGGCTCATATGGTCGACATGTGACATTCTTTAATCATTTTTGGCGTGTTCAAACACAAGGATTTATAATCTTCGCTTGAATAATATCTAAGCATCGAGCATCAAAAGTAGCTACCTGAAGTTGGTTTCGATCTCACCTATATGCAACCTTGGTCTGCTAAATTCAAGTAGAACCTTAGTTTTATTACAGTTCTAAGGCATCTTATAGTATGTAACTTAAACATCTAAAGCTAATTTTATAGTGCGGGAAGCTTTGATTGTCATCAAAACATTTTCATTCCATCTAGACTTACAACATCTCTAGTACGACAATAATCCTGAGATCTGACCATTCTCCACAACCACAAAGATTATGAGTGTTACAATAGTATCCTAATTGCATTTGCACTTGTCTTCTTAAGCCTACACTAGTTGAATTCACCTAAATTATAAATATACATGAAGCTACCAAAGAGGATTTATCAGTAGTAAGTATTTTAGCATAATAAGGGTCTTAACATTATTAGCAGCACATATTAAGGGTTTATTATTGGCTATGGTATGAACAAAGGTAAGGTATTTAGTAGCATTCTCTTCAATTGACAAAAGTTGAACATATGTAAAGAAGTAAGGATATCATCATTAACAAATAAGGCTTCATCTCACAATTATCTCATCAATCTCAAAATTGACTTAGTATATCTTTAGGGAATTAAATTGAAAAGATGCATCTGATTAACATTTGGCACAAAGATTTATATAGTGTAATAAGGGTTGTGTCAGTGTTTTAGTTGAAAGTAAAGATTTTGTCATTTGTAAAGGTTCAATTGCATATCTGAAGTAAATTGGCAATAAGGATTTTGTTGAAGATCATTGTAAGTGGGTCATTATCTCTAGTATGAGAGCCCACAATTGTTTTTCTATTTTACCTTCATTTTCAGGGTGGCAAGGTGGTTCTAGGGCAAGTTGGTGCTTGTAGGGCGTTGAAGCATCCTTCCAGTAGGTGTTGGTAAAACAGGGTGTAGAAGCATCCTTTCAAGAGTTAGAGCTACCTGATAAAAGTAGAACTCTTTCTCTAGAGTACTAGGGAGTTGGGGATTCCCTTTTAGTTGGAGTCGAATAATTGATGTAATCATAAAACTATTATAGAAGAGTTCAGTGGTTTTTCTCCCTGAAGGGTTTCCACTAGAGAAATTTAATGTCTACTTTCATTGATTCTATGCAATATTGATTTATGGTTTGATTTGATGACAAAATTAATGCTCTGATAAATTATAAATACTAATTTTAATAATAAATATTGATTCACCCCCTTCTCTGTATTTCCAACACATGTAACATGGATATTTTAGATGGAGCAATACTTTGATCTACACCAAGTCACATCCTTACAAATGGTAAATATTGCATCCTTATTTTTAAAACAAGACCAACATGTATGATATCAATGGCTTTGTGAAAGGAAAAATTATTTTGTTATATCTTGGTCCATTTTTATAGAGGAATTGACAACACGTTATGAGGATATTAAAAACAATACATTTTCTAGTCAATTGGTAAATCTTTGAAAAAAAGATCTAGTTATAGAGCACATTTAACAATCCCCAAAGCTACATGGAATACAGATATTATTATAAGTGAGAGATCTAATTTCCATTGGTAATTTTTGGACTATATTATTTTTCTGTTTGGGTACTCAATTGGCTAATAACTCATCTTACCATCCTAAATATGATGGCAAAATTGAGATTGTGAATAAATTTTTAGAAGGATATCTATGTTTCTTTGCACATAATAAAAAGAAACAATGTGTCAAATGGTTTCCCTTGCATAATTATGGTACAACATTTCATTTCATACCTCATAAAAAAACGTCACCATTTATGACACTTTATGGATATAATCCTCCATCCATTACATCACCCTTGGAAGGGACTATAAAAGCTCAAGTAGTAGAAGACCACATATGTCACTAATAAGAGGTTCTCAAACTATTGAAGAACAACTTTGTTATGGCACAAAATATGATGAAACAAGCAAATCAACATCACAATGAAAGAGAATTTCAAGTAGGGGATTGGGTATTTATGACACTACAAACATATAAACGAACATCCTTCAAGCAAAAAAAAGGACAATAAATAAACTAACATCAAGGTATTATGGCCCTTATAATGTGTTTCAGAGAATTAGGAGTATGACTTACAAATTGGAGTTGCCTCCATCTTAACATGTACATCTGGTATTCCATGATTTGTGCTTAAAGAAGGTAATCGGTGATGAGATTCCAGTCCAAACTATTCTATTAGAGATTAATGAAGAAGCAAAAATAATTCTAGAGCTAGAAACAATCTTAGAAACAAGGACTAAGCAATTGAAAAACCGAGCAATTATTGTGTGCCTCATCAAATGGAAAAACATACCATTGGAAGGATAAACATTAGAAGATGAATTGTTCATGTAGAAACACCTAAAAATAGTCAAGTGTTGGGGACAACACTTCTTTGAAGGTGATGGGCATGTTAAGCCCTATATAAGCCCCGTGTCAACCTTAGAACCTCTTATTAATCCTAGATATTGAGTGATTACATTTCGATTCTTATATTTTTGTGTAGGCTAGAATCCTCTCATGTTCCCATTTTGTTATAATTCTACCTTTTGTCTCCTATATATATACTAAGGAGACCTAGTCTTAGGATCATCAAATATTGTTTTGTACATTGTATTCATTGTAAAAGTAGGTTCTCCCCTATTGTAATTATTGGTTTCTTATCGTTTTTAATGTGCAAGGTGTTATCGCAGTTTACTTTCGAGGGTAATGGTCGTAAGTTGTTGTTTGAAATTTTCACAAAAAATTTAGGAGCCTTGGGTTCAGAAGATTTAAAAAAGTGGATCTGACAAATAAAATGGTAGCACTTTGTTTTACTCTGTTTTTCTGTAAAATATAGTAACCTTCGGGGGTAATGGCTAAGCACAGTGGTTTGAATTTTTTCACAAAAAAATCAGGAGCCTTTGATAGATATTTTTTCAGTGCTGGTTCAAAAGATTTAATACAGTGATACTAACAAATAAATTCGCAGCACTTTGTTTTACTCTATTTCCTTGTAAAAGATAGTAACTTTGGGCATTGTTTCCCAATAGATGAAAACAAAAAAAGTTTTTGTTGGGAACAAACCCATTAAGAAAAAATCTCTCTTTTTTTAGAAAGGTCACATGGTTTGGAAGATTCAAATGCATATTTGCAACTCATTTTTCAGGAATCCACCCAACGTCACAACAAATATTTAAGGCAAATCTACCTAAATTGACAAAAAAATATGTTTATGCCTTCAGCCTAATGAACCTAGCCTCGCCAATCATGCGGCTCATGTGGTCTCTTTTGCATGGCCAAATTTTATTTATGAATATTTATTTTTAATATAAAATCATTACGTTAAAATTTTGATTATATTTTAAATAAAATAAATAAACTTTTGCATGACCAAATTTTATTTATGAATATTTATTTTTAATATAAAATCATTACGTTAAAATTTTGATTATATTTTAAATAAAATAAATAAATAAATAAAACTCCATTAATTGTCTCATTTCACTCATCCTTCCACCTACCCATCCACCTCACCATTCCACTCACCCATCCCATTCACCTTTCCACTTACACTCACCCACCACTTACATTCCATATCCTTTTACATGAAACCATTATTATTACAAAACTTCATTAATATGTCTGTCCATATCTCACACCATTTCATGTTGAGTCGTGGAGCATCGCCATGAGGACTGAAAAGTTTCGAGGAAGAAGTGGGTATATTGTTGAATATAGTTGCGTAGTTGTGTCAAAATCTACATGGATTATTTATGGTAACTCCCTAAATTCTGGAAATTGTGTTGAACTGACAGTGTACCTGATCTTGATGGATTTCTTGTTGAAGTAGACAACTAACCAATACAAATGATAATGCATTTTGAAAGATATTTCAAATCTCAAATTCAGAGATCATATTGAGTATTTTGGGCAATGATGACAGATGTTTTTAAGGAAAAGAATTAGCAAATAGAAGCAAATCTCATATTCAAAGGCATAAAGTTAGTGGATAAAGGATGAGGTGACAGAGGATATCAGTGAACAATTGCCAGATTCCAGATATAAAGGAGATTTTCCCAATAGCTCCAACCTTTAGAGTTTTTTGCAATCAATTCTAGATTTAATTTAATTTTAATTTATTATTTGGTTTTATTTTCCAAAAAGATAGAGATAATTTGTTAATTGTATTTGTGTATATATTTTGGAAAAAATTGATGTACTGTTGTAGATTTTGAGATTAATATATTTTGCTATAAGCAGTCTTATATGTGAAATTTCATAGATTCCTGTGTGAATGATTTCTTGTATGTTTTTTACTATGTTTACCTTCTCATTAGCCACACTTTTGAACATTAGTCTTTAGAATTTGAATAAAGCTATATGGATTTTAATTCATGTTGAATGCTCAAGTTCATGTTATTCGAAATATTTATGTGTTTTTCAGCCTAAATATCATTTGCAGAAATCACTTTTAGTGCTTTGTGTTTGATGTTTATTTTTTATAGTCTTCTAACATATCTTAATGATAACCTGTAAAAGAAATCATAAGCTATCTTTCCTTTGGTTTATAGTTTTTCATGTAATATGTGATTAGAAATTAATTATTTCTATCTGAGACTCCATACTCAATGGTCCATTTCTTTTCTTTCCAAACCAAATTCATTTGTTACAAACTAATTTTTTACAATGAATGTGTTAGTGACCTGCTACAACATTGACCTTGAGTAGTAGAATTAAAGAGAAATCCCTCTAAAGATTGAAGGGCCGACTTTCAATCCCAAAGCGATTTAAAAGTTTCCTCTGTGAGTTTCCTTCCAGGCTAAGGAAAACTTTTGAGTGATAACACCAGGTTTATAACATAATTGTTTGAAGGAAATATTTTGAAAAAAAAGTAGTCCCTTGGAGGGTTGCTTAGTTGGAAAGCCCATGAAATGTAAAGTATATGTGAGTACAGGTCCCATGTTCAAATCCATGATTGCTTACTTGTGGTCGCATGCTAGGAGTTGTCACGATTCACTTAGGAGTTATGGTGGTAGCAGTTGGAATTGACCCCATGTCACACGAGTAAGAGTTCGGCTCAATTGTCGATTCCTTAAGAATATATATATTATATATAAGTTATCACCTTTCATAATTGCACAAGTTTAGTGAGGTTGAAAACCTTAGTCCTTCTCTATTACTCATATTTATTATCACCTTCCAATCCTAATGACAATGAATTTGATCGATACCTTGTCTTTCAAGTTAAAGGTATTTGAGAAAACCCTAAGCTTCAATTGTGTTTTTTTTCTAGCTTCACTTGGTTGTATAATATACTCTAAGATTCAAGTTGTTGAATGAATGTACCTCAACCTCACTTTTCTCAAATTACTTATGGCTATCCTATACAAAACCTATCTTTGAAAAGGGTATAGTCCATGTAAAATGAATGGATTTTAAGTTCATAATATGTAATTGCATATATCATAAGTAAATTAAGGATGACAATAATATATAAATTATAACATAGTTTTTTGAAATCTAGTTTGTTGTTGTATTAATATTGTACCAAAAATATTACACCAATGACTATTTGAGGCTTGCTATAAAGGAAACTCAACCTTATATTACTTTCAAAATTATCCATAGATTGTCTAAAATAAATACATTTTCCATACACAAATATGTTCAAGACTTCAAATACATTAAAGCAAGACTAGGCTAGCATAAGAACATGCAAATAGTACTTGGACATAGACTAGTAGGCAACATAATCAAACTAGAGGTTGAGCAGAAGGGACTGGTTGGCTAGCCATTCTTAGTTCATTAGCTTTTCTCATCACTTTAGGTCCCAATTTATCTTCAACGATTTCGAGATTAGAGTTGGTTCATTGTGAGCGTGGGGTACCGATGACCTCCACACAATCCTCATCATTGCTTGGCTCCACCTTTGTCACCTTAAAACTCAAACAAAAAGCAACTCTACAAAGAACCATGAATTTGGCTCCCATATGTTTGATATGTTCTAAAGTTTCATCCTAATGATCCTCTTTATTTTCCATTAACAAAGTTATGAGTTTCTTGGCAAGTCATTAAAACTCCGTCACTCTAAAAAAATTAGTGTCTCTAGATCTTAATAAGTTTGAGTTAGCCATCCATCTTTTAAACTCTTCTATGATTTGTTGTTTGGAGGTATGAAACTATTTTTTCCTACTTACTCCAACCAAACTCTACATTTTTTTCCAAATATCAAGGGATGGGGGTTGGGGTTTCCCAGTTTGAGTTGCCTAGCATGCTCAACTGCCTTTTTCACCGCTGTGTAGTGAGATCAATATTTATCCTATGTTTCAAGAGAAGGATTAAATTTATGTCTCCTCATTGATCCATGGTGGCTTGATTTATGGTTGTCTTAGACCCCTTCAACCTCCATTCTTAACCGAGGAAGCTAAAAATGAGAAAGAAATAGTCTCACAAAAAATAAATCTTAAGCAAACACACACCTAAAACCTTGAAAATACTTGGAAGATTTTCGTTTGACCATATCAACAAGAAGAGTCCTACCTATGACCTCTTGGACAACAACCTCACTAAGGAGAGAGAAGCTTTGGAAGGACCACCTCACCCCCACACCCTTAAGCCAAATACATAAAAAGAAATAAGGCTGCATGTAGACAACCCCTTAACAAAGTGAAGTAGATTGGACATTAAGAGATGGGATTCCCAAATCTAAACAAGGAAACGTAGCTGCTACCAATAAAGAGTAAAATGCAAGATGATAGGAGGCAAACATAAGAACAATGAGGATAGCTTCCTTAACTGATTAAAAAAGCTTGATTAGTGAAGGTCCTAACCTTTTCCGTAAGATACGTAACCAATTGACCCATGCCTCAATACTTAAAGCTACCAGTCCCACTCAAAACCATCATCATTTGACCCAACTTTAGATAAGTATAATTACAAATTCACACAAATATATTTCCTTCACCATCAAGAACCATAACCTTATGATTTTGGTATTCAACTCCATCATATCCAGTGATAGTCATAGGACAATAACCCAAGCTTTCATGTATGCCATACCTTCCCTTGTACTAGCCCAATACTATTAAGGGATACATTATTTTTAAGAGGGTGGTCAACAAGCTTCTACTTGGCACGGGGAAAAAGTAATTGTACCATATTCTATCACCCAATTTAAGGGAAAATTTGTAACATAGTTGCTTTCAAAAGTATAATGTTAAAAATATATACAATAAAATTGTTAAAAAATCTCTAAAAGATATAAGAGGAATATGTACAATAAGATTGTAAAAAAATATCAAAAAAGAAGAATATAATATAACTAAAAAAAAAACATAAAACTTTGACTAATATTTTAGAGGAATTTAATGACAAATTTAATTCTTTGACATTGATTAAAAAAAAAATCTTAATTGAAAAACTAAAAATAAAATGATGTAGGTAATACACTAAGGATCTTGTGTTGTGTTTATATTTGATGCCTTCATTTCACATTTTTATTTTTGGATAATGGAATTCTACGAAGGATACTTACAATATTCTTGTGAATAATTTTATATGGATATATTTATAATATTTAGATTTTCATTTTAAAACGATAATCTAAAAACACTTATATAATAAATATTAGAAGAGTCCCATGGCAATAAATATTAGAAGACTCTCATGGCCACCAAGTTCTTGTCATATAAGGATAGCTAGTAACACTAAACATAGCCATGACTACCATCTTGTTATCATGTAAGGATAACTATTAACATTAAACATCTTGTTATCATGTAAGGTTACCTAGTAAAACCGAACTAATGGAATATGGATTCATATAAACCCATTGTAAGTATAATCACACAAATTTTGCATTCCAATGACATAATTTTGTAAAAAAAAAAAAAAAAAAATTGCGATTCTACTAATTGAATAAGAGAAAAACAATAATTGAAATATAATGAGAAATCTTCATTTGTATGTGAAATTTCCAAATCACTATAAATTTCTTGTTCTTTACAGTATCCATATTTGAAAACAAAAAGGGATCTTGTAATTAAGCCATACCTGTGCGCTTATTATAAACAAAAGTAGATAGCTATTACTATTTGGATCAAGGAAATATGTGTGTGTGTGTGTGTCATTTTAAATGTTTGGATGTTTTAGGTAGTTGATTACTTATAATAACATCAATGTATAAAACTATGAAAAAATGAGTTTTGAGACATAAGAGTTTTGTCCATTGGTAGAATTATACTTTAATCTCAAAGACATATGAAGTTAAAGATAGTGTGTGGCATAAGAACATAATAAAGCTAAGTTTTGTGGGTATATAGGGGCCTTGTTTGCAAAGGACTATGAGACTCCCTCAACTAGTTGTATGGTAGGCCTAATACCTCTCACCTTTAATAACACCAAAGAAGCAGGGAGGTAAGGATTAATACCATATTTTATAAGACCAAATGACAATTATACTAGTTTCTGAGATATTAAAACACCATGGAAAAGACACACTTATTAATCTAATATGTTTCCCTATAGTTTTCCTTCTCACATTAGATTCATGAAAGTTGAGTTCATCTTTAATCATATCTTCAAGAGGGTGACCCATATTTTTATGCCCAAAATAAAGCCTTAGATATTGGGTTATTACATTTTTATTATTATATTAGTAGGTTAGCTAAAACCTTTCAATATGGTTTTACTTTTCATCTCCTATATATATACCAAGGGGACCTAGTCATAGGATTATCTCATTTGTGTACAAATGTTCTATTATAATAGGAGGTTGCCTCCTCAAATACGTTTTACATTCATTCTTTTCTCTTTCTCAAGGTGAAAATCTACTTCTATCTCTTTTTTTATACTAATTGGGTGACTTGGAGCATAACATTTGGTATCAAATCTCTTTCCATGGCATGAAGTGGGAGAATTTTTTGGTGCAAGGTGGGGAAATTTTATTTTATGGAACATATCATTCTAAGGTTTTTCTCCTTCAATCAATACATATTAGAATTTGATACATTTTTCTAGGGGTTGTTTCAAATCAACAAAAAAATTGTGAATACTATGGAAATAGAGCGAAGTACTCTTAATCAATTTTTTTCTTTGGTTCATTGCACTTTTTAAGATATGGCCTATTGAAATTAGGGCTTGTGACTAATCCTGAAAATGGTTTTAAAAGACTCATATTTAATTTTTGATATATTTTTTTCTCTAAGGAAATTTCATATATCAAAATTTTGGGAAGTTTACGGAGAACTAGTGAAAAACATCTCATAAAAATTGCAGGTTCTAGTTTATTATACCTTCTAAGATATATCCCATGGAAGTTAGGCTTATGACTAGTTATGTCCAAACAAATCAATTTAGAAGTTTTGGTATAACTTTTTTTTTGTAAGGTTTTAGACTATGAAATTACCAAAATTATTAGGAGACATATTAAAATATATATGATAAAAAAATTCAGCTTTTTTTCATTATATTTTTTGAGATAATTATGGTTTTTTTACTAGCCCTAGAAAAGAGCTTTAAACAAGTGTTATGGGGAAGAAGGTATATATTACATTATAAACATCCAAATTGAGTGAGTCCAATTGCAATGGAAATATGAAGTTCATAGTATTCCAGGGAAAAAGTTAGGCATATATAAAATGGACATTTGGCATTCCATACAAGTTTTTTTTACATCAATGGCCACAAATCAACTAGTTTTCGAAAGATTATAACTTTCTCTTGGAACATCAAATTTTTCTCAAACATATTGTATTCTAATGAAGACATATCATATTACTGCATGACAAAACTATAGACTTAGAAAGAAGAAAGAATAACTAAAAGGGAAATCTTCAAATTAGGGTTTTGAAGGTACATAAGTTACAATTGGCATAACTTTGATTGGAATATCCATTTTTGGGTGACTAAAAATTGGGATAAAGAGGAGTACTATTATTATTTTCTCATATAGAAAAAGGTTCTAAAAGAAGTAATACTCATAAAAAATCAAACATGGAATACAGAGAAAGAGAAGACTCGGAACAAATGTTCTCCCATTTAAAAAACCAAGTTAACGAAATGAGTATTTTTTTGTATATAGAGGAATCAACAACTAGGTTGCGCTTATACTCACACGATAGATTCTGTCTAATACCATTATAACCTATAGGTGAACCCATACACACCCCACAGATGGCTCACAAGGTTAATCAGGGGGGGATTTGAACCTTGAACCACATACTTCACAAAAACTCCATATCATGGTCGTTTTCAATCGAGTTTCCCCCTAGGGGCGAAATGAGTCATAGTATGTTTAAAAAAGTGGATTTATTACATTTTGAGGAAGTCCATAAAAAGGAAATGGAAAACAAAATGAATGAAATAAGGAATACATGTAAATTAAAATGGATGAAATGGAAAATAAGATAGATGAAAATAAGGAAGAAATGAGATCCATGAAGGAAGAAATACAAAAAATTGTCAAGGAAGAAATTTCAAAACCATGAATTCCATGGAAAATATTGTCCTAGAAAGGATTCCTACTAGCGATATGGATATCCAAGGAAATCCTGAAAATAAAGAGAACAATTGTGTTGGGACTCAATCACATATGGGGATTATTTCATCACAATTGGAGAGCACAATTATCGATTCACGAGATCATTGGTCATTACTTAGTCCAATATCCACAACATCAAAGGTGAAATTTTACTCCAAGAAACTACTTCATTTTGAATATCGATATGAGGAACTTTGATGGTAAATATCCTACATCATGGATATTCAAGATGGATCAATACTTTGATCTACACCAAGTGTCATCCTTAAAAAATGTAATTATTGCATCCTTGTATTTAGAATACGGTTAATTTCTATGGTATCAATGGCTTTATTAATGGAGAAAATGTTATATTATATCTTGGTCCATTTTTATAAATGAATTGATAACACATTATGGGGATATCAAGAGTAGTGTATTCCTTACTCAATTGGTAAATATTTTCCAAAGAGGTCCAATTATAGAACACATTTGACATTTCCAAGATTGTTATCTTAGGGTAAAGAGCATTCCAAAGGATAATTTTTTAGACCTCTTTATGGGAACTTTTAAGGAAGTCATCCAACATGATGCGCATTTTTTTGAACTTATATAACTAGAGCATGATTTCAATCTAGAAAGGAAAGTTGAAAGTAAAAAGTTTGCTACTATAATGGTGGTCACTAAAAACTATAGAGAGAATCATTCTCCCTCTTCTAACCTCATTCAACGTACAAGGTTGACTCCTTAACAAATGGGTGGAAGAAGAAAAAAAGGACCATGCTTCAATTGTGATAGCAAGTATAGTAAGGGTCATAGATGCAGTGAAAAGAAATTATCCTACATAAATTGTGAAGAGGAAGAAGATCAAGAATTGGAACCATATCAAGATATAGAATTAGTAGAGACTAGTCCAATCATTCTTTCCATTCATTAGTCGGCACCTAAACTCCACAAACCCTAGATATAGAAGGATATATTGAAAAGAAAAAGGTAGCAATGTTGACTGATTTTGGTAGTACCCATAACATCATAGATTGCAAATTAGAAAAAATTCTCAATTGATTTGTACTTATAGCACTAGAGTTTCAAGTAATGGTTGCATATGGGAATATCATAAGTTGTTCAAGAAACAACCATAGTATTAACCTCAATATGGGGGATTATTTGTTTGGGTCCAATTAGTATAATCACCGGGAACAACAACCTTATTTTTTAAGAACTTTTCATGAGATTTTCCTTAGATGGAAAGAATATTGAGCTCAAAGGTATCCAAGGGAAACCCTCTAAAGTGATAAGCTCTAATGGTATAACAAAATTACTAAAAAGGGGACATCATGGTGTAATGCCATAATTGTGCTCACTAAATGTTGAAACATCTATATTATTTGCTCTAGTAGATCTCCAACAAGTTATCAACAATCATTTTAAGGTATTTAAAGATATTTTCAAGGGTCTTCCACCTCCTCAAGATCATGACCATGTTGTTCACTTGCAACTAGGAAGTGGACTACCTAACATTAGGCCTTACATGTACCTATATACAAAAAAATATTGAAATTGAGCATATGATCAAATAATGTTAGAACTAGCATCATTCAACCTAGCCAAAGTGCCTTCTCTACATTAGTGGTGATGATTACAAGAAGGATGTCTCATGGAGCATGTGTCCATATTGGAGAAACCTCAATAAAATGACAATTAAAGATACATTTCTTATTCATGTCATTGATGAATTATTAGTTGAATTGCAAGGAGTATTCTTTTAATAAGTTCAATCTACACTATCAATATTATCAAATTAGAATGAGCTATGAAGGCATTCCCAAAAAAATATTTAGAACACATGAAGGTCATTATGATTTTTTAGTGATGCCATTTGACCTTAGTACTACACCCTTCATTTCAAAGTTTGATGAATTTCATTTTCAAGCTCACCCTTAGAAATTTGTGCTAGTACTTTTTGATGATACAATAATCTATAACAAATATTAGGGGGATCATGTACAACATGTTGACGTTTTCCTAAAAATATTGGAAGAGAAAAAACTATATAGAAATACTTTTGAGTGTTCCTTTATTGTTCAAGTTGTGAATATTTGGGTCATAATGTATGTCTTCAAGGTGTCATAGTAGAACCCAACAAAATTAAAGCTACGATTGAATAGCCAATACTGAAAACCTTGAATAATCTTAGAGGATTCTTAGGATTTATAGGTTATTATTTTTGCATTTTGTCAAGAATTATGGTTAAATAGTTGTGTATTTAATTTCATTATTAAAGAAGGAAGCATTTTCCTAGACTCAAAAAGCAACAAAATCATTTGCAAAATTGAAGGAGACTTTATATACTACTCATGTCTTGGACACACCTAACTTCACAAAAACCTTGATTGTGGAGTATGATGCCTTAGGCGATGACATTAGTGCAGGATTAATGTAGAATGAAGACACGTCTTTGAAAGAAACTAGCTTAAAGGAAATAACATATGAAATCACATCTATGAAAAATAAATGTTTTCCATATTACATGCAATTAATAAATGACATCCTTACCTGATAGGAAGACACTCAAAATAAACATAGATTATGATAGTTTAAAGTACTTCTTGGAACAACAACTATATTTAAAGGAGAAACATAAATGGGTTACAAAGATTCTAGGTTATGATTTTGAAATTGTCTATAAAAAAAAAGGGAAAACCAAATATCATGGCAGTTGCCCTCTTAAGGATAGAGGAAGACCTTTATTGTCTATTCTTTCCGTTTGCGACACCTCTAGTATATTTTTCCCCTGATTTTTATAATGTAATGATACTTTGAATTATAAATGAATATTTTTTATGAATAGGCTTGAAGAGAAGGAGCACAAATCCATGATCTAAGGAGGAAGCGAAAAGAAACTTGTGTGGAGCTATCTAGCATCACTATTTAATTTATGGTAAAATTATCAATAAAATTAGAAGAAGCTCCCTAGAGGAGATGAAGGGTGAAAGAGGAGCATGAAGAGGAACCCATGAGAAATTATAAAAATGCAATTGCACAACAATGATGTGGTTGGATTTTCTTCTTGAGAAAGCACATGAGAAGTGTTGGAAAGACCTGAAATGTGGAGGGGGTAAAATTCCCTAGGAAGCTAAATTGAGGCTTGGAGGACCTCAAGAATTTCTGAGGAAAATGGGAATAAGTGCTTTCCAAGAATTGGTTGAGAAACCACTTAGGATGCTTGCTAAATAGCTAATAAACCACATAATTTAATAGTAATTCATGTCCTCTTTAAGCTGAGTATGACTTCTTGCTGAAGCTATTGAAAATTTCCCCTTAGATCGCAAATTTGGCTCAAGGGTGATTGTTGCAAGTGATTATGGCTGCAGTGATTCTAAGGTTTGGTGGAGAATTGAAGTCCCACCTTTAGTATAGCCATTGGATTTATTATATTTCCACGTATTTAGCCACTAGTTGTGAAGTTAAATATTTTTTGGTGAAATTTAATGTATAGCTCTAAAAATTGTTGCATGGTTGTAGGAATGTTGTTATATGAAACTATTGGTTGAAATAGTTTGAATGTCCTATAGCTTTATATGAAATGTTGTCATGCATGTATAGCAAAATGCCTACATTTTTTCATTGTATTGCATGTGGATATCATGTTTATGTTTGTGGCGTTGTCAAAGTGCCTAAATTAATACCAAGGGATAACCCTTTTCTGGTGTAGAAGTGAGAGGTTGATTCCTAGAAATGTCTATGATTTAATATGGAATGTGATTTTCTGCATGCATTATAAATTGTGACTTTTTGTGTAATTCCTTAGTAAATGAATGGATTTTTGTATGCATTCATGAGCTTGCTTCCTATTTATTACCAACCTAAGAGGCTTATAGATATTTGAGTTGTAATAAGCATGAATTTGGTCCAATGGACTTAACTAAATCAATGGGCGTATCTTTGTCTTATTTGTTACGAAATACATAGATTTGGTTGCCATGCCTTATTATCAATTTCCATGCTCAAGAGGTCTAGTGTTGTGTGTGTGTATCAAATATCATTGCATGTGAAAATATGTATATCTAAATAACTATATGCTCGCGGGAAATTCCAAAGCCTCTATACACTTAGGAAGGATAACTCGAATATTGTGTGTGCACGCAATATAAGCTCAGGAGGGACAGCTCTAAGAGCTTCACAACGATATGTTTATGTATATTTATGTACTCGTATGATTGAGCCTTGAGGCTTTAAGGGCTTGACCTTCGAGTTATGATAGCCCATGTATGTTAGAGTTGTGACCGAGCATTAAGGGTGAAAAATGACCAAAACCTATTTACATTCATCGTGGGTTGAAATTCATTTTTTCATGGACTAGAAGGTAAACTCCCTGTCGGGCCATAAGGCCAGGAGCCATGACCAAGGGTGCACAGGTAGGGGATCCTAGATTGATTTGATGTAGAGCAAGTGTTAGCACCATCATGTGCCTTGAAAGAATTGCCCCATATATTTTTAAGGGATTCCAGGATAGTCTTGCCAAGATTTAATCATCGAGTTGGCGTGGCATAGTGAGGCTCATTGGCAGGGAGACCTTTTTGTTGAATATTCGTCATTAGATGGACCCTAAGTTTATTTATAATGTGGAAACATATCGTCCATGTAGCAGGAGATTGGTGGGGCCCATGGCCAACATGGAGGTGATGTGGTTGTAGCGTGATCTGGCAACCAGGGAGGCGGGGCATGTATCACCTAGAATTAGGGTTTTTATGGGGCCAAATGGCTTGTAAACAAGTGGCACACAACATCCCTAGAAATGAGCCACGTGGAGGGTCTGACGTCACCCCCTTAATAAAAGTCGATGATGTCACCCCAATGCCTCTTCCTTGATGATTTCTTATGGTGTTTGGTGAATCCAATTGAAATTTTATTCATGGAGTGATGTGGCAGAGGTGGAGCCCATGTGCGAGATAGTGAGTAAAGGCGACGTAATGCGATTAGGAGGGGTCCACAAAGGAGGGATGGCCCCATGTGACTATTTGAGTGTTTTCCTCAGTGGACATACATGGCAGTATGGAAGGTGGAAGTTCCACGTAACCCCGACAGTTCTTCCTTGATGGATTCGATGGGGGATTGTGATGGGAATTCCTGGGATTTTATTTCTGGGGTGACGTCACAATCGAGGGGCCCATGCGTATTCGTTATCACTAAAAAGGGATATGACCAATATAACATGATTCTAAACTTGAACGATCGGTAATTTCAATGTGATAAATGACATGGATGTCCATGTGTGCACCATGTGGGGATCACATAAGTGCCATATGGTAGGTTAGATGATGTGGCAAGACCAGATAAGCTAGTTTTTAACCAACCATATATTTTTATCTAGGAGTTGGATTGAATCAAATTTTATATCGTTGGAAAGGTCTCAACGAGAGGAACACAAGAATGTTATGCATTTTAATATTTGAGAAATTTGAGAAGAATAAAAGAATTTAGACCCCATTTCCATAACTGTACCTTGGATATCAGGTCGGTATAGTAACTTCCCTCTTTCTACCTTAGTAGGATGATGGGTGGTAAGGGGGTGTGTTAAAAGTGGTATCAAAGCTTCGAGGTTCAACACTTGGACTTGATGGGCTCTATCGCAGTAGAAATGTAGACAAAGGTTCAAATCTAGACCTTTGGTAATAAATTGGTACCTTGTTACAAAATTAGCAGAGTGGTAAGTTTAATGCTTGGGTCTTTGGAGATGAATGGATCTCTAGTTTTGGGTGTAGTATTTGAATATGATTGCATGCTATTTATAGCATTTGATTGTGATTGGTATGTTGGTTGCAATGATGTTCTAGTATGATGCATTTTATTGAAAAATGTTGATGGAATTGCATGTGTTTGCTATTAGTCATCTTTAAGGTCTAGAAATCTATTGTTGTGACCATGGATACTTGTTATTTCTTTAGTGTTTGTAGAACTACCTACATGGTTTTGTGCATGATTGTTTAAGTGGTGTGTTTTGTTAATTTTTAGGGCTTGATTGTTCTTTGTTGTATATAATCACATTTTTTTAACTTTTTCAACAATTTACACATTACATTCACCCCATATCATCATAAGCAAATATATAGAGATAACAATAACATCAAAAATGCAATGGAACAGTAAGGAACAATAGGAGAAAAGAATATACAATAGAGACACCGAGATTTTGGTCAAATACCAAGGAAAATCCCCACAAGGGGGGAACCCATAATCAATTCTTCTTCCTCTATTACTCATCAAATGTTTAGTTGAGATACAAAGTACAATTATCATGAGACATAAGCATTTCATCATCAATCACATTATGACTCATAAGGTCAACCTCAAATCATATATGATCCTCAGTAGTAAATCACAAAACCTCTGATAGGTTTGCCTCCAAATCACTGTAGCTAGCATAGATATTTGTCTCAAGTAGCACTATCAACACTCATAAGGACATTGTCATACAACATCGTCATATTGTAATACATTCTTGGCATGTGAACTCATTCCATACATCACTTGTCGTAATATCACTGACATACATCAAGATCATTGCCATATAGGTCATTGTCATGCATCAAGGTCACTGTCATATAGGTCACTGTCAAGCATCAAGATCACTGTCATAATCATTGTCATGCATCAAGGTCATTGTCATGTAGTTCATTGTCACACCATAATCATGAGGCACAAAATTTATTGTTATATTACACTTTCATTAACACAATTGTTATTGTCATCATACACACAAGTCTTACTGAAGATAGTTTCCCATCTAGCTTCTTCAAAGGTCAATCATAAGGCTTTTCTTGGAAAGAGCTTGCACATGAACCTGAGATTTTTTGCCTTGGTTAGGACTTCATATGGTAGATGTGATAGCCTTGATTCTAGCCTCCAAAAACCATTAAAATCCTTTTCCAATCCATCCTTCAAACCGTTGACTCATATGCTCCTTCATAAAGTATCTCAACTCTTATTTATAGGTTTGTTTCAACTTAGGTTTACACCAAATTAGGGCTCAATCCTCTTGAGGTATGCATAGAAACTTTAGCCCTGTCTTCAAGATAAATAAATCATCAAGCCTGCACAAGATTGTCCTTCCCAATTTGGATAGAAAAATGCTTGTCTTTGTCCCTTCAAGTTAGGTCTATTCAAGAATCATATGACCCTAATCTACTTCCAAAATAAGGTTCAACCCTACTGCAATATCTTAGAACAATGTGGCCTTGTCATAGACATATTCAACCCAAAATAAATCACATAGATCACTCAGAATGGTGCTCCTTCATTCGGCCATCTCTCTAGCTAACTTGGCATGAACCAATCATATGAAAATACACACAGAATAGTCCTTCTCTTCACTTCGCCTAGGCTCTCAAGGCATGTGGCCACCTTAGATCAAAGATGTATTGAACTTGAGTGTTTGAATGAGCTCCAGGGTGGTATGTTCATATTATTCAATGGAGGAGTCAAGGGGTTTATTTAAGTGCCAACAGGACCCTTCAATTAGTAGAGCCGACTTGATCTCTTCACGATTTAACCCACTATAAATTAATTAAAAACTATTTTTAAATATATTTTCCAAATTTCCTCGATGATTACATGCTCGAGTAAACAAATAATAATGAAGGGAGTGCTAAACACATAAAATAATAATAATTCTTTTATCCAATTTGAATTATCCTTTTGGAGAAAGATGTGCTTATTTTGGGGTAGATGGGTTTCTCTTGGGAAATTCATCCTAAAGTTGTCATGATTTCAACACTCCCTCTTAGCTATGGAGGAATTTCTAGCGGCATCATAAATCTCGTCGAAAAGTGTACTTTTCTTATCACACCTGCATCAACAAGACATCCATATCATCACATCTTGTATGAAATTGTCTCTCCTCTTTTCATCAGTTGAACAATGATGTCTCAATCTAAAGAAGAAGAAGAAGAATGATCAATCGGTCAAGTCTCGGACTTGATAGTAGGGAAAATACACACTTGCCACAAGTGGAAAGGATTAGGCATTCCCTACAATGAAAATAGGTGAGATACATAATTACCATGCTAAGTAAGGATCAGAAACATCATATTGTCCACTGATCTTCCCAACTTGATCCTCAAGAATCAAGTGCTAGAACACATACATTCAATCACTCGAGGGAGATACACACTTACAACAAGTGGTAAGGATCAAACACATCCCAAGTCTCCTCACCCATTGGCCAGATGGGTGGTAATCCCAACAAGCCCAACTTATGGATAGGATGCATACTAGGGTACAGTTAGTCAAGTCCTAGACTTGATAGTAGGGGCAGATACACACTTACAAAAAGTGGTAAGGATCATACACATCCCTAAATCTACAATAGGGGAGATACACACTTACCATTCCTGGTAAGGATCAGACACATCCTATTGTCCATCGCTCACACAGAGCATCGTCAACCCTAAGAGCTTCCCCACTCCACCGCCCACCCCCCCCCCCACCCAAAAAAAAAAAATGGAGTCAATAGACATGGAGGAAGAGCATATCTCAGTGCTCTCAATCAGCCATGATCCCTGGAAGGGTCACATCCACCAGTATAAGTTTATTTTTTAAGAGTATGAATGGGTTTGAGAGAATGTTTGTAATCTTCTCATCTATTGAAGCCTTACTGCTTTAGGTAATAACAATTCACTTCCAAAGCCTCACTATTCTTTTTGAGTTAAAGCCTCATAATTCCCTTGATGGCACCATGAAAATCTCATAGATATATTTTGAAACCATTATGCTCACAATATGATTGGCCATTGTTGGATTGAGTGGAGTTGAAGTATGCCACCTGCTCATTTAGGAAATCAAAGCAAGACCCATAATAAAGCAACACTTCAATGTGCTCTTCTTTTTCACAACACTCTTGGTTCACTTGACATCGACATATTTCTTCTAACACAATATTGTCTAAATCCATGTCAATACCAGCTTTGTAGCCTCTAATATACATGTATAGGATCTATCTAGCTCAGGGAACACGCTGCAAAGCAAGGATCCATTTGGTGTCATGCTCATCATGGGATCCATCAAAATTGAGTCTGAAGAGGAGTCTCTCTCAAATTCTTCTGTGTAATCCAACATGCCAATTCTCTGTCAGTATACTTCGATTGACAAGAAATTCCTCATCATCTCTTTGTTACTCTTCTAGTCTCAAGACGTGGATCAGCTTGCACTTATAGGTCAACTGCCTATGGAACCAAACACTAAGATGATCTTATCCTATCATAAATAAATTGTTAGCATATATGAAACCAAATATCAAATACATACCTTCACCCTAAAGAGAGTTTGGAGTACGCATCAGGTGTCCATCAATCCAAGCATGCCAAGTCTAGGGGACGTGCTTGATTCCATATGGGGCTGTCTTCAATCTGAAATCATGAGTCTCTTTCTTATGTACCTCAAATATCTGAAGTAGCTCCAAGTATGATTCTTCCTTAAGTACATCATGGAGGAAGCCAACTTCACATACATCTGATAATAGTGCATTTGGAAATTGGAGCTAGGATCTCAACATAGTACCATCTCTCAAAAAGTGTTGAAAATAGAAACAAGAAATGTAAAAAAAGAATCTAGAAATTCCAATTAAATTTGTCCTTGAATTAAATTGTGAATTAAAATTGTGGTTATTTTCTCATAGAAACTTGTAATAGTTAACTAAGTTAAGTTGACTTAGTTAACTTAGGAATTTCAAGTTGGAAGTCTATCTGGAGTCATGTAAGTTTGATCCCTAAGTTTTAGGGATCCATATTGAGTTTATTTGAGTTGTAATTAGATAACTCAGTTTGACTGAGTTATAGACAGTTAAACTTGTTCTAATTGTTTTTGGAACTAGTAGAGGATTAGCAGTCAGTTAGTGCAATGGTGCATCCACAAGTTCTACTCCAGATAACTGAAGATTCACTCATCGGAAACTCATGCATGTCAATTTTGAGAAAGACCCAATTGAGACTAGAGTGCAGGGACAATGTACTATCAGTTGTATGATTTACTGAGTTGTAAATATCATGCATGCAATCAGGAAGAGGACCTAATTAGGATTGTGCAGTTTTGGAAGCATGAATTCCCTTTAAATATGGGCTATTCATCCTAGGAATTGCGTAAGGAAATAGGGTCTTGACAGGCAGTGGAAATTGCCTAAGTGTTGGCTAAGAGCAGGCTTGTGAGGCAAAGAATTGAGCATACTTGTGTTGAATTATTCTTGTGAGAACAAGCTTTGTATCTTCACTCATATTTCTGATTAATGCAATACAGATAGGTGGGGTTTTGAGTAGTGGTTTTCCCTAGAAAAACTTATTGTCTTATGTGCCATTGATTATCTTCCTCTTTTCGATTATTGTTTTCATCGATCTTTATGGGGTTCCGTTGTAAAGAGTAGAGTAGATCCTTGTCTTATGTTTTAGGAAATTACATGAGTTGTGGATCTATAGGAAAATATACATGGTATCAGAGCTATATTTGTAGAAATATCTACATGGTATCTGAGCTATTACAGTACAATAGAGGAGATTTCGAAGTTTTTGAGTTAAGGGTTGCAGGTGAAATTCGAATTTCAATACATACTTCAGGAGCGACCGATGGTGTTCTACGGTTTGCGGCTCGAGTATGCCTTGGATGGAATCTTGAATTACATAGCCTGGAAGGACATGATGGAGGCCGTGTTGGAGGATAATGGCTTGAAGGAATTCATTGATCAAGACATTCCTAATCCACAAGTATCGAATTTAAAATATCTGGCCGAATTGAATAAGTGTGTGGCAAGGGCAAGGTGGATAATCCTTGAGGGAGTTTGAGACCACATTGTCTCGAATCTTCATGGGAAGGAGACTCTGTATGTTATGTGGAAAGCATTGATAGACCTTTTCTAGAACAACAGTTACCATATGAAGTTGGCACTGAAAGTATTTCAAGACGATATTGCAGAGGTTTAATATGCAGGGTAGTAAATCAATCAATGTTCTTGTTCATGTAGGTGTAAAATTATTTGTTGAACAATGTCCCAAGACATAGGAAGAGGAAGAGGAAATATCTTGTGTTCCATATGCGAGTGTAGTTGGTAGCTTGATGTATGCAATGGTTTGCACTAGACCATACATTGCATATGCAGTGGGAGTATTGAGCAGGTTTATGTCAAAACTAAGGAAGGAGCATTGGACAACAATGAAGCAAGTTTTCAGGGATTTGCATGGCACTAGTGATCATTGTTATATAGGTCACTGTCATGCATCAAGGTCATTGTCGTATAGGCCATTGTCATGCATCAAGGTCATTTTCATATATGTCACCGTCATGCATCAAGGTCATTTTCATATAGGTCATTTTCGCTCCATAGTCATAAGCCACAAAAGTTATTATTATACTACATTTTCATTAACACAATTATTACTATCATTGTACGCACAATTCTTACTGAAGATAGTTGTTAATATAGCTACTTCAAAGTTTAATCATAAGGCTCTTCTTGGAAAGAGATTATACATGATCTTGATATTTTCAACGCTAGTTAGGGTTTTCAGTAGTAGATGTGATAGCCTTGATTCTAGCCTCCAAACACCATTAAAATTTGTGTCCAATCCATCCTTCAAACCCTTGACTCTTGCATTGCTTCATAAAGTATCTCCACCCTCATTTATAGGTTTATTTCAAACTCATATTTGCACCTAATTAGGGCTTGACCCTCCTGATGTGTGCATAGCAATTTTAGGCTTGTCTTAAAGATAAATACACCATCAAACTTGCACATGATTGTCCTTCCCAATTTGGCTAGAAAAACACTTATCTTCGGCCCTTCAAGTTGGGTCCATTAATAGAGGATCATATGACCTTAATCTAACTCCAAACTAGGGCTCAAACTTCCTACAATATCTTCAAACAATGTGGCCCTGTCATAGAGATATTCATCCCAAAATAAAGAACACAGATCACTCGAAATGTTGTTCCTCCATTCATCCATCTCTCTATCTAACTTTGGCATGAACCAATCGTATGAAAAGAAATAAGGAATAATCCTTCTCGTCACTTCGGCTAGGCTCTCAAGGCTTATGGCTACCTTAGATCAAATATGCATTGAATTTGAGTTTTTGAATGAGCTCCAAGGTGGTCTACTTATATTAATCAATGAAGGATTCAAGGGGTTTCGTTAAGTGCCAACGCAACCCTTCAATTAGTAGAGATGACTTGATTTATTCACCATTTAGCCCACTATAAATTAATAAAAAAACTCTTTTAAATTTATTTACCAAATTGGCTTGATGATTTATTTCCCAAGTAAACAAATAATAATGAGAGGAATGCCAAACATATCAAATAATCATAATTATTTTATCCAATTTGAGTTGTCATTTTGGGGAAAGATGACCCTTCTTTTGGGGTAGATGGGTTTCTCTTGGGAAATTCTTCTCGAAGCTACCCCAATTTCAACACTCCATCTTAGCTAGGGAGGAATTTATGGCTACATCATAAGTATCATAGAAAAGTGTACATGTCTCATCAAAATTGCATCAACAAGACATCCATCTCATCACATCTCGTCTCAAATCATCTCTCTTTTATTCATCAGTTGAACAATGATGTCTTGATCTAAAGAAGAAGAATAATGATCCACTCGATCAAGTCCTAGACTTGACATTAGGGGGATATACATACTTTTCACAAATGGAAAGGATGAGACACACCCTACAATAACAATAGGGGAGATACACTCTTACCATGCTTGGTAAGGATCAGACACATCCTATTGTGCATTGATCTTCCCACCTTGATCGTCAAGAATCAAGTAGTAGAACACATGCATCCAATCACTTGGGGGTGATACATACTTACAAGAAGTGGTAAGGATCAAACATGTCCCAAGTCTCCTCACCCATTGGCTAGATGAGTGTTAATGCGAACTAGCCCAACTTGTGGATAGGATACATAATGGAGTATACTCAATAAAGTCTTGAACTTAAAAGTAGGGGGAGATGCACACTTACCACAAGTGGTAAGGATCACACATCCCTACATCTATAATATGGGAGATAAATACTTACCATTCTTGGTAAAGATCAGACACATCTTATTGTCCATGGCTCACAAGGAGCATCCTCTACCCAGGAGCTTCCTGGCTACCCCCCCCCCCCCCCCCGCCGCAAATTAACGGAAGTCAAAAGATGAGGAAGGGAATAAATCAGTGTTATTGATTAGTCATGATCCTTGGAAGGGTAACATCCACCAGTCAAAGCTTCTCTATGAAGAATATGAATGGATGGAAGAGAATATCTACAATCTGCTCATTTACTGAAGCCTTACTACTTTAGTTAATAACAAGTCACTGCCGAAGCCTCACAGCTCCCTCTAAGTTAGAACCTCATCATTCCCTTGGTGATACCATGAAAATATTGTAAATAAATTTTGAAGCCATATTGCTTGCAATATGATTGGTCATTGTTGGATTGAGTGCAGTGGAAGTCTGCTACCTACTCATCTAAGAAATCATGACAAGACCCATACTGAAGCAACACCTAAACATGTTCTTCGTATTCACAACACTCCTGGTTCACTTGGTATCAACATATTTATTTTGTCACAATAATTTCTCAATACATGTCAATAACATCCTTGCAACTTCCAGTATACATGTCCAGGCTCTATCTGGCTCAGGAACATGTTGCAAAGCAAGGATCCATCTATTTTCCTGCTCATCATGGGATCCATCAAAAATCAATCTAAAGAGGAGTCTCTCTCAACTACTTCAATGTAATCCATTATGTCGAGTTTATGTCAGTATACTTCCCTTGACAAGAAAGTTCTCGTCATCTCTCTATTACTCTTCTAGTCTCAAGACATGTATCACCTTGCACTCAGAGGTTAATTCTCTTTGGCATTGAACACTAAGATTATTTAATATTGTCAGAAATAAATTGTTAGCGTATATGAAACCAAATATCAAAGACACCTTCAACCCTAAAGAGAGGTTGGAGTCTACATCATATCTCCATCAATCTAAGCATGCCAGGTCGAGGGGACTTGCTTAAGTCCATATGGGACTTTGTCCAATCAGAATTCATCTATAACAACTCCAATTTAAAATATACAAATAATTACATCAATGTATATGATTAATAATCAACACACAATTATTCGACTAATTAACATAGGGTTTCCAAAAACACGAACAAAGATGACTTACCTGTGGCGATGACATTTCTTACTTGTAATTTCAGAGTTGAACGCTATTTGAATCCCACTAACCACAACAAAATTTTGGGGACGACTCTCCACCCAACCATAGGCTCAGCTGCACATAATCTTTCTACAGTTAGCCACCCCCAAGCCCTCAATCAACGTACTACTACCAAGGAATCCTCTGTCTTACAACACTTTTTTCCCAAGAGAATTGATGAAGGAATGATGAATATCATCTTCCTGATCGTCCATTAAATAGACCAAACAATGGAAAGGGGTCCGCATACACACATTCCATGCGTCAACATGCAAATTTTATTTTTATTTTATTTTAAATTTTACTTAAGTTAATATTTCTCTTAATTTATTTCTTTCTTATTTTATTCCTTTTTACTTTTTGTTAACTTTACTTATTTTTACTATTTTTATAGTTTACTTATATATATATATATATATATTTATTTAGAACTCCAATATTATTATTTACTATTTTATTTATTTATTATTATTATATTCTTTTCATTATTTATTATTTATTTACTATTATTATTTTTTCTTTAATTTTTTATTATTTATTTACCATTATTATCTTTTCTTTGTTGTTTATCATTTATTTACTTATTTTTTAAAATTATATTATATTATATTATTATTATTATTATTAGGGGACATTACATACTCCCCCTCTTTAAGGAACTTCGTCCCAAAGTTAAGTTGAATCATTTAACATTTTATTTATTTAGTTCTTTATTACTTCACATTTTCCCTACATCCTCTGTTGAACTAGTATAAGCAGCAGGCATTGAAAGTATCCACATTACCTGAGAATCCCAAGGAATCTTTATCTTTTTCCCACTTTCGGAACCAGGCATAAGCATCATCAATCTGTACCATAGCCCAGGGTTGACCCCAAGGCTCATACCTCATCTACCCCAAGGTAGGCATCTGATCCCAGTACCCAATGGCTCTGGGCATCTCGCAAGGCTGGCCCACTCTCTACACACTCACTAAGGTGCACAACCCCAGACATCGAAGTCCTTACACCCCCACTAGACTTCGACATCCCAATCCAATATCAGGCACTTGGCCTACAATATCAAACACTTGTCCTCCTCAATATCATCCCACAACCCCTCAAGAACTATCCATCAAGAGCTATACAAGACAAAGGACCATTGCCATATGTAGCGTTGATTGAGCTTTTCCCCAACCCATATGGTGTTACATATTCTCCCTCACAGGTATGGGCTCCCAAGAGATCATCAAATAAACCAACCCTCTTGGCCCATTTGTGGATTTCCTGTCAATCACCATGTCTCAACATACATCCAATGCATTAGTTGTAATTATAACATCATAGAAGATAACCCACATGTCAACTCTTACATGTAATCATGAGAACATAACATCATTGTTACCACAACATTCTAAATAGTAATGATTGTATGCTCATGCATGTCATGAAATCTGCAAGTTATAGCTACATGCTCCATATGCCATCAACTTCTCTGTAACAAAGACATATTATGCCATCACATAATAAATGAAATCATATCCTCATATGATAACATTCTAACTATGAGAATCATACATATAGATCAATAATACACTATAACATTCTTATCATGATTCATCAATTTCAAAATTAAAATTTCATGATCACTATGCATATTTTTCTTATCCCTTATAGTACCATTCTACTCAATGGCACACAAACCATTTATCACCAAAAAAAAATTGGAACACACACTTATACTCGTAAACAAGGACTTATAATTTTCAACTACAATTTGGAAATTTCTAAAGGTATAACTATTGAACGTTGTGAGCAACAAAATAACACTCAAGAACTACACAAACTCAATAAGACAAAGACGTCAAGCTACAACATCCTTCTTTCCCCATAACGACAAAAGACTTAAGAATGGAATTCTTATTAAACTATAAACCAAGAACTAAAACATACTTATCTAGAATTAACAACAAAATTTGTGTTAACCAACTCACAAAGAATTAAAAGAAAAATTGGCTTAACCACACCATCCAAAACATCATTGTCATTCTACTCATTCCAATATCCATCTTGACAAATAAAAATTATTATCCACCATGATTTCAGAGATATTAGAAGTCAACATGTAACATGCAATGAAAAAAATCCATCCATTCACTGAACTCAATGTTTTTCTAAACAACGATTGATGATCTGAAGCTCTTCCAAACCCCCTGCAAATAAATCCTAGCCATAATGCACCATGACCACCCTCGGGGGGGGGGGGGGGGGGGGATCGACCCCCCCAACCTTCGGCCCCTTCGTATTCGGCAGCTTCCCTACTGCGCCCGTCGTTACCCCATTAAGCTCCCGATCCAGGGACAAAGGAAAATATCCAGAGGCAAACTACAGTCCGAAAGCCAATGGATCTTCGGCTAAGGGAAGCGTCCCCAGCCAAATCGGGGCAATAGGCCCGTCCCCTTGCAAACCGCTTTCGAAGAAAACACCATCATTAATCATCGAAGACCCCTGGATCGAAGAATAAAGAGATCGCATGTGCAAACATGCCCTAATCTGTCGGTTCATAGGAGTGTGACTCAATGAAAAAGCTCTCTGCTGGTGGATAAACGAGAAATGGAAGCCCAAAGGTAACTATGAACTTCAATTAGGGGCAAGAAATTTCTTCATGGTCATCTTCGCTCACAGGGAAGACAGAGACCGCACTTTTGAAGGAGGCCCATACTTCTACAACTCGACAGGACTCTACATGATGTACTGGAAGCCCAACTTTGCTCCAGAACAGGAAGATTTCAAAAAAGTTCCAGTTTGGCTCAGACTCTACTCCTTGCCTGTGGATTATTGGAACAAGCAGATACTGGAAGCCATCGGGAATCAGCTGGGCGTCTTCGTCAAAAATTCAGATCTCACATCTCAAGGTAAATACACTGCCTATGCTAGAATCTGCGTGTATATGGATGTCTCAGGACCCCTACCAGGTCATATTGATCTAATCTACAAAGGAATTCATTGGAAGCAGTCCATCGACTATGAAAACATCCCTTTTAGATGTCGGAAATGCCGACAGCATGGACATCTTAGTCATGGGTGCCCCCTGAATCAACCCCCACCTCAACCCCAAGCGGACAAGGTGGATAACCCGCCCCCAGATTTCATCCCTGTTTCCAGGAAAAACAAAAGGCAGAAAGGCAAAAATCCTCTGAAACACTCCTCCAACCCGACACCCACCCAGCCGAATAGCTTTGAAGTACTGGGCAACCTTGATCCAAACGAGAACCCTCTGGAATCCCCTGCCCCCCCGACTCAAGATCCACCCAGGCAGTCTCAATCATCAAGCCCTTCAATCATCTCCATCCCAAACCCTCACCAGCCCCAAGCTGAGACACAGCTTCAAATCCCACAACTCAACCCCAATCACATTGATACAAGCCATGTCCCTTTGCATGCCCCTCCTTGCATAGAAACTCATCCAAACCGATCGCCCTCAACTGCTCCTACCAATCCCCTAGAAGAAATCCTAGCTGACCTAGATCTCCATGAGGTCAACGAGCAATGGTCCAAGCAGGGAGTGAATGCTATTCCCTAGGAACAAAAACAAGTTTTTCATGCAGAATGCTCTGTCCACTAAGTATTCGCTATCAGTCATCTTCAACATGCCAGACTCAAAGAAAACAATATGCATCACCAATGTGTATGGACCTCATCGAATACAGGAGATGTTCAAAATGCTGGAAGACCTGGACGAAATCTGACAACACCATGGAGCCAACCACTGGATCCTAGGTGGTGATTTCAACATGATCACCACCCTAGCGGAGAAGAAAGGAGGCTTAAGAAGACTGGATAAAGATGCGGAAGCTTTCAATACCTTCATAGCTGCATCTAAACTCATTGATGTTCCCACAGTCAATGGTCTATACACTTGGAACAATAAGCAAGGGGGAAATAGGCAAGTTGCATCGAGGCTTGACAAGTTCCTCATCTCGGAATCCATCATGCTCCAGAATCTAGACATGGAAGCCAACATTCTGCCTATTGGGGGATCAGATCACTGGCCAGTGCAGATGCACTTTACCAAGATGGACAAGCCTCAAAACAGGCCTTTTAGGTTCGAAGGCTTCTGGATAGATCATCCAACCTTCATGCAAAATATTCAGAGCTGGTGGACTCAAACCACTGTAGAGAGCGATAACATCATGTACATCTTCCAGCAAAAGCTCAAGATCATCAAGGCCAAGCTCAAATGCTGGAACAAGAATACTTTTGGTAACATTTTTCAAACCAAAAAAGAGCTCGAGGGGAAAATGGCGGACCTCCAACAAACAATGATCAAGGATGGGCATAATGAGGAAAGGTTAGCTTAGGAATCAAACCTTCAAAAGCAATGGGAAGATAAGCTAAGACAAGAAGAGCTGCTCTGGAAACAAAAATCAAGGGTGCAGTGGCTAAACATGGGGAACGCAACACAAGCTTCTTCCATAAATCAACCATTCAGCATAGAGCCAACAACCGTATTTTATCCCTTACAAAAGCTGATGGGGCTAAGGTCTTTACCAGAGAGCAAATAGGATCTGAACTAAACTCATACTTCAGGTCACTTCTCATTGAGTCCAATCATGATAGAACTCAAGCTATCAACAAAGTCATTAGTGTTATTCCCCCCTTAGTCACAGAGGAGCAAAACTCCCTTCTCCTAAGAGAGTTCACTGAGTAGGAGATTGAAGAAGTCGTCTTCACCATGGCCACTGACAAAGCCCCTGGACCAAACGGATTTACAATTGAATTCTTCAAAGCTTGCTGGCACATTATCAAAGCCGACCTCTTCAATCTGATTAAGAACTTTCACAGAACCAAGCGAGTGTTGTCGGCCATCAATGCCACCTTCCTCACCCTAATCCCCAAATCTGATCAGGCTGACTCCCCCGACAAATTCAGACCCATAGCCCTCTGCAACGTCATCTATAAAATCCTCTCAAAATTAATGGCCAACAAACTCAAACCTATCCTTCCCTCAATCATTTCTCAAGAACAGTCTGGATATGTTGAAGGTAGACAGATAACCGACAACATCATTCTCAACTAGGAAGTGTTGCATTCTATCAAAACACAAAGGATTCCTGGTATGCTCATTCAGCTTGACCTCTCCAAGGCCTTTGACAAAATCAGCTGGACATACATCAGAGCAATCCTCCAGGCCTTCGGCTTCAGTCAGATTTGGATAAACTGGATAATGGAAATGGTCTCAGGAGCATTCTTCTCAATCATGCTGAATGGAGGCCCCCTACAACCTTTCCTCCCGTCTAGAGGTATACGGCAAGGAGATCCCCTGTCGCCTTTTCTCTTTGTCATCATGGCAGAGGGTCTCGGAAGAACTCTAACCCAAGCAATCCAAACGAATCAGCTCAAAGGCATCAAAGTTGCGCATCAAGGCCCCACAGTAACGCATCAGCAATTTGTCGATGACACAATGCTCATGGGAACCCCCACAGTAAAGGAAGCTTGAACCTTCAGCAAGGTGCTAAGCACATTCACGGAGGCCTCAGGTATGGAGATCAATCTAACAAAATCCAAATTATTTTTCTTCAACACTTATATTCCTGTGCAGAGAAATCTCAGCAAAATTCTCAAAATTCAGAGGAACTCCCTTCCAACCAAATACCTGGGCATCCCACTCTCAGAATACACCCCCAAAGCTGCAAATTGGGAAGATCTCCTCAACAAAATGAAGGCCAGATTAAGTAGCTAGACTCACAGAGCCCTAAACATGGCCAGTAGACTGGTGCTGGTCAAACCAGTTCTTCAAACAATGCCGATTTATATGCTCTCGGCCCTAGCAGCTCCCAAAATAGTATATAAATCCATTCGGAACATCCAGCGGTCCTTCCTCTGGAATGGAGATTCTAAGAAGCGCAAATGGGCCCTCCTCAAGTGGACAGACATATGTAAACCAAAACTCGCAGGAGGATTGGGCTTAAGAGATCCTGAAATCCTAAGCAAGGCTGTAGTAGCGAAAATATGGTGGAAATGGGTGGAGAATCCTAATTCCCTATGGGGCACCTTGTGGAAAGAAAAGTATACAAATCAAGTCCAGGACAAAGACCTCATCAGGCTTACTGGTAACACTCAAGGTTCCCCCCTCTGGAATAAAGCATGGGAGAATCAGCATATTGTTCAGAAGCACAGCTTTTGGGAAGTGCACCAAGGCAACACCACCCTCTTCTGGGAAGATGCCTGGCAGCAACTCCCTCCGCTGGACCACCCAGATTGGACTACTCTCAAAAATGACATGCAAGAGGTAGGGTTGAGAAAGGTAGCAGACTACTGGCATCCCCGAACATTAGCCGCGACATGGAAAGAATGGCTAACCAAAGAGCAATGGCTAACACAAGACCACAATGGGAATATAGAGCATCTCTTACAACAACTAGACCAACGCAGAATCCTCACCTCAACCAGAGAAGACATCCTGTGATGGGGAAATAATCCTAAAGGAACTTTCAATCTAAAAGAGGCCTACAAAATCATAGCTGCTTCACCTGAATGGCAACCAGACCCCAAATGGCATGCTCTCTGGAGCAGAGGAACTTGGCCCAAAATAACCATGTTCTCTTGGCTGGTCCTGCACAATAGAGCGCTTACCTGGGACAATTTACAGAGACGGGGCTTCATCGGGCCCTCTCAATGCGCCCTCTGCGAGAATGATCAGGAAACGCTCAATCACATTCTCAACACATGCCCCACAGCTTGCGCTCTATGGGATGATATGGCCTTCGTATTCAGACAATCTAATAGAAACAGAAACTCGATCTGCCTCACCCTGAGAAATTGGCGATCCTCCATATCCCCCAATAATCTGGTCAACAGGGCATGGAACCTCATTCCGGGAGTCGTGGCATGGATCATATGGAAAGAGCGAAATGCTTGAATCTTCAAGAACTCAGCGATGACAGTGGACAGGCTAACAGGAAAATCGCGACAGCTAATCACAGAATCGATCAATGCCATGGACATAATGCCGCAAGAGGGGAACACATCTCTGAATGACCAAAGGATAGTCCAGATCCTCAATCTCAAAGCCCGGACCACTCCCATAGGCAAGAACCAGGCACCGCCGCAATGATGCAAGACAAATGGGGGACGCCTCCATTTCCATCATTCAAACTGAACTTCAATGGGGTGTCAAAGCAAAACCCGGGAAAAGCTGGGTACGGTGGAGCAATCAGGGATCACATCGAGAACATCCAGCTTATCTACCATGGCAATCTAGGCACAAACACCAACAATGCTGCAGAGCTGATCGCTCTCATCAAAGGCATCACCCTAGCTGACCACTACAAATTTCTACCTCTGGTGGTGGAAGGAGACTCGGAGATTGTCATCAAGATGATGAGAAAACTTCAAAACGGCACTCAAGTGGACAAGCTAACACCCAGTTGGAGGCTCTCGGCAATCCTGAAGGATCTGCAGGGCCATCTTAGCAACATTCAAGGTGTCACCTTTCAAGCGGTCTGAAGAACAGCAAATAAGCTGGCCGATGCCATAGCCAACATCGGTGTTCAATCCAACCTTGAAGATTATCACATCCTTTGGCAAGACTTGGAGGAGGGGGAACTCAGAGCGAAATGCAACACCATAAACAAGGCAGACCATCAAGCATAACGGATGTCGAGATCCCTTGATGATTTTATATATGCATCTACTGATAATTCCACAAGCAATAAATGATTCACTCAAAAAAAAAAAAGAGAGAGCAGAGACTAGACCAGCTCAGCTGTACAAAGACAGACACAGGGAGGTCCCATCGACTCCCACTCTGCATCATGTATTTTACTGTATTCTATTAATATAAAGTCCCTCTAAACCTTACAAAAAAAAATGTTTTTCTAAACGACTCTCTTGAAGGATGTGCGGTATAATTTCCTCCAAATAAGTGACCATTGGTCTAGAATTAATGCTAATTCTTTTGCTACCATTTGAATAGATATTGAAGGTTGAAAGTGACATGTTTTTTTTTAATAAACAAGATACCAACATCATGCTAAGTTATTTCATCATGACTATTTCATAAATCCTCAATCTCCCATCATATTCTAGGATAGGTTACTACTTTTATCTCAATTATCATTTATCCACATCCTCCCCGAATAGCTAGTGCCAGTCAATTTCATATATCTAATGGCCCATTGAGTTCATGGTATGAAACACTTAATGATACTTAAGATACATCTTGACTACATAATAATTCCATTATCTCATTACTTGATTGCGAACTTCAACATCCTATAAAAAGTGTATGAAAGGTTTCTATGATCTCTTTTAAACTAATTATAAGTTGCTTCATTTTTCTTGATATATGAAATTCCTATCCATATATTCAATAAATACTAAAATATTAATATGTCTATTAATAATAATATTACTTAACAATATTATTAATTCCTTACTACCCAAAACCTATAAAATCTCATTTTATACTTTAGCTTATAAAAGTCTCAACACAATAAATATATTTAATTATATTTAAACATGTTTTCTATACAATTATTTTTATAATATAAATTCCAAATTACATTCTATTTTAGTTTTTCAACTCTTTAAAACTGTAATATAAATAATTTGAATATTTAAAGTTTTTTTGAAATAATGGTATCACACATATATGAATTCAAATTTATATAATATCATTCTCAAAAATATATTTTATCCCTTTTTTGGGGGAGTTATATTACATAATAACACAAATAAAATAGAGTTGTGGCTTTTATTGGCACTTTTACCCTGGTGCCAATTTAGCGATTGTTTTTTCTTATCATTCTAAAGTCAACTTTAAAACAAAATATTCCACATCCAACATATTTATTAAGCTCCATACTTTACCATAATATAATTTATTGGTGCTTCTCAAATTCTACAATGAATACAACCAACACATAGTTTCATAAAACCACCAACAATTTCTACACATTATCCACTAACCAACAACCTCCACATCGTTTCCACATCGTTCTCCCATGAATAGATAAAAAATAAAAAACATTGCAAAATAATATATAACCATCGACCAATAAATCTTTAAAAAATAAAAAACCATATATTTTCCATACTTTCTATGGTTTAAAGAACCCATGGCTCTACATGTCGAGGTTTACCATTCACCATTCTATCCCATGGTATTAAAAATAGAGCCATATGTTAGTTGAACAAGATATAATATGATCATGAAAATAATGTTGGCTCCATTTCATTCTCATCCACCATTCTACAAGTGTTTGCTCATCGTTTTGACAAACAATTGCTAGTTATCTCAATTAATACTACCCACATCAACTATTAAATTTAATTGAGTGATTCTGTGTTTTTACTTTTTGTCCCCTAATAATAATAAATAAAATCTCTTTCTTATGTACCTCAAAGCTCTTAGGTATCTCCAAGTATGCTTCTTCCTTAAGTACATCACGGGGGAATCTAATTTCACATACATCTAATAATAATGCATCTATCAACTTGAGCTAGGATTTCAACATAGTATCCTCTCTCGGAGAGCATATCATTATGTAATTCTCTGACACTACAACATCATCTTTGTCATCTAGAATGGTCCTTGCATGAAGGACATTTTTCTCTTAGCATATCCTTATCTTAGAATATCTCATTTGATTTTACATGACAATATACTCCGTCTGAATAGGAAGCCTCTTTTATCATATTCATGAATATAAGAGATTGCAATCCTTCCTTTGAGGTCTGAGCTCTTGTTCAATACCACAATATTAATGGGTAGCTTGTATCCTCCTCAATCTCGATATTGAGGACTTAGTCCTTACATCCATTTGATGTACATGTTAATCCCAAAACAAGAGAAAGAGCAATAATAGTAAAGTGAAAAAACATAATGAAAGTGTACTTGATGATGAGGCAAGTTGTCTTTCTCCTCTAGATATGAGAGTGCCTCCTTCATTTTCCTGTACTAGCTCCCTCTAGGAGCTAACTCTTACTACATTACTCTACATCTTGATGATCCTCAAGATCACATCCTCACGGGAACTTTAATTAGGATTGTTGGAAGCCATCAACTCCCTATTGATATAGTCTGGATGAGTCACCACAGTCCATGAACCATATGTCAATGTTGTCTTTAGACGAAATTCATCCTCTTGAACACAACCTGTATTCTCATTCCAGATCCTTCCAAACATGGATATCATTGACCACGAGATCTACATCATATAATCTCATATTCGGAGACTGGCCCATCTAGGGTTACTTGAATCTCAATAGCTTTTCACTAATTCATTTACACTAGGGTTTTAATGTTATAGAACCTAGGCCTTTTCAGTATCCAAGGCCACCCGAAGGGTTTCTTCCAAACCTTAGCCATAATTTGTAAGAACAATGGGTCCCAAGGCTTCCTTTAAACCCTAGCATTTTTTTAGGTCTCCAACATCTTTATCTCTTTCACTCTACTTGATCAAGAAATCCATCATAGGTGTCTTCACGAGGGTGATCTCAATGATTTTTCTTCAACCTGGCTCTGATACCATGTTAATTTTCAGGGCTTGATTGTTCTTTGTTATAGATAATCATTTTTTATACTTTTTCATCAATTTACACATTACATTCACTCCATATCATCATAAGCAATTAATAGAGAGAACAATAACATCAACAATGCAGCGGAATAATAAGGAACAATCGAAGAAAAACATACACAATGGAGACACTAGGATTTTTGTCAAAGACTAGGGAAAAAACCCATAAGGGGGAAATCCTTAATCAATTCTTATTATTCTATTAGATATTCATCAAATGTTCAGTTGGGATACAAAATACAAATATCATGAGACATGAGTCTTTCATCATCAATCACATTAGGCCTCATAGGGCCAACCTGGGATCATACTGATCCTCATAAGTCAATCACAAAATCTCTAATAGGGTTGCCTCCAAATTACTGTAGCTAGCATAAATCTCTATCTCAAGAAGAATTGTCATCACTGTCATAAGGACACTGCCATAAAAAATTGTCATATTTTCATACATTCATGTCTTGTGAACTCAGTCCATACATCACTTTCCTTAATAAGTATTCATAACTGCCACATGAGAAAGTGTTCATGTTATACATCACTTTTCATAAGATCATTAACATGCATCGTTATCACTATCATATAGGTCATTGGCATGCATCAAGGTCACTGTCACACCATAGTCATGAGGCACAAAAGTTATTGTTATACTGCACTTCCATTAACACAATTGTTATTGTCATCATATGCAAAAGTCTTATTGAAGATGGTTGCCCATATAGCTTCTTCAAAGGTCAATCATAAGGCTTTTCTTAGAAAGAGCTTGCACATGAACTTTATATTTCCGTCCCTGGGTAGGGCTTCCAGTTGTAGATGTGACAACCTTGATTCTAGCATCCAAACATCAATCAAATCTATGACAAATTCATCTTTCAAACCCTTGACTCCTGCATTGCTTCACAAAGTATCTTGACCCTCATATATAGGTATGTTTCAACTCAGATTTGCACCTAATTAGGGCTCATCCCTCTTAAGGTATGCATAGACCCTTCAACCATGTCTTCAAGATAAATGCACCATCAAACTTGCATAGGATTTTCCTTCCCAATTCAACTAGCAAATTGATTGTCTTCAACCCTTAAATTTAGGTTTGTTCTAGCATCATATGACCTTAATCTAACTCCAAACTAGCATTTGGCCCTCCTATAATATCTCAAAATAAGCGACCCTATCACAGAGAGATTCAACCCAAAATAAATCACATAGATCACTTGGAATGTTTCTCCTCCATGTGGCCATCTCTCTAGTTAACTCGACATGAACCAATCATATGAAAAGACACAAGGAATTGCCCTTCTCTTCACTTTGGCTAGACTTTGAAGGCCTACGACTACCTCAAATCAAAGATGCATTGAATTTTGATGTTTGAATGAGCTCTAAGGTGGTTTATTTATATTAACCAATTAGGAGTCAAGGATTTTCCTTAAGTGCCAATGTGACCTTCAATTAGTAGAGTTGACTTGATCTCTTCACCCTTTAGCCCTCTATAAATTAATAAAAAATATTTTAAATATATTTACCAAATTTCCGAGATGATTTCTTTCCCAAGTAAACAAATAATAATGAAGGAGTTCCAAACACATCAAATAATAATAATTATTTTATCCAATTTGAATTCTCCTTTTGGGGCAAGATGGGCTTCTTTTGGGGTAGATGGTTTTATCTTGGGAAATTCATCCTAAATATGCCCCAATTTCAACATGTTCTTACATGCTTTGGAAGAATGACCATGTGAATGCTTATATGATATGAGGGATTTTGGGAAATCCTTGTGTTGCTTGTGTTTCATAACATAGTTTATTTTTGGTAATTATGTGTGTGTGTGTGTGTATTGATTGGAGGGGAGAGTTCCATGGTTTTTAGGTTATATGACTAAGAGACTTGGTGGATTTGAGGTGTAATGTTTGTGTCTCCAGTGGAGAGTTAAGTGGTCTGATAATTGCTAGTTGTAGGTGCTGGTTATAACATTATGATTATGGACTGTAGGATTGCTTGCTTGTACAAGTGGGTGTTAGGGTGTAACACTATGATTAAATGGCTATTTATTTATTATAAGATTTTCTACATATACAAGAAACATTTCTTAAATGTGAAAACTATAAATTTAAAAAAAAATGGCAGATGATTATATGTTAAATGTTTCTTAACTAACCCTTGAAATTCAAGATTATTTGTTGTTATTGGCCTTAGTATGAGTTAGATTGTAGTTAATGTCGATAAGTCTTGGTAATAGACTGATTTTAAACTTGTGAAGGCATGATTGTAAACAAGTTGATATTATATACACATGCATATAAATTTTGTTTTTTGAAAATTATGCTAAGATATAAAGTATGCCTAAATTATATCATGGATTTTGAGATGTGTGACTAATAAGTAAATCGAGATATATGTGCAACAACAAGACAAAATGCTTGGTATAACATGCTAGAGCAACAACTAATGTGTAATTTGCATCGATGATTCTAGTAATTGAATGTATGTGGAATGCATAAAGAGACTTGGTACAACAAGAAAAGAGAAACTTATAAGAATTCTCAGACACTTGAGATAACAGGGTATTAATCATGGAAGAGAGGGAAGAAGAGGGGAATTCCACAAATCTAAAAGACTGCCATGAAAGCTTAAAGAAGGCTTGGGCTGGGAGGGGGGGGGGGGGGGGGGGTGTTGGGAACGTTCATTGGGTGTGGCAAGGAAGCCACAAAGCTTTGGTAAGAGAGATGAGCAGGCCTTACGCATGAATAAAGAGCATGAAAAAAAATGAGAAAGGTTGGGCTTGGGTGATGGGTCAGTAAATCCATCGTTGGTGTATGTTGGAGCAACACTCCTAAGTATGATAAGAAGTAGGAATGAAATTAAGTAGATGTTGAAAATTGTTTTTGTGAACAACAATAACAATATAGGGCATTTTCTAAAACTCTGGTTTTATTTGACATGTGTTATATGATATGTCCATGACTAAGTGGACAGTAGTATGACAACCAAGAAGGTTGGTTGGATCCATGGGAAATAATGGATAGTGAAATGGCATCCATGAAAATGGCACGACAAAGGTTCTTTAAACCTTGACCTTACTTGATATGTATATGAATATGTGTTATATTCATGAATATGATTGGTTACTAAAGGTATATGAAGCCATTGTGGCTGACATGTTTTGTCTGTGATCATTCTTGTGAAAGAATGATGGTTTAAAATTCAGTTGATGAGTATGTGAATGGCTTGATGGGATAACATAATGAAGTTATCCAACGAGATTCCTAGATGAATGAGGAATCCATTGAGTAGGAGGGAATCCCTATTGATTATAATTTTAATATCATGTGAATATGATTCTTATATTGTGCCTGTGTTTATAATATTATGAACGGGGACTATTGAAGGATATATCAACAAAACGAAATCAATGTGATTTACATCATGTTGGGACAAACATAGATAATTGAAGAAACCATAGACCCATGAATTTAGGTTGTGGATGAACATGGTAAAGCGTGGGATAGATATTAGAGGCGATGTTGCATGGTGTATGTGGATAGAGATGGCGTGGTCTCTAGATTTTCAACACTAGTGTGTACATGTTGTATTGTGCCATACTATGTATATGTTGTGATATACCATGTGTATTCATTGTGTTGTATCATGTGTATATGTGCATGTGTTATGTTGTACACCGTGTATACATCCATGTGTTGTGTAATGTTTGGGATTGGAAGGTTTGGGATTGTCTAGGCCACTTTTAGAATAGGTAGGCCACCCAAGATTGGTGGTTGTCTAGGCCTATGAAGTTATGGGATACACTTATATTCTTGTCGACATAAGACTACTAAGATCATTGGTGCCAATATTCATGGGGTAGTGAATGGGCGTATTTATACATATATTTCCCATATATATCCACCATTGGACGCTTACCAGAGTGGGGAAAATAATCCAATGTGTGGGAAGTCGAAGAGGAGAACACACGGATGATTTCCAGAGTTAGGCAACCAATCCAATGTGCGTATGAGGTCAAACAGAAGAGAAGGCATTGGATGTTTAGTAGAGTTGGGAAACTAATCCAAAGCGTGTACGAGGTTGAAGATAAGAGAAGGAATTGGATGCTTGCTAGATTTGGGAAACCAATCTAGTGTGTGTACGAGGTCGAAGAGAAGAGAAGGCACTAGAGGCTTGCCAAAGTTGGGCAATTGATCCAGTGTGTATATGAGAGGAAAGAAGGCCATTGGGTGCTTGTTGGGTTTCAAAACTGATCCAATGTGTGTAAAGTAAAGAATAATCCAAAGATAAGTATCCATATTTTATTGAATTTTATTAATTTCCAAATTATGAAGATGAATTGATATTTTGATTTATGATAGTTGGACTTGTTATGATAGGAAGCAAAATGAAAATGCAAGGTTCACATCATGGTTAAATTGTTAAAGAGGTATGATTTAAATGATTACAATTTACTTATGCTGAAACTCATGGAGATTTATGTGTTATGACATAGGAAAGCATGGAATTTCTTAGTTTGGGTGCATGGACTTGGATGCAAGGTGAATAGAAACGACTTGAAGATATTAGAGTGCATAGAAACACGTTGATTAAATATTTTAGGAATAGGGCCATTGTGGGACACTAGCTCTCAATGGTGTCTATTGATTTCCATGAAGCATGTTATGAGCATTATGAAAGTATTGAGGCAAGGACTTACCTTGGTTCTGAAATCCTTTTAATGCGAGGAAGCCTTGCTAAGGAATGGATAGCCCAAGGGATTGAGAAGAAGAGAAGGGCATGCCTAAACTTAGATGGAGAGTGACTACATGGAAGGGGGATCAAATTGTCCAAGGGACTGGGAAACAAAGAAGGGGATGCCAGAAAATTATATTGGTTTTTAGAGGCTCATGAGCATGGTCGATTGGAACTAGAAGCACATTGAGGTGTTCCGGGAAGAAATGGGTCAAGAATCTTTTGCTAAAATAACAAGGAGTGCAAAGGAAAACAATGTTGGATATGAAGGTAGGCAACACTCTAGGAAAAAGACAAAGCTATCTAGTTGGATTGAGTGCAACAAGAACACCAAGAAACTGCAACGGAGCCATGAAAGCGCCTGATTCAGTAATTTTTTTTTTATGTTTAAATAGTTGTTGGGATTAAAACACCAAGGACGATGTTACCTTAAGCGGGTAGGTTTTGTGACACCCTTGGTATACTTTTCCCTTGACTTTTATAATGTAATGATACTTCGAATTATAAATGAATACATTTTTATGAATAGGCCTGAAGAGTGGGACAAAAAATTCATGATCTAAGGAGGAAGAGGAAAAGAAACATGTGTGGAGCTAGCTAGCACCATTGTTTAATTTATGGTGCAGTTAACAAGAAAATTAGAATAAGGTTCCAAGAGGAGATGAAGGGTCCAAGAGGAGCATGAATAGCTACCCATGATAATATATAAGAAGGCAATGGTACAACAATGTTGGGGTTGAATTTTCTTCTTGAGAAAACACATGGGAAGTGTTGGAGATACCTACAAAGTGGACGGAATGAATTCCCTTGGAAGCTAAATTGAGGCCTAGAGGAGCTCAAGAAATCCATAGGAAAAATGTAATGAGTGTTTCCCAAGAATTGACTGAGAAACCACTCAGGGTGCTTTCTAAAGAGTTGATAAGTCACCTAATTTTATAAGTAATCCCTATCCTCTTTGAGTTGAGTATGACCTCTTGCTGAAAATATTGAAGAAATTCCCCTTAGATCATGGATCTGGCTTGGGGGTGAGTGTTTCAAGTGATTTTGGCTATAGTGAGTCTAAGGTTTGGTGGAGAATCGAAGTCCTACCTTCAGTTTGGTCATTACCTTTATTATATTTGCATGTATTTAATTAAGAGCTATGAAGTTAAAAAAATTCTTGTGAAATTTAATGTATGGCTCTAAAAAATGTTGCATGGCTATAGGGATGTTGGTATATGAAACTATTGGCTAAAATTCTTTGAATTTCCTGTAGTTTTATATAAAATGTCGGCATGCATCTATAGCTAAATGTATGAAGTTTTTCATTGTATTGCATGTGGATATCATGTTTATGTTTGTAGTGTTTTCAAAGTGCCTAAATTAATAGAAGGGGGTTCCCTTTTTCTAGTGTGGAAGTGAGAGATTGATTCTCATGAATGTCTGTGATTTAATATGGAATGTGATTTCCTACATGCATTAGAAATGTTGATTTCTTGTGTAATTTCTGAATAAATGAATGGATTTCTACATGCATTCATGAGCTTGTTTCCTATTTATTACTAGCCTAAGAGGTCTGTAGATCTCTGGGTTATTAAGAGCTTGAATTTGGTCCAATGGACCTAAGTAAAGGAATGGACAGATATCTATCTTATTTGTTATGAAATTCATAGATTTGGTTGTCAGGCCTTATTATTAGTTGCCAAGCTCAGGAGGTATAACGTTATATGTGTGTGTGTGTGTGTTAAAATAGGTTAGGTCGAGCCCTGTTAAAAGCTCAGGAGAGATATCACAGCGTGAGAAAATATATATGTCTAATAACTATATAATCGAAAGCAGGGCTAGAGCCTCTATAAGCTCGGGAAGGATAGCTCGAATATGGTGTATGCACACATACTATAAGCTCAGAAGGGATAGCTCTAAGAGCTTCATGATGATATGTATATGTATATTTATGTACTCGCATGATTATGAGCAGGGGATGAGCCTTAAGGCTTTAAGGGCCTGACCTTTAAGTCGTGATAAACCATGTGTGTGAACGTCATGACTGAGCACTGAGGGAAGGAAAGGCCCAAAACATATTTACATTCATTGCGGGTTGAAATTAATTTTTCTAGGGTCTAGAAGGTAAACTCCCTCTTGGGCCATATGGCTAGGAGCCATGACCAAGGGTGCACAAGTAGGGGAACCCAAGGCCGTTGGATGCAGAGGGAGTGTTATAACCATCCACGTACCCCAAAAGAATTACCTCAAATATTTTGAAGGAATTATAGGATAGTCCCATCGAGATTTAATTATCAGGATGACGTAGTACAGTGGGGCACATTGGTAGGGAAACCTTCCATTGAATTATTTTCATTGATTCCTAAGCATGTTCCTTGTCATTGGATAGACCCTGAGTTTATTTATAACATAAAAATGTATTTTTCATGTAGCAGGAGACTGGTGGGGACCATGGATAGGATAAAGGCAATGTAGTTGTAGAGTGACGCGACGACCAGGGAGGTGGGACACGTGTCACATAGAATTGGGATTTTTGTGGGCCCAAATGGTTTGTAAATGAGTGGCACGTGGCATCCTTAGAAAGGAGCCTCATGGGGGGTGTGAAGAAACCCTTACGGGAAAAGTCAATGAAGTCACCCCATGTTGTAGCGGCTACAACCACCCTCCAAAATTTTGTCGTAGTCTGTTTTGGAGCCTCCCTACCAACCTTCACAACAACTTGCCTTACTTCGTCAAGTCCTCAAGCTTCAATGTCTTTCTTGCTCAAAGGCAGCTTGTCAATCACAGTTTGATCTTTTCCCTTCACAGGCTGCTCACCAGGACTTGGTCCAGTTGCAGGCTGAGCAACTTCCCCTTGAAAATTGCGCATTTCTAGAGGGCAACCAGCCTTCCCTCTAGAAATTGGATTGCGTAATCCTGCCAAGCAACCCTCCCAGTAGGATTTCCACAAATTTTCCCAGTAGCAGGCTGTTAAGCCCATGATTTGCATAGATATAGGCAGCAGTCATCTTCTCAGCCAGAAATTGCGCAAATCTCCTGGGTAGTTGGCCCAAATCCCAGCCAGAAATGCACATTTTTCTCCAGCAGTCAAGCAGTCTCTTGCATGTGTAGCTGAGTTGACTGGTTCCTTTTGGGACTGAGCAAAACAGACTTTCATGCATGGGTTGTTTCTCCCAAGGTAGCATGCAAAGGCATCCCTTGTTTCAGGGATCTATGTTTAGCAGTTGGAGGTTACATGCAAGGAACAATTCAGAAACCTCACTCCAAGTGTTGCTTCCCCTAGATTTGTGGCATGCGCGTCACAACCTCGATGTTATCAAAACTCATCAACCAGACACTGCATAGCTCATTCTTCACATCAACCTTGCATCTCTGACAACCCACATCACATCTAGGAGCAGTTGACACATTCAGCTCAACTGTTTTGGGGTAAGCCCGCTTCCCATGCCTTCTACTGCATTTCTGTCGCTTTTTGTGTTTTCGCTTGTAGGAGTATTGTTTGCTATCTCACTGTTGTCACATGCATGAAACTGTTTTGCACGGATGTTCACCCAACAGGCGAACTGCCTTACTTCTGCTATCACTTAGCGTTGTCATGCATTCATTGACTTACTTGCTTTCAGTTTCCTATCGACGAGTTGGGCCAACCTTGGCCCGGGCTCTGCTTTCACCAAGGTTGCATTGTGCAATCTGGGAGAGGAAGGCTCACCTTCCTCTCCAGATTTGCGCGTTCCTGCCCAACACTAGCCTCTAGGACTGTTTTGCGCATTTCTAGAGAACATTGGCTGCTTAGCCCAAGAAATTGCGCAAATTTGTCCCTGGGCCAGCTGGAATTGTGCAATGTGTAATCCCAGCAGTCAGCAGCTAGAATGCACTGTGCATTGCGCAATTCCAAAAGTCAATCAGTCTCTCAGTAGCCCAGAGTATGCCTTCTGCAATCTTGGCAGTCGGTCTCCCGACCTTCCAGCCGAAATTGCACAACCTTCATGATCATTCACCCAGGTATGTTGCACGTCAATTCTCATGTTCATTTTGGTTTTCGACTGACAAATTGCTTGCTATGAGTGTTGCCATGTTTCCAGGTATCGCAAGCGTTCATCTACCTCTCAGCAGTGCAAGTACAGTGGTTTCTAGGAGAGCAAAGATGAAGACACCATTTAGAGCACACATGGGGAAGTAGTCGATCAAGAATCTATGAGCTTTCCTACTCACGAAGACATCGAGTTGTTCGTAGACAAGGACATCAAGCAACATCACCACAACAAGTAGCATCATGAACAACAACTAAAGGCAGCATACCGAATGCAGCGAATGCAACAAATGCAACAAACGCAGCGAATGCAAGAGGAAGGTTGTTGACAACATAGAGGCGGAACAAAGTTGCAAGATTAAGCAGGTCCATTGATGATGAAACTAACTTTGGAGACTCCGGATATGAAGCGACGACGTGACATGAAAATCGCGCGAAGGCAGAAGGCACGTGCTAAAGCAACAACTCAGTAAGAACACGAAGTTGCATAGGCAGACGAATGAGTTGCAGCAGGAACAGGAGCAACAGTGGGCGCAACATGTACTCACGGATGAAACCGCGCCCGTACAAGTTAAGGATCCATCCCAGCAGCTGACACATAGCAGACATGGTGAGTAGTGTTGTTGATCACATACAAGGGAGTCAGCATGCATGCATGTCGTTGAGTGCACGCATGCAATCCAACCCATTCAACACACTCACCAAGGCAAAGAAAAGAAGCAAGTCTAATTGGGACTGAACATGTACTTCGGCAAGTTGATGTGCATGCCCACCAGCACACACTTGACAATCAACACGGACACTATGCATCAGTATGTTGTTGGTTCAATTGTACCCAGGGAGACCATGCGCATATTAGCAGACAAGTTGGATGAAGTGGCCGAACCAATGCATTAGTCGCAACAGAGGCAAGAGTTCGCTTCAGCAAGATGTTAACATGAGGTGCATGCACACCACCAAGGATGACCAAGTTTGGCATCAGCTCACCACCTTCACCATCACAAGCATGTCAAAGAGTTGGTCCCATCACAGCAGATCGAGTGTCAGTGATGTCTTGCAAGGCTTGCTCAAGCCATGTTGTCTCACATGGGTACATGTGCATTGTAATGTTGAGTCATGTCAAGTGTAAGTCAAGTGTCAATGGTTGGAAGTAATAGTCATAGAGTAGGTGAAGAGTCATGAGGGTAGTTGAACTATCACAAAGGGGAATTTCAAGGGTCACCCCACCCTTTGCTATAAATAGTCCCTCATAACTCATTGTATAGGCTTTTGGTCAGCCAAGCTTCTACTAAGACTATCTTGAAAGAGGCTTGGACAATATTGTAACGCGCCTTGGCTTCTCCACTGCACGGAGCTAGTACATCTCTTTAGAGGAGCAGGCAGATGTGGCTGTAACGTTCCATTGTTGAGGCTAGCAGGTTTACATGGTGTATTGTATGATTGTGACTTACACTTCTTTAATAATAAGAGCCAACATATTTTCATGCATATGTTGTTACTGTAGTTGGACTGTTCCAGTTTCCTTAATGATATATGTTGTTTAACTTACGTACTTGTATATGAATTGATTTGTATGTAATTATATGAATCTTGTTGTTAATGTGTTGCATATGTTGTTAATGTTGTCACCGTCTGTGTCGACTGCTCTGTCGGACATTAGACAAACCTTTCTCATGAACCTTGCTATATCAACTGTCACACTCGTCTCGGACTGATCTGTGAGTGTTGTTCGTGTTATCTTACCTTGTATTTTGTGAATTCCGCATCTGAGTGAACTGCTCCACTGGAAGCTGTGCATGTCCTTTGTGCGGTGTGTTCCTAGACGAGTTGGGACTAATCCATTTCAACCTAGAACTCACCTTCACCTTGCTCTCCCTTCGAAGTGTTGGAACCTCTCGTACACATTCCTTGACTCTCTACATCAGTCACACCCTTGCTACTAACAGAGTTATCTTACTTTCCTTTATGCGACATTGCGGTCAAGGCATTACCTTACGACCCACTACTAGGACTCCTACACCAAACGGTCTAAGATCTAATTGGGACTTCTTACCGGGGAGATCCCCTTGACATGTTGGCAGGTCCAACACCGTCAACACCCCAACAAAACTTCCTCGATGAGTTCTTATGGTGTTTGGTGCAATCCCGCCAGGATTTTATTCCCGGGGTGACGTAGTAGAGGTGGAACCCACATGCAAGGCCGCGAGTAAAGGTGACGTAATGCAAGTAGGAGGAGGGGTCCACGAAGGAGGTATGGTCCCATGCAATTGGTTAAATGTTTTCCCCAGTGTACTAAAGTGGTGGTAGTTCCATGTAACCCCCAAAATTCTTCCTCGACAGATTTGATAGGGGACCACAATGGGAATTCCCGAGATTTTATTTCCATGGCGAGGTGGCAGTTGAGGGCCCATGCATATTTGTTATTGTAAAAATGGAGAATTTCCTATATAACATGACTTTAGACATGAATGGGTTGGCAACTGCCAATGTGGGAAATGACATGATAAGCCTACATGTGCACCACATGGAGATCACGTGGATGCCACATGGCAGGTCCGATGACATGCCTAGAACTAATAGGATATTCTTTAATCATCCATATCTTTTGATCTAAGGGTCAGATTGAAGCAAATTTTATATCATTGGAAAGGTCTTTATGAGACAAAGGCAACGATGCTATCCATTTTAAGTTTTGAGAAAATTGAGAAGAATTGGAAATTTAGACCCCATTTCCATAATTGTACCTTGGAGATCGGGTTATATAATAACTTCCCTCTTTCTACCTTAGTAGGACAATGGGTGGTAAAGGGGTGTGTTACACCATTCCCCAATTTGATTATGGAGAAGAAGCAAGGATAAAATGGAAGCAAGCTGAAAAAAGTATGCAATATCATTCAACAACTATAGGAGGACCATAGTGCAATAGAAAAATTTATCTGGAAGAATGAATTGATGTGGTATCAACATCACCTATACTTATGTAAAAATTATAAACTCAAATAGATGGTCCTTTTGGAATTACATACTTCTCCTATAGGAGGACACTCATGGTTCTTAAAAACTTACCATAGAATCAAGAAATATTTTTTATCTAGGAAAATCTTAAAGCATGTGTAAATGCTTATGGTTGAATGTGTGGTTTTCCTACAGAATGAGGGAGAGACAATCAATACCCCGAGGCTCTTACAACCATTAGTCATACCAATCCACCATTAGGAAGAAGTTTCAATGGATTCTATTATAGTTCTACCCAAGTCCAAAGGAAATAATGTAATCATGGGAGTAGTAGATCGAGTCACAAAGTATGCCACTTTCATTCTCTTTCTTATCCCTTTAAAACGAGTACAATATCCACAACTTTCATAGAAACAATTCAAATACAATGGAATCCCCAAGATTACTATAAGTGATAGAGATCAAATTTTAATTGGAAAATTTTGGACTAGATTATTTTCTTGTTTGGGTACTTAATAACTCCTAGCTCATCTTACTATCCTAAATTTGATAGAAAATTTGAGATTATGAATAATTGTCTAGAAGGGTATCTTTGTTGCTTTGCATTTGACAAACATACACAACGTGTCAAATGGTTGCCCTTGGTAGAATGGTGGTACAACACACCCTTCCATACTTCATCAAAAATGTCCCCATTTATAGCACTTTATGGATATCATCATCCTTCCATCACATAACCCTGAGGGGGGAAACAAAGGTTTATGCAATTGAGGATCACGTAAAGCATTGACAAGAAGTTCTTGAACTATTGAAGGATAACTTGGTGAAAACACAAAATATGATGAAATAACAAGCATATAAACATCACAGTTAAAGAGAATTTGAAGTAGGGGATTTCATATTTTTGTAACTACAAACATACACGCATATGTCCCTTAAGAAACAAAAGAAGGAAAACAAATTGGCACCCAAGTACTATGGTCCCCATAAGAGGTTTGTTGTCTCTAATATTATTCTAGTGACACAAAAATTCTAAGGAATTCAATGAGGATCAATGATCCTCCCGCTTTAGGTTAAAGGACTAGCCTTCCTCAACCACATAAGGTATTCCTTGTAATTTTGTGAATGTTTTTCTATAATGGCTTTTAAAATTAGCCAGATTATAGATAGTGTGGTTTGAAAATAATAAATGGTAAGGCTTAAAATAAGTAAAACTCATATAAAAATGAATCATTAATTACTTAAATTGTAAATTTCAAATATGTAATCAAGATTAATAAGTGCTACAAGTAACCTACAAATAAAGAACATAACACTATTGAAATAATATAATTGAAAGAGCCAGCAAAGAAAAATAAAGAAGAAAGAGGATAAAACACTAATAGTGTGTATTTGTATTTAAATGAAATGTGTAAAGAAATCATATGAGATTGTGCTTCCATAAAATTTAAGTCCACAACAAATGATTCAAAATCCTAATGTGTATATATGAGAAGTATAAAATCAAGCAATATGTATGAAATGAGTTATCAATTGATCATGTCAAATTGTTAATCGTTCATGTGTAGCAATGTATATAAATATAAAATTAGCAAAACACATAACACTGAAAAGAAGCATTGTTAATCATGATTGCATATAACAAAATCATAGTAATCATGGAGCAGGAAAAAATAATGTGTATGCTATGCCCATTCAAAATAAAGTTTCACATCCAAAAGTCGACCCCCTTTCAAAGTAAGATTCGGTCCTTATAAACAAATTCCCAAACCAACTACCTATGTATTTGTCTTTTAATTAAGTATTACATCACATAATCCTAGAAATATAATATACTTGCGAAATATATTTTCTATTTTTAATATTTCTTAGTTACTTTGGCCTTTCCTTTCACTAAGGTGTTAGCCATCAAGCATGTTGTACTATGGGCACTTTTCTTCTTAGGCTGTTGAAAAACCATGAATGTCTCCTCTTCATCTACCTTTGCAATTTCCCCGATCACTAAATGCAATGGTTCAACTGATTCGGTACCATATATAACTAGAGCATGACTGGTTCGTTGAGAAAAATATCTCTTCAACTTTATAAATTTATCCCATTCAATTGGGGATAACCATTTATTTTTTATTTTTTTTAAATAGGCCACACCAAGCTCAAATTGAAGCTAATAAGGAGACTTAGATAGCTATTTCATCTTATTTAGAAGAGCTAGTACATTGAAATCCTTGCGAATAGAATTTCCCAACAGTTTCCCGGAAAGAACTTCACTACTAGTTGGAGCATATCCCTAGTCTTCTTGAGATTTTTTTTAGTGCATCTTGAAATTGATTTCCTAATATAATCCAAATTGAACCAGTCTAAAAGGATGGGATCTCGAACCCCCAAATATATATCCATTTTATTTTCAATTATGTGATGATATTTTTGGCTTTAAGGATTTCAACACTCATTTCATCCACGGTTTTCTTATTTTCCTTAACTAAAAAATGTAATGGAATGCATTATGCTCTACTAGGCAGGTCAAAGAAATTTATATTTTCTTTGTCAATTGAATTTAAACAATTAATGGCTTGGTCAATTTCCTTCAACCTTTCATCTACTATGGGATCCATATTCTTCATGTCTATGCAATCATTAGCGATGATGATTGTCTCACAGTGAAGCAAAATATTTACATAAGGTTTAATTCTAGTGATCCTTTCATTAATCATTCCTTAGATCTTATCCTTTGCCTCAAATAGTGTGGTTCTTCCCAGTGTAGTATTTTATATGTATTTATGTAAGGATTGCAATTAATATTTGCTTGTCTTTAATACAGATTGGATTCCTTCAATAACCTCGGTTTTTTGCTTAACTTCAGTGGCCCAATTATGCATAAGTTGTTCATTTTCCTATTGTTTATTTTTAATTTGTTCCTCTAGTTCAACAACTTTTATTTCAAAGCGCTTAATTTTATCTGTATCAATATGCCCCGATGTGTCTTGTTGAAGAACACTATCAATGTTGGCTTTATATTCATTAATTTTATCGTGATATTTCTTTCCTTTTTCTCAAACTATTTATTCTGTTTAGCAATTTGTTCTTTCAAATCCTTCACTTGTGATTCTACATTTATTGTTCTTTGTAATTCTTGCACTTTCTTTTCTTCTTCTTCCTTATGTTGATATACTACAATTAAATCTGACATCTCGTATTCATAGGAATGCTTTCAAGTCCCTGATTTCTTTGTCTTTGGACTCCAATAACTTTTTTGTAGTAGTCCCATCTTTAAAAAAACCTTATAAACTAACTATCTTATTCTCCAAATCTTTAACCTTATTTGCTTTGCTTTTGATTGCTACCTTAGCATTATTCTATTGCACGTCAACTCTAGCTAAAGGAGTATGTAATATTCTAATGTTGGCAGTGGACTTAATTAGTCTTCTAGTAACCATCTCTCTTGTTTGCTTGTGCCATACACCATATATGTATTAGATACTTGAGCTAAATCAACATTAAATGAAGTGGTCCTTGAACCAATAAGCTCTGCTCCGACTTTGATTGATGGATGAATAACAATTAAGTTAAAAGTATTTTGATTAATGTTAGTAGAGGATATCCCTGTTCGGGGTGACAAACATAGAGGATCCCTAGGATAAGGGTACTTATTGTCCCCCACACAGTAGTAATGGTATCAAACGTGTGATGCAAGAAGAACCTCAAGGCACGAGGCATAACATTCTTGAGACAAGCTGGGTTTTAATTCGTGTGGTCGTGATTATGGTGAGTATTCTCAGGCTTTGGGAGATGAAAATTAGCTCTATAGGAGGATCTGTTTGCACAGGAATTACATGTGGCCTCTCTAGAACACCAAGCCTGTACCCTAGTTGGTGTGCAACCTCACTTTTTCAATTGTGGAAGGATGGTGAATTTTGGATATATCTAATTTCTCAAGTGAGAATTTTGGCCATGAATTCGCCTCGCACATGGGATTCAAATTTCTCAGTGAGATTGGTCTAGAGTGTAGGAGATCCAAACAAGGAATCTCGTTAGTTTGTAGTGTGAAGCAATGTAAGTAAGTTGTAGCGGGAAACCATCATACTGACGTAATTAACTCTGTTCTTCACCTGCTCCGTAGATTTTTTGCATGGAATACTTGGGGTGCATATTTAACAAGTTGGTTAAGGTTGTTTGGAATAGCTCTATATTCTTGGTGTGAGTGGTCTTGGCATGTATGTTCTTCCCTTTCATGGTGTGTCTTCTCTAGGGGTTCTTGTGGCTCTCTTTGCCTGACAATGTGCTAGAATTGGGCATTAGTGGTGGTTGCCCATAACCAAGGCTCAGTGGATGGGCCGCGTGGTAGGAGAGTTTGTGTAGTCCAAGTTTGGAAGGGATATTGCGTGGGGGATTCTTAGTAGTTCTATCTCTCAATCTTGTGTTTCTCATCTAGAAGGGTGGTAAGTATAATCTTTTTCCTTTGGATCCCCTTACCAATATTTGTTGCTAACAGTGGTATTATTGTGGGTGTTGTGAAGACTTTTGTGGCTCCTATATACCCTCTCGATTCTAAGCTTGTGCGCAGGTGGGGACAAAGGGTTGGCTGTCGCACTGTGAGGGGGTTCTTTGTTGGGTGTCTGCGAAATCGCTTGCAAGGGTTTGTCATGAAAAGGCAGAGAGGTCGTCCTCGGTGGGGGGGCCCCGAGTCCAAGGTGAATTCCTACAAGGGTGCCCACAAGTTGATGAAGGAGAGTTGTAGCAGCCTCTCAAATGCTCACCTAAGAGAGTTGATTTACCTCCGCCCTTTGACTCCATATAAGCCCAAATTCCTCTAGTGCAAGAAACGATTGACCAACAGGCCCAAGACTGCCACAATGATCAAAATGAAGTAATAAGCTTTCTCAATGATATACAACACAATTAATGGCATATTTTGGACTATCAAGGCTCCCTCTGATGTAACCAAAAGAGACTGCAAGATCAGATGGATAGTTTTGAGGGGTGTATGGCCCATATAGAACCCCATATTCATGATGCTTTTCATCACCCTAGTGAAGACGGTAATGCTGCTCAAGCTCCGAACAATGCATATGTGTAATGGATAATGTTGGATGCATTTTGTTTTTTGCTCAATTTTGAGCCTGTTAGGGAATTGACATGTGCTATTTAAGTTTTTTTCAATTAATATCACTTTTCTTTTGTTTGTATATGATGGCCAACAAATCCAGTAGGGGTGAGGTCATAGCACTCTGGCAGATGAGCCCATCATGATGTAATCTTCATATGAATTAATAAAAAAAAATCGACTTACAAAAAAATGTTAGTAGAGGATAAGAACCTGGGGCTTGCACTTTCATCTAAAGCAGATGGACTAGAATTCATTGCTCCATTGGTTGACTCTTTTCAGCCTTTGTTCTTTTCGCTACGATCATCATCTCTCTACCTTTTGTCTTTATAGGCTTCTTAGTATTTACATATGTAGCAATGAAAACAACTAGGAATGCAGGTTCTTTGGCTAACATTTCTTTCAATTAGCCTTGTAATTGCTCTAATTATTCTTCATTAGTCTTCTTGAATATTGTGTCTTCATCATCTTCATTTTTTATTTTAACCACATGACTTTGTTCATCAAGGTCTATATCTATTGTCTTTCTTTTTAGTGAAAACTACTGAGGGTTGCTTTCTACAGAGGATGCATTTTCTACAACATTTGTCACTTGTCCAATAATATATGATGTTGGGTTTGTTGTTTCTAAGTCATTGGTGGGATCTCCCTTAACTAGACCAGTCTCCATTTGTAATATCACAACGATATTTTCTGTTGAGTTCTAAACACTTGCTTGTTTATCATTGTGTTCACCCCATGTGTCAGCATTAGCCAACTTTTCAACTTCAGGATTGGATATGTGAACATAAGAAGATAAACCCACCTTTTTCCTCAATTCAGATATAATATGAAATGGATCATATTTCCATGAAGAAACTCTTTCTGAAAGATATGAAATTAAATCCTTTTCAATAAGTTTCAAAGCAGATATATTTCTAATCATCAAAGATAAAATATCAAAAGGCATTTCAGTCATTTTCTTTTTGTTTTTAGAAAGAAAATTAAATTTATCAACCAATAACCTCTATATGGCTACTTCTAAAGCAAAAAAGCTATGGAGTAATAAATTTTGGTACAGTAACGTTGGCCTTCAAAACCATAAATTCTTATGACAATATAATCCTAAAAAAGGCACTTGTCCCCTATACGAGTTTCCTTCGTATATATATATATATATATATATATATATATATAGATATATCCTATTTCACCTTCGAACAAAATATAATTTTACATTCTTCCAATGGTTTTATTAAGCAATTTTGCTCGAAGGTGAAACGGGAAGAAATTTGCATATGGGAGATTATCTCCTTTTATTTTTCATGGGTATAACATTTTAGTCCAATTGTCAATTTCTTTCTCTCTTTGTTAGATATCTTTAATCCTTGACATCAATTCTTATAAAATATTCTTGGTAATAAAACATGACTAGATGTATGAGGTATGTAACATGTCTAAACAAATCAAAAGCTTTAACAAAACTAAGATGCAAGTGCATGCTCTTAGCAAGATAACTTGGGAAGTTAATTCTAATTTCCCTAGGATTTGTCATGATTTCACTTAAACACATAAATATAGCTTCATCCATTACCAAGTCTTCGACATATCCTAAAATTATAGCTAGCAAAGAAACCATAACATAAAACTGTGGTTTTAGTAACTTGCTAGCCACTAGTAATTCAATTTTCAACATTTGACTAGGGTTTTCAACTAAACTCTATAGAAAGCTCAATTTCTATTCTTCTGCCCAAATTATAAATTCCTCATTCAGTTCTTTGTCACTAATATTCCTTTGGCTCACTAGTAATTCCAACATTCTTACTATAACTTCCTTTGACACCTCTAAGAAGGTATGTCCATTTGAAGGATAAACAATATTTTGGGTTGATGAGTCATAATTTTTTGCTATAAGAAGAGTTATGTCAGGGTCGAAATGAAAGGGTGACAATGTAGCTTTGAGCAAGCCAATATTTAACAGATGAATTTCTAAACTATTTGATTGACCATTCGACTCGAATTGGGATCTAATGTTGAAAATGCAGCAAGAAAGTCTCAATTTTGATTTTTTCCTTAATCAAATTGAGGAAATTTCAAATTCCACGTCAACAGACAACTTGAATGAGTTAACTGAGGTGATATATTTGTTATCACTCAATTAGCTTAGTTAATTTGAGCTAGGGGCATGAAGTTTAGTTGTGTGCAGTGGATTGCTAAATTTTAGGAGCCTAGGTTGAGTTAATTTCAGTTGTGACAATTTAATCTAGTTAAATTGAGTTATGGTCAATTAAACTAGTTCTAACTATTGGAGGAACTAGTGGAAGGTCAAGTTGTGGAAGTGAAACTTCAACCACACTCAGTGATCATCCAAATAACTAATCAATCAACTTAAATTAGCTCATGCATGCAGAGAATTAGAATTGCCCAGTTGTGGTGGAGTTTCCAAGGCAATGTACAATTAATTATATACTAGATTGAGTGTATAGTTCATTGTCTTGGTCAGAGGATCAACCCAGAGGAATTGCGCAAGCAAATTAAGGGAATTTCATATTTAATAGGGGTTAATTCCTCAACGAACAACACAAGGAATTAGGAGCTTGGAGGGTTTGAAAATTGGCTAAGTATTGGCCAGAGTCAATCAGTCAGGCAGATGATAGAATATACAGGGGCAGTTTGTGCTCAAGATTGAGCAAGCATATTATATTCATCTAGATTCTTTGATTGATGCAATATAGATATGAAGGGATTTTGAGTAGTTGCTTTCCCCTAGATAAATCTTTGTTATGTGTGTTGAATGATGATGCATGTTTTTGATATGTGTTCTCGATCGTGAATTTTTTTCCATAGATGAGTAGAGTAGTTTTGAGTTTTATGTTTTAGTAAATTACATGAGCAACATTGAATCTACATTAAAATTCTACATGATATAAAAGCATTATTAACATTAGAACCAATTATTGAAGTCCTCATGAACAGTGATCATTGAAGAACTAATGGGTTGTTAGGAGGCAGAGTTGATCAAGCCCTAGTTAAAGGCAGCTCCAAAAGACCCTATGTGCAGACTTCTTAATGGAGCTAGGAGGCTACCAGTGGGAAGATTAGTGAGCCAATGTTTAGTGACACAAAAAGGAGTTGTGATCATTGATATTGGCAAATTGAGGAGGAGAGAGATTTCTCACAGGGAGACCGAGACTCAGAGGAAGTATAGTTTAAGAGGGAGCACCCCTATGGAAGCTAGTACTTTAGGATTTGGGAAGATCAAACCCAATATTGCAGTAGTTGTAGCAACAACGCGAAAGAAACAACAGAGCAGTAGTAACAACAATATGATTAGATCAGAGTTAGCTTTGCATGTAGCTACACCTCTTGGAGTGAGGTGGGGTGATGTAGATCCTTAGTCCAAGAGTTGCAAAAATTTGGGTAGGTTCCATTGGGGCGTTCTCTTCATGGATCATTACCTTGCTATGGGGGTCCACATTATTCAGTAGAAGGAGGATCAATGCCATTCAGATATTGAGGAGTGCAAAGGAGTGTTGACACAGAGTAGGAGGATCAGTAGTAGAGTCAACAATAGCACAAATTTCCCACTAGACAATTGCAGACGTAGTTGATTCATTTTTTTTTATGCTTATAAGTTGTGGATTTTGCAGTAACAACAACAACAGTGAGAGGTGTTGCAAGCAACACATTCCACAGGGGTAGGATTGGGGTGGTTGATAATCCATTTCTTATTGAGAGGGAGTGTTGAAAATGCAGCGAAAGTCTCAATTTTGATTTTTTCCTTAATCAAATTGAGGAAATTCGAAATGAGTTAATCGAGGTGATATAGTTGTTATCACTCTATTAGCTTAGTTAATTCAAGTTAGGGGCATGAAGTTTAGTTGTGTGCAGTGGTTTCCTAAATTATAGGAGCCTAGGTCGAGTTAATTTCAGTTGTAACAATTTAATTTAGTTAAACTGAATTATAGTGAATTAAACTAGTTCTAACTGTTGAAGGAACTAGTCAAAGATCAAGTTGTGGAAGTGGAACTTCAACCATACTCAATGATAATCCATATAACTAATCAATCAACCTAAATTAGCTCACGCATGCAAAGAATTCGAATTTCCCAGTTGTGGTGGAGTTTCCAAGGCAGTGTACAAATAATTATATACTAGATTTAGTGTATAGTTCATTGTCTTGGTCAGAGGATCAACCCAGAGGAAGTGCACAAGCAAATTAAGGGAATTTCATATTTAATACAACACAAGGAATTAAGAGCTTGGAGGGTTTGAAAATTGGCTAAGTATTGGCCTGACTCAGTCAGTGTGGCGAATGATAGAATATACAGGTGTAGTTTGTGCTCAAGATTGAACAAGCATATTATATTCATCTAGATTCTTTGATTAATGCAAATCGATAGGAAGGGATTTTGAGTAGTTGCTTTCCCCTAGATAAATATTTGTGTATGTGTGTTGAATGATGATGCATGTTTTTGATGTGTGTTCTCGATCGTGAATTTTCTTCCATAGATGAATAGAGTAGTTTTGAGTTTTATGTTTTAGTAAATTACATGAGCAGTTTTGAATCTACATTAAAATTCTACATGATATCAAAGCACTATTAACATTAGAACCAATTATTGAAGTCCTCATGTACAATGATCATTGAAGAACTAATGGGTTGTTAGGAGGTAGAGTTGATCGAGCCCTAGTTCAAGGCAGCTCCAAAAGACCCTATGTGCAGACTTCTTAATGGAGCTAGGAGGCTGCTAGTGGGTAGATCAGTGAGCCAATATTTAGTGACACAAAAAGGAGTTGTGATCATTGATATTGGAAAATTAAGGAGTAGAGAGATTTCTCACAGGGAGACCGAGACTCAGAGGAAATATATTTTAAGAGGGAGCACCCCTATGGAAGCTAGTACTTTAGGATTTGGGGAGATCAAACCCAATATTGCAGTTGTTGCAACAACAACGTGAAAGAAACAACAGAGCAGTAGCAACAACAATATGAGTAGATCAGAGTTCTCTTTGCATGTAGCTATACCTCTTGGAGTGAGGTGGGGTGATGTAGATCCTTAGTCCAAGAGTTGCAAAAATTTGGGCAGGGTCCATTGATGCATTCTCCTCATGGATCATTACCTTGCTACGGGGGCCCACATTATTCAGTAGTAGGAGGATCAATGTCATTCAGATATTGAGGAGTGCAAAGGAGTGTTGACAACAAAGTAGGAGGCTCAGTAGCAGAGTCAACAATAACACAATTTTCCCAGTAGACAGTTGCAGACACAGTTGATTCAATTTTTTTTTGGATGCTTCTAAGTTGTAGATGTTGCAGCAACAACAACAACAGTGAGAGGTGTTGCAAGCAACACATTCCACAGGGGTAGGATTGGGGTGGTTGATAATCTATTTCTTGTTGAGAGGGAGTGTTGAAAATGCAGCAAGAAAGTCTCAGTTTTGATTTTTTCCTTAATCAAATTGAGGAAATTCGAAATGAGTTAACTGAGGTGATATAGTTGTTATCTCTCAGTTAGCTTAGTTAATTCGAGTTAGGGGCATGAAGTTTAGTTGTGTGCAGTGGGTTCCTAAATTCTAGGAGTATAGTTTGAGTTAGTTTCAGTTGTAACAATTTAATTCAGTTAAATTGAGTTATGGTGAGTTAAACTAGTTCTAATTGTTGAAGGAACTAGTGGAAGATCAAGTTGTGGAAGTGGAACTTCAACGCACTCAATGATCATCCATATAACTAATTAATCAACCTAAATTAGCTCATGCATGCAGAGAATGCAAATTGCCCAGTGGTGGTGGAGTTTCCAAGGCAGCGTACAATTTGAGTGTATAGTTCATTGTATTGGTCAGAGGATCAACCCAGAGGAATTTCGCAAGCAAATTGAGGGAATTTCCTATTTATTAGGGGTTAATTCCTCAATGAACTATACAAGGAATTAGAAGCTTGGAGGGCTTGGAAATTGGCTAAATATTGGTTAGATTCAGTTAGTCAGGCAAAGGATAGAAGATACATGTGTACGGTGTGCTCAAGCTTGAGCAAGCGTATTGTATTCATCCACATTATTTGATTAACGCAATACGGATAGGAAGGGGTTTTGAGCAGTTACTTTTCCCTAGATAAATCTCGGTGTATATGTGTTGAATGATGATACATGTTTTTCTATATGTGTTCTCGATCGTGAATTTGCTTCCACATATAAATAGAGTAAATCTGAGTCTTATGTTTTAGTAAATTACATAAACAGTTTTGAATCTACATTAAAATTTTACATCTAAAAGCATATATGTGGATGTTTGGAATTTGGACTAAAGTTATGATGAAAACCCCATTCTGGTGGTCACTTAGACGTGTAAATTTCACTGATAACAATCACTGATAACAATGGGGCTGGGAGAGTTTGACTACTTCTGGATTTGATGCGGTGAGTTTCTACGTTCGATTTGAGCTCACGCGAGAACGAAAACATGATCCTCCTAAATGTAGTAATCCAATACGAAGCATAAATTGAGAAAAAACAAGTACGATTAACATAATAAACTTTCGTTATGATGTACAATATGAGCTAATCTTGATGACAGTATGCCACATTTACTCAATGTTAATGGCTTTGGTGCAAAATTAATGCAAATGAAAATCATTTAAATATCAATCGTTCAATGAAAACGATGTTGACCTTTCAATGCATCGGGTAACTTTTAATGACATAACTTTCAATTAGTTTCACGCATGATGTGAATTACGACTATTGATCTCGTCAATTTCAGGTAGTCAGATCATATCGTGTAACAATAAGGGCACTAATCTGCACACAAGTTTCTAATTGACAATGAATGGTCATTGTTAGATCCCATCAGTTTGTGGTGTTGCATTTAACCAGTGCGTGTTCAACCTCGATATATGTCATGACCGTCAGATCAAATAATGTTGACCGTTAGATCGTATCACGTCAATTTCGATTGCTACTTGTGCAGGGTAACTGTGTACGCAACAAAGCGTGGATTAGTAGTTGATTAATGAAATAATTCAAAACTTGCCTTGTTTTATATTAATTAAAATTATGAAAATTTCACATAGAAAACTTTGTAAATATTTATTTTTGGTTTAATGCAATATTTAATAAAATTAAAAGGAGGAAAGTCATCTCTGAACGTAGTTACAATAATGTGGAAGTGGATTCGAAGTATATTATACAAATTGGAGTTACCTCTATCTTCATGTGTATATCCAATTTTTCATGTTTTTTTGTTTAAAAAGTGTAATCGGCAACAAGCTCCTAGTTCAAACTATTTTATTAGAGATTATTGAAGAAAGGAAAATCATACTAGCACTAGAAACAATCCTTCAAACCAAGGTTAAATGATTGTGAAATAGAGCAATTATTGAGTACCTCATCAAGTGGAAGAACCTACCAGTAGAAGTGGCAACAAAGAAAGATGAGTTCTTCTTGTAAAAACATCCACAAATAATCAAGTGTTGACATAAACACTTGTTTGAAAGGGAGGGGCATGTTAAGTCCTATGACGCAGGAGGTTGACGAACAATGAGGTGGTAGTCTTTAATTAGACTAATGGTTAATTTTATAACCAATTAGTTGTGCGCAAATAGGTTCTGTGCATGCGTTTTCCTTCTAAGGTTTCTGCTTTCTCTGACCAATTACCTCCGGTCCCACCTTGACTTTTCCTTTTGGTTGAGTGCTTCAATCCGCACCGTTGATCTCAAACCTCTAGATCCAACGGATACCGAGTCGTCCGCTTTTAACTTACCTGGACGATCTCCCTCGTCAATGTGAACTGTCTAATCAAATGGTTGTCGCGCAATCTTGCGCGGATTCTTGCACGGTCGATATCAAATCGAAAGCACGCGAGAAAAGTGGTTTTCCTCGGCTACGTGTCGACCGCTAAGGTTAATCGCGCGAACTTGGAACAATACCACTTCCCTCCTTTCGGGTGTGTGAAATACCACTTTCCACTTATCAAATACAACCCATGCGCTTTAAACAATACTTTAAGGAAAATCGCTTAAGGAAAGGTTTTTAGCGTTTAAGCTCATTATTAACACTTAATACTAATTCAATTGCGATTTATGAATAAAGTGTTATAAACAGAGAAAATACCTGATTAAGTCCAGAACGCCAATACACCAATATGAATAAATTTCTGTACCAAATTAACATGCAACACCACACTCGAACATTTATTCAACAAAATGTAAATTACAGAGTCCTGCCCTCTTGGCTTGATTACAACAGTTTTATGACCTCTGTTCAATATCAAACCCTATCTTTGTCACTCAAAACTCTTGCTTACACACTCTGTTCTTAATCCTCTAATCTCTATCATTACATTCTTTTTCTCTTTTATGAATTGAATCCTATCCTAACTCCATTAACAACTTGTTCCCTATTTTAATCAATCTAACAATTAAATCTCTATTCTCAAGCTCTGTTGCACACCTATACAAACAACTTATCTCTTAGTCTAAAAATAATACAATATTCTAATTATTACAATAATGAAGTAAATATCATTTTCGAGAGGTCCAACCCTCTCTACTAAAACTAACTTTGACCACTCAGGTAAATGAAATTAATCTCATTTTAGCCACAACATGTGAACATACAATCACATTGCTGGCTAAGTCCGGATGCTCCTGCATCAGACTCTCGGGGAAGAAAAGAATCATCCCTCAAAATTTCAGGGTTTACTACATACTTCTGCAGCTCTGTTGTTGTTAACCAACTAGCATCCTCCACTAGTTGTCCCTTCCATTTGACTAGATACTGAAAATAAACATGTCCTCTAGTTCTTTTGGATACTCTTTTCTCCAAAACAGCTTCCACCTCTTTCTTGACTGTCTTTGGCATTTGTTCTTCCTAGTTTAAAGTTTGAACTTCATCTCCTGCAGGTTCCTTCTGTAGCTCTAACTCTGTCTCCCTGTATGGATACAAATCTGCAACATTGAATATAGGTGATATTCCAATCCCTTCTGGCAATTCAATTTCATAAACATTAGTTGAAAACTTCCTCACAATTCTGCATGGCCCTATGTTTTGCATCTTTAGTTTATTGTAAGTCCCAACATGAAATCTTTCTTTTCTCAAGTATACCATCACTAGATCTCCCACTTGGAATTCCTCTTCTCTCCTCTTCATATCAGCTCTGTGTTTGTATTTGCCATTGCTTTCCTGCAATCTGTCTTTAACATCTTCTTGTAGTCTCTGCATCTGCTCTGAAAACTCTTCAACTTTTGCACTTCTTGTCTCCTGTTTACCCAAATTTCTGAGCTCACACACACCTCTTGGGTTCATTCCAAAAAAAATCTGAAATGGACTCATCCCAGTACTTCAGTTTGGAGTGTCATTATAAGCAAACTCAGCTTGATCAAGTCCTAAATCCCACTGCTTAGGATTGTTATACACTAAACTTCTTAATATGTTCCCCAAGCTTCTGTTTACTACTTCTGTCTGTCCATCTGTTTGAGGGTGATATGCTGAACTGAAACTAAGATTGGCACCTAGTTTCTTCCAAAGAGTTCTCCTAAAATGCCCAACAAACTTTGTATCCCTATCAGACACAATACTTATAGGCAATAGATATAACCTTACTACTTCTGAAAAAACAGATGAGCAATATGTGTTGCATCACTAGTCTTTTTACATGCAATGAAATGTGCCATCTTGGAAAATCTATCTACCACAACATAAATGAAATCATTCCCTCTTTGAGTTCTAGGTAACCCCAAAACAAAATCCATACTAATTGCATCCCATGATCGGTCTGGTATTGGAAACGGTTGGTACAATCCTATATTTTGGCTTCTCCCTTTAGCATGTTGACATATCTTGCACTTCTCAACAAATATCTTAATATCAGTTTGCATCTTTGGCCAATAGTAAAAAGCATTTACCTGAGTAAAGGTTTTTTCTTGTTCAAAGTGACCAGATAATCCTCCACTGTGTTTCTCCTTGATTATGTTTTCCGTCATAGAACATTTGGAAATGCACAATTTGTTACCTTTAAACAATAAACCTCCTTGGATAAGATAATATAACCATTGAATTCTGTTATGAATTATTGGATTTTGTACAACTGCATAAATATCTTTGAATTCTGCATCATCTTTATATAGATAAACCATTTCTTCAAATCCTACAACACTAACTTTTAATTCTTGTACAATGAAATTTACTATGCTCAAAGCACAACAACTTTGTTAAACTTACCACTTGTGTGTTTTATCACAAAAGTAAAACTCTGTAAAAACTCTACCCACTTGGCATGTTTCTGGTTCAATTTTGGTTGGTTGTTTATGAACTGTAATGCATGATTTTCAAAATACAATACAAACTCCTTTGGTAGAAAATAATGTCTCCATTTTTTTAAAGCTTGCACAATAACATAAAATTCTTTATCATAAGAAGAATAATTTTTCTTAGCTTCATTTAGTTTCTCACTAAAGTAGGCTATTGGTCTTTGTTTCTGACTCAAAATTGCTCCAATTGCAACTCCACTAGCATCAATTTCAACTTGGAAAAATTTCCCAAAATCAAGTAAAGCTAAAATTAGTTTCTCTGTAATTTTCTTCTTAAGCAACTTAAAATTTCTATCTACTGCTTCTGTCCACTTGAATGGTTGATTAGTCTCTTTGATTGTTTCAATAATTGGTGCACAAATCTAATTAAAACCTTTGATAAACTTTCTATAAAAACTTGCAAGGCCATGAAAACTTCTTACCTCAAATATGTTTCTTGGAGTAGGCCAGTTCCAAATTGCTTGGATTTTCTTTGGATCCATTTTCAAACCTTCTTTAAAAACTACAAATCCCAAATAGATTAATTCTTCTTTCATGAAACTACATTTCTTCAAATTTATCAGCAGTTTCTCTTTTTGTAGAGTTCTTAAAACCAACTTAAGATGCTACAGGTGTTCTTCTCTACTTCTACTAAAAACTAAAATATCATCAAGGTAAACAATGAAAAACTTGCCTGCATATTCCTTCAAGACTTCATTCATTAATCTCATGAATGTACTAGGTGCATTAGTGAGTCCAAAAGGCATCACTAACCACTCATATAACCCACTATTTGTTTTAAATGCAGTCTTCCATTCATCTCCCTCTCTAATCCTTATTTGATTATATCCACTCTTCAGATCTAATTTAGTAAAATACCCTGACCCACTCAAACAATCCATCAAATCATCCATACGTGGTAAAGGAAATCTATACTTGATAGTAATCTTGTTTATGGCTTTGGAATCTGTACACATACGCCATTCACCACCTTTCTTTGGACTGAGTATTGTTGGTACATCACATGGACTAAGACTCTCTCTGATTAATCCCTTATCCATCAGTTCTTGCACTTGTCTTCCAACTTCTACATTCTCTTGAGGAGTTAATATGTATGCTGCTTTGTTTGACAAACTTGCTCTAGGTATTAGATCAATATGATGACTAATACTCCTAATTGGTGGTAATGCATTTGGTAGCTCATCCACAATAATATCAGCACAATCATTTAACAGAGTTTTGATTTCTTCAGGTAAATCATCTAAGTTTGTGGAAGTTAAAATTACCTTAGGTCTCCTTATGACAACAAAATGCATATGTTCATCCTTCTTGACTTCTGCAACAATTCTTTCCCACTCATCAACATAACACTGTTTCCAGGCGCTTCTTTGCCTGCTTCATCCTTCAATGGCAGCAGTGTATGTTTATTTCCATCCTTCTCAAAAGTGTAAGTATTTCTTCTCCCATCATGAATAGTTTTTCGATGAAACTGCTAAGGTCTTCCTAGCAACATATGTCATACATCCATTGGCATTACATCACACAATATCACATCCTTATAAGTACCAATTTGTATCTCTACCTTGCATTGTTTTGTCACAATAAGCTAATATCCTTTTTGCAACCATGATACTTTGTAAGGAGTAGGGTGTACTGTTTTCACTAGTCCTAACTTGTCCACCATTTCTATAGAAAAAAGGTTATCAGTGCTTCCACTATCAATTATCACTTTGCAGCATTTTCCTTTGGATTTGCATGTAGTTCTGAATAAACTCTTTCTCTGAGTTGGTTCTCCTGTCTCTTTCTCTGCCTTAAGCAATACCCTTTTCAACAAAAAGGATTCTCCTTCTTCAGGTTATTCTTCCTTGTATGCAATTTGAGGTTTTTCTTCCCTTGCCTTGGCCACATTCACATTCCCATGATTTGTTGCTTTATTATGAGGACAGTCCCATGATCCATGTCCCCATTCTCCACATGTATAACACCAAATTTCTCTTCCTCGGCACACCGAATTTCTCTTCCTCGACCTCTTCCTCTAGGTGCAAATCTTCCTCTACTAAAGTCTCCTCTCTGTGGTGGTCTACTACTTGAACTTCCTGCTTCACTTTGATGATGCTGAAATCTTGGTCTAGTAGTTCCTCTACCTCTTGCTGAACTCTTCCCTTCGTTCCTTTGATTTTGCTTCCTCAACAGCTTGTCTTCTGCCTTCAAAGCTACTTGATAGGCACATCTTCAATTGTCTTTGAACTCAACAAGTTGATTTCATCTTGTATGTCATACCTTAAGCCATTGATATACCTAGTTACCTTCTCTTCATCATCCTCTGCATGTCCTACTCTAATGTTCAACTTATAAAACTCTTTTGCATATTCTTTGACAATCATCCCTTTTTGTCTCAAGTTTTGTAATTGTCTGAAAAGATTTAACTGATAATCTTTTGGCATAAATCTGGCTTTCAATTTACTTACCATTTAACCCCATTGTTTGATCTTGGACTTCCCTTTTCTTGCTCTGGATGTTTGTAGTTCATCCCACCAGATAATTGCATGACCCTTCAATCTGGTAACTGCAAATTTCACCTTCTCTTTGTCATCAACCTCCTCCTCATAGTCAAAATACTTATCCAATGAACTGATCTAGTCCATTAACTCTTCTACATTGAGATTCCCATCATACAAAGGTATTTCCATCTTCGGTCTTCCACTTGCTTTGGCCAACACCTTGAGAACTTTGGCAGCTTCACTTTCAACCTATTTTTCTTCCTCAAAAGATTCTTCTGTCGCACTGGCATCTCCTTCATCAGTTGCTCTCCTCTGAGCAGTCTCCATTGTCTCCATCCTTGTACGCAAACTCCAAATCTCATCCAGCAGAACTACATTCGCTACAGGTCTTCCCCTACCTATGCCAGCTCCTCTCCTCAGTGGCATGTTTGTTGTAGCAAACTTAATCTCTGTGCTTTGATACCAAAATGACGCAGGAGGTTGACGAATAATGAGGTGGTAGTCTTTAATTAGACTAATGGTTAATTTTATAACCAATCAGCTGCGTGCAAACAAGTTCTGTGCGTGCGTTTTCCTTCTAAGGTTTCCGCTTTCTCTGACCAATCACTGTCGGTCCCACCTTGACTTTTCCTTTTGGTTGAGCGCTTCAATCCGCATCGTTGATCTCAAACCTCTAGATCCAATGAATATCACGCCATCCGATTTCAACTTACCTGGATGATCTCCACTATCGATGTGAACCGTCTAATCAAACGACTGTCACACAATCTCGCGTGGATTCTTGCATGATTGATATCAAATTGAGAGCGCGCAAGAAAACTGGTTTTCCTTGGCTACGTGTCGGCTGCTAAGGTTAATTGCGTGAACTTGGAACAATACCGCTTCCCTTCTTTTGTGCGCGCGAGATACCGCTTCTCGCTTATCAAATACAACCCACGTGCTTTAAACAATACTTTAAGGTAAAGTGCTTAAGGAAAGGTTTTTAGTGTTTAAACTCATTATTAACACTTAATACTAATTCAACTGCGATTTATGAATACAGTGTTATAAACAGATGAAATACTCGATTAAGTCCAGAATGCCGATGCACCAATACCAATGAATTTCTGTACCAGATTAACACACAACACTACACTTGATCATTTATTCAACAAAATGTAAATTACATAGTCCTGCCCTCTCAGCTTGATTACAACAGTTTTTTGACCTCTATTCAATCTCAAACCCTATCTCTATCACTTAAAACTCTCGCTTACACACTCTTTTCTCAATCCTCTAATCTCTATCATTACATTCTCTTTCTCTTTTATGAATCAAACCCTATCCTAACTGCATTAACAACTCGATCCCTATTTTAATCAATCTACCAATTAAATCTCTATTCTCAAGCTCTGTTACACACCTATACTAACAACTTACCTCTTAGTCTAAAAACAATACAATATTCTAATTATTACAATAATGAAGTAAATATCATTTCAAGAGGTCCAACCCTCTCTACTAAAACTAACTTTGACCACTTAGGTCAATGAAATTCATCTCATTTTAGCCACAACATGTGAACATACAATCACATTGCTGGCTAAGTCTGGATGCTCCTGCATCACCCTAGATAAAGCCCTTGATATTGAGTTATTACATTTCTTTTGTATATTAGCAGGTCAGTGAGAACATTTCAGTATGGTTGTACCCTTTTATTATACCCATCATCTCTTATATACATATACCAAGGAAACCTAGTCCCAGAATCATCTCATTTGTGTGCACTTGTTCTATTGTAAAAGGAGGTTGCCCCCTCAAAGTGGCTTTACACTCATTCTTTTGTCTTTCTAAAGGTGCGGGTCTGCTTCTATCTCTTTTTTAATTCTAATTTGGTCACTTGGAGCATAACACACACATTCATGTGGCTATCAACCCAAGGAGTTAGCTATAGCAGTTGTTGTCAATGTTGTTAGGAATTTCACTAGTACATGACAATAGGGCCTTTTTCGCATCCCCCCAAGTTTGGTGAACTAGTCTATGTAGATGAGTTTATTAGGGATGGCATCTGCAAAGGTGGAGAAGCATCTCTTGGGTTTCCTTACAAGGTTTTCCTTAGAAAAGACAATATTATTGTGACCATTTTTTAATGCCCCACTACCTCTTTTGTCATCATCTCCAACGCCATTGTTCTTTATAAGGGATTACATAGGTGTATGTGGTTCTTGATCTTGTTAACGAATACCAATTAGCTCTCTCAAACATATACCATATTCATTTGACTACTATGGTCATGAGAATAAGGGCAATCTAGTCTGTGCCTAGCTTGAATTATTGTTATTGCATCCTTTGATTTTGAAAGATGGTTTGTTGTATTGGGTGATGTCGTTGGGATTGATCTTAATGTTTTAAGAAATACGATAAATGTTTGGACGACAATTTTCCTTAATCAAAGACTCATATAGCTTGAAATAAGCTTGATACCTTTCTTAATTTTCCTTTATTTACTTTACTTCAGCTCACTCTTTAGATGTGAAATCCAAATAGGATGGTTCCTTTAACATATGTAGTTTCTCTTCAAAATTTAGATTTTCAAAAGTCATTGATTCCCTCCTCTTCTTCATTTGACCCATCACATCTCTTAGCTGACCTCCTCCAAGAGGTATACTAAGCTAGGATACCAACAAATCTTTAATTAAGAATAGAGTTATAACTTAAGTCCTTGCAATAGGTTTTTCATTTTCAACTGTAGGGCCCTAATATTTTGTGATGGCCACAACCTCCCCAATTGGGGGATATTTCTTATATCATTGCAACTAAGTGAGTCTATGCTTATTCCTTTTTTTACTCTCCTCCCAAATGGTTTTTGAATATCATTAGTAGTGTCGATAGGAAGATTTAGACAAGAGGCTATAAAGTGTACATAGGATAAGCACATCTTTCATATAGTCCAACTTTCACTTCTAGACCTTATTAGTCAATTCAATGCATCTTTCTTCATGCAAGCCATTTGCAAAAATAGGTTCATCACACTCACGTCGAATTTTTGAAAGTGATAGTTGAGCTATTGATGGTAACATAACGCCAACTAGAAACCTTAGTCATGGCACGTGTATTTGTAATAGTAAGACTTATAATTGTTATGCACATTACATAAATAACAACTTCAAGCAAACAAAGATTCCACATGACATTGAAACTACTTGCAATGTTAGCATTGGAGTGAAGAAGGAAGCTATCACATCAACTAAAAAATAAACACCCCAAACCCAACTTCTAAATTAACAACACTTTTAATACATGTGATGCGTTGTAAACCAAACTCTCTCATAAATATGATACATATAATTATTCACAATACATTATCCTAATATTAAAATATAAAATAAATAATTATTATAATAATATTTACAATTATTATAAACAACAAAAATAACAATAAAGCTCAATCAATTCTCTTAATCCGTCGAGTTCACATGTAGCATCAACCTTTAATCCATCTAAAAGTAGCCATCTTTACTTAATAACAACATTAAAGTACATCCACAGGGTCTTAGATAAACGGTGATTGAGTGATTTGTTAAAACACTCTTTAATGTGAAATCACTAGTTCAATTCCTTACCTTAATTGGAATGATATATTTTTTTTTTTCTCCGAAAAAACTAGCTAAGTCATGTATTATATATACAAGTAAAAATTACAGACAGTAAGACATGTCTTCCAGGGCCTGTAGTAGCACCCTGGGAACCTTGACCATAGTTCTAAAAGCTCCCTTGCTGGGGTAGCTTCGCCAAAACCATTCAGACATTGCCATGACATCAAAAGCTCCCACGCAGGGGCAGCACCGGATCGACTTTTCAAAACAGTTCCAGACAAGTTCAAACTCCCAGAGGAGCAGCAGAGTGTAGACCCAACACATTCTTGCCCACGCAGGGGCTTAGTATCAAAATAGACTGACTCAAAGACCAGACAGAAGTGAGCATGACAGAGGCGCTCATATCAGCTATCAATTTAGACCATTTAAAATTAAGACTAGACCAGAGACTAGACAAAATTACACACGGCGAAGATGTAAGCATCATCTGCCAGCAAGCAATACGAAATAGCAAGAGAAAAATACCCGCGGCTGCGCTAATCCTGGAGACGAGCTGAAGGTGGAAGGAGGGCCGCGAGCTGGGCATCTGCCTCTTCAGCAAGGCTTTTGTCTTCAACCACGTACGCCCAGCCATCACCCTCTGCTCGTCCCTCCCACATCTTCCTCCATATCTCTTTGTCGACGCCTGGAGGGGGTGGCCCCACTGGAGGAAAGGTGTCTTGCGAGCCTTTGTCTTCCATGCTTCCAGCTTCAGACGCTGGAGGCACCATAGCTGAGCCCTATTTCGTCGCCTCTTGTTCTCCTCTGTCAATTTCCTTGCCCTTGCCTTCCAGTTGCTTCTCCGGCAAGCTCTGAGGGGTGTCCTCCCCATTGCCTTCCAAAATTTTTGTAAACATGACTGATATGTGGGCACTAAGCCCTGGGTTGTCCTCAGAGCTTTGCAGCGTGAATACCACAGAGCCGAAGGAGGGAAGCTCCGGTTTTCCTTCCTTAGAACTCCCAACCTCCAAGAATTGTCTAATGGGGAGCGGGGTAGCCCTGGCTCTCCTATGACAATAACAGCAGCAGCAGTGGTGATGCTCATCTGCTGCGGGGGCTCGTGATGAGGAACCTCTCGCTGGACCTCTCCTGCATGGCTGTCGTTCTCGAATTTTGACCATGGTGAGTCCGATTCTTCTTCTGTATGCTTGCGGGTGAGTTTGGAATCGATGGCAGAACCAATTGCTTTCCAAATCTCTCTCTGGTACCCAATCTTCACTCTGAAATCCTCCCCTTGGTAGCAGATTAAACCATTTCCAGAACTGTCGTTGCAATTGTGCCAATTGCCTACGTCTGCTCGACCAACAACCAGAGTGGCAATGGCCACGGGTATCCAAGCCTCTGGGTGATAGAAACTGCCACCGCCGAGGCCCTCTGTGTTTCCGCCTCTTCCAGCTCTTCTCAGACAATAATTCTTTGCCCGATCCATCGTGCCTGTAAAACGCTGCCTCATTCCCTCGATACAGGCGCACATTAACTTCCTTCTGCATTTCCATCTACCATGCTTCCTCGCCATTAAATGCATTAACGCAGCAGGGGCTTCATTTATCAGCTGACGGCCTTCTCCTGGTGGCCGTGGTGTTAACACGGGGCAGCCCATGCGTGGCATGTGGCTCGCCCGTCCTTCCCAGTCCGCCACCCGCATCCGGGGAATTGGAATGATATATTGAACATATAACCCTGCCAAGCTTAAAAAACAACAACATTAAAATACACTAATACACCATCTCCCAGATTTTGTTAATAAAAACTTGACTTGCAAGATGGTTCCCTCGTGTTTATCACTCCCCATGTAGCTCCAACTCCCTAGATAGATGTCCACTTTGGTGTTATCGAAAATCTTCCAATGGGTTTCCACCAAAATCCAATGTTATCATCGCATTGGTCAGCAACGACCATCCATTTTTCAGCGTGCAAAGCAACTGAAATCGCCTGGCTGTCGCCCTCCACCAATAAAATCTAATCCACCACAGAATACTATCCGCAGGTTGGCCATACAGTTATCAGCTGAATCGGAGCGGTTACTTTCCACTGCCCATTTACAACAAGGTCAGTTATTGTTACTCCTTATCTCAGAACTATGCATATTAGTATTTCTAAGAAGAAAATAGCTCAAAAGTCGCCTGCAAACCCGTTGCTTTAAAGGAAAAACATGGTGAATTGTCGCTTGGTAGACTCTACTAATGTGGGTGATTCTTACAAATGTTTTGCTTTTACAAAATTGTCTGAGAAACCCTTTCAGACAATGCTGGAAGTTCCATTGGCCACAGATTACGGCGCTAACTCATTTCATTTGAATAGTGGAAACTCTTAACAGAAACATTTGATGTTAGAGCAATCGCCTTAAGGCTGTTTTTATCTGGTTTTGGTTGGCAAGTATGGTCCGAGAATATTGATAAAATAATTCCTTGAAATGGGCAATACCTTAGCAGAAATGTGAGATCACAAGTGACGCTGTAATGTTATCCAGTAGACCAATATAGTATGAGTAGATAATTAGTAGGAAAAGCCAACCGGACATGTTATTTCAATTTATTGAATTTTGTGTAACTATCGGGTTGGTCTTGACTGAAAGGTCAACCCTTCGAAGAGTTGATTCTGAAAGGCCTTCCTGGAGCTCAGTTAAGGTCCATACTGCTATTATAGAAACCACTGCAGTTGAATGGGGCAGCACTCTGGCTACACTTTGTGCTGTGTCAAGGTTATCAATTGTGGTGTGCATATTTTCAACATTTCAGCAACCTGGTCCTATACCAGCTGGTGCCCTAAGGCCTCGTTTGCATTCATGTTCGAGTTCGGCAACAATGAAATTCAGTAAAAAATCACCAGTGCAAAAAGATGTGATAAAGTTCACCATTAAGTTCAGCAAAGAGAATTAAGTCAGAAAATATGATGAAATTCACTGTTACAGAGAGGGCACGGCTAGTGACACCAAGACCGCAGTTATTTTTAATGAAGTCAGCAGCAAACTGCAGTGGTTGACCCCCTCGAGCTGATCCCCTTTGAGCCCATCACATGCATTTGTGGATTTTGGGCATTTATCAGTGTTTTCAAGCTGTTATTTTGAGCATTTACCAGTGACTTCAAGCTGTTATTTTGAGCATTTACCAGTGATTTCAAGCGCTTACAGTGGATGGGGTTTCAAATCTGCAAGGGTCAGCAGTGGCAACAACAATTCAGGCAATCGAATTCACTAGTTCTCATGGCATATATCAGTTCGTTAAAATTACCAATTTTTGTATTTTTTCAATAAAATTTAGCAAATCCTGTGATTAAGTTGGTCCTTATTGGCAAAACATAAGGGCTGAACAGAAGTCATAGTTGACAAGCAAACATGAGCTTCAGCAACATGCCCTTTTAATCAAACACCATCTAGAGCATTGCATGTTCAAAAAGTAGGAAAACCATTGTAAGATTTTGGCATTACTCCAAAAGTGTTTTCACTTGGCTAGGAGAGTGTTAAGTCTCCTAGTGTATTTGTGATGCTTCATCGACACATGAATGACTTTGTTTAAGTGGATGGTTGATCTTGGAGAAAGTGCTAGCATAGCACACTTGTAAGGAAATTTCTATCATATATGGTATGATGACGAGCCCATTGGGTGCTCAAAATGGGATAATTAATTGTTTGATTAGGAGAGCTGCTTACCTAGGAGGATGAACAAGGAGGGCACTTAGCCCTAAGAGCATAGAACCATGTGACATACACTTTGGAGGTTGGATAATTGATGTGAGGAACCTTGGTTTGAGGAGTCTTGGGCACAAGATAATATGTGGCGCACAACTAGAGGAGGAGCACCTTGCATAAGGACACTTGGAGAACAAAGCACCATGGAAGAGGGAGTGTTAGGTTAACAACTTGTTGGATAGTGCACCATCTTGGAGAAAGGGCATTGGGCCCTGCTATTGCAAAATCTAGTAGGTCTAGTGCAATGCCCCACTAGGCAATCTAGGCCTTAGGGCAATATGTTAATTTTTCTTAGGGCAATATTGTTCTTTGCTTTGATAATTGCATTTTATCATTTCCATATTAATTTCACCCCAAGACATCATAACATTATTCAGATTTATATCATTATCCAACAACGTATGCAACTATATAGAAAGAACAATATCATCATCATTGCAATGGAACATAAAGGAACAATAGAAGAAAAACATTCACATAGAGACTCCAGGATTGGTCGGAGACCAGGGAAAAACCCACTATGGGGAAAACCCTTTCAAATTCTTGTTCTTATTAGATTGTCATTGAATGATTCAACAAAAGAGAGTACAATGTTCCATATCTTCATCCATACAACTATCCAGCAAAGATCAACTAAACAATATCCATGAAATGAACCCAACAATGCCCATACTCAATAACCTGATTCTGAAGCCTGAAATGAACTGTCACTGTTTGCGGTCAACTGCCGAACGCTGTGGTCACGAGAGAAAACTTCGGACAATTGAAATTTCAACCTTTAGGTCCTAGTCGCATGGAGGAGGAGTCATGCATGCAACTGAGAAGTTCCAGTCGCTCCCTTGAGCCTGTGAGCCAACAATTGCAGCCGAAATTATCCTTTGTTAAGCCAGTGATTGTAACCCAAAATCCCTAATTTCCAGCCGCATGGAGGATGTGTTGTGCATGTGTCTGAAAGGCTTCAGTCGCACGTATGAGTCTTCTAGTGAGCGATTGCAGGTGAGATCTCTTTGTGTTATGCTTGCAATTGAGGCCCAAAACCCTAAAACAAAAATGTGAGCTTCAGACCCTGCAATATCTCCTTCCTACGAACCAATTCTCCGCGGATGTGCCTCAGGCTTGTGCGAGCCAAAAACAAGAAAAGAGAATAGAAGAATGTCTCTTGATGATATCCAAATGAGGTTCAGGTCACTTACATTTATAGCCTTCCAAGGGTGTCCAATTTGTTTTAGGGCCGACCTGATCAAATATGCACATTGTTGAATTGGGGTAGCATCGGATGTGCTCTAGCCACGAAATTTGGTGGAGAGGTTGGGGCACATGAGATCTCCAATAACCAGAAAGGGTTTGGTCAGATTCCAAACAGTTCAGGAGATATTAAAATAATTAATATTTTTAATGGAGTCCTTAAGTCTAAACTTAGGGAAAATAAAATATTAATGTGTATTAAAATGAATCTGTGTTAGAATGGTCCAAAAGACATGGATCAAGCCAGATCTAATCTTAGCCGTTGATTAGGGACTTAATCTTGACCGTTGAGATGTCAACAGGAAAAGTATAAGAGGAGGCTTGAGGGTCACTTGGAGAAGACACCAGATGATGAGTCATTCTATTCTCTAGAGCGGGGTTTGCTAAGAGAGATAGAATCAGTGATCGGGAGAGCAGCTGAGGGGCATTGAGTATAGAGAAATAGAGAAGGCAGAGATTGTGTCGGGAGAGCAGCGCAGTAGTCAAGGAGGGTGACACAGAGCCAGCAAGGGCTCATGCAGGGCCACGCAGAGGCAACCAAGTGCTGCATGGAGCACCAGAGGGGCCAAAGTAGCTGACGCAGAGGCTCCTAGAGCTGACGTAGGGCCTCCTAGGGCTGACGCATGCCTAGAAAGGTTGATGCAGGGCCAGCATGAGATAGAGAGGGGTTGACGCAGTCCAGTGTGGGCAGATGCTAGGGTTGCAGGAGCAGTTTTGTTTTGAGGAACTACCAGAAGGTTTTTTTGGGGTTTCACCTAGGAGATTTCTCTCAAACTGTGAGGTATAACTGCTAAGGAAATTCTCTGTTAGGTAGGCTAGTTTCGGCACCCAGATTGTACTCTGATATTGCTTAATAAGAAAACCCTCAAATAGTTGCACCGATTTTCCTGCGTTGGGTTTTTTTGGGGACGTTGGTCCAAAAATAATGGTGTCATGTGGTGTGTTTGTTCTTGTTTCTTTTAGTTGCTGATCTGTAATATGTTGAGAATGCACTGGTGTTTATTTTCAGTATTTACTTTGTAAATAACTTGTTAAAGAAAAATAACAAGTAGGTAGGAATAAATAAGAACAAGTACATGAAGGGTTTCTAAACTAAGTAAATTTAGAAACTTCAACATGGTATCGGAGCGTGATTGCAGATCATAGGAGGACTAAAAGACATTAGCCGAGCGAAGCAAAGGCAACAGAAAATAGCTGTCCTGAGGTGACATAAGCTGTTTCTAGCAGTGCAGAAGCCAAGAAGTGTGACGCATAGCTAGCCAAAGCAACCTAGAAGAAGCCGGGAGCTGCGTAGAGCCTCAAAGAGGCCAGCGTTGCGGATGTAGAGGGCCAGGGGGCTGACACAGGGCATCCTAGGGCTGTCGCAGACCCATCTGGGGTGACACAGAGCCAGCATGAGGCAAAGAGGGGCTGACGCAGTTCATAGAGAGGCAGTTGTTGGAGTTTAGAAGGCTGCAAAAATATTGCAGAGTGTAGCTGGTGAGGTACTGTAGTCAGAACAACACCTGACAGAGCAAGGCCAGAGGAGTTGTTACCGAGGGTTTCTAGCAGAGGAACCTAGATCAGCAGTGTAGTTGCACAAGACGATCAAAGTAGGGGCATCTTGCCAAGCGGCAAAAGGATTTCCAGGAGGGAAATCAGGACTCAGAGGGAGTCCAGAAGAGAACTTCCAGACAGGAAGTAGAGACTCAGAGGAGTCGAATAGAGAACTTCCAGGAGGGAAGTAGAGGAGCGTCATGGCACTTCACGAGGTAAGAGACCAGGATAGACTGGACGGAGCATCGAACTTCGCAGTCTGGAAGGCCATAATCTTATTAGTGCTTGACAAGAATCGTGTCAAGAACTTTGCCTTGAAGGTTATAGTTGTGCCAGTCGACCCCAATGAAAATGAAAGGTACGAAGAGGCGATGGCAAGGGCCAAGTGCATTATCCTTGATGGGGTCAAGGATCATGTGGTACCACATATAGCCGAGAAGGAAACAACAGTTCAGATGTGGGAGGCTCTGAAGAACCTATACCAGCATACTTCTGTGTAGAGAAGAATGTTGCTCGAGAACCATATGAGGTCGTATCAGATGAAGATGGGTCAAACGATTGACACCTTCCTCGGAGGACTGAATGAGATCCGAGATCAGTTGACTGCTATAGGAGCGACACCAGATCAAGAGCTTATGGTGAGGACAACCCTGAATGTTGTCTCAGAAGAGTGGGAAGTGTTTGTCCAAAGCATCCTGGGCAGAGGGACTCTCCTACCTTGGGACGAGATGTGGGCAGCTCTTCGCCAGGAAGAGATCAGACGACAGTCAAAGACAGGTAGCAGCAGCAAAGGGATCAAGGTCAAGCAGGAGGAGGAGGATGTGGCCCTAACATCTGAGGGAAAGCAGGAGAAGTGGAAGAAGAAAGATCTCTCCAAGATCAAGTGCTTCCACTGTGGGGAGATGGGTCACTATGCGACCCAGTGCCCAAGGAAGAAGAGTAAGGGAGAGTCTTCCGAGACTAAGGCAGCGCCAGCACAGGTAGAGAAGGAAGTTTTGACAGACGATGATTGTGCCATGAGTGCACACGCACCACTTGAGAGGAAGTGGGGAGACATCGAGCTGTAGTCAGGCGGACTACAGGCGATGAGGGGCAGGATCCTCAAGGTACCCAACCTCTTGGATTAGACCTTGCTATAGGAGCCCCGAAGAGGAGTAGCAGGACTGGCTGAGTCGGGTAGAGACAGATGCAGATGGAGCGATAGAGAGAGCTACAGTGCAGGAGTCCCGAGACAGCATGAGGCTAGCAGGCTGCAATAGTGCGAGAGGCACAGGAGTGTTGCACCAGTGCAAGATGGCATAGAGAGGTGTGCAACGGTGCGAAATGCAGGGAGTTGTTGCAGCAGCGCAGAGGTCAGAGAGGGAGCACTTGTTAGTGACAGAGGGAGCTTCAACATCAGTGGGTGTCTCTAGCCCAACAAGGAGGTCAAATTGGGAGATCAGTTACTTACTTCTCAGTGACTGAGTTGCAGTGTAGCAGTGGGCAGCACGATGCAACATGATGAGAGGAGGTGTAGTGCGGATGTAGTGCTGGGAGAAAGGACCAACAACAACATAGATGTAGAGGGAGCTGTCGTACAGATGCAATAGTGGCAGTGGTAGAACCATGGGCATGAGTACAAGATGCAGCAGTGCAGAGGATGTTGGGTAGGAAGGCCTAGCATTAGCACAGGTACCGATGCTGGATGATCAGAGTAATACTTAGTGAGGAGTATTGCTAGAGCACAATCCTTGCTAAGAGGGAGTGTTGATTGGGGGTAGCATCGGATGTGCTCTAGCCACGAAATTTGGTGGAGAGATTGGGGCACATGAGATCTCCAATACCCAGAAAGGGTTTGGGCAGATTCTAAACAGTTCAGGGGATATTAAAATAATTAATATTTTTAATGGAGTCCCTAAGTCTAAACTTAGGGAAAATAAAATATTAATGTGTATTAATATGAATCTGTGTTAGAATGGTCCAAAAGACATGGATCAAGCCAGATCTAATCTTAGCCGTTGATTAGGGACTTAATCTCAGCCGTTGAGATGTCAACAGGAAAAGTATAAGAGGAGGCTTGAGGGTCACTTGGAGAAGATACCAGATGATCAGTCATTCTATTCTCTAGAGTGGGGTTTGCTAAGAGAGATAGAATCAGTGATTGGGAGAGCAATTGAGGGGCATTGAGTACAAAGAAACAGAGAAGGTAGAGATTGTGCCGGGAGAGCAGCGCAACAGCCAAGGAGGGTGATGCAGAGCTAGCAAGGGCTCACATAGGGCCACGCAGAGGCAGCCAAGTGCTGCGCGGAGCACCAGAGGGGTCAGCATAGCTGACGTAGAGGCTTCCAGAGCTGACACAGGGCCTTTGGGGCTGATGCAGGCCTAGAAAGGTTGACGTAGGGCCAATGTGAGATAGAGAGGGGTTGATGCAGTCCAGTTTGGGCAGACGCTGGGGTTGCAGGAGCAGTTTTGTGCTGAGGAATTGTTGGAAGGTTTTTCCGGGGTTTCAGCCAGGAGATTTCTCTCAAACTGTGAGGTATAGCTGCTAAGGAAATTTTCTGTTGGGTAGACCAGTTTCGACACCCAGATTGTACTCTGATATTTAATAAGAAAAGCCTCAGTTAGCTGCACTGGTTTTCCCGCATTGGGTTTTTCCGGGGACATTGGTCCAAAAATAATGGTGTCTTATGGTGTGTTTGTTCTTGTTTATTTTAGTTGCTGATCTGTAATATGTTGAGAATTCACTGGAGTTTATTTTCAGTATTTACTTTGTAAATAACTTGTTAAAGAAAAATAACAAGTAGGTAGGAATAAATCAGAAAAAGTGCATGAAGGGTTTCTAAACTAAGTAAATTTAGAAACATAAACACACATGTGGGATTTTAATTCAATTACACTTTTCCTTGTCCAAATTGAGCGCTTCAGTAGTCAAAATTGGTCCTCTCGTGTTAGAATTGGCAACTAGGGCCAAAGTCCACATGGGTCATCTTATTTATGACAATTGATATTTTTCTTGGAATCCTATCTCCGAGAGGTGTAGGATTGATCTAAAGATCATCCGATTCCGACATGTAAAAATGAAGATATGAATTTATTTATATTATGGACAAATTGTCAAGGCTGGCCAACAAACAAAACAGGCATTCAAACCCCCAACTCATCCACAACATTGCATATAAAAGGAAGAGACCTCAAGTCATTTTGATGATCATCTCATCTCACATCTCTCTCTCTCCTCTTGTGATTGGGTACACATATCTAGGCATCTTTCTCTCACACGTGCAAAGGAAGAAGGACGAATTTTGTTGACTGCTTTGACTAGCGTTGATTGAGCTGCAAAGAGGCTGTTTTACTGCGTTGACCTGTTTTGACTTTGATTTGGGTGAGGTATCTCTCTCCTAACAAGTCGCAGATCTGGGCACTAAAATCGAGGCAATCTGACCTCTCCTTTGACCAACGTTGATTATCCTAGGGCTGGCCGCAGAGTTGAATTTTGTTGACTACTTTTGATTGGACATTTTCGCACTGTTTTGGGCTGATTAGACTTGCTGTTGGAGGTCGAAGTTGACTGGGTTTGCCCAAGTTGAATAGAGGAAGAATTCTGCCCTGTTTGACCAACGATGACTTCTCTAGTTAGGGCTTTTCTGCTACTGTCATAAATTATTAGATTTGTAAATAGTACTATTTCTCTCTCTGTTGAACTATTGAAGAATATAAGAATAATTGATCAAGGGTTTCCCCACATTGGGGTTTGTCCTTGGCTGGTGCCACATCTTGTGTCCTCTTGTCTTGGCTTGTATTTTATAGTTAGGACTTTTCTGCTACTGTCATAAATTATTAGATTTGTAAATAGTACTATTTCTCTCTCTGCTGAACTATTGAAGAATATAAGAAGAATTGATCAAGGGTTTCCCCACATTGGGGTTTGTCCTTGGCTGGTGCCACATCTTGTGTCCTTTTGTCTTGGCTTGTATTTTATTGTTTATGTTTATGTTCTATCTGCATTTCACTATCATGATGATGTGATTGCTAAACTCATATTGATATTGGGCTAGTAAAGAAATTGAAGTAAAATTGCTCTTAAGCATAGAACATACCATTGTTCTCTAAAATTAACATGGTATCAGAGGTGAGGTGAAGACAAAGCCCAAGCAAGAGTGAAAGAGCAATCACCAAAGACAATTGGGCAAGGAAAAAAGACTCAATGGGTTCCTCATCCCACTTCCTGGTTGAAGACAAGCTCCGTGAAAAATCTGACTATCATGGATGGAAGATGTCTCTTGATTTGACCTTGGAAGAACAAGAAGTGTTGGATTATGTGAAGGGTAAAATCCCTGAGCCTCCTTCAAATGCACCGGCTGCTGTGAAGACCAAGTACAATAGGGCTGAAGTCAAAGCAAAGAATATTATCATAGATTCCATTGACAAGCGTCTGGTGGCCTACATCTCTGATTTGAACACCTCCAAGGAGATCTACGACAAGTTGGTCAGCATGTTCAAGGTTAGTGATGCTAATCAAATTTTATTTCTCAAAAATAAGTTAAAGGATATTAAGAAGGGCAAGGACGAGGATATTCAATCCTACTTCTTAAGGATCACTGAGATCAAGAATGATCTACTTTCGATTGGAGAGGTCATTCTTGACAGGGAACTTATTATCACTACCCTTGGAGGACTCCCACCTGAGTGGTATATATTTAGAACCACCCCTGTCAATAATGATCGAATTCTAGGGTTTGAGGAATTGATGTCGAGATACATTCAAGAAGAAACAAGAATGGTGGAGCAAGAAATGTCTTCTAATAGAAACAAGCCCATTGCATTCTTTGATCATGCCAAAAGGAGAAATATGCAGGGTCTAAAGGTCATTTCAATGGAAAGCCTGGATCTAAGGGAGGAAGGAAGGGCAGGTGCTTTGTTTGCAATAAGTTTGGCCACTATGCAAGGGAATGTCTAAATAGAAGGGACACATCACATGATGATGATCACAATCATTCTAGGGGCAACTTCAACCACAACGATCAAAGGAATGGCAGGTACAATGGCAAAGGAAAAAGGAATGCGGGACATCAAGGAAATGGTCGATCCTCCAAGAAAGTAAGGAACTCTAGGTATGAAGAAGCAAATGTTGTTAACAATAAAAAAGGAGTACTATCTTATATCGGCCCTCTCCACTACCTCTCCACCGGACACTTTGGGGAATTGGCTAATTGATGGTGGTGCCTCAAGGCACTTCATTGGATACAAGGAAGCTCTCTCTAATCTAATAGAGAAGTGTTGATTTGGGGTAGCATTGGATGTGCTCTAGCCATGAAAATTGGTGGAGAGGCTAAAGCACATGAGATCTCCAAGACCCAGAAATGGTTTGGGCAGATTCTAGCCGGTTGGGAGATATTAATATAATTAATATTTTTAATGGATTTCTGAAGTCTAAACTTAGGAAAAATAAAATATTAATGGGTATTAATATAAACTGGGTTAGAAGGTTCCAAAAGACATGAATCAAGCCAAATCTAATCTTAGCCGTTGATTAGAGATTTAATCTTGGCCGTTGAAGGAACAACGTGAAAAGTATAAGAGGAGGCTTGAGGGTCAGTTGGAAGATACACTAGAGTGATCAGTCATTCGTTTTGCTAGAGCGCGGTTGCTAAGCAAAGTCGAATATGTGATTAACAACGAGGGGTAGTGAGTACTGGACAGAGAAGCAGAGGGTGCCGAGAAACTAACGCAGAGGTAGAGAGCGGGAAGCAGTAGCCAGAGCAGGCCACGTAGAGCCCAGTAGAGACAACGTAGAGCCCAGAGGGATTGCGTCATCCACACAGAGAGCAGCTGGAATGAAGCAAAGGGTCCCAGAGGCTGCGCAGTGCCTTAGAGGACTAATGCAGAGGGGTTTGGGGTTGACGCATAGGCCGGAAGGGCCAGCGCAAAGCCTTAAAGTCATTGGAGAGGGTTTCGTGGGACAGGTTTTTTGAATACCTATTTCCGAATATAGAGGTATTGTTGCCGGTTATTTTTCTCTGTCGGGTGAGCCACTTTGGCACCCAATTGTACTCAAAGAAGTACTACATAATAATAAACCCTTAGAATAGCTGCACCGGTTTTCCCGCATTGGGTTTTTCCAGGGACGAGTTGTCCAAAAATAATGGTGTCACTTGTGTGCTTGTTTTCTTTCAGCTGATGATCTGTAGATGTTGAGATTGTATTTTGTTTATTTCATTATTTATATGTCTTAAATAACTTTTTCGAATTTAACAAGTAGAAGAAATAAACCAGAAGAATACAGATTAAATTTCTAATGGATAGACTTAGAAATTTCAACATGGTATCAGAGCGTGGTTGCAAATCATAGGAAAGCTGAACTCATCAGCTAAGCAGAATCAACTGTCCCAAGTGACATAAGCTGATCCTTGGAGAAGCGATAGAAGAAGGTTTGACGCAGAGGGACTGCGTTATAAGTCTAGGTCAGAGAGAGGCCAGTGCAGAGGTTGAGGAGGGCAGAAAGAGGCTCACGCAGAGCCACGCAGAGACCATGAGGGTTGACACAGTTGGCTGAGGGAGCTGTTTTGCCAGGGATTGCATAGGGCCTAGAGGCTCAGTCCTTCAGTTGCTGGGGCATAGGAAGCTGTGGGCAGTTTGCGGGAGCAAAGCTGGTGGGGTACTGTGGACAGAACTGTTGGTCAAGGTTGTCATTAATGTCAATATGGCAATGATAAGATGTCAAATATTCTTGTGATGCGTGATGTTGCCCTAACCCTAACTTTACATAATGCTCTAACCCTAGTTGAAGCAAACACTAATCCAAAACATATCCAAACTATTGAAGAAGTTCGAAGTGTGAAGACCTTTCATATAAAACCCTAACCTAATCCCAATCCTAATCCTTTTACATATCCTGATGAAACCCTGGTTCTACTATGTATTTTCAAATGAATAAAACCTTACATAGATGAATCTTTAAGCATTAAAATATTAATGCAAGTCCCATATAATATCCTAGCCTTATTGAAGCATACACACCATATACATGAAATGAATTTGCTTAATTCCTAAAACAGCTACGCGAACATCATATACCTATGCACCTTACCATTACCATATAAATGAAATGACTTTGTTTAATGGCAGACAAACATGACATACATGTTCCCTATGACCATACAGAGCAGTCAATATATAATTGCATCATGAACATGGTAGATGGGATAAAACGGTAGACAAGGTCTTTTGCATGGCAGACAAGACTTTTGATGAGATATAAGACTCACATGGCAGACAGATATAATGTATGTGCATCATCACATGGAAGACCAAAGATTGACATGTTCTCTTGAATCTGTCGTAAACTATGTTGGATATGTAAAAAATTAACATATTTGATGCCCAAGCCAAATACTACATAACAAATAAAAACTCTGCATATTGGATGGACATATTACATGGAAGCTGAACAGATTTTTAAACTAGACGTTGCATATTTGATAGACATATTACGTTGAACGTATCTAACATGGGACGCTGCATATTTTATGAATGTATTACATATTACGTATTACATTAATGTTGGTCGGCCCGTAAGTCGGCCCACCTTAAGCCAACGATGTAACCTTTTACCATATGATGAACTACTATATATATACAAAGTATCAACCGTCCAATTATGCATTCAACTAAGCTTTTGCGTTCGGTGAAGAGAAGATATAGTTCACATCTCATAAACTAACAAGAGAGGAAGGAATATAATCAGAAATTTTTGCGGAGCTGTAAATCCTGTAAGAGACTCTTCTTACGGACTTGAGGAAGGCTACTCATCACAATCATATTGTAGATTGGTTGGTTAGTGTTCAGTGCAGATTGACTTGCAGACTTGTGAGAAAATTCAGTGACATTTCTGAAGTTTGCAGACCTATAAAAATTGTAGAGCTGTGAAGTGACATATCTGAAGATTGTGTACATACATTTTTACAGACCTTAAGTCTTCTTGTCACTAGAATTTTGACCCCTCCTAGAGTTGTCTTTGAAGACATCCTCGTGGCAAGAACAGTTCAACAAGAGATCTATTTGTACAAACCTAATCAACTTTGGAAGCAGTTCTTTGAAGAATTTTGTAGCAGCAATTCTGTGTATAGCTGAAGTCATTCTTAGAGCAGATAAAAAAGGTCATCATAGAAGACTTGTAAAGCAACTTCATTAAACTAACATTGGAGCAGGCTCATAGCAGTTTTTGAGGACTTTGGATAGACCTAAATTGGACAATCATTTGAAGCATTTGAAGACTTGTTTGGAGCAAACTTTGTTGAGCAACCAGTTGGAGATCCCAAAGAAGAGCCCTTGAAGACTTATTGTGTTTTGAAGATCTGTTGACTTGTGAACAATTGAACTTGTTACCATATTGAAGATCAGCCTTGTTGAGGCAAAACATTGTTGAAGACCCTTTAGAAGCTGACTTGGAGTCATTAGTAGAGATCTTGTGAATGATTGAAGCTGTCATGAAGTAACCTTGGAGAATTGTGTTTTGGGTACCATGAAGAGCAGTGGAGACACCTTCATGTGAAGATCAAGGTTGTCATTGATAACGTGATGATGCAGGAGCATTCACCCAAGAGGAAATCATTGTAATTAAGTAGACATAGGGGGTCATGTATTTTTAGGAAGTTGGATTCCTAAGTGATAAATTAATGTAATATTAGGCTTTTGAGCATAGAATAGGAATTAATTAGATAATGGAAGAAATTGTAAGTGCTCTCAAATAAATGAGAACATGAGTGGGAATAAATGACAAGAGTCCAAAGTCAATTAGGACTCTTAGAACAGTTCATGATTCGAGGGACGAGAGAGAGACTTTAGGAATTAATGGAAGTAGAAGTGGATAGAAGATTTAGGAGTTAGTACAAAGGATTTAGGAGTCAGTTTAGGATTTACCCTAGAATTAGTTCAACAAAACCAATGTTGGGTAGATGTAAGCCTACAGACAGAGTCAGAGGGAGGCCCACTGACATTGAAAAATAGGCCTATGCAAGACAGAGAAGTCTCGAATGTAATCTTTGCTTTTACATATATATATTCAGAGTTTATTCCTGACTGTGTCAGAGAGTGTGAATCACATGTTTGTGATTAATTATGGTGTGAACTCGTAGGTTCTGTTACAGGAGATTGCAGGCAGAGTTCTAAAGAATGCATGGAGGAGAGAATGATTCAAAGGAATCATAAGGGATCTTAGAATCCAATTGAAGAAACAGAGTAAGCTCAGGAGGGAGAGTGCAAAGCGAAATAGCAGAGGATGGGAACCTTCAGAAGAACCGAACCACAGAGGTAAAATTGAAGAAATCGTGGAAAAATCAAGTAAAAGGGAAGAATAGAGAAGTGAAGTTCGATGCTCAGCAACCGTTGGATCACAAGGATCAATGGTTCAGATGATGTCGTGAGGAGAAGGGCGAAGCATCGCATTATAAAGGTTAAGTCCCGCAAGCCAAAATCCAGTTTACACTAAAAATGAGTGCAAACCATAGTCAGAATTAAGTTCCGGACTTGAAAATCTATAAAGAGTAGTTTATACCCATATCGGGTCCGAAACAATATCGCATCGCAGAACTACAGTGGAGAGGAACTAGCCCTTGGAAGCGCCGAAGTCCGAAGTGCGACTTCCGGATCCGAAACTATAATAGGGAGGCTTTGATAGCATATCGGGTCCGCGGTTTAATCAGATTGCAAGACCCAAGCGGAAAGAGTTTGGCAAGGAGACATTGAAATTGCCGATTGCGATTTCCAATAACACTATGTGTTATCGCATCGGAAAAGGAGCATTTGAAGGGTCGATAGTTAAAGCGCCGATAGTGTATTTGCGTATAGCACAATCCTGTGGAAAACCAGCACCGATAGTGTATTTGAGTATATTAACACTTCCCTTGTAAAAGACTCGTTGATAGTGTATTTCCATGGTTTCCTTTGTATTGTGTTTTGATAGTCACGTATCGGAAGAAAAGGGGTGATGAGGCCTATATGACCCATGAAGAGCCGATAGCCGATTGCGATAGAGGTACAGCCTCAGAATCTGTGCCGAAGCCGTACGGAAGGCAGAAAGAAGGTATGTTTGCGGGCATTTTTCTTTGTTAATGGGTTTTATAAGGAATAGCGCCTGCGAAGGGGTTTATGTATAAATATATATATTAACCAAGGTTTAAGAGGGGTGGTTGATATATATGTGGGCTTATGGGTTTATAACATTATATAAAGGTTCTGAAGAGTTAATGAATCCCGATAGAAAGGAGGAAGGATTATAAAGAGTTTAAAGTCTCAGTAGGAGGTGTTGGTGGGTTGATTGAGTTCCGATAACAAGGAACTACTATGTAGGGCCTTAACCATTGATATTATGAATATTTGACTCCTTTGTGAGTAAATTGCCTGGGACAGCTGTGTTTATGTATTCTTATGCATTCTTATGAAATCCGTGGGTATGTGTGGGGGTATCCCTGCACCACGTGACGTGGAGACTAAGTGAAGGGATAGTTGAAGATTGACAGGGCTCGTTGAAGAAGACATTGGGCGTCGTGAAGTATAACCAAATATATCTTACCGATGTAAAGCAAGAGGTTGGAGCCTTGAAAAGACAAGGTTGGTGCCTTGGAGGATAGGGTTGGAGCCCTAGAGGATTAGAGTCCTCAAGAAACTAGGTCGGAGCTTGAACTAGATATAGGGTTGGAGCCCTTGAGGTTGGTGCCTCAAAATTGACAAGGTTGGAGCCTTGGACGTCCAAGTCAGTGCTTGGCAAATACAGGTTGGGGCCTGGAAGATTGAAGATCAATGTTTTCATCTAGGGTTGGAGCCCTACATATATTGTACTTGATTCATTGTAAAGAAGAAATCAATAAAAGCATTTATTCTTATTGTTTATTTTGTGTTCTAAATATAAGTGATCTAACTAGTAAAAATAACAATTGAAAAGAAATACTGATTCACCCCCCGTAGTATTTCCAACAATTGGTTTCAGAGCCAATACCTTCACTCAAAAGCCTAACAGCTTGAAGGTTGATCATTAGAACACAAATGGCGAATCCAAGGAAGAAAGTCTCCAATCCTCCTAAAGATGTGTCTCCCTCAACCACCGAAATTGAAGTCAATCAATTTGTGAAGGCTCCATTGTTCAATGGAAATTTTGATATATGGGAGGCAAGAATGAGGAATTTCTTAAAGACTCAAGGCATTGAAGTCTGGAAATCAGTGATTGCTGATAGCATGATGGATGGAGAATCCAAGGAGTACAATGCAAAAGCGATGAAGGCAATCTTGAATGGGCTACCAGATTCTATAAAGGCCAATTTGGAAAAATGTTCGTTAGCAAAGGGTATATGGGACAAACTTCATGATGTTCACTCAAAAGGAGCATTGACCATAACCACTAGTCAAGAAGATGATGGAAAGCAAGAAGGAAATCCAGAACCCATCAAGGAAGCTGAAAATAAGAATGATAACATCAAGGCTAAAGAAGACCTAGAAGATGAAGAGAATGAAAAAGATTTTGAAGAAGATCTCCTCACTAAACTTATGGCTACCATGGAAGAGATTAACAATTTGAAAAAGGAAAATGAGGAACTTAAGAAGAAAGTGCAAGTTGGTGACTAGGACAAGACAAGGAAGGAAGTTGACCTTGTCAATATTCAAGTACAAGAAAGAGATGAAGAGCTCGTCAAGTTCAAGGAGGAATTTCATCAAAACAAGAGAAAGCATCATGAAGAAATCATCACAAATCAATTGGATAAGGCAAAGAAACGGGAAGATACCTTGACAAGCCACCTTGAACAAAGGCACAAAAGCTTGAACAAACTTGAAGTAGAGATTGGTCGATACAAGGAAGAGGTATCCTCCCTTAAATATCAACTAGAAGAAGCAAGGAAACAAGCACAAGGAGCTGAGAAGGTGATGGAAGCTTTGACATTCATAGAAGGACAAGTTGATGAAGTAGAAAAGGAGAGAAACACCATGATATGCCAACTAGAAGAAAAGGATGATGACATCACCAAGTTAAGATTAGAAATCACTTCTCTTAAGGCCCAATCATGTGAAGCAACCAAGATGAAGGAAGAAATGGAGATCATTCTATCAAAGAGGGATGAAGAATGCAAGAAAATGAAGGAAGAAATTGTCTTTCTTAAAAAGGAAGTTGACTTGCTGAATAAGAACTTGAAAAGTTCTCAAACCCTAGATGACATCCTAAGTCATCAAAGGTCTCCCCTTGATAAATCAGGTCTCGGTTATATAGGTGAATCCTTAAGCAAGAATGATGCAAACCATAATGCTTCAAACAACAAGGATGTGAGGAAGCCAGGAAGAAATGTTGCTGCTCCTAGTGCTAGCAAAGGCAAGGAGAAAGACAATAATGGAAGAAATATTATTCCAAGGAGACTTGCAGATGGTGCCAAGAATACAAAAGGTAATGAATATCATCAAAAAATCCCAAGGCAAAAAGACTTCGGAAGTACATCAAGGAAATCTTCATCTCCCAGGTATCAAAGTATATTTCTTGGTTATTGCTATTCTTGTACGAACTTTGGGCACATGGCAAAAGATTGTAGGGCATATCAAAAGACATAATGGTCTCCATCAATCTTCTTTCTTATTCATGAACAACATAGAGTGCTTCAAGTGTCATAACATTGGACATATGGCATGTGATCGTAACTTGACTTGGGCCCCTACACAAGCTAGAATCATGTCAGAGAAGAAAGTTACACAAGTATGGAGAAGGAAGCAAATTGAATCCAAAAGTCTCTTGAACACTCCAGCCAACAACACATGTTGTTGACCTAATGAAGTTATCCTTGATATTCCAAGTATTTGATGGGGAGACTCTACCAAAAGGAAGATCATGCATACAATTAGGGGGAGCTTATGATGATTAAGCATTCTTGCAGAAGCTATCCGTGAATGGGCCCTATGAAATCCTTGATGAGACACATGGACAATCATCCTTTGATAGATTGTCTCTCGGGAGAATTTCCATTGAAGAACATGATCTCTTATTCATCTATGAACTACTATTGAAGATCTCTTCCACTTGATCACTAAGTAGGTAATCTTTCATGAGCTAGAGAAGGTCGTGTAGACAGGGGGAGTTGGTTCATCACATGAAGGAATTTAAGCACATCTATCATGGACCACATTGCTAGAAAGAAGAGCACCACGACAGGGGGAGTAACATACCTATGAAGAACTACTAGTTGTGAAGAAAAGAAGCTTGACAAGGGGAGTACTTGGGCACCCCGTTTTCCATTGATGTCAAAGGGGGAGAGAATGTTGGAAGGGCAAGAATATTGCCATCAATGACAAAGGGGGAGATTGTTGGTCAAGGTTGTCATTGATGTCAATATGGCAATGATGAGATGTCAAATATTCTTGTGATGTGTGATGTTGCCGTAACCCTAACTTTACATAATGTTCCAACCCTAATTGAAGCAAACACTAATCCAAAACATATCCAAACTATTGAAGAAGTTCAAAGTGTGAGGACCTTTCATATAAAACTCTAACCTAATCCCAATCCTAATCCTTTTACATATCCTAATGAAACCCTAGTTCTACTATGTATTTTCAAATGAATAAAACCTTACATAGATGAATCTTTAGGCATTAAAATATTAATGCAAGTCCCATATAATATCCTAGCCTTATTGAAGCATACACACCATATACATGAAATGACTTTGCTCAACTCCTAAAACAGCTACGCAAACATCATATACCTATGCACCTTAACATTACCATGTAAATGAAATGACTTTGTTTAATGGCAGACAAACATGACATACATGTTCCCTATGACCATACATAATATATAATTGCATCATGAACATGGTAGATGGGATATAATGGCAGACAAGGTCTTTTGCATGAGATATAACACTCACATGGCAGACAAGTTTATTTTTGCATGATTTTTTTCATCTTTCACATGGCAGACAGATATAATGTATGTGCATCATCACATGGCAGACCAAAGATTGACATGTTCTCTTGAATCTGTCGTAAACTATATTGGATATGTAAAAAAAAAATTAACATATTTGATGCCCAAGCCAAATACTACATAACAAATAAAAACTCTGCATATTGGATGGACATATTACGTGGAAGCTGAACAGATTTTTAAACTAGGCGTTGCATATTTGATAGACATATTACGTTGAACGTATCTAACATTGGAGCCTGCATATTTTATGAATGTATTACATATTACGTATTACATTAATGTTGGTCTGCCCACCTTAAGCCAACGATGTAACCTTTTACCATATGATGAACTACTATATATATACAAATTATCAACCGTCCAATTATGCATTCAACTAAGCTTTTGCGTTCGGTGAAGAGAAGATATAGTTCACATGTCGTGAACTAACAAGATAGAAAGGAATATAATCAGAACTTTTTGCGGACCTGTAAATCCTGTAAGAGACTCTTCTTACGGACTCGAGGAAAGCTACTCATCACAGTCATATTGTAGATTGGTTGGTTAGTGTTCATTGCAGATTGACTTGCAGACTTGTGAGAAAATTCAGTGACATTTCTGAAGTTTGCAGACCTATAAAAATTGTGGAGCTGTGAAGTGACATATCTGTAGATTGAGTACATACATTTTTACAGACCTTAAGCCTTCTTGTCGCCAGAATTTGGACCCCTCCTAGAGTTGTCTTTGAAGACATCCTTGTAGCAAGAACAGTTCAACAAGAGATCTACTCGTACAAACCTAATCAGCTTTGGAAGCAGTTCTTTGAAGAATTTTGTAGCAGCAATTTTGTGTATAGCTGAAGTCACTCTTAGAGCAGATCAAAAAGGTCATCATAGAAGACTTGTAAAGCAGCTTCATTAAGCTAACATTGGAGCAGGCTCATAGCAGTTTTTGAGGACTTTGGATAGACCTAAATTGGACAATCATTTGAAGCATTTGAAGACTTGTTTGGAGCAAAATTTGTTGAGCAACCAATTGGAGATCCCAAAGAAGAATCCTTGAAGACTTGTTGTGTTTTGAAGATCTGTTGACTTGTGGAGACTTGTGAACACTTGAACTTGTTACCATATTGAAGATCAGCCTTGTTGAGGCAAAACATTGTTGAAGACCCTTTAGAAGCTGACTTGGAGTCATTAGTAGAGATCTTGTGAATGATTGAAGCCGTCATGAAGTAACCTTGGATAATTGTGCTACCATGAAGAGCAGTGGAGACACCTTCATGTGAAGATCACGGTTGTCATTGATGACGTGACATGGAGACTAAGTGAAGGGATAGTTGAAGATTGACAAGGCTCGTTGAAGAAGACATTGGGAGCCGTGAAGTATAACCAAATATATCTTAACGAAGTAAAGCAAGAGGTTGGAGCCTTGAAAAGACAAGCTTGTTGATCTGAAAATGGGGCACTTAGGCTCCTTGTCTAATTTACAATGACCTCTCCCACTTTCAAAGCTTAAATGTTCCCAAGTCTTAATGATTAACCTATGCGGAATTAAATATGTGCTTGAAAATATGGGTGTATGCTTATATTTGTTTTAAACTGTTCAGGTGTTGTGGATTGATTTGCTTAAACTGATATGAAGCAAATAGTAGCAATTAAAACAACAGATACAATGCAGCAATAAAACACACACAACAACAATATTAATTTGGAGTTCACCCAAAACTCTTGGGCTACGTCTCCGTGAGCTCTAGCCAACTCGACTAGGCTCTCTGGGATTATGGCATGTCTTTTTTTTACAAGCTCTCGGCCCAAGTCCACTGTTTTACACAGAAACAATGGGTTTAGACACCATTTGATCCCTGGCTCTTGAAGCTCTTGGCTGCTGGCTCTCGGCTCAGGCTCAGGCTCAGGCTCTTGGCTCTGGCTCTGACTCTTGACTCTGGCTCTTCGGCTCTAGCTTTCTTTGGCTTTCTGCAACCTTCAGCTCTCTGGATTTTCACTTGAACTTCAAGTGACCCCAAAGGCTCCCTCAGCTGCTTTGTGCAGTAGCTTTTCGGCTCTCCCTGCTCTCTTGCAACTGCCTTCTGCTACCTTCTTCCTCTGTGCCCTCAATCATGCTCTCTGGCTCTTTTGAGGCATCTTCTGGCTTTTTGGCTTCCTTGGCCGTTTCTATGTGATTCATTGTCCCTCTGTGGTTCTGTCACTTCAAAAATGCATCATTGCCTGTAAAAACGCTTGCTGTAGCGTGGCATGATGATCAGGAGCGGTTACAGAAGGAATCGGGGCTGTTTCATAGGCAAAAATCCGAAAATTGAGGAAATTTCATTACACAGGCATTTTCCGGAAAATACACTATTAGACGTGTATTTTGGACGTGAAACTCCCTTCAATCGCCCCTAAATCCCTATCGGGTCTGCCATTAGGCGTTAAATCACATCGCACATGCATATTGGGCAAAATCCCAAATACACGGGAAAACACGTTAAATTGCTTTCTATCAGACTTCAAAATTTATCGAATCTGTCCTATTATCGCATCGGGTCTGCCTTTGGTTGCTGTTGCACTCTCCACCGTCGATCTATGTGATCTCCGATCTAACGGTCATAATGCATTTTCGGGTGGCCTAAGGGTACGGACGTTACCCGCCCAAAAAAGGCGGTTTTTCTCTCTCCTCCACCAGCCACATGTCTGCCAGTTGGTGGGATCGGGTGGAGCCAGCCCAAAACCATTTACCGCTTGAGGCCCACCCGAAATCCGCTGTTATGGAACTCAAAATCTCTGCAATCGTGCTTATAAATCCCCTTCGGGTCCGTTTTGTTGCTTTGGGCGTCATTTCTTTGTATTTCGAGTTTTTCACCGAAAAACATTAATACATAGAAAATCTGGATTTCCGGATTTCAAATTTTATAGACTGTGCTTATGAAATCCGTCGGGTTCGACACTCACTGATTGCCGATTCAATCCCGACCGTCCATTCCTTTCGCGATCCGACAGCTGAGATTGCTCGTCGCGATCGCTATCGCATATTGCGTCGTACACGGTCTAGGGGTCTTGTACATTGTCGATGTCGATTCGCTGATCCGATCATCAGTGATCAACGAATCACATGGTCGCAATTGTTGATTCTAGGGTTCCGATATCGCATACATGTCTGCCTCCAATCTGATTGATGATCGGATCGGAGTTTCCTCCGCCTCTGCTTAAATTCGGCCTTTGCCTTTTTTCGATGCGATTTGCCTTTTTAAGGGTTTTTTGCCATTTTTAGGGGTTTTTTGCCTCTTTTTCCAAAGAAACAAGGCATCTTCTGCATGCGATAACTTCTGCATCTTAAGTTCATTTTAGCCCATTCCAGTTGCAGTAGATTCAGAAGGAAAAGATCTCTGCAATGGGGCTATTTCCAGGAACTTCCTTGGACTTTCATTTTTCCTCTGTGAGGACCACTTAAACTTAGGAGTCTATCCAAAATCTATTTTGGATCACGCCTTCCCACTAAAAGAACTTTTGGTCCCCAAAAGACTGATATACTGATCTGAACAGTATCTGAGAGTAACAACACCCTCTTCTTTCAGCCTCCATACACTTGCCTTGCATAGTGCCTCTGAACCAAAGTCTCTAACCATTTTCCTTTCTGGATGCGCTGGTTCTCCTAGGAAGAACTGTTTTCCTTCTTGCCTTCAGGCAGAACTTCTGATGAAATGGTCGTAGAAGGTAGTTTGAACTCTTCTACCTTGATCATTGATCCAAGGTGGCTCAAACCAATGTGAAGTCACCTGCTCCATAGAAACTTTCATTTGTACCTGTTTAAAAAGCTGTCAACAACAACTATTAACAACAACAGAAATACAGACAACAACTGGATGGCCTAAACTCCTGCTTCAACAAAAGAAACAGATTTCACAGCCTGTGAAAAGCTCCATGTATTTCATCTACATACAAATGATGGACTAGATACCAGGCCCACCAACATGCCTTTAAGCAAATGACCCTTCAAGTCAAGCATGTAGAAAAAGACCATTAGGACTCTAAAACACTTCATCATTATCTCCATTTGGAGACCAAGTTAACTTCTTCCAAGTCAACATGGCATCACATGCATGTCAAAGCAATCAACTCTGCAAGTTAATTACACATACATGTTCAAAAACAAGGAATCATCAACATCCTTGTGTTCATGCATCTCATGCTCATGCATGCATTTCATCCTTCAACTTTCACTTAAGCACACTGTACTTTCGAAGCTGAAATGAAATATAATGTAGATGCGTTAATAGACATGCAATCTTAATCGGATAAGAACTCTAACCGTTTCTTACCAATCCCTTTCAAAGGTACTACCTTTGCCTGCACATCAACACCATCATGTGAATCATCCTGAGACACGTCATCCATGGAATCTTCCTTTCCATTTCTGCCATCTTCTCTTTCCACTTTCTTCAACTTTTGTGGAAGCATTGCTGGATTCAAAGTCCAACATTTTGCAGCAAGATGTCCTTGCTTATGGCAGTAAGTGCATTACATGTGCATCCTCTTGACAACATGATTTGACTGATATTGATCTGGGATCAATTGGAACTGACTTCGGGTCAATAAGAGTGGTATGAGACACTCTTTTGATCAGAATTGACTTCGGGTCAATAAGAGTGGTATGAGACACTCTCTTTTATCTGGGATTGACTTTGGGTCAGTAGAGAATGGTATGATACATTCTCGACCACTTCTTCTTCTTCATAGTTTAGCAGAGCAGAGCAGTGCATTGATGACATAGATAGTATAGATTGGCAGATGGAGTTCTCCCTAGTTGAGAGGGAGTGTTAAAATTGGAAACTAGGGCCAAACTCCACATAGGTCATCTTATTTATGACAGCTGATATATTTTTCTTGTATTTCTCTCTTCGAGAGGTGTAGGATTGATCTAAGGATCATTTGATTCTGGCATGTAAAAATTAAGATATGAATTTATTTATATTATGGACAAATTGTCAAGGTCGGCCAACAAGCAAAACAGGCATTCAAACCCCCAACTCATCCACAACGTTGCATAGAAAAGGAAGAGCCCTCAAGTCATTTTGATCATCATCTCATCTCACATCTCTCTCTCTCTCCTCTTGTGATTAGGTATGCATATTTGGGCAGCTTTCTCTCACACGTGTGAAGGAAGAAGGACAAGCTCTGTTGACTGCATTGATGGAGCTGCAGGGAGGCTATTTGACTGCATTGACCTGTTTTGACTTTGGTTTGGGTGAGGTATCTTTGTCCTAGAAGGTCGCAGATCTAGGCATTAAAATCGAGGCAATCTGACCTCTCCTTTGACCAACGTTGACTGTCCTAGGGCTGATTGTAGAGTTGACTTTCATTGACTGGACATTTTTGGATTGCTTTGGTCTGATTAGACTTGTTGTTGGAGGCCGAAGTTGACTAGGTTTGATCGAGCTGAATAGAGGAAGAATTTTGCCCTGTTTGACCAACTTTGACTTTTCTGGTTAGGGATTTTCTGTTGCTGTTATAAATGATCAGATTTGTAAATTGTACTATTTCTCTCTCTGCTGAACTATTGAAGAATATAAGAAGAATTGATCAAAGGTTTCCCCACATTGGGGTTTTTCCCTGGCTGGTGCCAAATCTTGTGTCCTCTTGTCTTGGCTTGCCTTCTACTGTTTATGTTTATGTTCTATCTGCATTTTACTATCATGTTGATGTGTTTGCTAAACTGATTTTGATATTGGGCTAATAAAGACATTGAAGTAAAATTGCTCTTAAGCATTGAAAATACCATTGTTACCTAAAATTAACATCTCGAAAAGAGGAATCTAGTCCCATGGTTGGAATTTGTCACTGAGCTGCCAAATAAACACTCCTCCTCAACTAGGGAGAAATTCCAATTGCATCACGTAATCATTGCAAATGTCCTATAATCAAATCATATCCAATCTCAAGTATCATATCATCAAATGTCATCACTGCTCATCTCGGTTCATCTCTACTTATTCCGGCTCATCTCATGATTGTCTTTGCTCACATGTTGAACATTCTCGAATCTAAAAGAAGAAGAATTTGATATCAGAGGGGAGCCTAAGCTATCACCCTTTATTCATCGGGGAGCCATTGCTACCACCCGGAATCACTGCCAGTGGGAGCCCAACAGTACCACCTTGGAAACATTAGCAGGGAGCCAAGTCTATGACCCGCATCATCATTGGAGAGCATATCATCGGGGAGAACATCTCAACCTGGAATCACATCAGGGAGCTTATTCTCAACCCGGAATCATGTAGGGGAGCATATCTCAACCCAAAAATCACATCAGGGAGCACATCTCAACCCATAATCTCATGGGGGGGCTAAACATCTATGACCCCATATCGAGCAATAGGTGATATAGGGGAGCACATCTCAACCCGTCTTATTGCCTGCCGATCTTCCTAGCAATGACCCTCAATAATTATGTCGTAAAACACCTGCATCATAATTTGAGCTTGGGCGAGATACCTGACTTACCAAAAGGTAAGGATCATACCCCCCCAAGCCTCCTCAACCCGTTGGCCAGACAGGGAGGGACAATCCCAACAAGCCCTGCTTGTTGTTATGATGCCAACTGGGGTATACTCTGCAAATACCAAGATAGGGGAGATACTCGACTTGTCAAAACTGACAAGGATCACACACATCCTATGGGTGACATATAGGGTGATACCCTATTGTTTAGAGATCCCTCAACCCTAGGAGCCCTCCATCTCAATTCCGCACCTTGGGAGCTAAGACAAGGGGGGAAGAGTTGGCTTAGTGTCCTCGATCAACGATGCTCTTTGTAGATCACAATCATATCATCGTTCTCACATCTGGTATTAGCTTAATCATCATGTTGCAATAGTAGCAGTCTCCTGTTCATGTAAGTCATCAAATCAAATATCATATATATATATATATATATCACAAAAAAAAGGATACCATATTCATCCTCCCTCTCATGGAGGCAACAACTACAGGCCTAATCTTGTCTCTTACAACAACACTATATCAACATATGAAGACATCTCAGTCTCAACAATATACGAGATTCTTTGCCAATCGGTTCCCAATTGCAATGTATCCTTGTCATGTCCAGAACCTGCTCAAACAACTCTCTAAAGAGCTTCTCCATTCTGCCTCATAGCTAGTCATGCCAACAATATTGTAGGAAGAATATCTCAGACCAAAAATTGATCGTCCCATGCAAATATCTCGAAGGGTGCTCGACGACAACTCAATGCGTAAGAAGCAGCTCAATCATGACTTGACTCAGATTTAATGCAAAACATATATATACTCAGACGAGTGTTCTTACAGAACATCAATGCTTCAATCAACTGTCTGTTGTCAAGTCAGGTTCAACAATGTCTCTTCATAACTTCTTGAAATTCAATCAGAGTGTCCAAGGATTTGCAATTCCACTTTTCACGAATCCTTCAATATCTTCACATCATAGATTTTCTTTTTCAAATGCGATGATTCTTTATTTCAAACTCCAGATGTAATGTCCCCAATTAAATTAATTTTGTTTAGAAGAATTTCCATTTTTTTTTGCAATTTGGGCGCTGGGAATGTTTTGACATGTAAAACTTAGGAAAAGTGGGTTGAGGGAGTCCCCAGTTAATTTTTGGAGAAATGGAGGTCACCAACATTAGAGAAAAAAAATTAATTGGTAATGGGGATGTGGGGGCCACCCAAAGAGGGAATTCAAACGCTTTAGGAAAATCGAGCTAGGGAGAAGAAGGAAGAGAAAGGTTGAATTGGTGGAGCCCACAAGGAGAGAGAGGGGGCAACAAAGATAAATAGAAGGAAGAGGCACCATTTTCGGGCTTTTTGACAATTTGAATTTATGAATTATAGTACTCTTGAGCTGCTTAGCCAAGACTACCAGTGTTGTTTAGGACAAGGAGATTTCTGGGTGGAAATATCATCTCGTTCTTCGGTGGACTTAGAGTGCCACCTTAGGAGAGATTTTCATAACTTAGTGGCAAGAGATTTGCTGGAGTTTGTGGGTCAAATCAGCTCTTGTTTCAGCCAGTTCGAACTTCTAGGAGGATGCAGGGGCAGAAGTCATTCCATTGAGTTGAGGGAGTTTCAAGGGGAATTTTGGCCAATGAATTTAGGAGAAATTTCACTAAGGGTGGACCAACATTTGGGGTGAATTTCAAGGTTGGAAGTTGCTGCTTCTGTGGGAGCCAAATTCACCATTTTAGGGTCTGTGCAAAGGTTTGCTAGGTAGAATTCGTGTGGTAGGGTTCATCTCATTTGTGCGGGGTTTGGAAAGGATTTTCACACACATCGTCTAGAGGAATTTTGTTGGGCCATTCTACAACTAATTGAGGAGGGATTGTGACATATTCAACAATTGTAGATTGTGGGGGACACAGAATTTGTCAAGGAGGGCGTAGCACCAAATTTGGGTAATTTCGGGAGGTCATAATTAGCCCAAATCCTTTCTGGTTTTGTCAGACTAGCCTCAAAGACCATACTCCTAATTTTGTAGAATTTTTGGAGGAGTTTTGGTGCTCCAAACAACAGAATTATTTGGCAGCTAGTTGGGAGGAGTGAGCTTAATTTTGGGTCCCAGGTGGTTGGTGGAATTTGCCCAAACTCTTTCTAGGTTTTTCCAGGTTTTCGATGGAGAGCTCAAGATTATTTTGGCTGAAATTTTTGAGCACTTTTGGAGGCTCAAATAGGGGTTTCTTCCAGCCAACAATTGTAGAATTTCCAGGGCCAGCGCAGAACATTGAGGAGAAGCCTGTCCTCTGCATCCCGGTAGCATTTTTCTCACCTGGGATTGTCTAGCTTGCTTTGGCAAGCTCAGGTGCACACATTTCATGCATTGTACTCCTCTCCATATATAATAAAATGGCTGAATTTTGGCGCAGTTTTGGTGTAAATTATGGGTGTTTAATTGTCGTTTAAATATTTATGTGTTGAATGTGTATTTTGCTTTGTTTATCACTGTTATTTCCAATTTGGAACATTACAGTGGTATTAAAGCATGATCTTGGTCAGCTATGGGGAAGCTAGCAAGATCATGGAGGTCTTGCCCATGCATTCATAGCGACTGGTGAATCTATGGGCACTCCATTGGCACAGAATGGGAAGAGTACATAGGGGATCATGGAGGAGTTGATGAGGCAGAACCAACAGTTGAGGAGGCAAAACCAACAGGGCCTAGAGAGGATGCAACAAATGATGGGGACGATGAGACATACCCAATAGAGAAGCCATGCGCATGCACACGCAATCCAGCAGAACAATACCCATGGCCAACCTAGCCAACCTACCATGCCTCATTTTCTGGATGAACCAGAGAAGGGCAGGGAACTCGACATTTTTGTAGATTTGAGGTGGACCTTCTTGGATAGGATTGATGAGTATTCGGTGTTGGACCCTAGGATTGGGAGAGATTTCTCGTTTGAGGAGCATAGAGATGGAAAATATTCTTGTGATACATGCCTTAAACCCTTTCATGATGTTGCCCTAACTACATGACAAAACCCTAAGTACATTTATGCCCTAGATTGGTGATGCATGATCTAAATGCCCATAATACTCTAGAAGATGCCTTAGCCCTAACACATTGATGCAAGTCCTAATACTTATGATGCCCTTAAGATACATGAATGGAAGCCTATGTGTATGAAGCCCTAATCCTAATGAAGAAGCCCTTGCCCTAATGTCCATGAAAAGCCTTAGATCATTGATGATGAAGCCTTAAATGAAGATGCCCATGAATACATATTGAAAAGGCACCCTAATCTTGTTGATGCCCATGATACCTTTAAAGAAGCCCTAATCCTAATTAGCTTGATGACCTAATTCTATAAATAAGGAGCCCTAAACATTGGATGCCTAAAACTAAAATCCTAATGGCTGCCATAAATAAAATAATAATGACAGTCTCACAAAAATAATTTTATTGGTGGTAAAATGACCCTATTTAAGGATGGGATTGGCATAGGAGTGTAAAGGATTTTTTCCTCTTTCTAATGAGCTATTACACACCCCCAAATTCCTTACTGTTTAAGAGCAATCAATTTTTGAAATTAGCATATGTCAAAAATTGTCAAACTGTCCAAGCTGACTTGACTAGGCTCATAACCCTTGGCAAAAAGACATGTCCCTTCAAAATATGGAAAAAACCATTATAAATATAAACCTAAATTCATCCATTCAAGCTCAGAATTTTTGGTGGAGACAAGACAAGAGGTAGAGAAGCAGCCGCAACTAGAATAGAAAGGAAGACAAGTTTGTGGAATTATTCTTGGGTTAAATAGTCTCCCACAGGTTCGAGCTAGGAGCAAAGAAGTTACCATGGTCGAAGTTGCTATAGTTGGCATGGTCAAAGTTGCTATAGTTGTCATGGTTGAAGCTGCCATAGTTGTCGTGGTCGTAACTACCATAGTTGCCGTGGTCGCAGCTGCCGTAGTTGTCGTGGTTGAAGCTACCATGGTCGAAGTTGCCATAGTTGCCGTGGTTGAAGCTACCGTTGTCGAAGCTACCGTGGTCGAAGATGTCGTGGTCGAAGTTTTCGTAGTTGTCGTGGTCGAAGTGTTGATTTATTGGGATTGGACAAATAGAGCTTGTTGAAGTCTTCCCTTGAGAATAGAATAGGGCAGAGTTGGAGAACTTTGTAAAACAACATTATGAAGATTTATGGAGGTCAATGAAGACCATGATGCACTGAAGCCATAATGAAGTAACCTTGGAGATTTTGTTTGGGTGACATGAAGAGCAGTGGCGATACCTTCTAAGAAGACAAGGTTGTCAATGATGATGTGACATGGAGACTAAGGGAAGGCATAGCTAAAGATTGACAAGGTTTGTTAAAGAAGACATTGGGAGCCATGAAGTATAACCAAACACATCTTGACGAAGTAAAGTAAGGGCTGGAGCCCAAGAGGTTGTAGCCTCGAAAATACAAGGTTAGTGCTTTGGAGGATAGGGTTGGAGCCCTAGAGGATCAGAGTCCTCAAGAAACCAGGTTGGAGCCTGAACCAGATATAGGGTTGGAGCCCTTGAGGTTGGTGCCTCAAAATTGACAAGGTTGGAGCCTTGGAAGTCCAAGTTGGTGCTTGGCAAATACAGGTTGGAGCCTGGGAGATTGAAGATCGATGTCTTCATCTAGGGTTGGAGCCCTACATATATTGTACTTGATTTATTGTAAAGAAGAATTAATAAAAGCATTTATTCTTATTGTTCATTTTGTTTTCTAAATATAAGTGATCTAACTGGTAAAAGTAACAATTGAAAAGAAATACTGATTCACCTTCCCTCTCAGTATTTCCAACAATTGGTATTAGAGCCATTACTTTCACTCAAAGCCTAACAACTTGAAGGTTGATCCTTAGAACACAAACGGCAAAGCCAAGGAAGAAAGCCTCCAATCCTCCTAAAGATGTCTCTTCCTCAACCATGAAATTTACAGAAGACAATCAAATTGAGAAAGTTCTAGTGTTCAATGAAAACTTTGATGTATGGAAGGTAAGAATGAGAAATTTCTTAATGGCTCAAGGCGTTGGAGTATGGGAATCAGTGATTACTGATAGCATGATGGACGGTGAATCCAAGGAGTACAATATAAGAGAAATGAAGACAATTTTGAATGGGCTACCAAATTCTATAAAGGCCAATTTGGAAAAATGTTCCTCAGCAAAAGATATATGGGACAAACTTCATGACCTTCACTCAAAAGGAGCATTGACCATGACCTCTAGTCAAGAAGATGATGGAAAGCAAGAAGGAAATCCAGAACTCATTAAGGAAGCTGAAAATAAGAATGATGAAATGGAGGCCAAAGAATACCTAGAAGAAGAAGAAAGCAAAGAAGACTTTGAAGAAGATCTCCTGACTAAACTTATAGCTGCCATGGAAGAGATTAACAATTTGAAAAAGGAAAATGAGGAACTTAAGAAGAAAGCGCAAGATGGTGACCAGGACAAGACAAGGAAGGAAGTTGACCTTTTCAAGCTTCAAGTACAAGAAAGAGATGAGGAGCTCACCAAACTTAAGGAGGAATTTCATCAAAACAAAAGAAAGCATCATGAAGAAGTCATATCCATGACAAATCAATTGGATAAGGCAAAGAAAAGGGAAGAAACTTTGTCAAGCCACCTTGAACAAAGACTCAAGAACTTGAACAAACTTGAAGCAGAGATTGGTCAATACAAGGAAGAGGTCTCCTCTCTTAGATCTCAACTAGAAGAAGCAAGGAATCAAGCACAAGGAGCTGAGAAGGTGATGGAAGCTTTGGCATTCATAGAAGGACAAGTTGATGAAGCAAAAAAGGAGAGAAACACCATGATGTGCCAACTGGAAGAAAAGGATGATGACATCACCAAGTTAAGATTAGAAATCACTTCTCTTAAGGCCCAATCATGTGAAGCAACCAAGATGAAGGAAGAAATGGAGATCATTCTATCAAAGAGGGATGAAGAATGCAAGAAAATGAAGGAAGAAATTGTCTTTCTTAAAAAGGAAGTTGACTTGCTGAATAAGAACTTGAAAAGTTCTCAAACCCTAGATGACATCCTAAGTCATCAAAGGTCTCCCCTTGATAAATCAGGTCTTGGCTATGTAGGTGAATCCTCAAGCAAGAATGATAATGCTTCAAACAACAAGGATGTGAGGAAGCCAGAAAGAAATGTTGATGCTCCCAGTTCCAGCAAAGGCAAGGAGAAGAGTCAAGACAACTATGGAAGAAATCCTACTCCAAGGAGACTTCCAGATGGTGTCAAGAATACAAAAGGCAATGAATATCATCAAAGAATCCCAAGGCAAAGGATTTCTAAATTAAATCAAGGAAATCTTCATCTTGGAGGTACCAAAGTATATTTCTTGGTTATTGCTATTCATGTACAAAGTTTGTGCACATGGCAAAAGATTGTAGGGCATATCACAAAGACAAATATAATGGTCCCCATCAATCTCCTAGAAGCAATTTTGCAAGAAGAAGTCATGATTACTCATTCATAAACAAGATGGAGTGCTTCAATTGCCATAACATTGGACATATGGCACGTGATTGTAACTTGAATTGGGTCCCTACACAAGCTAGAATCATGACAACCAAGCCAGAAAAGAAAGTTACACAAATATGGAGAAAGAAGCAAATTGGATCTGAAAGTCTCTTGGACACTCTAGCCAACAACACATGTTGTTGATTTGATGAAGACATCAAGATGTGATATCCCAAGTGTTTGATGATGAGACTCTGCCAAAAGGGAGACCATGCATATAGTTAGGGGGAGCTTGGGATCATTCTTGCAGAAGCTATCTGTGAAAGGGCCCTATGAAATCCTTGATGAGTCACTCATGGACAATCATCCTTTGATAGATCATCTCTTGAGAACAACTCCATTGAAGAACATGATCCCTTACTCATCCAATGGAATATTGTTGAAGATTTCTTCCATTTGATCACTAAGCAAGTAATCTTTCTTGAGGTAGAGGAGTTTATGCAGATAGGGGGAGTTGGTTCATCACATGTAGACACATCTATCATGGACCTCATTGCCAGAAGGAAGAGCATCATGACAGGGGGAGTAATATACCTATGAAGAACTATTATTGATGAAGAAAATATGATGAAGAGAAGCAGCTTAATAGGGGGAGTACTTGGGCACCCCGTTTGCCATTGATGTCAAAGGGGGAGAAAATGTTGGAAGGGAAAGAATATTGCCATCAATGACAAAGGGGGAGACTGTTGGTCAAGGTTGTCATTGATGTCAATATGGCATTGTTGGAGATGGCAAATATTCTTGTGATACATGCCTTAAACCCTTTCATGATGTTGCCCTAACTACATGACAAAACCTAAGTACATTTATGCCCTAGATTGGTGATGCATGATCTAAATGCCCATAATACTCTAGAAGATGCCTTAGCCCTAACACATTGATGCAAGTCCTAATACTTATGATGCCCTTAAGATACATGAATGGAAGCCTATGTGTATGAAGCCCTAATCCTAATGAAGAAGCCCTTGCCCTAATGTCCATGAAAAGCCTTAGATCATTGATGATGAAGCCTTAAATGAAGATGCCCATGAATACATATTGAAAAGGCACCCTAATCTTGTTGATGCCCATGATACCTTTAAAGAAGACCTAATTCTAATTAGCTTGATGACCTAATTTCCAAAAATAAGGAGCCCTAAACATTGGATGCCTAAAACTAAAATCCTAATGGCTGCCATAAATAAAATAATAATGACAGTCTCACAAAAATAATTTTATTGGTGGTAAAATGACCCTATTTAAGGATGGGATTGGCATAGGAGTGTAGAGGATTTTTTCCTCTTTCTACAAGCTATTACACGCCCCCAAATTCCTTATCGTTGAAGAGAAATCAATTTTTGAAATTAGCATATGTCAAAAATTGTCAAATTTTCCAAGCTGACTTGAGTAGGCTCATAACCGTTGGCAAAAAGACATGTCCCTTTAGAATATGGAAAAACCACTATAAATATAAACCTAAATTCATCCATTCAAGCTCAGATTATTCGGTGGAGACAAGACAAGAGGTAGAGAAGCAGTTGAGCTAGAAAAGCAAGGAAGACGAGTTTGTGGAATTATTCTTGGCTAAAATAGTCTTCCACATGTTTGAGCTAGGAGTAGAGAAGTTGCTGTAGTTGCCGTGGCGAAGTTGCCGTAGTTGCCATGGTCGAATTTGCCGTAGTTACTGTGGTCGACGCTGTCGTAGTTGCCATGGTTGAAGCTACTGTAGTTGTCGTGGTTGAAGCTGCCGTGGTCGCAGCTGCCGTAGTTGAAGCTACCTTAGTTGCCATGGTTGAAGCTATCGTGGTCCAAGTTGCCATAGTTGCCGTGGTCGAAGCTGTCGCAGCGGAAGCTGCAGTAGTTGTTGTGGTTGAAGCTACCATAGTTTCCGTGGTTGAAGCTGGCGTGGTCGAGTTGTCATAGTTGTCGTGCTCGAAGTGTTGATATATTGGGATTGGACAAATAGAGCTTGTTGAAGTCTTCTCTTGAGAATAAAATAGGGTAGAGTTGGAGAACTTTGTGAAGTAGCATATTGAAGATTTGTGGAGATCATTGAAGACCATGATGCATTGAAGCCATAATGATGTAACCTTGGAGATTTTGTTTGGGTGACATGAAGAGCAGTGGCGATACCTTCTGAGAAGACAAGGTTGTCATTGATGGCGTTACGTGGAGACTAAGGGAAGGCATAGCTAAAGATTGACAAGGCTTGTTGAAGAAGACATTGGGAGCCGTGAAGTATAACCAAACACATCTTGACAAAGTAAAGTAAGGGTTGGAGCCCAAGAGGTTGGAGCCTCGAAAAGACAAGGTTGGTGCCTTGGAGGATAAGGTTGGAGCCCTAGAGGATCGAAGTCCTCAAGAAACCAGGTTAGAGCCTGAACCAGATATAGGGTTGGAGCCCTTGAGGTTGGTGCCTCAAAATTGACAAGGTTGGAGCCTTGGAAGTCCAAGTCGGTGCTTGGCAAATACAGGTTGGAGCCTGGGAGATTGAAGATTGGTGTCTTCATCTAGGGTTGGAGCCCTACATATATTGTACTTGATTTATTGTAAAGAAGAAATTAATAAAAGCATTTATTCTTGTTGTTCATTTTGTATTCTAAATATAAGTGATCTAACTAGTAAAAGTAACAATTGAAAAGAAATACTGATTCAACCCCCTTCTTAGTATTTCCAACAGAGGCGATTTTGTTGGTGGAGACCTGGTTTTAGACATTGGGAGCTTGAGGAGGAGGCTGAGCATGAGATTGAGGGCACCCAGGGTTGTGAGGAGCACATAGATGCACCCAGAGTGACACAGGAACTGCCCTTGTGGGAGTTTCCTTTGGTAGCCCCGATTGACACATTGGTGGAGACAGTTGAGCACACACCCATAGGACCATCCATTGATGAGGTGCCAGTAGGCATAGAGGTACCCAGAGTTGTGACAAAGTTCCTAGACGACAACTACCTACAACAACATGGAGAGCACCTTCTAGAGCGTGAGCTAGATGAGGATATTATGCTTGATGAGCTACCTATGGTGGGGCAGCTCGAGACTCTTGTTGAACCATGATGGAGGACGAGCAGTCATCTTTTGGGCCAAACATTGATTTAGAGAAGAAAGATGCACAGTTCGTCAGCACAGATGTAGTACCTCTAGGCAGTAACTCTCTTCAGGCCTATATAGATGGGCTTGTAGCATTGCTAGGCTACCTCTGTGTTGTAGTTTCTAAGTCTCACAATTAGAAACCCTCCATGCACTATACTGATTTATTCCTACCTACTTGTTCTGTTAATTAACAAGTTATTTACCATGTAAATACTGAAAATAAATACAAGTGCATGCTCAACACATTACAAATCAACAACTGAAGGAAACAAAAACAAGCACACAAATGACACCGTTATTTTTGGACTAATGTCCCCGTAAAAACCCAATACAGGAAAACCGGTGCAGCTATCTGAGGGTTTTATTATCAAGCAGCTCTTTTCTGAGTACACTAGGTGCCAAATTGGCTAACCTGACAGAGATAAAAAATCTGGCAGCAATACCTCTCTTCGGAAGCAGGTATTCAGAAAGCCTGCTCCACGAAATCCCTCTCTAGCACAATCTGAAGCTTAGCGTTAGCCCTGCTAGCCTTTGTGTCAGCCTGAAACTCTTTGCGTCAACCTACTGAGGCTCTGCACAACCTCTCTGGCTCTCTGCGTCACTCCTGCAGTCTCTACGTGGATGGCGCAGGCCCTTCTGGCTCTGCGCAGTCTCTGCTGCCTCTACATGGCTCCCTCTGGCTCTGCGTCTGCCTCTCTCTGCTCCTGCGCTGGTTTCCTGGCACTGTCCCTGCCCCTCTGCCTCGTACTCTCTGCCCCTCGCTGCAACTGATCACTGATTCTATCTCTCTTAGCAAACCCCGCCCTAGAGAATAGAATGACTGATCACTTTGGTGTGTTCTCCAAGTGACCCTCAAGCCTCCTCTAATACTTTTCTCCTTGACAAATCAACGGCCGAGATTAAGTCCCTAATCGATGGTTAAGATTAGATCTGGCTTGATCCATGTCTTTTGGACAATTCTAACACAGTTTTATATTAATTCACATTAATATTTTAATTTCCCTAAGTTTAGACTTAGGGACTCCATTACAAATATTAATTATTTTAATATCTCCCTAACTGTTTAGAATCTTCCCAAACCCTTTTTGGGTATTGGATATCTCATGTGCCCTAACCTCTCCACTAAATTTCGTGGCTAGAGCACATTTGATGCTACCCCAAATCAACACTCTGCACAATGGAGAGAGAGATGCAGAATTACCCCAACAAATCTTATGTGCTAATCGAATTAGTGAGATGAGGCGACATGAGCTATGTAGGGGGCAACATTTGCAGGGTGGGGGGCTAGTTCCATGTATGATAGTTCGTACTCTCGATCCTTCCCTTGGCGTTGGATGGCAAGAGATTCTTAGCTGGTACGTAATGGGGCAGGTCAGACGGTTGGGTACATCCATGACCGCATTTCAGCAGAGGCCGTGGATTCCCAGAGGGGCTCGAGGGCTTGATTCAAAACTCCTTAGTCTTTTCATGTTTATGATCATCAGAGTGTTTCAGAACAACCTTAATATAGAGGTTTGAGTCAGCAGAACTTTTCGTGAAGCCTAATCTCTGAAGGTATGCATCCATTCTAGCATACCATGCTCTTGGTGCTTGCTTGAGGCCATATAATGCTTTTTTGAATCTGCAAACATGTGCCTTCCTATCTTTGATTTTGAATCCCAAGCGTTGTTCTATGTAGACTTCTTCATTTATAGTGCCATTCAAAAATGGAGTTTTGACATCCATTTGGTGGATGTTCCATCCCATCGATGCTGCCAGAGAGACTAATGATCGAATTGTTGTATATCTTGCTATTCGAGCAAATGTTTTTTCATAGTCGATGCCTTCAAGATGTGAGAACTCTCTAGCCACAAATATTGCCTTATACTTATCTATACTTCCATCAGTTGCTTGCTTGATCTTATAGATTCATTTGGAAGTAACCACATATTTGTCTTCAAGCCTAGGTACGATTTCCCAGACTCCATTCTTCATTATAGATTGATATTCTTCGTTCAAGGCATCCTTCCATCTCGATTTTCTACAACCTCTTCAAAGGTGGATGGTTTTGCTTCTATTAATTTTGTCATGTATGCAGCATACCCATAACATTTCTTGGGTCTTTTACTTTCTCTAAATGATCCTTGAGCTTCCCCATGACCTTCTGCATCAAGTAGTGTAGACTTCAACCAATTAAGTCTTTTCCTTGTTTCTTGAATGACCATGGGTTGAACAGGTTCACTAGGCCCTTCTTCTTCATGGTGAGATCCTTCTCCTTCCTTGTCAACTTCTTCCTCAAATATAGGAAGTTCTTCATCATCAAAATCTATAGAAAGTTCTTTTGATTTCTTGAATGCTATGCTTTCATCAAATATGACATCATGACTAACTTCAATGTGATGTCCATCTTTCATATAGATTCTATAGGCTTTCGATGAGTTACTATATCCAACAAATATACCCTTCACACCAGAAGGATCCAACTTCTTTCTTTTGTCCTTTGGTATATGAATATACATAGGACATCCAAAGATTCAGAGATGATCTACGGATGGCTTCTTCCCAGTGAACACTTCTTCCAGAGTCTTGTTGTCTAGAGATTTGTGAGGACATCGATTTTGTATGTAGACTGTTGTCTTTGTTTCCTCACCCCACAGAAACTTAGGTAGATCTTGATCGTGTAACATTCTTTTACACTTTCTTCAATGGATTTGTTCTTTCTTTCTGCAACTCCATTTTCTTAGGGATGGTATGGAACTATGAGCTCCCTCTTAATCCTAGATTCCTTACAGAATGCTATAATCTCTTTGGATGTATATTCTCCTCCATTGTTAGATCTTAGTATCTTGGTTCTTCTTTCTGTAAGGTTCTCCACTTCAGCTTTGAATTCTTGAAATTTAGTAAATACTTCATCCTTGGTTTTCATTAAGTAAACCTAGGTCTTTCTTGAGTGATCATCTATGAATGTGACATAATAAAGATGTCCTCCAAGTGATTTTGGAGTCATAGGGCCACACACATCAGAGTGAATGAGATCCAAGATTTCTTTCAACCGTGAAGCACTGCTTCCAAATGGTCTCTTGGTATTCTTGCCCAATGCACATCCTTTGCAGACACCTTCATGATCCTCCTTTAGATTTGGTATTCCATCTACTATGGAATTTAGAGTTGGAAGTATTTTGAAATGTAGATGACCAAACCTTCGGTGCCAAAGTTCACATGGACTAATCTCAGTGTGAACTAGGGCATGGTTTACGGGAGATATTAACCTGTAGAGCCTTCCTTCTCAGATACCAATCACTTTTGCTTGTTCTATGCTTGAGCCCTTTTCCCATACAACTACTTTACCATCAATGAAGGCTACTCTATCTCCTTTATCTTCTAAGCTTGAAATAGAAAGTAGATTTTTGTGCAAACCTGGAACAAACAAAATGTTGTTGAGGTGGATGTTGCTTCCATCTTCGAGCCTTATGGATGTTGATCCAATGCCTTTCACTGGATAGCTTTTGTTGTCTCCAAGTTCCATAGAGTATGCAGATTTTCCTTTTGACAAGGTCTTCAATTGGTGGGAGTGACCAGTCATGTGCCTTGATGCACCACTATCAATCACCTAGATGTCTTCGTCTTGGAATGTCCCAGAGAGGGTTCTAATTCTCACTGTAAAAAGACAATTTTCAGAAATAAAGAAGAGCTCTCAAACTGGTTTTCCCCAAGAGTTGTAGGGGGTTTTTCCAGGGTCAAGTTGACCAAAAATATCAGTGTTTTAATGGCTGTTTTTGATTGCTGACTTTTAATTCTGCAATTTCCAGCATTCTGAAAAATTTCCAGAATTTGTGTTTCAGCAATATATATATATATATATATATATATTTTTTTTTTTTGTCAGTCTGTTAAATGTATGGTTATGGGAATGGGCATTTAACTACATGGGAGAAATAAGGAGAAACTGAAAACTGGGGTGGGAAAACAAAAATTTCTACATGGTATCAGAGCTTGAATGCTGAAGGGCAGTTTGGGACAGCAAAAGGAAAAATTACAGTTGCTGATTTTTCACTCAGAAAATTCCAGCAAGCTGATTTTTTCATAAACAACAGTTTTATCTTTACTACAACAGTGCTATTTTTCAGTTTTAGGACAGCAGGATGTCATTGGGATTGAGGGTGGAGGATAGGTTGGATGGGCATACAAATTACAGTGTTTGGAAGGAGAGAATGCAGAGTATCTTTGAGGAGGCAGAAGTCTGGGATATCATGGTACATACCGCACAGAACCCTGTTGTTGTGCCCACTGATGTTACTCAGTTGACTGAGTATAAAAAGAAGAACAATAAGGGTAAGAGGCTGATTCTAGACGGAATCAAAGACCATTGCATTCCTCATGTGAGAGGAAAGAGCAATGCCCATGAGATGTGGACAGCATTGTCCAATCTCTACCAGAGTACCAATGAGAACCGGAAAATGGTCCTGAAGGAGAAGCTGAAGAACATTAAGATGGGGAATGATAGTGCAGCTGGATATCTCACAAAGATTACCAATGTGAGAGATGAGTTGGCAGCGATTGGGGAGGCCATTCCATCCACTAAGTTGGTGCGTATTGCAGTGAATGGCCTCCCCCGTTCATGGTTGAACTTTGCTGATGGGGTTTGTGCACGTGAGACCCTTCCCACATGGGAGAGGTTTTGGGATGATTGTATTCAGACAGAGATCAGGAAATGACAGCTTGGGGCAGCCAAGCCAGTTGAGTAGGATGAGGACGTAGCACTGGTGGCAGGAGGCAAGAAAGGCAAAGGGAAGAAGCAAGCTTCCACAAGCGGTGGTGGAGGCAAAGGCAAAGGTAAAGGTAAACAAGGTAACTCACAGAAGGACTATTCCAAAGTGAAGTGTTGGAATTGTTAGAAGATGGGACACTATGCAGTTGTGTGTCCGGAGAAGAAGAAGAAGAAGGGGAAGAACCAGGATGTGGCAGCTTCAGCTGAGATTGAGGACTTTGCAGGTCGTTTTGACCGGGAGTTTGCGTTAACTACATGTGAGTCCTCTAGTGCAGGATCACCTGCCACACAGGTTCAGAGGGAGCATGCTTTTCCCTCGATTAGCGGAGCACTACAGGTATCTGGTATGTGGACAGTGGGGCTTCACATCACATGACAGGAGTCCGGGAGTACTTCTCAGAGCTTTCAGAGAGTGGCACTGATATTGAGGTAGTACTCGGTGATGACAGAGTTGTTAGAGCAGTCGGGGTGGGGACAATGACATTTCAGAGGGAGTCCAAACCTCCCTTGAAGGTGTTAGAGGTTCTTTATGTGCCAGGGATGAGGAAGAACCTCATATCCGTCTCAGCTTTGGAGGACAGAGGATATGACGTACTGTTCAGGGGAGGACAGGTGTTGATGTATCCCAGGGGCACTCTAGATGATTCAGCTAGAGTGATAGGTGTACGCCATGCAAAGGTGTACAAGTTTGCATTCCAACCCCTTTTGGCATTGAGCAGTAGTACCGACAGCAGAGCTAGCAGTTCTGAGCTGTGTGAGATTTGGCACCGCAGGATGGGACATATGTATCATGGAGCCTTGAGGACATTGCGGGAGATCACTACAGGTGTGCCAGATTTCAGTACTGATCACTTTGATACTTGCAGAGGTTGTGCGATGGGCAAATTTGCCAAATCCCCTTTTCCCAGCAGTGACAGCTGAGCGACTGGGATACTTGATTTGATTCATTCCGATGTGAGCGGTCGGATGTCTCATGTTTCCTTGAGTGGATATGAGTACTATGTTTTATTCATTGATGATCACTCCAGGAGGACCTGGATTTATTTCTTGAAGACCAAGAGTGAGGTCTTCAAGCGGTTTCAGGAGTTTAGAGCTCTTGTGGAGACACAGACAGGTCGGAAGATCAAGTCCCTGAGGTCGGACAATGGAGGAGAGTACACCCTTGGAGAGTTTATTGACTATTGTGCGGAGGCAGGCATTAGGAGGGAGTTCACTGTTCCTTACAACCCCCAGCAGAATGGGGTTGCGGAGAGGAAGAACAGATCCATCATAGGGGCTGCCAAAGCCATGTTACATGATCAGGGGTTGCCATTGTTCTTGTGGGCAGAGGCCTGCAACACAGCTGTTTACTTGCAGAACAGGAGTCCGCATCGTGCCTTGGGGCACATGACTCCGGAGGAGGCTTTCTCTGGGAAGAAGCCTGATATTGGTCATCTTCATATCTTTGGATGCATTACATACTCCTATATACCCAAGGAGAAGAGGACCAAACTAGAGCCCACCGCAGAGAAGGGTATCTTTGTGGGCTACAGTGAGACCTCAAAGGCCTTTCGGATTTACATTCCTGCACAGAGGAGAGTTGTTGTCAGACGGGATGTGAAGTTCGAGGAGGACAGGGCCTTTAGGAGGTCACGAGAGTTAGAGTATCTGGATCAGCCAGACCCTCAGCAGCAGTTGAGTCAGTCGCAGGGACCAGTGGGCAGGGATCAGGAGGATCCGGAGGTACATCTATGAGGATGTTAGGTCCGTCAGTGAGCAGTGGCTTGCCGAGCCAGAGGGGTGGTGCTCCGGGCAGCATGCAAAGCAGTTCACAGAGCAGTTCACTAGGGAGTCCATTGATGGACAGTTCACACGGTACCTCAGCTTCTACAGGTTCAGGTGCAGGCAGGAGGACAGCAGACAGACAGTCAGGAGTTCAGGCTACTGATGATGATGAGGAGGAGGAGTTTCATTCTCCGGTGGGAGAAGTGCGCTCAGGGAAGAGGAAGCCCAAGTGGCTTCAGGACACCTTGAGAGATGCCACATCTGTTGCTGAGCCGAAGAGGCCAGTCAGAGAGAGTAGACCACTTGAGAGGTTTTGTAGCTATATGGCGATGGTTACCAGCATCCTTGACTCTGAGCCTTCTAGCTATGAGGAGGCAGCTAGCCAGCAGGTCTGGAGAGAGGCCATGCAGGAGGAGTATTCTTCTATCATGAAGAATGATGTTTGGGAGGTGGTGCTGAGGCCTGAGGGCAAATCCGTGGTTACTTCCAGATGGCTTTACAAGGTAAAGCATGCTGCAGATGGCAGCATTGAGAAATTCAAAGCAAGGTTTGTGGCTAGAGGGTTCTCCCAGGTAGAGGGAGTTGATTATGAGGAGACCTTCGCTCCCGTGGGTCGATATACTTCGATCCGCTCCATTATATCGATAGCAGCAGAGATGGGTTGGAAGATCCACCAGATGGATGTGAAGACCGCATTTCTCAATGGCTTCATACAGGAGGAGGTGTACATTGAGCAGCCACAGGGCTTTGAGGTGCATGGGAAGGAGTCCCATGTGTGCAAATTAAAGAAGGCCCTTTATGGCCTGAAGCAAGCTCCCAGAGCTTGGTACTCCAGGATAGATGCATACTTGCAGGGGATGGGTTTCACAAAGAGTGAGGCAGATCCGAACCTTTACTTTATTGTGATTGGTGAGGAGCCTCTCATTTTGGTGCTGTATGTGGATGACTTGATCATTACAGGTGCAGAGAGACTCATAGAGCACTGCAAGAGAGATCTTGCGGCGGAGTTTGAGATGAAGGACATCGGTTTGATGCATTACTTTTTGGGTTTGGAAGTGTGGCAGGAGGAGGGGCATTTCTTCCTGGGGCAGGGGAAGTATATTGTGGACATCCTTAGCAGATTCCACATGGAGGATTGTAGACCCATGTCGACACCGATGATCACCAACTGGAAGAAGCTTCATGCTTCGGATTCCGAGTTGGTGGATCCCACATTGTACAGGCAGCTGATTGGTTCCTTGATGTATTTGGTCAACACTAGACCAGATATCTGTTTTGCAGTCAACACGATGAGTCAGTTTATGTGTGAGCCTAGGAAGGTTCACTGGGTGGCTGCAAAACACATTTTGCGGTACTTGGAGGGGACAGTGGATTATGGTCTGGACTACAGGCAGGGAGATGGAGTGAGATTGGCAGGATACACTGATTCTGATTGGGCAGGTTGTGCTTCTGATAGGAAGAGCACTTCAGGGTGTTGTTTTGGGTTGGGTTCAGCAGTAGTGTCATGGTTCAGCCGGAAGCAGCAATCAGTAGCACTGAGTTCAGCGGAAGCAGAGTATATGGCAGCCAGTCTAGCTAGTTGTGAGGCCATCTGGCTTCGCAAGATGTTGTTTGGCTTATTTGGTCAGCCGTTGAGACCTTCAGTGATTTACTGTGATAATCAGAGTTGCATTAAACTCACGGAGAATCCAGTATTTCATGACAGGTCAAAGCATATCGGGATCAGATATCATTTCATCAGAGACTATGTTCAGAAGGGAGTTGTGAAGCTTGAGTATATTTCCATTGATGAGCAGGTTGCAGATATCCTTACCAAAGCCTTACCACGGGGCAAGCATGTCTACTTCAGGGACAAGATGGGTGTGGTGAGGAACACCTTCCTCGGTAAGAGGGAGTGTTGAAATTTGGTACCGGAGGACAGGTGGTTCCCTTAGGCTTTGATCTTTGGCCTAGGGAAAAGTGTCCAAAAGAATTTAATTTTTCTCCTAAAGTGACTTTATAATTTTATAAAGTTAAATCTAATTTAAAAGTGACTTTAAGTGATAAAGTTACTAAGTCTAATTTTAAAGTAACTTTTATAAAGTAAATGAAAAATTAGAAAGGAAAAGTGACTTTGGAAATAAATGACTAAGTGGGTCTTTATTAAAGTGGGGTGAATTAAAAAATAGAAAGTGAGATTTAAATGAGCTTTTAATCTCAGCCATTGATCTAAATCTATTTCAGCCATTGGATTTAGAGATCACCCAAAAGTCACTTGGATCACCCAAAAGTCACTTGGAGTTATATTAAAGGAGGAAAAGGAGGAAAAGGTCATTCATTCTTTCATGAGCAGATTGGGAGAAGGAGAGCAAGAGAGCAAGAGAGATTTCTGAGCAGGGAGGAGAAGGAGACAACAGCTTGGCACACATTCCAAGGTAGCAGTTGAGCAGATTTGTACAGCTGATTCAGCACATAATGAAAGGCAGATTTTTGCACAAAAATCGAGGAGCAGTTTGCTGATTTTTCTGCACACAAAACGGAGGCCGTACAACATTTATTGCTGTCCTGTTTGCTGTAATTTCCAGATTGCTGTGAGGCATGGGAAAGGAGATAAGTTGTAAATTTGCTTGCTGATTTTTTGCTGAATAATTCTCACTGTAAAAAGGAAATTTTCAGAAATAAAGAAGAGCTTTCAAACTGGTTTTCCCCAAGAGTTGTAGGGGGTTTTTCCAGGGTCAAGTTGACCAAAAATATCAGTGTTTTAATGTGTTTTAATCGCTGTTTTTGATTGCTGATTTTTAATTCTGCAATTTTCAGCATTCTGAAAAATTTCCAGAATTTGTGTTTTCAGCAATATTTATTTTTTTCAGTCTGTTAAATGTATGGTTATGGGAATGGGCATTTAACTACATGGGAGAAATAAGGAGAAACCGAAAACCGGGGTGGGAAAACAGAAATTTCTACAGAGAAGAGTCCTTCATCCCTTTCTTTGAGTGATACCTTCTTTGAAGAGAATATGAGACTCCATACTTCTTTGATACCTTTCTTGAGATGGCTTGCAATCTTCTTGATGACCTTCTTCATTGTAGAGGAGATCTTCATGATGCCCTTAGAGAACCAAAGCTCTGATACCATGTTGAGAATTCAATAGGGCAATGTATATGTTAATTCTCTTAACTTGATAACTGCTTGTGTTACCTTTTTACTTATTAGCTTTGATCTTTCTTATTCCAATGTGCAATACATCAAACAACTACCAAAACAGTAAGAACAATGACACAGTATATAGGTTGCAAGCTATAGGACCAAAACCCCTCGTCTTGAGGGGAAAACCTGTAAAATCTCTTCTTATCTTTCAAATCTTTCAATTGAAGAATACCATGACCTAGACTCAGACAAATACCCTCCAAGATCAAGTCTTCCTCGGCCTCCTGCTGAAATATCTTTGACCTCCTAGTAGATCTGAAATTCTGCTCCCCAGCAGTTGCTGCTGCTTCTCTAGGAGACATCGATCTCCCTCTAACTGCCTTCCCCTTGACCTCGCTTGCCTTGACTTGAGTCCTAGGGCTAGTAAGATGCCCTTAGAGACCTTCGCTTGCCTTCTCTTTTGCTTCCAAAATCAAACCTCAGACTAGCCCATCGCAGAAACCGTAACTTCGCACTTCTAGAAGAATGGAGAGAGACCCAAACATTTCGAATTTTTCATCCTTCTCTTCATCACACTTCCTTCTTTGACTTTCTTCTTCTGCCTTCTTTGCATAAGAGATGAGTGAATGAATGATCTAAATGGAGGACGAGTTCTTCTTATATATAGGCTCCTTCAAGGGTGGACGTGGCTCTTCATGTAGGTCAACTTGACAGCTCATTAGGCCGACTTGATCTTGGAGGTATTTTCACACTTTCAAGACAAAATAAATTTTCTTTTACAATTTACAATGTGCCCATAGGGTCTTTCATATATGACAATAACTCTTATACCTTGGACAAACCCTAGAAGCACTCAATGGGTGCTTGACCTATAAAATAAAAGAACTTGAGCATGAAACCCATGCTCCAATAATAATAATTTCTTTTTCATCTTATATATACAGGAATACATTTCATACTAATGAATACTGAACCTAGTTACACATTTTTCAACAGGCCAAACTCACCACACCTGAAGCACTTGACCTTAGATAGGTCCTTCTTCTTCTTTCTTTGCTCCCCCTGCCCCTGACTGGGACCCCTAGATGCAAGGGCCACATTCTCCTCCTCCTTTATCACCGTCAGTCCGTTACTATTGATGCCACTGATGGAGCTTTTTAACAAAGCTTGTCTCAACTCCTCCTACTGCAAATTGACCCACATCTTGTCCCATCCTGGTAGCGTGTCTCTACCCAATATACTTTGGACGAATACCTGCCAATCCTTAGAGAGACTGTTGAGAGCTAATCGTACTAGCTCTGAAGGTTGAGGCGCTGCCCCAATAGTTAACAGCTTGTCTCGGAACTCCTGAATCCTGGTAAGGAAGGGATCTATGCCTTCCCCCTTCTGCATCCTGATGCATCTCAACTTCTCCTCTAGGAACATTTGCCATTGCTTTAAAGTACCCTGGTATAACATGGAGAGAGCATCCCACATCTCTTTGGCCGTTCCCTTGGCTGCTATATGTGAGACTATATGATCCTAGACTCCATCTAGGATCAACGGCATTGCCCGCGCCATCTCCTTCCTATAGTCCTTGAGCTGGTCTGCATCTCGCAGAACTACCACTACATTATCAATGTAGGATTTCAGTCCATATTCATCTAGAAGGAAGGACATCCTAGCCTTCCATATAACATAGTTGGAAGCTCCAACCTATCATGATCTCTAAGCCCTACAGTGGCCATCTCTGAGATTGTCGAAAACTCCCTCTTTCCCTATGCTTGGTTGCTGCTCAGCTATTCGCGCTCCCCTCTGGAATGTGTGACTCTGCTAGTTGCTACTGCCAATCTGCAATTGGAAATTTGAACTTCCGAGACTTGAAGTTCCCTGAAGAAAATTTTCCCTCTATTGTGTGTGCTTTTCTCTTCCACCCGATGATGGTTTTGCTACTGCAAAACTCTCTATGTCCAACCAAGGAATCTGCTCAGCGAAAATCTGAGCTGCAGCTGCTCCCTCTGACTACTGGAATCACTATCCCGGGCTATTCGACTTTTTTGCCAACCTGCAACCGAAAATCGAATTGTTGCCCCAACAATTCGGCTTGCCTGTCAAGGAACTGTGCTGCCTCTGAAAATTTCGGCTTGCTGCTCCCTTTGAGCAGTGGAATTATCTCTTCTGCTTTTGAGCTTCCTGGCTGATCACTTACGCTTTGATACCATGTGAAAATTTCAAATCTGAAATCCTATTGCAGCAATTGGAATTTATTTTTCTAATTGTTAATTATTTTAACAATTTATTTGCTATGACAAATATCAAATAAATCACACTGCAACGTTCACAAATAAACTGCGGAAATAAATAGCGCTAGAACCAAGAAAATACTAGCACACACACATAAAATGACTCTGTTATTTTTGGACAAAAATCCTCGGAAAAACCCAACTTGGGAAAATCGGTGCAACAGTGAGGGTTTATATTATTATGCAACAACGAAAAATCTGAGTACAATTTGGATGCCTAAAACTGACAATCCACAACAAGAAAAAACTTGGCAAAATTATTGAAGGGAATTACCCTTCCTACTCAAGCAATCCCGACACAACCTCCCTTAAGAAAACTCGGCCTCTTGGACCCTCTACATTAGCCTCTGCGCTGTTCTGAGTAGACCATATCATGTCAAGCCTCCAAACAGTGTTTGATGAAGTTGTTCTGCCTACCATTGCTAAGGAAATCGTCTCTCTGACACTCTGGAACCTAACGAATTTTTCCTCAGCTAAATCGAACTGCCAATTTGAGGCAACTGCCAGTCCTCTGCGCTGCGTCCCTAGGAATAACTTGGCCCTCTTGCTGCTGCCTCCTCGGATTTGGAAAACTTCCTTTGGATCACTATCCCTGCACCTCATTATCTCTGTTGCCTCATTGAAGCTCGAACTCTCTGACAACTGATCGCAGCTTCTCTGGAAAATCGAATTCTCCAAGTGACTTTGGTGCATTCTTCATCACCACATCGATCTCCTCTTATAATCCATTGTTGGAGCACCAACGACCAAGATTAAAACTTAATCAATGGCTAGGATCATTTCTGGATCGATCCATGTGAGTTTCTAACCAATTCTCACCTTGACTTGATTAATTCGGATTAATTAGCGTATTCCCAGTTTATGTTGAAGAATCTAGGGCAGTGAGAGTTAATTGAGATTCTTCTTCACGATGATAACTATTTGTGAGGTATTTTAACTTTTTCTTATTAGCATAGTCTTCTCTTGATATTATTAGTATGTGTATTGCTTACATCATCAAACAGTTACCAAAATACAAGAGACAAAGACACATGATGTTGGCTTTCTACCAGGGCCAAAACCTCTCCCTCTTGGAGAGGAAAACCCACACAAAATTCTTCTTATAGAGATTCCAATTGACGAACACCAAGACCTGGACCCTTGACCTTTTAAGCCATTCCAAGACCAAGACACCAATCCTCTTCTTTGTCACCGCTGAGATCATCATCATTATTGCTGCTTCATCAAGGTCACCTTCACTAAGATATTTATTATAACAACGATATCATTATTGCACCTCCATTGTCACATCTTCACTGAGGTCTTCACTGCTTTTTACTGAGATTATTTCTGCACCTTTAATGAAATCATCACTATAACAATGAGATCTCGATATTGAGATATGTATATATCTTTGACAGCTGCACAAAGATCTTTTCATGATCAATACTTTGTATCTCAGACCGAGATCGTGACTTCATCCAAATCATGCCAAAGCGTGTTATTGTGAGATCTATTTATCATTCATATGCCGAGACAGAGTATGCCGAGAGTGTGATACTGTGGAATCACATCTGTGTCGAGACAAAGATTATCATTGCAAATATAGTGAGCGTAACCCTTCCTTGCACTGAGATCTAAATATGTCGAGACTGTTAGTATGTCGAGAGTGTATCTCTTCATCATAAGTACATGACTACGTTTCAGAGTTTATGCCGAGATAGTGAGTCACAAGATTGTGACTGCGTTTTAGAGTGTTTGTTGAGATAGTGAGGGTTACTACGATCCTTCTCATCACATGTATGCAACTATTGCTAGTCTGAGCTTACTGTAATCACCACCGTAACTTCAGGGGTATCCGAAATAGTTTATTCCTGTAATGCGGATCTTAGACCATCCGAAAATCACAGAGAATCGAGTTTTGTGTTTTTTTTTTTCCTTTTGTGCAGATCCGTAGCGGGGTATTATAGTAGTTTCAACTTCATAATAAGCCGACTTGAGCCAATGAAGAGATGTGTCTTTAATGCAAGCCGACATGACATCCTTTAATTTGATTTTGTAGGCCGACATGACTAAGATTTACACTGTTTAGCTTGCTGATGTCTTCAAGAGGATTATGCTTGTCTTGAGGGCTATTTAGACTAGTATACATTTACACATAGGTTCAATAAGAGTTCCTTGTACATGACTTTGACTCTTTGACTTTCCTAGACCTATGAAAAATTTAAAAAACTCATCATAAAAATAATATTTCTTTGACAAGTACAAAGATCAAAATTACATTTGTAAATGCCAAACCTAGTTACACTTTCTTCAACACTCCCTCTTAACTAGGGAGGTATTTATAATGGTACTTGGTCATTCTCAATCTGAAGAATTTCTCATAAGAAGAATCAGATTGGTAATTCATCTATTTAGCATCATAGTAACCAACATTGTTTCCACAGCAAGGCCTTGACTAACAACTCTATCTCTCATTAGATCAGAGCACAATGTTGGCGAGACCAATGACTATAGACACATTCATCATTGTCTCTCAAGGTACATACCCACCTGAGTGTTCACTGAGTATGATCTTCTAGGACTATTCTTCTCTTGGGTTCCCAGCCCTCAAAGAATATCGGTCCTCTTGCCTACTCTTGTCTTGGATGCCCTACACATCCTCAAAGAGCATCAAATGCCAGATGATTACCCAATCCTCCATTCTTTCTTCCAAAGTGAAGACAAGAATGTTGTGTCTATCTCTCCCTCTCAACTGGGGAAGATATGCCCAAGCTTCCTTTGATCAGGAACTTGCCCAAGCTCCCTTTTAATCAGGAACTTATCAGAGCTCCCTCTTAGCTAGGGACTCTTTTATATATCAACAACTTCTTCTTCGTGGGTCCTTCAGTTGCTTGATCAACTTTTCTCCTTGATGTCATGAAATTATTTGAGCTTCTTCTGTGTAGGGTAACAACCATCGAACACTTTCCTCCTTAGTTCGTCATGTCATTTCTTTCTTCATGGAAAGTGGCCTTCTTCATATCTGGAACCTTCGTCATATGACTACTTCTTTTTCATCATGCTTCTTCCATCCATCACATGAATGCTAGTTGTACTTGTAAGTAGCCCTGCATGAACTTATCCAGATATTATTCAAGAAATCAAAACATATCATTAAATCAAATCATACCTTACTAGATGGCTCTTCATCATGACATCTTTCTGTAGGTATCAACATCCTGCATACATGTTGACACATCTCCCAAAGATATCCATTGTCAAGGGTCTTCATCTTTTCCATCAGAGTCTTCATATCATTCCAGGAGATTTCCTAGTTAAGTCTTCTTGGTCTTTTGGATGTTGATTGCCTTTATTAGGGTTGCATATCTCATGATCTCTTCCTTCCTCACACATTCTATTCTCAGGGGTTTCTAATCAGAGTTCTGTAATCATAGTCAACCACCTCATACTTTATATGAGGACATATTATGTTGATTTCATCTAGTGTGACTTATGCCTTTCTGCATCTTTTCAGAGGAGGAGATCCTTTTCCCTTGATCATGCTTCTTAAGATAGAAGTGATGATCTTTATTGCCTTCAACCATACGACATGACATTATAAAATTTAAACATAAGAATGCATACCTCATTTTACCATTAAGTCATCTAGGCTTCTTCCAACAAGTTCCTTGGTTGAAGTGTCTTCAACCCCTTGATTTTGCTTCTTTTATTTTCTTGATGAAACACTTGCTTCCTCTCTAGATTAGTGAATCCTTCGATAAGGATTCCATCAGAGAATCTTGAGGATCTTGCATATCCCCATCTGGCAGATGTTTCCTTTTTGACTTGATGTATGATGAGACCTGTCCTGGATGACTCCTTCCTTTCCTTCAATGTCCAATGAGGTTCCCAAGAGTTATATCCTTCATGTTTAACTGCCATGGATTTAGTCCTTCATGATTCCCAAGGTGTTGTCACGAGCTCTTGTTTCTAATGTTTCCATGATGCCACGATGCATCTTAATATCATGGTCATATCTAGAGATTTAGGAGCTTATGATAGGACCCCTTTTGTGAGGGAGGCCATCTAATCATAGTGGAGATCTGTTGCTCCCTCTTTCCTTGGCCCTTTTCTTCAGCTTCCTCCATCTTTCTGGTGATATGAGCTTTCTTTTCACAATCTTTCCATAGCACTGTTTTGTCTTGCTTGAGGACCAAACTTTCCTTTCCTTTCTGCAAATGTTTGAGTCCTTTAACCTTCAACATTTTTGCCTTCAAATTGTCTTTCTCTATTTAGCATAGAGATCACAGATTGTTGAATGAGGTAACCTTCTTGTTTATGAACATTTGTTGCCTTGCTTATCAATTAGAACAATGATGATTGTCTTCTTATCATCTTTCCTAGATCTCTCAATTGAGATCTCATGAAGATATTCCTTCATTCTTTGATACCTTCAACCAGGTCTAAGTGATATGACCTTCTTCACTGCATTTCATATATCTCTTTTATGTCTCCTTTCTTGCTACGTAGGGATGAGAGGACCTTAAGAGTTCCTTCCCATGAATTCAAAGGAGACCTTTTTCTTGATATGTTCACTGACTTCTTTTATCTATGAGGATTATGACAATCCTCCTAATTTCATGCAAGGAATTTTGATGACCTATCCAACCCATAGATCTCCTTGCAATCATGAAGTCAATTAACCAAACTTGATTATAAAAATGAAAGATACTTACTTGACAAGTGAAGATGAACTCTTCTACTTGATCACTTTGATGCTTGTTGGAGAAGATGTATTGGAGTTTTCCTCTTGGATGATCTTCTCTTTGATGGAAAGCCTTTCTCCAATGGAAAAGGTTGCTCCTTTTGATGAGGATGCTCTGCTGCTTTCCTTCAATGATTTTCTTCTAGGGCAAGGAAATGATCCTTGCTTTTATAACCTTGAAGATGATGACAATGCTTTTTCTTCTTCAATATGCTTTGCCTTCTTTTGTAGATCAGGATTGCTGCTAGGGTTTCAACTTTCTCCAAGCTGATGTGATCTTCGTTTTGAAATCCTTCGAGCTATCTTGTTTTGTAGACATCTTGATGAGGGTCTTGGTGACCTTTTGATGATGACCGTGGAAACACAAGTTCTTGCTGTTGTAGACTGTCTCCTTGATTGCATAGACAAAAATCCTTGCTGATGTAGACTGTTGTTATGGATTGCTAGGGTTTGATCAAGATCAGGGTTTGTTTCTTTAATGCAGATCTTGATGTTCTTCAACTTGCTTTGATGCCCTGCTAGAAACTCGATCCTTGAAATGTCTCTTTTCTGCCATTCCTTTGACTGTAACCATAGCTCTGATTCCATGTTGAAGAATCTAGGGAAGTTAGAGTTTATTGAGATTCTTCTTCACGATGATAACTATTTGTGAGGTATTTTAACTTTTTCTCATTAGCATAGTTTTCTCTTGATATTATTAATGTGTGTATTTCTTACATCATCAAACAATTACCGAAATACAAGAGACAAAGACACGCGATGTTGGCTTTCTGCCAGGGCCAAAAACTCTCCCTCTTGGAGAGGAAAACCCACACAAAATTCTTCTTATAGAGATTCCAATTGACGAACACCAAGACTTGGACCCTTGACCTATTAAGCCATTCCAAGACCAAGACACCAATCCTCTTCTTCGTCACCGCTGAGATCATCATCATTACTGCTGCATCATCAAGGTCACCTTCATTGAGTTATTTATTATAACAATGAGATCATTACTGCACCGCCATTGTCACATCTTCACTGAGGTCTTCACTGCTTTTTACTAAGATTATTTTTGCACCTTTAATGAAATCATCACTATAACAATGAGATCTCGATATTGAGATATGTATATATCTTTGACAGCTGCACAAAGATTTTTTCATGATAAATACTTTGTATTTGAGACCGAGATCATGACTTCATCCAAATCGTGCCAAAGCGTGTTACTGTGAGATATGTTTATCATTCATATGCTGAGACAGAGTATGCCAAGAGTGTGATACTGTGGAATCACATCTGTGTCGAGACAAAGCTTATCATCGCAAATATAGTGAGTGTAATCCTTCCTTGCACCGAGATCTAAATATGCCGAGACTGTTAGTATGTCAAGAGTGTATCTCTTCATCATAAGTACATGACTGCATTTCAGAGTTTATGTCGAGATAGTGAGTCACAAGATTGTGACTACATTTTAGCGTGTTTGTCGAGACAACGAGGGTTACTACAATCCACTGTTGATAATATCGGCGATATATCGGCGATATTCGGAAATATCGCGATATTTTCGGCAAAACGATATTCGCCGAGAAAATATCGCGATATTTTCTATCGGCAAATATCGGCAAATATCGGAAAATATCGGGAAAATATCGTGATATTTTGAAAATATCGGCAAAATATCGGCGATGCTTGCCGATATTTGCCGATATTTTGCCGATATTTTTGCCGATATTGCCGATAAGATATTTTCTGGACCCTCGCCGATATTTTCCCGATACCGATATTATCAACACTGCTACAATCCTTCTCATCACATGTATGCAGCGATTGCTAGTCCGAGCTTACTGTAATCACCACTGTAGCTTCAGGGGTATCCAAAATAGTTTATTCCTGTAATGCGGATCTCAAACCGTCCAAAAATCGCAGAGAATAGAGTTTTGTGTTTTTTTTTCCTTTTGCGCAGATCCATATCAAGGTATATATAGTAGTTTCGACTTCATAATAAGTCGACTTGAGCCAATGAAGAGATGTGTCTTTAATGCAAGCCTACATGACATCCTTTAATTTGATTTTGTGGTCGACATGACTGAGATTTACATCATTTAGCTTTTTGATGTCTTCAGGAGGATTGTGCTTGTCTTGGAGGGCTGTTTAGACTAGTATACATTTACACATAGGCTCAAGAAGAGCTCCTTATACATGACTTTGACTCTTTGACTTTCCTAGACCTATGAAATGAGCAAGAAACTCATTGTTATAGAAATAATATTTCTTTGACAAGTACAAATATCGAAATTACATTTGTAAATACCGAACCTAGTTACACTTTCTTCAACAATTTAGACTTACGAAATATTTAAAAATTGGCTAATAATCTAATTAAGCCATCTCTGGGTGGAATTTCTAGAAACGATTTTTGGGTTTTGGAGATCTCTTGTATTCTAGTCTCTCCACGAAATTTCGTGGCTAGAACACATCCGATGCTACAAAAACTAACATGTGAGACTCCCAATAATCAATAGCACCTAGGGTACTAGGGTATGGAACTTGTATTTGATCAAGAGCACCAAGGTTGTTCAACTATGCAGGAGGAGACTCCCAATAAAGCACGAGACAAGAAATTACAATTTTTTCGTGACAAGAGGGTCAAGAAGTATATAATATATTTACTTGTGTTTTCTAGTTTCTAGTGTTGGAAGAATCACCGCACCTCTATAGAATCCGTAATTTCCACCCTAGGGATCCTAGTTACTGGCTTGTAATGTTTACCAACACCTGCGGGTTTTGGTGTAACGGCAAACCTCCACATGGTATCAGAGCTTGGACCCAGGTTCGATTCCCCCGAGTTGCATTTGAGGGGGGGTGTTGGAAGAATCACCGCACCTCTATAGAATCCGTAATTTCCACCCTGGGGATCCTAGTTACTGGCTTGTAATGTTTACCAACACCTGCGGGTTTTGGTGTAATGGCAAACCTCCACATCTAGTACTTTTTATAACATTGACTCTTTGGTATTTATTATGGTATTTTTTGTAAACAATATATGACAGTTTAAGTTTGAAATTTGAAGTTGGGATTTATAACTCATTGGTAATGAATTATGAATATGATGCTTTGTGAAAGCTGAAAGTTGAAACATTTCATTTCATGTTATATATTCTTTGTTATGGTTTGGTTACTTGGTAATGGTAATGGTTACAACTTACAAGTACAAGTTACAACATTAGTGATCAATGATAAATAATGTTATATATTGGATTTTGAAAGGTTGAAACTTTAAGATTGATGAATCATGAGATTTGATATGTTGTATGTTACTAACTTGTGGACATGGTTGATGAAGATTATAACTCCTAGATGATTGATGTTATATGCTTCAATCCAAGTTTTTATGTTTTTTTATATCTAATTCATCATTCTACATGCTTTTGTTGACATATATGAATCGAAATATATAAAATTATATATTATATGAAATTTCGCTCCCGAACCGGGTGCTTTTGAAAATGTCGCTTCCCACTCCCGCTCCCCGCTTCCACTCCCGCTCCCAAGTAACCTTGGTTACATTCCCAGTAATAGCCCTAATCACCCATTTCACAACCAGAACCAAACCCTGAGACTTAACATTTACCAACCCAAGTACATCAAATTCTTAGATCAGTCCTTGAGTGTCATCAGAGTTTGGATCTCTTGCCGTTGAAGACTGAAATAATATTATAACAGTTATTCTGATCTCAAACAATCAGGATTCACTTACCAGGCCATCGTCTTTTCTCTAAAATATGGGTAAATCTATTTCATGCATGTTGAAGACTGAAATAATATTATAACAGTTATTCTGATCTCAAACAATCAGGATTCACTTACCAGGCCATCGTCTTTTCTCTACAATATGGGTAAATCTATTTCATGCATTTTGAATTTCTTAGTTTTTTTATTTTTATTTTGATGTCAAGTTCAAAAATATCTGTGATTGTGTGGTACAGAAATCAAATTGAAGTTATACAGTCGATTTGTGCAGATGTTGAATGAAAACACTGCGTCAAGTATCACTAACTTGTGTGAACACAAAGCGCATTAAATTTATTGTGGTTTCTTTCTGGTTCCACCTTTGCAGTAAGGACCCACAATCTGCTTGAAAGGATTAGAAACACAGTTGCTCAAGAACTAGTACTACTGTATGGCTATGAACACTGCTTGCCCTTTATGCTGCAATCCAAACATCAGAAATTAACAAACTGGAAATAAATGATATCTATATCTACCTATCTATCTATTTATAATAAATTAATTATCTATGGATTTACTGAACCTGTAAAGGATTATACATTGTAGATATGCAGTCAGACTGAGACATGAGATTCCTGAGAACTGCGAGAATAGTTCAAAAGGTGCTCCAGTGAAAATCACTTCCCTTTTGAAAGGCACAAGTTTTTGTGGCCACTTGACTTCATCGTAGGAAAATTAAAGTTGTGGATTTTGAAATATTCTGCAAGTCCTTGATCATTTTATCAAGAATGAAACTGTCAAGGTTCGATGCATTTGAAATGTAAATACTTGCAATAAATTATGATCCATAACTCAAAGCAGAATAATAGGATTATACATGTTAAAAAATTGACTATTTCATAAAATTGTTTGCTAATTGAAGCTTGAGTTTCATGATATGTAGGAACGCTGACTATCTTCATAGTAATGTGTTCAGAGAACTGATGCTTGTAAATTTGCAGACAGCTAACATTGATGTTGATGCACCAATTACTCCATAAAATTGGATGAATTAAGGTTTATTCCAATAAAAACATGAAATACTGAAAGTTTTATTTGTCCTTTTGTAGGTTGGTAATGCAATGGCCCATGCTAGTAACTTACTGTCATCATCACCATCCATGTTTGTTTTAACTCCCATATCAGTGGCTCATGGGTTATCTACCAGGATAAGAACATCTTCTTGTAGACCTTTACTATCTGGTTGTAAACGAACTGTAACATGCCATATGACAAGGGAAAAGAATCAAGAATCAACTTCTAATGTGGATCGAAGGTATGTGCTTTTCTAAGACAGTATTCATACTAGCAAACCTATTCAGATTCTTATATGATAAAATGTATGCATCTAAGATACTGGTGACAAAGGGGCAGAAGTAATCTGTTTTAACAAAAATATACTTTTATATGTGCTCAAAGAAGTGAATTTTGGTACAGTACACAGATAAGATGATACTAGATTTTAAATCCATATTCTGTCAGAATTGTTGGTTTTAACCCTGTACAATCAATTGTCGCAAATAGATGCTTAATAAAAAACGGAATTTATGCAATGGCACACATATATTTAACATAAAGATATTACGTTGGGAAACTGGAAAAACCAGAAATATTTTTCAGTATATTATCTCCTTACAATATAACAATACAATATTTATATCCTGCAGCATCCATAAACCCCCAATCCATTAAATTTGGATTAGAATACCACTGTAGTTCCTTAACCAGAATTACAAAACCATGGACTGAACCACCATGTGCCACGAAATCCCTGAAAGTGAAAAGTGTGTGTTGAAAATCACGAAAAACGGATGCAAAAACCACCCCAATTTATTTTTTGGAGGCACTGTCACTTAAACCCTACATGGGGGGAGGTACCACCGCCCATTGACCCCCCTGCCACATCCAACACAACGAATCGTGTGTGGGCCTAGTCGTGCTTAGAGTATAACACATATCCAACAAGAATAAATAAACATGGTGGAGTATTTTAATAAATAACAATAATAATCTATTTTAATGTCACAACATTTCCAATAAACACTTCTAAAAGATTATCTTTTAAAAAGAGAAAATATCAGTTTTTTTTTGGCAAGGTACATGAGTTGATTACTCTATTTGTCAAGGTGAATTCAATCATGCTTCATTAGGAAGAGAAGGCAATATCATTGCTTAGGTGGATTCCTACTTTAGTAAGTGTTACCCACCTTTTTGTGGGTGATATCCCTAGGAGAAATTTTTCTCCAAGATGGTCTTTAGCCAGCAACTAGCAGCCCCTTGCAGCCACCAACTAGTTCGTTGTGCCATTTCTCCGCCACCTAAGCTAGCTATGTGGTCCCTCACCCATCTGTCATGATTGTATGTTTGAAGGTGAGCCTCCTAAACCTAAAGGTATGCCTTGTCATTTGGTAATTGAGTATTGTAGTTTACTTATCATGGAAACTTCTAGGCATGGATTAATGGGGGGGTTCGGTAGAAAGAGTGGGATAGGTCTGTGCTTTTGTCCCCTTGACCTCTTTTGGATGTTACCCTTGGGTCCTAGTCCCATGGGATCTCTTTTATTGACCTTTGGGCTTTACGGATGTTACTACATGGGAAACCCTAATTTTGGTTGTGTGGTCCCGCTCCCCTCATCCACATATATCAATCTCCTTCCATATATTATAACCCCATTCATCATTTTTCCCACCTGGGTCCATATTTCTCCGCTGGGTCCACATAGGGTTAGCCTCCCCTTTCCCTTGCCCACACCTTGGGTTGGGCCTGAAATGATGCCTTAGAGGTTGATGCAGCTGAAAAGAATAAGTAAAAGCATAATTGGCCACATTCAATAGGAAAATGTACAACAAAATGCAAAAAATCACTGGGACAAACACATTTAGCACGTGGGCAAAAGCTAATGCATGAGCTCTACCCCATTCTCATGGCCATCACCCTGGTTCCTATAGGCCCTATATGAGCCTCCTTTATCATTCAGGAACCCATGATTGTCCCAGTTCCTGGTGGGCAATGATCGCCCTACCATAAAGGGGGATATCCACTGCTATACCTCACACATCATGCTCTTATCCCTTGAGCCCCAAGTAGTTAATCAAAGAAAATCATAAAAGGCAAAAGGCATATGAAGAAGGATGGAAAAATTAAGGCCTGGGTAATTCATGTACCATGATTGCTCCCTTCTCTACATTATATACCCAAGTGTGGGCTTCCCTTTGTTACCTACCCTTGTACCCCAACACGTGGCCTAAGATTGCCCCTTTCATTCCCTATTCCATTCATCTCTTTATCACATGCCACCACCATTTGAAGGATGTACCTTGGACATACTGCCCCCTTTAAAAGTAGAAACCACCTAATAGGGTACTTGGTTAACCCCCCTTGGAACTTGGAGACATTAGCACATGCCAAAGCCCACTATGGAAGGGCATGCCATTACGAAGTGCCCACCTTTCGTCCAAGGTTTGTAAGCTCTTTAACTCGATTTCTTTAAATGACTTGTTGTACTGGAAGGTAAGGGGATGCATTGGATCTTATGCAGCATTGCAGATGGTCTCCATTTTTGGGTTTGGTTCCCCTATATGGGGTTCGAACCCTCCGGAGGGCTACATTGGCACATGTAGGATGTGTGTAGAGATCCATGGGCCTCCACAGTAGTAGACAACATTCTATGGATTCCCAGAGACATTTAGAGATTGCTCGAGATTCACCTATTGGACGAGGAAGATGCACCTGGTTCACCATGCCCAGTCGACCCCACAGTTGTACCATGCACTTGGCAGATGACCCGGGACTTGTATGATGATATGACATCACCTATACCATCATCCGAGCTCTTTCAGATGGTCTACAAGCATCTTCGATTTGTTTGGAGACCCAGTAGGACACTTGTGTGCCCCCACACCCATTGAGAGCACCACATGATCACTATTTGAGGAACAAGGGGCCAACCCCTTGTCCACTACTTTTGGGAGTCCTATTTCGCATCATGGCACCTATGGACTTCATCAGGCCTCATACAAGGCCCAATAACATCTATTGTTGATCATTTGACCGCTTGAGAGGCTTATTCTTTTGTTTATGAGCTAGTTTGGTGGGCTTGTCACCGAAAGTTAGTTATTTTGTACATTATTTTATTTTATGGGCTAATGTAGGCCTAATTAGCTAAATCAAACTCATTAGAAGTGTTTAATACAAGTGATGTAAATTCATTTTAGCATCATCACTTGGATGGATCATTCTCTCTTGTGAGATTTTCGCTATTCTTTTTGGAGGACAAATTTTTGGAGTATGGAATGAATTTTGATGTTTGGATCATTTTCTCTTGTCTTGGAGCCTTTTGGTTGACAAAGTTTTGATGGTTGGATATACTCTTAATGTTGAAGAATGTAACTAGGTTCGGTCTTCATAATTGTACTTGAATCAAAATGAAATATATTTGTCAAAAGAAAGCAAAAGAAATATTATTATTATTTTAATTGCTTGTTAAAGCATGGGTTTCATGCTTGGATCAATTGTTATAGGTCAAGCCTCCATTGTAGGCTTAGGTTGTTGTCAAAGTCAATTGTTGTTTTGTCAAAGACTCCTCCATCAAGTCAGCCTCTTCATCTCGTTGGCCTACAAGTCGGCCAAAATATAAAGTCACATCTCTTCAAGAACTCATGTTGGCCTATTTCACATTGAAACAACTATATATACAAGCTTAAGAACTTCACATCAAACATAGTGAAGGAGCTCGGATTTCAGAGAGATGAACTCGTAGGATCTCAGAGACTAGTGCAGAAATCACAAGTATAGGTTCGGTGTAAATCTTAGAAGAAGGTTCATTTCGGTATACCACAGTGAAAAGAAGTTCAATCAATTTAAGAGTGATGAGTTCTGAAGCAAGTGCAGATTACAGTTCGGTGCTATCACAGTGTAGAAGCTCAGTGCTATTGCAGTGAAGAAGTTCAGTGCTACCTCAGTGATGAAGTCCGAATATTACAATGAAGACTTGGTATATTACAGTGAGGAAACTCGGATCATTGCAGGACCGAGATTTGAGTTTGGGGCAGTCATCACAGGATCGAGGGTAGGAAGAACACATTGAAGAATGCAATACTAATCACAAGGTTGACTTGATGGAGGGAGTCTCTAGTATAGGTTGTGAAGGTCTTGGTTGTCTCATCTTGTTTTTGAATCTATTGAAGGAAAACTTTTGACTGGGTTTTCCCCTAGAGTGTGGTTTTTCCCTAGTTGCGTGCCTACATCTCGTGTCCTCTACTATTTGTTGTTTGGCATTAGTCTTGATGATAAAGAAAAGATAAATCGAATGAAAGAATAATAATAATGAAACATCACAAGATAATGTCATAATAAGAGAAATCGATTAACTGCCACACTTTGGATTTCTCAACATGGTTTCAAAGCTAAGGTCATGATCAAAGGCAACTTGAAGTGAAGATCACTTATACATCTTTGAAGTATCTCAGTGAAAGGTTATGTCTGCATTTGTCTTGAAGAACATGTCAGTTAGATCAAGATCCCAACTTAAGAAGGACATTTTTGGGCTAATAGAACTAAGATTCTGAGGCATCTTGAAAGGATGGGAAGCATTTTTCGAAAGATCTGAGCACAAGGAAGAAACCCACACCCAGTTTCGAGAAGCTCACATTCCAAAAGGTCCGAGAAGTTTAGAAACCCACACTAACTAAGAAGTCGGATCATTTAAGAGAATGAGTGTGTAGAATTTCAGGGAAGACACAATATAATAAAAGAGTAACTTCGCTATAAATTGCAAAGAGAATTTCAACATATATTTCTAAGATGCAAGTGCGGATTCTCAGAGAAGTTCTTGTGAAAATTCGGATGCCCAAATTTCTACTGCAACAATTGATTATGATTTTTCTATTTGTTAATTACTGAACAAAGTTATTTACTGTCTACAATAAATACCGAAACTAATACACTGCAACCTTCACCATTTAAATAAAATGCGGACACAAGAAACTGAACAAGAAAGAAATAGAAAACACATCTACACAGTTATTTTTGGACAAATGTCCCCGGAAAAACCCAGTGTGGGAAAACCGATGCAACAACTGAGGGTTTTATTATTATGCAGTAGTAATTTTTGAGCACAATTCGTTGGATTCCCAACTGGCTATTCGATACAGAGAGAAACTGGACAAAACGAATAGTGAGATGTTCTCACCCTGTCACTGGAAGAATCCAACACTGATCTCACTGGAGAAGAGGTCCTGCGCCGCTTTTGCGTCAGCCTCTGCGTAGAAATGCTTCAACCCCACACAGTCTCTGCGTCATCTCTGCTGGGGACTGCGCTCCTCCTCCTTCAGACCCTCTGCTGGTTGGAAACTTCGATTTTCAGCCTCCCGTCTCACGCTTCAGTTCCCAGCTTCTGAAACATGATTTCCTCACCAGGAATTCGATCTCCCTCTAGGCTCTGCGCTGCCACTGTGTCAGCTCTGCGTGGGCCAGGGTCAGCCTCTTTGGACGCCGTTCTGCCCTCTCTGCCTTGTACTCTCCAACCAGGGAAATTTCCCTTCGGATACTATTCCTGCCCCTCACTACAAAAGATCACTTCGAATTTCTCTCCAACAGTTGCTCTACTTTAGAAATTCAATTTTCTGATCTCCCTTCAATGTGTTCTCCAAGTGCCCCTCAAGCCTCTTCTTATATCTTTCTGTTGGACAACCAACGACCTAGATTAACTTCTAATCAATGGCTTAGATCATTTTGGCTTGATCCTTGTCTTCTTCTAGAAGTTACACCCACAATTTAGATTAATACCCATTAATTATTTTAATTTCCTAAGTTTAGACTTAGAGTCCCATTAAAAATAATTAATTATTTTAATAAAACTGTCTCCAGGTGGAATTTCCCAAAACGATTTTTGGGTGGAGAATGCATGTGTCGAAGCCTCCCTGCAAATTTTGAGACTTAGAGCACATCCAATGTTACCAGAAATCAACACTCCCTCTTAGCGAGGAATGTGCTCTAGCAATGCACCCTGCTGAAGCATCACTCTGTTCTGTAACATCTCCTTCTGCGCTGCTGATGTCTGGCATCCTGTCCACCAACTACTGCACAAATGTTGCATCTGTACTGCTGTTGACGCTACCATTGTCAACACTGCATCTGTATTGCAACTTCCTCTCAATTCTACCTTCGTGCTGACGCTGGCACTGCCATAGCCAATATCGCATCTACATTGCAACCTTCTCCAACTTCTACTGCTACTACATTAGCAATGGAAAAACATCCCAAATTACTGAATTGATGTTCAGCATGATGCATCTCGTTGCTGGAGTTTGACTACTGCTAGTCTCTACGTTGACCCTTTGAAGCCTTTGCGCTGCTGCTGACCTCTGCTCTGTGCCAACTACACTGCTCAGTCTATGGGGCTCCTAGCCACTGCAATTGTCACTTTGACACTCCTCTGCACCAACTGACACTGGTCCATCCTGCTACTTCTCATCTGGGCTCCCGTAGCAAGGAATTGATCTGATAGGTGGGCTCCTCAAGGATCTTGCCCATTTGCATTCCTTTCGAATTACAACTCTAGATCTCCCCACCTCCCTCCTGGAGATTCCTAGGCTATCATGGTGAACTCCTCCTGCTCGATCTTCACAGCTCCAACCTTCGAATCATGCTTCTCATCTTTGTCCTTCTTCTTGAGAGGACACTGTGTTGCGTAGTGACCGAATTCACCACACATGAAGAATTTGATCTTCGAACCATCTTTCTTCTTCTTTTGTTGCTCCTGCTGCCCCTTGGATGTGAGGGTTGCATTCTCTTCTTCCTCTTTGGGTTTTGTCCCACTATTGCTGCTTCCGTCAAGTTTACACTTGACCAAGTCTCTCCTCAACTCCTCTTGCTTAAGAGCTGCCCACATTCCGTCCACGTCTGGCAAAGTCGCCTTACATAGGATGCTCTGGACAAAAGCTTGACACTCCTTAGATACTGAATTTAGGGCTAGTCTTACAATCTCGGAAGCTTGAGGTGTTGACCCCACAACTACTAGCTCATCTCGGGTTCCCTGAAGTTTAGTAAGGAACGGATCAATGCGTTTCCCCTTCTGCATCTACATAGATCTCATCTTCTGCTCCAAGTACATCTTCTACTGCTCGGAAGATCCCTGATATAGCGTCGACAAAGCATTTCACATCTCCTTGGCAATGTCTCTACTGTTGATTTGTGGTAGCATCGAATGTGCTCTAGCCCTGAAAATTGGTAGAGAGGCTAAAGCACATGAGATCTCCAAGACATAGAAATGGTTTGGGCATATTCTAACCGGTTTGGGAGATATTGAAATAATTAATATTTTTAATGGAGTTCCTAGGTCTAAACTTAGAAAAAGTAAAATATTAATGGGTATTAATATAAAACTAGGTTAGAAGGTTCCAAAAGTCATGGATCAAGCCAAATCTAATCTTAGCCATTGACTAGAGATTTAATCTCGGCCGTTGAAGGACCAACAAGAAAAGTATAAGAAGAGGCTTGAGGGTCAGTTGGAACACACATTGAGGGAGACCAGTCAGTTCGATTTCTAGAGAGGGTTAGCTGAGAAATTCGAACAAGTGGTCTAGAGAGCAACAGGAGGCAGCAAGTACAGAACAGAGAGTCGGGAACAACACTAGAAGACTAGCGTCGAGGTTGGAGAGGCATACGCAGAGGCAACAGACTGCGCAGTCATTGGAGGGCCTGTGTAGGTGACGCAGAGAGGCCCAGTGCTGACGCGGAGAGGCAGGAGTTGACGCAGAGAGGCAGATGCTGACGCATAGGGTCTGGGAGCTTCACAAAGGTCAACTAGTCTGACGCTGAGACTGGGACAAGTGTTGGAGAATTTTCTCTCTTATGGGTAAGCCAGTTTGGCACCCAGTTGTACTGAAGAATTGCTGAATAATAAAATCCTCCCTTGCTGCACCGATTCTCCAACATTGGGTTTTTCTAGGGACTGTTGTCCAAAATATCTGTGTGGATGTGTTGATTATTGTGCATGTGTTTGTTTCTGTATTATGGTGTGATATCTGCAACATAATTTATTATAATATTTACTGAAGGATTTTCATAAATAACTTATTAGGAAATAAGTAGGAAAAATAAATCAGTTGTTGCAGTGATAGAATTTTCACATGATATCAGAGCAAGTAATCAGAGACAGGAATGGAAAAACAATTATGGGTCGAGTCCATAATGAGGAGGCATCTATGTCAAGAGACTCGCGCAGATTTTCAGAAAATTGCACAAGAGAAAGTGATTTCGATTTTTCTATGTTGGCTTGCAGGCTGGAAGAAGAAGTGGCTTGTGTGACTAGCTCTACATCATTAGAGGTATGATATATAGACAGTGGAGCCTCTTGGCATATGACAGGAATCTGAGAATGTGTCTTAGATTATCGGGAGGAGAAGGTGAACTTTCAGATCACGATGGGGAACAAGGCAAAGTGTACTCCAGTAGGGGAGGGTACCATAGTTTTTCAAACAGAAATGGGAGAGCGGTTCCGTGCTACCAATGCGCTGCATGTACCGGGATTGGGGATGAACTTACTTTCCATGTTGCAACTTCAAGGCAAAGGCTATGACGTTTTCTTCATCAAGGAGAACGTGTATGTCAAACACCCGAGATGGAAAAAGAAAGTGTAGATCAGGATCAAAAGTAACAAGTTGTACAAACTACATCTAGAATCACCAATGGCACTAATAGGCAGTCATGGAGACAAGAATTTGAATGAACTATGGCACAGAAGAATGGGACATTTGCACCATGGGGTCCCTAGAATTCTTAGGAGCACTGTAACAGGAGTTCTGGATCTTAGTATGGAACGAGATGATGTATGCAGAGGATGTGCTCTAGGAAAGTATGCCAAAGCAACATTTCCTAGAAGTAAAAACAGGGCCAAGAGTGTACTAGCATTGATACACTCAGATATCTGCGGACCCATGTCCACTAAATCTCTTAATGTTGCCGAGTACTTCCTCACCTTCATTGATGACCACTCAAGGAAAACTTGGATTTATTTTCTGAAAACCAAGGACGAGGTTTTCCAGTCGATTCAAGGAGTTCAAGGTTCTGGTGGAGAATCTGACAGGGAAGAAAACAAAAGTTTTGCGCTTAGATAATGGTGGAGAGTATGTCAATAAGGAATTCACTGATTTTTGCACTAAGGAGGGCATCAGAAGAGAGTGGACAACGCCTTACAATCCGGAGTAGAATGGGGTAGCAGAAAGAAAGAACAGGACTATTGTAGAAGCAACTAGGGCCATGATGTATGATCAGGATATGCTAAAATTCCATTTTTGGCAGAAGCATGCAACGCAAAAGTCTAAGTTCAGAATAGAACTCCTCATCGGACATTGGGCAAGATTACTCTAGAGAAAGTCTTCACAGGGAAGACGCCTGAAGTCAGTCATTTCAAGATATTTGGGAGCTTAGCATATTGCCGCATACCCCGAGGAAAAGAGGAAGAAGTTGGATCAAATTGCAAAAAAAGGATATCTAGTGGGATATAGCGAGAATACTAAGGCATACAGAATCTATCTTCCAAGGAGCAGGAAGGTTGTAGCTCGACGAGATGTGAAGTTCATGGAGGACAGAGATTTCAAAAAATCTCGAGAAATGCCTTCCGAGTAGTGAAAAGAGGAACTGTTGGTCAAACCTCTTCAACCAACGGAAGAAAAGAATTCTTCCTCAGGTCAGGAAGAATCACAGGATGAGGAGGAGCTAACAGAAGAACCTGTTGGCAGAGAAAGAACGAGTAGGGAACTTCGTTAGATTCTGCGAGATCCAGAGGACTTCATTGGTGCGCCAAGGAACAATAAGAGGGAGTGAAAACAACCAAAAAGATATTAGGCATTAGTAGCTTAGGATATGGAGCCCACCAGTTTTCAAGAGGCAGCTCAACATCAGGTTTGGCTGGATGCTATGGTAGAGGAGTACAACTCCATAATGGTGAATGATGTTTGGGTGGTAGTGCCAAGGCCTCAAGACAGATCAGTGGTAGGTTCGAGATGGATCTACAAGATCAAATACGCTGCAGATGGCAGTGTTGAGAAATACAAAGCCAGGTTTGTGGCTAAGGGGTATGCTCAGAAGGAAGGAATTGACTACGAAGAGACCTTCGCTCCGATAGCCAATTATACATCTATTAGAACCGTGATATCTCTTGCAGCACAGATGGGGTGGGAGATTCATCAGATGGATGTCAAAACGACATTTTTGAATGGAGTGATAGAAGAAGAGGTATACATTGAACAACTAGAGGGCTTTGAGACACATGAGAAGAAGTCTCATGTATGTAGATTGAAGAAAGCCTTGTATGGGCTGAAATAGGCACCTAGAGCATGGTATGGTCCAATTGATGGTTACTTGCAGACAATGGGATTTGTCAAGAGTGACGTAGATCCAAATCTCTGCTATCTGGTTTTAGAGAATGAGCCTCTAATCTTAGTATTATATGTCGATGATCTCTTCCTGGCAGGTTCATCCAGGCTCATCGGGGATTGCAAGAAGAATCTAGCCACGGAATTCGACATGAAGGATTTGGGACGAATGCATTATTTCTTGGGGTTGGAAGTTTGGCAGAAAAAGGGGGAGATCTTCCTTGGGCAAGGGAGATATGCTACAAAAATCCTGAAGAGATTCAGGATGGAGGACTGTAGACCCATGGCTACTCCAATGATCACCAACTGGAAGAAGATTGATGCATCAGAAGACAAGGATGTTGATCCCACCTTATACAGGAAGCTCATAGGGTCCCTAATGTATTTGGTCAATACCGGGCCAGACATTTGCTATGCTGTAAACACCCTTAGTCAGTTCATGGTGGAGCCGAAGAGGGCGCACTGGGCAGTAGCCAAACATGTTCTCAGGTATTTACAAGGAACAATTGATTATGGACTCTTGTACACCAGTAGTAAGGAAATCAGATTGAGTGGTTTTACTGATGTAGATTGGGTAGGAAGTTCAGTGGATTGGAGAAGTACCTCTAGGTACTGTTTCAACATTGGATCAGGAATGACCTCCTGGTGTAGTAGGAAACAAAAATCCGTGGCTCTGAGCTCAGCTGAGGCAGAATATATGGCCGCGAGCACAACTTCATGTGAGGCCATATGGCTTAGAAAATTGCTTGTGAACCTATTCATAAGAAATATGGAGGTGACCAGGATCATGTGTGATAATCAGAGTTGCATCAAGGTCTCTGAGAATCCATTGTTTCATGATCGGTCAAAGCATATTGATATTCGGTGTCACTTTGTCAGAGACTGTGTCCAACGAGGAGCTGTATAATTGAGCTACACCCTACAGGAGAACAGGTGGAAGACATCCTCACCAAGGCCCTTGGAAGAACAAAGTTTGATTACTTCAGGGAAAAGATGGGGATGATAAAGAATCCATTTCAGTAGCAGAAATGGGTATGATGTTGCAGTGCAGTAGCAGTTAGCAGTAGCACGATATAGCATGATGAGGAGTTTGCAGTGTAGATGCAGTGTTGGGAAGATGGACCGACAACAACACGGATGCAGAGGGAGCTGCAATACGGATGCAGCAGTGGCAGAGGCAGAGCCATGGGCAACAGTACAAGATGCAGCAGTGCAGAGGATGTTGGGCGGGGAGGCCTAGCATCAGCACAGGTACCGGTGCCGGATAGTCAGTGTGATGCTCACTATGGAGTATTACTAGAGCATAGTCCTCGCTAAGAGGGAGTGTTGGTTTGGGGTAGCATCGGATATGCTCTAGCCATGACAATTGGTGGAGAGGCTAAAGCACATGAGATCTCCAAGACGCAGAAATGGTTTGGGCATATTCTAACTGGTTTGGGAGATATTAAAATAATTAATATTTTTAATGGAGTTCCTAAGTCTAAACTTAGGAAAAATAAAATATTAATGGGTATTAATATAAAACTGGGTTAGAAGGTTCCAAAAGTCATGGATCAAGCCAAATCTAATCTTAGCCGTTGATTAGAGATTTAATCTCGGCCATTGAAGGATCAACATGAAAAGTATAAGAAGAGGCTTAAGGGTCAATTGGAGAACGCACTGAGGGAGACCAGTCAGTTTGATTTCTGGAGCAGGGTTAGCTGAGAAATTCGAACTAGTGGTTTGGAGAGCAGCAGGAGGCAGCAAGTACGGAACAGAGAGTTGGGAACAACACCAGAAGACCAGCGCAGAGGTTGGAGAGGCAGACGCAGAGGCAGTAGACTGCGCAGTCAGTGGAGAGTCTGCGTAGGTGACGCAGAGAGGCCTAGTGTTGACGCAGAGAGCCAGGAGCTGACGCAGAGGGTTTAGGAGCTTCATAGAGGTCAGCTAGCCTGACGCTAAGACTAGGAGAAGTGTTGGAGAATTTTCTCTTTGTTGGGTAAGCCAGTTTGGCACCTAGTTGTACTGAAGAATTGCTGAATAATAAAATCCTCCCTTGCTGCACCGGTTTTCTCACATTGGTTTTTTTCAGTGACTGTTGTCCAAAATATCTGTGTCGATGTGTTGATTCTTGTGCATGTGTCTGTTTCTGTATTATGGTGTGATATCTACAACAAAATTTATTTTAATATTTATTGAAGGATTTTCAATTTTTCATAAATAACTTATTGGGAAATAAGTAGGAAAAATAAATCAGTTGTTGCATTGGTAGAATTGTCACATTTTCCAGCGATGTGACAGACTATATGATCCTTCACCCCATCGAGGATCATTCTCTTGGTCTTTGCCATTTCTCCCTCGTACTTCTTGAGTGGATCTGGATCCGCGGGCTCAGCTACCACACTGTCGACGTAGATCTTGAGAAAATGCTCATCCAGAAGGAACGACATCCTTGCCTTTGATATCACATAGTTGGATGCACCATCCAACTGATCCTGATCTCTCAATCCACTGGCTGCCATCTATGCCAATCCTCATCCGGAAGGCACAACATCCTTGCCTTCGAGATCACATAGTTGGATGCACCATCCAACCGATCCTGATCTCTCAATCCACTGGCTCCCATCTATGCCAATCGAAAAAATCGAATAACCTCCTCTCTCTTGCTGCCAATGTTTTAGAACTCCGACTCTGACTCAAAAATGGCCGAGGGTCAACTCCGACTCCGACTCAGAAATGGCCGAGGGTCAACTCCGACTCCAACTCGGTATCGACTTGGTCGGTTTGATCTCAATGACTCGGTCATTGTAAAAAATACATTAAATATTTTTTTTTTATAAAAACATAATTTTAAAGATTTTTATTCATGTTTCCAAACACAAAGCTTTAAAATATAGAGAGGAGACAACATATGATCAAACTAGGCTCATGAATATATCCATTATATCAAAATGGCACCCAGTGCACTGTCCAATACAAAGTTCATACTTAGCCACCAATGCCAGGATTCTTTTCTGCCTCAGCCTAAGGACAATCACTAGACTACAACAACAATAATACCAATTGTCTGCCCCTAATGAAGTCTCAAAACCCTTGATTTAATTCTGGTCAAGCTCTAAAACAATCAGTGGTAAATATGTATTTATTAGTCCATTGCCAGAATGTTCACCTTTTTAAAAACTTTGTATGGCTCAATGCATTGTTTCAATTTTCTAATTCATGCCACTAAGATAACCATACTTCGGCCTTGTAATTTTCAAAACTTTCTCACAGTGATAGATACTTTAGGGCTATAAATATGCAATAAACAACAACCCAACCATTGATATGTAGGAGGCGGAACAACTTTTGACAAATGTGCTTTAGGATTTTTGTCAAAGAGCCCAATCGACCAATTTGTTACCACACTGGCCGAGTCATTATTGAGTCGGTCAAGTTGTTACCGAGTCAACCGAGTCAATCACTGGCTCGGTAACAACTCGGCCAACCGTTCCGTTTCGGCCACTGAGCCGACCCGACCAAGCATTAGCTCAGTCTGACTCGACTGTTTTTTAAAACAATGCCTGCTGCTGCTCAACAAATGAGAATTCGAATTCCCTGGCTAGGAATTTTCCGAGGAAGAAATTCCCTCAAGTGTCTCTCTTCTTCCTTTTGATGTATTTTTGCCCAGCAATTGCCTGCAGAAAACTGCGTCCCACCAGAAATCCCTCTTCGTTGAAGCTTCTGCTGTGCTGCTCCCTCTGCCATTGACAAATTTTGATCTGGAAACCCTACCTCTCTGTCGACTCACTCAAAGAGACATTTACCACGAAAATCTTGCCCTCCTGGCCTGAACTATGCAATCCCTTTGGGGATTCGAATTGTTGCCTTTGCAGAAATTATGAACTCCCTTCCTCCTTCAGCGCTAGGCTCTTCTGGCATTGTTCTCTTGTTTCACTTGCAGATCTGAAACCATGTGAAAATTTAGATGCCCAAATTTCTACTGCAGTAATTGATTATGTTTCTTATATTTGTTAATTACTAAACAAAGTTATTTACTGTTTCCTACAGTAAATACCGAAACTAATACACTGCAGCCTTCACCATTTAAATAAAATGTGGAAACAAGAAACTGTACAAGAAAGAAATACACAACACATCTACATAGTTATTTTTGGATAAATGTCCCCGGAAAAACCAAGTGTGGGAAAACCGGTGCAACAATTGAGGGTTTTATTATTATGCAGTAGTAATTTCTGAGTACAATTTGTTGGATGCCCAATTGGCTATCGGATACAGAGAGAAACTGGGCAAAATAAATAGTGAGATGCTCTCACCCTGTCACTGGAAGAATCTGGCACTGATCTCGCTGGAGAAGAGCCTCTGCGTCCCTTCTGCGTCAGCTTCTGAAACTTGATTTCCTCACCAGGAATTCGATCTCCCTGTAGGCTCTGCGTTGCCACTGCGTCGACTTTGCGTGGGCGAACGTCAGCCTCTTTGGACGTCGTTCTGCCCTCTTTGCCTTATACTCTACGACCAGGAAAATTTCCCTTCGGATACTATCCTTTCCCCTCATTGCAAAATATCACTTTGAATTTCGCTTTGGCAGCTGCTCTGCTTCAGAAATTCGATATTCTGATCTCTCTTCGATATGTTCTCCAAGTGCCCCTCAAGCCTCTTCTTATATCTTTCTGTTGGACAACAAATGACCCAAATTAACTTCTAATCAATGGCTTAGATCATTTTGGCTTGATCCTCGTCTTCTTCTCGAAGTTACACCCACATTTTATATTAATATCCATTAATTATTTTAATTTCCTAAGTTTAGACTTATGTTCCCATTAAAAATAATTAATTATTTTAATAAATTGTCTTCGGGTGGAATTTCCCAAAACGATTTATGGGTATTGGATAATGCATGTGTCTAAGCCTCCCTGCAAGTTTTGAGACTTAGAGCACATCCGATGCTACTAGAAATCAATAGTTCTTCAGTGGAAACAAGAGACAAAATTTCGGTGAAGAAACTATGGATTGAGTCATCACAAGACCGAAGTCTAAAAGCATCTTCAACATACTCTGAAAAACTATTATAGAAGCCCTAACCAAATAACACTAGTCATAAATATGTGAAATTGATATCAGGCCTATTGTTAAAGGCAACGAAAGGACGATTTGATAAAGCAAAAACATTCATTTGGAGACTATCCGAACTCTGTCTTGTGGAAAAAGTGTTGAAGAAAGTGTAACTAGGTTCGGTCTTCATAAATGTAATTTTGATCTTTGTACTTGTAAAAGAAAAGAAATATTATTTTTGTAAATTATAAAAATGAGTTTCTTGCTCATTGCATAGGTCTAGCACATGTTAAAGTGCTATAGGAAAGTCAAAGAGTCAAAGTAAATGTTGAAGACCCTTAAGGGCATGTTACACCATGTAAATTTATGTATTAGAGTCCAAGAAAGATCTCCAAGCAAAGTCACAAGCCTCCTCCATATGTCGGCCTCATAAAAAGGACTAATTTGAATCTCCAAAGGCAAGTCGGCCTAAAGTGATCAAGTCGGCCCAAAAGAGGAGGACATACCACTATATATAGGGTCACTCGTCCTCACCAAAGTGCAGCAAGTCACCTTTGAAATCAGTAAGGAAGAAGGAAGAGAAAAGGGTACGAAAAAGGATGAAAAAAGGTGTCTCTCTTACAGCGAAGGAGGGATAGAAGACTGAGTTCACAAGGCATATTTCAGGCCTAATTACAGTCACATGTGCGAAGAGAAGGAGGCTCAATCTGTTGTCATAACTAACCTCCTAGTACAGTCATACGAAGAGGCTTGGTTGGGCTAGAAAAAGAGTGCCAATTAGGCCTCTTACTCAAGTGAAGGAAGAGACTCTCAAGCGAAGGTAAGAGACAATGCAAAGCTGCAACTCTTGAAGGTATCTTCCACAGGTGCAAGGAAAGGGAAGACATACTGCCGCTGTTCTAGATTTGCAACCATAGTGAAGAAAAGAGAGCTTGGTTGGGTTAGTAACAAGGTCTTCTCCTTGATTAAGGAAGTTCATTTCTCAAGCAAAGGAAGAAGAAGAAGTATATCTCTTCTAGGGCATACAAACTAGGGCTTCTGTAGTAAAGTTGTCAGTTGCCAGAAGAAGGAGGACGAAGTGCTGCAAGAGGAAGTGATCTCAGGAAAGGCTTGACTTGTGCTTAGAGGATCTTCTTGTCAAGGGTCTAGGGTTTGGCATTTGTCAATTGAAGCTTCAATAAGAGAAACTTGCAGAAGGGTTTTCCTCTCTAGGAGAGAGAGGTTTTGCCCTGACTAAGAGCCAACATCTTGTGTTCTTGTCTCTTTTGTTTTGGTAACTGTTTGATGAAGTAAGAGAACACACACTGATAATAATAAGAGAAGATTGTGGTAATAAGAAAAATAAAAAGTACTTCACAAATTGTTATCATTGCTAGAAGAATCTCATTATAACTCAAATGCCCTAGATTCTTCAACAAAAAGAAATACAAGTCTTATATGAGCTCAAGCACAAGGAACCAACTTAAAAGAAGTCAAGTAAGTATTGTCAATGCAACAAGTCTAATGGGCTATCAAAATCAGAGGTATGTAAACACAAGGTATGTATAATCATAAGATTTAGATTTTCAATATATCTAATTTTAAATGATTCATAGCTAGTCCAAGAGAAAAATTGTAATCCTTAAATAACATACAAAAATCTCATGTTAGAACCTTAATCCTATCTTCTAGGGTTTACAAGTAATCTAGCATGTCAAGTAAAAATCCTATGTTGATTGAAAGAATGAATAACTTGATCTTCGATATCATAGGATTCCATCCTCCATGGTTATGTAGAAGATCTAACTTGAGAAATTAAATCATATTCTTGGTATCACATGTTTTGCTTGAAAGTATGTATTATAGGTATAAAATATCATGGCTTAATACAAAGAGAACACTTCGATGAATCCTTACAAGGTTTGTTAAGAAACAAGATGTATGTTTTGAATTACAAGTTTTGCTCTCTCCATATTCATTCTTGATAAACTATTACTAACATCTTTTTGTCTATCTGAATCTTAAAGATTCTTGATTGGGTGATTCATCATTAGATAAATCTACCCTCCTCATATCTCTGATTTCTCTTATGGAACCCTAGAAAGGTTCATTGTAAAAACCCTAAATTAAGGGTATGTCGATGATTATGTGTGAAACCCTAATTTGGCTAGGGTTATTGTTGAAAGAAAATTTCTGATGTTTTGATGAAGTCTAAAGTAATTGACTGATGCTTGGATGATGTCTTGTTTGGGGTTTTGGTATGGTTATGGAAACCCTAATGTGTTAGGGTTGAATGATAATTTCTAAAATCTCGAACCTTTGAAGTATTGGTAATTTAGGGTTTGCTATGTTTTGTATTGAAACCCTAGATCATTAGGGTTTGGTAGAGTGTATAAGCAAGACCCTTATAATGTCTTAGAAATGAAATCCTTGGCATGTGTGTATTTGTCTGATCAAACCCTAGTCTTGTTAGTTTTTGCAGCTGTAGAAGTTTCCCATTGTAGATCACCTGGTAATGCAATGTACTAAAGCAAAATACTTGATCTACTTCTACAACAATTGAGCGGAAGCTTAATCGAACATGAGCAACATCAAGCATGAACAGATATAACTAAGAATGAGAAGTAATCAACCATAACACATAAGATATATCACTAGGGAAAGCACCAGCCTAAAACCCCAACTTTGTATTATCATACAAGTGGAAATCTTGTTCAAGTTACAAAAAGAATCAGCTCTCAAGCTATCCTGTTCTCTCTGCAATCAAACAATATAGTGTTGGCATTATGGCTAAAGTGTTGTCCTTGATGGCAACCCATTCAGGTGATAGATCACAGTACTTCAAGTCAGCAGCAGATATTGATGATCAGCGATCAAATATTGAAGAAAATAAGGGGTACGCAGGTACACCTTGCATAAGGTGCGTACACGCAGGTCAGTGTTACATAAAGTGCGTACATACCCGCAGTTATCCCGTTCAGGAGGTGCGTACCCCCAGTGCACACATTTCAAGGCAAAGAAATTCACATGTGGGGTTTTCTTATGTTTTACTCTTGGTATTTAGTCGACGATATTGTGTTATTATGGTGTCGGCTCGTGGTATTGATCCATGTTTTAAGGAAGAGCTTTCCTATATAAAGCAAAGGAGATCATTTGGCTTGAACATGTTTTTGGTTGAATATCTTATGAGGGCTAGATCTGGTCTAGATCTAAAGAAGGCGAATCTACTGATGGACCGAGATCTCTTTGGCGCATGTTCAGATCTGTAGATCTGACTGTCTGGGTTATTTCTGAAGTCTTGAAATCATCTATGCCCGAAGGTACGCAGGTACAGTGAGAGAAAAGTTCGTACATACGCAGGAACGAAGTGTTTCAGGTGCGCCGGTACGCAGGCACAGAAGGGTTTCAGGTGCGCCGGTACGCAGACACAGAAGGGTTTCAGTGCGCCGGTACGCAGGCACAGAAGGGTTTCAGGTGCGCCGATACGCAGGCACAGAAGGGTTGCAGGTGCGCCGGTACGCAGGCACAGAAGGGTTGCAGGTGCGGAGGTCCGCAGGCAGTTCAATAGACTCAGAGCGAGGTACGCAAGCTAGCAGTTGAGCAGAGTGCGTACATAAGCAGGCTAGCAGTTGAGCAGGGTGCGTACTGTAAGCAGGCAAGCAGTTGAGCAGGGTGAGTACTGTAAGCAGGCGAGCAGTTGAGCAGGGTGCTTACGTAAGCAGGCGAGCAGTTGAGCAGGGTGCTTACTTCTCTTAAAATCTTTGTTTATCATTGTTGTGTTCTGGGTTTGGTCCTATTATTGTTGATCTGGTTACTACAGTTGACTGGGTGATTCTCTTATACTTGATGATTATTTGATGCTTATGGATCCAGTTTGAAAATTTATGAAAAGTGGTCCTTGTAAGAAAAGAAGTAGGGGGTTGTAGCTCCCTTCTAGGAGAGACTGGAAAACGAGAGAGAGAGTTGTAGCTCTCTGCAGGTTGCAGCCTGCGTACTGGTAAAGGACTGCACCAGTACAAAACCATTGTAAAAGGAGTTTCTAATTTGAAAGAAGATAGAGACATATTGCAGCAGGTGGTTTTCACCCACATTGGGTTTCCACCTTACATCTTGTGTTCTTTGGTGTGACTATCTGTTTTCTTTTGTTCATGCTCATTATTTTATGGTACTGACATGCAAAAACAATTCAAAGAACAAATAAAGAAGATTTATTAAAAGAATTAGATAATACTGATTCACCTCCCCTCTCAGTATTATTTCCAACAATTGGTATCAGAGCAGGTCCTTCAGAGAAGCTTGATCGCTTGAAGGTAGATCGTTCATCATGAGCAACGACGAGAGAGAAGCATCAATCAGGCCACCGGTTTTTGATGGCACAAACTTCAATTATTGGAAGGTAAGAGTTACTGCCTATCTTCAATCTCTTGGTACAGAAGTTTGGGACATCGTAGAGACAGGCTACGCTTTTCCTTCAGCTACTCCTACAGATGCAGCCGAGAAAAAGAAGTATGAAACAAATGCGAAAGCAGTCAGTACTCTATTAGGATGTATATCTCAATCAGAATTCATGAAGGTAATGCACTATAAATCCGCAAAAGAGATATGGGACAAAATTGTCACGAGCTATGAAGGAGATGAACAGGTAAAGCGTGCTAAACTTCAAACTCTCAGAATTCAGTATGAGACTCTCAAAATGTATAATGATGAAAGTGTGGCTAACTATTTTCTTCGGGTAGATGAGGTTGTTAACTGTATGAAAAATTTGGGTGAAAAAATAAAAGAGGCTATTGTGGTTGAAAAAGTTCTAAGATCATTGTCCCCCAAGTTTGAATCTAAAGTATCTGCAATAGAAGAAAAGGAAAATCTACGAATTCTTACTATGTCTCAGCTACATGGAATTCTAACTGCTTATGAAATGAGAAAGGGAGGTCCATCAGACAGAAGAGAAGCTGCTTTCAAGGCATCAGGCAAAGGAGATTATTATGAAGCGAGCCACGTCCCAGAAGAAGAGGAAGAAGAATCAAATTTTGTCAGAAATCTTCAAAGGGGTTCTGGAAGGTTCAGAGGTAAGTTACCTTTTAAATGCTTTGCTTGTGGAAGAGTAGGTCATTATGCTGCAAAATGTCCTTATAAGGATAAAGGAAAGGAACCTGCTAGATGGAACAAGAAACAGAATGCAAATAAGAAAAGCTACTACACTCATGAAGATAGTGATGGTCTATCAAACAGTGATGAATATGAACAAGGTAATGAATATAAGTTGTTAATGGCATTTGAAGATGATGATTATATGGATGCTATAGATGTGGATAACCTTTATGATGAAATTACTAGACTCAAGAGATGTATAGAAGAAAAGAACATGATCATTGATACTCTACAATTTCAAATTGATGAAAAGGAAAAACATCTTGAAAAATTAGAAGGTGAAATTGTTGGTCTTAGAAAAGAGATTGAGAAAACAAAAGCTATTAATCTCAAGTTTGTCAAAGGATCTGAAACTTTGGATGAGATTATCAATGTGCAGCGGTCTCCACTAAACAAGATAGGTCTGGGCTATAATGGAGAAACTTCTCAAGCATCCACCTCAAAAAGTTATCTTGATGCAGCAAGAAGAAATGAGCAAAAGTACAATGAAGATCATCAGGTAAAGCAGGGACGAATTACAAAAAGAAACTATCAGGGGCAATCCATCTTAAAGGTGAACAAAAGCTACAACCAGCCACAGGTAAAATCTTCTCAATTTGGTTCAAGAATAGATGACAATAGAAATTACAATCAATTGGCTGGTAGATTCGATAACCGCAGAAGTTTCTTCAATGGACAATGCTTTTCTTGCCATAACTTTGGTCACAAAGCAGCTCAATGTGTTGCATATAAAACGATCATGACTAGGGAAGCTCAAAAACAAAGAAGTATGACGGGGATTACAAAAAGGACCTATAACAACTTTTCGGTTCTTGAAAATGAAGTTGAATGTTCTATTTGCAATAACTTTGGTCATGAAGACTCTGAATGCAGGAGCAAGTTTCAGCAGAAAAAGGAACAAGCCTCAAGCACCAAAACATGGAGAATAAAGGAACCTCAAACAGAAAGATGTGGGATAGCATTTTATGCAGAGGGATAGGAAAATCTATGGTACATTGACAGTGGATGTTCGAAGCATATGACAGGTGATAAAGAAAAACTTGAGTCTTATTCTACTCTAGAAAAGGGAAAGAAAGTCTCTTTTGGAAATGATACTCCTGCAACTATAAAAGGAAAAGGCATTGCTCAGTTAAAAGAAAAGGTCAAGGCTGGAAATGTTTTGTATGTTGATGGATTGAAGCATAATCTTCTAAGTGTCAGCCAGATGTGTGATCAAAGAACCGAGGTTATATTCAGATCAAATGGATGTCTTATTCGTGATCTTGATACAGGTAAAACAGTGATCAAAGGCAAAAGAACTCCAAATAATCTGTACATATTTGAAGAAGGACAACAACAATGCTATCTGAGCAAGGATGATGAGCACTGGTTATGGCATCAGAGGTTGGGACATCTAAGCTTTTCACAAATAAGGAAAGCATGCAAATATCAGGCAGTTCGCGATCTTCCAGATATCAAAATTCCTGACAACACCATATGCAAATCATGTCAGTTTGGAAAAAAAACCAGAACTAACTTTCCAGAGAAAGAAGGATCAGCTAGCATGCCTCTTGAGCTAGTACATACAGATACATGCGGTCCTTTCAGGAAAAGAACACCTTGAGGAGAAGAATACTTGATATTATTCATTGACGATTTCTCCAGGTTTGTCTGGTTAGGACTTATGAAGCACAAAGATGAAGCATTCGAAAAATTCAAATCCTTCAAAGACTTGGTTGAAAATGAATTAGGTCACAAAAATAAGTGCCTCAGATCCGACAGAGGTGGGGAATTTACTTCAAATGAATTTTTCGATTTCTGTGAAGAACATGGGATAAGAAGAGAATTCTCTACAGCAAGAACTCCTCAGCAAAATGGAGTTGTGGAAAGAATGAACAGAACAGTCCAACAAATGGCTCGTGCTATGCTTGATGAGTCAGGAACTCCCGCAACTTTCTGGGGTGAAGCTGCACATGCTGCAGTTGTTATTCTCAACAAAACAAATGTCCGGGTGAACAACACTCAAACTCCTCATGAGCTCTGGAGTGGTAGGACTCCTTCAGTAAAGCACTTCAAAATCTTTGGGAGCAAATGCTATATCAAGAATACTGATGAGCAGCTTGGCAAACTTGAACCTAGAGCAGATGAAGGCATTCTTCTTGGTTATTCTCCACATAGCAAAGCATACAAATGCTACAATAAAAGACTTGGCAGAATTGTTGACAGCATTGATGTAGTGGTTGATGAGAAGGGATACATTCCTAGGCAAGTACATCATGAAGACATCGAAGAAGATGAAGGCTACCCCCAACGACAGAATGATGAAGAAGAAGAACCTCAAGAAGAACCTCAAGAAGAACCAGAGGAGCAAACAAGAATAGAAGAAAAGACTCCATCCAGATCTGTTCAGAAGAACCATCCAGAATCTCAGATTATGGGGCAGAAAGAAGCAGGTGTACAAACAAGAAGAACAGTTGCAGAAGCTTCAAGCTATTTGGCATTACTCTCCTCTACTGAACCACAAAATGTGAAAGAGGCATGCAAAGATGAATGTTGGGTGAAAGCAATGGATGAAGAACTTGAGCAGATCGAAAAGAACAACACTTGGGAGTTGGTTCCTAGACCAAAAGATAAGAATGTTATCGGGACAAAATGGGTCTTCAAAAACAAATTGAATGAAAATGGAGAAGTAATTAGAAACAAAGCCAGACTTGTTTGTAAAGGGTATGCGCAGCAAGAAGGAATAGGCTTTGAAGAAACCTTTGCTCTTGTTGCAAGACTTGAGGCCATCCGAATGTTCCTTGCTCTCTCAAGTTTTCAAAACTTCAAAGTATTTCAAATGGACGTGAAATCAGCCTTTCTGAATGGAGACTTGGAAGAAGAAGTGTACTTTGAACAGCCAGATGGGTTCATTCTTGGAAATGATCCAAATCTTGTATGCAGATTGAAAAAGGCTCTCTATGGTCTCAAACAAGCTCCAAGGGCTTGGTACTACCGTTTGGACAAATATCTTCATCAACAAGGCTTTTCAAAAGGATCGGCAGATAGCAATCTTTATATAAAAGTTGAAAATGACAAATTGCTAATACTTGTTGTGTATGTAGATGACATTATTTTTGGGAGCAATGAAGAAGCTATGAGTCAAAACTTTGCCTTGGTCATGCAGAAAGAATTTGAAATGTCCTTGGTAGGAGAACTGACATATTTCCTTGGTTTGCAAATCCAACAAAAAGAAGGAGGAATCTTTTTATCTCAAACCAAGTATCTCAAACAGATTTTGAAGAAATATGGTATGGAAGATGCAAAACCAGTATGTACACCCATGGTCATAGGATGTAGCCTCAGTGCAAATGATGAATCTGCAGCAGTACATCAACCAACCTACAGATCTATGATTGGAAGTTTACTTTATTTGACAGGTACTCGCCCAGACATCATGCATGCAGTTGGAATAGTTGGAAGATTTCAGGCAAATCCGAAGGAGACTCATCTTCAGGCAGTGAAGAGAATTTTCAAATATCTTCAAGGGACTCAAAATTATGGCTTATGGTATCCTAGAGATACAGATCTTACACTTCATGCTTATATAGATGCAGATTGGGCCGGAAGCGTGGATGACAGGAAAAGCACAAGTGGTGGTGCGTTCTTTATGGGTTCCAGACTGGTATTTTGGTTCAGCAAGAAACAGAGTTCGATTGCCTTGTCTACAGCTGAAGCGGAATATGTTGCTGCTGCATCTTGTTGCACCCAACTCCTTTGGATGATGCAGACTTTGCAGGATTTTCAAATCACTTGTACACCACCAATCCCCATCTTATGTGATAACACAAGTGCAATCAGCATCTCAAAGAATCCTGTTATGCATTCAAAAACCAAGCACATACCAATCAAGTATCATTTTCTCCGGGAACAAGTGCTTGAACAGAAGGTCAAGTTGGAGTATGTTCCTTCTAAGGAACAAGTTGCTGATATTCTCACCAAACCATTGCCCAGGGACACTTTTGAATACCTCAGGCAAAATCTGGGGGTTGTTGATGCATCATCTTATTGCTGAACCTCTTCTGATTGATGGTACAGGTTCAGGGGGAGCATATAATGCATTGTTGGCATTATGGAGGATGTGCAGAAGGAGATCTTGGAAGTAGCTGCAATATGTCTCTATCTCTTTCATGGTGGATTATGGTTCTTCGTTGCAGATCTGGTTCATACTCAGGGGGAGCATGTTCTTAGGGGGAGCATAACCCTTTGCCCTTGATGTCAAAGGGGGAGAATGAAGCTGAAGCTTTGAGGTTGCCATCAAGTCCAAAGGGGGAGATTGTTGGCATTATGGCTAAAGTGTTGTCCTTGATGGCAACCCATTCAGGTGATAGATCACAGTACTTCAAGTCAGCAGCAGATATTGATGATCAACTATCAAATATTGAAGAAAATAAGGGGTACGCAGGTACACCTTGCATAAGGTGCGTACACGCAGGTCAGTGTTACATAAAGTGCGTACATACCCGCAGTTATCCCGTTCAGGAGGTGCGTACCCCCAGTGCACACATTTCAAGGCAAAGAAATTCACATGTGGGGTTTTCTTATGTTTTACTCTTGGTATTTAGCCGACGGTATTGTGTTATTATGGTGTCGGCTCGTGGTATTGATCCATGTTTTAAGGAAGAGCTTTCCTATATAAAGCAAAGGAGATCATTTGGCTTGAGCATGTTTTTGGTTGAATATCTTATAAGGGCTAGATCTGGTCTAGATCTAAAGAAGGCGAATCTACTGATGGACCGAGATCTCTTCGGCGCATGTTCAGATCTGTAGATCTGACTGTCTGGGTTATTTCTGAAGTCTTGAAATCATCTATGCTCGAAGGTACGCAGGTACAATGAGAGAAAAGTGCGTACATATGCAGGAACGAAGCATTTCAGGTGCGCCGGTACGCAGGCACAGAAGGGTTTCAGGTGCGTCGGTACGCAGGCACAGAAGGGTTTCAGGTGCACCGGTACGCAGGCACAGAAGGGTTTCAGGTGCGCCGGTACACAGGTACAGAAGGTTTCAGGTGCGCCGGTACGCAGGCACAGAAGGGTTGCAGGTGCGCTGGTACGCAGGCACAGAAGGGTTGTAGGTGCGGAGGTCCGCAGGCAGTTCAATAGACTCAGAGCGAGGTACGCAGGCTAGCAGTTGAGCAGGGTGCGTACATAAGCAGGCTAGCAGTTGAGCAGGGTGCGTACTGTAAGCAGGCAAGCAGTTGAGCAGGGTGAGTACTGTAAGCAGGCCAGCAGTTGAGCAGGGTGCTTACGTAAGCAGGCGAGCAGTTGAGCAGGGTGCTTACTTCTCTTAAAATCTTTGTTTATCATTGTTGTGTTCTGGGTTTGGTCCTATTATTGTTGATCTGGTTACTACAGTTGACTGGGTGATTCTCTTATACTTGATGATTATTTGATGCTTATGGATCCAGTTTGAAAATTTATGAAAAGTGGTCCTTGTAAGAAAAGAAGTAGGGGGTTGTAGCTCCCTTCCAGGAGAGACTGGAAAACGAGAGAGAGAGTTGTAGCTCTCTGCAGGTTGCAGCCTGCGTACTGGTAAAGGACTGCACCAGTACAAAACCATTGTAAAAGGAGTTTCTAATTTGAAAGAAGATAGAGACATATTGCAGCAGGTGGTTTTCACCCACATTGGGTTTCCACCTTACATCTTGTGTTCTTTGGTGTGACTATCTATTTTCTTTTGTTCATGCTCATTATTTTATGGTACTGACATGCAAAAATAATTCAAAGAACAAATAAAGAAGATTTATTAAAAGAATTAGATAATACTGATTCACCCCCCCTCTCAGTGTTATTTCCAACATACAGTTCATAGACTCAATAGACATAGAATATATCTTCCTCAAGCCCCCCAAGCCTCCTATTTCCTTGCGTAGTTTTGATTGGGGTCCAATGATATCACGTGTGAATTGGCCTCATCATACTCACTGTAACCTCAGGTCCAACTGCGCAATCCTTAAGGAATAATATTCCTACTGCATGCAAGGAATATTCACCAAGGAATATCCTAGCAACTAATAGTACACTGCCCCTCCATTTGATCTCAACTGGGTCTCTGATTGAACTGACATGCATGAGTTATCCATGAGTGAATACTCAGTTATCTGAAATACAATAGTTACACGCATGCAAGCATTAACTAACTGAACTCTCATTAATTTAACAAACTGTTAAATTAACCTAACTGGACTTGACTCAGTTAACTGAGCCAACTAATTACAACTCACTCTTATCTCTTTAACTGATGGATAAATTGCTCAATCAAAGGAGAAACTGTTGCATGTCCTCACATAGACTTAAAGTTCATAATTCCTTAACTAATTAAGTCAAGATGAATTAATTAATCAATTTACAAACTGCTGTTAGTATCAAATTCGAATTTTACTTCCTATGTTTAGTCCAGGGACTGACTAAAATAAGAAGGGATATTGAAATGCTATTTTTAGCACTTTCACTTGTCACCCATTGTAGCGAAGATCTCCAATGGCTAAACTGCTATTTTTAGTATCTTCTATTTTTAGCATTTCTTGTTGCACTTTTCAACACTCCCTCTCAACAAGAAAGGGATTATCAGTAACCCCAATTTTGTCTCTATGGAACTCGAACTTGCATTTTGACAATGCCTTAGTCAAAATATCTGCATCTTGCTCCTCGGTCGAAACATACTGCAACATCATGATCCTCTTGACCACACAGTCTCGTAGATGATGGTAACAGATATCTATATGCTTGAACCTGTCATGAAACACTGGATTCTCAGAGAGTTTTATGCAACTTTGATTATCACAGTATATCACTGTAGGATCCATCATCTGACCAAACAATCCCACTAGAATCTTCCACATCTAAATTGCCTCGCATGTTGCATGATTGGCAGCCATGTATTCAGCCTCTGCTGAGCTAAGTGCAATTGATCTCTGTTTCCTGCTATACCAAGAAACTGCAGCTGAACCAAGGTTGAAGATTCCTCTAGAAGTGCTCTTCCGGTCTGATGGACTACCAACCCAATCCGCATCCGTGAAGCCTTGCAGTTTCACTTCCTCTGTCCGTATGTACCATAATTGTACTGTGTAGTGCCTCTGAGATATCTCAGACATGTTTCGCTGCCTTCCAAAACAACTTGGTAGGCTGAACTATAGCTTGACTTAGCTGGTTCACTGTAAAGCATATGTCGGGTCGTGTGTTCACCAAATACATGAGTGAACTCGCCAGTTGCTGATAAACAGTAGCAGCTACTACCTCACCTGAAGTAGCATCCTCCTTCTTTCAGTTCCCAACTAGAGGAGTCTGCATGGGTTTGCACTTCTCCATGTGAAAGTGCCTGAGTATCTCATTGACATACTTGCCTTGAGACACAAATACTTCCCCATCTTTCTGCCACACTTCCGTGCCTAGAAAGTAGTGCATGAGGCCCATGTGCTTTATCTCAAACTGTCTTGCAAGGTCCTCCTTGCAAGATTTGATCAGCTGATCATCACCTGTCAAAATCAGATCATCGACATAAAGTACAATAATCAATGGCTTACCTTCTACCATGACATGGTAAAGGTTCGCATCTGCTTCACTCTTGGTGAAGCCCAATCCAGTGAAATAGCTGTCGATCCTGGTATACCAAGCACGGGGTGCTTGCTTTAGCCCATACAGTGCTCGCTTGAGTTGGCAAACATGCGACTCACGATCGAAGGTCTCAAATCCTTCGGGTTGCTCAATGTATACCTCTTCCTCAATCTTCCCATTGAGGAACGCCATCTTCACATCCATCTGATGGATCTTCCAACCCATCTGAGTCGATAGAGCTAGGATCGATATGATAGATGGGTACCTTGCTACGGGAGCAAAGGTCTCATCGTAGTCGATACCCTCAACCTGTGAAAAACCTTGGGCAACAAACCTTGCCTTGTGTTTCTCAACACTGCCATTAGCTGCCTGCTTTACCTTGTAAAGCCATTGGGAACTAACCACTAACTTGTCCCCAAGTCTAGGGACAACATCCCACACACTATTCCGTATGATAGAATCGTACTCTTCTACCATTGCATCAACCCAGATTGGTTGCTGCACTGCCTCCTGAAAAGAAGAAGGTTCGGTCGCTACACACTCCCCAACCAGGGCCATGTAGCCAGTGTATCTCTCGGGAGATCTCCTCTGTCTGCACTGAGAGGATGGCTGCCCCACATTCTCTCTCGCATCTAGCATCAATCTGTCAGCTTCCCGCGAGCGTTTTCGCCTATCTCTGGAAGACTCTCCAGGAGTGGTGGTCTCCACTACTAGATCCTCTGCATGTGGCTGATCCACATCATCAGGAGGCTCCTCCTCCTTTGGAACTAAAAGTTCCTCATCACCATGCAACTTGAGCTCCCTCTCAAGTGACACTCGCATGGCTCTCTGCTCGTCGAACTTTAGATCCCTGCGCACTACGGTCCTCTGACTGGCAGGCAGAAACACACGATAGTTGTGGGGTGTATCTATGTACCCCACAAGTATCCCCAACTCAGCTGTTGGGTCTAGCTTCTTCCGAGCATCTTTGGTCACATGATAGTAAACTGATGATCCAAAGATGCGGAAGTGACTCACATCTGGTCGCTTCCCCGAAAAAGCCTCCATAGGTGTCTTCATCCCCAAGATACGATGAGGACTTTTGTTCTGAAGGTACACTGCTGTATTGCATGCCTTAGCCCACAGATGAAGTGGTAGGCCTTGGTCATGCAACATCGCTCGAGCTGCTCCCATAATAGATCTGTTCTTCCTTTCGGCCACCCCATTCTGTTGTGGGTTATGAGGTGCCGTCAGTTCCCGTTTAATTCCTTTTGCTGCACATAAGTCTTTAAACTGCTGGGAAACATACTCTCCACCATTGTCGCTACGCAAGGCTTTTACTTTCTTTCCTGATTCTTTCTCTACCAAGGCTTTAAACTCACAAAACCTCAAGAAGGTCTGATATTTCTTTTGCATAAAGTAGATCCGACATCTACGAGAAAAATCATCAATAAAAATAACATAGTACCTTTGCTTAGCGGTGGAGGCTGTAGAGAATGGTCCACATACATCTGAGTGAACTTGCTCTAGGATTGCTCTAGCTCTACTATTCCGATCCTGAAAGGAAGCTTTTGCATACTTACCCAGGGTGCATCCTTTGCATGTATCTGTTTGCTCCAATTTTCCCTTGGGTAAGCTGGTAGAAATTTGTTGCATGATCTTCAAGGCCTTGTGATGCAAGTGGCCTAGTCTCCTATGCCATAGCTCGCCAACATCTTGGCTTTGCACCACCTCTGCTTTGGAACTCAGCGCAACACAGTCATCTACCTCCAGCTTGTAGAGATTCTTTACTTGAATCCCAATTCGCTTGGTCTGTCTGGTGCTGATATGCCTCAGGAAAACTTTTCCTTTACTAAAGACTACATCATAGCCTTTATATTTTAGCATAGCAATAGACACAAGATTCTTTTTCAAACCTGGTACACACTTAACAGCAGATAGGGTGAGAGGAGCACCATGCTCCCTCTGAAACACAATTGTGCCTTCACCGAAGACACAGTACTTTCCATCATCGCCCATCTCGATCTGCATCTGGAGATCCTTCTCCTCCAATGTATTGAAAAGATTCTTGTCACCCGACATGTGGAAAGAAGCTCCATTGTCCAGGTACCAAACACATCCCACCATGGATGAAACCATGCATGGGATAAGCGAGAAAACCAACTCAAATTGTGAAGTTAATGCATCACCATCAGATCCCTTAGAGGTGTGGACAATTCATAGCATAATGGCCCACTTCATGACAGTGAAAGCATCGCACCTTCGACTTGTCAACCTTCTTCCCACCATGAGAAGATTTGGATTGGGACGCCTTCCCTTTCCCTTTCTTAGCTTTACTCGCTAATGCTAGATTTTCTTCATCATCTTGTTTTGATGAAGATCCATCTTGGGTGCTTTGCCTTATCTCCTCCTTCGTCAGATCTGACCAAAGTTGTTCCCAATCTGGCAGTTTCTCTCTACCATTAACTGAGTCCTGGTAGCTATGCTAGCTCTTAGGAAGACTGAGGAGGGCAAGACTCACCATGTCATCATCAGCTGTCACGATCCCTACGCTCCCAAGCTCATCCCTGCAGGTGGTGAGCTTGTTCAGAAACGTAGAGATTGTGTCGCCCTTTTCGCACTTGATCTTTCGAAGCTTATCTTTCAGCGCCAACTTCCTTTGATTGCTGCTATTCTGATAAAGATCTTTCAATGTTTTCCACATCAAAGACGGAGTCTCCTTCCCATGGAGGCTCGAGACAATGTGATATCGAACTCCCTCTAGGAGGATTCTCCTTGCTCTAGCCACACACCTGCCAGTTGAGTAGCATCAGTCGGCTTTCGGACTTCTTGATCAATGAAGTCCTTTAGACCGTTATCTTCTAATACTGCCTCCATACGGTTCTTCCAGGTTATATAATTTGAACTGCCATCAAGGGCATATTCGAGTCTTAAACCACTGAACGCCATCGGTGAAATAGATGTGATAAGAGCTCAATTCAATATTCAGAAACCAAACTTCGAACTTCTCCTTCTTGTACACTGTTTTTCCTTGATCACCTTTGCTCTGATACCATGTAGAAATTTCCCACTGTAGATCACCTAGTAATGCAATGTACTAAAGCAAAACACTTTATCTACTTCTACAACAATTAAGTGGAAGCTTAATCAAACATGAGCAACATCAAGCATGAACAGATATCACTGAAGTAATCAACCATAACACAGAAGATATATCACTGGGGAAAGCACCAACCTAAAACCCTAACTCTGTATTATCATACAAGTGGAAATCTTGTTCAAGTTACAAAAAGAATCAGCTCTCAAGCTATCTTGTTCTCTCTGTAATCAAACAATACAGCGCACAGACTCAATAGAAATAGATATATCTTCCTCAAGCCCTCCAAGCCTCCTATTTCCTTGCGCAGTTTTGATTGGGGTCCAATGATATCACATGTGTGAATTGGCCTCATCACACTCACTGTAACCTCAGGTCCAACTGCGCAGTCCTTAAGGAATAACATTCCTTCTGCATGCAAGGAATATTCACCAAGGAATATCCTAACAACTGATAGTACATTGCCCCTCCATCTGATCTCAACTGGGTCTCTAACTAAACTGACATGCATGAGTTATCCATGAGTGAATACTCAGTTATCTGAAATACAGTAGTTACATGCATGCAAGCATTAACTAACTGAACTCTCATTAATTTAACAAACTGTTAAATTAATCTAACTGGACTTGACTCAGTTAACTGAGCCAACTAATTACAACTCAATATTACAACTCACTCTTATCTCTTTAACTGATGGATAAATCCCTCAATCAAAGGAGAAACTGTTGCATGTCCTCACATAGACTTCAAGTTCATAATTCCTTAACTAATTAACTCAAGATGAATTAATTAATCAATTTACAAACTGCTGTTAATATCAAATTCGAATTTTACTTCCTATGTTTAGTCCAGGGACTGACTAAAATAAGAAGGGATCTCGAAATGCTATTTTTAGAAAAGTTATTTTTAGCACTTTCACTTTTCACCCATTGTCGCTAAGATCTCCGAGGGCTGAACTGCTATTTATAGCCCGCTATTTATAGCAGTGCTATTTTTAGAATTTTTGTTGCACTTTTCAACAGTAGCATCGGATGTGTTCTAGCCTTGAAATTTTGTGCAGAGGCCAGAATGCATGAGATCTCCAGAACCCAGAAATTGTTTCTGGAAATTCTGCCTATAAATGATTTAATTAGATTATTAGTCAGTTTTTAAATATTTCCTAAGTCTAAATTAGGGAATATGCCTAATTAATTAAAATTAATTAAGGTCTGAATGTTCTAGAAACTCACACAGATCGACTTCAAGTTAATCCTAGTCATCGATTAAGATCTAATCTTGGTTGTTGAAGTCTCAACAGAGGATTATAATAAGAAGTCGGTGGGGCTTGGAGAAATCACTTGAGTAGTTCTATTTCATGAGCAAATCGATTTCTGGAGTAGCAACAGTCAGTTGCCGGAGAGAGAGCCAGTGAACTCGAAGCAGTGAGTGAGGGGCAGGGATAGTGATCCGGATGAAAGATGTTCCATATCCGGAGAGGTAACAACAAATGAGTCGAATTATCCCAGAGAGGCAACGCTGAGGGATTGCACAGTGCTTCAGTCAGGCGGATGAATTTGGAGAGAAGAAAAATCGTTCTCAGTTCCAGAGGCCGGGTAGGAGTCCTAGAGGGCCAAAGAGACGATTTTCTCAGCTTCCAAAGGCAGAACGGCTTCATCTGAGCCTAGTTCGAAGCAAGCCATCCATCCAACTACGTAGAGCAGCGCAAAGGCTGACGCAGTGCTCTAGGAGGCCAAATTTTTGATAGGGAAAGTCCAGACAAAGATTGCCTGCAGGAGAAGGGTAATTCCCTTCAGTATTTTGCTTAGATTTTCTTGCTGTTTGGATTGCCAATTTCAGCATCCATAGATGTACTTAGATTTCACTGTTGTATGATAAAATGAAACCCTCACTGCTGCACCGGTTTTCCCAAGTTGGGTTTTTCTGAGGACATTGGTCCAAAAATAACTGTGTTATTTTATGTGTGTGTGCTAGTATTTTTTCCAACATTTATTCTTTTTGCAGTTTTATTTGTGTAGGTTGCAGTGTGATTTATTCAGTATTTGCTGTAGGCAACAATAAATAAAGTATTAATTAAAAATAACAATCAGGTAAATAATTTCCAGTTGTTGCAATAGGATTCAGGTTTCCGAATTTTTACATGGTATCAGAGCGCAGATGATCAAACGAAGAGCTCAGTAGCAAAGGAAGAGGGAGTTTCTCTGTTCATTGAGGGGCAACAAATCGAAACACCTGAGGTAGCGCAGTCACCTTGGCCAAGAGGTCGAATTTCTTGAGGAGAATCGATTTTTCTGAGAGAGATAGAAAATTTGATCTCTCTAGATCAAGGGATTCTAGAGGCAGAGGGAGCAGCCAGTGTTTTTCGCAGAACAAATCTCTAGCTTGACGCAGTAGTTTTGCACTAGTTTGCTAGAGCAGAACTAGCGTTAGGTGGAAGAAGAGCACACACTGAGGGGAAATTTTCCTTAGGGAACTTCTAGTCTCAAGAAGTTTGATTTTCCTTGCAGATCAATAGTTGTTGTGAGCAGAGCTTCTCAGTCCAGAAGGGAGTGCGAATAGCCTAGCAGCAGCTGAGCAGAAGGGAAGACGAGATTTTCGACATTGTTTGAGATGACCATTGCTGGAATTTGAGATCGGGACAGGTTGGATGGTGTTTCCAACAATGTCATCTAGAACGCAAGGATTCCCTTCCTTCTAGATGAATATGGCCTGAAGCCCTTCATAGATGCAATGGTAGCTATCCTCACAGATGCAGATCAACTGAAAGAGTACAGAAAGGAGATGGCGTGGGCGAAGAGGTTTATCCTTGATGGTGTTCGGGATCACATTGTTTCACACATAGCTAGCAAAGGGACTGCTAGAGAAATGTGGGAGACTCTCACCATGCTGTACCAGGGCACTTCCTAGCAGCAAAAGATGTACTTAGAGGAGAAGCTGAGATGCATTAGGATGCAGAAAGGGCAGTACATAGACCCCATCCTCACCAGGATTCAAGAGATTAGGGACCAACTTGTAGCTGTTGGGGCAGCGGCTCAACCCACAAAGTTGTGAAAATTTATCATTGCAACATCTGATTTACTTTGCCTACTTACTTCCAATAAGTTATTTATGAAATTCCTTCAATAAAAATTAATATAAATTCTGCTGCAGATATCACACCATAATACAGAAACAAACACATGCACAAGAATCAACACATCGACACAGATATTTTTGGATAGTACAACAGGGTGTGAAATTGACTTACCCAACAAAGAGAAAAATTCTCCAGCACTTCTCCTGGTCACAGTGTTAGCTTGGCTGACCTATGCGTAGCTCCTAGAGGCTCTGTGTCAGCCCCTGCTTGTCTGCGTCCGCCCTAGGCCTCTCTGCGTCACCCACATAGGCCCTCTAGTGACTGTGCAGTTTCTTGTTGCCTTTGCGTCTGCCTGAAAGACCCTGCATCTGCCTCTCCCGCCTCTCCTGGTCTTCTGTTGCTGATCTAGACTCTCTATTCCGTACTTGCAGCCTCCTGTTGCTCTCCAGACCACTAGTTCGAATTTCTCAGCTAACCCTGCTCCAAAAATCGAATTGAGTGGTCTCCCTCAGTGTGTTCTCTAAGTGACCCTCAAGCCTCTTATACTTTTCTTGTTGACAATTCAACGACCGAGATTAAGTCCCTAATCAACGACTAAGGTTAGATCTGGCATGATCCATGACTTTTGGACTATTCTAACTTAGTTTTATATTAATTCACATTAATATTTTATTTTCCCTAAGTTTAGACTTAAGGACTCCATTAAAAATGTTAATTATTTTAATATCTTCCAAATTCGTTAGATTTTGCCCAAACCATTTCTGGGTCTTGGAGATCTCATGTTCTTTAGCCTCTCCACCAATTTTCGTGGCTAGAGCACATCCGATGCTACCCTAAATCAACACTCTCTCTTAGCGAGGACTGTGCTCTAGTAATACTCCTCACTGAGTATCACCTTGATCATTCGGCATCGGTCCCTGTGCTGATTCTAAGCCTCCTTGCCCAACATCCTCTGCACTGCTGCATCCTGTAATGTTTCCATGGCTCTGCTACTGCCACTATTGCATCTGTACGGCAGCTCCCTCTGCATCCGTGTTGCTGCTGGTCCTTTTCTCCCAACACTGCATCCACACTGCAACTCCCTCTGCATCCGTGCTGCTATCACCCCCATTTTTGCTACTGAAACAGGTTCTTTATCATCCCCATCTTTTCCCTGAAGTAATCAAACTTTGTCCTTCCAAGGGCCTTGGTGAGGATGTTCGCCACCTGTTCTCTTGTAGGAGTGTAGCTCAACTGTACAGCTCCTCGTTGGACACAGTCTCTGACAAAGTGACACTGGATATCAATATGCTTTGACCGATCATGAAACACTGGATTCTCAGAGAGCTTGATGCAACTCTGATTATCGCACATGATCCTGGTTGTCTCCATTTTCCTTCTGAATAGGTTCACAAGCTGTTCTCTAAGCCATATGGCCTCACACGAAGTTGTGCTCGCCGCCATATATTCTACCTCAGATGAGCTCAGAGCCACGGACTTCTGTTTCCTACTGCACCAGGAAATCATTCTTGATCCAATGTTGAAACAGTACCCAAAGGTACTTTTCTGATCCATTGAACTTCCTGCCCCCACTCAATCTGATATCCTTACCCCTGGTGTACAAGAATCCATAATCGACTGTTCCTTGTAAATATCTAAGAACGTGTTTGGCTGCTGCCCAGTGCGCCCTCTTCGGTTCCACCATGAACTGACTGAGGGTGTTGACAACATAGTAAATGTCTGGCTTGGTATTGACCAGATACATCAGGGACCCTATGAGCTGCCTATATAGGGTGGGATCAACATCCTTGTATTTTGATGCATCAATCTGCTTCCAGTTGGTGATCATTGGAGTAGCCATGGGTCTACAGTCTTCCATCCTGAATCTTTTCATGATTTCTGTAGCATACCTCCCTTGCCCAAGGAAGATCTCTCCCTTCTGCTGCCAAACTTCCAACCCTAGGAAGTAATGCATTAGTCCCAAATCCTTCATATCGAATTCTGTGGCTAGATTCTTCTTGTAGTCCCTAATGAGCCTAGATGATCCTACCAGAAAGAGATCATCCACATACAATGCTAAGATTAGCGGCTCATTCTCTACAACCAAATAGTAGAGATTCGGATCCGCATCACTCTTGACAAATCCCATCTTCTGCAAGTAGCCATCGATTCAACCATACGATGCTCTCGGTGCTTGTTTCAGCCCATACAAGGATTTCTTTAATTTGCATACATGAGACTTGTTCTCATGTGTCTCAAAGCCCTCTGGTTGTTCAATGTATATCTCTTACTCTATTAACTTGTTCAGAAAGGCTGTTTTGACATCCATCTGATGAATCTCCCAACTCATCTGAGTTGCAAGAGATATCACGGTCCTAATAGATTTATACTTGGCTACTGGGGCGAATGTCTCCTCATAGTCAATTCCTTCCTTTTGAGCATACCCCTTAGCCACACACTTGGCCTTATATTTCTCAACACTACCATCTGCAGTGTATTTGATCTTGTAGATACATCTCGAACCTACCACTGATCTGTCTTGAAGCCTTGGCACTACTTCCCAGACATCGTTCACCATTATGGAGTTGTATTCCTCTACCATTGCATCTAGCCAAACCTGATGTTGAGCTGCCTCCTAGAAACTAGTAGGCTCCCCATCTTGAGCTACTAATGCCTGATATCTATCTTGTTGTTTTCTCTCCCTCTTATTGTTTCTTGGTGCGCCGAGGAAGTCCTCTGCATCCTGCAGAATCTGACGAAGTTCCCTGCTAGTTCTTCCTTTGCCAACAGGGGCTTCTGTTAGCTCCTCCTCATCCTGTGAATCTTCCTGATCCAAGGAAGAATTCTTTACTTCTGTTGGTTGAAGAGGTTTAACCAATGACTCTTCTTTTGATTGCTCCTCGGAAGGCATCTCACGAGATTTTCTGAAAGCTCGGTCCTCCATGAACTTTACATCTCGTCGAACCACTACTTTCCTGCTCCTTGGAAGACAGATTATGTATGCCTTAGCGTTCTTGCTATATCCCACTAGATATCCCTTTTCCGTAGTTTGATCCAGCTTTTTCCTCTTTTCCTCGGGTATGCGGCAATATGCTAAACTCCCAAATATCCTGAGGTTTAAGAAGTGGACCTCCTCAAGAATCCTGCCCATCTGTAGCACTCTGGGGTTACAGCACCAAAGAAGTAGAAGGATAGAAACCACGAAAGATTCTTTGATGTAGTAAAGAAGTAGAACTCCTTAAGTTAGGAGGGAGCCTGGATGAAATCTCCCTAGGTTAAGAGGGAGCTTGATTGAAAGAAATCTCCCTAGATTGAGAGGAAACACGAATGAAAGGAATCTCCTTAGTTGAGAGGGAGGTCATATCATAGTCATGATGGACAACTCGATAGAAAAAATTGGAGAATGTATCTTTGAAGGGTTGTTGAGTTAAGAAAGGTCGAATCAATTTATGAAATATGTTGCTGCATGAGAAGTAGGAAAGGAAGCTGCATGGTTGAGAAATCTTCTGTCAAGATTCATTGGGAAAGCTCCAAGTCCTACTATGGAAAGTTGAGAAGCAACATCAAGTTCTCTAGAAGACCCCAAAGTTTTGTATCTATTTGAAAGTTTGTTACTGATTAGTGTTGTGTTTGTATAGGTAAATCTCTCGAAGTTTTGATAGCATGCTGGCTACCGATCAGTTTGATCGGGAGAGATTTGTTGAGGCTTTATGAGTGAAGCATTTCTTGGGAGCACATCTGGCCGACACCTTGTGTTGATGTCTAGGTCCCGAAGTAGGGTGGGTGGTGTTGGTCATAGAGCTTTGACCTTGGATACACACCTGGATCCCTGGGTTGATGGTTAGCAAGTAAGCCTGATGGTAACTAAGAGGCTAAAAGCTTTAGTCCATCTTAGTCCCACTCAAATAGATTGTCGTGGTCAGGAATCTAGTCCGTGGCATTGTGATGCCTAAACTGTTGAGAGACCTTGGATAGATTACCTTGTTCAAAAATCTAGTCCATGGCATTGCAGTGCCTAAACTTCTTCATAGATTATGTATTTTGAGATCTTCCATGTACCTCTATGGTTATATGTAAATATGAATACCTCCCTAGTTAAAGGGAGTGTTGAAAAATGTAACTAGGTTCGGTCTTCATAATTGTACTTGAGTCAAAATGAAATATATTTGTCAAAAGAAAGCAAAAGAAATTTTATTATTATTTTAATTGACTTGTTAAACCACGGGTTTCATGCTTGGGTCAATTGTTATAGGTCAAGCCTCCATTGTAGGCTTTAGGTTGTTGTCAAAGTCAATTGTTGTTTGGTCAAAGACTCCTCCATCAAGTCAGCCTCTTCATCTAGTCGGCCTACAAGTCGGCCAAAATATAAAGTCACATCTCTTCAAGAACTCATGTCGGCTTATTTCACATGGAAACAACTATATATACAAGCCTAAGGACTTCACATCAAACACAGTGAAGGAGCTCAGATCGCATCAAACATAGTGAATGAGCTCGGATTTCAGAGAGATGAACTCACAGGATCTCAGAGACTAGTGCGGAAATCACAAGTATAGGTTCAATGTAAATCTCAGAAGAAGGTTCAATACCACTGTGATGAATTTCGGTATACCACAGTGAAAAGAAATTTGATCAATTTAAGAGTGATGGTTTTTGAAGCAAGTGTGAATTACAGTTCGGTGCTATCATAGTGTAGAAGCTTGGTGTTATTGCAGTGAAGAAGTTTGGTGCTACCTCAGTGATGAAGTTCAAATATTACAATGAAGACTTGGTATATTACATTGAGGAAACTCAGATCATTGTAGGATCGAGATTTGAGTTTGGGGCAGTCATCACAGGATCGAGGGCAGGAAGAACACATTGAAGAATGCAATACTAATCACAAGGTTGACTTGATGGAGGGAGTCTCTAGTATAGGTTGTGAAGGTCTTGGTCGTCTCATCTTGTTTTTGAATCTACTAAAGGAAGAATTTTGACCGGGTTTTCCCCTAGAGTGGGGTTTTGCCTTGGCTGCATGCCTACATCTCGTGTCCGCTACTATTTGTTGTTTGGCATTAGTTTTGATGATAAAGAAAAGTTAAATCGAATGAAATAATAATAATAATAATGAAACATCACAAGATAATGTCATAATAAGAGAAATCGATTAACTGCCACACTTTGGATTTCTCAACACTTAATACATGAAAGTGCAATTTAATGCTATTCTTTCTTTCTATTTTTGTCACATACATTGTTGCTGGGATTTCGCTATACTAGGGCTCATTTACTACATCCATTTATGCGAAGTTGTGGAAATTGTGTTTCTAGGTAGTGATGTTTCATGTATGGGCCATGTATTATAAGTGAATGTTCCTAGAGATGCTTCATCGTTGAAATTCATCTTGATAAGCCATCTATTTTGCAAAACGAAGTATAAAGCTGCTTTTGCTGCTTCCTTAATGCGATGCAAAGTTGTCTTTGAGGCCTCCTTGACTTAGAAAATTCAATATCCATAGTCATAATTCTACTTCACTCCAATCTCCCCAAAGGATTAGGAACTGGTCCTCCATAGGTGATTACCTCAGAGATTATTTCTTTCACCTTCCCCTCTTTTCTAGGAGTAGCCTACATAGGTGACCTAGGGCATCAATTATCTCACAATCTCGCAATCCAGACTCTTTGATTTTTGGTCCACAACTGCACTGGTGTGTCCTCAAGAAGCCCTCCAAATTTCATGAGATGCCGATGGTGGGATCTTGAGATATCACAAGCCCTAGCTCGAAGACCGATTCTTGCCCTTGGTTTCCTTAGGCTAGAAACCTCACTGGGATCATTGCATTACCTTTCTCTGAAAATTTCTTCCTTGATCTCTTTCATTTCATTATCAAAAAGAAGTAAAAGGTGTACTAGAGGGGTGGAAAAAGTAGGTTGAGTAGGGCAACTCATACTTCCACGATTGCTCCCTCCATTACATCTATACACTTGGGATGTGGACTCTCATTAGCTAGTCCCCTGACTATGACACTGGGCTATGAAGTCTTTCTCCTCCATTGCCACTTACTTTCACCAACACCTATTGATTGAAGGGTTGACCTTGGAAATGCTACCTGCCCTTATGGGTTGGAAGCACCTAATAGGGCTGACTATTTAACCACCCCTACAAAGGTAGGGAAGACTTTTATGGAACTTATTCTAGTTAGATATTTGAAGGTGATCCCGGTTTGAAGTCTTAATATGCCCTTGGAACTTAAGTATGCTCCACTTAGATGCATTTATGTTCTTAGTCTCTAACAATGTTATTAGAATTGAACCAACCCAATTAGAACCAACCGATTTGACTAATCGGAGGGCAAAATCGGTTTGGACCAGTGAACCAGATTGTTTTTGGTTGGTTCATTATCAAACTATCTGGTTCTTGTATGGAACTGACCATTTTGGTACCAAGCTGACCGATTTTGTACAATGCTACCAAGGACCCTTTGAACACAATTTAAAGAAAAAAGAAAAACAATGATTTATGATTGGGGATGCCTAGTATTTGGCCATATTTACCTACCTAACTCACATGACACGATGACATGAGACACGAAGGACACGTAAATACGAGTGTTCAATACAAAACGCAGCGACCTGGAAACAGGACACGAGGGACACGTTTTATATATATTTAATATATATATATATATATATATATATATATATATACACACACCGAAATATAGTTTTTTATCCATATTAAATTGCACGCTGCAGCTTATCTAATCAAATTAAAATATAATTACTTCAAAGTTCATTTAAAAAAAAAAATAGAATCATAATTCACTATTTAGAAATTAGAATGTGATATTGAATGATTGTTGCCCGAATTCTTTGCATCCTTATTTTATTTTATTGCATGGTATTTTACGAATGGAGAGAAAAATGCCAAATGTAATAATAATTACACAGTTAAGTTTTGTTAAGAGTAAAATATCGTTTAGATAGTCAAAATGACAAGTAACGTCCAACTGAAGCACGGGATGTGATTTGACGATTAATTTTCTTTTTGTTAAATATAAAAAGAGAAGTAGTTTGACAATTTACATGTGTTTCTAGATTCCAAATATGATAGAAAGTTGTGTGATAAAACATAAAACCAATTAGAAAATCGGAAGACCGAGAAATAGGAGATAAGCCATAAGCTAAATACAAAATCTATAGTATCAGTATGACGAAATACATTTAGATTAAAAATGAAAAGTCAATAACATCAAGTAAAAAGTAAATAAGATTGAGTCTCGTCTAATTTTGGTTTTTTGGCGATAATAGTTTGATAGTGTAGTTTTATGAAATCAAAAATAATGCTAAGCTAAATCATTTTCCATCCAACATTAAGATTAACGCCAAAAAAACCAATGTGAAGAGCCACAACTTGGGTGATTTAGGGCATAATTAATAGCAACTAAAACATAAAACAGAAGTTGCGTTGAAAACCATAACGCGTAAGCTGCAAACACATCTTCCAGCGTTCAAAACCATAAAAGATTATTTAGATATTTTTAATTTTAAATCATTTGAATAAAATATATGTCATGAACTGGAAATGAAAGGTTAAAAGAGGTCAAAAACATTTGAAACAAATATATGTCATGAATTGCAAATGAAACGTGAAAAAGCTGCGGAAAGTGTCAAGTTTTAAAACGTCACACGCTGCAACCTGCCAAGTGCCAAATTTCCAAATGTCACATGCTGCGAGCCTGCAACCAAAATCCACAGTCCACATGATGAATATACATGGACAACGATTTGCCTGAACGTTGCCAAACCTCACACGCGCTGCGACCAATCCACAAGTTCACGGAGATGACTTAGTCCACACTCAGCTCCACACAACGGCTCCACAAGATGAATATACAATAACGGAGAGCGACGACGGAGGAAAATTGGAAAAGGACCCCGGAAAAATAATTTCGTGGGCTTTAAACTAGTGATTTCATGGGGTACATATTCAACCGGAGAAAAAAATGTTAGGGCAACGCTTTCTATAAACCAAATACTCGTTTTCCAGGAGCAGGACACGACTAAAACACCCAAATATGTTTTACGTTTAAGAGGACACGACAAAAAACGTTTTCGACACGTTTTAGGGTCGTTTTCATGTCCAACATATTAAATACGGGACAGGAGACCTTGGAGGACGTGTCCTGTGACTTAGTTCCCTACTAATACTATACAATTGACATTCTCCTTTATATTTCATTTTCATCCTTTTACTTCAATTTTTAACATTACCATTAATTGACTTAGGACATTTGAGAGTAGTTCCTAACTCATTGGGTTTCATATGAAGAAAGTAGAATTTTAGATTCCACTCAAAATCCAACGAACTTAACAGTTTTTTAGGATTTCAAGATTGGGGGGATTGTAATTTTTCCATTGGATTTTGTCATATACGAGGGCATGGAACTAGCATTTAATCAAGAGAACCAACCCATGTATGTACCTTGATGTTAGTGGCATTGATTGTTGAACTCCTCGATCATGATCCTACTAAAAATGTACCCATCACTCAAACAAAATCTTGACTTGACATGCTAAGTTTATTTTATTTTATTTTAATGCTTAGAGGGTAATATTGATGACAAAGATCCCAATATTGGAAAATGTCTTGATGATATGTAGGCATTTGTTGTATCATTGTTTTTTTTGGATGTTAGAGGCCATTTAGGGCCTGTTTGTTAATGTATTTTTGTTTTGGAGATGGATTGCACTCGGTGCTATTTTGGTTATGTGCACCCTTACATGCTATATAAATGAGAACTTTTGTTTATTTGTGTATAAATGGTTTGGATTCATATGGATGCACATGAGAATATATGTTTTTCTTTAGAATTTGAATATTTATGCATTTTTGGTTGATTGGTTTTTTGATCCCGTTTTTTTATCAGTTTAGGCTCAATTCTGATTGATTCCCCGTTAGGAGGGTCTACCGGTTTGATGACTAGTTCGGTTCTGATAACATTGGTCTCTAATGAGCGGTTGCTTTCACTTGGGTTTGGGTTAGTTTTTCTGGATGGTCTAGAGTAGCAGAGGCCTTTGAGGGTATCCTTCTCCACGTGATGCCCGGGCCATACATTATGAATAGAAATAATTAATATTTAATTATGATTAGTATACTGAAGAGGCATGTCTATAAGGACATGACTATTCGTCAAGGGGCACCTTGCCTAGCATATAAATAGGGCCCTCATCTGTAAATATATCATATACCATATTATTTGTACATTCAACATTATTATATATAAATATTACTTTCCCTATAAATGGATATTTACATATTCCCGATATTCTGCTGCATATATGAACCTTGTTTGTTACATTGGTATATCTTGGTATTCCATGTAGTATTAGTCTTTTTCCAATTGCCATGTGGCATTGCTGTCTTGAGTAGTTACAACATAAGGTTCTCTTTTGGCAGTTTAGGGATACCGTATTAATCTCACTTGCGATTATAGATAAGGCGAGCATGTACACATTGGCTTATAACCCCTCTTGGAAAAAGTTCCCTACACCTTGAGTTCTGTATCTATACACCGACTCTTTACTTGCATTCAAGTGATTCATTCCTTCATTGATAAAGTGATTAGCCTATGGGCACCATGAGTATTATCCTCTCTAGAGCTTGGGTTCTTCTCTTTAGTGCACTCTCTTAGGCTTGGCTATTATTTTTTTTTTTAGTGCACTTGTGTTTTCTTTCTCTAGAGCACTTGTTCTTGGCTATTAAAAAATATCGCAGAATTTGGATTTGTTTTTGTCCTTGTTTGATTCTCTTGCTACCACTTGTGAATCTCAACAATGTCACTGAAAAGGATAGAGTTTCTCAAAATATAAACTTCTAAAAATAACCAAATCAACAATCTGAAAGCTCCCATTGACTGTTTTCATACTCCCATGCATTCCCCAAACTCTGAATGTCAATCCAATACATGGGGAAAACCTGCAAAAAATAGATCTAGAAACCTTTTAAAAATATGACAGCATGTGCTATCCCGCTGGAATACTGATCTTGTATCTGATCTCTGAACTCATATGCAACAACTCTGAAACCAAGCATTGGAACAATGTACCACTCTGGCCAAGGTACTCACAAACATACCATAACTTAACATTTGAATTTGCATGAACAAATCTGGTGTTAACAAGGTGAATACTCATTTCAGCTTGGGAGATGTTTCTACACAGTGCGTTTAGATCTGATTTGGCCATTTGGATTTCAGCCATTAATTTCATTTTTAGCAAAGATATAAACACTCTTCAAGCTGGATCCAAAATGGATAGGCTAGCTTTAAGTAGGAAGAGGGATCTTGTGTGACTGTTACCTGCCAAAAAGTGGGTAACCCATAGGAGAAAACTTTTCTCCTCCTTGGACAGCCAACTAGCCAGCAGCCCTATATGATCAACACATACCATGATGCCAGGATACTCCACTTCTTGCTAACATCAGATTTCTCTCCCATCCGACATTCCTTTTTGAAGGAAGGTGGATCATCCATTGGCACATATTTTAACCATTTTTCCAATCATGTGCTTTCACTTAATGTTATGGGCATACTAATATGGATCAAGGGGAAAACTAGATAATTGGCTAATTTTACTGCATTCTTATTCCCTCACTTCACCTAAGAGGTTAGTCTTTGACTCTAGTTAATGGGACTTGTTGACCTAGCTGCCTACACTTAACTACAAGTCAGTGAGAAAAGTCTTCAACCCCACAAGGTGTGGTTGGTGGTAGGGAATTAAGAGAAGGGGCTGTCACACTAAATCCCCTCTCTCTCTGTTTAAGCTATCTGCTAGGCTAGCTAATGGGGGTGGTCCCTAATGAAAAGTTAAGTTAAAAATGATATGAGGTTCCAAGAGGAAAGTTAATTTGGATTACTTGTCAAAATAACTTGTTTCCAAGAATTAAGCCAGCGTATGAATAAATGTGCAAATTTCAATGATATATTCAAAATATAGACCAATGCCTTCAAGTAAATAACAATAGCTTGCTCAAAAAGTGAAATCAAGATACATTGATAGACAATTCAAATGTGAGACCAGAATAAGCATATGAACACCAATTGCAACTATAAAGGAAATAATACTTTGGAAGAGAATGCTTCAGATAACAAGATACATCAATTACTCATGAGCATAATGATCATCAAAGTAGCAAATACATGAAGTAACTTGAAATAGTGTTGCACCAATGAGAATATTCCAAGTACAAGAAAAGCTAATAGTTGCAAAAATAAAGGAATTCACAATACTTGCATAAAAAAATAAATGCTTGAAATAAAAATGATATTCACAGATAAGACTCAAATAAATCCAAGATAGCATAAATACAAGAATTGCATTTGCAAGAAAAGTGAAGTTGTGATGTAGATGTGCTCTTGGTTTATTTTATTAGCTAAATTCTAATAAGATTGATTTCAATTAAGCTCCAATACTCAGACCTCACCCTTGCCGAAAAATTTGGATCTCACAGTGAGGAGTCGTTAGAGGTGGAGGGTCCCTAAATGTCTATACAACCAACTTAAGTTGGAGGTTAATTTTGAATGAGGCTTTGGAAGCTTGTAAAATGCAACTAATTTAATATGTCTACTATGTCATGCAAGTAAATTCGCAAAAGTTTAGTAAATGATACAAATTTCCTTAAACACAAAATTGCATACACATGTAGGATTTGTGAAAAATATTTGCTTTTCCTTATGATAGTTTTTTTATTTACCCAAAAGAAAATAAAACTTGAGAGATGCCTTGCATGTAAGTAAATAACAATGCTTGTGATTAAGTGAACTCAAGATTGATTAACTTTGCAAAAGAAATGGACTTGAATCTGCAATATGAAATTGAAATGATTTATAGAAATTAAGTTAATGAACATGTGAAAAGTAGATTGTTCAAAGTAAAGTGCTTGTAGCTCAAATCAACATATAAAATAAAAAATGCAAAGCCTTAAGTTGAATTGTAGCAAATTTATTTGAACAAAATAAAAATGTGATGAGTGAGGTTGTGTAAATTTTAAGTGTTCAATTAAAATGGAAAACGAGAAGATGTAAAAGTTAATTCACCCACATGTTTCTCTCCCTAAATGGAGAGAAGGGATGCCATGGGTAAAACTCAAGCTCCCTCAAGAAAAATAGATCTTTTATTAGCTTTTTACAATGAGTACAAGACACTGCAAATATCGAAACAAGCACACAATTATGAAGATTGAACCTAGTTACCTTCTTCAACACTCCCTCTTAACTAGGGAGGTATTCATACATACATGTACAAGTGCATGGAAGATCTCAAAGCACATGAACCATGAAGAGTTTAGGCACTCATGGTGCCACGGACTAGATTCCTGACCAGGGCAATCTATTCGGGTGGTACTAAGATGGACTAAATCTTTCAGCCACTCTAGGTACCATCAGGCTTACTTTCTAACCATCAACCCAGGGAACTAGGTGCGTAATGCAAGGTCAAAGCTCTATGACCAATGCCACCTTCCCAAAGACATCAACACATAGGATGGCTAGATGTCCTCCCAAGCATTACACAATGCCTCAACACACTGATTATTCAAATCGGTAACAAATCTCTCTCGATCAAAGAGATCGATAACCTCAAGCATGTAAAACATGCTTCCAAAACTTCGAGAGATTTACCTGTACAAACATAATCCCAATCAGTAACAATCTTTCAAATACACATAAGTAAACACAAACCTTTGGGGTCTTCAAACATCCTTGATGACAGTAGGACTTAGAGGCTTCCCAAATGAATCTTGAAAGAATTTTCCTCAACCATACAACTTCCTTTCCTACTTCACATGCAGTAACATTTTCTTCTTTCAGTAGCACCTCAAAATGCATTTTCCAATTTCTTCTTCATGATATCCATCATGACTATAATATGTCCTCCCTCTCAACTTGGGAGATATACCCTTTCGTTTATCCAGGCTCCCTCTTAACTTAAGGAGATCAACTGCTTTTCCATAACATCAGAGTATCTTTCATGGCTGCATTCCCTTTCATCAAAGTCATCTTCATATAACTTCCTTCATCATGCTTCTTGCCAATCAAGTCAACTTTTCTTACGAATATCTTCAACATCTTGAAGATCTTGTATTTGCATGACTTAAACAACAAGTACAACGAAAATAATCCTAATACACATTCTATTCTATTGTCACTTTTGGCAAAAGTTGCTTTAGTGTACTTCCCTAGTACACATCCTCTGCATAAGTCATCATGTTCACTACTAAGGACCAGTGTTGCGAACATCGCGATTTTTTAACCTTGTCGATAAAATCGCTCGACTTTTATGGGGTTTTTTTTTTTTTTTTTTTTTTTTTTTTTTTTTTTTTTTTAATTTCGAAAAAATCTTGAAAAAATTGCGATTCGACAAGAAAAAATCATGCGACTCAGGGACAACACATTTTAAAAGAGAATTCATGGTTTTTATTTGTCATTTTTAGCAGACAATGAACTTGTTTGAGAGCTGAGGAGGAGAGGAAGGCGATTACTAGGGCAGAGGAGGAGAAAAACTCAGGAGTCAAGACTTACTATTTAGGACATGATTCACTGTTATGTGTGATGTAGCACTAGAAATGATATTAAACATCTTATATATTAGTTATTTTATCATATTTATGTGTCACTGTATTTATTTTATGTTGTAGATGCTTTAGATATTAAAAAATTTGAAAAAAAATGAATATTTTTGTATTTTCCGATTTTTTCCCGATTTTTACGATTTTTTCCCCTCGCCGATTTAATCCCGATCGCGATTTTTGCAACATTGCTAAGGACTGATACTCCTGTAATAGTCTCTCTGAGCATCCTCAGTGCTCCATGGTGTAAATGCCCCATTCGCTTGTGCCATAATTCATTTCGCTCCTTCTCACCATTATAGTTGCTACCTATTAGTGCCATTGGTGACTCAAGCTGCAATCTATACAACTTGTTGCTTCGAATCCCAATTTGCCTCTTCTTCTTCTAGCTTGGATGCTTTACGTATACTTTCTTTTCCATGAAGTATACATCGTATCCCTTGTCCTGTAACTGGGACACTGAAATCAAGTTCATTCCTAGTCTTGGCACATGCAGAACATTGGTGGCTCAGATGTTGGTCCTTGCTTCCGTTTGAAATGATATGGTGCCTCTCCCTACTGGAGTACATTTTGTGTTGTTTCCCATAGTGATTTGGATGCCCATTTGTTCTTCTTGATAGCTCGCGAAATGTTCTCGTACTCCAGTGATATGATCTGAAGCCCCGCTATCAATATACCAAACATCTGCTGACGTTGAATTTGCTAGGCATGTGAATTCTTCATCTAATCTAGTATATAACTTTGAGACACTTTGAGTATCCATATTGTGCCAATTTCCGACGCTAACTTGTCCCAGCAACTGTTGCAAGAGAAAACTGTGTCCCACCTGAGACAACCTCTCTCGCTGAATCTTCTATTGCGCTGTTACTTCTACCATTGAAAAATTTCGATCGGAAAGACTTACCTCTCTGTTGACTCACTCAGAGAGAGTTTTCCCACGAAATCTAATCCTCTTGGCTTTGAACTGCGGAAGCCCTTGGAGATTCGAATCACTGCCCCTGCAACAATTTCGAAATCCTTTCTTTCTTCAACACTGGGTATTTCGACTTCTCCTTCTGCTTTCCCTTAGCTTTGATACCATGTGAAAATTTCTAAATAGAAATCCTACTGCAGTGATTAATATTATTTCTTCTACTTATTATCTTAGAAATAAGTTATTCACAATGTTCTTACAAGAAATATCGAAATATATTCTATTGCAGCCTTCACAATTAAAATATTGCAGAAAGTAAATGTAAGGAAAAATATTGGCACAAATACAATCACAATGACACAGTTATTTTTGGACAATCGTCCCCGGAAAAACCCAATGTGGGAAAACCGGTGCAGCAGATGAGGGTTTCTTTATTATTCTTCAACAAATTCTCATGTACAAATTACAACCAACAAAACAGGAGTGAGAAATTTTACAGACGCTTCTTGACAAATTTCTGATCCAGGTGAAGTACTCCTCTTCCCCAGAATCCTTCTGCGTCAAACTTCTCTCACTGGCCCAGCGTTTAGTTGCCCATGCAGGCTCTACGTCAATCTGCCTCTGCACTGCCTCTTTTTGCGTCACTCTGTTCTTGCTTTGCGTCTTGATACCTTGCATTCTCAAAAGATGCTGATACCCTTTCTTCCTTTCTCACCTGCAACTCTCCCTCTGATTCGATTTTCTCTTGTCGAATTTCGACTAGTGAGAAAATCGATCTTACTTAGGTAACTTAGTATCTGCCTCTGGTGTGTTCTCCAAGTACCCATCAAGCCCCCTCTTATAATCCTCTTGTTGATCAATCAACGGTCCAGATTATATTCTAATCAATGGCTAGGATCATATTGACTTGATCTCTGCCTTCTTCTAGAAGTTTCACCCATAGTTTAGATTAATACCCATTAATTATTTTAATTTCCTAAGTTTAGACGTAGGGTCCCATTAAAAATAATAAATTATTTTAATAAAACTATCTTTGGGTGGGATTTCCCAAAACGATTTCGGGGTATTGGAGAATGCATGTGTCTAAGCCTCCCTGCAAATTTTGAGACTTAGAGCACATCCGATGCTATCAAAAATCAACATAGAGTAGGCCGAATTCACCTTTTTAGAATTATCCTTTGATTGTTGGCCAACTTGAGTGAGGACTAATGACAAGGTCTTGGAGGCTGACTTACAAAACAAATATGATTCTTTACAATGTGTAACGTGCCTTCATTACATGACAATGACTCTTTAGACTTTTAGGACTATATGACAAAATCCCCAAGGGCTCACAATAGGAGCCTTAACTAAAATCAAAATCTCTTGCTCATGAAACCCATGATGCAACCATTACAATAATTTCATTTTTCTTCTTTACATCTTTTACATAATATCACAATTACATGTCATTATGAAGACCAAACCTAGTTACACTTTTCAACACAAAAAAACGTTGAAATCCTATCTACAAAATTAGAATCCAATTACACCTGAATGACAGTTCTGACGAATGCTCCCTAGAGGATCAAGCTCCTAAGTCCATGCTATTAAATTCTTCCCTTCTGTTGAAAACAAGCATTTCTCAGTCTAAGACTCAATGGCTCATCACTGTAGTATTGCTTGACATGCAATTTGAAAAGATCAGAATAAAAGGCAGTGTTATCAACCTCTTCCAAGTCACAATTAATTACCAAGTTTGATTATTCTCTTTGAACAAATATAATCAAGTTAGCTACTCGAAGTTTGACTTGGCCTAATTTAGATTCTCATGAGTCAAACAAGATTCAAATTGTGTCATAGACGCTGACTTGAGTCTTGTGAGTCAGACTTTGTCTTCCTATAAGAGAAAAAACAAAAAAAAGGGGTCACTCATTTTCCTTGTTTTTCTCACCTGATTCGCAGGAAACACCCAACAACCATGTTAACTGTTCACAATCCAGGGTGCTTCTTAGTATGTACTATGTAGTGTCTTCTATGCACTTTGAAATGAGCTATCAATGAAATTTTGCAGTTTGAAATGAACTATCAATGAAAATTTGCATTAATGTACACTATAAACTTTCATATTAGTGACCATTTTTTCCTAGAATTTAGTGTCTTGGTTACTTTATTTTAATTTCTATTAATTTGACAGCTTAGGGACAAATTCCCTCCTTTGGACAATCTTCCTCATCAAGAGAGACCCCTCCCAGCCCTAGACGAATTTAATTTGGTTAAGGAAAAATATATTTTAATATGGAAACCTACATGTACACAAAAAGGAAAGTTCAGCCCAAAAGGAAATTGGACACCTTTGGATGGCTATAAATACAAGTCAAGTGACCCTCATTTGGAGATATCATTCATTCTTCTTTGATTTTGGCTTGCACAGGTTTGAAGTGGTTTGCAAAGATTGGTTTGTACAGGTTCAAAATCGTAGGGTCCGAAGCTCGCACGTGTAATCTAGGGTTTTGATTTACAGCCGCAAGGCTGCTACATGGAATTTTCAGTTGCAACCACAAGCATATAGGCTTATTCGTGCGGTTGGAGGGTTTCAACCGCACGCACGTACACTCCGTGTGGCTGGAAACTAGGGTTTTATTTCATCAATTGACCGCAGAATTCGGCAGTTCACCACAGATATTTTGATTATTAGCATTGTTGGGTTCATCTCTTGGATGTTTAGTTGATTTTGCTAGATAGTTTTGTGGTTGAAATATGGATCATTGTACTCTCTCTCTGCTGAAACATTCAATGAAAATCTAATAAGAAGAAGAATTTAAAAGAGTTTTCCCTATGTGGGGTGTTTCCCGGTGTTCGACCAATCCTGGTGTCTCTATGTGTGAATTCTTTTATTCTATTGTTCCTTTATGTTCCGCTGGATTGATAATGACATTGTTCTTTCTATATAATTGCATATGTTGCTGAATAATGTTATGTCGCTGTGGGGTGAATTCAATGTACAAATAATGAAATGCAATTATCTAAAGCAAAGAACAATATAACCCTAAGAAAAATTAACAATTTCCTCAAGTCTTAGTTAATTCTTACTCTTTGGCATGGTGCTTTAAATTGAGTCTGATAAATTTGGTAAAAGGAATGACCTTTCTTGTTTGAGGATCAAGAATATTAGCAGAATGAGGTTTAGTCTCACATTTGAATATCAGTGGACATAATAAAGCCTTCTCGAGGACTTCAGTTGAAGAAGATTGAATTTCATTTTTGTTACACAGCACAATTTCAATTAAGGCTTGTCATGTAGGTCAGACAAATTAGTAAAGCTAAATTTTAAGTGATCTCATAATCCTAGATTTAGAAGGAATGGTCTTATAATGTAGTTGAAAAGGGGTATCTTGTAAGTATATTATATATTAATATAAGCAATTTTTCTGTGGAAAAAAATTGAGGAAACGAGCGGTCTTAAAATTTGCTTTTGCCAATTCTCCCCTAAAGCAATTTTTTCTCTCCTCTACCATGGCTTTTCAGACAAAGGATTTCATTCATCTGACAATCCTCCATTCTACATAATATTTCATTTTAATTGTTCTCGCTTAAAAATACATTAAGAATTCAGTAAATAATGAATGACAATATGGAGTGTACTTTTTCTTCTAACCGCTGTTTCAAAATCACTGATATGCCACAACCAGTATTAAAAGTTAAATACAAATCTTCTGTTTCATATCTATATGTATCATTTCCTTCCTAACTCTCTCTTTTCCTTCAAAGATTTTTTGCAATCACAGGTGCTGTATTGGTAAGCAGTGTTCTCTACACAAAGGAGGCACATGCTGGGAAAAGGAAAACACCCCCTCCAGAGGAACCAAAGGAAAAGAATGATCCAAATATCAGTGCGCTTCGGGCAAAGGTGCTTGCCAGCAATAGAAGAAAAGAAGCTATGAAAGCATCATTAGAAAAAATGAGAAACGGTCAAGGTAGTGGGTCGAGCTCAACAGATGAATAGGGTTCTACACAACTTGCATCAGAAGCAAGTACATCTGCATCAGAATCAGAAGCTACGCCATCATTTCTTTCAGTAGAAAGAGTGTCATTCAGCTACCGGATAATTCTATCGTGTGCATCTTTATTCTTTCGTTAGGGCTAGAATACGTATTCAACCCTGTTCAACCCTGGAAAGGGTTTCTGAACATATTTGAGGTTCCCCGTATTTTGCATCTGATATCAAATGTATTTATTTTGGTAGATAATAAGGCAGCTCAGCTATGCTTTCAACACTTTGATGCATCTTTTAGTGTAATTGTATGTTTTATGCATATTATTATATTATCTGAAAACAATAAGTAGACTGCACTATAGTATTTTTTTCGTCATAAATGGATGAATTTTGAGAGTTCCGTAGTATATGATTGATGTAGTCCTGTTAATCTTGTATTGGGAAGTATGGAATGACAATGAGCATTGGATACGTGGCATAACCCAGACTGAATACCCAAATTTCAATTAATGCCGAGTATGGAATGACAATGAGCATTGGATATGCGGTGTAATCCAGTCTGAACATCCACATTTCATTTGATGGCTGACTGTCAATGCTTGAGATAATATCAATATTATCAGGATGTCAGGGTCATTGCAGCCAGAGAAGCCATGGACATTTCTACAGCCCGGATGATTGTGGGTGGGGTTATCCATCAATACTTCGTGCACCCGTGTAACAGACATTGGATCTAGATGGTGCGTTAGTCTGATATCCACTTTGAGGCTGTGGAGATTATGCATATCTCTAGTTTACACAAATATTAGAACTCAAGACATGCTAAGTCATTGACACGGGGCATGGGACACGTAGGACACAAAAATTCGAGTGTCTGAAAAGTGCACGCATGTTGACACATAGGACACAAAAATTCGAGTGTCTAAGAAGTGCACGCACGTTGACCACTTGGAACAGGGCACGTAGCGCATGTTTTATATATATATATATATATATTAAACATTAGACATTTTTAACACAAATTCTCATTCATGATACAAATTCAGATATAGATTGAGATTCTACATTGTAAATTTAAAATTTATAAGTTTTATAAAGTAATATTATGCATGCAAATACAATTGTGATAGATTCACCAATGTTCCAATAGGAGAAAGACAAGAAACTGCAGTTTTCTTATTAAGTCATCAAAAGCAAAATGTGTTACATAGGTAGTAGCAATGCCAATGGCAAATAGAAATAACAAATACAAAACAACTACAAGTACAAGGCAATAGGTAGCTCTTGAGTCATCAATTATCATCATCAAAATCAGCATGACTATCATGGTCACCACTGCTCTCCTCTGCTGCATCCTCCTCCTTTGTATCCAATGTCATCTCTACATCTGCTGGTGTGGAGGATGGCCCCTTAAGAGTATCACCATCATCAAAAGTGATAGGCTCTAGCACTGGCTCATTAAGATCCAAGTTGGCCAATGCCAACTCAACACTGTTGTTCAAACCCATATCATTAGGAAAGACATACCACATCGTTGTTTTTCCCTTCAACCACTCATCCCTCTGCTGGTAAATTAGACGAAGGTTGGTGTGACCACTCATCCCTCTGCTGGTAAATTAGACGAAGGTTGGTGTGCACATACACCATGGTCTCTGCCCTGCACTGCTCAAGCCTGCTCTTCTTAACACTATACAAATTCCCATATGTGCTCCAATTCCTCTCGCAACAAGTTGATGAAGTTAAAGAATCTGGGGCACATGTAGTTAATGAGATTCTTCTTGACTTGATAACTATTTGTGAGGCATTTTAATTTTCTTATTAGCAAAATCTTCTCTTTGATATTATTAAAGTGTGTGTTTCTTATTTCATCAAATAGCTACCAAAGAACAAAGAGACAAGAACACAAGATGTTGGCATTCTGCCAGGGCCAAAACCTCTCCCTCTTGGAGAGGAAAACCCACACATAATTCTTCTTATAGAGATTCCAATTGACAAACACCAAGACCATGAACCTTGACCCACTAGGCCACTCCAAGACCAAGACACCAATCCTCTTCTTTACTGTTGAGATCAACATCATCATTACTGCTTTATCGAGATCATCATCATGATTCCACAAGGATCCTTACAATTGCACCATTGCTTGCTTTATCAATGCATCACAGAGGTCTTTCTATCGCTGCATTATCAAAGTGACCATGGAGATCATTATCGCTGTAACACTGTGATCATGGAGATCATTATTGCTGTAACACTGTGATCATCTCTACACTTTCACGAGATAACAACAAGGTTTATGTATGTATATTGAGAGTATTCTTGTAGGACCACTGAGATCCTTATCATATTTGTTATACCGAGTACTATGTGATCTTACCCAACATTGTGTGACCACATTCTTGTATGATTGCATTTTAGTATTGAAATTGTGATTATAAGGAGGTCGAGACACTTATTACTTGCACCGAGATACAATATTTCATCACCAAGATCCTGTACCTCACCACTGAGATCCTGTGCCTTATGCACCCATCCAAAGTTGCAAACTAGTCTAAGATTCTATCTTCCTGCTTCCATCTAAAGTTGTAGACTAGTCTGAGATTCACGAGATCCGTACTTACTGTACCATTCGAAATCGTAGAGTAATTCGAAGTTGTAGTTACAAGAGGTTACTAAACAAGAAAGAAAATGAAACTGAATACAACCACACAAGTAAAAACTCAAGATTTACGTGGTAAAACCCTGACAGGGTGTCAAGGAAACATCCACGGGGCAAGGGATTGGAATTTCTATTCAATCAATAAATGATTCTCCATTACAATAGTTCGGGCATTCATCAGTTTTATATGAGCCTCCTCAGTTACATAATTGTTGTTTTGGTATAAAACTAACTTGTCAATAACTAATACAATTTTACCCAAATTTACATTAATTAGTTGTCAATTTCCAACAGAAGTTCCGTACTGCTGTGGTTGATCGAGATTCATGCACCATCTGAAGTTTTCGAGTTATACAAATTGTTTTTTTTGTGGTGACCCTTTCGGGGTATATATAATGGTTAGCCCTCCATATTAAGCCGACATGAACCAACAAAGAGGCGCGTCTTTATGTGTGAGCCGACATGACTTCTTCTAGCTATTTAATTCATTTTTGCAGGTCGACATCACTGTTTTGCTTGCTGCCTTTTTCAAGAAGATTGTGCTTGTCTTGGAGGGTTGTTCTAGACACTAGGTTGATTCATATATATTACATATATGCTCAAGAAGAGCTCTTTACACATGTCTTTGACTCTTTGACTTTCTTAGACCTATGGAATGAAAAAGAATCTCATTCTTATAATTTACAAAAATAATATTTCTTCTTCTTGACAAGTACAAAGATCAAAATTACATTTGTAAATACCGAACCTAGTTACACTTTCTTCAACACTCCCTCTTAACTAGTGAGGTATTTATAATGGTACTTGGTCATTTTCAATCTGAAGAATTTCTCACAAGAAGAATCAGATTGGTAACCCATCTGTATAGCATCATAATAACCAACATTGTCACAGTGCAAGGCCTTGACTAACAACTCCATATCTCCACGAGACCATGAACTACAACGCTGGTGAGACCAGTGATTATAGACACCTTCATCATTGTCTCTCAAGGTACATACCCACTCGGGTGTTCATTGAGTATGACCTTCTAGGACTATTCTTAGCTTGGGTTCCTAGCCCTCAAAGAATATCGGTCCTCTTGCCTACTCTTATCTTGGATGCCCTACACATCCTCAAAGAGCATTAGATGCCAAATGATTACCCAATCCTCCCATTCTTTCTTCCCAGATGAAGACAAGAATGTTGTGTCTATCATGTGTCTTCATTTCCATTCATGGCCTTCACCTAGACTTACGGCTGTTAGTCTTGGTCTAGTGCATGACACATGAAATAGAAAAACACAACTGTCACTCCTTTTTAATCAGGGGTGATCTAATCCAAGCTCCCTCTTGATCAGGGACTTGTCAGAGCTCCTTCTTAACAAGGGACTCTTCTTTTCATCAACAACTTCTTCTTCGTGGGTCCTTCAGCTGCTTGATCAACTTCTTTCCTTGATGTCATAGAGTTCAGTTGAGCTTCTTCCTTGTAGGGCATCAACCATCGATCACTTTCCTTCTTGGTTCGTCATGTCATTCCTTTCTTCATGGAAATTGGCCTTCTTGATACATATTTGGAACCTTCATCATGCAGCTACTTCTTTCCCATCATGCTTCTTTCAGGAATTTCCATCCACCACATGAATCCCAGTTGTACTTGTACTTACAATTCTTGTTCTAGTAGACCTGCATGCACTCATCTAGATATTATTCAAGAAATCAAAACATAACATCAAATTAAATCACACCTTACTAGATGGCTCTTCATCATGACATCTTGTAGGTATCAACATCCTACATTCATGTTGAAACATCTCCCAAAAATATCCATTGTTAAGGGTCTTCATCTTTTCCATCAGTCTTCATATCTTTTTGGGAGATTTCCTAGTCAAGTCTTCTTCGTCTTTTGGATGTTGATCATCTTTATTAGGGTTGCATATCCCATGATCTCTTCCTTCCTCACACATTTCATTCCCAGTAGCTTTCAATTAGAGTTTCTTTATTGTAGTCAACCACCTCATACTTTGTATGAGGACATATTATGTTGATTTCATCTGGTGTGACTTATGCCTTCCTGCATCCTTTCAGAGGAGGAGATCCTTTTTCTCTTGATCATGCTTCTCAAGATAGAAGTAATGATCCATGTTACCTGCAACCATATGACATTTCATTATAATATTAAACACAAGCATACATAATATTTTACCTTCAGATCATCGAGGCTTCTTCCTACAACTTCCTTGATTGAAGAGATCTTCAATCCCTTGATCTGATTCATGTCATCACATCATTATCACATGGATTCCATAAGTTGGAATTCTTGTTGAAACACTTGCTTCTTCTCTAGATTAGTGAACCCTTCGATGAAGATTCCATAAGAGAATTTTGAAAATCTTGTATATCGCCAACTGGCAGATGTTTCCTTTTTGACTTGATGTATGATGAGCCTTGTCCCAGATGACTCCTTTCCTTTTCTTCAATGTCCACTGAGGTTCCCAAGAGCTATATTCTTCATGTTTTTCTGCCATGGATTTTGTCCTTCATGATTCCCATGGTGATGTCGCGATCTCTTGTTTCTAATACTTCCATACAAGCATACATACCTTATTTTACCTTCAGGGCATTGAGGCTTCTTCAAACAACTTCCTTAATTGAAGAGATCTTCATTCCCTTGATCTGCTTCATGTCATCACGTCATTATCACATGGATTCCATAAATTGGAATTCTTGTTGAAACACTTGCTTCTTCTCTAGATTAGTGAACCCTTCGATGAGGATTCCATCAGAGAATTTTGAGGATCTTGTATATCCCCAACTAGCAGATGTTTCCTTTTTGACTTGATGTATGATGAGCCTTGTCCCAGATGACTCCTTCCTTTTCTTCAATGTCCACTGAGGTTCCCAAGAGCTATATTCTTCATGTTTGTCTGCCATGGGTTTTGTCCTTCATGATTCCCATGGTGATGTCATGAGCTCTTGTTTCTAATGCTTCCATGATGCCATGATGCATCTTATTATCTTGGTCATATCTATAACACAAGATTTAGGAGCTTATGATAGGACCCTTTTGTGAGGGATAACATCTTACTCATAGGAGAGATTTGTTACTCCCTCTTTCCTTGGTCCCTTTCTTTAGCTTCCTCCATCTTTCTCGTGATATGAGCTTCTTTCTATAAACTTTCGTTAGCATTGAATCTTAGTTATACTTGTTTGGTCTACTTGAGGACCAAACTTGTCTTTCCTTTCTGCACATGTTTGAGTTCTTTTAACCTTCAATATTTTTGCCATCAACTTGCCTTTCTCTATCTAGCATAGAGACCACAAATTGTTGAATGAGGTAACCTTCTTGTTCATGGACAATTGTTACCTTGCTTATCAGTTAGAACAATGATGATTATCTTCCTTCCTAGATCTTGTAGATGGGATCTTATGAAGATATCCTACATCTTTTGATACCTTTACTTTCATGAAGAGCAAATTTCATGTGACCTTCTTTATTGCACCTTAAGAGAATTGAGTTTATCATCTACATCACTTTGATGTCTCCAATATTGCTATGTGAGGGGATCTTTCATAAGATTCCCTTTCCATAAATTCAGAGGAGACCTATTGATATGTTTAATGACTTCAACTTCTTAGAAGACTATGACTATCCTCCTCCTTCATGCAAGGAATCTTGATGAGCCATCCAACCTATAGATGTCCTTTCAATCATGAAATCATTTATCCAAAATTATAGAGTGAAAAGATACTTACTTGTCATGTGAAGATGAAATCTTTACTTAGATCATGTTGATGAAGAAGATGTGTGAGGGCTTCTTCTTGGACGATCTTATTTTAAGTGGAAAATCCTTTTAATAGACAAGGTTGCTCTTTTTTGATGAGGATGATTTGTTGCTTTCTTGGATGGTATTCTTCTAGGGCGCAAAGATGATCCTTTCAAGATGTCCATGCCTTATTGCCTTCAATCTGCCTTCTTTTGTAGTTTAGATCAACACTGCTTCTAGGACTTTGACTTTCTTCGAGATGATGTAATCTTCGTTTTTGAGGTCTTTGAGCTTCCTTACTTTGTAGACAATTTGATGAGGGTCTTGGTGGTCTTTTCATGATGATTGTGAACATAAAGGCTCTTGCTGTTGTAGACTGTCTCCTTGATTGCATAGGCAAAAACCCTTGCTGATGTAGACTGTTGTTGTAGACTGATCCTACAATTTTGTTAGAGCCCTACAACTTGCTTTGATGCCCTTCTTGAAAACTGATCCTTGTATGTCTCTTTTTGCTGCCCTTCCTTTGACTTCAACACCTTAGCTCTGATTCCATGTTGAAGAATCTAGGGCACATGTAGTTAATGAGATTCTTCTTGACTTGATAACTATTTGTGAGGCATTTTAATTTTCTTATTAGCACAATCTTCTCTTTGATATTATTAGAGTGTGTGTTTCTTATTTCATCAAATAGCTACCAAAGAACAAAGAGACAAGAACACAAGATGTTGGCATTCTGCCAGGGCCAAAACCTCTCTCTTGGAGAGGAAAATCTACACATAATTCTTCTTATAGATATTCCAATTGACGAGCACCAAGACCATGAATCTTGACCCACCAGGGCACTCTAAGACCAAGACACCAATCGTCTTCTTTACTGTTGAGATCAACATCATCATTACTGCTTTATCGTGATCATCATCATGAATACATGGATCCTTACAATTGTAGCATTACTTACTTTATCAGCGCGTCATTGAAGTCTTTCTACTGCTGCATTATCAAAGTTATCACAGAGATCATTATTGTTGTAACACTGTGATCATGCAGATCATTATTGTAGTAACACTGTGACCATCTCTGCACTTTCACGAGTTAACAACAAGGTTTATGATATTGTGAGTATTCTTGTAGGATCACCGAGATCCTTATTGTTGATGTTATATCGAATAGTGTGTTATCTTCCCCAAGACTGTGTGACTCCATTCTTGTATGACTGCATTTTAGTATTGAAACTGTGATTATAAGGAGGCTGAGACACTTATTACTTGCACCGAGATACAATACTTCATCACCAAGATCTTGTACCTCATCACCGAGATCATGTGCCTTATGCACCCATCCAAAGTTGCAGACTAGTCTGAGATTCATGAGATCTGTACTTACTATACCATCCGAAATTGCACAGTATTATGAAGTTATGTACTCTTGTGGTTGAACGAGATTCCTGCATCATACGAAGTTTCAGAGGTATATGAATTGTATTTTCTGTGGTGACCTCAATAGGGTATATATAGTGGTTATCCCTCCATATTAAGCTGACATGAACCAACAAAGAGGCGTGTCTTTATATGTGAGCCGACATGATTTCTTTTAGCTGTTTAATTCATTTTTGTAGGCCGACATGACTGTTTTTCTTTCTACCTTTGTTAAAATTGGAAACCAAGGCAAAACTTCATGTGGGTCATCTTATTCATGGCTGATAATATTTTTATTAGATTCCTCTCGTCGAGAGGTGTAGGATTGATATAAAGATCATCCGATTCCGATAAGTATTCATGGAGATATGAATTTATTTTGATTATGGAATTATTATCAAGCCGACCTACAACTCATGTAGGCTCAGAAGCCCAATAGTCACATCTATTCACCCACCAACGTTGTGTATAAATATAAGAGGACTTTTCCTCATTTGGACTCACTCATCTCATCACATCTCTCTCTCTCTACTGCGCAGAAATGAGTCTCTTATCTACTGCGCTGAAATGGGTCTCTCTCTCACACATGTGAGGCCGGAAGCTATTGAATTTGAAACTGCAACTGCAGAAGTAAAGATTGACTTGCGTGGCCTAGAAGATCTCCTCTTTGGAACTGCGTTGTAGGTTCATCTAAACCTCCTCTGAAAGCCGCAACTTTTGGTGGTGGAATGAAGTCAATCCGATGAACGGTTTGCAAGATATCGACTGCCCTAGTTTGAAGCTGGAAACTGCTGAAACTGAAGTTGCAATTGCAGAAGTAAAGATTGACTTGCGTGGCCTAGAATATCTCCTCTTTGGAACTGCGCTGTAGGTTCATCTGAACCTCCTCTGAAAGCCGCAACTTTTGGTGGTGGAATGAAGTCAATCTGATGAATGGTTTGCAAGATATCGACTACCCTAGTTTGAAGCCGGAAACTGCTGAAACTGAAGCTGCAACTACATAAGTAAAGATTGACCTGTGTGGCCTAGAAGATCTCCTCTTTGGAACTGCGTTGTAGGTTCATCTGAACCTCCTCTGAAAGCCGAAACTTTTGGTGGTGGAATGAAGTCAATCCGACGGTCGATTTGTGAGATATGGTCTGCCCTAGTTTGATAATGAAGTCGCTAATGCTGATGTTGCTGATCTAGGGTTTGCTACTGCTGATATGAATTAGATTTATTGTATTATTTCTCTCTGCTGAATTATTGAAGATAAAAGAAGATTTGATCAAAGGGTTTCCCCACACATTGTGGGGTTTGTCCCTGGCTAGCTGCCACATCTTGTGTCTCTTGTCTTGGCTTGTTTTCTGTCGATCGTTTAATGTTCTATCTGAACTTTACTTTATGTACGTGTGATTGCTAATCTTTGGAATATTATAAGGAAAAGAAGTAAACTGTTATAAGCATAGAACATACCATAACTTAACATGGTATCGTAGCTGAGGTGAAGACAAAACCCGAGCAAGAGCAAGAGCAATCATCGAAGAGAACATTGGCAAGGCTATCCTAAAAGAACTATGGGGTCCTCAACACTCTTTCCTGCTGAAGACAAGATCCGTGAGAAAGCTGACTATCACAGATGGAAGATGTCTGTCGATCTAACCCTTGAGAATCAAGGAGTGTTGGATCATGTGAGAGGCAATATTGTTGATCCTCTATCAAATGCATCCGTTGCTGCCTGGAACAAATAAAAAAATGGAGAAGTCAAAACAATAGAAGATCATCCGGGACTCTATCGACAAGCACTTGGTGGCCTACATCTCTGAACTGGACACCTCCAAGGAAATCTATGATAGACTGGTGAGTTTATTTAAAGTTAATGATGAAAATCAAGTTTTGTTTCTTAGAAATAAGCAGAGGGAAATGAAGAAGGGTAAAGATGAAAAGTATGCAAGCATACTTCTTAAGAATCACCGAGATCAAGAACGATCTCCTATCTATTGGGGAAACTATTACTGACAGAGAAATGGCACTCACAACTCTTGGAGGATTGCCATTTGAATGGTATGTGTTCAGGACTACTCTTTTGAACTATAATGTAATTCCTGGTTTCGAGGAATTAATGGCTAGATGCATTCAAGAAGAAACAAGGGAAGAAGTGCAAGAAATACCCATGCCTAAAGGCCCTCCTGCTGCCTTTTCTTCTCATGCAAAGAAAAGAAATAATTCCGGGACTAAATCAAAAGGAAAGGCTGGACCTAAGGCTAGAAGAAAATGACGATGTTACATTTGCGATAAAGCGAGTCACTATGTATGAAATCATGAGCATCATGATGAATGAGATCATGGACATAAAGGGCAACATGAGATCATGGACATATAGGATAGCATGATGATGATGCACACTAGTTTGAGCAGCATTATGATGGATAAAATCATGAACATGGGCAACATGATGATAATCATGATTAGAGAAGCATGGTACTGTATGCAGTGGTGCAACTCGAAATCCCTTTGATGGCAATCAAAGGAATGACAAATTCAACAGCAAAGGTAAGAGGAGAGCTGGGAATCTAGGAAGAGGACAAGCATTCAAGAAGGCTAGAAATTCTAGGATGTATTAAATGCACCTGACCTCAAAAGGAACCTAGTGTCCATCTTGGCAATGGAAGACAGAGGCTACAAGGTAACCTTCAGCAATGGCAAGGTATGCATATGGAAAAATAATGTTAAAAATGCCTTTACTCTTGGGTTTAGTGTTGATTCATTATATCAGGTCGATGGAAGTCCGCTAGGTGTCATGTCTTGTGACACAACTCTTTAGTCTGAACTTTGGCATCAGAGGTTTGCCCACCTTCATTACAAAGCTCTACCCGATGTAAGACAGATGGTAACAAGGATGCCCGAATTCCAAGTAGAGAAAGAAGGTGTATGTCCGGGATGTGCCAAAGGAAAGCTCAAAAGGGGACCATTTCCCTCAAGCCAAAGGAAGACCTCCGATATATTACAATTGGTTTACTCAGGCATACCTGAGGTTGGTATCAGAGGCCTTCATGGCTTGGGGGGATACTTGATGATGCTGAAGGACATGCTGCACCCTGAGGAACCTTCCATCAAAGTAAGAAACTTAACAGGTATCAGGGATACCTGACCATCATGAGCACGATCATACAAAATGAACCTTCATCATTCTCAGATGTCATCAAGCATTAACTATGGAAGGATGCTATGACCATAGAATATGAGTCTATTATGGAGAATGATGTCTGGGAAGTAGTTCCCAGACCCTGGACAAGACAATTGTTACTTCAAATGGCTTTACAAGATAAAGCATGCAGCGAATGGCAGTATGGAAAAGTATAAGGTTCATTTTGTTGCTTGTGGTTTATCCCAGAAGGGAGGTATAGACTATGATATTTGCACCTGTTGCCAGATATACGACCATCCGCTTGATCATATCCCTTGTGGCTTCCCAAGGATGGAACCTACATCAGATGGATGTTAAGACCATGTTCTTGCATGGTTCTATCAAAGAAGAGGTCTATGTGGAGCAACCTGAAGGATTTGAGATTTATGATTGAAAATCTCATGTATGCAGGTTGAAGAAGGATCTCTATGGGCTAAAGCAAGCACCCCGAGCATGGTATGAGAGGATCGATAGCCACTTGATGAAGCTGGGATTCACTAGGAGTGAAGCTGATCCTAACCTTTACTTTAAGGTTGAAGATGACAAGCCTCTTATACTGGTGTTGTATGTGGATGACCTCTTTCTAACAGGTGCAAACCCTCTCATTCACAAATGTAAGAGGGAGATGGCTTCTGAATTTGAAATGAAGGACCAAGGACTTGAAGTGTGGCAGAAGCCAAGGGAAATTTTCCTATCTCAAGGAAAATATGTGGTAAATATATTGGAAAGATTCGGTATGATGGATTGCAAGCCTGTGACTACATCGAGGATCTTAACTTTTAGAAGTTATATGGTAGTGATGTCGGACCAGACTTGGGAAATGCCTCTGAGTTTCAAAAAGCTCATTCGCATTGATGTTCTTGGTGAACCTCCGTTCGAACATATGTTTTGCAGTTAGCATTGTGAGCTCATATTTGGTTGAGCCTCACTGGATTGATGCTAGGAATCTTCTGAGATGTCTTCAGGACACAATCTGTCATGGATTAAGATACACTGCCGGAGATGTGAGACTACTTGGATATACTGATGTTGATTGGGCAGGCAGTGTGGTGGACCGTAAGAGCACTTCCGGGTACTGTTTCACCTTGGGATCTGGTTCGATATCCTGGATGAGCAGGAAGCAGAAGTCAGTGGCTTTGAGCACCGCCGAAGTAGGATATATTGTTGCTAGCATAACCTCGTGTGAGGCAGTCTGGTTGCGAAAGCTCTTCAGTGAGTTGTTTGGATTTACATTGGATACCACTGTGATTCTCTGTAACAACCAGAGGTGGGATTCGACTATTGAGGAATCCCATATTCGTCAATTGCTCCAGCAGATAGACATCATCTGGGATATGGTAAGTCGATGAGCAAGGAAGATCTATCACATTAACATGATGTACAAGTTGATACACCTCGTCAAAGCCCCGAGGAAAGATCTAATCTGTGATTTTCCCAAACGACTTGGAGTCGACAAGAAACCCTTGTACAAGGGTCCTGCATGTTTCATACATTGAGCTCTGGGAGCTCTGAGGGCTTGCAGTTCCTACTGGAGCAACATATGACCACAGGGTGACTCACCCTCCCCTAGTGGTGCACACTGGAACAAGATGATTCACTCTCTTGTGGGACAAGATGATTCGCTCTCTTGTGGAACAGGATGATTCGCTCTCCTGTGTAGCAGGATGATTAGTTCTCCTGTGAGGCCTGGATTGATGTGTTCTCCATGGCAGCCTGGATTGATGTGTTCTCCACGACGATTGTAGCAGGATTGATTAGTTCTCCTGTCGAGGCATCCTACCCATGTAGTCTGGGACTCATGGGAAGTACCTCTCATCTGATCAATGAGCAGGGAAATGAAGTTAGGGACCATAGTAGTACCGATGGACGCATCGTTGTATCTACTGTACTCCCTACGCTAGGATGACCTCCATTAATCTGGGATCAATGATACTGGTCTGGGACCAGTGGTAGGAGTTGTACCATACTATGACGCTGACTTCGGGTCGGTTGAGACTGGTCTAGGACCAGTGGTACATACTCCGAGACTGACTTCGTGTCAGTGCAGTACTGGTCTGGGACCAGTGAGAGTGGTACATACTATGACGCTGACTTTGGGTCGGTTGAGACTGGTCTGGGACCAGTGGTACACTCTCTGAGACTGCGATACTGGTCTGGGACCAGTGGTAGGAGTTGTACCATACTATGACGCTGACTTCGGATCGGTTGAGACTAGTCTGGGACCAATGGTACATACTCCGAGACTGACTTCGTGTCAGTGCAGTACTGGTTTGGGACCAGTGAGAGTGGTACATACTATGATGCTGACTTCGGGTCGGTTGAGACTGGTCTGGGACCAGTGATACACTCTCTGAGACTGCGATACTGGTCTGGGACCAGTGGTAGGAGTTGTACCATACTATGACACTGACTTCGGGTCGGTTGAGACTGGTCTGGGACCAGTGGTACATACTCCAAGACTGACTTCGTGTCAGTGCAGTACTGGTCTGGGACCAGTGAGAGTGGTACATACTATGACGCTGACTTCGGGTCGGTTGAGACTAGTCTGGGACCAGTGGTACACTCTCTGAGACTGCGATACTGGTCTGGGACCAGTGGTAGGAGTTGTACCATACTATGACGCTGACTTCAGATCGGTTGAGACTGGTCTGGGACCAGTGGTACATACTCCGAGACTGACTTCGTGTCAGTGCAGTACTGGTTTGGGACCAGTGAGAGTGGTACATACTATGATGCTGACTTCGGGTCGGTTGAGACTGGTCTGGGACCAGTGATACACTCTCTGAGACTGCGATACTGGTCTGGGACCAGTGGTAGGAGTTGTACCATACTATGACGCTGACTTCGGGTCGGTTGAGACTGGTCTGGGACCAGTGGTACATACTCCGAGACTGACTTTGTGTCAGTGCAGTACTGGTCTGGGACCAGTGAGAGTGGTACATACTATGACGCTGACTTCGGGTCGGTTGAGACTAGTCTGGGACCAGTGGTACACTCTCTGAGACTGCGATACTGGTCTGGGACCAGTGGTAGGAGTTGTACCATACTATGACGCTGACTTCAGATCGGTTGAGACTGGTCTGGGACCAGTGGTACATACTCCGAGACTGACTTCGTGTCAGTGCAGTACTGGTTTGGGACCAGTGAGAGTGGTACATACTATGATGCTGACTTCGGGTCGGTTGAGACTAGTCTGGGACCAGTGGTACATACTCAGAGACTGACTTTGAGTCAGTATGATACATCCTCGATCATTTCTTCTTCTTCATAATTCAGACAAAAGCAGAGCAGAAAAAAACAATGCAAGAGCAGAGCAGAACAGAGCAAAACAGTACAGATCAGTGCAGGGCAGAACAAGACAAAGCAGAACAGGCAGAATAGAGTAGAGCAGGGCAAGGGTCAGGCTGTACAGGGCAGTGCATTTGATGGATGAATAGTAACGACCGATAGACAGATTGTAGATGAAGTTCTCCATGATTGAGAGGGAGTGTTAAAATTGGAAACCAAGGCAAAACTTCATGTGGGTCATATTATTCATGGCTGATAATATTTTTATTAGATTCCTCTCGTCGAGAGGTGTAGGATTGATATAAATATCATCCGATTCCGATAAGTATTCATGGAGATATGAATTTATTTTGATTATGGAATTATTATCAAGCCGACCTACAACTCATGTAGGCTCAGAAGCCCAACAGTCGCATCTATTCACCCACCAACGTTGTGTATAAATATAAGAGGACTTTTCCTCATTTGGACTCACTCATCTCATCATATCTTTCTCTCTCTACTGCGCAAAAATGAGTCTCTTCTCTACTGCGCTGAAATGGGTCTCTCTCTCACACATGTGAAGCCGGAAGCTGTTGAATTTGAAGCTGCAACTGCAGAAGTAAAAATTTACTTGCATGGCCTAGAAGATCTCCTCTTTGGAATTGCGCTGTAGGTTCATCTGAACCTCCTCTGAAAGCCGCAACTTTTGGTGGTGGAATGAAGTCAATTTGATGAACGATTTGCAAGATATCGACTGCCCTAGTTTGAAGCCGGAAACTGCTGAAACTGAAGTTGCAACTGCAGAAGTAAAGATTGACTTGTGTGGCCTAGAAGATCTCCTCTTTGGAACTGCACTGTAGGTTCATCTGAACTTCCTCTGAAAGCTGCAACTTTTGGTGGTGGAATGAAGTCAATCCGATGAATGGTTTGCAAAATATCGACTGCCCTAGTTTGAAGCCGGAAACTATTGAAAATGAAGCTGCAACTGCAGAAGTAAAGATTGACCTGCGTGGCCTAGAAGATCTCCTCTTTGGAACTGCGCTGTAGGTTCATCTGAACCTCCTCTGAAAGCCGAAACTTTTGGTGGTGGAATGAAGTCAATCCGATGGTCGGTTTGTGAGATATGGTCTGCCCTAGTTTGATAATGAAACCGCTAATGCTGATGTTGCTGATCTAGGGTTTGCTACTGCTGATATGAATTAGATTTATTGTACTATTTCTCTCTGCTAAATTATTGAAGATAAAAGAAGATTTGATCAAAGGGTTTCCCAACACATTGTGGGGTTTGTCCCTGGCTAGCCGCCACATCTTGTATCTCTTGTCTTGGCTTGTTTTCTATTGATCGTTTAATGTTCTATCTGCACTTTACTTTATGTACATGTGATTGCTAATCTTTGGAATATAATAAGGAAAAGAAGTAAACTGTTATAAGCATAGAACATACCATAACTTAACAACCTTCTTTGGAATATAATAAGGAAAAGAAGTAAACTTTTATAAGCATAGAACATCCCATAACTTAACAACCTTCTTCAAGAGGATTGTGCTTGTCTTGGAGGGTTGTTGTAGAAACTAGGTTGACTCATATACATTACATATATGCTCAAGAAGATCTCTTTACACATGTATTTGACTCTTTGACTTTCCTAGACTTATGGAATGAGCAAGAAATTCATTCTTATAATTTACAAAATAATAATTCTTTTTCTTGACAAGTACAAAGATCAAAATTACATTTGTAAATACCGAACCTAGTTACTCTTTCTTCAACGAAAGTCACCTAAGAGAGGAGCCTCATGACTAACTGCTGTAGAGGAGGGCTTGTTGCCCCATGAGTTTCTCACCAAGAATAGGACTTCTTAGCCCCCCGTCTCTAATCACATCATAGCTTTCAAATCAACCAGTGGCAATGGAAAACTCTGCAAAGGCATCCTCCACCTCATCAAGGGATGCTTTACCCTGGAAACTCCGCCTCAATGCATCAGTTCCTCCCCTATGAATTTTCACCATCTATGTGATGAGGGAATTTGCAGGAAGGTCCCCCATTCAGCCACTCATGGATGTAGTATTTTGGGTTCAATGAGTGAGCCAAACAATGCAAAGGTGTGCAATTATTGTCCCATCCACTGACAAGAATATCCTATATGGTGGTGAAGAAGGCCTCTGATGGTGTCTCATACTTAGGGCACCCACTTTGTAAAATAATGGTTCTCACAAACTGAATCATGGAATCCCATCCTTCATAAACCTCTCCTAGGATGGATTGCCTGTATCTGCAAATTGTAGAAAAGCAATGATAGGGTCCATGATCTTAATAGTGATATCTAGCCTCTCCCACCAAGCATCATCTAACACTGTGTACTTGACTCTTTTTGAGGCAACTTGATTTGTCTTCCTCCAAAAAGACCAAAACTCTAAAATAACCATGGCTCGAAGAGCCCTCTTGACCACCCTCAACCTTTTCAACATGATGAATGAAGAGGCAAGCCATGTATCTGCAATCTTCAACAATGATAGATGGGTGTATTGCTTGTAGATTGTGAGGGCATTTGTATGATTTTGTACGAAGTTGCGGATATGTCGTGCATCCTCAATAACACTTCCAATCCAAGGCACATCATAAGCAATAGATTTAAGTGCCAAATTCAAGGAATGAACAATGCAAGGTGTCCAAAATATTTGTGGATATTTAGCTTCCACAATCATGCCAACAACCTTGCAAACAGGTGCATTATCTGTAATGATTTTCACATAAGAATCAACAACTACATCTTCAATAACTCTAATGAACAACTGACCAATATATTGTGTATCCTTGTATTGTCCAAGTGCATCCACTGATTTCAAGAAAACCCATCCATTCAGGGAATACACCATGAAATTGATGAGTGGGTGGCGTGCTGGATCTGTCCATCCATAAAAAACAATACTAACCCCAGATGTTGGCCATGCTGATTTAATAGGCTCAAGCATTTTGTCCACCTCTTTCTTGGCGTTAGTTAACAATGTGGTTCTAAGCTTCTCTGACCCATGAGGCACATACCCTGATGGAGTCCCTTGAGTTAGAGCTCGACACATCTCATAAAATAAAGGTGAGCATGCAACATTAAATGATATGAAGTTATGATAGAAAAATAATGCAATGGTGGGATCAAGCTCTTCCTGTCTCTTTCTGAAAAATCTTGTCCATTGGACCAAGTGCTACAACCTTTCTTTTTGTTGCTTGAAAACACCCCCACCAAAACTCTCAAACAGGAATTTGTTGTTGCTTTTCCTAAAGAGAATGGAAGGGGATCGTCATTCTTGTTTTTCTAGATGATGCATCCACCCTTGTTACACCAACATTGGCCTCTTTTTCCATTTCTTTGCTCTTAGCTAAAGACTCCTATGTACATGCTCCAATTCCACAGCGTGGTAAAGCCAACAAATGACCTTGCACACAGTGGTAAGTGCTCTTGAAATGACTGTGCAATAGCTGCATTTCCAAGCAACATTGTCTCCTCCCTTCAACTTGTTGCGTGGCCCTTGATCTCTTGTGACATGCTTCCACAAGGGATATTTGTTTTCTTGAGCCTACTGTCTTTCTAAATTTATTCTTCCCTCAATATTTTAAGTTGTTTTTGTAGCGCCACTTCCAATAGAGGGAACACTTATAGAACCTGATGAAATTGGAACAGGAGGGGCATCACCAATGGGGATATTCTTCCCCTTTCTTTGCCCCTTCCCTGCTGCCTTTGATTGAGCGATGAATGTTGTAAAAATATAAATAAAAAATGCACAAACTTGTAAAAAAAATGCAAAAAAATAGAAGCAAAATGCACTTACATGTTGCTTGAATCACTTCCAAAATGCTCCCAAGCCCTTTTCTACAAGCTCCCACACACTCACAATAGAATATACTCAAGAATGAGTGCCAAATGAGTCCAAATCATGCTTTATTGGCCGCACAACACACTTTTTTAGGGGATATGTGTCCCGAAATCAGGACATGCTAGGCACACTATTGGGATTCGTGTGTCCCTCAAATCCCACTCTCCAGGACATGTTAGGCGCGCTCGTGGGACACGTGTCCCAGGGAATTGTGTATGATTCATGGGATTTAGGACATGCTAGGGGGTTTGGACGAATCCAGTTTCTTAGAAGACATGCAACCAAGAAGGATATCATATTTCAATTTACATGTGTTGTGCTAGTTGATATGAGGATTCCCCTTGATGGTGCTTGTCATTGCTATAAGACATGTTCTTAATCTCTGTACAAATGGAATTTGAGGATTCAACTTTGCATAGAAGTCCGTGTCAGCGTCAGTTTTGGGAATAACTATTTGTTGTACCAAGAGAAGCAGGCCGAGTGGGGTAAATGCATCCGTTCTTGTGCCCATGTAAAGGTGCATTCAATCTGGAAAGTGCATAGAATCCATCGAATATGGACATTAACATGTCTATCTAAACCCATATTTGATGTACATTGAGATTGCAAATCTTGATGACACGAACACCCCACTTATCAAATAGTGAGACTGGAGAAATGCACCCATGATCTTCTCAACATGGATAGCTGCGTCTAAGTGGGTTTGTGCTAGTTTATAAAATCTTTTCTCTTGTACTTCCAATTTTTGTTGTTAGTAAAAGGATTAGAAACAATCTCGTATTTAGTAAAATGGGATAAAAAATGATATTGATTATTTAAAATCATTTAAAGTTTAAATATAATTATGTTAATATATTGGAGGCTAATTTATCAAGTGCTATGTGTAAGACATGCATTAAAATTATTCTCCACAGGAAATGAGACATTATAAATGAAGTTAAATGAATTGCTTGTCTGCTTGTAGTATGTTCTTTCAAAGTCTCTTATTGATTGACATTTTTCCCAAAGGAATGATTACTGAGGATGGGATTTATTGATGCATTGTGGCTTCACTATGGGAGAGTAAAAATTATTCACCCCATTTTCTATTATTAAATTGTTTCAAAGAGTATTAGGATTCCATATGGATTACCTTGTAACATATGTTATATTGGAAATTTTCTTGGTAAAATTTCTTTTTAGGTGACAATTATTTTGTTACCCTTCACTTCCAAGGAGTATAGTGTTGTATTAAAACTGTTAGTCTATATCTAATTTGGAAGATTGGATGTGATAATACCTTTTATGGGTCGTGTTGTGGCAATGTCCAACAAGTCCAGTGAAAGGCCTCACCAGGAAAAGGGCCAAACTTCATGGCAACAATGAGAAAGGGTTGCCATTATCACCTCCGCAACCTTTCTCCTTTTCTATAGTGGGAGTTCAACCTAAATCAGCTATAAGATATTCTAATGTTAGGGCTCAAGGTGAATTATGTTTGAAGGTTTAAGGATGGACAAAGGGCTTGGCAAGGCCAAACATGACCAAGGTATTCAAAGCTAGGTTTCAAGCACTATTAAGGTTAGACCAATAAGAGGGATTCTACAAGTTAGGGTTTCAATGGTGTTCAATATTAGGGTATGCAATGGCATATATCAACGTAAGAAAAACCCTCGAAGTGATTTTCAACAATAAAGGAGTAACGGTTTCTGATGAAAACTAGGGTTGGAATCAAGAAAATAGATTTAGGACTATTAGATGTGCATAAACAACAATAAAAGAGGTGACATTAGACCTTATAGGGCTCATAAGGCTACTCACAATTCTAGAATTTTCTTTTAAAAGGCTTATAGAGACTAACCTGTAATTTAGGGGCACCTTTAAGCAATAAAACAACAACTTTACATGCAAATATTCTCCTAAACCCTAGCGGCTGCCCTAGCCATTTAGGGAGAGAAATTTAAAGAGTTCTTTTTCATTTCTTGAGGTGATCAACACACTTCTAGACTAGCGCCTTATCCTACAAGGGCTAATAGAGTCTTAATGGCACAAAATACCTAGGACAATAATGGAGTAAGGGGGGATGCTCTAGGACATCCACTTCTAAACCATAAATATTATTCTTGTGAAGGGAAAAAATCATCATAAGGTATGGACATAAAGAGTTTCCTTATAGGCTTTGAAGAAGACAATTATCCATGCAATAATGAAGCAAAATTTCAACAATAATAAACATATGGTCATGAAACAAGAGAAAATCTACTCTAAACATGAAAGCATGCAAAATATCATTGATATGCAATATACTTACAACAATTTTCCACAACATCACTTCTTTCAATCCCCAGAATAATGTCTCCAAGCAAATGTCTCATCCAATGGCAAGTTGCATCCAAAACATATCACATTATGCCCAAGTAGCGAAAAAGAGACTAGTTTAAACTCTCTTTTGGAGAGGTTGAATTACATGTTTGATGATGAAAGTAGAAGTGGGGGGGAGGTACATGCACAATGAAACACAATCATCACATCAAATATGATCCAAAATGGATCCTAAAACCCTCTAAGTCTTCATATACTTAAAAATTCTCGTAAGGGGAAAACATTAGAAAATGGCGGAAAACACTATCGCAAAGGAAAAACAAGAGGAAATAGCGAAAACAGAGTTAAACGGAGGCTTAAGCAACATCGCATAGGAGCCGTCGGATTTGGCCGATCAACGGTCCAGATCTGATCGGCATATTGCAACCAGCGGTAGCAAGCAGAGTTAATCGGGCGCGACCTTATGGGAAATCATGATAGCGATCAGCACAATTAAACTAGGGTCGTTGATCAAGCGCACAGATTAACGATCTATATCTACTTGCGCTATTGCATCGCCAATACACACACAGAAGGACTTACCAGAGCTTGAGGACTATGCGATATGCGATTGCAATATATCGCATCGCAAAATCGCATCGCAACAATACAGAGGAGCAGGGGTGATACATATGTGACTTGCGATAAAGCCGGACCTTATGGGTTTTATGGGCGCAAATATATATATATATATATATATATATATATATATATATTTTGAGTACCAGAAGAAAAGGGTTTTCCTATGTAAATTCACATGTTCATTAAATAAACGAAAAACAAAGGAAATGCGAATGGAGCGATAAAATGGACCTGAAAGGATTTATACATGCAGCGATATATATTTTGAGTTTCGTAATGAGCAGGATTTCAGGCGGGCCTTAGGTGGTAAGTGGTATTGGACGGGCTCTACTCGATCCCATACAATGGCTGACATGTGGCTTGGCATCGGAGAGAGAAAATTTCCTTTTCGGGCAGGTAATCTCCGTACGCATAAGCCGCCTGAAATGAATATCAACCGTCGGATCAATGATCACAAAGATCAATGGTGGACATGCGATAGTGATATAAAGGCGGACCTGATGGAGTTATAAGGCGAAATTAATATTATTTGAAGTCCAATAAGAGGCGTTTATGCAGTTTTTTCAATGTTTTCTGTGTATTTCTATGTGTAAACAGAGAAACGACTGTTTTGGGATTTTAACGCGCCAATGGTCCCTTCCGTTACAAAACAAGTGGCCACCATCCCTAAAGACGTTTAACAATGATTGTTTAACGTTTAGAGGGGATTTTGAGCAGATAGAGGCCGAGAGCCAGAGAGCTCGAAAGGGAAAACGAATAGACAAGCACCGATTGCCTTAAAAGCCACTAAATGACAGAGACAGGAGCAGGCAGTGCTGAGACAAAGAGAAAATAGAGACAGAGAGCGAGAGGGAGAGTCTGTGTACTAAAAAAGACTTGGGGGATCCAAGTAAAGCCCTGTTGTTATTTTCCTGTTGTGTTGAGACTCAATTTGAGCTCACATTTGTAAAAACTCTGCTCTTGAAGACATAATAGAGAGGTCACCACTGAAAGCTGGACCAGGAGACGCAGCCCAACAGTTTTGGGTGAACTCCTTGATTATTTGCTGTGTTATGCGTGTATCTGTTATATTTTTCTAACTACTTCATTGTCTATATTATTCGTAATCTTTTCGATCCGTTGCACTAAGTAATATAGGAAAATCCTGCACATGAGTTTGTAATACCTTAATATTAGTCTAAGATCTCATTTTCAGATCAAGTGGTATTAGAGCTTTAGGTTTGATAAGGTTAGAAAAGCTTGTGCTAGATTTGAATGCTAACTAGGTCAAAGCTCAAACTAGGAGAAGGAAAACTTGTTGAGGCTAATCTAGAGATTGGAAGAGTCTATCCTCGGAGGAGAATGGCAGAAGAAATTCCCAAATTCCCCTAGAATCAGAATCTCAGTTCATGGATAGTTTTATGGCCATGCGAGCCATGGTGGAAGAGATGTATCGAGAATTTAAGAAGGGTCGAAGTGAAAGAACTTCAACACCCAAACAAGGCAAAGGAGCAGAGGAGCCTCTTCTATTAGCCCATCCAGAAGGCAAAGGGAAAGGGGAAGAACCTCCTCCATCATCTCCTCCACCATCACCTCCATCTAGCCCTGAAAAGAAAAAAAAGAAAACTTCTTTGATTAAATTAGATGTAAAGTTTGATTTGCCAATTTATGATGGAGAATTAAATGCAAAAAAGCTAGATAATTGGATTAGACAGATTGATGTATATTGCAGGGTACAAAACATTGATTCAACAAGGAGAAAGATTCAGCGGGTTAGCCTTCGCCTTGGAGGAACTACACTAGTGTGGTGGGAAGGCAAGACACAAGCTGATCTGAAGAGACATGGTAAAATTCTTTCTACCTGGAATGAATTTGTTTCTGCCATTAAAAATAGTTCTATCCTCTAGCTTATATGCAACAAGCAATGATGAGTTGGCAAACTCTTCGCCAATTAAAGGGCCAAAGTGTACAAAGTTATACCCAGGAATTTAGAAAAAGAGCTTTAACTCTAGGCATATCTCTAGACTAACCTGAAACTTTGCTGAAGTATATAGGTGGGCTGCATAGCTATTTGAAGCACACCATTCTCATGTTTAATCACACTAGCCTAGGTGATGTATCAGTTCAGGCTACACATCTAGAAGCTAGAGGCAAGAATGTGAACCTAGAGATTGGGGGATCATCAAAACCCTCTGCAAGCAAGAACAAGAAAAAATAAGAAGCTGAAATGGAAAGAGAGGAAGACAAATACTGTACAGAAGGACAAACTTTCATGCACTCACTGCAAGAAGGATGGACACGATGATGAACATTGTTGGTCTTTGCATTCGGAGCTGAAACCTAAGAAGTTCGGTGGTAAGAAGAAGAACACTGCTGTTGCTATTCAGAAAGACTTGGGGTTAGACTCAGGGGATGAAACAACAATCGCAGCCACAGGTATAAAAGGTAAAAATTCTGAAGCATCTACAAGTAATTCTGCACAATCTATTGATAATGAAGATAATGAGAGCAAAAGGCATGAGCTTTTTCATATTAGAGTTATTTCCAAGCACCAAAAGATTGATACTTTATTTGATAGTGGATCACAAGTAAACTTGATTTCTGAAACAATTGTAAAGAAGTTGGGCTTACTAACAACACCTCACAAGAAGCCATATCCATTAGGTTGGGTATGTGATAAAGCAAAGCTACAAGTGACTAGACAATGTAAACTTAGGTTTGCTATTGGGTCAACATTTGTAGATGAGGTTGAGTTAGATATAGTTCCCTTGGATATATGTGGTATTGTTTTAGGAAGTCCTTACTTGTATGATAGAAAAACCATTTTCTATAGAGCTGAAAATAAGTATCAACTCACTAAAGATGAAATAAAATATATTGTGAGAAGTCATAAACTAAAAAACACTATTTTCTCATAAACCCAAGGCAGATGAAAAGAATTGTAAATTCATGCAAGCAATTTTTACTAATGGTTGTAAAGGAAAAGGACCCTGATAAAACCAATGTATTTGAAGGCTGTGATGCTAAATAGAAAGTTGATTTAGTTAAAGTTGTTTCAGAATATGATATCTTATTTCAAGAACCTAAAGGCCTGCCATCCAAAAGGGAAATAGTACATGATATTCATTTGCAGCAAGATGCTCCATTACCTAACATCGGAATGTATAGGTTATCCGCTTTAGAGAATGCAGAGATCAAGAAGCAGGTACATGAGTTGCTCGATAAAGGATTCATAAGACCAAGCACATCACCATGTGGATCTCCAGTCATACTGGTGAGAAAGAAAGATGGTTCATGGAGGATGTGCATTGATTATAAAGCATTGAATAAAATAACGATCAATAATTGTTATCTTCTTCCTCGCATTGATGATCTATTAGATCACTTAAAAGAAGCAGTTTACTTTTCCAAGTTGGACTTGCGTAGTGGCTATCATCAAGTCAGAGTTGCAGAACAAGATGCATGGAAGACTGCTTTCAAAACAAAGCAAGCGCTGTATGAATGGCTGGTTATGCCTTTTGGCTTAACTAATGCTCCTGCCACTTTCATGAGAGTTATGAATGATGTACTCAGACCTTTTATTGATGATTTTGTAATTGTATATTTAGATGACATTCTTGTTTTCAGTAAAACACGGGAAGAACATTTGAATCATGTAAAGCAGACTTTAGATGTTTTGAAAAGAGAAAATCTCTATGTGAAGTTATCAAAATGTGAATTTGGAAAAACATCTTTAAATTATTTGGGTCATATTGTAGGGGGTGGTGAATTGAAGATAGATCCCTTTAAGATTGAAGTCATTGTGAACTGTCCTAAACCCAAATCTGCTACAGAAGTTAGGAGTTTCCTAGGAGAAGCACAATATTGGAGAAAGTTTATTGCTAACTTTTTCTTGATTGCAGTTCCCTTACATGCTTTAACAAGATTGAATAAGGTGTTTCAGTGGGGAGGCAAATAGCAGAAAGCCTTCGACACCTTAAAAGAAAAAAATAGTACAACACTAGTACTAACACTGCCAGATCTTCAAGGACCATTTGAGATTGAAACAGATGCCAGTGACTATGCCATGGGAGCAATGTTGATGCAACACGGTAAACACATATGCTATCATTTCGAGAGATCTACTTCTGCAGTAGTTAATTATCCCACATATGATAAAGAATTGTATGCATTAGTACAGAGTGTGAAAAAGTGGAAACATTACCTAATGGGAAAAGAAACAATCATACATACAGATCATCAACCACTTCAATATTTTCACTCACAAACTAAATTGCAACAATCAAGACATTATAGGTGGATGGGTTTTCTATAGCAATTTCATCTTGTCATCAGATATAAGAAGAGCATACACAATAAGGTTGCAGATATGTTATCCAGACCAATCATAAATGCATCTATTATACTTAAGCATAACTGGGTATTGCATGAAAGCTACATTGAACAATATGCTCAAGATGTAGATTTTAAAGATGTATATGCAACTTTAAGTTAGGGAAAACAAGTAGAAGAATTGGATTATCATGTTAAGGACCAAATCTTGTATCATTTGGGAAAGCTATGCAGTCTACAAACTGAAAGAGTTAACATAATCCGAGAAGCACATACTTCTCTTATATCAGGTCATTTTGGTGTAAGTAAAAAGGTTGCACAACTGCAAAGGTTCTGTTATTGGCCAAGAATGCATGAAATAGTTTCTAGATATATTAAAGGGTGTACTATGTGTGCTAAAAGCAAGCCCAATAATAGAAAATTAGGCTTGTACACTCCACTTCCAGTTCCTTCTCGCCCTTGGGAAAGTGTTTCCATGGAATTTGTTGGGGGATTGCCAAAATCTAGAAAAGGTCATGATTATTTATATGTCATTGTGGACAGGTTAAGCAAAATGTGTATTTTGATACCTTGTAACAAGCAGGTTACAACTGAAAAAACAACGAAGTTGTTCTTCTAGCATGTATGGGTTCATTTTGGGTTACCCACTTCTATTGTATCTGATCGAGATTCCTGATTTGTTGGGAAGTTTTGGTAAAGTCTATGGGAGTTGATGGACACTAGATTGAAGAAGAGCACAACATTTCATTCACAAACAGATGGTCAAATAGAGGTGGTCAATAGGATAGTGATCCAGTTTCTCAGAGGTTATTGCAGCAAGCATCCCAAGCTTTGGGATGAACATTTGTGTTATGTGCAACATGCTTACAACCGTGCCAAGCACTCTTCTACTTAGAGATCTCTTTTTGAGACTTGTTTTGGTTTTACACCAAAGTATCCCTTGGATTTTGGCTTTAGTAAAGACATAGCAGTTGATGGACACAGTGATGTGGACAAACCAACCAAGTTCATTGAACAGATCGAAGAAATTCCCCACGCAGTGCAAGAACAACTGGAAAGAAGCCAGGCCAAGTACAAGGCAAGGCATGACAAGCATCGAATTGAGCATAGATTCCAAGTTGGTGATCAAGTCTGGTTGTACATCAGCAAAGATAGAATGCAAGGTGAAGGTAAGAAGTTAAAGCCAATAAGGTATGGGCCTTTCAAGATACTTGAGAAAATTGGTGAAAACACTTTTTGCCTTGATTTTCCAGCTTATATGCATATATATTTAGTCGTTAATGCAGAGAACTTGAGGCTGTATGAATCTTCATTGATTGAATATCCCGAAGAGAAAATTCAGTTGCCTTCTATCGATGATCTGTTCCCTGAATATCTCAATGAGTTGCAAGAAGACACAATTCTGGACAGAAAGGTGAGAACTACGCGCAGAGGGGATGTTGAGTATCTCAGAATCAGACTCAAAGGTTCAAAACCAAGTAGTGCACGATGGGTAGAGATTGGACAAGTGAGGAAGCTTTATCCTCTCTTGATCGATGCTTTAAAACCAACTTTTGGTGGTCCAAAAGCTTTTTCAGTGGGAAGGCATGATCCAAAATGGATCCTAAAACCCTCTAAGTCTTCATATACTTAAAAAATATCGTAAGGGGAAAACATAAGCAAATGGCAAAAAACATTATTGCAAAGGAAAAACAAGAATAAATGGTGAAAACAGAGTTAAATGGAGGCTTAAGCGACATCACACAGGAGCCGTCGGATCTCGCTGATCAACAGTCCAGATCTGATCGACATATTGCAATCGGCGGTAGTAGGCAGAGTTAATCAGGTGCGGCCTTATGGGAAATCGCGATAGCGATCAACACGATTAAAAGAGGGAAGTTGATGAAGTGAGCAGATCAACGGTCTAGATCTACCTGCATTATCACATCGCCAATACACACGCAGAAGGACTTACCAGGGCCCGAGGACTGTGTGATATGCGATTGCGATATATTGCATCGCGACAATACAGAGGAGCGACGCTGATACAGATGTAACTTGCGATAAAGCCGGACTCGACGAGTTTTATGGGCACAAATATATATATTTTGAGTTTCGGAAGAAAAGGGTTTTTCTATGTAAATTCACATTTTCGTTAAATAAACGAAAAACAAAGGAAATGCGAATGGATCGATAAAACGGACCCGAAAGGGTTTATACATGCAGCGATATATATTTTGAGTTCTGTAATGAGTGGGATTTCGGGCAGGACTTAAGTGGTAAGTGGTATTGGATGGGCTCCGCCCGATCCCATACACTGGCCGACAGGTGGCTTGGCACCAGACAGAGAAAACTGCCTTTTCGGGCAGGTAATCTCCGTATGCATAAGCCGCCCGAAATGAATATCAATCGTTGGATCAAAGATCACATAGATCAATGGTGGACATGCGATAGTGATATAAAGGCGGACCCGATGGATTTATAAGGCGGAATTAATATTATTTGAAGTCTGATAAGAGGCGTTTATGCAGTTTTTTTAGTGTTTTCTGTGTATTTCTCTGTGTAAACAGAGAAACGACTGTTTTGGGATTTTAACGTGCTAATGGTCCCTTCTGTTACAAAACAAGTGGCCACGATCCCTAAAAACGTTTAACAATGATTGTTTAACGCTCAGAGGGGATTTGAGCAGACAAAGGCCGGGAGCTAGAGAGCCCAAAAGGGAAAATGGACAGATAAGCGCCGATTGGCTTAAAAGCCACTTAATGACAGAGACAAGAGCAGGTAGTGCTGAGACAGAGAGAAAACAGAGACAAAGAGCGAGAGGGAGAGTCTGTGTACTCAAAAATACTTGGGGGATCCAAGTAAAGCCCTGTTGTTTTATTCCTATTGTGTTGAGACTCAATTTGAGCTCACATTTGTAAAAACTCTGCTCTTGAAGACATAATAGAGAGGTCACCACTAAAAGCTGGACCAGGAGATGTAGCCCAAGAGTTTTGGGTGAACTCCTTGATTATTTGCTGTGTTATGCGTGTATCTGTTATGTTTTTCTAACTGCTTCATTGTCTATATTATTCACAATATTTTCGATCCGTTGCACTAAGTAATATAGGAAAATCCTGCACATGAGTCTATAATACCTTAATATTAGTCTAAGATCTCATTTTCAGATCAACATAGGGACACAAGATCTTTGGTGGAAAACCCCCCGCCAGGGAAAAAACCATCCTTGCTACTACTGCGCTGCTTAATATATATTATTATATGCCAAGCAAATGATTACATAGAGAGTATAATGGAAAATATCTGAAAGGAACTATGAACTCCATCTCACGACTCTACAAACTCTTATCTGATCAACAAGCCTTGCCCAACCACCATTGGACTCATGACTCTAGAGACTCCTATCTGATCAGCAAGCCTTTCCCAACCACCATTGGACTCACGACTCTACAACCACCTATCTGATTTTACAAGCCTTGCCCAACATCCATTGGACTTATGAAGAATTTTTTTCTCAATCCTTGTATTGCCGAAGGCTCCCACCCCAATGTTGATCTAAAGATGATTTGAGGTTGTCATTGATGACAACCCAAACAACACTAGGGGCTAACTTGATCTTGAAAATGAATTTTGACTTGAAAACCTACTCTATTTTGAGTCAAGGATCTTCTAGATAGATTGTACTCATCGAGATGTTTCCATTGATATATGGCATGCTAATTAATTCTTCATGGTTTGAGAGATATTCATGTTTGAAGTTAGCAACCCTAGTTAGTGGGCTAAAACCCTATGGGGTTGTGGCATGGCACTCATAATTGGGTTTGGTCATTGAATAGTCAATAATTAATAAATTTTTAAGCTCCTAAAATCCCTCCAACATTCTCTATAGAAGCCCCTCTCAACTCTATAAAAAGAAATCTCATATATCCTCCAAATGTAGTGATTGTGGCATTTTCGCTATAACTTCATTTATTCAAAGTCTTAGATTTTGAAATTAAAACCCATTTGATTTGCAATCCTGATGAATGTTGTGACCGAATTTCAGATCTTGGTTCGCTATATTTTCAAAGATATGATCTGTGGAAGTTAGGGTTTTTGCAGGCTGCCGAATTTCATCTCAAAGAAGTGACTTTGGGAATATCGTCATAACTCTCTCTTAGAGAAGAGGATTGGAGTTCTGTAAAAAGTGGTGGATAGTGCATGGACTGTAGTTTTCTGTATATCAATTTCAGAGCCGAAGGAGGAAATAATAACACGTGCTACGTCGTACAAGTTCGCTCTACTGAACTAGTCCATAATTAGGTCATTGTGAGAGATTGGTTATAACTTTGTCTTGAAGAGTCCAAATCGGGTCAGACCTGTGGCATTGGAAAGAAGTCTAAGAGGGCTTCTACAGGAATGAAGATCACATATTGGGGATTTGAAATCGCATAGATACATCAGATTTAATATCGTGCTCCTAGAAGGCAAGAAAAACTAGATCAAGTGTTGTTAAGGGGTGCAAAGGATCAGACTTTCTAGGGCAGCAAAGAGAAAGGTGCAGCAAAATGATGCAGCAGAGGTAAGCTATAGGTAAGTATCTTATGTATATGCATGTTCATATCTTAATTTCATTAGTTTCTTTGTATTCTAATTTGTTGTTTTTGTTTAGCACTGACGTATGTTTTGCAGGATGAGGTAAGTTTTGTTATTATCATGTCATGGGTATTTCTTTGAATACTTTTTGTAGGTATTATATATTCATCAAGAGAAGACTCAATGCATAATCTAATGTTCTGAAGAGTGAGAAAGGGTAGCATGACAAGATTAGCAATCAAGGTGCAGAATAACAGCAAGAAGTTCACCACATGAAGTCTTCAAGTGGGAAGCGCTGCATACAATCATCGTAAAAGTATCATTGTACAGAGTCATTGTAAAAGAATCATTGTAAAAGTTGTACAAGTGTCTATTTGCCAAGAGTTGAAGAGGCAGTGTCGGGAGGTCTAGGATCATCATTAGGTGGTTGTGTCATAGTTGGGGTTATAGTCTAGTGTGTCTTCTTCTTCTACATCATTCTATATCATTGTAAAGTGGACCATTTTCCTTGGTATGGGATTCCATTCTTCTTTTATTCTTCTATAGGGTGGTAGGGTGGTGCTAGGCTGGTGCATGAAGTCACCAATAGGTTCAAGCCTGTGAAAACTTCAGGGTGGTAGGGTAGTGCTAGGGTGAGTTGTAGTTCATTAGGTGTTGGGGCATCCGTTAAGTTGACTACTGAAGAATCTTGAGCGTTGGAACGTACATCTAGTGGGAGCTGGACAAGAATGCTTTCCTAGATTCTAGGAAGTTGGAGCTTTTTTTCAATTGGAGTTAAAAGAATTATTAGAAAAACTTTTGGTGGTTTGACTCGGAGGGGGTTTTCCACCTAAAATTTTTGTGCCTCCTATGTTCTTTTATTCATTGTTGTTACTGCATAAACATTAATGATAATTGAAGATTAACTAGTGCTTTGAAAAGATTTAAAAATGCTAATTGGTAAGGAATACTGATTCAACCCCTCCCCTCTCCCCCCCGCCCTCTCAGTATTTTCCAACAATTGGTATCAGAGCTTGGTTCCTTCAATAGCAACTTAACAACTGGAAGGAGATCATGGAGCATACCACCAATGGTGTACCTCTATTCAATGAAAATAATTATGCACTTTGGAAAGGAAGAATGGAGGTCTATCTCTTGGCACAAGGTTACGAATTATGGGACACTGTTCAAATGGCTTTACACCAACCACATATGAAAAAGGTAAGAAGAATTTGGTAAATGATGCAAAAGCAAAGAATATTATTATCAGTGGACTTATTGAATCTGCTTATCATAAGGTGTTGGGTTGTAAAACAGCCAAAAATGTATGGGACAAGCTCGAGAATATATATGCAGGTGACTCAAATGTCAAAGAAGAAAAGCTTCAAATATAAAGAGAAAAATTTGAGGAACTCAGAATGAAAGAAGATGACAACATTGCTGCATACTTCCAACATGTTGATGAAATAACCAACACTCTGGAAGGATTGGGAGAGATGTTGACGAGAAGACTATTATACGAAAGATTCTTAGAACGTTACCAGGAAGATTCAACCCAAAGGTATTGGTATTATAATACAACGCAAATATGGACAAACTCAGTAAAGAGGAATTACATGGAGTTCTCATAGCATATGAAATGATACTTGATGAAGAAGAGGGTACTTCACATCTAGAAACTGTGTTCGCTGCATTTAAGAAAACCAATAAGGACAAACAACCTTCAAAGGCAAAGACTTGCACTTGCACCTGCAAGTGTGAAGAAAAGGAAGATGACGAAGAAGGTTTTTTAGATGGAGAATATGCTTACTTTACGAGAAAACTAAAAATCTAGTAAGGGAAAATTCAAAGGTAAACTTACATTGATATGTTTCGGTTGTGGTGAGGTTGGGCATTTCACATCAAAATGTCTGAACAAAAGTGATGGAAACTCAAAAGGAAAGAAAGGCTTTAATAAATTCAACAAGCAAGGCAAGAAGAAAGGATTTAAAAGGAACTTTCTCTCTAAAGAAGATAACTCATCATCTGATGAAGACAATGACAATGAAGAAGAAGCTAATGAGAGAGTATTGTTTATGGCCAAGCAAAATAAACAAGAGGTATCAAACAACGAAGAAGAAGGGTTGACCATAGAACAATTTTCTAAGGAGGAAATCAAGCTTATAAAAGAGCTCAAGGCTGAGAAGATCCATTCCAACGCTCTTGAAGAACAAGTTCAAGATCTCAAAATTGAAGTTGAAGAACACAAATGTATTGAAGATTCACTTCAAAAGAAGTTGGAAGGAAGAAACTGAGAAAGGGAAGCATTAGAAGCCAAAGAAGGGAAAAACTATCCAAAACTATGCCAAGAGCTCAAGGGTGTTGGAAGAACTCATCAACAGTCAACGATCTTACAACGATAGAACTGGCCTTGGTTACAAAGAAGAAGATGTAGGACCTTCTACAACAAAATACAATGAACCTATGAGATTTGACAGGCATGTAGACTTCATTGGACAAGATTCACAGGAACAGCCTTGGAAGACAATTCCCCAACGAAGATTTCCATCCACATACCAACATATTTTTCATGGCTATTGTTATTCATGTGGAAAATTTGGTCATAAAGCTGTAGAATGTTGCAAGTACCCTAGGAATCAATACAATTCCAAGAGATCTGTCAAATATGAACCTCCCTGGGCTCAATGAAACATCAATAGATTTGAATATTTGAGAAGTAATATTGAATGTTACAAATGTCTAAACTTTGGACACATAGCCAGAGACTGCAGACTTGAAAATCCTCCAGAAGAATCTTCAAAGCCACATAATGAATGAACATGGAAGAAGAAGAACATTGATAATTGTGCTCTAGCTCTCAAGGCTCAAAACAACAAAGATGTGTAGTATGTTGATAGCGGTTTCTCAACACATATGACTGGAGATAGAAAGAAATTTGTATCTCTGAAAGAGAAGAAGGATGGAACTGTGTCCTTTGGAAATGATGGATCTTCAAATGTTATAGGATCAGGTACCGTCAGTCTCGGAAGCAAGGATGCTCTAGCTAAGAATGTTCTATTGGTTGAAAACATGAATCACAATCTGCTCAGTGTTGGATAAATGTGTGATCAAGGACACACAATGCTATTCAAATCCACATAATGTGAAATCAGGAAAGGCAGGTATGGTAAAATTGTGGCTACAACAAGTCGAGCTCCAAATGACATACATGTTCTGCATGAAGCAACTAAAGCATGTGTACTAGCTAAAGAAGATGAAAGCTGGTTATGGCACAAACGAATGGGTCACATAAACTTTGACAATTCTTTTGGGATAAGAAAAAAGGAAGCAGTACGAGAAATGCTGAAAATCTCAAAACCTTCCAACACACTATGTGAGGCCTGTCGGCACGGCAAGCAGTCAAAATGCAGATTTAAAACAAAAGAGCACTTTTCATCACATCCATTGGAATTGATACATACTGATCTATGTGGTCCTATGGGAACAAAAAGATTAGATGGAGAATTATATTTCATGTTAATGATAGATGACTATACCAAGATGACAACCGTCAATTTCCTAAAGAAAAAATCTAAAGCATTTGAGTGATTTAAGATCTACAAGGAGTTGGTCGAAAATGAAAATGATTTAAAAATAAAGTGTCTAAGATTAGATAATGGCGGAGAATTCACTTCCAAATTATTTCAACAATACTGTGACAAAAATGGAATAAAAAGACAATTTTCAACAGCTTGAACACCTCAACAAAATGGAGTTGTTGAAAGAAAGAACAGAACTGTACAAGAAATGGGTAGAACAATGTTGAAGGACTCAAAATTGGATGAAAAATTCCGGGTTCAAGCAATTGATACGGCAATCATCATTATCAATAGAAGTCTTCTCAGAAATAATTGCAATAAGACCCCATATGAAATATTGAAAGGAAAACCAGCTAATGTAAAATATTTCAAAATCTTCGGAAGCAAATGTTATATGAAAAGAGAAGATCAAAAGTTGGGTAAGTTTGAATCACGTGTTGATGAAGGTATCTTTGTTGGTTACACATGCAAAGAAAGGCCCATAAATGCTATAATCTATGGCGAAAACAGATAGTGGAGAGCATAAATGTTACATTTGACGAAGATAGTTTTCTAACGAATAATGATGAGGATCTAGAATCTTTGAAGCTTGAGATAGAGGCTGAAAAAGGTACATAGAAAATTCTAGAACAAGAAGCAACTGTCAACCAGGAAGAAATAAATAATGATCAACAAGATATACAGGAACAACAACAAGAAGCTCCTCCAAAGAGAACAAAAGAATGGATTCAAAAGAACCATCCATCAAATCAAATCATTGGTGACATAAATGAAGGAATTGGAAGAAGAAAAGGTCGACAACTTCTCTCATCACAACAAGCTCACATTGCTTTTCTAGCAACATTTGAGCCTAGTAAATTTGAGGAAGCTAGCAAGGAATGAACATTGGGTAGCAACTATGAATGAAGAATTGGATCAAATAGAGAAGAATAACACCTGGGAATTAGTTCCACGACCAAAAGATAAAAATTTCATTGGGACTAAATGGGTGTTCAAGAACAAATTGAATAAAACTGGACAGGTTACCAGAAACAAAGAAAGATTGGTTTGCAAAGGCTATGCACAAGCAGAAGGAATTGATTTCGACGAAACATTTGCACCAGTTGCCAGAATGGAAGCCATCTGGATGTTTCTCGCCTATGCATGTTCAAGAAAAATAAAAGTCTACTAAATGGATGTTAAGTGAGCATTTTTGAATGGAGAATTAGAAGAAGAAGTTTACATCGAAAAACCTGGAGATTTTCTACTATCGAAAAAAGAAGACTACGCTTTTAGGTTAAAGAAGGCTCTGTATGGTCTCAAGCAGGCTCCCAGAGCATGATATGCTCGTCTTGACAGATATCTACATCAACAAGGGTTCAAGAAAAGTACCGCTAATAGCAATCTTTACATACAAATAGATAAAGATAATTTAACAATCGTTGAGGTATATGTGGATGATATAGTCTTTGGTAGCAATGATGATCGAATAAGTAAGAACTTTTCTACAAAGATGAAAAGTGAGTTCGAGATGTCTTTACTTGGTGAGTTGACATACTTCTTAGGGCTTCAAATATCTCAGCAAGAGAAAGGAATATTTATATGCCAAGCCAAGTACATCAAGGAAATGCTCAAGAAATTCAAAATGGAAGATTTCAAACCCGCCCTTACTCCGATGGTAAGAGGTTGCAAATTGAGCATAGACGACTCATCTAAGGATGTGGATTAGAGGTTGTACAGATTTATGATTGGTAGTCTTCTATATGTAACAACCTCCCCACTAGATGTGATGTAAGCAATTGGACAAGTAGCAAGATTGCAAGCAGCACCAAAAGAATCACATATTATTGTCGTCAAAAGAATTCTTTGATATCTAAAGGGTACAACAGAGTATGGCTTGTGGTATCCAAAGGGAAAGAATCTCTTTATTCAAGCCTTTACAGATGCAGATTGGGTAGGAAGCGTTGATGATCGTAAGAGTACTAGTGGAGCAACATTTTATCTAGGTGGTTGTCTCATATCATGGTTGAGCAAAAAGCAAACCTCAATCTCGTTATCTATAGCGGAAGCAGAATACATTGCAGCGCCAACTTTTTGTACTCAAGTCCTTTAGATGAAACAAACTTTGCAAGCTCTTCAAGTACAATTCAGTGAGCATATTCCTATCTTTTGTGATAACACCAGTGCCATCAACATCTCCAAGAATCCTGTCATGCATTCAAAAGCAAAACACATTCCGATAAAATATCATTTTGTTAGAGAAAAACTCGCTGAAAGAATATAAAATTTGAATATGTTGGTACAAAAGAACAAATCGCTGATATCTTCACTAAACCTTTACCTCATGAAGCATTTGAATATCTTCGCCAGAAGCTTGGGATTCTCCCAAGTTCTCATTAGATTTTCCTTATTCAGAAAATAAAGGGGGAGTGGAAGTGTGCATAGGTCCGCAGGATGGTTGTGTGTCAAGGGGAGTTACCCTTTGCCATTGATGTCAAAGGGGGAGAGATGGCAAAAGGAAGAGGTGCCTTGATCGCAGGGGGAGTACTTGTGTTGCCACCAATGCCAAAGGGGGAGATTGTTGATCTAAAGATGATTTGAGGTTATCATTGTGTTGAGGGCCCCGAGGTCGGGTCAACAACAAGGGGGATACCCACCCGGTCCAGAACCTGGTTGGCGGCTCCTTGCCCGTTTGGAGTAGCGGGTCCGACTGGGGGTAATGGGACCAGTTTCCCAATGTGATGGGTGTGTGTGTGTGCGTAGAGTCTAATGGTATTAATCTAAAAAAGGGGAGGGATTCTTCTAAGCTAGTCTTAATCCTAACTGCTAAATTAACTCTATGCTAATGTAATCTAATGAAGAAAAATACATCTAATCTACGCTAACCCGGGGTGTTTTTCTTTTGTTATGCGATCTAGAAAGATTTCTAACAGCAGTTGGTAATAAAGATCATTCAACTGATATCAGAATATAAATCAATAAAGATAAACCATTCTGCATAAGAAGTTAGGCAGAGTAGTTGTGAACAACATATCGCATAATCAGTTTTCTATATGTTAAACATAAATAAATGACCCCACCGTACAGAAGTGCCAAATGGTAATACATACATTCATGCAATAACATACAAAGAACTCAGCCACATATCACTTTAGGAATACTAGCAGAATCTAGCCAAGAGATAAAAGTACCATTTATGACTAAGTTCACTAATAAACTTCAAGTAACAATGATTTATTTCTACTTGTTCTAACATCTGCTAAGAGTACAGAAGTGCAACATCAGTAACAGATATTAAAATTCAAACATAAATAAATCTCGATCCATCCATTCATCAAAAACCTCCTCTGAGGGTGCAGAAGTGCATGTTCTGAGGATAAGTTTTTTGACAGATTTCCGGACCCTTCTCCAAAAACCATGAGAAGGGTTAAATACTACTAACTAATCAATATTAATTACATGAAATTAGGGAATCGGCCTCAAATGACCGCCCTTTTACTAAAAGCAACTTTATTTCTAAATTTAAAATCTAATTTCTGACCGTTTCTGTATATTCTCTTTAGTGCTGTCAACAGTGTAATGCTTCCCTGGGAAGAGTCGGCTAGCCGCCTTCTTGTTTCGCTCGGGAGATAAAAGTGGAAATAGCAGGAGCTGGCACTTCCTTCCGACAGACCATAAGATATTTTCGAAAACCTTTCTCTAGCTGGGTGTATTCGCCGTGTGTATACTTAGCGTGTCCCAGTTTCTTCTCGAACTGATTTTGCTGTTGCCGTTTTCGGTTTTCGGTCGTGCAGTGGATTGAGTGGGTTAAGAGTCGTGCTGCATGGGCAACTCCCTGTTTCGAGAATTTCTTCCGTTCTTTGTTCCAGGTTTTCCTGAAGCGTTCTCCTTCTCATGCGCTTCTTTCTCTGCTTCACTAAGTCTTAGCTTCAGGATCTTTTCTGAATACGCTGCTTTTGTGCGCCTTTGACTCTGAGTCCTGGATAGCCTAATTTCATCAGTGCCGGTTGGCTAATAGCCTGGAATCCGCGGTTCTGCTGCATGCGGCATCCATTTGCGGAAGCATTCTCTCTTTGCTGATTGACGCTTTCCTCTTTCCTTCAGATGTTTCCTGCATATAAACTTATATCAGTTGCGTGTCTTGCAGTTTACGCAAAGGAGAAGTGAAATGAAAAGACTTGACGTGAAAGCATTAATCTCTAATGAACGCACTATTCTGACATCCATCATTACTTGACTCTTCGATAAATGTAACACAATCATTCCTAGATACTTAAGCATGCGGTCATTAAATTCTTTCAAGGCACGCGCTTAATGCATGAGTCTATCGTGTGGTAAGTCTTTTCAGATCGCAGGTCGCAGATCGCAGATCGCCGCCATCGCAGATCGCAAATCACAAATATCGCAAGTTCTCGTTTAATGGTTACGTCGTATAGCGTAATGCTTGCGATTTGCGATATCGCATATCGGCGGTCGCATCGCTCGAAGGTTTTTCTTTTAAGGGGCGCGTGTGAAGTATGCGATGCGATGAACTTCGCATCGCAATTTCGCAGTATTTGTTTTTCGCGCTCGAGTTATGCTTTGGCCTTTCCTTGCGATGCGATTTGAGCCTTAGGGAGAGAAATACAAAAACTTTAGAAAAAATATATTTTTGGGATTTTCGTTCAGGGTCCCCTCTTCGCTTGACGTTATTGCTAATGTCAAGTGAAGAAAGGGGGGTTGTTGGTGACCACAACAATGGCGATTCACTGTGAAGAACCAGTTATCTCTGCTTGTTCCATTGCATTTTCACTTCCAAAACAGAAAAGTTTTCTTATGCCTAAATTTTGTTATGGACAGATAGAGTATTACCTTTTATCCTGTCAATGATGCTTCGTCACAACTTCTTATTTGATTCTGATTGTTTGTTTCCCCTGGGTTATTTTTTGTATTCATACCTAGTCATTACTCAGTCTCCTCAAAGACAAAATAAGGTCTTCTCTGCGTACTGGCTTTGTAAAGTATGCTCATTTGTCGCAGGTAGAGCCTCTGCTGCCCGCAAGCATCCATAGCCTCGACAGGGTTACCATGTTATCCAACAATGATCCTTTTTCCTGCTTGAGGTTATTTACAACATTCCAGAGAAAAATCCTTTTGACACTTTTTCTTTCTTTTTTGATTTTTTTATTCTCTAAAGAACAATGTCTTGGTTTGGTGGCCAAATTATGACACAATCATTCACTTGATTTATACTTTTTGCTGAACAAGCTGGCTCGTGATGAGACCCCTTGTCTTTCGATTGCACAATCTTGAGTCGTTGCCCTGTTTTGGTAGACAGTAGTGGCAAAGTCAGCAAGTTATAATATCTGTGATCATGATAAGCCGGCTCGTGATGAGACCTCTTATTCTTTGAGATATAGTGTTTTCTTGGATTGTCTCTCTGGATGCTGCGATTTTCCTTAGCAGGGAGGAAGTCATTGTTTTTCCTTAAGAAAGCTCTGGACGACAATAATAGAGTTTTAAAAACAACAGTTTTGCAGAGAATACCTATTTTTCTATCGATGATACCTTTCATAGCATTGGCATAAAACAATTTTTTGCCAAAAGTTACTCTCATCCCAGGCTTCTTTGTGAAGTTTGAAACTAACATCATATTCAGGTTAAAGTTAACTCTATTTGTCAATAATAAAAGTCAGATTTTTCGAAAAGTTTTGCTATTTATACAAGTGAAATCAAAATTTGATACAGAAATGGTATGTTTCTTCATGAATACTATTTATGATCATTCACAACCAGCCCTATCTATGAAAAAATGAAAACTAACATGAAAATTTAAAACTATCCTACAAAAAACAGAAGGATGACCTTCTATGGGAAATACATTTTGAGGATTTGTCCGTTTACAGGCAGAGAATCTCTCCTGCCTGTCAAGTCCTGCAACACAAAAGTCGACGGGCCTATGACTTCTACGATTTGAAAAGGACCAAGCCATAGCTTTTGGAATTTCGTGTGTTTGCCCTTTTCTTCGTGAGCCTTATCCCACTTCAAAACTAGATCACCCATCTGGAAGTTTTTTCTGGTCTTTATGTTCCAGTCAAAAGAGGATTTTATCAGCGCTTGGTGGTGAGCATGGGTTTTCTTGGCCTGTTCTCGTCGTTCTTCTAACTTGATTATCTCCATTTGCCTTAGTTGTAAGGGAGAAGTAGGTACTTCATCAATGTATTGTACTAAGGACAAAGAGGGAACGAGTAAGTGAGTAGGAAGAACTGCTTCTCTCCCGTAAACCAAATTAAAGGGAGAAGTCCCGATAGAGGCTTTCTTGGTAATTCTGTCTGCCCATAAGGCGTTTACCAGCGCTTTGTGCCAATTCTTTTGGTTTTGGTCAGCTGTCTTTTTGATAATCCTGATTAGGTTCTTGTTCGTTGATTCAGCCAACCCATTGCCTTGCGGATAGTAGTTGGCAGAATACTTCAGTTTGAACCCTCTTTTGAGTGCGAACTCAGTCATGGTATTTCCAGAAAAATATGAAGCGTTATCAAATATTAAGGCCGTTGGCAATCCAAACCTAGTAATGATAAACTGATCTATGAATTCAACAATGTTTTTAGAATTAGCTGTCTTGAGCGGAACTGCCTCTACCCATTTAGTAAAATAGTCAGTTGCAGTGAGGATATACCTATGCTGTTTAGAGGAGTGAGGAACGATCTCACCTATTATGTCCAGGCCCCATTGGCTGAACGGCTGTTCGATGTTAACCGGCTGCAGTGGCATGGATGACTTCTTTTGTTTTCCTGCAGCAGTTTGGCAGACTTGGCATTTTCTCACGTGATTGTACGAGTCTTTGAACAGCGTGGGCCAGTAGTATCCTGCACGTAAGATCTTGTGTGCGGTGGCTTCTCCAGCATAGTGTCCACCTGCTGGTCCATCGTGGAGTTCCTGCAAAACCTTTTCGGCTTCAGTTTTCTCAAGACATCTAAGAAGCACAGAATCATAGTTTCTTTTAAATAAGACATCATTTACGAGCTGGTATTGTTTGGCTTTTAACCTCAGGGCTCTCTTTTTTATGTGATCCAGGTGAAATGGAGCATATCCGTTCTTTAGGAAATAAATGATGTCGTCATAAAATGATTCTGCGTCGTTTAGGCTTACCTCATACGCGTGTACCTCTTCAGGTGACTCTTCGGGGATTTGCGATGCTCCAGCTAACATCTTGCAGAAGCCTTGGCCTCTTACGATGTGTGCCGGCTTGATTTCCAGATCGTATTCTTGCAAGGCGGTGATCCAATTCGCTCTCTTTTCGCCCACGTCTTTCTGAATCAGGAGGTTTCTTACCGCCGGGAATGGTACTATGACCTTGGTATGGGCCTTTAGCAAGAAGGGTTTGAAATATTTGACTACTTTAAAGATGGCATATGCCTGTTTTTCTACGTCCGAATATTTCAGCTCAGCACCTTGTAAGTTTGAGCTAAAGAATGCGATTGGGGCTTCTGCCTTTTATTTGTTTGCCTGGGTCAAGATCGCAGCATAAGAATGCTCTGAGGCAAACGTGTATAAGACAAATGGTTCTGAAAAATTTGGGGTTGCTAGGGATGGAGCGTCGATGATGGCTTGTTTGATTAAGTTAAACGTTTCGTGCTCGTCTAGACCCCATTTAAAGTTTGAATTCTTTTTTATCATTTTTTGTAAAGGAGAAATAATACGTGAAAAATCTAGGACAAATCTTTTCACAAAATTGATCTGTCCTAGGAAAGATTGCATGGTCTTTTTGTTATGGGGCATGGATATCTCGGAAATTTCTTTGATTCTGGCAGATTCGATGTGAATGCCCGATTTGGACACTATGAATCCTAACAATTTTCCTTCACTCAACGCGAAAAAAGATTTCTTCGGGTTAAGCGAGATTCCATACCTTAAACATCTTTGAAAGATTTGCTTCAAATCTTTGAGATGGTCGCTTCGTTTTTTGGAGTACACAGTTATATCATCCAGGTAAATCACTACTGATTTATTGATTAACCCTTTGAACACAATATCCATAGCTCTTTGAAAAGTAGCGTCGGCGTTGATCAGACCGAACGACATCTTTCAATACGCGTAGGTACCCCACTTAGTTTGGAAGGTGGTTTTTAGCTGATCGTCTGGGTGTACCAACACTTGATTATATCCTGAAAATCCATCCAGGAAAGACATCAATTCTGAGCCTGCTACAGCCTGTAATATTTGCTCCATAGGTGGGAGGGGAAAATTGTCCTTCTGACTGGCTTTGTTGAGATTCCGGAAGTCGATGCAGATTCTAATATCTCTGTTTTTCTTCCTAACAGGTACCATATTGGATACCCATTTGGAATGTCTGACCGGGAAAATTATTCTGGCTCTCAAAAACTTATTCAGCTCAGTTTTTATCTGATTTTCCAGGTTGGGGTGGATTTTTCTGAGCTTTTGTTGGACGGGTTTCTCGTTGTCGATCATAGGGATAGTGTGCTGAATGATAGAAGTGTTATAAGTTTTCAGCTCATTGTAGTTCCAGGCAAAGACGTTTTTGTACTGTCGTAGAAGACGGATGTATGCTGATTTTTCTTCAGGAGCTAGGCCTTGGCCTAGGTTGACGTTTTGGGGTTTCTCGTCGGTTCCTAAGTTCACTGATTCGTAGTTCAGAGTTGAACTGTAAAGTTTGGCGTTAGCTGACCTTTTGAACCGACTTTTTAAGTCATACAAATCTTCTAATTTGACCACTGATTTGGGTATAGCGTTATCAGTGCTACTTTGTTGTATTTGGTGGTCATGACAGTCCTCGTCGATTATCTGGTTTGAGTAGGATCCTTCGGAGGTAAGGAAACTTACGATGTCTGGGTCGTCGTTGAATACTCTCCAGTTGGTGATGTTGTCAGGGATAGACGGTTTAAAAATTAATTCTATCGAAAACCTATCTGGACTAAAGTCTTCGGAGGGAATGAGTCTGGAGGCTACGTTTGCTAGCAGGTCTGCGCTTGCATTGTGAAGTCTTGGGATTGATGAAATATTGAATGCTGTAAAATGCGCAGTGAGATCTTGCACTAAAGATTGGTAGTGCTTTAAATGACTAGACAGGCAATGTATGGTGTTACGTACCTGTTTGACGATGATCTCGGAATCTCCAAAGACTTGAAGATATTTGATGTTGGAGCCGATTGCTTTGTATAGGCCTTGCACCAAGGCTTCGTATTCAGCTGTGTTGTTCGTGCAATCGAACTCCAGTCTGCATGTGAGCATGGTCTTATTTCCGTCTGGGCTAATCAAGACGCATCCTGCTCCCGCTACCTCGTTGGACTTAGAGCCATCAAAATATAATTTCCAAAATAAAGAAGTATTTACAGGGTTATCTAAGAAACTAACACATTTTGAATCATCAGTCTGGGAAAAGTTTTCTACTTGGGACACGACTGAATTTTCTAAATATGGTGATATGTGAGCATTGAAATTTCCAAGGAAAGAGTCTACCGAATAGTTGCCTATGATGCTGCTGTTGTATGCTATGGCTTCGTTCTCTCCCTCCAGGTCCGTCACTATGTACTTTTGGTGCAGTTCTCGTTCAACCTTTATTTGATTTGGCTTCCCGTTGAAGGGTAACCACATGTGCGACCAGTCAGTCGAAAAATATCCGTGTAGCTTCTCGGACCAATCCCTGCTAAGAATTAGACCATAAAATTCAGGGATGTCAGCAACTAGAATATCGATGACTTGGCACACCTTGGGGTTGGACTATAGTCTTATGTTCACTTGATTTAGTTCGCCTATCACTTCGACTTGTGATCGATCAAGTTGAACTATGCGCACTGCAGATTTTTGCGGTTGAACATTAAGTTTGGCACATATTGACTTGGGTAGAATATTGGTTGAAGCACCAGAATCAACCAAGCAGTTATGCACGTTTCTGTTAAAGATCTCGTAAGTGAGGAGGAAAGGGGGAGTGTGAGATCTAGACCTCCCTCCAATCAAGGCGATGTCATTTGGATCGATTTTATTGATCGCGTTGATTGGGGGTCTTCCTATATTATGGGAAGCTATAGTTGTAGGTAGAGGCACAATAGGTACGGCGTGTAACTCTTTCATCATGATCTTCTGTTGGTGTTTCAATTTGCTCAGCTCGTACAGGGTGATATTAGCCCTAGTCTTCTTCATGTCATCGATGATGTTATACTCCATTTCATCCGACACTATTAGTGTCTTTGATGGAGGCGATTGCTCTGATTGGACTGGGCTAAATGAGGTCGCTTTAGGGGTTGTCTTCTTTGTTGCGACCTTTTCTCTTGCTGGAGGGCTTGCGCCCTTCTGTTTTGGGGTAGTCTGGGGAGGATCAAGTTGATTTCTACTTCTTGTGCTAACGGGAAGTGCTTCTTGATCTTCCTCTTGTGGGAGGATGAAATCCCACATTCCTTGCAGTTCCACCACTTCCTCATCGTCGGTATGTGTTTCAACGGTGTTCTCTTCTTCTTCTTCTTCTGATTCCACGTTAGAGACCACGCTAGGTGGCTTCGTCTCCATAGGAAGATTTCTCTTAAAACTCCTAAAAGGCTTTCTTGGGGACGATTCTGCTACTTGTTTCCTGATATCAATAATCTCATTTGACATGGCCTTTAATACCTTTTGTAATCCTTCCATGTCGAAAGGATCTTTCGTTTGCTTCTTCTTGGTTTCTTCTTTGAAAGAGATTTTCTTAGATTTACGCTCTTCGATTGTAGATCTCTTTTCTAGGGCTACTACGCGTCTTTCGACTGCTAATGCCTCAGCCAAATTTTTGACTAAGGTTGTCTTGCTTGCCCTATCTACGAAGATGGCCAAGTTTGAAGGTAAGGCTGTGATGTACCATTCGCATCTTACTTCCGCGCTGGGTTGGGAAGCAACGGGGATTTTATTGAGGATCTTGTTGAACCGTAAGTTAAAATCTTTAATGGGTTCCCGAGCCTCAGCTTTAAGATTGGACAGATCATTGATCAGTGTCGCTGTCGATCTATCATCGCCGAATTTAGTGAGAAATTGATTTTGAAAAATATCCCAACTGGTGATAGATCCGGAGGGTAGCGAGAAGTACCATGACCCGGCCGTCCCTTGCATCGTATAGGGGAAGAGTCAGACCACGACGTCTTCGTTGGTAACTCCATTGAGATTAACAGAAAGCATGAAATTATTGATATGTTCTTCAGCTAGCATTCCAGTTTCTGGATTGAACTTTGGTAACCACTTCTCGGGATGGGAAGGTATTGGACTCAGGGGTGGAGGCATTAGAACCGCCCCAGGGTTGTTCCATGGAGATTGTGCCATCGCTGAGTTGCTGGTTAGTAGAAGTGTAGAAGATGATCTTTGAGGTTGAGAAGATAGAGATGTTATGATCTTTGACGATTGTGGAGGAAGGGTTGCGGAAGATGGATGAGTGATTTGAGGTGGAGATGTGGGTGGTCGACTTCGCGGAGAGGGAGTTGAAATGGATGAGGTGGATGAAAGAGTCTCTCTGTCAGACTCTTGAAATGTTTTCCTTGCTCTTTTCCTAGTGGGGAGAGGGATTTCAGTTGGCTGAATGCCAAACTTTTCACTCTTCAATCGGGTCAGGGGATGAGCAGGGTTGTATTGCGAAGTCAAGCTGCCTTTAGATTTATCAGATTTCTGGTTAAAAATAGAGAATCCCTGGAGTTTACGGATCAAGGTTTGAACTTCAGGGGGATCGACAATAAGTTGTTATGATGTATCGGGATGTATAGCAGCGGTGGATGTCCGAGCGACTTCCAGTTCCGAGTTTAGTTGTATTGGGGAAGTCGGGGAAGTTGGTGAGGGTGATTTGCTCTTAGAATGGTATTTGGATTTTGAATTATGTGCCATTCATAGCGGTGGCCCTCCTTCTAGCGCCAGAAATGTTGAGGGCCCTGAGGTCGGGTCAACAACAAGGGGGATACCCACCCGGTCCGGAACCTGGTTGGCGGCTCCTTGCCCGTTTGGAGTAGCGGGTCCGACTGGGGGTAATGGGACCAGTTTCCCAATGTGATGGGTGTGTGTGTGTGCGTAGAGTCTAATGGTATTAATCTAAAAAAGGGGAGGGATTCTTCTAAGCTAGTCTTAATCCTAACTGCTAAATTAACTCTATGCTAATGTAATCTAATGAAGAAAAATACATCTAATCTACGCTAACCCGGGGTGTTTTTATTTTGTTATGCGATCTAGAAAGATTTCTAACAGCAGCCGGTAATAAATATCATTCAACTGATATCAGAATATAAATCAATAAAGATAAACCATTCTGCATAAGAAGTTAGGCAGAGTAGTTGTGAACAACATATCGCATAATCAGTTTTCTATATGTTAAACATAAATAAATGACCCCACCGTACAGAAGTGCCAAATGGTAATACATACATTCATGCAATAACATACAAAGAACTCAGCCACATATCACTTTAGGAATACTAGCAGAATCTAGCCAAGAGATAAAAGTACCATTTATGACTAAGTTCACTAATAAACTTCAAGTAACAATGATTTATTTCTACTTGTTCTAACATCTGCTAAGAGTACAGAAGTGCAACATCAGTAACAGATATTAAAATTCAAACATAAATAAATCTCGATCCATCCATTCATCAAAAACCTCCTCTGAGGGTGCAGAAGTGCATGTTCTGAGGATAAGTTTTTTGACAGATTTCCGGACCCTTCTCCAAAAACCATGAGAAGGGTTAAATAATACTAACTAATCAATATTAATTACATGAAATTAGGGAATCGGCCTCAAATGACCGCCCTTTTACTAAAAGCAACTTTATTTCTAAATTTAAAATCTAATTTCTGACCGTTTCTGTATATTCTCTTTAGTGCTGTCAACAGTGTAATGCTTCCCTGGGAAGAGTCGGCTAGCCGCCTTCTTGTTTTTCTTGGGAGATAAAAGTGGAAATAGCAGGAGCTAGCACTTCCTTCCGGCAGACCAGAAGATATTTTCGAAAACCTTTCTCTAGCTGCGTGTATTCGCCGCGTGTATACTTAGCGTGTCCCAGTTTCTTCTCGAACTGATTTTGCTTTTGCCGTTTTCGGTTTTCGGTCATGCGGTGGATTGAGTGGGTTAAGAGTCGTGCTGCATGGGCAACTCCCTGTTTCGAGAATTTCTTCCGTTCTTTGTTCCAGGTTTTCCTGAAGCGTTCTCCTTCTCATGCGCTTCTTTCTCTGCTTCACTAAGTCTTAGCTTCAGGATCTTTTCTGAATACACTGCTTTTGTGCGCCTTTGACTCTGAGTCCTGGATAGCCTAATTTCATCAGTGCCGGTTGGCTAATAGCCTGGAATCCGTGGTTCTGCTGCATGCGGCATCCATTTGCGGAAGCATTCTCTCTTTGCTGATTGACACTTTCCTCTTTCCTTCAGATGTTTCCTGCATATAAACTTATATCAGTTGCGTGTCTTGCAGTCTACGCAAAGGAGAAGTGAAATGAAAAGACTTGACGTGAAAGCATTAATCTCTAATGAATGCACTATTCTGACATCCATCATTACTTGACTCTTCGATAAATGTAACACAATCATTCCTAGATACTTAATCATGCGGTCATTAAATTCTTTCAAGGCGCGCGCTTAATGCATGGGTCTATCGTGTGGTAAGTCTTTTCAGATCGCAGGTCGCAGATCGCAGATCGCCGCCATCGCAGATCGCAAATCGCAAATATCGTAAGTTCTCGTTTAATGGTTACGTCGTATAGCGTAATTCTTGCGATTTGTGATATCGCATATCGGCGGTCGCATTGCTCGAAGGTTTTTCTTTTAAGGGGCGTGTGAAGTATGCGATGCGATGAACTTCGCATCGCAATTTCGCAGTATTTGTTTTTCGCGCTCGAGTTATGCTTTGGCCTTTCCTTGCGATGCGATTTGAGCCTTAGGGAGAGAAATACAAAAACTTTAGAAAAAAAAAATATATATATTTTTGGGATTTTCGTTCAGGGTCCCCTCTTCGCTTGACGTTATTGCTAATGTCAAGTGAAGAAAGGGGGGTTGTTGGTGACCACAACACATTGATGTCAACCCAAGAAACACCAGGGGCTACCCTGATCTTACAAGGGAATTTTTACCTGACACCTTACTCTATTTTGAGTCAAGGATCTTCTATATAGATTCTACTTGTCGATATGTTTCCATTGATATATGGTACGCTAAGTAATTCTTCACAGTTTGAGTGATATTCATGTTTGAAGTTAGTAACCCTAGTTAGTGGGCTAAAAACCTATGGGGTTGTGGGATGGCACTCATAATTGGTTTTGGTCATTGAATAATCAATAATTAATCATTTTTTAAGCTCCTAAAATCCCTCCAACATTCTCTATAGAAACCCCTCTCAACTCTATAAAAAGAAATCTCATATATCCTCCAAATGTAGTGATCATGGGTATAACTTCATTTCTACGAAGTCTTAGATTTCGAAATTAAAACCCATTTGGCACAATCTTGATGAATGTTGTGATTGAATTTCAGATTATGGTTCGCTATATTTTTGGAGATATGGTCTATGGAAGTTAGGGTTTTTGCAGGCTTCCAAATTTCATCTCAAAGAAGTGACCTTGGGAAAATCGTCATAACTCTCTCTCAGAGGAGGATTTGACTTCTATAAAAAGTGGTGGACAATGCATGGACTGTAGTTTTCTATGTATCAATTTCAGAGCCGAGGGAAGAAACAATGACACGTGGTACGTCGTACAAGTTCGCTCTACTGAACTAGTCCATAATTAGGTCATTGTGAGAGATTGGGCATAACGTTGTCTTGAAGAGTCCAAATCGGGTTAGACCTGTGGCATTGGAAAGAAGACTCAGAGGGTTTATACAGGACCGAAGCTCACATGTTGGGGATCTGAAATCGCAGAGATACATTAGATTAAATATCGTGCTCCTAGAAGGCAAGAAAAACTAGATCAAGTGTTGTTAAGGGGTGCAAAGGACCAGACTTTCTAGGGCAGCGAAGAGAATGGTGCAGCAAAATGATGCAGCAGAGGTAAGTTACAGGTAAGTATCTTCTGTATATGCATGTTCATCTCTTAATTGCATTAGTTTCTTTGTATTCTAATTTGTTGCTTTTGTTTAGCACTGACATATGTTCTGCAAGATGAGGTAAGTTTTGCTATTATCATGTTATGGGTATTTCTTTGAAGGCTTTTTGCAGGTATTATATATTCATCAAGAGAAGAATCAATGCATAATCTAATGTTCTGAAGAGTGAGAAAGGGTAGCATGACGAGAGCAACACTCAAGGTGCAGAACAACAATAAGAAGTTCACCACATGAAGTCTTCAAGTGGGAAGCACTGCATACAATCATTGTAAAAGTATCATTATACAAAGTCATTGTAAAAGCATCATTATAAAAGTTGTACAAGTGTCTATCTGCCAAGAGTTGAAGAGGCAGTGTGGGGAGGTCTAGGATCATCATTAGGTTGTTGTGTCATAGTTGGGGTTATAGTATAGTGTGTCTTCTTCTTCTACATCATTCTATATCATTGTAAAGTGGACCATTTTCCCTGGTAAGAGAGTCCATTCTTCTTTTATTCTTCTATAGGGTGGTAGGGTGGTGCTAGGTTCATGCATGAAGTCACAAATAGGTTCAAGCTTGTGAAAACTTCAGGGTGGTAGGGTGGTGCTAGGGTGAGTTGTAGCTCATTGGGTGTTGGGGCATCCGTTCAGTTGACTACTGAAGAATCTCGAGCGTTGGAGCATCCATTCAATGGGAGCTAGAGAAGAATGATTTTATAGATTCTAGGATCTTTGAGCTTTCTTTTTAATTGGAGTTGAAGATTAAAGAATTATTAGAAAAGTGTTCGGTGGTTTTTGACCCGGAGGGGGTTTTCCACCTAAACTTTTTGTGCCTCCTATGTTCTTTTATTCAATGTCGTTACTGCATAAACATTAATGATAATTGAATATTAACTAATTATTTGAAAAGATTTAAAAGTGCTATTACTAAGGAATACTGATTCACCCCCCCCCCCTCTTAGTATTTTCCAACACCCAATTCCCTATGTGGTTCACCTTTCATACATTTTCACACTAGAACACTAGAGTTGCTCAACATGAACATCACAACAACAATATCTTCATAGCACAAAACATAAATCACTGAATCAATATCAAATCATACTCCTCTCTCACATTCATGCATCATTCTCAATTCACATAGCCTCAATACGTTTTTTGAAAATAAGCTAGATGTAGAAACTCATTAATGAAATACATAACAGCTATATGAGAAACATGTGACACTACTGCAACCAATCATCACAACCATATGCACTCCAACAATAATTCTACCACTGCAATCACAAATGCATTAGCAAAACCATTGTAGCTTTGTCACATAAACATAGTCTTCAACCCTTCATACTTCTGTCTTTGCTCTAACTACACCTCCATGCACAGTCTGCTTTAGTCAAATCACTCTCCTCACCAATGGCTCTCCAAAACAATATAACACTTTTCTCACTCAAGAGAACCAACCAAATGAGAAACCTTTTTCCACATATTTGTAGTTTTTGAAGATGACTAAATCAATTAATTCCAATCCTGTAGTGGAGCTCTGTTCATACACTAAAAGTGTTTCAATTCATTACTTCTTGACTCAAACAAGCCACCAACTTCATTTACTAATGAATATTCTCTTTTAACCATCATCTTGAAGCACAATTACCTTTTTCTGACCTTTACATGAAGAGTCCCAAACAAGACATGTCGGAAAAACAATTAAACACCTGATGCGTGCGAGGAATGCAGAGGAATTGTAGTGAAAAAACCATAGTCGCTCTCTTAACACTATCATCCATGTGAATTTAACACCTTAGGGCTATAACCACTCCCTTGGGCCTATCCTACTAGTAGTTGGAGCCTAAAACCACTCCCTTGACCCATCATGCATGCAACTATGGGAAAGGAGACTCAAAAGCATGTTTCCTCAGCTCAGAACTTGACCAAACTTCTTCTACAGCTTGATCAACATCAAATATACCTACAGGAAGCCACTGCAGCCTTTGCAACACTCCATCAATCCGCTATAACAACTCCATCACCATCACAAATCAAACTAGGTTGGTTGACTTATATGCCATCCATCAGCTACTTCAACACTCAAACCATCAAACTTCACCACAGATACTTCAACCTCTGCAACCATCAGTGACAAAAACCTGCAATTGATACAGGATGAAAACCATCCATACACACACCTAGTACCATAGTGATGACTTGACAATATCCAATATTGTCAACTAGGTGTAGGAGCTCCACATCTTGCCAAGGAATCCATACACAAGCCAACAACCTGCACTAACAACTAAAACCATCAAGCTAAAGTCTGCAACCAATGAACCATGTGCATAGACATATGCAACCAGGTTGACATCAATGCTAACCAACACCATGCTACTAGGTTGACATCAATGCCAACCAAACGACTTATCACAACATCAATACCAACAATACCCCCCTTTGGCATTGATGTCAATCCCAACTAGGTAAACCAAAGAAACCTCATTCACTTCCCCTTTGACATCAATGGAAAAGGGTTGAGCTCATCCAATAAAGCATCAATGAATAAGTACTACTACCCTTGGACACTAGTTGTGTATAAACAAGCAACAACAACCAAAATCATCCACATAGTGTGGGTAATAGCAGACCATGATCAATAAATATAACACCACATTATGTACATTAACAAGGTCAGATCATAATGTATCAACAAAAACACTCCTCATAGCAACATGACATCAAACAATAGCAATAATGGCTCTCTCTCTCCTAAAGCAGCAACAACAATCTCAAAGCCCAAATGACAACAATATACTGTGGCTCTCAGCAAAACAACATATCATAGACAACAACAACAAAAATAATCAACAAATCCATGATCACCACTATCATCTAGAACAACATCACTCTCTCCATAAACATCACTAGTAGCATCACCAACTACATCATCCTCACTCTCAACCAAGGAAATGACAATATGAGCATCAACATGAACATCATTCTCTACATCAACATCACTAGTAGCAACAACGAAACAAATGATTCACCATCATAAAGCAAGACTACACAACATCCATAACATAGTGGAGATACTAGAAACAACATCCTCCCATGCAACAACATATCATAACCGAAAACAATAGCAACAAGGCATATGATGACCATCATCAACAATACCGTGTGAGCAGTGACACATAATTTCCTTTATGTTACAAGCAGGAGGCTACTCCAAAATAACCAAGGACAACGACTCATAAATATTGCAATGGAAATACAAGGCCTCATAATCCTACTACATGATGACAAGAATGATAGAGTGTGATAGTACAATGCTTCATCAAATTTGAATTATGACTCCTCACATATGCATGAACATATCTCATATGACTCTTTCTCAAGACAAGCTAGACTCATGATGATACATACAATCTGTTTCATGGATCACTCAATCAACATAATGAAGATATATAATAAAAATATAAGGCTTTGATCCATGATCAAAAGTGAATAAATGCATCCCAGAAAGAGTGTACACAACTCTCTCCAAATATTTTCCAAAACATGTCCTGAACTACCAATATGCCACACCGATAGTTAGAATCTCCCAAATAATACAAGCCTCCATGAATGAACTATAGCAAAAATGATCCATTAATATGTAGCAAGAAGTAGAAAAATACTATTAACCATCCATATGAATCAATCAACACTATAACCTCCAATTGAATATGAAGCACCAACATGCCTCTAATCATTAGGAAACTATCATATGACACAACATATATATGCCAACAACAACATACTCAAGTAATTCTAAAAAATAATCAACAACAATGACCATACAACCATGCTTCTGTAGCACAACCTCTATGCATAAAATGGCCATCAACAAAGTAAGAAATCTACAATACAAACTTCATCCACGCTCTCTTGATATCATATGTGCACCAACAAGCACAATCCTCGTCATCATCAACAAACATATTTGATAGTCTTCAAGGTGAGATGATCATGACAATATGATATGTAAATAGGATGCATGGTCGCATGATAATGCAATGCAAGATATATGAGTCATGTGAATATACATGAAATGTAATCTCAACCATGCTACAACTATACTGAATGATGTAACAACTTTCTTCAATCAACTCACATAAATTAACGAACAACTTCCTAGTACACATGCATGTATCAATGACTCTTCCTCATGTGAAAAATGACTCTAATGAAGTACATGAGTGAGGGTTTCAGTAAGAGTAACATGATTTCAAAAACTATCACCAAAATTTCCATAAAAGACATAGCATCCTGCATGGCATAAGTGTTATATATGAAAATCATAATCCATATCAAACTCCCCCTAGACATATGTCATCTTTCCATCAACAACAGTTGCTTGCTACATAAATTCTATTAGTGTGCATAATATGGAAAAATTATCTTCTCACAACATGGCTAAAACTATCAACAATCATGAGACAAAAGGATAAAATGAAATATAATTTATCAACCTTGTAGAACTCTCCTTAGACTCATGCACTCTCCTTCTATGTCTCAAAACGATCTCGTGGACTTGAAATGAATAGATGCATGAGGTTAAAATTTCCTCCTAATCACATGCACTTATCAAGTTTGGCTTCTCTTGAATCCATCTCGTATTGGGCACAAGATAAATATCTACTCCCCTTAAGTAGAATATCCTTCTTCAAACCAAAACATTCTTCCTTGATGTCCTTTGAAGAGCTAGCTATTTTCAACTTATCTTTTCTCCTCCATACCTTCTTTTTCTTCAATGGTGGGCTTTATTTTTTTGTTGGATTGATTTTGTCACATCTGAAAGCTGCAACTCTATGGCCATATTTTCCACACTTGAAATAACAGTTATCCAACAAATTTTGTTTTCTTGCAAAAAAATTACATTCTCTAGCACGATGACCAAAATGATTGCAAGAAAAACAATACCTGAAAAATAAATTTGGATACCTTGTGTTTTGCTTTGCTGGACCATGAATGCTTGAATGGTTTCTTCCCTTCTTGAATTGTTGCATGTTGTGATTGTTAGCACAAGGAGTTACTCCTAGACTATAAAAGGAGTAAGCCTTACACATCATGATTTCATTTCAAAATTTAAAAGGGTTTTTTGAGTGGTGGGATGGCTTCTGAAGGAGTTTTGAAATGATTGTGTTCCTCTTTAACTTTCATGCATTTGGAAAGATGTGGCAAGCATAAACTGCGTGGTTAAGTGAGTAATATATGGGAGCAGAGGAAAGAGAACATGTAGCTGATAAATATACTAATAAATTGAGTATCTTAAGACAATCACTTCAATTACATAAAAAACCTTGTAACAAAATCTGTTTTTTGGCAAGGAAAATAACAGTTATAAAGTAAGAAAACGTATAAAGTGTTTCACAAATCCTTTGTGAAACCTTCACTAACAATTTCTACTTGAACTGATATTATGATTTACAGAAAACTGGATAGTAGATAAGTCATCATTAGATCCTCTTAATGATTTCTTACTCATACTATACTAGCTGTTGTAATTTATCATTTAAAAGATTAAAACAGGCTTGACAAGGAAAACAACAACTAGAAAGTAAAAACATGTATAAAGTATCCCACAAACCCTTTGTGAAACCTTCACTAACAAGTTCTACTTGAACATATATTATAATTTATAGAAAACTGGATGGTAGATAAGTCATCATTAGATCCTCTTAATGATTCTCATTCATACTATACTAGCTACTACAAATTTCTAATTCAGAAAAATGAAATAGGGAAATAGACAAACCACACATTAGATATAACTTGAATCACAAAATCCTCCAGCATGAAGTGCAAAAAAAACTATTTTATTAAGCTGAGTCTTCAGGTGAACCAACATCCCCTAAAATGATATTTACAAAAGATATATATAGAGAGAGAGGCACCAACTCCAACTCTCCTAAATTGGTGGTTCCACTATTTCCTTGTTACATAGGTGTCTTTTAGATATTAAAAATATCTCCATCAAATTGCAATAGAAAGTACAGGTGTAGATGAGAAGAAGAGGAAAAATGACACTTTGCTGCTGGAAAAACTGACTAGCTACCCCTTTTGCTGCTGATTTTTCTCTTTATGGACTTGACTATTAAATGACCATATGGCTTCATTAAATACAACCTTCAACAACCTCATAACTATCTCATATCCATCATCTTCCTTATCCATATTGTTATGGGTTGTTGTCTTTCCAAAACTGGCCCAGAGGTTTCTGCTGACAGCTGTATATTTATGTTAAAATAGGTGCTACTGGAAATTCTGGTAATACTTATAATAGCGAAAAAACTGGAAATGCTTCTAGAATTTCTGGTAGGATAATGTTTTCACTTCAAAATTTTAACAGAAAATAATTTGAAACACCTGTATATGCTTGGATATTCTGAGCTTTAATCTTCACATTCAAAACTTTGACTTAATATGCAAAAAGGTATTTTTTAAGGAAAATTACCCTTTCATTTCATGTGAGCTACAACCTCTGCAAGCTTATCCAAGTTTGTTTTATTTCTGGCAGCAGATTTTGACCTTGTGATTCTGGTTGTTTCTTCTTTGATGATGGTCTCTTTCTTTTCTGCTTCTTTTTGGACCTTTCTTCTTTTGGAAGGCTCTGATGGTTGGTCCATGGGAGCTTTACCTCTTTGCTTCCTCAAAGATCTTTTGATTTCTACAATTCAAGGATCCTTAGTCTGCAACTCTACATGTTGTTCTTCTATGAATATTACTTTAGTCAGTAAACTAGGATTATTTAGGGCTTTTGATTTCAATTTGTATTTGTTTCTTTCCCTAGTATGTCTCTTCCTAGCTCTAGAAACTAGTTTTATTTCTTATTTCTTGTTTTTACTAGTCACTTTATACCCTTCTTCTTTCAGCAATTCCTTATTAGAATCAATAGGCTGGTTTTCTTGTTGCTGTTTATGTGCTTCTATAATTTCAGGAAGCACTTGCGCTTTAGATTTCTCTTCAGTTGCAAGTTTTCCTCTCCGAGTTCTTGTGTAAACCTTAGGAAAAGGTCTAACAGGAGGAACCATTTTCATGTTTTTTGTTTTCTGGGCAGAAGAGCTTTCACCTTGCTCCTTTTTCTTTTCAGATTTAGCAGCTAAAGGCTTATCTTTGCTGCTTTTGGTACCTCTGCTTACACTTTCCTTCTTGTCCTTGCTTTTGGAACTTCCTTGAGCTGATGTAGTTGATGTCCTTTCTATACGAACATGTGTTGAAGAAGATTTAACAGTTTCTTGAGGTTTTGGTGCAAGTTGGCCTGCCCTATAAAACAAGAAATGTTCCCAAGTTTGGTTTCTCCTTTTAAGTTCTTCTTCAACCAGAACCTTGATAATTGCATGATGATACAGGCTGTATTCTGATGCTTCCTGGTGTGTTTGAATTCTGGCTACGATTTTGGTCAGTCTCTTCAATATAAAATAGGGCAGATTAAGAGTCCTCATATCTACAAATGAAAAAGAAACCTCATATGGTAAAAAAATACTACGATATACCGTCTCTCACAAGTGAAAAAAACCTTAACCAGTTTGACTGTTTCTTCCCATTCCTTCTTAAGATAATGTTTGGGAATTCCTTTGGCCCAGTTAGGATCTCTATATTCATCTCTAATAAAAGTATTGAGATCTCCTCCTGTAATGAGTTGTCCCTTAAACCACTTTTCTCCTTCCTGGGGAAGGTTAAAAGCTTCTGCAATTGACTGTTCTGAAACCTGCAATTTGAAACCAAAGATGGTAGCTTCCTGTCCATTGAAAGTTTGAGCAAACTCTTGGGCTACACCTTGATGTGAGCCTCCTAACCTGGTGTAGAGTGGATACCAGCCTGCCTAAATAAATAGTCTTCTAACACTTGGATTAGCATCAACTAGTTCAACTCCTTGAGGTTCGATTCTCTTAAGCTTTCCACCTTTCCTAGACTTTGATGCCATGGATATTTGCTTGCTTGTTATGAAGAATAGGTGTCAAAGTATGGAAGCTTACCCAACAGATGTTGCAATTAGCTTGAATTAGGCTGCCTAAAAAACTGGGATGTGTTCTTAACCACCTCAATCACTGTCTCCTTTGTTGCACTTCAGAAATTCGAAATGGTGAAATTTCCTCCATTTTTGAATATTTGAGATAAAGTTTTGGTTCAATCTCCTATGCATATGATCCTTCATGATTAAATGAGATTTCATGTCATAATAGACAACATGTAATAGTAATGATGAAGTCGAGTTTCTTTGGAGAGTCCAACTAATCTGCTACAGGTGGCTGTACGAGATTTTTTGCAAATCTGGCAATTTTTCTGCTTTAATTTAGACTCGCTGGAAATTCTGGTAGCGCATTACGCGGAACAGAAAGAATGACTGTCGAAATTTAAACATATAGCTAAGACTAACGTTGTAGGCATGTTTTAACTTTGGAAACACATGTTTATTTGAGATCAGTGGAGTAACAAATGATTGGCTATGGCTATGACTGACACCTAGATAGTTCGACCAACCAAATCGATTAACCACTACCACTTGACTTGACTTAAAGTTTGTGACCTATCCAATCACGAAATCTCATGATTTGGATTAAATATTTTTCCATTATCACACGTGGACAATTGAAAACGGTTTCGTTTTCGGCTTTATTTTTTTAAAATGGGAGACGTTACCGGAAAATTAAAAAAAGAAGGAAATAAAACAAGAACGAAAAGGTTGTCCGAAAAACAGGGGGGACTGTTTGAACAAGAAAATCGGGCGCTACTAGAAATTATGGTAGTGTTTTAATTTTTTTTTTTGAAATTTACAAAATTAATCCTAAAAAATAAAATTTTCAAAACCTACTCATGACTTAGTCTAGAACTGTGCTAACAACGATTATGATCTTCTTTTCTTTGCTTTTGCCGATAAACTCTTTTCTTCTTTGGCTCCTCTTGATGATGCTGCTTTCTAGAACCTTGATTGACTTTAGAGGTGGTGGACTTATGATTCTATGCTATTTGGTTGTTCTCCAATTTCTCTTTTTCTTTCACAATGCATGATTTTTCTTCAAATCCCAATCGAGTTTTAATAAGTGGAGATCTTTGACTGATGAGGATTTCATCCAAAATTCTGGTGATTTTCTCCAACTTTCAATGCTGAGATAACTGATTATTTTCCTTTTCAAGCTCACATCTCAATGAGGCTATTTCCTTTTCTAGACTTGGACAATAGGCTTCCCAGTCTTTTAGCTGATTTGACAAATTCTCATTTGTCTTGATGACTTCCTCATGCTAAATTTTCAGATCAATGAATTGTATGTGTTTACTCTCAAGGCTACTCTAACTATATTCTTGAGATAAAATTAGATCTACCACTGCGATGAATGTGGAATCCTTCATTCTCTTTCTCTTCAAGAATGCATTGGTATTTTTCAATAATTTTAGAATCTTGAATCCTTTCTCTTCCATACAAACTGTGTAGTTTGTCCATGATTTCTTTTGCGATCGTGCAATGTATCACTTTTGTTACATCATGAGTTGAAAATCCCTTCAAAATAATATTCTTGTCTTCCTCATTAAAATCATCCTGCGTACCATATTCAATTGAGAGAAAAATATTCACATCTAAGGCTAAAAGATATGCTTCAAATTTTACCTTCCAAAGCATGTAATTAGATCCATGTAACAAAGGAACTCCATAAACTGCAAATCCTTCTTGGTTACCAATGATCTACCTTCATCAGTGAAGATGAACTAGAAGGAACCGTGGTTTTGATACCAATTGTTGGAACTTCTACCACTCAAACTAGCAGGGGCTCTAAAAGGGGGTCCTCAGATGTCTACTACTAGATCAAGGGAAACAAATGGAGCAATATCCCACTGTCACCTAGGCTAAGGATCCCTACTCTTCATGAAATTTCATCGATGGGAGAAGACCCGATATTATAAGGACCATGGAATGATTAGATAATGATAGGGTGAGGGGTGATCCTAGGGGCCTATTCACGAGAGAGGCTAAGATATATAACTTACTAGCCTTGGAAGGAAAGGTTGAAAGCTCTCAAGGAAGGGCTCAAGGGGAATTTCAAGGTTAAATTTTAGGAAATGAATCTTATAATGGAGGCCCTTAAATCCTTAAATTCCTGTGGAGGCTTGGATTCCAAGTGGTCCTTGAAGAATCACTCTTATTGGCTTGTGTGACCACACGAGATCGAGTGGACCTGGAGGGTAGTTTAAGGAGGTAGGGTCTAGCAACCAATGATGTACTTGACCTATTCCGATGGGGAAAGGGATCAAAGAATGAAATTTTCAACAAACAAGGTGAATATCCCAATGAGGTCTTTGGCCTAAGGAAACTAAGGGAAATATTTGGTCTTGAGGCTGGGCTTGAGGTATCTCACAATTTGACCGTCAAAATTGCTTCAAAATTTGTGGGTGCCTAGGAGAAACCCTAGCACAAGTGATGCAAAGAGATCTATTTTTTCTTGTCGATGGTTTACAAGACAAATGATGCCTTAGGTGACCTATGGGGCTAGACCTTGAAAAGAAAAGGTGAAAGAGGGGAATAATATGGATTGATCACCTTTATGGTGTACTAGTGCCTAGTCCTTTAGGGAGATTTCAGAGTCATGAATTATAATGACTATGGACAACTTCGTAGACCATTATGGAAGCAACAAAAGAAACTTCAAGATCTTTATACTTCATTTTACAATATTTATGGCTTGTCAAGATGAAATTCAGTAATGAAACATCTCTAGGAATATTCTTTCATAATACATGGCCCATACATTGTGCATCACTATCTAGAAAACTAATTTCAACAACTTCGCAATAATGGATGCAACAAATTAGCCCTAGTACAACGAAAATCCAACAACAATGTATGTGACAAAACAAAAGAGAAAAATATAATTAAATGTACTTACATGTATTAAGAGTATATCCAACCATTCACCATTTTCCAATTAAGAATCTCCAAGACAAAATGAAAATAATCCAAACATCAAAATTCATTCCATTCTCTAAAATTTCATTCTCCAAGAAGGATAGCAAAGTTATCTAAAGAGATACCAGTCCAACCAAGCGATGATGCTAAAATGAATCCTCATCACTTGTATTTATACACTCCTAAGCAGTTCAATTTAGCTAATTGAGCCTACACCAACTCCTAAAATAAAATAATATGAAAAATAACTAACTTTTGGTGAAAGCCCACCAAAATAGTTCATAAACAAAATAATAAGATTCTCAATAGGTCAAATGATGAGTAATACATATCTTTGGGCCATTTAAGAAGCCTGATGAAGTCCATAAGTGCCATAATGATGAATATGACTCCCAAAAGTGATGGAAAAGGGGTTGGTCCCTTGTTCTCCAAACAATAAACCAATGGTGCTCCCAGTGGGTGTGGGGACACACACATAACCTCATGAGTCTTATGTAGTTTTAGATATAAATTGTCTTAGTGTAGTAAATGGAATAATTTGTCACTTTGTTCTTAAGAGAATTGAGCTCACTCTAAAAGGATGAAAGAAACATTTTATTTCATAATAGATCTTATTTCATTGCTTAGATGTTTGAGGATTTGTTTGTGAGTGATGAATGAGTTTTTAATCAGCATATGAGGGAACAACCAAGGGTCTAAGTTAGGCTCTCTCTCCATTTTGATTTGCATGATAATGAAACTCATTCTTTTTGCTTTTATGTTTCAAGTATCATATGAGGGGATAACCAAGGGTCTAAGTTAGGCTCTCTCTCCATTTGATTTATATGATAATTGAAATTCATTCTTTTGCTTTTATGTTTCAAGTATTTCATTTCTTATGCTTATGAATGAATCTTAGTTTAGTTTGGATTAGTATATGAGGGGACAATCAAGAGACTAAGTTAGTCTTTCTCTCTCTTTGAATTTGAACAACAACTAAAGTTCATTCTCTTGTCTTTATCTCAAGTTTTTGGTTTTATGTAATCAATGATTTCTCTATGATACTGTAGGGAAGGAAAACCAGGACCTCCTTAATTAGGAGCCTCTTCCCTTGCATATTATATTGAATCGTAGATAATCTAGTTAGACATAAAATTAGTTGCCTACTCCTGCATATATTTTGCTGGCACCATCACAAGCTTACGAGTTTCCCTGGTTGATAATTTAATGAAAGCAATTTTAGCAATTAAATTGCCCAACATGGTGTATGCAAGGGGTTGATGGATTCCAAATGAGGACCATCTTGGAGAAAATGTTCTCCTAGGGATATCACCCACAAAATGGTGGGTAACATCTGGCTTCAACTGGGACGTGATCTCTCGAAAAGTGGGCAAAGCTACTCGAATGGGAGATCACGAGAACACTAGAAATATTTTGGTTATCATATACCTGTTCCCTGCACATATCAAAGACTAAAACCATGGGACAACATGTTTGTACGGTGTCTTATGATCACCCATGATTAATGTTAGGCTGTAAAATCAACATAAAATAAAACATGCAAAATTTTATCTAAATGCATCTAATCTATCATGAGAAATATCATATGGCATTAATTCTAATGTGAAAATCAGCATGCAATGCATCCTACTCTAACATGCATATGGTGTGAAACTAATACTAAATGTAATAATAAAGCCAATGCAACCCACATATCATCATATCAATATTTCCTGCCAGTATGATTACTCATGTAGAAAATCCCAAAGCGAATGCGGATATAATTATATGGAGGATGAAGTGGGTGGGAGGTAGGAAAATATGATGCCCCCACATATCATCATATCAATATTTTATGCCAGTATGATTACTCATGTAGAAAATCCCAAAGGGAATGCATATATAATTATATGGAGGATGAAGTGGGTGGGAGGTAGGAAAATATGATGCCCACACATGGATGACCACGTGAGAAGAGATAAGAAAATGATGTAATCTAGCTGATGAGATCCTCTCTTCTAACCAAAATATAGAGATGTCAATGATTAGGATCATAAATGTTTTATGGATGGCAACCTTGGGCATATTATTTCCATTATCATTTATGTCATATTCTATTGCCTCTACAAGGCTATGATTAGTAAGAAAAGGAGACTAATGAGACGGAGAAATACAAGTAGGTTTCCCATAATGATCACACTGGAAATGGGAGATTATAGATTGATCATGATACTGAGGGGGTGCCCAAAGAGATAAATAATACTCAATGAGGGGTTTTTCCTCGACACTATATTCAAAAAGGGTAAAGAGATCAAGGCCACTTGAGATCATATGAGACTAGGTGCGGGAATCACTCTCAATATGATGAACAAGAGAAGGAGGCAAAGAGGAGGGTGGAGTGTTGTATCCAACAAATTTATGTTCCCCAAAATCATAAGGCTTAGAGTATTCGAATATAGCATCATACTTAGGAGAGGTGGGAGAATACCGTTTTCCTTATTATCAAATATTGGGCCTCTCCTAAAAGGAAACTTGATCACTTCCAACTATCCCTCTTTATGCAAGGGAGGGCATCTCATCCTTTGTTATTTGGAGTCGCCAATAATGTTATGTCAATATGTCATATGGGGAATAAAACACACGTTTCATGTCCTCGAAAATGGCGCCAAAAATGTTACCACTCAAACTAACAAGGGATCTAAAAGGGGACCCTCTAAGGGCTACTACTAGATCAAGGGCAACAAATGGAGCAATATTCCATTGTCACCTCGGCTAAGGCTCCCTACTCTTTATGGAATTTCACCAATGGGAGGAGATATGATAGGATAAGGACCAAATAATGAGTACACAATGATAGGGTGAATCCTAATTCACGAGAAAGGTATATAGCTTACTTGCCTTGGAAGGTAAGGTTGAAGGCTCTCAAGGAAGGGCTAAGGGGATTTTCAAGGTTAAAGTTTAGGGAATGTATCTTATAATGGAGGGCCTTAAATTCTAAAATTCTTGTGGAGGATTGGATTCCAAGTGGTCCTTAAACAATGACCCTTAATGGCTTGTGGGACCACATGGGACCAAGTGGACCCTGAGGGTAGATTAAGGGAGTAGGTCTAGCAACCAATGATGGACCTATTTTGAAGATCAAAGAGGTGAAGGTCCCAATGAGGTCTTTGGCCTAAGGAAACCAGGGGCAAGATTTGGTCTTGAGGCTAGGGCTTGAGGTATCTCACAATTTGACCATCGGAATTGATTCAAAATTTGTAGGTGCCTAGGAGAAACCCCAACATAGGTGATGCCAAGAGATCAAATTTTTCCTGTGGATGGTTTACAAGATAAATGATGCCCCACATGACCTATGGGGCTAGATTTCAGAGTCATGAGTTATAATGAGTATGGAAACTCAGTTGTCTATGTTAAGGAGGCCTTAAAGAAAACTTCAGAGACCATTAGCACAAAAAAAAGCAGCTTCAAGAAATTTATACTTCATTTTGCGAGATTTATGGTTTGTCAATATTAAATTTAGTAAAGAAACATCTCTAGGAATATTCTTTCATAATACATGGCCCATACATTGTGCATCACTATCTAGAAACCCAATTTCCACAACTTCACAATAATGGATGCAACAAATTAGCCCTAGTACAACGAAAATCCAACAACAATGTATCTGACAAAACAAAATTAAAAGTACTTAAATGTATTACGAGTATATCCAACCATTCACCATTTTCCAATTAAGAATCTCCCACCAAAATAGCTCATAAAAAAAATAATAAACCTCTCAAGAGGTCAAATGATGAGTAATACATGTCGTTTGGCCCTCTAAGAAGCCCGATGAAGTCCATAAGTGCCATAATGATGAATAGGACTCCCAAAAGTGTTGGAAAATGGGTTGGTCCTTTCTCTCCAAACAATAAATCTGTGGTGCTCCCAGTCAGTGTGGGGGTACACACATAACCTCATGAGTCTCCAAGTAAATAGAAAATGCGTTTAGACCATCTGTAAGGGCCCAAATGATGGTGTGAGTGATGCCATATCAACATACAAGTCCTGGGTCATCTTCTAAGTGCATGGTGCAACTGTGGGGTCAGCTGGGCATGGTGAACTAGGTGCATCTTCCTCGTCCCATGGGTGAATCTGAAGAAATATCTGAACATATCTGAGGATCCATGGAGTTTTGTCTATTGCTATGGAGGCCCATGATTTTCTACACACACCCTACATGTTCCAATGTATCCCTTTGAAGGGTTAGGACCCCATATAGGGAGATCAAACCCAAAATGGAAATCATCTACAATCCTGCATAAGATCCAATGTGTCCCCTAGCCTTCCAACACAACAAGTCATTAAAGTAATTGAGTTAAAGAGCTTACAAACTATGGAAAAAAGGTGGACACTTTATAATGGCATGCCCTTCCATAGTGGGCTTTGGCATGTGCTAATGTCTTCAAGCTCCAAAGGGGGTTAACCAAGTACCCTATTAGGTGGTTTCTACCTTTAGAGGGGATAATATGTCCAAGGTACATCCTTCAAATGGTGGTGGTATGTGATAAAGAGATGAATGGAAGAGGGAATGAAAAGGGGAAATCCTAGGCTACATGTCGGGGTACAAGGGTGGCTAGAAAAAGGGAAGGCCACACTTGGGTATATAATGTATAGAAGGGAGAAATCGTGGTGCATGAGATACCTCGACCTTGATTTTCCACCCTTATTTATATGCCCTTTGCCTTTTATTATTTTTGTTTGATTAAATGAGTGGGGATCAAAGATAAGAGCATGGTGTGTAAGGTATAACATTGGATACCCCCTTTAAGGTAGGGCAGTTCATTGCCCACCAGGGTTTGGGACAATCATGGGTTTTAGAATGATAGAGGAGGCTCAGCTAGAACCTATGGAACCAGGGTGATGGCCATTGGTATTAGGTAGAGCTTATGCATTGGTTTTTTCCCACGTGCTAAATGTGTTTGTTCTAAACATCTTTTGCATATTGTGGTACATTTTCTTGTTGAATGTGGCCAATTATGCTTTTAATTTGTCTTTTCAACTGCATTAACCTTTGGGGCATTGTTCCAAGATTGACCCAAGGTGTCAGCAAGGGGAAGGGGATGCTAACCCTATGTGGACCCAGTGGATAAATGTGGACCCAGGTGGGAAACATGATGAATGGGGTTATAATGAATGGAAGGGGAGTGATGTATGTGTATGGGTAAGAGTGACCACGCAACCAAAATTGGGGTTTCCATGTAATACCATCCCTAAAGCCCGGAGGTCAATAAAATAGATCCCACATGACTAAGATCCAAGGGAAACATTTAAAAGAGGTCTAGGGGACAAGAGCACAGACCTATGCCATTCTTTCCATTGAATCCCCACATTAATCTGTGGTTAGAAGTGTCCATGATAAGCAAACTAAAATATTCAATTACCAAATGACAAGGGATACCTTTATGTTCAAGAGTCCCACCTTCAAACATACGATCATGATAGTTGGGTGAGTAACCACATGACTGGCTTAGGTGGCAGAGAAATGGCACAACAAGTTAGTTGGTGACTGCAAGGGACTGTTGGCTACCGACTAAGGACCATCTTGGAGGAAATTTTCTCCTATGGATAACACCCACAAAATGGTGGGTAACAAGAACTAGGGTCACTACTGAGAGGGGGGGTGAATCAGTAGTGATAACAATTACACAATTTTACCTTTCTTTCTCCAATATATTAATCCATTCATTTCTTAAAAAGTAAGAATTAGATTTGAAACATGCAAGTTCAATTGGATCAACACATGAGAGCCATAATCATAAGAAATAAACATGCACAATGAAACACAATCATCACATCACATAGGCATACAATATATCTGGTGGAAAACCCCCCGTCGGGGCAAAAACCACCCTTGCTGCTGCTGCGCTACTCAATATATATTATTATATGTCAAGCAAATCATTACATAGAGAGTATAATGGAAAATATCTGAAAGGAACTATGATCTCCATCTCACGACTCTATAGACTCCTATTTGATCAACAAGACTTTCCCAACCACCATTGGAAGCAAAAATCTAAATACCCCTATCTGATCAATAAGCCTTGCCCAACCAAAATTGTACTAATACTACTAGGTCCCTATAATACTAGTGTAGCCCACTATTGTTATTGTTGTGCCCTTACCTTATTATTGTCATGTAGGCTTTGATTATATTCTGACCCCTTAGACTCCTATATATAGAAATGAGGTTTTATCATTTGAATCATCCAAGAATTATTCATTTATTTCATGTAAAGTAGGTTCCCCCCCAAAGAGTGATCTAGGTCCGGGTGCGACAAAGGACCCTTCCAAGACCTTTTACTTTCGTGATGTGTTAAATTCCATTTTAAAAGAACATAGATGAATACATCCACATGCTGTAAAGAATAGGAACATGACAATCATCAACACATGAAAACAAGATGTTGATAATGGAGTTCGTCCAGGAGGGACTACATCTTTGACCCCAGATTTCAAGTTGGTGTAGGCTGCTGCATTAAGTGCTGTCAATAGTGATGATATACATAAGAGGTGATGTCGCAATCATACAAGGAAAATGCCCTCACGCAGGAGTGGCTCCAAGAGTTGTTCCTTTACAGGAACTCTCAGTCAAAAAGGACTCCTATTAATATGACACAAACTCATGGATGATGATCATACCGCCAGCATGGCATAAAAGGGATCTCAATGTAAACATGCATGATGAAAAAATGAGTATCCCATCAACATACAACAAAGGGATCTCAAAACACAACATGACAAATCATGACAACAAGTACATCTGTTGGGTCCCTATAATACTAGTGATTACCCCATTACTATTGTAGTTATACCCCTTATTAATATTGTTGTGCCCCTATTGCCCCCATATTATTATTATTGTGTCCCATATAATCCCTCTATTGTTATTTTGGTGGCTTTATATTATTATTGTTAGGTCGGCTGGATTATATTGTGACTCCTTAGACTCCTATATATAGAAAGGAGGTTTTGTCATTTGAATCATCGAAGAATTGCTCATTTATGTAATGTAAAGGAGGTTTCCCCCTCGAAGATGCTGAATTCTAAGGCGTTGATCTATCTTTTCTATCTTTTCTTGAGCTGGTTTCATAACATTTGGTATCAGAGCTTTGGATTCTAGGGTTTCGTGCTCCAAACAGGTCATTGTGGCATTTTCGCTATAACTTTTTTTCTGTGATGTTTCAGAAGTTGCAAAAAAAACCCATTTGAGAAGATATCATGCTGAACCTCGGGTCTGAATTTTAGATCTTTTCGCACTATATTTGCGGAGATATGATCTGAGGAAGGTTGTCTTTTTGCATACTCCTGAATTACATTCTAAATAGGTGACCTGGGGAAAATCATCATAACTTTCTCTCTGGGGATTGGATTGAAATTTCGTAAGAAGGTGCAGAAAGAGGACGGACTGTAGTTTCTTGTATGCATTTTTCAGATCCAAAAGTCGAAGTGACTCGTGGCATGTCGTACAAGTTCGCTCTACTGAACTAGTCTATAATCAAGTCACTGTGGGAGATTTCAGATAACTCTTCCTTGGAGAATCCAATTTGGGTCAGACTTGTGGCATTGGAAAGAGGAAACAAAGGGCTACTGCAGGTCACAAATTTAGAACTAGATGATCAGAAAGTACAGAGATACATCAGAGGCAATATCGAGCTCGTACAAAGTGAAAAAAGGTGTGTAGATTTTCTTAAATTTTTGCTTAAGCTTGGTTTGAAAATTTATTTTGAAGGAATTCAAAGGGCATAATAGAGCGTTATTATCGTTAACTGATGCCCTGAGGAAAGAAAATGCAAACACCTAGTAAGGAACCTGAAAGCTCTAGCATGACTCATGAAGAAGAAGAAGAAATGCTATATGATATATCAAAATTACAAGAACAAGTGCAACAAGTGTCACTTGCACAAAAAGCAACAGAATCTAAGATGGATGGTTTAAGGAAAGATGTAGAAGCTAAGATGGATGGTTTAAAGAAAGGTGTAGAAGATAAGATGGATTGTTTAAAGAAAGGCGTAGAAGCTAAAATTGATGGCATGGATGATAAGATGGAAGAATTGAAGATAAATATGAATAAGTTGCTACAAGAAATGGTCACTAAGGGTGAAAGGGTACTAAAGGAAACTCATGATGAGAACAAAAGAAATGTTAATCATGATTCCATAGACTCTAATGTTATATTGAAGACTCACCATATTCCAAAAATCGATATGAGGAAGTTTGATGGCAAGGATCCCGCCACATGGATATTACAGATGGAGCAATTCTTCGATCTCAATAATGTGCAAAACACACAAAAGGTACATATGGCAACTTTATATTTGGAACCAAATCAGTTTGTATGGTATCAATGGCTTTTCTCTCGTAAACAATTTATCACTTGGGCAATTTTTACGGAAGAATTGATAGCACATTATGAGGATACAAAAAGCAACACTTTTTTTATCCAATTGATAAGTTTCAAACAAAAGGGTTCAATAATGGAGCACATTGAAGAGTTCCAAAAATTTAACATAAGGGTAAAATATATTACAAAGGATCATAGGATTGATGTGTTCATAGGGTCTTTAAAGGATAATATCCAACATGATGTTCGCCTTTGGGAACCTGATTCATTAGAGAAGGCATTCAGGTTAGCAAGAAAAATGGAAAGCAAAATTATGGCAACCAGGAAGCATACCACTCACAACTATAAAGACGGAAGTGTTGTTGCCCCTAGTCTTCCACAACCTATAAGGTTGAAACCACAACAATTGGAAGAAAAAAGAGCAAAAGGGCTGTGTTACAGTTGTGATAGCAAATACACTAAAGGTCATAAGTGTGCTGAGAAGAAATTATTCTACATAGATTGTGAAGAGGAAGAAGAAAAGGAGCAAGAAAGGTCAAAAGAAGAGGATATACTCCAGGAAAAAAGCCTAGATGAATAAAAAATAAATCCGACCATATCTTGTAATGCATTGGCGGGAATTACCACTCCTCAAACCATCAAGATAGAAGGAAAAATCAAGAAGAAAAAGGTAATAGTGTTGATTGATTCATGAAGCACCCACAATTTTAGTCATTGTAAGGTAGAAAAAGAATTGAATTGCTTCCTATATCCAGCACCAGAGTGTCAAGTGATGATTGCAAATGGAGGAACAATAAATTGCTCTGGAAAGTGCCATAATATCAAGCTATCCATGGGAGAATATGTATTGACTAGCCCAATGCTTTCCATTCCAATGGGAGGTGCTGATGTTGTACTAGGAGTCCAATGGCTACAATCCTTGGGTACAATAGCTTTTAATTTTCAAGAACTTTTCATCAAATTTTCTAAGGAAAGAAAGGAATTTGAATTAAGGGGTATTACAGGGAAACCATGAAAGATAATCAGCTCTAATGGTATGAAAAAGCTTCTAAAAAAGGAGCAAAGAGGTGTAATAGCACAATTATGTTCGCTAGATGTTTCCACATCGGAATCATCTATTTCTCCAAATCTCCAAAAAGTCCTGAACAATCATTCCAAGGTATTTGAGACTCCCAAAGGTCTCCCACCTATGCATGATCATGATCATGCTATTCATTTGATTCCAGGAAGTGTTCCTCCAAACATCAGGCCGTATAGATATCCCTATGTCGAAAAGAGTGAAATTGAACGTATGGTTGCAGAAATGCTAGAGGCTGGTATAATTCAACTGAGTCAAAGTTCTTTCTCTGCTCCAGTAGTATTGGTGCATAAGAAGGATGGATCATGGCGCATGTGTCCGGATTATAGGGAGCTCAACAAGCTCACTATTAAAGATAAGTTCCCCATTCCTGTCATTGATCAATTACTGGATGAATTGCATGGATCAATTTACTTCACCAAGTTGGATCTTCGTTCAGGATATCATCAAATCAAAATGAAGATTGAAGACATTCCGAAGACAACATTTATAACTCATTAGGGTCATTATGAATTTTTGGTCATGCCTTTTGGCCTTACCAATGCACCTTCAACATTTCAAGGATTGATGAATTCAATTTTCAAGCCATTCCTTAGAAAATTTGTGTTAGTATTTTTTGATGATATACTAATCTACAACAAGTCTTGGAAGGATCATGTTGAACATGTTGACAGGGTGCTGCAACTATTGGAGGAGAAACAATTATATGCAAAAAGATCCAAATGTTTCTTTGAAGTCCAGGAGGTGAAATATCTGGGTCATATTGTATCTCATGAAGGAGTTAAGGTAGACCCTAGCAAAATGAAAGCCATTAAGGAATGGAAATCCCCACATCCATAAAGCATCGGCGAGGATTTCTCAGGTTGATAGGGTATTATTGCAAGTTTGTTAAGAATTATGGGAGAATAGTAGCACCTATAACAACATTATTGAAGAAAGATGCATTTTCATGGACTCCGGAAGCAACAAAGGCCTTTGAACATCTTAAAGAGGCAATGTGCCAAGCAACAGTCTTAGCTACACTGGACTTCACAAAAACCTTTATTATGGAATGTGATGCTTCAGGAAATGGAATTGGTGCTGTTCTAATGCAAGATGAAATACCCATTGCTTTTGAAAGTCGTCCAATCAAGGGAAAGTTTTTAAGAAAAGCTATTTATGAGAAGGAAATGTTGGCAATACTCCATGCACTTAAGAAATGGTGACCCTACCTAATGGGAAGACACTTAAAGGTAAAAACGGATCATGATAGCCTTAAATAGTTTTTAGAACAAAGATTATCCTCTGAAGAGCAACAAAAGTGGGTCACAAAGATGTTGGGCTATGACTTTGAAATCATCTACAAAAAAGGGAAGCAAAATTTGGTGGCAGATGCACTCTCAAGAAAGGATGAGGATGTGGAAGCATTGTTGTGCGCCATTTCTATTATCCAACCAGATTGGATAAATGAAGCAAGGAAGGAATGGAAGAATGACGAAGAAGTGTGGGCACTTATTCGAAAGTTACAACAAGATTCTAGTACGTCTGATACATTTAGCTAGAAAAATGATTCGTTATGGTACAAAGATCACTTATACTTCTGTAAGAATTCCCAGCTAAAACAAAAGATTCTTATGGAATTGCACACTTCTCCCTTAGGAGGGCACTCAAGTTTTTTAAAAACTTACCACAGGGTTAAGAAGGAATTTTTTTGTGATGGCCTTAAATCAGATATTCAAAAGTTTGTGGCGGAATGTTTGGTTTTCCAACAAAATAAAGTTGAAACAATCAAGACACCGGGTCTATTACAACCCTTATCCATTCCAAGCCAATGTTGGGAGGAGGTTTCAATGGATTTTATCACAGGGGTTTACCCAAGTCTGAGGGAAAGAGTGTCATCATGGTGGTAGTTGACAAACTTACCAAGTATGCACACTTTTGTGCATTATCACATCCATTTAAAGCCAGTACAGTTTCTACTGCATTTATGGAAACAATTCAAAAGCTACATGGAAACCCAAAGATTATTGTGAGTGACAGAGATCCCATTTTCACTGGAAATTTTTAGACAAAATTATTTTCTTGTCTTGGTACTCAGTTAGCTGATAGCTCATCTTATCATCCTAAATCTGATGGGAAAACTGAGATAGTGAAAAAATGTTTGGAAGGATATCTTCGTTGCTTTGTATCTGATAAACAGACACAATGGGTCAAATGGTTGCCTCTGGCTGAATGGTGGTATAACACTTCCTTCCATACAACAACAAAAATGACCCCATTTATGGCACTTTATGGGTATCAACCACCATCCATCACATCATATTTAAGAGAAAATTCTAAGATTCAGGCAGCGGAACATCACATTGAACATCAATAACAAGTCCTCCAACTCTTAAAGGATAACCTCGTGTTGCCACAGAATAGAATGAAACAACAGGCATATCAACATCGCAGTGAAAGAAGTTTTGATGTAGGTGATTGGGTATTCCTATGGTTACAACCATGTAAGCAAATGTACCTCAAGCAAGCTAAGAAGGATAATAAATTATCACCAAAGTATTATGGTCCATACAAGGTGTTGCAAAAGATTGGTACTATGGCATACAAATTGGAGCTTCCTGCAGCTTCTCGATTGCACCCAGTTTTCCATGTTTCATGTTTAAAGAAGGTTATAGGCGACAAGCTCCTAGTTCAAACAATATTGCCAGAACTTGACGAGGAAGGAAAAATTATATTGGAACTGGAAGCAGTCACAGAAATAAGAACTCGACAGCTATGAAATCGATCAATTTCAGAGTATCTTATCAAGTGGAAGAACTTATCCGCTGAAGATTCCACATGGGAGGATGAGAATTTTATGCAGAAGTGTCTAGAACTACTCAATCGTTGAGGACAACACTTTTTTGAAGGAGAGGGGCATGTTGGGCCCCTATAATACTAGTGATTACCTCATTACTATTGTAGTTATACCCCTTATTAATATTGTTGTGCCCCTATTGCCCCCATATTGTTATTAATGTGCCCCATAGAATCCCTCTATTGTTATTTTGTGGCTTTATATTATTATTGTTAGGTCGGCTGGATTATATTGTGACTCCTTAGACTCCTATATATAGAAAGGAGGTTTTTTCATTTGAATCATCGAAGAATTGTTCATTTATGTAATGTAAAGGAGGTTGCGCCCTCGAAGAGGCTGAATTATAAGGCGTTGATCTATCTTTTCCATCTTTTCTTGAGCTGGTTTCATAACAACATCACATAGATGACAACATCACATCAAACAGGAATCATGGAAACGATTAAGAAACATGATCCCACATCAAATATCAAACAGAGATCTATGCAGCACAATGCATCGCAAAAAGAAGTACATGAACGCACTGCATATACCTCACATCCAGGGGTCATCTGAAGAAGAGGATGTCAAACTGTTGAAGTTGTTTGTACCATCGATCTCACGGTGTCGAATCTCATGAAAATGGCTACTTGCACATGAATGCTGACACTTGCACTCCACTTAGAAAAGTGGCCAAAAAATAGAATGAGAAAATGGAAAATCTGAATGCACCATCGGATTTGTGGCATTGAGTAGTGCAGAATCGACTGTCAAATTTCTAAATTCTAAGAAATTGAGAATTTGGGGCTCAAGGAATCTTTTAGATTCCCCCTAGATTCCTCAAAGACTCCCTCCTTCGAGTTATCTGCAAATTTTTTGCTCAGATCAGGAAATTGACAGCACCATCGGGTTCGTGTATCCGAGAGGTGTAAGATCGACATAAAATTTGTCCAATTTGGACACTGCAAAAATGTCACCCTCCTGGAAATTTTTCTCCTTCATGGTTCCACTTGCATAAACTAATTAATAAAAAAATCTGCCTCATTTTCCGTGCCCGCTCTTGGTTCCTCCATCTGCCTGGGTGCACTGGTGGAATGAGGTTTATGTCAACTTCTGGGCAGATGTTTCCATGTGGGTTGGTTGGCACATTGGTTAAGATCTATGAATTTGGTGGAGGTGGTTCCAGGTTCAATCCCCATGGAACCAAGTTTAACACATAACCAATTTTTTTAACATGGGCACGATTATGATTTGTTTTAATGTGGCATATGGTTTTGATGCACGGTTATATGGTGGCTAGTTTATGTGTTAAATACCATGGATAGTACATGGGGCCACCCAGATGGGGCTGGCCCACATGGGCTGGGCACGTTCAATCCCCTCTGGCCTCCAAAAAAAAAATTGTGATTCACGCATGTTCTTTATATGGAGAGTCATGGGGTGGTGGAGGTGGTGGCCCACCACCTCCTTTTTTTATATATATTTTTAAAATTTTTAATACAAGGCCTTTTTTTTTTAATTTTCTGAAATTTGAGCGTAGGAGTCATTTTAATGAGGCGAAAATTTCGCTTGGAATTTGGCTGGAGTTGGTCGGATTTCGTCTGCCGAAAAAAGTCCAAATTGTGTCTCCATTAACCTCAGCAAAATTCAACCAAAACTTTGGCTGCCTCTCTCTTCCTCATCCAGACTCGGATTGACGAACCGTTCATAACACCGCGATCACGACGACAAGATCTTTAACATGAACCTGGTTCGAGCATAATACAAACACTTTGATTTTTGAGATTTCATAAGCCCTCTTTGTCCTGTGTGTGTCTTTGGAGCCACCTGGATCAATCCTCCTTACTGAAGAGCTTTTGGTCCTCCAAAAGCATGAAAAATAATCTGCAACTTTTCTGTACCTTGTCTGTTGCATCACAAGCGTCCTGAAAGGTCTCGCTTCCATCTCCTTCACCTTTGTTCTTCGGAGCCTTAAGTGATGAGCCGACACCTGCAACCTCTAGTACATTGCTTTGCAATTACATGCTTGATTCTCATGACCAACTAATGACCCAAGCATCCCACACTTGCCACGAGTTTATAACACATACTTGGTGGTCAAGTTTACATCAAGATGGACGCAATACCCCAGCTATTTGAAAACAAAGCCAATATATCATTGTTGCTTCAAAAAGTGATGGGAAACACATCATCAATGCAACACATGATTTACAACAATAAGGCCAAACTCTATGCCAAACTCTATTTTCCTTGAAAAGTGATGGAAACACGACATCACTTTCACGGTTTATCATGCAACACAAAATAAGACCAGACATCATTGTTGTTGAAAAAGTGATGGAAAACACATCATCACTTTTACATTTTGAAATGCAACAAATGATTTACAAAAAGCATGACCATGACACGCTAACATATCTAGGAACCATTTTTCACTTATCAATGTGAATGGGTCGCCTCCTTGTGGTGGTTTTGCTTGTCGAACGACTGTTTCACTTGGTTCATGCACCGACACTTTGTCTTTAAGGTGCTGCTCTGGATGGAGCCTCCGAAAAGTGGCTCTTTGATGGCCACTTCTTTCGCAATGATTGCAATAGGTTTTCTTCCTCTAGATCTTCTTAACATGTTTCTTTATCTGTTGTTGAGAGAGTCTTTCACGCCTCATCCTTTTGTGTGCTGCCATTCTTTTCAAACACTTAGAAAATGTATGGTTATGTAATCCATAAAAGGTACATGTTTTTCGATGCCACATTTTACGCTCATCATTAAAAACATGATTATAACCGAAATGAACATTCGAATATCGAAACTGGTTATACCTTTCCTTGTTGTAAGTATGGCGATGAGAGCTTGCCTCAGCTCTTTCCCTACAATGGGCACTACCATGGGATGATGGGGATGTGTTCCCATCATTCTCTTTCCTCAATGATTTCGACGATGCCTCAGAAGAATCTGACACCTTCGAGCATTCTCCCTCGGTGTATCTCAAGCCCGCAAATCGATGTTTATGTACAACCTCCAAAGGTTTATTTATGCCTTGGTTATTAACACCAAGTTCTTTTTCCTCCTTGTGCCTCGTCCTTGTAAGGAGCCTCATATTTGTCCGTGTTTGGGATCTCCACATATCCAACATATATCAACTATGTGACGATGAAACCAAAAGGAAATCAACATCTTTTACCTCCTCTGTTGATTTGAAAAGAACTGATGAGGGCTTCTCATCATTTGTTGTTGGTGGTTCGCTAGTTGTCTCGACGCATCCCCAAATTCCTTTCTGACATACCCAAGTCCTGCCTAATGGGGTAATTATTCTACTTTGATGGGGTTGACAATGCCTTGGCCATTAACGCCCAAGCCTTTTCCTTCATACCCCATTCTCTTCAACAGTTTGGAGCCAATTCCTGTGGTATGATTTTCGAAAATGGCAAAATCATCATTAGGACACATACATGAATTTAGAGAATTACATTTTACCTCACATGGGTCATGTTGTAGCTTTTCCAAGGCCTCGTCCCTTACTTGCAGCTGTCGTAGCAAACTATGTTTCTCCTCTTTCTCTTTATTTAGAAGCATCTTCAATTCAACGTTCTCAGTTTGAGGATTATGTATGTTGTGCTTTAGTTCTTCTAGGGCCTCTTCCATGGCTTGCCACTGAAGCTGAAATTGCTCCTTTTCCTCTGTCTCTTTGTGTAGAGTTTCATACATTATTTCCACTCTTTTGGAAATTTTGAGCATGGTCTCATACATCGATTTTTCATCCTATATCGCTGCACATTCCATTGTTCACGCTGCAATTCACATCAGCGCAAAGACCACTCTGATACCACTTGATCCAGGTCTAGGTGTGACAAAGGACCCTTCCAAGACCTTTTACTTTCATGATGTGTTAAATTTCATTTTAAAAGAACATAAATGAATACATCCACATGTTGTAAAGAAGAGGAACATGACAATCATCAGCACATGAAAATAAGCCATTGATAATGGAGTTCGTCGAGGAGGGACTACGTCTCTGGGTCCCGATGTCAAGATGGTGTGGGTCACTGCATTACGTGCTGTCAATAGTGATGATGTACATAAGAGGTGATGTCGCGATCATACAAGGAAAATTCCCTCACGCAGGAGTGGCTCCAAGGGTTGTTCCACTACAGGAACTCTCAGTTAAAAAGGACTCCTATCAGTATGACACAAACTCATGCATGATGATCATCCCGCTAGCATGGCATAAAAGGGATCTCAATGCAAACATGCATGACGACAACATGAGTATCCCACCAACATACAACAAAGGGATGATTCTCAAAACACAACATGACGAATCATGACAACAAGTACATCACATAGATTATTTCGCATCACATCAAACATGATTCATGGAAACGAGTAAGAAACATGATCCCACATCAAACATCAAACAGAGATCTGTGCAGCACAATGAATCGCAAAAATAAGTACATGAACACACTGCATATACCTCACATCCAGGGGCCATCTGAAGAAGAGGATGTCAAACTGCTGAAGCTGTTCATAGCATCGATCTCACAGTGTCGAATCTCATGAAAATGGTTGCTCGCACATAAATGCTGACACCTCCACTCCACTTAGATAGTAGTCGAAAAATAGAATGAGCAAATGGAAAATCTAAATACACCATCAGATTTGTGGCATCGAGTAGTGCAGAATCGACTGTCAAATTTCTGAATTCTGAGAAAGTGAGAATCTGGGGCTCAAGGAATCTTTTAGATTTCCCCTAGATTCCTTGAAGATTCCATCCTCTGAGTTCTCTGCAAATTTTCTGCTCAGATCAAGAAACTGACTACACCATCGGGTTCATGTCACCGAGAGGTGTAAGATCGACATAAAATTTGTCCAATTTGGACACTGCAAAAATTTCACCCTCTTGGAAATTTTGCTCCTTCATGGTTCCACCTGCATAAACAAATTAATAAAAAAATATGCCTCATTTTCCCTGCCCACTCTTGGTTCCTCCATCTACCTAGGCGCACTGGTGAAATGAAGGTTTATATCAACTTTTGGGCAGATATTTCCATGTGGTTTGGTTGGCACATTGGTTAAGATCTCTGAATTTGGTGGAGGTGGTTCTGGGTTCAATCCCCATGGAACCAAGTTTAACACATAACCAATTTTTTAACATGGGTGTGGTTATGCTTTGTTTTAATGTGGCATACAGTTTTGATGTGTGGTTATATGGTGGTTGGTTTATTTGTTAAATACCGTGGATAGTACATGGGGCCGCTTAGTGGGGGCTGACCCACGTAGGCCGGGCGGGTTCAATCCCCGCCTACCTCCACAAAAAAAAATGGGATTCACGCATGCTCTTTATATGGAGAATCGTGGGGTGGTGGGGGTGGTGGCCTACCACCTCCTTTTTTTATATATATTTTTAAAATTTTTAATACTAAGCCATTTTATTTTGAATTTTCCGAAATTTAAGCATAGGAGTCATTTTAACGAGGCAAAAATTTCCCCTGGAATTTGGCTGGAGTTGGCCAGATTTCGTCCACTAGAAAATGTTAAAATTGTGTCTCCATTAACTTGCCTAGTCAGCGAAATTCAACCAAAACTTTTACTGCCTCTATCTTCCTCATCTGGACTCAGATTGATGAATCGTTCACACCACTGCGATCACGATGACGAGATCTTTAACATGAACCTAGTTTGAGCATAATCCAAACACTTTGATTTTTGAGATTTCATAAGCCCTCTTTGTCCTGTGTGTGTCTGTGGATCCACCTAGATCAAAGAGGATAATTTTTAAGTTGTTGATCTATCTATTTGTGAGCTGGTTTCATAACATTTGGTATCAAAGCTTTGGATTCTAGGGGTTCGCTGCTTCTAACAGGTCATCGTGGAATTTTCACTATAACTTTTTTTCTGTGAAGATTCAGAAGCTGAAATTGCAGCCATGTGGATACGAAATATTGATGAAATTCATGTATGATTTTCAGATCTTGTCTCACTATATGTTCAGATATATGATCTGAGGAAGTTAGGGTTTGTGCAAGATCCAAAATTCTATCTCAAACATGTGACCTAGGGAAAATCATCATAACATTCTCTTTGATCATCGAATTTGAAATTTGTAAAAGGTGAAGAAAATAGGATATACTATTGTGTGTTGGGTATCATTTTAAGGGACGAACGTCAAATTCATGACATGTGACACTCCTTACAATTTCGCTCTACTGAACTAGTCTATAATCAGGTCGTCGTGGGAGATTGGGCATAACGCTTTCTTGAAGAATCCAATCTTGGTCTGACTTGTTAGGTAGGAAAGAAGACTCAGAGGGATACTACAAGACAAAATTTCAGATCTTGGAGATTCACAATTAGAGAGATACAACAACTACAATATCTAGCTCCTAAAACAAGAAAAAGGCATGTATTTTTTAACTTTTGCACAATGTTTTCTTGAAAAATCAGTTTGAAGTGATTCAAAGGGTATAGTGAAGCATAAATATCCTTGTTTTATTGCAAAATTACTTGAAGCAAGAAAATGGAAACACCTATTAAACAACCATAAAACTCTACTATGATGCATGAAGAAGAAGAAGAAATGCAACATGCTATATCAAAATTACGAGACCAAGTGCAAGAAAATTTGCTCTCACAAAGAGTAACCAAAAATGAAATGGAAGCTAAGATGGATGGTTTGAAGAATAGCTTAAAGTCAAACATGAAAGGTTTGAAGGATGACATGAGAGCTAATATGGATGGTATAGAAGCAAAAATGAAAGGAAACATGGAAAATTTGAAGAATGGTTTAAAAGTAGACATGGAAGGTTTGACAAAGTTGCTATAAGAAATGCTTCCTAATGGCAAAAAGGTATTAAATGAAACTCATGATGAGAACAAAATAAATTTTAATCATGATTCATAGACTCTAACATTGGATTGAAGATCCACCATATTAAAAATATCAATATGAGGAAGTTTGATGACAAGGATCCAATAACGTGGATACTATAGATGGAGCAATATTTTGATCTCCATAATGTGCAATACACATTAAAGGTACACATTGCAACTTTATATTTACAACCCAATAAGTTTGTATGGTATAAATGACTTTGTTCTCATAAAATACTTGTCACTTGGTCAATTTTTATGGAGGAAATGATAACATGTTATGATGATACAAAGAGCAACACCTTCTTTAGCCAATTGATAAATCTCAAACAAAAGGGTTCAATGTCCTAACACATTGAGGACCTCCAAAAATAGAATATAAGGGTCAATGATATTCCATAGGAGCATAGCATAGATGTCTTCATAAGGAATTTAAAGGATAACATCCAACATGAGGTTCGTCTTTGGGAACCTGATTCATTGGAGAAGGCATTCAGGTTGGCAAGAAAAATTGAAAGCAAAATTATGAAAACAAGGAAGCCTACCACTCACAACTATAGAGATGGAAGTGTTGCTGATCCTAGCCTTCTACAACCTACAAGGTTTACACCACAACAATTGGAAGAAAAAAGAGCAAAAGGGATTTCCTACATTTGTAATAACAAATACACCAAAGGTCATAAGTGTGTTGAGAAGAAATTATTTTACATAGATTTTGAAGAGGAGGAAGAAAAGGAACAAGAAAATCCAAAATAAGAGGATATACACCAGGAACCAACCCTAGAGAGAGAAGAAATGAATTCGGCCATATATTGCAATGCATTGACAAGAATTATCACTCCTCAAACTCTCCAGATAGAAGGATATATCAATAATAAAAAGGTCATAGTGCTGATTGATTTGGGTAGTACCCATAATTTTATTTATTGTAAGATAGCCAAAGAATTAAATTTCTTCCTATACCCAGCACAAGAGTATCAAGTGATGGTTGCAAATGGAGGAGCTATAAATTGCTTTAGTAAGTGCCATAATATCAAGCTAACCATGGGGGAATATGTATTGAATAGTCTAATGCTCTCCATTCTAATAATGTTGTACTAGGAGTCCAATGGTTACAATCTTTGGGTACTATAGCTTTTAATTTTCAAAAACTTTTGTTGAATTTTTTTGGTAAGGAAAGGAAGTTGAATTAAGGGGTATCACAGGGAAACTGGGAAAGATAATAAGATCTAATGGCATGACACAAATTCTAAAGAAAGAACAACGAGGCTTAATTGCACAATTATGATCACTAGAGGTTCAAACATCAAAATCATCTATTGCTCCAGATCTCCAAAAAGTCTTGGACAATCATTCCAAGGTATTTGAGACTCCAAAAGGCCTCCCACTTATTCATGATCATGATCATGCTATTCATTTGATTCTAGGAAATGTTCCTCCAAACATCAGGGCTTGCAAATATCCCTATTCCCAAAAGAGTGAAATTGAACGTATGGTTGCAGAAATGCTAGAGGCTAGTATAATTGAACCTAGTCAAAGTTATTTTTTGTCTCTAGTAGTATTGGTGCACAAGAAGGATGGATCATGGCACATGTGTTTGGATTATAGGGGGCTCAATAGGCTCACTAGTTATCCTGTTGAGCTCCCTATAATCCAGACAATTATGCTCAACAAGGAATAATTGCACAATTATGCTCACTAGAGGTTCAAACATCGAAATCATCTATTGCTCCAGATCTCCAAAAAGCCTTGGACAATCATTCCAAGGTATTCGAGACTCCAAAAGGTCTCCCACCTATTAATGATCATTATCATGCTATTCATTTGATTCCAGGAAGTGTTCCTCCAAACATCAGGCCTTGCAGATATCCCTATGCCCAAAAGAGTGAAATTGAATGTATGGTTGCAAAAATGCCAGAGGGTGGTATAATTGAACCTAGTCAAAGTTTTTTTTTGGCTCTAGTATTATTGGTGCACAAGAAGGATAGATCATGGCACATGTGTCCAGATTTTAGGGAGCTCAAAAGGATCACCATTAAAGATAAATTTCCCATTCCTATCACTGATGAATTATTGAATGAATTACATGGAGAAATTTATTTCACCAAGTTGGATCTTTGTTCAGGTTATCATCAAATTAGAATGAAGACTGAAGACTTTCCGAAAACAACATTTAGAACTCATGAGGGTGATTATAATTTTTTGGTCATGCCTTTTGGCCTTACCAATGCACCTTCTACATTTCAAGGTTTGATGAATTCCATTTTCAAACCCTTAGAAAATTTGTGTTATTATTTTTTGATGACATACTAGTCTACAACAAGTCTTGGAAGTATCATGTTCAAGATGCTGGCAGGGTGCTTAAACTATTGCAGGAGACAATTATATGTAAAAACCTCCAAATGTTTCTTTGAAGTACAAGAGGTGGAATATATGGGTGATATTGTATCTCATGAGGGTGTTAAGGTAGACCCTAACAAAATTAAATCCATTAAGGAATAGAAAGTCCCCACAACCATAAAGCCTCTGTGAGGATTTCTCGAGTTGAAAGGGTATTATCACAAGTTTGTTAAGAATTATAGGGGAATAACAACACCTTTAACAACATTACTAAAGAAAGATGCATTTTCTTGGACTCCAGAAGAACCTAGGGCCTTTGAACATCTTAAAGAAGCAATGTGCCAAACACCAGTCTTAGCTATGCGAAACTTCACAAAAACCTTTATTATGGAATTTGATGCCTTAGGAAATGGAATTGGTGTTATTTTAATGCAAGAAGGAAGAGCCATTGCTTTTGAAAGTCATCCAATCAAATGAAATTATTTACACAAAACTATATATGAGAAGGAAATGTTGGCAATACTACATGCACTAAAGAAATGGCGAACTTACCTAATGGGAAGACACTTCAAGGTAAATACAAATCATGATAGTCTCAAATAATTTTTGGAACATAGATTATTTTCATAAAAGAAACAAAAATGGGTCACAAAAATGTTGGTTTATGACTTTGAAATCATCTACAAAAAGGGAAGCAAGATGTTGTTGTAGATGCACTCTCAATAAAGGATGAGGATGTGGAAGAACTGCTTTGTGCCATTTCTATTATCCAACCAGATTGGATAACCAAAACAAGGGATGGATGGAAGAATGATGAAGAAGTGTCGAAACTCATTCAAATGTTGCAGTAAAATCCCAATACATTTCATACATTTAGCTAGAAAAATGATTCATTATTGTACAAAGATCACTCATATATTTGTAAAAATTCCTAACTCAAACAAAATATTATTTTGGAATTTCACACCTCTCCCTTAGGAGGGAACTCAAGATTTTTAAAAACTTACCACAAGGTCAAGAAGGAATTGTTTTGGGATGACCTTAAACTGATTCTCAAAATTTTGTGGCGGAATGTTTGGTTTGCCAACAAAATAAAGTTGAGACAATTAAGACCCCGAGTCTGTTACAAACTTTATCCATTCCAAGTCAACAGTGGGAGGAGGTTCTAATGGATTTTGTTACAGGTCTACCCAAGTTCGAAGCAAATATTATCATCATGGTGGTAGTTGATAGACTTACCATGTATGCACACTTTTGTGCATTATCTCATCCATTTAAATCCAATATAGTTGCTACTGCATTTATGGAAATAATTCAAAAGCTACATGGAAGCGGCAGAGATTCCATTTTCACTGGAAATTTTTAGACATAATTATTTTCTTTTCACGGTACTCAGTTAGCTCATAGCTCATCTTATCACCTTCAATCTGATTGGAAAACTGAGATAGTGAACAAATATTTGGAAGGATATCTTCACTGCTTTGTATTTGATAAGAAAACACAATGGGTCAAGTGGTTACCTCTGGCGGAATGGTGGTATAAAACTTCCTTCCATACTGCAACAAAAATTACCCCATTTATGACACTTTATGGATATCATCCACCATCCATAACATCATATTTAAGAGAAAACTCTAAGTTTCAAGTAGTGGAAGATCACATCGAGCATCGACAACTAGTTCTCAAACTCTTTAAGGATAACCTCACTTTGGCACAAAATCAAATGAAACAATAGGAAGATCAACATCACATGTAAAGAAGTTTTGATGTAGGTGTTTGGGTATTTTTATGGCTACAACCATACAAACAAATGTCCCTAAAGCAAGATAGAAAGGATAATAAATTATCACCAAAGTATTATGGTCCTTACAAGGTGTTGCAAAATATTGGTACTATGGCATACAAATTGGAGCTTCTTGCATCTTCCTGAGTGTACCCAGTTCTCCATGTTTCATTCCTAAAGAAGGTTATAAGTGACAAGCTACCAGTTCAAACAATATTTCTAGAACTTGAAGAGAAAGGAAAAATAATCTTGGAACTTGAAGCAGTCATGGAAACAAGAACTCGACAGCTAGGAAATCATTCAATTTCAGAGCTGAAGATTCCACATGGAAGGATGAGAATTTTATACAGAAACATCCATAACTACTCAAGCATTGAGGAAAACACTATTGTAAAGGAGAGGGGCATGTTAGGTACCTATAATACTAGTGTAGCCCCTTATTTTTATTGTTGTGCCCATGTAGTCCCCATATTGTTATTGTTGTGCTCCATTGAAGCCCACTATTATTATTGTTGTGCCCTTATATTATTATTGTTATGTAGGCTTTGATTATATTGTGGCCCATTAGACTCCTATATATAGAAAGGAGGTTTTGTCATTTGAATCATCCAAGAATTTTTCATTTATGTAATGTAAAGGAGGTTTCCCCCTTGAAGAGGATAATTTTAAGTAGTTGATCTATCTATTTGTGAGATGGTTTGATAACACACTACTCTACATACATCTATATGATTTACAAGCCTTTCCAAGAATCTATTGGACTTATGAAGAAAGTTTTTCTCAATCACTGTATTGTCAGAGCTCCCACCCAAATTCTCTACGCTGTTCCCCTTTCATATTTTCACATAGGAACACTAGCTACTCAAAATTATTATCACAACAACAATATCTTCATAGAACAAAACATCAGTCACTAAATCAATATAAAATCATACTCCTCTCTCACATTCATGCATCATTCTTAATTCACATAGCCTCAATACATTTTTTGCAAACAAACTAGATGCAAAAAATCAACAATGCAATACATAACAACTATATGAGAAACACATGACACTACTGCAACCAATCTATCACAATCATATACAATCCAACAATAATTCTGCCCCTGCAATCAAAAATGAGCTAGCCAAACCATTGTAGCTCTGTCAAACATAGTCTTCAGCCCTGCATACTTCTATCTTTGCTACAACTATACCTTCATGCACATTCTGCTTCAATCAAATCACAGTCCTGACTAATGGCTCTCCAAAACACTACAACACTTTTCTCACTCAAGAGAACCAAGCAAATGAGCAACCTTTCTCCACATTTTTGTAGTTGTTGAAGATGATTAAATCAATTAATTCCAATGCTATAGTGGAGCTCTGTTCATACAATAAAAGTGCTTCGGTTCATTACTTCTTGGCTCAATCGAGCCACTAACTTCATTTACTAATGAATATTCTCTTTTAACCATAATATAGAAGCACAATTACCTTTTTACGACCTTTACATGAAGAGTCCCGAACAAGACATGTTAGAAAAAGAATTAAACACTGGATGAGCATGAGGAATGTGGAGGGATTATAGTGAAAAATCCATAGTTGATCCCTTAGCACTATCATCCATGAAACTTTAGCACTATAATGGCTCCCTTGGGCCTATCTTGCCAGCGACTAGAGCCTAAAACCACTCCCTTGACCCATCATGCATGTGACTATGGAAAAGGAGACTCAAAAACATGTTTCCTCAGCTCAGAACTTGACCAAACTTCTTCTAGGCTTGATCAACATCAAATAGGCCTCAAGAATCCACTGTAGCCTCTGCAACACTCCATCAATCCATTGTAGCAACTCCATCATCATCACAAGTCAAACTAGATTGGTTGACATGTATGCCATCCATCAACTACTTCAACACTCAAACCATCAAACTTCACCACAACTACTTAAACTTCTGCGACCAACAATGATAGACCCTGCAATTGATCATACAGCTAAAAACCGTCCATACACACACCTAGCACCATAGTCATGACTTGAAAATCTCTAATACTCTCAACTAGGTGTAGGAGCTCTACATCTTACCAAGGTATCCATACACAAGCCAACAACCTGCACTAACAATTTCAACCATCAAGCTAAGGTATGCAACCAATGAACCATGTGCATATACATATACAACCAAGTTTACATCAATTCCAACCAATAACATGCTACTAGGTTGAAATCAATGCCAACCAAAAAACTCATCACAACATTAATGCTAACAAATCCGACACATGTGGGAATAATTTCTCCAAAAGCATGAAATCACCATTCAAATGAGCACAATAAGCCACCAAAATGTGAGATAAGGGCTAATGAGTGTTCCATAGTCCAATAGGTGTATCAAGGATCATGTGCTCAAAAGTCACTTTATGCTAACAGATCATGTCTAAGGTGCCCTATGTCACTCTCAAAAGAGGAAAAGGGGTGATGTGGCACTAAATAGCTGAAGCATTGGGGCTCTAAGGTGATGTCAAAGCCCTCCCTTTTCATCTCAACTATGACCATCATCATCTAGGCTCTGGAACAAGTGATTCCCATTAAACAATGTTAAGGCCAACTTGGGTGCACACTGGGTCCTTTTGGCACATCATCAATATCTCCAATACCAAGCATCATGGATTCAACGTTTTAGCATCAAGGGGTCCCTTGGGGTTTCAAGCATCACATGGAGTCATCAAGTAGCTTAAGGCTTTTTCTTTAAGTAGGAAACATTGCATTGTCAAAGTCAATCTTTCTCTCTCTGCATCAGGTGGTATTTCCTCTTTTGCTTTGTTGAGGAGGTGGGGCTGTAACACCCTCCTCCCACACTTTCCCAAGTTCACCATTCCACTAGGGTAAATATGTGATGAATAGTTACTATGATATGAATCAACCTCCTAAGTACAATTAAGGAAGTGGAACCAACGAATCAAAACTTTAATGACCTTCCTCAGGAGTTACAAGACCCCCAACAACTAAACCACCACTATAGGTGCCCAAACCATGAGTTAGATTGATTTTTCATTGACCTGAACACCCAGTCGCATGCACAAGCCTGCATCCATGTGACTGTAGGCCTCCAGTCTCTTGCATAAGATTACAAGGGAGTGACTTCAGTCCCAATTTCCCAGTTTTGTGCCTGCAATCGTAGTTTGTGCCACCTTTTTAGGGATAAACTCCACATCATTGCCCAAAACTTGATGAAACTTTCTAAGACAATAAATGACACAAATATAAGCTCTCTAACATATAACTTGATCAATGAATTGAACTAACCAAGCCTAACCATGATAGTCATTTCATCAAACACATGGTGAACATGTAATCCATTGGTCATGAATGCATATTTAAACATAGGGGTATGATACTTATATGAGAATCGTCAAGGAGGCCTAATGACCTCTCCTAATAGCATACATAACATCTATTATCTCATGCATTCAATAACCATTCATCAACAAATAAAAAACATCAAGATATATAGCCACTATACATCATATGACCAACAAATGAACAACACATACACCATGATAAAACAACCACTGGAGGTAGATAATAACAAGTACAATTACTCATGGAAATGCAAGAGGAAATATCTCTTATTAACATATGAAAAATCCAACCAAGTCAAGGACTTCCACAAACCACCCAAGCATAGATTGGGTTGAACCAAATCTCTCTTTCATCCAATCATCACCATCCCATATTCCAAGCGTGAATGTGGGATCTCATGGAATAACCAAAATAAAACCAAACCAGGGCTTCTAGAGGCCAACCCACCTCAACCCTCAACAATTGATTCCACTTCACGACAAAACATCACTAACCATCACCTGATCAATATCTACCCAATCTATCTAGGGCTCCAGAGCATTTGTTCCAACTCGGCTTTAGGACTAGTAAATCAACCTACAACTGCTGCAGGGCTCGAGAGAGTTTGTCCAACCAAGGCTCTATGACCAATAACTCAACCCACCAAGGGATCCATAACGTTTTCCCAACCAAGGATTCCAATACTAGTAACTCAACCCAATATATTCTAGGACTTTTGGATCGTTTGTCCAACCAAGGCTCTGGGAACTAGTAGCTCAACCCAAAACCATAAGGAACATGAGCACCAATCAGAAACAATCAATTGGGAAATCCACAACACCATGGCTATCCATGAAATGACAAGGCTAGGAAAAACCACTGTCAATCCAAACAATCCTCCATTCCAATGATAGATCATAACAAAATAACCACATGCATATACCATGCATGCCAAAACTAGCAAGGAAATAATACATGAAACTCATTACCTGTAAAACAATCCAGTTGTAGCCATTGATCCCGTTGTCCCCTTGCTTTTTCCTTCTTTTCCTTTGCCTACTTTTCCAAATTAAATGTAACTAGATTTCTCCAATCATGCTTCGATAATGATCCAATATTTCTCTAAGTGTGGAAGAGTAAGAGAGAGAGAGAGAATAGAATGAGAGTGCCACGACTGAACTGACAAAAATTGTGAACTAATCCTTAGAACCCTTTTTATCATTGAGGCCTTTATTTTCTTCATTTTCCTCTATTTTTACTTCAATTTTCCTCACATGCAATTCTATGGCCTTTCACCTTCCCTTTCTCCTATTTTCCATTATTTTCATAAATAAATGCCAATTAATGCCACTTTTCCTTTGCCAATTTCCATAGCTATAAATTTATCATCGGTGATCCCTATCACTATGTTTTTTCCCAACATTCATCTTGGAATACATGTCCCATGACCTTGGTCTTATTTTTTCCTTTACTAAATTTATTACATGAAATTTTAATGAAGGCTATTACATAACCCTCCCCCTTGGGGGAACACGTCCTCGATGTTCAATGACACATAAACCAATAAAACACATGTTCCCATGGAGCTTTGTAACACAACTTGATGTAACAATTACATCATATCCATCCACTGAAACCATACCCAACATAACACCGTAGCGCTTATTGGAGCTTTATAACATAGCTTGATGTGGTATTTACAACATACATATGCATATAGACATAACCAAATCATGACATCAAAACATATACCACAATACATCCGCTCAACCAGCGAATATAGAAGGATATGTAGCCCGCATATGATCAACCATCTCCCATGTAGCTTCATTGGGCCCAAAGTGCTTCCACTGCACTCTAACTTGCTCAGCTACTCAATTATGGAGCATAAGCATATTTTGCTACTAAATGCACTGAGGTTCCGACTAGAATTCTCCTTCTAGTTCCACTTGCAATATAGACTAGTCAATCACATGATAAACATATTTCACGTACTTCTTAAGAAATGACACATGGAAAACATCATGGATTTTCAATATCGAAGGCAGTGCAAGTCAGTAGGCTACTAGTCTAATCCTTTGAAGAATTATGAAAGGCCCACAATATCGAGGTTCTAGCTTGGCAGATGGCCCAATCCTCAAGGAGTTCTTCTTAGGACTGATGCACAAGTACACCTATTCCCCAACTTGAAACTCCTTAAATATCCCTTGTTGATATGCATAGCTCTTTTTCATGTCTTGTGCTAGCTATAAATTCTTCTTGATAACCTCCATTTCCTGTTCCATCTCTACCAACATGTCCATTCCAATCAACATCCTATTCACTGGATCACTCCAACTAATATGAGTATTACAACTCTTCCCATAAGTGTCTCAAACAAACTCATCCTCAAAGATTCTTGATACTCGTTGTTGTAAGCAAACTTAGTGATGAACCCCAAAAATGGGTAAATTTATGGGCTCATTTTGCCTATTATTGTCATTTAATCCACCATTATCCATAGTTTTACTCATGTTTTTGAATATATTTATGTTAATTGAGTGAATGGGAATAGTCACTTGACCACAAAGTCTAATACATGCTTATTGCAAATTTTTGGACCAAGATCAGGCATTTATGAGCAGATTCGCAGCCAAATATGAAGAAACAAGGCTAAGGATTTATAGGAGGGGTGTCTCCTGCACTAAATGACCCATTCCTCGAGTTCTCCACCATCATCTTGGAGTTCAATAGCCCACCAAAGATGATTTCAAGGGGCAGTCGAGCAGGTCTAGTGAAGTGGCTGATTAACTGCAGTTTTGAGCAGCCAAGCTCCTAAAGTTAAGGAGGAATTTTGGGAGTCCTCATTTTCATAAGTAAGAAAGCTTCAAGCCTTAGAAGTTTAGGTATTGAACAATTTATTTTCGCACTTTAGTGCAGCTCTGCATTCAGCTCATTTTCGAGCTCTTTCTGTAAACATTTTTGTGACATGACTATTTTTTTTTATCAATGAAGATGAATTCTACTTTGCACCAGCTCTGAGCTTTCTTAGGAGGCTGTAGCTCTTGGGGTTGGGCCCAACCCAAGTGCCCAGTACCTCCTTCATGTACTTTTATGTGTTCTTATTGCATTCATAGAATAATTTCTGTTATATAGGTTAAATCTTGCTTTGTTACTTAGGTTGTTTTTGATGATTAAGATAGTTGTTCATGATTCAGGTTGATTTGATAGTTTGATAACATAAAAGATCCACAAAAAGGCTACCAATAAACCCTTGATCTCGTTTCTCCCTTCTTGGGACCATGAATTGAGACCAAGGCACACTTGCTGCCACAAAATACTGTTTTTGCCTTCCAATGCAATTGCTAGTGCTAGGTTTTAAGTTGGAAAAGTTGATATTAGTTGTCTGTTCATGCTTAGATCTGTTCTTGATTAGTTTCCATAACTTTCTTGCATGATTTCCTGTCTATAAATTTCTGTTCATCATGTTTTTGGTTTCTAGGTCAGAATTAGGTCAAAGTAGATAAATATCTTCTTTTTAGCCTTTGCTTGAATCAGTTTTGGAAAGAAGTGTGCAGAACACCTGTAAGACACTCCAACCTATCCTTCCTCCATCATACAACCTGCTCTAGTCTCTCTCTCAAGATTTCCTTCACCCATTCGCCATACTTTCCCAACTTCCCCTAATTTCTACATTTTTGTGCAACATTGCTCTCTTCATCTTTGAACAACTCCAACCATCTTCTTCACTCCTGAGCTTCATCTACCAGATCCTATATCCCTTAATATCCTTATCCATCCTTCATTTCCACTTTCCCACCATTATTTTCACCATCAACCCTCTAAAAACCACTTTCGGCCTGTTCCTGTAGAACTTCCTGTAGAATTTCCTCTAGATCCCCTGCAAACTTCCTGTAGAAGTTCAGGCGAGCAGTTTTTCTAGATTTGATCATTGTGGAATTCTCCAGAAGGGTGCTAGGGACCCCTTAGGTCCTCTTCTCACCTTCCAAACCTCCTACAAATGGCCACTCCATTTCCTTTTGCCAATAAACCTCTGCACAGTCAAAAATAGTTAAACCACATGCATAATAATTCTGCATAAAATTAATAAAAAAAACAAAAAGATGATTCTTCCACATTTTCCTTTAGAAGTAGCTTAACCACATGTATCTTACCTTTTCAAGAGTCAATGGCATCCATTTCAGTAACTTTCATCTCTTTTCTTGCACAAGTAGGGTTAGTACGTAAAACTAGGGTTTTCTAGTGTTTGCGTTTCCTTTAAGCTTTTATCTCCTTTTTGCAAGTAAACTAGCCTCTTTTGAGTTAGCTTTCTTCCATCACGGTTAAAAGCTTCTTCTGAGAACTCATAGGAGTTGGCTTAAGCTCCTAGCGAACTTGTGCCAGCTGATCAAGTGACAGCCTGCAGTAAGAGCTAGTACTTGTGCATACAACACCGTCGCTTCCAAGTTTGTTACGAACTACCAGGTTGATAAAAGTAAAGTAGGGAGTCCCAGGAGTCGCAACATCATTGTTGCAATACTGGAGCTCACCACTTAGCCAGTGGAAGATACTCATCCCACTTCCTCTACTGATTCATAACATATATTCTCAAAATGTCCTTCAGAATCCTGTTGAACCTTTGTCTATCCATTTGTCTTCAGGTGATAAGCTATATTGAAGGCCAAATATGTACCCAAACCTACAAATAACTCTTTCCAAAACCTAGAAGTGAACTTGGCATCTCTATTTGACACAATCTTCCTAGTAATACCATGCAACCTCACTATACCTCTGACGAAGACCTGCTATGAAACCAATGCACAAAATAGAAGAAAGATATAGATTAACGACTTCAAAAGTAGCCTCTTTGAGGGGGGAACCTCCTTTACATTATGCAAATGAACAATGTTTGGATCATACAAATGACAAGACCTCCTTTCTATATATAGGAGTCTAAGGGGTCCCAATACAATCAGAGCCTACATAACAATAATATTGTAGTGGCACAACAATAACAATAGTGGGATTCTATGGAGCACAATAATAACAACATGGGGACTACATCGACACAATAATAGAATAAGGGGGTTGCACTAATAAAAATAAGGGGTTACACTAGTAGTATAGGGAACTAACGTTCCCCTCTCCTTCAAAAAAGTGTTGTCCTCAATGCTTGAGTAGTTTTGGATGGTTTTGTATAAAATTCACATCCTCCCATGTGGAATCTTTAGCGGGTAAGTTCTTCCACCTGTGAGATACTTTGAAATTAATCAATTTTGTAGATGTCGAGTTCTTGTTTCTCTGATTGCTTCGGGTTCCAATATGATTTTTCCTTTCTTGTCAAGTTCTAGAAATATCGTTTGAACTGGGATCTTGTCACCTATAACCTTCTTTAAGCATGAAACATGGAAAACTGGGTGCACTCTGGAAGATGAAGGAAGCTCCAATTTGTATGCCATAGTACCAATATTTTGCAACACCTTGTACAAACCATAATACTTTGGTGATAATTTATTATCCTTCTTACTTTCTTGAGGGACATTTGTTTGTATGGTTGTAGTTGTAGAAATACCCAGTCACCTACATCAAAACTTCTTTCGTTGTGATGTTGATTTGCCTGTTGTTTCATTATATTCTTTGCCAAAGTGAGGTTACCCTTTAAGAGTTGGAGAACTTGTTGTTGATGCTCGATGTGATCTTCCATTGCTTGAACCTTAGAATTTTCTCTTAAATATGATGTGATGGATGATGGATGATATCCATGAAGTGCAATAAATGGGGTCATTTTTGCTGCAGTATGGAAGGAAGTTTTATACCACCATTTAGCTAGAGGCAACCATTTGACTCATTGTGTCTGTGTATCATATACAAAGCAATGAAGACATTCTGTCCAAAAATTTCCAGTGAAAATGGGATCTCTGTCACTTACAATAATATTTGGGTTTCCTTGTATCTTTTGAATAGTTTCCATAAATGCAGTAGCAACTGTACTGGCTTTAAATGGATGAGATAATTCACAAAATTGTGCATACTTGGTAAGTCTATCTACTACCACCATGATGACACTCTTTCCTTTGGACTTCGGTAATCCTGTGATAAAATCCATTGAAACCTCCTCCCAACATTGACTTGGAATGGATAAAGGTTGTAATAGACCTAGGGTCTTAATTGTCTCAACTTTATTTTGTTGGAAAACCAAACATTCTGCCACAAATTTTGAATATCAGATTTAAGGCCATCCCAAAAAAATTCCTTCTTAACCCTGTGGTAAGTTTTTAAAAATCCTGAGTACCCTCCTAAGGGAGAGGTGTGCAATTCCAGAATAATATTTTGTTTGATTTGGGAATTCTTACAAAGGTATAAGCGATCTTTGTACCATAACGAATCATTTTTCTAGTTAAATGTATCAGATGTACTGGGATCTTGTTGCAAATTTTGAATGAGTGCCCACAATTCTTCGTCATTCTTCCATTCATCCCTTGCTTTGTTTATCCAATCTAGTTGGATAATAGAAATGGCACAAATCAATGCTTCCACATCCTCATCCTTTCTTGAGAGTGCATCTGCAACAAAATTTTGCTTCCCTTTTTGGTAGATGATTTCAAAGTCATAACCCAACATCTTTGTGAACCATTTTTGTTGCTCTTCTAAAGATAAGATAATATTTGTTCTAAAAAGTATTTAAGACTATCATGATCCATTTTTATGTTGAAGTGTCTTCCCATTAGATAAGGTCACCATTTCTTAAGTGCATGTAGTATTTCCAACATTTCCTTCTCATAAATAACTTTATGTAAATACTTTCTTTTGATTGGACAACTTTTGAAAGAAATGGGTCTTTCTTCTTGCATTAAAACAAAACCAATTCCATTTCCCAGGGCATCAAATTCCAGAATAAATGTTTTTGTGAAGTCTGGCATAGCTAAGATCAATGCTTGGCACATTGCCTCTTTAAGATGTTCAAAGGCCTTCGTTGCTTCTGGAGTCCAAGAAAATGCATCTTTCTTAAATAATGTCATTAGAGGTGCTACTATTCTCCCATAATTCTTAACAAGCTTGCAATAATACCTCGTCAACCCGAGAAATCCCTATAGATGCTTTATGGATGTGGGGATTTTCCATTGCTTAATGGCTTTAATTTTTCTAAGGTCTACCTCAACACCTTCATGTGATACAATATGACCCAGATATTCCACCTCTTGTACTCCAAAAGAAACATTTGGAGGTTTTTGCATACAATTGTTTCTCCTCCAATAGTTTGAGCACCCTATCAACATGTTGAACACAATCCTTCGAAGACTTGCTATAGATTAGTATATCATCAAAAAATACTAACACAAATTTTCTAAGGAAGGGTTTGAAAACGGAATTCATCAAACCTTGAAATGTAGAAGGCGCATTGGTAAGGCCAAAAGGCATGACCGAAAATTCATAATGACCCTTATGGGTTCTAAATGTTGTTTTTGGAGTGCCTTCAGTCTTCATTCTAATTTGATGATATCCTGAATGAATATCCAACTTGGTGAAGTAAATTGCTCCATGCAATTCATCCAATAATTAATCAATGACAAGAATGGGAAATTTATCTTTGATAGTGAGCTTGTTGAGCTCCATATAATCCGGACACGCACCATGATCCATCCTTCTTGTGTACCAATACTATTGGAGCAAAGAAATAACTTTAACTAGGTTGAATTATACGAACCTCTAGCATTTTTGCAACCACACATTCAATTTCACTCTTTTGGGAATATAGATATCTGTAAGGCTTGAATTTTGAAGAAAAACTTCCTGGAATCAAATTAATAGCATGATCATGATCAAAAATAGGTAGGAGGCCCTTGGGAGTCTCAAATGCCTTTGAATGATTGTTCAAGGCTTTTTGGAGATCTGGAGAAGTAGATGATTTTTATGTGGGAACATCTAACGGACATAATTGTGTAATTACGCCTCATTGTTCTTTATTTAGAATCTTTGTCATGCCATTAGAGCTGATTATCTTTCCCAGTTTCCTTGCGATACCCCTTAATCAACTTCCTTTCCTTCATAAAATTTTTTCAAGAAAAGTCCTTGAAAATTAAAAGCTATCGTACCCAAAGATTTTAGCCATTGGACTCCTAGTACAACATAAGCACCACCCATTGGAACAGAAAGAATTGGACTATTAAATACATATTCTCCCATGGATAGCTTGATATTATGGAACTTTCTAGAGAAATTTATGGTTCCTCCATTTGCAACCATCACTTGACACTCTCATGCTGGATATAGAAAGCAATTCAATTCCTTGGCTATCTTACATTGAATAAAATTATGGGTACTGCCTGAATCAATCAACACTATTACCTTTTTCTTCTTGATATTCCCTTCTATCTTGAGAGTTTGAGGAGTGGTAATTTCGGCCAATGCATTACAAGATATGGTCTTATTCATTTCTTCTTTCTATAGGGTTTATTCTTGGTGTATATCCTCTTCTTTTGACATTTCTTGTTCCTCTTGTTCCTCATCTTCACAATCTATGTAAAAAAATTTCTTCTTAGCACACTTATGACCTTTAGTGTATTTTCTATCACAACTGTAACAAAGCCCTTTTTCTCATTTTTATTCCAATTGTTGTGGTGTCAACCTTGTAGGTTGTGGAAGGCTAGGGGAAACAACACTTCCATCTTTATAGCTGTGCGTGGTAGGCTTCCTTGTTTCCATATTTTTCTTTCAATTTTTCTTGCCAACTTGAATTCCTTCTCCAATGAATCAGGTTCCCAAAGGTGAACCTGTTGGCTTAGGGGGTCCTGACCTAGGTTCAAAGTGAATTGTGCTAAAAAAAACCCTACACTACTAGCCCTTTCGGTAGAAACCCACGTAGCGCAGACTGAAGTCTCACCCGAAGCAGTATGGGGGGTTGCTGTAACCAAGTTTCCGCACCCAGAGATCAATGTGATGTAGTTTAATGGCCTATATCTGACTTCACGTAGACCTATAAGCCCTTAGGGCTTGGTGTTGAGAATTCCTTCGAACGACATCTAGACCTCCACGAAGGTCTACCATTGGATTTTGCAAACCTTTAACAAACAAGTTATCTACTTATGCACACCATACAATAGCCCTGGATTTGGGTTCACACAGATCTACTTATGTATTCAATAATCATAACAGGATATATTATAATCTTCACGTAAATATGTAACATGCATTTCATTTATTTAATAAGACTTATCCAAGAGAGTGGCACATCAATACATCATTATTTCATAAAGACATTAATTCCTTCACAACATATATCTCAAACATAAATAACAACATTAAACAGATAAACACATGAATTTATTCAATAGTCTTCTTTATTGATCTTCAATATAAGGTTACAGACTCAAAACTCACGCTCAGTTTCAGACACTACTCTAGGTCTCTTCGCACTCAGTGGCAGAGCCTTTTCCTCCTCTAAGACTTACTTCTCTGCGCTAAATCTATCAACCCATTACAATCATCATTTCTTCGTCCTCCCTTCCACATGCCTTAGACTCTCTATTTATACAATCCCATGGTCCATGGACCATGGGTGGATCTAAAAAACCGACTCAACTTTTCATAAACAAGGGTTAAAACCCTTTTTGAATCCTAACCATATATGAGCTCCACATCCACAAATCGCGGAGACTTTATATCTTTTTACAATATTTACATCAAAACTAGGGTTTTTAACCCCAAAAATGACCCTCAGGGCCCCATCCCAATAGGCCCCCAACACAAAGGTCATGACTGGCCCTCGAATCACTAAGCTGGCATGACAATATTTCTGCAAAGATCCCCAAGCTCCACTTGTGTTACTACGACCTTGACAACACTCTGCGTAGTTGCCTGCTTTACTTCTTCTACAAGCTGCTCTGTGGCTGGTCCTTTCGCGACCAACTTCATTGTTTGCTAAGTCTTTTGCAAGCCTGTTAGCTTCTCCTGAATGTTGGTTGTTACTTCGTAAGCCTCATCTAACCAAGGTCCTAACTTGGCCTTAAGCACAACCTCCTTCCTCTGCGCTGTTTCTACCTGTGTGTGGAGCTTGATCCCACCCTGTAACTTGGCGAGGCGCTGTGCTGGAGCAATTGAGCATGCTGTCTTCCTGACCTCATCATACTACTGTTGGAGCTTATGCACCTTTGTATTGAGCATTTGCAGGTTGGGGTGCTCTTGCAGAGTCGTAACCAATTCCATCGCCTACTAAAATAAGGCCGAGCAGTCAACGACTGGGGAATCCAACGTGGTCGTTCCTTCTTTGATAGTGACTCCGCACTGTTCCCTGACCTCGGGCAGAGTTGAAGGCTAGAGTTTGAGCTGTAACTCTGAGATTTTCATGTTGAGTTCGAATTGAACTTGCACCACTTTTGCCTTTGCGTTGCGCAATCCTGCATCACATTTTCGGATCTTGGATTCCGATTGTGCGTACTTTGGAATTTGTAGTTATGGCACTGTTCTGCACGCCTTTGCAACTATGGCATCCAACCTGGAGCTCTGCTTCTGCAGTGTTTCTTTTTCCTTCAATGCTTGTGTTTTCTTGACGAACATTTGTTCATTGTTCACTCGGTATTCGCTGATCAAATTGAGAGTGTGCTTCTCCCGAGCTCTCAATTCCTCTGCTACCCCCGCCTGTAGTGCATGAAGAAATTCGTTGGGGAGTGTTGCAATGTTCAATCCGATGTCTTTAAGGGTACTTACGATGATCTTGTCATCGGTCGATTCTGCGCGTAGGGACCCTTCCAGTAGAGCAACTATTCGAAGGTCCAATGACCTTACTAACACTGCAACCTAACTTGTCCCTGGTGCTAGGATCATTTGTGCTGTGCTCGCTTGACCTACGCCCACTTGTATCTAGGTAGTTTGGATCTACATCTCACACAGATCCTTCTGGACACTCACTGATGTATGCATGTACTGTTGCTCAAACTAGTGAAACAATTTAGTTGTGGCATCCCAACTTTGTCGCTGATCTCATCGATATTTCCCTCCGTCAAGGTCGTGGAACCAACTTGTGTTTTTTCCGACTTTTGCTTCTTGCGGGGATCCTCTCGCTGCTGTTATCCATGCTTCCTTAGCCGGAATGGGGTACTCTACCCCTCATCTCCTCCACCACCCTGTTCAGAATGCTCTTCCTCAGTTTCAAGCGAAGGAGATTTTCCACTTTGCTTAGAGTCACGCTGTTCTTGCTCACCCTGCTCCTTGGCAGCGTACTCCTTTTCCATTTGAGCCTTCTCTTTGGCTTCCTTTTTCGATTGTGCAGCCAAATTTTGTGCCAAATATTTTGTTGCATCCTTCCTTTTCTTCTCAGCTGAGCTCCCCGCGCCTTGGCTGGTACCTGCATCCAAGTATAATATGGTGCATCACTCTACTAGCCAACGCTTGATAACCTCCTGGATGTCATCATCGGTGACCAAATATGGTATATGGAACCATTTCTGTAGCAGGTCCTTCCACGTCTGAATGTAGACGTGGTGGAAATTGGCCTTGAATGTGGCATACACAGACAACTGCTCATATAAAGTTAGGGACAACCTTGGGCGCTGGTTGATGGCCATGTAGAAGATGGCTTCCATCAAAACCAAGAATATCTTCATTTTAGTGACCCGTGCGGGGTCCTTCATGGCCTAGAGGGAGGTGAACTGTGCAACCTCCAGCAATCCTTTCGTCAATGGAGGGGACTGAATATCCTCCAACAGTTCCCATGCCACCAGAGGGATGGAGAGAAGTGACCACATGTAGTGAAAGGGATTAGTATCATCCTGGACCTCGCAGAAATTCACAAGGAATTCGCTGCATAGGTACCTTGACCAGTTAAACTGCACACCCTTTGCACATTGTGTGACTAACGATACAATAGGTGCCGGAACCTCCTCTGCGCAACACTTTCACATTACTTTTCCTGCCAGGATTTGGGTGGCAATTTGAACTGTGGGGTCATTGATAGACATGATGGAGTACCTACGTGGCTTTTTCACAAGTGAAAACTCCTTCTTTATTTTCTCCGACAAATCCTTCTCGCCTGTTTTTCCCCAAACTCATTGGCCGGATTCAACCCCTCATGTGTAAGGTGCATGATTCTATGGATCAACATGTCAGTGATGGATATAGGCCCTCCTAGTCATAAGCACCCATCATGCACCAAGATAAGAAATTTCACACGCAGGCCGTGTTGATAGTTGTGCGGTGATAGTGGGGCACCCACAACAAGTTCAACAACCTAGAGTTCTCCACTCCACGGATCCATTCAACTGTTTCCAACACAGTGACACTTGAATATGGGTAATAGACACGCCACATATAATTTTCTATTGTGAGGTGAGGGAATCGTTCATGTCTGCCAAGTCCCAATCTTCCATTTTTAACAAGGGGATCTGTGCAAGGTGCAGACATTCGAAGGTCATCTTCTCTAGCAAGAGGGGCGTATAAATGAGGAAATTGTCCAAATCTGGGTCCTTGTGGACCTTCGCCTTCCCTTTCTGTGGAGAGATATATTTAGGAAACTTGGTGAGGGGCTCTTCTCCTTCAACGTCTATGTCCTCAGTGCCTTGTTCAGCTTTCAAGTCCACAACCTTCTCAAGTTGCTTGTCTTTCTTCTATTTTCTGAGTTGTAGTATGTTTCCTAGGTGACTCATGCATTGGCATCAGCTTCATCTGCTTGTCCTTATTAGGCTTCTGGGTTTGTCGCATAGGGGTAGGCTTCAGCCTAGGTGACCTTGGCGCCGTAGGCACAGGAGCTGGAGCTTCCAAGCTCACTACCTCTGGAACAACTCCTTCAGATGCAACAATTCTCGCAATGCTCCTAGTCTCAGCAGGGCCTAGTCCTAACATGGTGTCACAGAGGAATTTATGAGTTAACTCCTGTAAATTATCAAAAGCAGGGCCTGCAACCAAATCGTCAAAGAAAGAGCGATTCATAAGTAACAGACAACTCAACACAAAAACTATAAGGGTGCAAAGTGTTCTCTGCTGGACCGACACATGTAATTTATAGGGGATTTTGAATTCAAATCCAATAGTTCCCCCCAAAATTCGTCCATTTTGTTTTTTTGGTGGAAGATCTTCAAATATTTTAACCTTAAATGCCGCCATCCTGCTCCTTTTAACCGTCTCCTCGTTGTCGAATCATGATAGTGACTTCAACGGTCATTTTCCTACTGTGTTGTGTGACACCTCCATTCGTGGCGCAGCTCCCTACGTTTAACTTCTTATACTGTAACTTCACCCTTTTCCACGCAGTCCATGTACCATGTAGTCCTCCAATCTAGGCAGTGTAGTTTATAGTCCTTTGCTCCCTTGCAACTGCCTAGAGCACTAAGACTGTTTTGCCATCATATAGTCATTGCGCTCGATCCCCTATATATGGATTTAGCCAGCTTACATTCACCCTTACCGGGAAAGGTTCTCCATTAAGTTTCGTGAGCTGAACTGTGCCTCCATCTGTAACTTGTTTGATAATGTATGGCCCAAGTTAGTGCATCTGAAACTTTCCCAGAAACTTAGTGAATTTACTATCAGATAATAAAACCAAATCGTTTACCTTGAACGTGCGCAACTTGATATGTCAATCGTGCCATGCCTTTTCACATTCCTTCTATACTTGCTAATGGAATCCATCCAAGAATCTATCTTCTTCAAGCTCCATCAGTTGCACGAGCCGTTCTTCCAAGGCTTCGCGATCTTCCATCCCTGTGAAAGCTGCTATGTGTAGACTAGGCATGATAGATTCCATAGGCATCATAACTTCTATGCCATAGACTAGTCGAAAAGGTGTTTGTCCTGTAAGCTTTTTGCAAGTAGTTGTGTACATAGCAGTGCAGGTATGCGCACATCCCAGTCATTTCGCTATGCGTTGAAAATATTTGTCAGCGCATTCTCCAGGATCTTATTAAAGGCTTCAACTGTTCCATTAGCTTGAGGATGATACGGTGTGCTTTTTTGATGATAGACCTAAAACTCTTCTATCAACGCGCTGATCATCTCATTCAAAAAATGTGTACTTTGGTTGCTCATCAACACCTTGGGGCAACCAAAACTGGTTAACACATATTCAAACAAGAACTTTGTTGTTGTAGCCCCTATACAATCCTTCATAGGCTATGTCTCCACCCATCTAGTCAGATACTTCGTCGCGTTGATGGTATAGCTCACACTTGTCTTCTTTCCTAGGGGCTGAATTGACCCAAAAAAATCACTTGCCCATTTTTCAAATGGTTGTAATTATACTTGAGGATTCAATGGCAACTCATTCCTCCACGATGGTCTTCCCATTCTCTAACATGCATCACATTCTTTACAGTAAGATTTGGTATCTTTATGCAACGTAGGCCACCATAACCTTGCGCACAAGATCTTCTGCGCTATTTATTTTCCTTCATGATGTCCTCCCTCAGCCCCTCCATGAGCTTCACTTATTCCTCTCAAAATCAGGCACATACCTGTGCAAGATCTCGTCAGCACCCATATTATACAAATTTCTAGCGATCATCGAAAAATTTGTGGCACGCACCACTAGTTCCTTCTTTTGCTGACTGGTGTATCCTTTTGGAGATGTTCATGTTTTCAAAAATTGGATAATATATATGAAATTATTATTTTCTATGTGCATCGCAAAGAGCTACACATCGGGCAACCCTTCCTCTAGATTAGTAGGCTCCTTCCTTGATTCAATTCACCACAGATGGTCCAGTCCCACATTCAACCTCCCTAGCTTCACAATGACCTGAAAGTCATATTCTTGAAATAGAAACAACCATCTTCATATCTTCCCCCCCAACACAGGCTTATTGACTAGGTACTTCAAGGCATAATGGTGTGTGTACATCTTGAAATGTCCGCCCAACGGATAATGCGTGAAATTTTGAAGCACGTATACCATAGCTAATCCTTCACTCTTTGTTGTTGATTAATTATTCTCGGCCTTCGATAATTTCCTGATCACGAAGGCTATAGGGTGGTTCGTCTCTCCCTAACTGGCTTGTGTCAGTGTTGCTCCCAATGCAATACATGAGGCATCAACATGAACGTGGAATTCTTTCTTCCAATCTGGGAAGACCAAGATCAGGGCAGCGACCATCTTTTCTTTCAATACATCTAGACTGCATTGACATTATTCATCCCAACAGAATGTAGCGTCTTTATTTAATAATTTCTCCATTGGTGCAGTAATCTGAGCATAAGCCTTGATGAACTTCCTGTAATATCCTGTATGGCCCAATGTTGTGCACAACTGTTTGACACTCCTCGGGGCCTCTAAGTTCACTATTACTACGATTTTGGCAGGGTCTACCATCAACCCTTTCTTTCATACCACGTGACCCAGCAAAATCCCAAATGGGATGCAGAATAAACACTTCTTCAGGTTCAGGGCGATATGATATCTTCGACACATATGCAACATCAGGGGTAGACTTGCAACACGGTGCTTGACTAGGCTGAACACCATCCATTCGTCGAAATATACCTCCAGGAACTTATGAATAAACTCCTTGAATGCCGCGATGACTATGCGAGAGAATATTTCCAGCGCATTCTTGAGTCTAACTAGTATTACAATTTACTAGAAACAACCCCATTATGTTTTCGAAGGTTGTTTTGCTCCTATATTCTGGCGCGATCTTAATCTGATGGTACCCAAGGAACCCATCAATGAATGAGTAGGCCTCTTGGCCTCAAACATTTTCCAACACCTCATAATAAATGGTGTTGGGAAAGGATCATGGATGCAGACATCATTAAGTTTCCTTAAATCTACACAAATCCTTATTTCTCCCTTCTGTTTCATTTCTTGAACCACCATCGGATCACCCAATCAGACTCTTCCATAGGTTCGATGATGCCTACCTCTAGCATATTATCAAACTCCAAGTGAACCTTTTCCTTGTATTTGGGATTAAGGCCTATGATGCCTTTCAGGTCCGAAAAATTTGTAGGAAAAAGATCTTGGTACTCGCGGAGTAACTCAACAACTTTATCCACCGTGGAATCATCCCAGTAATCCCTAATCTTTGAAAATTTTGGCTCTACCTCCGTACCAATGTTCACTTGCTTAGTTTTCAATGGCACAGTAATGTCCGGGTTTTCCATCTGTGGACTTTCGACCTTGCGATGGCCTTCTGCCTCTGGAATGTTGATATTTCTTGGATCTTCATCCTCCCCTTCAGTGGTCACATTATAGCATTCCAACACATGGTGCAACTGGGTGGTCCAATATGGTTGAACCAACTCCAAAGGATCTGGCGGAATTCTAAAGATGGCTGCCTTAACCGCCTGTAGAGCTTCATCAATTCATTTGAACACATCTTCAAAACTGAAGGTCATTAAGAATCCCTCCCTTAGTATATCCGGTTCCATGGCGGAGCTCTATTTCTAAATACCAGTTCATAGGAATGGTGTCCAAAGTATGACAATATAAGTGCACCCACTCCGGCTGTGGCTCTGTTCCATAAGCTTGAGCCCACTTCGCTAAATGATCGCGCAGATCATTTTTCCCATCATATTTTTTAGTCAATCGAACCTTAGGATGACCAAATTGCAGCATCATCATCTTTCGATACTCTTTCCATTCATCAAAGCTATCTTTGTGCATACCCCACCATCGTGTGGGCGTAGTGCACAATGCCAAATCCAGTGCTTCGAAGCGATGATCCCGAGGAACTTTTCTTTCAAAGGCATACAAAAACTTATCTACGTAAGTGAAACCATCATAATAGGGTAAATTTCTTACCTTTGACGACACACAGTGGCACGATTTAGTCATCATGTTGTAGTGCAGTGTAGATACTTCATGCAGCCTATTCTGCTAGTGTTGCAAATCTTCATCTGAATCCGAGGTACAAGAGATTTCCTGGTTTGATGCAATCCATCCATCTCCTGTTGGATTAATCCAGTCTTGATCTCGTGTGGTTATTTTGTAGATATGATCTAGGTCATCATCACTCTCTTCATAATCACGGACTGGTTCAGTATAGCGTGGTCCTTCTGCAGGGTCCAACGATACTACAACCCGAAGCGATTTATTTTCAAATGACATGGTCCACTTTTTCAAGTTGATCACCCCATTCATGTCAATGGACCAATCAATTCTAAGGTGCGCATGGTACAGGTTACTGCCATCAACAATTTCGATCTCTTCAAACTTGGCTAGTGTGCTCGCACCCTCGAATGCAACCTGACGGGCCTCTAAATTAGACATAAGTTAAGGCCCATGCCTCTAAAATAAACATAAATTAAGGCCTATGACCATCCTTCAGCACATTAAACCTTTCTTTTTGCATTAGATAATGTATTTTTAACTTTAATATATTCATTAGGAAGCTATATGTATAATTGCATATTTGTGCCTAATATTATTTATTTTTGTGGAATATTATGAGAATATTGGGCAAATTATAAAGATTTGGAGGAGGAGATAATTTAGGGACTTGCTCCCTACTACAGGAGGATCACTATTAAATAATTAATCAAAAATATATTATGGAATTATGGCACAGATTGTGGAACTCCAATGGTTGAGAAAATCTAGGAATGTGTTCCCTGCCATTTAATGCAGATTCCTAGTGTTGGGAACCAGATCCACTAATCAAGAGATTTTGGTGGGGAAAGCTTCCTCCATTTACGAAGAATGATTCCTAATCATTTTGTATAAGTACCAAGTTGAATTTTCCTCTAGAAATATATTTTCATTAGTGTTACTGTGGAGAGAACTTGTATTTTTGCAGCTCCATTGTATTTTCTTGTAGGGATGTAATTGTATTGATGAAAATAATGAAGATTGGTACCATGTTAAACTTCTAAATATTTTTCTCCTCTATAGATATATGAGTTTCCTTGGTCTTGGCCATCCCAAGATCCTCAGAGCCCTTTTATATCATTTTATTTTCTTCTTTTCACTTCTTATTCACATGCATCTCTTGTTTTTATTTCTTTCTATTTTTGCATTTAGTATTAATGATTTCTTGTTGTAGGATTGGGTTAAATGGTTGATGTAAGTTCTTTTGCAGGATAACAAGCATTATTTCATCATTGGAAAAGCTTTGGAAGGTCATATTTATCATTGAACTACTTGGATTAACTTTCTTTTTCCCAAATCTAGATTTCTGGAACTCCTTTGTGGCAAAGAACAATAAATTTATGCTATTTTTTAGAGAATGCTAACAAGCTTCAATTGATTTTGTTCCACTTGAATTAGATTAAAAAAAAATTCAAGTTAATGACAAAAATTACCCCATTTCATTTTCATTTGATTAGGTTAGGCATTTTATAAATTTACTAGTTCACTAGTTCTCGAATTTCTAGATTTTTGACTAGTAATTTTCTGTCTTTTTTAGTGTGGGTTAACAAAGGTATTTTTGAGTGATTCCACTTGGAATGGGCACCTAAGACATCCTAGTCAATAGTTTTTTTTTTTTGCCATCCAATTTGGATTTCATTTTCTTGTTCATTCGATGAATTATAATTTCGTATAGTAAATCTGTAACATCCTGTAGTAAAACAAGGGATCTTGTAGGAGAACTAGTATATCCTGTAGGAAATCCTGTAGCGGTCTGTTTTGAGCCCGAATTGAGAAAAATCATCATTTAAGTTGGGATTAGACCCCTACTTGACCTCCAAGCTATCAAAATCATTGTACCCCTCTTCCTCCACACATGTCTCCCCTGCCAAAGATCAAAGAAAGATTAGCTTTCACATTTATAAAGCAAGAAGATTAAAAGAATGAGTTCTTTTATATTTACACATGCACACAACAATTAGTACTCTCTAGATCAGATTTCATGCTTAGATTAATTAAAACATCACATGTGACAAATAGGATTAAAATAGGATCCTTTTGCAAGCAAAGTGCGTTAATAAGTAGATAGAGGATTTCATGTTACTTTATAAGCATTTTTAAATTCAGTCTTTCATTCCTGCAAATAGGTAGCATTTCTTTTCTCTCATGATAGCAAAGGAAGGACACATTGTATGCTGCACATATAGTGTCAATATCTCTTAAGTTTGTATGAACCTCAAGTTGATAATTAAAGTCGGTAGCCTTGAGAGTTGCGACATTCTTGTTGCAATACCAAGGCTCATCACTCTTTGGCATTGTTGCTAGGGAGGTGTCAAAGTATGCATTATTTTCTTCCCTAGTTGATTCATTTCTTTTTACTTTTTGTAAAAAACAATAAAATATTTGCATTAGGCATATTTCATTTCAAAAATAGAAAAGTGCATTGCATTAGTGTTTTTATTCAATAATAAAAACAAAATAAAAAATCTCCAACAACAACCCACCCCCCATTTGATCATGTGGTGCAATAAGAGCCACATCGCCATTCACTTTTGCAGGTATAATAAGAATATGGAAAAGAATGTAGAATAAATGGATGGAGATGATAACAATGAGGAAGATCCTTTCGGATTTCCCAATCAAGATATTGATGGTAGTGTGCACATGAAGAACATCCCTCCATCTTTTCTTCGAAAATTTCATGGTCTAAGGTCAGAGGATCTGGAAACCTTTCTTTTTGAATTTGAAATTGTTTGTAGATATTATGGTTACGTATTAAAAAGTCAAAAACTGAGATTGTTTCTGGCGACATTGAAGGATAGAGCTCTTAAATGGTTCATGAGTTTAGGGACTAATTCAATAATATCATGGAACAATATGCAAAATATATTTCTAGAAAAATATAAAGATCATGATCTTAAGGAAGAAATATTTAGAATGAATCAAAGAGAAGATGAGAGCCTTGAGGATCTAATAGAGAGGTTCATGTATAATGTTAATAGGACAAAACTACATCATTTAGGATCTGACACACTAAAAACCCTCTTACTTAGAACAATTAGGGATGAGTGGATTGATCTCCTTGATCTCATGAGTAGAGGTGATGTATACCAATTATCATTTGAAGAAATTTGTGAAACATGCAAACACATATCAAGAGGAAGGGCAAGAGTAGGTAAATCAACATCAAGATTGGTAAGTCAAGCTAAACTTAGAAATTTGTTTGATGACTTTAAAACAAAAATTCTTAGCAATCTAAGCAAACAAGTAGAAATGTTAAGAATAAAAAATGAGCAAAAAGAAGATGCTGATATTTGTGTTGTCCATACAGAATCACGTGATGTTAAATGTTGCTCCTCATTACTAAGGTTGAAGGAAGTTCACCAAGAGGACAATGGAGCAATTCAATTTCCAATGCAGCTATGTTATGTAGATCCAAGTGGACCATGGAAGCTTATTCAACTTAGTATGGTGCAAGAACCTACTTTACAATTTAAAGCTTATGCACATGCATCTAAAAGTAATTGGAACACACCCTTTCCCTGGCAACATTGGCCATCTCAACCCCAAAACCAATCTTTGCAAAAAGGCTAGCAAGGAACTTATGGGAACCATTGACAATATCTTCAATATTCTCCTCAATATCCTCGGTACCCAACTCCATGTTATCCCTACCATTCATCTCCACTACAACCAAAAACCCAACCACATCCATCTCAAATATCCACTCCCACTCAACTACTTGTACCACCATTTCCAAACCCACACATGGAAGTAGCTCAGTGCACTTACAATGCTGATGTACAACACTTCCAAACATCTCCTCTTGAGATCAATGGTATTCACCATAGCTCAGGAAGAACATTGCAAAAAAGTGATTCTCTTGATGCCATTGAAGGATAACATGTAGAAAAAGAAGATTCAAAAGAGAAGATCAAAGAACCATGGGCTGCATTTGATGAAGTGCAGACAAAAAAATCATAGATTGGGAAAGCTCCCTCATGGTTACCATCAAATCCTCCATGTATTTAAGAGAACAATCAACAAAAAGAGAAATATTTGAAGGTCATGGTAGAAGAAGACATGAAGAATGATCTAGATAAGCAATGAAACCAAGGGCATGAAAGTTATATTGAGGTTTGGTTCCAGACAATCACTAAGTTGCAACAACACTTTTCTCTTCAATTGCGCTTAATATCATCAAAGTCAAAGCATTTGGTCACTCAAATCTAGGTACATGTCAAAGCATACATTTCAAGCCTACACATAATTTTGTCTATCATATTGATGTTCACATGGCTCCATTGGAAGTATTCTTATACTTGAAAGTGATTTTGTTTTTCAAGTAGGGTAGGGTAGAAAAAAAATGAAAAATAAGAGAAAAAAATAAAAATCTCAGGTGAAAATCTCCTTGGAGGCATCTCAGATTGTCTCATTGATTGAAAACCTCCATGAGGCGGTCAATAGGTTGAAGAAAAGAAAAAAGAGAAAAAAGAAAAGATCCTAGGTGAAAACCTTCTTTGAGGCGCCTAGGCAGACCTACTAGTTGAAAATCTCCTTGAGGTGGCTAGTAGGCCTAGAAGAAAAAGAAAAGAAAAGAAAAAATAAAAAATCCTTGCTCCATGTATCTCTTTGATGAATGTAGGTTCTCTCCAACATCTACAAGGAACAAAAACAAGTTGCCACCAAAGAAAGAACACAATAGGTTAAACCTAGTCAAAAGAAGTCAAATTTTGACTTTCTCCTCCTTTGCTCAAATACTCCAATAAGAAGAAGGCCATGCCAATCCATCACCCTCATCTATTTCCACTATCTACTCATCATTCCCAAGCTTCTACCACTCATTTTCCTTGCTGTCCCAAAATACTACAGGAAGACTTTGTTTTACTACAGGAAACAAAAATACATAGAGCATAAATTTGTTTTTACCATAACTTTAAAAACATGCATCCATTTTCTAAGCTGTTTCAGGGGGAGATGCATATGGATGATGGTAACATGCTCAAGAAATTTCAAGAAATTCCAGTGCACAGTTTTCGAGAAATCAACCTCCATCACCCAGATCCTTTTTTGCATTTCATCGATATCTATGCATCCATTTAAAAATCTATTTCATGGGGAGATGCATATGGATGATGGTAACATGCCCAAGAAATTTCAACAAGTTCCAGTGGACGGTTTCCAAGAAATCGACCTCCATCACTTTCATTCATTTTTATTTTTTCTCGAGATCCATGCATCCATTGACCAAATTATTTTTATGGGGAGGTGCATAATGATGATGGAAACATGCTTAGAATGTTTCTGGTCAATCCATTCTACTATTTGGGAGATATGGAAAAAGAAAGTCTGCTACAAGAGTCTGTCTTGAATTACTACAGGAGTTTCCTGTAGTACTACAGGAAGTTTTGAAAATCTACAGGAAAGACAGTTCAATGGAAAAATTATGATGTAGGCCTATTGTGGGATAGGAAAAAACAACATTGACTTCACCACATCTCAGCCAACACCCATCATGATCATGTCACTCTATGACCACACCTTTCACTCATTCCAATACCTATTTACCCTCCAACATAGAAATGAAACAAACATTCAAAAAAAAAGAAAAAGGGGAAATTACAACAACCTATTTGGAAGTAATAGTAGGTTCCAGGCCTAACCTTCAGCAACATGATTGAAAGAGGAGAAGCATAAATACAGGCACAATGAAACTTCTCCAGAGCTCAGCAGCAACAGAGGAAGCCATCACCTATACATCAACAAGAAGACAACCCATCAACAAAATAAGATCAACAAAAAAGAAAAAGGTAGTCAAGAAGATGTACCTGAGTCATGAGAAGCACAACAACATCAACTCAACAACAAAATGCATGTCTCTTAAACAATCATCAGGTAGGTACAGGTATGAAATATTCTTGACCTCTTCTCTTGAGCATATTATAGTTAGAAATTTGTTTTCAATCCATGAGAGATGAGGTTTTATAAGCTAAGGATGGGTTAATTGTCTCAACTGCCTTCAACTAGTTAATTGCAACTCACTCCTTCACTCATGCAATGTTGAAAAATCAAATTATGAAGAGTGATAATTTTAAGGAATGAGATCAACAATTAAAAGAAGAATTCTTTGCAAAGGCCAAGTCACCACAAAACTCCAAGCCCTCCATCCACTTCATATTCACTATCTATCCATCATTCATCCATCCCATTTCATAATTTCAAGAACAAACCCTACACTCTATCTCACCCTAAAAATTTCTTGAAAAAACAAATAGAGCATCCTCTCCATTTTCACAAGCCTACAACATTTCTCATCACTCCCATACAGTTGGAAGACTTTGAAGAAGAAGGAATGACTGCTATAGGAAGGCAAAATGTTGCTACAAGAAGGAAGAAATGAACAAATGGTGCTAAAACAAAGAAAGATAGTGCCTAAGAAAAACCTAATAAAAATAGAAAACTCCAAGGCTATGAGGCAATCATATAGGCCATAAGAGAGAAGAAGAAGGCACCAAAAGGAAATGAGGCATTTAGCATCAAAATAGAACTCAAAATGCAATGATAAAAATAGGCTTTCCAAGAGGTCTCTAGTTTTTTTCTAGCATTTATCCAAGGCCTAAAAGATGTTATAGAAATGGGAGAAATGCATGGAAGTCAAGTTAAGTGCATACTCTAACCTCAGACTATCATTTATGCTCAAAACAGGTTTCCTATAGTTTTAATAGGTTTCTTGTAGGTTTCCTGTAGTTTTGACAGGAATTACTACAGGATGCCTTAATTCTCATCTAAAGTCAGTTTGAGAGCTTCAAAGGTGTCCAAATGGTGGAACAAGGTAGCATAAGGTTGATAAGGATGTGGAAGACCTTGCTAAACTAAAAAATATCCAAGAACCCATCTTGAATAAGGAGAAGAAGGCAAGCTAATGGTCTCAAGATATAATGATTTTTCTTTGCACAAATATGTTTTTGGGATTCTTAGTGCACAAGAGAGAGGCCACTAGGACCATGAACGAGGCATAATGAGGTCACTAAGTTGCTCATAGGATGAGCAACACTTTCAACAGGGGGTATGATGGGCCTATAAATTAGACGTAAATTAAGGCCCATGCCTCTAGATTAAACATCAATTAAGGCCTATGACCATCCTTTAGCACATTAAACCTCTATTTTTGCATTAGATAATGTATTTTTAACTTTAATATATTTATTAGGAAGGTTTATGTATAATTACATATTTGTGCCTAATATTATTTATTTTCGTGGAATATTATGAGAATATTGGGCAGATTATGAAGATTTGGAGGAGGAGATAATTTAGGGACTTGGTACCTACTATAAGAGGATCACTATTAAATAATGAATCAACAAGATATTATGGAATTATGACACAGATTGTGGAACTCCAATGATTGAGAAAATATAGAAATGTGTTCCCTGCCATTTAATGCAAATTCCTAGTGTTGGGAACTAGATTCACTAATCAAGGGATTTTGGTGGGGAAAGCTTCCTCAATTCATGAGGAATGATTCCTAATAATTTTTTATAAGTACCAAGTCGAATTTTCCTCTACAGATATATTTTGATTAATGTTATTGTGGAAAGAACTTATATTTTTGTAGCTCCATTGTATATTCTTGCAGGGATGTAATTGTATTGATGAAAATAATGAAGATTGGTGTCATGTTCAACTTCTAAATCTTGTTCTCCTCCATAGGTCTCTGAGTTTCCTTGGGCTTGGCCATCCGAGGAGCCTCAGAGCCCTTTTGTATCATTTTCTTTTCTTCTTTTCACTTCGCATTCACATGCATCTCTTGTTTTTATTTCTTTCTATTTCTACATTTAGTATTAATGATTTCTTGTTGTAGGATTGGGTTAAATGGTTGATGTAATTTATTTTGCAATATCACAAGAGTTATTTAATCCTTGAAAAAGATTTTTAAGGTCATAGTAATCATTGAGCTACTTGGATTAGCTTTCTTATTCCCAAATCTAGCTTTCTGGAACTCCTTTGTGGCAAAGAACAATAAATTTATGCTATTTTTTAGAGCATGCCAACGAGCTTCAATCGAGTTGGTTCCACTTACACTAGATCACGAAAAAATGATAGTTCATAACAAAAATTATCCCATTTCATTTTCATTTGATTAGGCTAAGCATTTTATATCTTTACTAGCTCACTAGTGCTTGAATTTCTAGATTTTCGACTAGTAATTTTCTACTATTTTTTAGTGTGGGTTAACAGAGGTATTTTTGAGTGATTCCACTTGGAATGAGGACCTAAACCATCCTAGTAAATAAAAAAATTTATCCCATCCAATTTGGATTTGATTTTCTTGGTAATTCTATGAATTATAATTTCGTATAGTAAATTTGTAACATCCTGTAGTAAAACAAGGGATCTTGTAAGAGAACTAGTACATCATGTAGGAGAACTAGTACATCCTGTAGGAAATCCTGTAGCGGCATGTTTTGAGCCTGAATAGAGAAAAATCGTCATTGAAGCTAGGATTGGGCCCCTACTTGACCTCCAAGCCATCAAATTCATTGTACCCCTCTTCCTCCACACCTGTATCCCCTGCCAAAGATCAAGGAAAGATTAGCATTTGCATTTATAAAACAAAAAGATGAAAAGAATGAGTTCTTTTATATTTACACATGCACACAGTAGTTAGTACTCTCTAGATCAGATTTCATGCTTAGATTAGTTAAAACATCACATGTGACAAATAGGATTAAAATAGGGTTCTTTTACAAGCAAAGTGTGTTAATAAGTAGATCGAGGATATCACGTTACTTTACAAGCATTTTTAAATTCAATATTTCATTCCTGCAAATAGGAAACCTTTCTTTTCTCCCATGAAAACAAAGGAAGGACATATTGTATGCTACACATATAGGGCTGATACCTATTATGTTTGTACGAACCCTGGGTTGATAATTAAAGTTGGTAACCTTGGGAGTTGCAACATTCTTGTTGCAATACCGAGGCTCATCACAACCACCTCATAGGGATAATCTTCTGATGGTTTTCCATTCTAAGATGGATCGAAGACCACTGTAGAGTAGGTATCCCCATACTTTCCCATGTTTGTTTAGGTAAAACGTTCATGTCATAACCCAGATCCAGAATGACTAGGTCCATCTCATAATCCCCTATCTACTTGGTGAGCCTCATCTCACACCTTGTTCTTGCCTTATGTTTTCCAATTTTCCTCACCATGTCTTGTCCATCCAGACCATTCTCCTTACTGACGCGCTTCTTTATCAACTCCTGTAGACCTTTCACAGCCTCGCTATGGTACAAAAGTTTCATCCAGGTTTCCAAGAACGTGGTAAGTACAGAGGGATCGACTTGTGCAGGTGCACTAGTTTTCGATACTTTGTTCTAACTTCCTGAGGTAGATGTCTTAGTGAAGTTTTTCTTGGTTTCCATAAATGTTTCCTTTGCACGCTTCAGATCAAAACCAATCTCCTTTTCTGGGGCCTTGTGGACCCATCCATCCTCCTCAGGCCGTTTTCCCTTATCATCGCCAGTCTTGATACCACTTCTTAGCACGATATTCACATTTGGATATTCTTCGCGACATTCAACCCTCATCATCCGTAAGTTTTGTGTAGGTTGCTGAGGCTATGCCTTCTTTTCCTACAGCTTGGCTATTAACACAGGGCACTCTTCTATGGAGTGGTGAAACTAATTTCAGTATTGGCATGAATGGCAGTCAAGTTCTGACATTCCCGCACATAGTGTCCAGGCATCCCACAGTTATAGAAAATAACTTGAACTTGGCCTCTACTAGGCGCTCCTCCTCCTCGGCCTCGTCCTCTTCCCTTATATCCTCCATGCGCTCACCTTGCGCCCAGATCTAGAGGTTGAGTTTCTACTTGCATCTGGTACGTAGGCGTTCTTTCCATCATCAGATCGTAGCTGCGACAGTGGTGCTCATTGTGGTCCACTGATTTGCAGAAATTGCTGAACAATTGTTGTGTCGTTTGAACAAATTTTTACAGCAAATGACAATTATCCATTACATGTTTTCCTGCCACCTGACAAATAGCGCACCATAGCGTGGGCCCCTAACTTAGTCCTGCTAGAGATTCCCGCATTAGGGGAATTAGTCCCCCTTACAATATAATTTGCACAGACAGGGCAGTGGTCTTTTTCATGCCCCTGGCTCTTACATTTGAGGCACAAGACTCCTTCACGCATGTCTAGCCTAACGTCCTCTTTTTTTAAGCTCTTTAATTCTAAGTAGAGGTTCTGCAACTACGAGCGAATTTGTTGAACTCCCAAAGTTGGGTCTTAAATAGGTGTCTCATGCAATCGCATCATGATTTCTAGGGATTCCACATAGGTTCCTATCTTATACTATGACAAGGCAATCCTCAGGTGGGGCAGAAGCGAGGCTATAAACCATTCGTGGTGCTGAACATCTGTGAGCTACATATTAGCTTCATGGACTACACATTCCAACCTTTGATCTAACTCCCAAGGTGTCTCGCTAGCCCTCATCGTGATTTCCTTGAATCCAACTACTGACTCCGTGTCAGACTTAGGCTTACTGAATTATTTTTTCAAAGAAGCCTTAGTGCTTGCTAACGATGCCAAAGGATTATCAGTGTAGTACTTAAAGTACCACTTCAGCGCATGATCCATGTTCTTATGGATTAATTCCTCTTAAGTTTTGCTTATATACCATCCATCTTAGCTTCCATGCCATCCATATTAGCTTTCATTCCATTCTTTAAACCATCCATCTTAGCTTCAGTTACTTTTTGTGAGAGCAAAATTTGTTGCACTTGGTTTCATAATTTTGATGTATCATGTTGCATTTCTTCCTCTTCTTCATGTGTCATAGTAGAGATTTCAGGTTGCTTACTTGATGTTTCCATTTTCTTTCTTTAGGTCATCAATGAATGATAATTATGCTTCACAATTCCCTTCAAATCAATTCAAACTACTTTCTCAAACAAAACTTATGCAAATTTTAAAGAAACTACACACCTTTTTTTTTCCTCTTTGTATGAGCTCGATCTTGAAACGATTATAACTCTGTAATTGTAGATCTCAAAGTTTTGCAATTTCGACTTGTAATAGAAATGTTAGTGCTCTTTCCAACCCCACAAGTCCGATCACGATTGAATTCTCCAAGAAATATTTATATCCAGTCTCCCACAATGACCTGATTATAGATTGGTTCATTAGAGTGAACTTGTACGACGTGCCACGTGTCTCTATTTCGACCTTCAAAACTGAAAAATATACCCAATAAACTATAGTCCATCCCCTTTCTGTCATGTTTTGCTACATTTTAATCCAATGCACAAAGAGAACCTTATGACTCTTTTCCCAAGGTGACCTGTTTGAGATCGAATTTAGGAGTCTGCAAAAACCCTAACTTCATCAGTTCATATCTCTGAAAATATAGCGATACAAGATCCGAAATTAAGTCATGAGGATCATCATGATTTCAGATCAAATAGGCTTTAATTTTAGATTCTGAAGCTTTGTAAAAATAAGTTATAGAGAAAATTCCGTGATGGAGGGTTTGAAGCAGTGAAACCCTAGAATCCAAAGCTCTGATACTAATTGTTATGCAGCCAGCTCACAAAATAGAAGAAATAGATAGATTAACGACTTTAAAAATAGCCTCTTCAAGGGGGAAACCTCCTTTACATTACACAAATGAACAATTCTTGGATCATACAAATGACAAGACCTCCTTTCTATATATAGGAGTCTAAGGGGTCCCAATACAATCAGAGCCTACATAACAATAATATCGTAAGAGCACAACAATAACAATAGTGGGCTTCTATGGGGCACATTAATAAAAACATGGGGACTACATGGGCAAAATAATATAATAAGGGGGTTTCACTAATAACAATAAGGGTTTACACTTGTAGTATAGGGATGTAATAAGACCTATGCTATCTCACTAGATGGAACACAATGAGCTACCTTGGTCAACTTGTCAACCACAACCATAATAGAATCATAATGTCTAGAGTCATTGGAAAACATGTAATGAAGTCCATGTAAATGACCTCCCATTTCCACTCTCGAATCATAATCAGCTGTAGTAAAACACTTGGATGCTTACAATCTTCCTTTACCTATTGACAATCCAAATATCTAGCCACAAACACTGCCACCTCTTTCTTTAGATTTGGTTAGTAGTAGAACCTCTTCACCGTTTCCAATGTCTTCTGATATTCTGGATGACATGAATACGACTTAACATGAAATTCCTGTAAGATGAACTTCTTGAGCTCGCTATTTTCTGACACATAGATCCTGTCACTAAATATGACCAAACCATTTATTGTGAGATGATAGTTCACATATTGTTCACTTGTACCCTGCTGCTATAACTTGTGCCTAAGTCCCCTGTACCTATCATCTTGTTGTCTTTCATGTATGATCCGATCCTATAAATCTGTCTCATAAGAACTCATAGGTGCTATATGATTTACTTGTATCCTTCTGTTAAGAGCATCTGCAACCCTGTTCTCCTTTCCCTTAATTTAATTGATCTCGAAGTCAAAATCACTAGTCGTCACCTACCACCTAGCTTTCCTGACATTCAGATTTGGTTAGTCAAATAAGTATCTCAATCCACTGTGATCACTCATCAAGAAGAAGATCCTGCCAAGAAGATAGTGTCTCACATCTTCAATGCATGGATGATCGCTGCCAACTCAAGATCATGTGTCACATAATTCCACTCATACTCATTCAGTTTCCTTGACTCATAACATACTACATGTCCTTCCTCCATAAGGAATCCACCAAGTCCTCTCTTGCAATCATCTGTACACACCACAAGATTTTTGTCCAAATCTGCAACCTATAAAATTGGAGCTTTGGTAATCAATTTCCTCAACTGCTCAAAACTAGTTGCACATTCCCTTATCCATTCAAATTTATTTCCTTTCCTCTGCAATGATGTAATAGTATATATAATTCACGAGAAGTTCCTGATGAACCTCCTGTAATAACCTTATAACCCCATGAATGATTTGGCCTCATCCACATTCCTAGGAGCCACCCATTCCATGATAGCTCTTATATTTTTCGGATCTATTACTATGCCTTCCTTGGAAACCACATGCTCCAAATAATGTACCTTTGCTGAAAGAAGCTACATTTACTAAGATTGGCATACAAGTGATGCTCTCTTAGTAATCTCAATACTGTTGCTAAGTGTTCAACATGCTCTTCCTCGTTCTTAGAATATATCAATATATCATCAATGAATAAAATAGCAAACTTGTTCAGATAAGGACGCAATACACTATTCATCAAGCACAAAAAAGTAGCTAGAGAATTAGTCAAACCAAAAGGAACTACAAAAAACTCATAATGCCAATACCTGGTATGGAAAGTAGTGTTGTAAATATCCTCTTCTTTTATGCGTATCTGATTGTATCCTGATCTCAAATTGATCTTCAAGAACACTGCTTCCCCCTTCAACTGATCAAACACATCATCAATCCTCGACAATTAATACCTATTCTTAATCTTCACCTTGTTCAACTGCCTCTAATCAATACAAAACTTGAGAGTACCATTCTATCAGGTTTATCCAAGAGCCTACCATCTCTAACTGTATCATCCCTGTCAAACCTTTATCCTAATTAAGACTTGCTGCCATATGCCCCATTGGTCCTTTCCTCCTTTTCATGTTTGATCCTAAGCGGTACTTGTCTTTGCAAGTTTGAAAAACTCTAAAGAATCACTGCATTGACCTCTGCTTTCTTCTCTTATGGTCTAACAAGTATTTCATGTGACTGAATGATCTTATCATTATCTGCTTTGCAATTTCTTATCTTTGCCTTCAAATGTCTCAATGTATCTACTATGTGAGAGGAGTACTCATCACTAGGATGCTCATCTGATCTATAGGGAGAATCGTGTGAACTATAGTCCATTTTTCTTTTCATCTTTGAACTTATTCCTGCAAACATACTATGTTAGATAAAACAAATAGAACCATAATCAAACATACCTCAGTGAAGTTTAGGGGAGGCTATCTCGTATGCAAAATCAATCCAAATTAGCACAATACATGTACACACACACACACAAACATAAATATAATGAAATCATCATATCAATCATCTCAACATCAACATCATCACTTCTACATGATGACACAACTGCAACAATGACCTTCACCATGTATACATAACAAACACATATACAACCTACATGCATGCATGACAAATACATTCTACCCATCTATTCCAAGTGTTGAACCTAAGATCTCTGATACCACTCTATGGTATCAAATATCACCCAAAGAGAATAGAAACCCACTCTGATACCACTCTGTAACACCCTCCTCCCGCACTTACCCAAGTTCATTGGTCCACTGGCGTAAATATGTGACAAAGAGTTACTATGATTTGACTCAACTTCCCAAGTACATTTAAGGAAGTGGAATCAACAAACCAAACTTTTAATGGGAGTAACAAGACCCTAAAGAACTAAATCAACACTCTAGGTGCTTAAACCTTGAGTTAAATTTCTTTTTCACTGGCTTGAACTCACAATTGCAGACTACATCCATGTGATTTTAGGCCTCCAGTCGCGTGCATAATCATGCAAGGGAGTGATTGCAGTCCCAATTTCCCAATTATGTGTCTGTAACCACAAAATTGGTGCCACCTTTTCAGGGACATACTCCATATCACTACCTAGAACTTGATAAAACTTTCCAAAACAATAAATGACACAAAGACAAAGCCTCTAACATAAAACTTGATCAAGGAATTGACCTAACTAAGCCTAACCATGACAATAATTTCATCAAACACATGGCAAACATGTAATGTATAGGTCATGAATGCATATTTAAACATGGGGGTTGATACTTATTTGAGAATCGTCAAGGAGGTCTAATTCCCTCTCATAATAGCTGCAATAAAATCTATTAGCTCATGCATTCATTGACCATTCATTAAAAAATCAAACACATCAAGAGCCATAACCACTATACATCATATAACCAACATATAACCAACAAATGAACAACATATGCACCATGATAAAACAACCACCAAATCCACATAATAACAAGTATAATTAATCATGAAAATGTGAGAGGAAATAACTCTTATGAAAATATGCAACACGTACCACCCGACAATATATTACTCTGAAACAAATATCTCTTTTAGCCAATCACCCCCATGCCATATTCCAATCATGAATGTGGGATCTCTTGGATGACTAGAACAAAACTAAACAAGGGCTTCCAGAGGTCAACCTGCCTCAACCATAAACAAGTGATTCCACCTCACGACTAGACATCATCGACCATCATAGATCAGTCTCTACCCAAACTTCCTAGGGCTCCAAAGCATTGGTTCCAACCTAGCTCTAGGACTAGTAAGTCAACCCACAATTGCCATAGGGCTCAAGAGTGTTCATCCAACCAAGGCTCGTAGACTAGTACCTCAACCCACCAAGGGCTCCAAATAGTTTGTCCAACCAAGGCTTCTAGGACTAGTAACTCAACCTAAGTTGTTCTAGGACTTCCGGAGCGTTTTTCCAACCAAGGCTCCAGGAACTAGTAACTCAACCCACACCCATAAGGAACATGAGCACCAATTAGAAACAATCAAGTGGGACGCCCATAACACCATGGATATCCAGGAAATGGCAAGGCTAGGAAAGACCACTATCAATCTAGGAAATCCTCCATGCCAATTATAGATCATAATGAAATAACCACATGCATACACCATTAATGCCAAAACTAGCAAGGAAATCATACATGCAACTTGGTACTTGCAAAAAAATCTAGCGGTAACTACTGATCTCGCTGCCCCCTTGAGATTTCCTTCTTTTCCTTTGTCTTATTTTCCAAATCCAATGAAATTAGAGTTCTCCAAGCATGCTTCAACAATGCTCCAAGATTTCTCTAAGTGTGCAAGAGTATGAGAGAGAGAGAGAGAGAGAGAGAGAGAGAGAGAGAGAGAGAGAGAGAGAGAGAGAGAGAGAGAGAGATAATGAGAGTGCCAAAGAATGAACTGAAAAACATTGTGAACTGATCCTCAGAAGCCTTTTTATCATTGAGGCCTCTCTTTTCTTCATTTTCCTCTAATTTTCCTTCAATTTTCCTCACATGCAATTCTATGACCTTTCACCTTCCTTTTCTCTTACTTTCCATTATTTTTAGAAATAAATGCTAATTAATGCCACTTTGCCTTTTCTAATTTCCATAGCCATAAATTAATCACCAGTGATCTCCATCAATATGTTTTTTTCCAACATTCAACTTGGAATACATCTCCCATGACCTTGGTCTTATTAACTTTATTACATGAACTTTTAACGAGGGTTGCGACAAGGGAAATCACCTCAAGAAGCGTTTGCTATTGTGATGTGAACCACTTGCGAAAACCTTTTCAAGATCAAGTGTAAATCAACAATCATTAGGTAACTAAAACCATAGATGCATCATAGTGGACCATACTTAATGTTAGGCGCACAACTAATACTTCACATAAATATGACCTTAAAATATCTAACTAGAACAAATATCATCACGTGTTCCTTCTCTTATGTTTGGGATGACTATATGGATAACCACATTAGGTGTTTACAACCCACAAGGGGAAGTGACAGGTCCTAGGTTAACCCATTAATCCATAAGTGTAATTAAATATGACCATAATGGAGTGGGAATGACTTTGGGGAAAGGGGCCATAGCCAAGTGATTGGCTAATGGTGGTCCAACATCTTGACTGTATAGATGTAAGGAGGGAGAAATTGTCAAGGCACGAGTTACCGCTTTCCTCGACCTGCTTTTTTCACCCCTTTGGTGTGCCTTTTACTTTGTTATTATAATGTTTTGACATGGGTGCATAGCCCAGGAGCCCTGTGACAAACCTTTTTTCTACCCCTCTTTCCATTTTCACTATTGCTGCACAAACTAGCAGGCCTTGTGAAGAGGAAAAATCTAGGGGGCACAACAACACATTGGATAGAGGCCCACTGTCACCATAGACCAGGTGCCCTTCTCTTCTCGGATTTTCACCTATGGGAGGAGTCTCAGTATCCATCACTTGTGATTTAGAAGCTTATAATATGTTTCAAAGTGAGGCAAGGATGGCTCCTTAAATTGAAAGGTTCAATTGATGTGTGATCTTTGGGAGAAGCTAAAAAGACTTTCCACGAAAATCCTCTTGAAAGAAGGACTACATGACACCTAGGGTTGATATATTTGATGAAATAAGAGTTCATCCAAGGTCAAGGTAGACAAGAGAAAATGTTGTGAATGATTTACTTCAACAGGAACTAAAGCATAAACCTTCAACAATCCCCAAGTCGAGGTATTATCTTCTAGGGTTCCCACTTGGTGCGATAGATAGGGCATCAATTATATTGAAATTTCACTATTGGAATTAGTTCAAAAATTGAGGATGCCTAGAGGAGATAGTAAGGAAGAGTCCTGTATGGACGGAATTCAAAACACACCCTCCTAGAGGAATTCACACCAAGCCCTAGAGAGGCCTCCATATCCTTAAAGGGATGAATAAAAATAGGTAAAATAAGGTGAAATAAAGACGATTTCCCAATTTTATGCGATCAACAAAGATCTAAGACCTAGTGCTTTCCTATTTGCGAGAATTGGAGTGAAGGATAAACCAAAAATTGGAAACTCGCTCTTCAAGGAGACCTAAAGAAGAAGTTTTGCTATCTATGGATGCAAATACATGGAAACTTTAGACTTTTACACTTCCATGGAAATCGTTATGGAGATTCAAGGATGCAAATGAAAATAATCCTTTAGGAACATTCATTCATTTATTCGCCATCTTATGAGTAACATATGCAAAATTTTCCAATAGTTTCAATGCCTTAAACACGTTTTCATGAATTATGGCACATTAACAATCATAAGACAAAAATTCCATGCATTAGACATTTATTATATCATAAATATAGCATTCAAAAGGCATTAAAAAACAATGAAGAATATATCCATCGACAAAAATTCCCAAGATAAGTTCCAAGAATGATAACAAAATTATCCAATCATCATAGTTCATCAATACCATCCATATCATCCTCCTACAGCAGGTCCAAAAATCTCAAGAGAAAAATTGAAGATCCTAGTGATGATCTTTTGGAGGAGACTAGTTCTCTCCTATTTATACATGTTCTAATAGTTCAAAATTGAAAAGACAAAGCCCCTCAATGCCTAAAATGTCTAGTAACCCACCCATGGCTAGAATCAAAATATGATAGCTCAAAAATTAAGTCAAATTAGCCTTCTTAAGCCCATTCTAGGTTGGCGTGGATGCCTAGAAGAGCAATGTTGAGGCCTCATGTGATGGTGATGAGTACGAGGGCCTAAAAAATAATGAATAAGAGGGTGGCACCCTCCAAATGTTGTAAAACATCTTGAAACTCCAATTTGGGCTATGTGGCATCCAAACGAGTCTCCAAATGGCTCAATTTCAAGTTGATGCTCCATTAATGAGGGCTAGAAGATGACACATACCCTACCATGTCTCTCTAGAAAAGGAACAACCTCCTTTGGGCCCTGGATTAGCTGTTGAGTGTCGGGTGCAATGTGTAAAGGTAGATAAGAGAAAATGTTGTGAATGATTTACTTCATCAAGTAATAAAGTATAAACCTTCAAGAATCTCTAATTTGAGGGATTAGCTTCTAGGGTTCCCACTTGGTTTGATAGCTAGGGCATCAATTATATTGAAATTCCACCATTGGAATTTGTTCAAAACATGAGGATACCTAGAAGAGACAATAAAGAATATTTATGTTTGGACAAAATTTAAAACACAATCTCCTAGAGGAATTCACACCAAACCCTAGAATGGCCTCCCTATCCTTAAAGGGATGAATAAAAAGAGGCAAAATAAGGTGAAATAAAGATGAATTTTCAATTGTATGTGATCCCCAAGGATCTTAGTCCCAATGGCTGACTATTGGGAGAATTGGAGTCAAGGATAAACCACAAATTAGTAACTGGCTCTTCATGGAGGCCTACAGAAGTAGCTTCACTAGCTATGGATGCAATTACATGACAAGTTTAGACTTTTACACTTTGATCGTAATTGTTATGGATATTCAAGGATGCAAATGAAAATAATCCTCTAGGAACATTCATTCATTCATCATATTATGAGTAACACATGAAATTTTTTCTAATAGTTTCAATACCATAAACAATTTTTCATGAATTAGGGAACGTTAACAACCATAAGATGAGAATTCCATTCATTATAAATTTATTATAGCTGAAATATAACATTAAATATGCTCTTACAAAACAATGAAGAATATTTCCATCCACAAAAATTCCAAAGAAAAGCTCCAAGAATGATAGCGAAATTATCTAATCATCATAGTTCATCAATACCATCCAAATAATCCTCCTACAGAAGGTCCAAAAATCTCAAGAGAGAAATCAAATATCCCAATGATGATATTTTGGAGGCAACTACCTCTCTCCTATTTATACATGTTCTAGTAATTCAAAAATGAAAATACAAATCCACTCAATGCCTAAATTGTCTAGTAACACACCCATGGTTAGAATCAAACCACGATAGCTCAAAAAGTAAGTCGAATTAGCCTTCTTAAGCCCATGCTAGGTTGACGTGGAGGCCTAGAAGGGAAACATCGAGGCCTCATGTGTTGGTGATGAGTGTGAGGGCCTAAAAAATAATGAATAAGAGGGGGATACCCTCCAAATTCTGTAAAACATATTGAAACCTAATTTAGGCTATGTGGGCTCCAAATGGGTCTCATGGGTTTCCAAATGGATCAATATCAAGTTGATGCTCCATTAATGAGGGCTAGAAGATGGCAGATGCCTTGCCATGTCTCTCTAGAAAAGACAAAACCTCCTTTGGGCCCTGGATCAACTGCCAAGTTTCGGTTGCAATGTGTATCCAAATGGGAAATGTGGTCGAAGTGAATCATCATCTCTGTATAATTGGGGCATGAGAAAGAAATTAGTGTTGTAAAAGAATCCCATGGCATAGTAATCAATGCTCTACATGGATGGAGGCCGATGGTTCTCAACACTCATGCTGCAAATGCAACTATGATTATCAGGGGGGATTGGTTCTCCTATAGGGAGGCCAAGTCTAATATGGAACCCACCTACAATCCTGTGTAAGATACAATTCATATCCTCACATTCCAATATAATAATTCATTATTGAAATTGAGTAAATAAGCTTGCAAATCAAAGGAAGAGAAGGAAACTTCATAATGACTTTCCCTTCTAAATGGGGGCTTTAAACATTCCCAAATGTTTCCTTCCTTGGAAAAAGAGGTTAATGGAGGAATCTATTAAGTGGTTTCAACCTCTAAGCGAATGACAAGTCCATGGTAAATCCATCAAATGGCAGGTGTCATGTGAAATAGTGATGGAACAGAGTGGGGGAAAAATGATAGGCTCCAAGCCACATGCCATGGTACAAGGTTATCTATCATGATGGAGGCCCATACATTGGTATATGAATGTCCGAGGGAGTAGTCGTGGTACATAAGTTACCCTGACCTTTATTTTTCCACTGTTTTTCATTTTCCTTTTTCCTTTTATTATTTTTTCCCTTTATTTTATTGCTTAGGGCTCAAGGGGAGGAGAGCATGATGCATAAGATATAGCAATGACTTCCCCTTAAAGTGGGGTAGTTCATCGCACAACAAGGGTTGGGACAATCATGGGTTCCTTAATGATGAAGGTGTCACTCATAAGAGCCCTAGGAAACAAGGTGATGACCATAATGATAATGGGTAGATCTCATGTTTGACTTTTTCCTACGTGTTAAATTTTAATGTCTCGACCATCCTTTACATTTTGTGGTACATTTCTTGTTGTGAGTGGCCAAATTATGATTTAATCTTTCTTTTTAGCTGCATCAACCTTCGGGCCATTGTTCTAGGCCCAGCCTAAGGTGTGGGAAAGGGGAAGGGGAGGCTAACACCGTGTGGACCTAGATGGGGAAAATGTGAAATGGGTTTGTAATAAGTAGGAGACCCTACTAGAATACACCTTTGAAGTTGCGAAAACAAGTTCATTAACCAAGGAAGACAAAGGGAAACCAAATTGTGATAACAAATTGAGATAAAGATTACATTGAAGACTCTCTACCTTAAAGCCATATGCAGGAGGAAGAAGAAGAGCATGTTCCATATTTCAAGAAGACACAAAGAAAGTAGTCATAAATAATGGCTTGACATTGCCATGTCATCATGTAGTCCATATCATCAATGTCATATCATGAGTCATCATTCACCACATTATTTGTGGATTATGTAAATTCAATAATGGAGAAATGTAATGTAAAGTGGAAGTCCAAGAGTCATCCATAGAATGTGAAAAGTCATGAAGGAGTCAAAGAGTCATAGAGAAGTCAAAGAGTCATGAGGGTAGTCCAAGAGTCATACGAGAGGTGAATGGTCACCCCATTTTTTTATATATTTACACCCTCATAGCTCATGAAAAACAATTTTCACCTTGCCTACTCCTACCAGGCAATAGAGAAGAAAATAGTTCTTTTGGAGGAGAAAGTGGTTGCTATAACACTCCACTATTGGAGCTAGTGGTGTTCATTGTACCAATGTACCTTGGAACTTTTTCTTAATTTATAAGCTTGTTGAGCCAACAAACTTTCATGTGTATGCCAGAAATATTGTAAGAATATTCTTTGAATATTTGCGATGTATATTTTTTCATCTATGCTAAGGAAATTTAACTATTTTAGTGGATTTGGTACTTATCTTGTTGAATGTGTGTTTCATGTCTTTTAACAATTGTTGCTTCTATGAGAATTATTTCGCTAGTTGTACAATGATTCATTCATATGTATATTCTCATGTGTCTTTACTAGACTAATACTATTACTCTTCTTTTAAAGGCTCACTTTTCTCTCCCCTTTCAGTAGAAGCACCTTGATATATTCTACAATTGAAAACTCCACAAGGCATACTCGCTTGATAATCCAAAAGTACCTATGCATTACTCTATTGTGCTGAACATTATAGCCAAGGCATATCTCTAAGAACATATGGTATCCAAGCATTATTTCTGGAAGTGCTCCTACACCAAATGATGTGATGTCTAATTGTGACTTTTCATTGGGGAGAATGCCTTGGTTGATGAAATTCCAGCATCCTCAACAAATGGTGCTAGAAGGAGGGCCAAATGAAAAGTTGTTCCCATTGAGTCTATTTTGAACATCTTATCTGAAATGTATCTTCCCCAAAACACAATCCTAGAATGTTTCTGTAACCTATCCCTTGTTAAAATTTTCATCTCTGTGGAACAACTTGATGACTTGTCTCAATTTAAGTTTGACGGTGAGGGTGATACATCCATTACCAAGCATGCATATATGAAATTAACTGTGAATACATGGGTTGTGTTATTTTCTACCTCACACCTGAAGTTCAAGTTAACCAATGGTGTCGTAGCCAACCACTTGCTTCCATTCATTCTTTTAAACACCTCATCAAGGATCTTAATTTATCATTTGATAAGTATCAATATCGGGGTGTCCTTAAAATAATCAATCAATCAAGAATGGAATCTAATGAATCAACTGGGTTTTCTAAACGATTGCTTTGTCTTTGTTATGAATTTACTGAAGAAGATATAGATTGGATTTTCTTCTTTCATAACTCATGTAAATCATGAGACACCTCTAATTTCAGAGGAGGAACTTGCTATTCCTTTTGTTCCTTTCCCTCATCCTTTTCCAGTTATGATGTGGGTGCCTCCTGGAATTGATGTTGAAGTTAGGAAATCTATAAATCATATCATTGAACCATCTCTTCAATATTCATTTATTTCTCATTACCCAGATCTGGTGGAGGAAACTTTGGAATGGTTCATGGAGCCTAGGGTGATGGCTAATTCTTCTACTCCTCAAGAGGATACTAGAATTCTTATCCTCAATCTTGAATCTGGTTCCACTTAAATTATTACTTCTTCAAGGGACATATGTCATCATGTATCATCTATATGCCATGAATCTTTGTACCATGATCTACATGATCAATTTGGTTCACCAACTAGTTCTTCATGCTCTCTTGATTTTCAAGTTGCTAGTTTAAATTAGGATCAAGTACAAGGTGGTCATATTAAATAGGTAGATGAGTAGAAAAGTGAGGATTCTTTTGATAGTTATTCTCTTTTTCAAATTCCCCCATGTCAAGATGATGCTCTTCCATTCTTGGTTGATTTTGAGTCTACTAATATTGGTAGACAATCGAATGAAGTTGATTTGATTAATCAATATATAGTCTTAGACAACCATCATTATAATATTCATGACTTCATTTAAGTAAGCGATGATGAATGCCCAAGTGCACCAACTGATATTTCAATTCCTAGAGAAGATTTTGATTTTAAATATTTAGATATAGAATCTAATTGTGTCAAAGAATATGTTCTTATGGAAACTTCCTCCTCATATCACTATCCCTTGTGTTCTACAATTTGTGATGTATTTGCCTGTGATAAAGATACTACATGCTCTTCAATTTATTCATATGATGATTTAACTTCTTAATTGACACAAGGTAGTGAAGTTATTCATGATGAGAAAGGAACAATCAAATCATTGAGTATCATTTCCATCCCTTATCATGTCCCGTTTTTCATGAGGACAACTCTTCAAAAAAGTTTGCTCATGAAATTTCTTCGATTTATACGTTACCAGACTTGTGATTATAAGAATATTTAGACTTGAGTAATATGGTTGTTGAAGTTGTAAATCTGATCAAATCAGTGGCAGAGATAACTTCCATTCAGTCAGTAGCGGTCTCATTGAAATAAGTGAAAGTAACTATCCCCACACCATGAATGATTTGATTCAATCTTTAAAATGTGATTTTACAATCCTTGAAAGTTATAAGACTTTTCAGTCCTTCTAATCATAATTCTAGTCCTGATGACTATCATTCATATTATCATTTCCCCACCATCGTATCCAATCAGAGTTGTTTTGTAGCAATTAATCTCTATGGTATGTTGCATTATTCAGATACTTGTCAAGTAGTTTAGGCACTTTAGCCTTCACTAATGGTTATGTCATGTCCTCACTATATTGACAAGCCTTCTAAACATGATCAGTTTCATTTTCCCTTATGATATTCTCATCTTGATTTAGGGCTTTTAATTGAAAATTCATCTTTTGAAGGATCTCAGATTTCTAAAGAGGATTGTCTTGAATTTCATGATCCAATCACTTAATGGTTGGAGAAATATTACCTGACAAGCTCCATCGCAAATAATAAGTTTTGATATTTTCTCATGCTTGCTAATGTGGGTAATACAAATGAATATACATTTGCAGGAAGTTTTGAGGTTTTTTTAATTATGGTTTTCATAGAAAAGGTAGGAATGTGAATTGGGTAGAAGTAGTGGTTATGACATATATTTATGATGACAGGAAATACCTTCAATTTGTTTTGCAAGTTATTCAAGATATTATATTTTCTATCACACATTGTTTTATATCATTTTTAATTTCTTGTATCTTTGTGTATGCAAGCCGAGAGGAGTTACTATGGCTACATTGCAAATTTCATTATACTCGACCCTAGCCTTCTACCTGGTTAGGTTAGGAGTAGGTATAGCCGCATATTATTCTCCCTTTGCACACTCATCTTGCACTCACTCTCTGTACTCTTTTTTGTGTTTTATTAATTTTTTTTGCATCCTATTTATGGTTTATCCTCCATTTCCTTTGTCCTTTTGATTTTGTTTCCTTTTGGTGTCTTGTCTCTTCTTTTGTTTTTTGTTTAATAAGACTTCGCATGAAGGATGTTCTCTTCAGCTCAAAAGACAATACGGTAAAATAGAAAAGGGTCTTATGACGCTACAACATTTGGCTAGCCTTTGGTCCTTATTCTTCATCTTGGTTCATACCTTTTGGTCGATGATGTTCTGATGGAAAATACAATCCTTGCGTAAGGAAATATTTGTGTCAAACTATTATATCCGTGTCTATTCTGGACACCTCATGCCTTCACTTGGTTATTTATGTTTCAATGTTTTCCATATCCATTCGATCAAGTAGAAAAGGACAAGGGGAAAATCTAAACGAGCAAACCAATATCAAAGGTTTTATATATGCTTCTTTAAAGGAACAACCTCTTCCGCTCTAAATAAGTCGGGATCCCTCGTCCACCCCATGAAATGAATAAGTGAAGATGAATAGTCCTATATATAATAAATAAATAAATGATGAAAGAAGAGAAAGGCTTCCCATGTAGGGAGGTGACATAAGTAACTTCACCGAGGTACTTTCCAGGCTCACTAGCGATGAAACAATGCTTGTGTTCCTGAAGTGACTCCACTAGGGTATTTTCCAGGCCTGCTGGTAGCCAAGAAACACCAGAGATGAAAAAGAATACTCTGAATATCTTAAGCTCATGAATAACATTAAAATTATCTTGAATCGAAACATTGTCATATGGTTGGATTTATGACTTTTTCTAACTGAGAAAGGATGAAGGGGACTATGTTTATACATGGGGTAAGTGGGGAAGCCAGAGTAATTTGAATGATGAATTAATACTTCCTAAAGAAATAGACCCTGAAAAAAAGATTTGATTAAGGAAGATAATCTGGAGTTCTACCCATGTGTCGCAAATGTTGTCACTGCAACAAACACCCTCCAAAATTTGGCCTACATTTGAATTTTGGAGCCTACCTCGGATCTTGCGATTGTTCATTCCATAATCACTTTATGGTCGATCGATAAATTTAAAAGTCACTTGATCACACATGCCCTGTCTACAACAAGTTCATGAGTGCACTATTTTATGCAAGCTTGAACAAACATAGAACAATTCCATTAATACAATGCATGTATAATGTTCAAACCTATGTCGACAGTTAGTGCGCACTTTCATCGAAAATCTCTCACTTTTGGTTGCATTTATTCTTCTATTTTGGTAATTTTTTCCAACTGTCCATTTTGTGCACCTTCTCTTTCGCAAGTGTCACTTTCATGTTTACAACTATCACTTTTTCTTGTTTTAACTATAATAAGTGTATTTTTCATGCTATCTTTGTTTTGGCATGTGTCACTTTCATTGTCATTCACATTTTGCAAGTATCATTTGCACTTTCCTCTTACTATTGAAAATGTCATATTTTAGCATGAAAAGTGTTGCCCGTTACAAATATCTAGTTTTGGTTTGTTTCAAGGGGTAACCTTGGTGTTAATGAGTCATTATTACCATGTATCACACTCATTCCCAAATTTTCAATCACTGTCACACAAGTGTGGCCGCAAAGTGTATCTTTAGTGTCGCATTTGGAGAAAGCATTGCAATGTCATCTCATTGAGGCAAGGATGTTGTTCATGTGTTATGTGTTGGAATATAACCCTAACATCTACATTTATTTTTTAGTGTAAGTATCCTTGACTTAGCCACATGCACTAAAAATCATGTTCACACTTGGTTTTTGGTAAACTAGCTCAGTGGACCAAATTTCCCTTGTTTTTTGCCTTTAAAGGCTTAATATGATGGAAATATTGGTCCAACCACTTTCATAAATCATTTAGACATCTAAGTTCATGTTCACACCTAACCACACCTCATCCACTTGAGTTATTTGAGGATTGGCGCCCCACATGAAGATCCCCCCTTAAATCAAGGGATTTGGTCCCCCGGACCATTTTAGCATGTTTTAAAGTTGCATTCCTTGGGAAATGAGCCCCTCATCATGATTTCCTCATGGATTATAGTTGGCATAGGTTTTATTGAGTCATTGTTTCTATTTTAGACCTCCCTTTAGCTTTTCTTAGTGTTTTCTAGTTTTTTACTAGTTTTTTCCTAGTTTTCTAGATTCGACAATTTCTATATAACTACCTCCCTTTGGGATTAGAGGTTTGGTTGCTCATGTATTGCTATTGTTCATTAATTTAATACATTCATTTTATGGAGCAAATTCTTTCTCTCCTCTCTTGAATATCGGCAACTTAATTGTGTTTAATTTAACTATAATTCTAGATCTATTAGAGTTTCTGCAGGAATTCTACATGGTATCAGAGCTAGTTCGAATCTAGTGGATTGTACACGGTTTTATTTACAGGTATAGATCAATAGGAGGCAAAGAAAGTAGCAATGGATCATATCTCTTAGCCCACAAAACTTGTTCTAAATCCTTTCAATTACTTCGAATGGAAGACAGAGATTACTCTGCTCCTTCGAAGCAAAGGGCTTTACAAGGTAACAATGAGAACGAAGACTGAACCAAATTCTGCAGCGGAGAAGATCAAGTATTTCAATAAATTAGTGAAGAAATTGGGCTGATATGCCTATAAATTTCCAAAGAACTCCTCTTTCATGTAAGCAGAGCCACTACTCTCGATGTGGTATAGACCACATTGGAAGGACTATTTGGAAAGCAAGATGAAATGAGAGTGCATCAACTGGAGAATGAACTCATATCCATCAGTCCAACTCATTTCAGCAACTTGAAAGAATACTTCACCAATTTTAAATGCCTCCTCATTGAACTTGATCCATGTGGAGTCAAGAAAGAGGAAGATGAACTCATCCTTTCAATTCTCTCGAAATTAGGCCTTGAATATTCTGTATTTGTATCGTCTTTTCAAGCATCTAAATTGACTCAAGAAAAATGGAAAATGACTCCATTGAATGACTTCATTGCAACATTGACTCAATATCAAGCTAAGTTAGTCCAAATGGGTGCCATCAAGCGTTCAAAGAACCAAGCACTTGCGGCCACTGATGCGCCAAAGAGCAGTGGAAGAGACAAGCAAAAAGGGAAGGGTAAATTTAATGAATCGAAGAAGGAGAGACCCATAAAATCTTCAGAGAACTCTTCTTTCCCTAAGGGTAAGATGAAGAAGGAAAGAACGCTTTACAACTACTGTTCCAAAGGTTTTCATCCCGAAGAAAATTGCATGAGGAAAACAATCGATGAGATGGCTAAGAAATTGCAGCAGCACAATCTCACTGTGCCCGAGAATGAAAAGAAGAAGGATGATAACATAATGGGAGATGGGAGAGGGACAGCATGAGATGGTCATGCTTTAATGGTTGTCACATCCACTCCATCAGCTTGGATCCTTGATTCAGGTGCATCGAACCATATGTTTGCATCAAAAGATGAATTTTCCTCCATCGAAGAAAGGACCAGATCCCCAATTTACTTGGGAGATGCCACACCTGCAAAGGTGTGCAGAGAAGGAATGGTATACCTTGAAGGGGGATTCTTCACAAACATGCTTCATGTTCCCTCACTGTTTGCAAATCTTCTCTTGATATATCAGATCACTCATTCCGGCTTTGGAAGGAAGGTGGAGTTCACTCCAGACTCCTAGCGATTACCAACATTTCCACGGGCTCACAGCTTGCACATGGAATTGCAAATCACGGTTCTCATTTGTATTTATTCTCTCACTTTGTTCCTAAATCTATTAGAACTGTATTTTTGTCACAATCTAATGATATCATCAGGTTATGGCATGAAATATTTGGCCATCTAAACTATAAGTACTTGCATCGACTCAGCAAGGAAAACATGGTAGAAGGATTGCCCGCTATTAAATTCACAAGTAGTGTATTTCAAGGTGTTATCGGGAAAACTAATGTCCATTCAGAGCTGCTAGTCCCACTAAGACGGGTAGCTATCTTAGAAACAAACAAACTAAAGTTACTTGTGTTTTCCTTTATGAGATATAGATGAGAGAGAAGCAGAGAATACCAACTTTAGTCTTTCGCTTGGCTCCTTGCTTGTTTCCTCCCTCCTTTGACAGAGCTTCGCCACTCTTTCCTTACTTGTCCCACTTCAAAGAAAACTTGTAGAGTCAAAGCAGCATAATACCATCAAAGCATATAGATCTATAACCATAAACAATATAGGATCAAATGTACATTAACCATACACATGCATAAACAAATACAATATTTAGAGGTATACAAGCATATGGAGGAAAACTCAAATAGCTTTATTGATAGAAGTAGTAGAAGAGAGGATTACAACCCAGTGGTTTGACCCAGCACCATCCTCCCAACATGAAAGCCCTCTTCACCTTATGAAAAGCTAGATCACCAAGCACTACAATGTTTCACAGAGAAACCAACAACACTTCCTTACAAAATACAAAATTCCAGCCTCTGGATCTCTAGGATGAGGGATCCATATATAGATATTTGTAGGTGGGTGAGTCAGCTTCTGAGATTTTGATTAGTGTCATTTCACTGGTAGTTCTTGGTTCCACTTGGAGATCTCATGATCTCTTACTCATCCCTGGGCGAATTCAGAGAGGCAAGTGTCATATGAGCAGTTTCTAGAAGATTCTCTAGGTTTCCACTTAGAAAACTACCTCTACCATTTGTCTACTCTCGCTCGTTACACCCTACAGAAGGGATTTTCAGTATGCATCACACCATTGTGTGTTACAGGTGAGATGCATCGCACCCTCGGCATGGATCAGTCTGTATGGTCTAGTTTTGACCAGTTCTGAGTAGTTTTTCAGGGAGAATTTCTGGGAAATGATGTAATCAGCTGATCTTGTTCCTTTAAGGTATGAAACAACACTTTTAGGGGTTTAGAAGCCCTTGGTTTATGGACATATGTGATTGGGGTTGCAGTGCCCAAATATTTCTATAACAGTTGTCCCCTAAAGCATGAGGTCGTAAATCTTCTGATGTCAGGTGAAATGCTTTATCATGAGGATCCGAGGTTTTTCAAACTAATAAGATACAATACAATACATTATCTTCATAATATTTTCATGATCTAGCTAAGGCAGGCATTCCCATGCTCAGCTTTATAAATTCATTTTCATGTACATAGGACAGACAACCTTCTGTGTGGCAGACTGATGATTCTGGTAGAGCCATCATCCCTTAGCTTGGATGATTATCTGTGCAGCTATGATGTACATTTGATGTCTTTATTTTCCTGGATATATCACAGCCTAGATGGATGAAAATAGATTTGGGATCTTCAAACTCGTTCGATCTTCGCCTGAAGTACAAGTCGATCCATGTGAAAAATTTTTTGGTGTCGAACATTGAAAGACATCGCCTGATTACCATCCAATGATGTAAGCTGTTAACAGGCACGAGAAGAATCATCGATAATGATAATGACCCTCAAGGTACTGTAGTACAATTCGTAGTGTGAATACATGAGTTGATGTTGAACACCATGCAAAATCTTCCGGTCTAAGGCCATTGATGTAAACCTGTCACCGGAAGTGAGAAAATTGCCATTGAGGCATGCAAGCTTCAAAGTACTGAACGGGTTGTTCCTAAGTCAACTTCTTGGATAATGAGCTGATGTCGAAAAGAAGTGACCCGTCTTTGGAGGGCCTTAATGAATCCCACATCTACGACATGGAACGGAGCAAATTATTTTGTGAAGGTGAAAACGATCTGATGATACAAGGTTTAGGATGGCGGCCATGAAAGAATGGAGAGTGAAGGTATTGCAGCGGATGAGGCGTAATCTGGGTTGGTGAATTCTCTGAGCAACTTCTCTTGAACATATCGACGACACTGAAATGGATTGGTAGCGTTAACCCAAAAAATGGATGGTACGGAGGACCAATGGTGATATGACTGGTGAACGGAATAACCCAACCCGACTCAATCATGGTGATGGAGTGAAAGTGTCATGTTCAAGAGCGACCTACTACTAATAAATTTCTTCAAATTTTCTTCCCAATTTTTTCCCCAGTGATTGTTGACCAGTACCTCTTTATTTTTGTCAAGCTTGAGGAGGATAACATATGCTTGTTCTATAATTTTCCCTTCGGGCAAACTTGTCGCTATGTTTTAGTGAGCCTAGTGGTAGTGAAACTCGCTCTTGTCTGTAATGGACAAGTTTGTCGCTATTGTTTTAACGAATTTAACGACAAAGATAACTCGGTCCTTTTCAATTTTAGAGAGTCTGAAAAGAGATGGAAAGGAAACTCCAGTAATCCTTTTTTGTAGTATAATCCCTTAAGTCTAAAAAAGTATAAAATAATATGAAAGGGATGACTTTTCTGATCACTTTAACGAGCCGAAAAATACAAGTGCTCGATCGTTTTTTGCAATGATCCCTCAAGTCCAACAAGATTAAAATCTAGAGGAGGGATGGTACTTCCAATCACTTTAATGAGCTGGAGAGGCCAATTTCTTGGCAATATTTTTATATTTTACGAGTCTAAAAAGAGCTTAAAAGAGGCTCGTCTTTGAGGAACGAGTGATATTTTTAGGTAGTAGCTGGTTCCAGGTAAGGTTTGGAACTTTTCAATCATGGCAGTGTAAAGAAGATGGCTAACAGAATCACTCGTCGCAGCTATTCCTCAAAAGGGTAAACAATCAAGTGGAGGCGGATGATCGACTAAAAAGTGGAGGTGATGGTAAGAACATGACCAAGGCTCAAAAGCTGATAGTAATGCGATCACAAAGGTTATTTACCAAAAGTAGGTTAATTTTTTAATGAGCTTGAACTCTGGGGGAACATATGCTCATAACTAGGTTTATTTTTTAACGAGCTTGAACTTTGCGGAGACATTGCTCGTGCCAGTCGTATAATAAGGATGTCTCTCATCAGTGGGTTCATTTTTTAGGGAGCATGCCCCATGCGCAATTTTGCTCCAGAGCCTTTTGTATGCAAGCTAGGAATGACCAACCTATGAGGTTAAAGGGTTGAGTGCCTACAAACTAAGAAAATAAGCCTACAAACTACGGAAATAAAATGTCACTTTTCACTCACATGCAAAAGGTTTGCATGCCCCCAGGTATAAGGAAAAAATAGAGTTTCCAGGTTACCATATGGAAGTTCTTGCATTAAAGCAAGGTTGTTTCGCCCGCATCTACAGACAAAACACTCCCTTGGCTCTGTCCATCGAAATAGACAAAGGTGAATGGTACGAGCTTCCACTCACATAACCTTTGACGAGGGAATATTTTTCTAGTCTAATCCCATTTTCCTAAATGGACGGGTATGTCAGACTAGTCATATATCCTACAGGGAAACCTACCTTATATCTGGGGTTTTCCTGCCGAAGCAGACCAGGGTGCATGTCCCCTGGGTTAAGTCACATTCACCGAATCACTCGCGCTCATCAGGTGGACGGATTGGAGATTGATGAGACATTCCTTGTGCAAAAAGACCAGTTAGGGATGGAATTCGGCTAGTAGCTGTGTTTGAACCAGGAAATGAAAGCTGGTCAATGAGCTAGACCATTCTGCCTTCATACGGGAAACACATCACCCTAAAGAGTGAGGAAACAATAGCTCCCATGCTATAAATGTAGTCACATCCAAGGAGTAGATTTTAATCTAATGGACCTTGGACTACCATCACGTTCAGATAAACGATTTTCCTTCTCAAAGTTATAGGCAAATTTGGAAGGATCCCTAACAGTCGACTGGTTCCTTTGTTGAAACCTAACAGATTTCAAATCTCAGGCATAAGTGATGGTGAACCAAGCGCTTTCCAAGAAGTTGAGGAAAGGATACTCATGGAGGCCCCTTCATCTATGATAGTACTAGCCATGATCATTTTGTAAGCTTGTACTATGATTTGGAATGGTACATTAGATGGTAGGCGGGGGTCTCCCTAGTAGATTCCAATCGAAGGAAACGACTAGATTGCTTGGAGGAGGGATCGAATAAACAACTGGATGAATCTCTGATGAAATTCCTTCCTACGGTAAAGGAACGGGTATATTGCCCCCGTGTTCATCGGGTTCTATGTTTAAAAAAAGAATTTGAATGGTGTCATTCTCATTCTCTTTGGTGACTGTATCATCTGAAGGTGGACCTTCAGAAGACAAGACTGGGTCGATTGCCATCTCGACCTATTGACTTTGGTCCGGTGTGGACTCATAGGGTTTATCTTCAATGATAGATGCTTCGACTGACAACAAAGGTGTGTCAGTTGGATTTTAACTAGTGATGGACTCGGTAAGAGTTTCTTGTATCCAAGAGTAAGTCGCTGTGGTGAAGTAGGTGTTAGCCTCCTATACCAATAGGGTTTCATTTTTCATGATTGACAGTAGAAGTGCCAAAAATGTTCATCTTTGATGACACAAAGGTTCTATTTTTGTGAAGGAGACAGACAATTAAAAAATGTAAAGAGGGTATGCCTTAAAAGAATAATCAAAAGGAAAGAAAATGAATTGGTCAGAAAAAATAATTGAAATGAACCCCAAAGAAAGACCAGGAAAGTGGCTAACCAAAATGCCACTGCTATCTTGATGGATGGCCCAACAGTTCAAGCTGGGCCATGCCATGTTTTAAATTTGCTGTTCTAGACTAGAGAAAGAAAAATATGTCCAAACAGTTTCAGCTTGGCAGATTAGTAGTTAGGTAGAGAACAAAGGCGCCCAACTGCTTAATCTGGGCCCTTGGAAGTGATAAGGGTAGTTTTAGATAGCAAATTATTTGAAAAGAAAAATAAAAGATCAATTGAGGGTTTGGAAGTCTAGGTGCACCCTCCCTGAAGTAACAAAAAATGCTAGGTACTAAGATGGGTAGGTAGACAGGGGTTGCCGAAGCCTGATTTCCTTCATGAGTTAGCTTGACAAAGAAAATTTATATCAGCAAGAACAGAACTATTTATTCAACATTTTGATAACAAAATATGGAAGCATGTCTAACTTCCCCTGTTTTTCCCAGGAAATCTTTTTCTAACATCCCTCTAATGGACCTTGGAATTCGCTCAACAAGTCCTAGCATCACTTTACCTTTTGTGAAATATTAAGCCAAGGTGTTGGTTTCTATCACACAAGAAAGCCACATTTCTTGTGTAAAATCATTTCTTACTCTCATCTGCTTCTAAATCTAAGTTTACTCCTTAAAACTTAGCTCGTTGTTCCTCTTTCACATCTCCAATTCATATTGACTTCTAACCTTACTATTTAACTCCCTAAGTGTTCCCCTCCCCCTACTATTATCATATTTTATACAAAAACCCAAAGATACGTACATACCCCCCCCTTTGGGCATTATAGCCATATATTTTAAAGTTCGGGAAGCATGACAAAATCTAAGGTTTTCATGTATATAGTTCTCCAGGCTATGATTCGGGAATTAAATTAACACTTGGTTAATTTAATAACTCACCTGCTATACCCTTCATAATATTAATTCCCTCTTTTCCGCATCACTTGTATAAATTTCCCGTAAACCCACATTTACCATTTATCCAAGGTTTTGTATCTCCGCGCTGTATCAAAAGAAATAATTTTATAATGGTTGGATCCTGTCATTATCGTGCTGGCGGCTTGTCCTCCCGTTCGTCGTCAGATCTGGGCCCTCCCATCCGATGGTCATCGGGCATTTCAGAGCCCCTCTACTATTTGTCTGTTAGCACCTGAAAACTGTCAGAGGGTGACGTAGTGCCAGGGACGCGTGCACATTTTTTATTGGATTGGGTGGCCTCTGACCATTACCAGGCCCGTACCAAAAGCGGTCCGATAATACCGCTTACCACCGTTTGCTTCCCGCCCCTACATCATCGCCCACATCAGTAGACACGCCAACTGCCGTTTCACTCTCTATCCGACATGGCCGCCGCGTCATCCCTCCAGGTCATCCCAATCATACATCGCCACGTCATCCCTACCGTACCCGGGCCCGACCAGTGACGTCATGCTGAAGTCATTTACAAAAAGGCGCCAAATCCCTTTTTTCCATATATTCGCCCAAAATCATATTTTTTCTGCATTTCTATTGGACAATTGTTGTGCACCCTTGCATGTTGTTTTACGTGGTTTGTCCGCCAACTGCAAAATTCGTGCCCTAAGCTGCTGGCGCTGTAAGAAACACCGTCGGCCTCACAGTCCCTAGGTATTTATCGATTTCCTCTGTGTAGCCTGGTCTTCCGAGTTCTCTGCAGTATATAAAAAAGAGACAAACAGAAAAAAGCATAATAACTACTCAAATTCCTGAATGCTAAGACCCTCCATCTGCCAGTTTGGCCCCAAGTTCATGTGAAAGGGCTCCCATTGTTCAAATTTCGCCCACTTCCCACAGCTTCCTGCGCGTTTGCAACTTAAAACCATTAGCAGACAAAGTCCACTGAAAAGGCAGCACTCACTCCCAGCATTGGCTACTTTCACCCTCTCAACAAGCTGTTGCTCCCTGTTAGCCCAATTCACCTTCATTCTCATCTTTGCAAGTCATCCCATCGACCATAATTTACTGTTCACTGCCAGTTTTGCTAAACCAAAGCACAAATTCAACGCCAGGAGAGAACTAAGCAATGGAGACCCCCGTGGCATTGAATATTGCACCCCTGAATGCCCCACATAAGAACCTGGAATGGTTGGCCCTTGCTGACCAGGATTATCAAATCAAAGAAACAGTTGAAATAAGCAACAAATATCATATAGAAACTGTTTGTGAGCTGAAGAAGAAACACATAAGTGGTGCTGATGACATAGGTATCTGGGAGTCCAACTTTCCCATTGATTACCTTCCACAAGTCAATGTGTTCCCAGACTTCATCCATCAGTGTTGTGAACACTATGAACCCACTCAAAGAGCAGTTTTGGGTCCATATAGGACTGTTTTATATCACATCACTCCTTAATCCATGAATGAGATGCTAAGCTTTGAGCCAACTAAGCCTCTGGTGCCCCTTTCTATGAATTTTCTGCTCAAACAAGGTGCGAAGCTTCCCGCTCAGAGGTCACAAGGATTGGCCAGTTGTTGATGTGGCCAGAATATCAGCCCCGACAACCTCCTCCTTATCTACATGTCTGGTTCAATGAAACATGGAGACTGCTAGTGGATATGATATCCTGCATTTTAGGATTTAATACCAGTGAGTTTGTGGATGAAACAATCTTGGTAATGCTATCCATGTTCACTCCAGGACAGCCCCCTGCTGTCTAGTATGATTATGCCACATTCATTGCTGACAAAATTCATGAGCAATTCATGAATTTAGAGAGAGAGAGGGTATTCAAATACACATCCTATATATATCATTTGATATTATAATATCAGCTTGACAGTTTCCCTATTTTCTTAAAAAAGCTGGATGCAAAAGGAAATAGGAGGTTAGTGGTATTCTGGACACCAGTATGTCACCATATCTCTTGCTCTCCATACAACTATTGTGAGTTCATTGATCTGTTCATCCATCCAGCCTTGTCTCTACTGCAGAGTTCTCCTCCTCCTAGACTCACTGATGAAATGCAGAAGATCCTCCAGCTTTCAAAGAATTATAGCATTGGAGATTGGTACTTCTATGAAGACCACACAGTAATTAGAGTATATGGCTGTGAGCTAGCCCCCTACAGACTGCTAAAGTACATTCCCATGAGACTTTTTGCATTAGAATACTTCCGGCAGTTCGGAAATGCAGACATGATCCATTTTCATAGCAGAAATAAGAAATCACAGCTGAAACTTAAACACCAACTGGGTCCATTCATCTTTAATAAGAGGGAAGAAGCTTGGGGAGAAGCAGACAAGATCCTAAAAGGCCTCCAGATGAAAACAAGCTTCTATTGGGCACCATATGACCCTAATCATTTCATAAGCCTCAGAAGAATCAAGTATAGGCTTGCTACCTATGATCACTTTAGCATTCCACAAATTGAAAAATATGCTAACCAACTAGAGTGGAAAGAAGGCACATTAGTGGAGGATTATTCTGAAGAAGAATTAGTAGAAAGAGCAATTAAAAAATTAGAAAAAGCAGTTGACTTGGAATATTTTGGACAGGTTTGGTCTCTAGCCCCTCGGCATCTTGGAGAAAGTGCCTCATCCTCCACTGTTCCCCAGCAATCTGCCAAAGCAACTGGTCAAGCAACAAATATAGCTAAAGGCAAAGAAGTACAAAAAGAGGAGTCACTTCCCAATTTGGAGCAGCAAGAAGAAATGGCTAAAATGCCTGCCTCCATAGAGAAGCAAACCCAAGAGCAGATCCCTCCAAGGCAGGAGGTGACAGTTGAAACTACAGTTTTACAGACACCTGTAAATAAAGAAAGAATGAGGAAAAGAGATAGGCAAGAGGAGACTCCTCTTGCCACTTCGACAGATCAACAAGGTGAGAAAAGGCAAAGACTTAACCCTTTCTCTGAGGAGGAAATGCCTGAAAGTCCAACTGATACTATGCTCCCCCCTAGCATCGAAACATCAGCCAGCTCCTTGCAGCAAGAGCAAGAACTGCAACAAGGAACAGAAGTAAGTTCTTCAAGGCAGCGGACCAAAGTAGATTCTAGCATCAAGAAGTAGTTTACAGACATAAAAGCAAGAAAAGAGTCGGTTAGATACCAACTCTATAACCAGCTGCTCAGAATGGCACCAACCAATCAAGAAAGGCTCATGTCAGCATATGATATTCAAGAAGGAAAAATGACTCTTAGTCATTTTAGGCCTACTATGCAGCAACCTCAATCAGCTGCAGACTACATCAGAACTAAATTGGATGTATTTGCCAAAGACATCCACCCCATGGACCAGATAGAGCTACACAAGCAAACAGGGGAGATGCTCTATTCTACGTTGGCTGATAAAACTCTATTAGCACACTGCTTGCAGAATTCTCTACATAACACTACTGCCCAGTTAGAATTAGAGAAGGCTTCATCTCAAGCCAAGGACAACAGAATCAAGTCCTTGGAAGAAATTATTATAGAGCTAGGACATGATCCAAATGATCCTAAGGGTGTGCAAGCCTTGATGAAGAAAAAATATGAGGATATAGCAGCTTTGAGAAAGAAAATCAAAATACCACCTACCCATCACCCTCAGACTGAAGGGGTTGCAGAACAAAAGAAAGATTAAGATGTGGTTGCTCTACTCTTGACCTTGCATAAGAGATTGGTGGAAACAGAGGGTGCCTTGGAGGGGGCATTAAAGGAAAAACAAGGAGAATTACCAACTCAGCCAGCACAGACATCTACAGCCATTGAAGATGTGCCTCTTGTAACTACTTCAGCAGGTCCTCCGTCTGGACAAACATCAGAGGTAGGCCCTTCAAGCTCAGCACCAGCTCCAGAAGCGACAGCACCAGCAACAACATCAGAACAGGTACCCAGCCTTGACATGCAAAATATGATGAAAGAACTAGAGGCTCTTGAAGCACATATGGCAGAACTAAAGGTGGCTAAAGAGAAATTGGCTACGCTTGAAGAAAAATATGACAAATCAAAGCAAAATATAGCTGAAAGAACAAGAGAGGTAGGCGCTCTTGAAAAAAGGATAAAGGAGTTGGAAAAAGAGCTTACTCTGGACAAAACTATAAGTGAAATCAAGAAGATTCTATGGGCCAACATTGGTCAATCCATTACAGACCAATGGCAGTCCATTGAAACTATCCATGAGCAAATGGATCTCCTAAGCAGGGCAAAAGCAGAAGGTCAAAGAGCCCGGGCATCCTTGGGAAGTATGCCTGAAATAGCCAACAAAATGATTCAAGTGCTTAACAACCGCACCGGCCTTCAACTAGCAAGAATGGGTATCAGAGATAGGACTGATACCATATTACTAATAAAGAGGGTGCTTACCTTGAGGAACTATGTGCAAACATTGGACAAAATATGTCAAGAAATGCAGACAGAGGTAAATGAATTCATTGCAAAAATCACTGCATTGCATAACAGAGGTCTTCCCAGCTTGGTAACTAGTGCAGGAAGGTTGTTATCACATGAAAATTATGCCAAGAGGGTCAACAATTATGCAACAAATCAAATAACAGCATCTGCAAGCAGTCCAGAGAAAGCAGGGCCCCCATTTGGGCAAACTCTCTATGAGAAGTTGGAGAATTTGTTTTTTATTGAGCATGAGATCAAGCACCTTTTTGAAGCACCTCCAAATTACTACAAATATACGGAAGCTAATGAGACTCTGATTAAAATACAGAGACACCAATTGCCTACTGAAGATTGGTGGAGAGGCATGATAGAAACATTGCTCTAATAAATCAAATTTGGAAGAGCAACTGAATGATAAAGATGATGACTAGGCACCAACGGATGATTACAAATGATGCGACCACAACAGCAGCGTCGTGGCAAAGCAGCAAGAAAGAAAAGACTCCCGAAATGAATGCAAATCAGTCGGCCGACCCAGTTGGTTGCAAAGTCAAAGAACTTTGACAAAGATAAACAGTTGTTTATTAATCTTTTAATAGCAATAACTTTTTGTATCTACTATTTTTGAAAAGTTGGTAAGAAAAGTTATGAGTTAATGACTCATCTTTCAAATATTTTGTGAAACAATTTTGTATATATACCCCCACGCATAACTTATATGGGGTTGTTGATTTTTCTTCTGAAGAGCTACACTGTAATTACAGACTTTGAATACAAGAAGCTGATGAAGGTCCTGAAATTCTGCGTTGTTTGATGTGTTGTGATGAGATTGCTTGCTGCTGCAGGATTCTTGCGTTACTTCATGATACAATAAGTTTTCTAAACCGTGTCTTTATATTCTCTTCGCTTACAAAACCTGCATATGCTGTATGTTTAATGGTCTTAGCATCAGAGAAAAGGAATAGTTCAGGATTTGTTTATTAAACACCCTAAGCTCAATCTCTGCTGTTAATTATGTTTTCTTCAGAATTAGTTATGAATGTGAAATTCTTAATTGCTCACATTTACACTAAATCTTTCATAGTAAATACTGTTCAAGAATTCTGAGTTGCTCCTGAGCAATATTTCATTTCTCCATCTCACCAGCATAGTGAAAGAACCTTAATTGCCTCTCACTGACTGATTGCAATCCATACTTCCAAAATTTGAAGGTTGTTTCATGAATGCCCATCTGGCTCTGCAGTATCATCATTCTCACCAAACACCTCAAGCAACACATCATCACCGACTCCAATGCCCAATGGACTAAAACCCTCTGAACATTGCATTGCAGCTGTTAGAAGATATCATTCAACCAAACTTTAAACAAAATTAAGTGCATCATAACTAGCCTAAAATTCCCAAATCAAAGCTACATCAGAAAGAGAGAGCCCTCTCTGATTGTAGGTGGGCTAGAACCTGTAATCCAAAGATTGGTTAGTGGTTACCTCGGCCGTATTCCCTTAGGAGTCAAAGGGAACAACCTGAGTGATAACATTATTGGCGACTCCGCTGGGGAACATAACGAATTTTTCAACAGCTGTCTGCTTTAGATAGCTGTTCCATAATTTGAGTAGTTCCTTGATACTTCTGAAAATATTCTCAAAAATACCAAAAACAAATTTGGAAGATGGCTCCTAAAAAGAGAACCAGGCATACCAGGTCAAATCCTGACCCAAATCCTCCACCTATTTTCGATAATCCTAATTTGATTCCCAAGGTTCTTAGGAACCAAAAGGAACCAGAAGAATTTGCTGATTCCAGCCCTGAGGCAGTTCAGCAAAGTTATATCCCAACCCCTGCTAAACCATCAGTTCATCCTCTCATAACCCAGTCTCCCCCCTCTTCCTCATCCACTTCCCAAAACAATCTATTCACACCTCCATCCAATACACAAACTGCTATTGTTGTCCCTGTTGTTCTAGTTGTTCCCCTTCTACCTATTGTCCCATTGATCCCTGTAAATATGGCAAATCATTATGCCCCCCTTCAGCTACCTGGTAATCCAGGGGCTATGCCTCAGGACTACCAAAGTGAGATCACTTATTTTGATGGAACCAGTACATATACTGCCTTACAGCATACCAAGAAAATGCAAGATTACTTTGAAAACTATGAAATAGACGATGATGATGTGAGAATGAAAATTTTTGTCCAAAGTTTAATAGGTGAAGTAAGAACTTGGTTCAGAGCACTTGCTGCAAATTCCATACCCAATTTGGCTACTCTTTATCAATCCTTCCTGAACAGATTGGAAAAGAAAAAGGACCCTCTACATATTTTATCGGAGTATGACACTATAAGGAGAGGCCCACAAGAGACTGTCGTAGATTATTGTGCCAGATTTAACAATGTTTATGATGCCATTCCTCAAAATCTTAGGCCTCCACCTCATTTAGCCTTAATCAAATTCCCGATGGGTTTGATGCTGATATGGCATATCAACTAAGGGAAAGATCCCTTGCAACCCTGGCAGACATGCAAAACATAGCTGTAAGTGTAGAGGAAAATCTGATTGCCAAAAGAAATCGGGCAAGAGCTGAAATAATAACCACTTTTAAGGAAGAACCCTCAGCATTTGAGCAAAAGCTAGATGCAATTATCAAAGGCATGGACAGACTTGGGGATAGGGTAGAAACAATAGAAAGAAAATCATCATGGGAAGGTCAACCAAGTACTTCTAGAAACCCAAATTTTAGAAAGAATCAGAATCCAAATGTTGGAAGGGCTGATCCCGACCAGCACATTAGACCCCCTTTTCAAGAAAATTTCGCTGAGGCCTCAACATCTAGTGAACCTACCGAGGATCCTCACATCAACCTAATGGGTCTAGACAGTGAGCATCAGGTCTTTCTAACACAAGAAGATCAAGAGGCCTATAATTGTAATCAATTTCAAACTAAATCAGGAGAGTCTTTTGACTTTAGGGAAGGCTATGATGCAGCGGTGTATGAGGTACATAAACAGTACAAACTAAGGAGTAGAACCATAGATGTATCCGAACCTTTTAAACCAAAGGACAGTAAGCAGCCAAAAAAGACCAAGGATAATACTGTTCTTCCAGAATCCGCTGATAAAACAAACCCCCATCCCACAGAAGTCACCGTGGAGGATATTTCAGATCAACAACCCTTTGAAAACCAGCCATCTCCATCCCATCCTTCAAAAGCAAGTCCAAACAGCATCCCTGAAAATAAATCTAGGACTAATTTCATTCAAAATCATACCAATCATGAAGAAAGGATTACTGAAAATCTAGCTGAAAAGGAAAAATCTGCTGCACTTAATGCCAAGATTCAAATGGAAAAGCCCTTTAACTTGGAAACAGAAATAAGTAAGCTAAAGATAGCTGTTCCTCTTTCTGAATTGGCCAAACATCAAGTGTATAGACAACAGATTAATAGGTCACTCCAAATATCAGATACTAAGGATGCTGTGAATGTTCTATATGATCAACCCAAATTACTATTTGGTCCTGAGGTTAACGGAAAGACAACAAATGGAGGGGTTCCACCCTTCTATGTCAGCTTAAACATTCATGACAAGATTTTACACAATGCAATGTTTGATTCCGGGGCCTCACACAACTTAATGCCCAAATCTGTAATGGAAAAACTAGACCTAAACATCACAAGACCTTACAAAGATATTTTTTCATTTGATTCAAGCCAAGTCAGGTGCCTAGGCTTGATTAAAGATATGTGTGTCTCCCTGGTCCAATACCCAACCAAAACAATTTTGATGGATGTGGTGGTAGCTGACATACCTCCTAAGTATGGTATTCGCTTGTCCAGATCTTGGGGGGCCAAAATTCAAGGATCTTTGCAATTAGACATGTCCTACGCCACGATTTCAGTCTTTGGACAACCAAAGAGATTATACCGTGAAACACTAATGAAATATGTGGTGAGTAGCCAAGAAAAACCCCAAAACTTCCCCATCTATTCAATAAATTCGGACATGGATTCATTCATTTTGTATAATGCTGACATGTTCACCAAAGCTTATTCTAAACTATTAATGGCAGCACAGACAGAGGGAATCAATCAACAATGTGCTTCTCAAGATCAAAGAAATTTTCATATAGTTGATACACCAAAGAAAAATGATGCATCAAATGACTTACAAAAGGCCAATCTGCCCATGATCCAACTTTCTAAAAATCTCAATCCTAATCTTGATCATGAAACCTTATGGTATTTAGAATTTGATGGTTCTGTAAACAAATTGGGAGCTGGGGCAGGAGTCTGGATTCACAACATGTAGAATGACCAGGCTGAAGGTCATGCATATAGGTTAAACTTTCGATGCACAAACAATATGGCTGAGTATGAGGCCCTTTTGTTAGGTCTAAAACTCATAAAAAATTTGGGTGCAACCAAAGTTTCAATCTTAGGAGATTCAGATCTGATCATACAACAGATGAAAGGAAACTTTACCACAAATGATTTAAGGTTAAGAGCTTATAAAGGAGCAGCTATCCAAGTACTTGATACCTTCTCAGAATCTCAGTTAACTAAAATCTCTAGAGAGCTCAATTTACATGCTCATAGCTTGGCAACCTTTGCTAGCACTTGCAAGCTACCTTTCAAACCCAATCACACTGTCACTGCTGAAATCAAACATAGACCTGCAGTCCCGGACAACATCAAGAATTGGCAAGTCTTTGAGAGTGACACACAAATAAACAACTTCCTCACACTAAAAGAAGAATTTTCAAGCATCAACATTGATAATAGCACTATGGATGACCAACCGCAGGCTCACACAACCAAGCAAAATATATCAGCTGAAACAACAAATTTGGTTTTGAATCCTACCACCTTTAACAATGAAAATATACAAGAATTGAAGCAAATAGATGTAGATGAAATAGCTGAAACAGAAGCCGAGGTAATTGAGTTAAAGGATAATTTTTTGCCCACCGGTTTAACCCCTCTGGAGGATCTGTTTGATTCAAATGATATCTCAAGAAAACCAAAAATGTAACCACTGAATGCAGAAATTGAAGATTGTAACATTGGAACTACAAAAAATCCCAAAATGATAAAATTATCTAAAGCATTACCAGCTGATCAGAAGTTAAAATACCTTGAATTGTTTAGGGAATTTCAAGATATTTTTCCCTGGAGTTATGAGGACCTGAAGTCATATGACACTTCAGTCATTCAGCACACCATACCTTTAAAGGAAAACCAAAAACCGTTCAAAAAACGCTTAGGAGAGTGAACCCAGTGCTCCTTCCCCTCATTGAAAAAGAAGTGAAATGTATGTATGAAGCAGGAATCATTGCTCCAATCAGGTTCTCAGAATGGATTTCAAACCTAGTGCCTACTAGGAAAAATACGGGAGAGATCAGACTCTGTGTTGAACTAAGGAATTTGAACAAAGTCTCTCTCAAAGACCATTACCCCTTACCAAAAATGGATCATATCTTGCAAAGGGTAGTGAGAGCCTCTCGGATTTCATTATTAGATGGATTCTCTAGATTTAATCAGATTTTAGTACACCCTGATGATCAAGACAAAACGCCTTCACAACACCTTGGGGAACTTTCAAGTATGTAAAAATGCCTTTTGGGCTTAAGAATGCAGGGGCCACGTTCCAAAGAGTAATGGATATAGCCTTCGCCAAGGAAATCCATGATTTTCTGGTGGTCTACTTGGATGATCTTATTGCCTTTTCAAAATCAGACCAGGAACATTTAGAACATTTGAGACAGGTTTTCTTAATTTGTAGAAAATATGGCATATCTTTGAATCCCAAAAAATCACTGTTTGGCCTAGAGGAAGGTAAACTCCTAGGGCACATAATCTCAAGAGATGGTATTAGGATTGATCCAGATAGAATTCAAGCTATCCTTCAGGTTCCCCATCCAAGAAATATCAAAGAACTACAAGGTTTTTTAGGAAAGATTAATTTCTTGAGAAGATTCATTCCTAATCTGGCTGAGTTAATAAGACTGTTGAATAATATGTTGAAGAAGGATTCTAAGGTCAAATGGACCATGGAAGCTAAACAGGCCTTTGAGGATATCAAAAGAGCATTGACAAACACACCAGTCCTAACAAGCCCTAGGTTTGATAGAGATTTCATCATTTTTTCCTTTGCATCTGAGCATACAATTGCTGCTGTCCTGTTACAAAAAGATGACCAAGGATGTGAAAAACCCATTGCATTTTTTAGCAGAGCCCTTAGAGATGCCCCCTTAAAATATCAGATTATGGAAAAGCAAGCCTATGCATTGGTAAAGGCCATCAAAGACTTCAGAATCTATATTTTATACTCTCATATAATTGCCTACGTCCCAAATGCAGTGGTTAAGGACATTTTAACCCAAGAGGGAATTGAAGGCAGGAGGGGCAAATGGATTGCCAATATCTTAGAATATGACATTGAAATCAAGCCTACCAAACTGATAAAAGGACAAGGTCTAGCCAAGCTAATGACTGAAACCAATTTTCAAGCCCTTGACATTAATGAACTGGACAACGAAGAGGAGATGGCGACTCCACAGATCAACCAAGCCTTTTTGCAATCTCCCTGGTATGCTGATATATGTTTTGTATTGTTAAACCTGCAAGCTCCTCCAGGGTTGTCCAGAACTAAGAAAAGGTTCTTGAAAATGAAAGCATCAAAGTTTTGTATCATAGATAATGTTTTATTTTGGAGAAATCATGAAGGAATCTTACTTGAATGCCTAACTTTGGATGAAGCTAACATTGTCCTCAAGGAATTTCATGCAGGTGACTGCGGAGGACATTTATAATGGAAATCCACAGCTGATAAGATCCTAAGGGTTAGTTTTTATTGGCCCTCCCTGTTTACTGATGTGAGAAAATTTGTAATGTCCTGTCACAAATGCCAAATTTTTGAAGGCAAGAGAAAGCTGTTGCCTTTACCACTCAAACCTATTTCAACTGAGAGACCATTCCAACAATGGGGTTTAGACTTCATTGGTGAAATCCACCCTTCATCCTCTGGTCAGCATAGGTGGATTTTGACTGCTACAGACTATTTTACCAAATGGATAGAAGCCGTCCCTTGTAGGCAAGCCAATGACTCCATCATTATAAAATTTCTAGAAACCAACATCTTGTCCAGGTTTGACTGTCCAGATAAAATTATTACAGACAATGCTGCTGCTTTCAAGTCCAAAAAAATGATCAACTTTTGCCATAAATATCATATGACCTTGGGTCATTCCACAGCCTATTATCCGCAAGGCAATGGCCTAGCTGAGTCTTCCAATAAAAGCCTCATCAACATCATCAAGAAAGTTTTGGAGGAGAACAAAAAGAATTGGCATAAGAAGCTGGTAAATGCACTATGGGAAGACAAGTTGACCACCAAAAGATCCATTGGCACAAGCCCATATGAACTTGTTTATGGAATGGAAGCAAGATTTCCTTCATCTTTGGGAACCCCTGTAATCAAGTTTCTGCAAGAGATACAAGCTGAGCCAAATGACATTCAAAGAAGGATCAATCAGAAAATTCACCTACAGCAAACAAGAGAGGAAGTCTATCAGAGAACCCACATACTGCAAGAGAAGCTCAAAAGAATATTTGACAAAAGAACCAAAGCTGAAGACTTCTTCATAGGAAGCAAAGTGCTGAGATGGGATTCCAAGAGGGAGGACAAAGGAAAGCATGGTAAATTTGATTCCTTGTGGAAGGGACCATATGTCCTTTATGCTGTACAAGGTAATAACACTTATTTTCTAAAGAGTTTGGATGGCTCAAACACTGAGGAAGGCCCAGTCAATGGGAGGATGCTCAAGCATTATTTTGACCACCATTGAGGAAACACTACACAACCACATATTGTACATAAATATTTGTATTTTCAGTAGGTTTATAGATAGCGGATAGATAAAGGTCCAAGTGAAGCTGATTTTGAGAAGGACCAAGGTGCTGCACCATTTTTGATATATATATTTTGACCCTATCATTGGAAAGCAAGAGAAAACACATGGGAACTATCAAGGTGATGAGGAACACTCAGAGAAACAAGTAAAAATAGAGCTGTAATTTCACAACAAATCAGCTTGCAGGCTATTTCATATAAGTTCCTAAAGATTCAGATGAATGGTCTTTAACAAAAGGAGGATTCAGGCTGCAACAAGATTGGGAAAAACAAGGGGATCTGACCTGCTGTTCTTGACTTTTCATCTGGAAAAGTCATCCCCAAGTGGAGCCACTGTTAGCCTCCTATACCAATAGGGTTTCATTTTTCATGATTGACAGTGGAAGTGCCAAAAATGTTCATCTTTGATGACACAAAGGTTCTATTTTGTGAAGGAGACATACAATTAAAAAATGTAAAGAGGGTATGCCTTAAAAGAATAATCAAAAGGCAAGAAAATGAATTGTTCAGAAAAAATAATTGAAATGAACCCCAAAGAAAGACCAGGAAAGTGGCCAACCAAAATGCCACTGCTATCTTGATGGATGGACCAACATTTCAAGCTGGGCCATGCCATGTTTTAAATTGCCTGTTCTAGACTAGAGAAAGAAAAATATGTCCAAACAGTTTAAGCTTGGCAGATTAGTAGTTAGGTAGAGAACAAAGGCGCCCAACTGCTTAATCTAGGCCCTTGGAAGTGATAAGGGTAGTTTTAGATAGCAAATTATTTGAAAAGAAAAAGAAAGATCAATTGAGGGTTTGCAAGTCTAAGTGTACCCTCTCTGAAGTAAAAAAAAATGCTAGGTACTAAGATGGGTAGGTAGACAGGGGTTGCCGAAGCCTGATTTCCTTCATGAGTTAGCTTGACAAAGAAAATTTATATCAGCCAGAACAAAACTGTTTATTCAACATTTTGATAACAAAATATGGAAGCATGTCTAACTTCCCCTGTTTTTCCCAGGAAATTTTTTTCTAACATCCCTCTAATGGACCTTGGAATTTGCTCAACAAGTCCTGGCATCACTTTACCTTTTGTGAATTATTAAGCCAAGGTGTTGGTTTCTATCACACAAGAAAGCCACATTTCTTGTGTAAAATCATTTCTTACTCTCATTTGCTTCTAAATCTAATTTTACTCCTTAAAACTTAGCTCGTTGTTCCTCTTTCACATCTCCAATTCATATTGACTTCTAACCCTACTATTTAACTCCCTAAGTGTTCCCCTCCCCCTACTATTATCATATTTTATACAAAAACCCAAAGATACGTACATACCCCCCCCTTTGGGCATTATAGCCATATATTTTAAAGTTCGGGAAGCATGACAAAATCTAAGGCTTTCATGTATATAGTTCGCCAGGCTATGATTCGGGAATTAAATTAACACCTAGTTAATTTAATAACCCTCACCCGCTATACCCTTCATAATATTAATTCCCTCTTTTCCGCATCACTTGTATAAAGTTCCCGTAAACCCACATTTACCATTTATCCAAGGTTTTGTGTCTCCGCGCTATATCAAAAGAAATAATTTTATAATGGTTGGGTCCCGCCGTTATCGCGCTGGCGGCTTGTCCTCCCGTCCGTCGTCGGATCTGGGCCCTCCCATCCGACGGTCATCGGGCATTTCGGAGCCCCTCTGCTATCCATCCGTTAGCGCCCGAAAACTGTCAGAGGGTGACGTAGTGCCAGGGACGCGTGCCCGTTTTTTATTGGATCGGGTGGCCTCTGACCATTACCAGGCCCGTACCAAAAGCGGTCTGATAATACCGCTTACCACCGTTTGCTTCCCGCCCCTACGTCATCACCCACATCAACAGACATGCCAACTACCGTTTCACTCTCTATCCGACATGGCCGCCGCGCCATCCCTCCACGTCATCCCAGTCATACATCGCCACATCATCCCTGCCGTACCCGGGCCCGACTAGTGACGTCATGCTGACATCATTTACAAAAAGGCGCCAAATCCCTTTTTTCCATATATTCACCCAAAATCATCGTTTTTCCGCATTTCTATTGGACAATTGCTGTGCACCCTTGCATGTTGTTTTACGTCGTTTGTCCGCGAACTGCAAAATTCATGCCCTGAGCTGCTGGCGCTGTAAGTTCATCAACCTTCAACACCGTCGGCCTCACAGTCCCCAGGTATTTACCGATTTCCTCTGTGTACCCTGGTCTTTCGAGTTCTCTACAGTATATAAAAAAGAGACAAACAGAAAAAATCATAATAACTACTCAAATTCCTGAATGCTAAGACCCTCCATCTGCCAGTTTGGCCCCAAGTTCATGTGAAAGCGGCTCCCATTGTTCAAATTTCACCCACTTCCCATAGCTTCCTGCGCGTTTGCGACTTAAAACCATTAGCAGACAAAGTCCACTGAAAAGGCAGCACTCACTCCCAACATTGGCTACTTTCACCCTCTCAACAAGCTGTTGCTCCCTGTTAGCCCAATTCACCTTCATTCTCATCTCTACAAGTCATCCCATCGACCATAATTTACTGTTCACTGCCAGTTTTGCTAAACCAGCACAAATTCAACGCCAGGAGAGAACTAAGAAATGGAGACCCCTGTGGCATTGAATATTGCACCCCTGAATGCCCCACATAAGAACCTGGAATGGTTGGCCCTTGCTGACCGGGATTATCAAATCAAAGAAACAGTTGAAATAAGCAACGAATATCATATAGAAACTGTTTTTGAGCTGAAGAAGAAACACATAAGTGGTGCTGATGACATAGGTATCTGGGAGTCCAACTTGCCCATTGATTACCTTCCACAAGTTAATGTGTTCCCAGACTTCATCCATCAGTGTTGTGAACACTATGAACCCACTCAAAGAGCAGTTTTGGGTCCATCTGGGACTGTTTTATTTCACATCACTCCTCAATCCATGAATGAGATGCTAAGCTTTGAGCCAACTAAGCCTCTGGTGCCCCTTTCTATGAATTTTCTGCTCAAACAAGGTGCGAAGCTGCCCAGCTCAGAGGTCACAAGGATTGGCCAGTTGTTCATGCGGCCAGAATATCAGCCCCGACAACCTCCTCCTTATCTACATGTCTAGTTTAATGAAACAGGGAGACTGCTAGTGGATATGATATCCTACATTTTAGGATTCAATACTAGTGAGTTTGTGGATGAAACAATCTTGGTAATGCTATCCATGTTCACTCCAGGATAGGCCCCTGCTGTCCAGTATGATTATGACACATTCATTGCTGACAAAATTCATGAGCAATTCATGAATTTGGAGAGAGAGAGGGTATTCAAATACACATCCTATATATATCATTTGATATTATACTATCAGCCTGATAGTTTCCCTATTTTCTTAAAAAAGCTGGATGCAAAAGGAAACAGGAGGTCAGTGGTATTCTGGACACCAGTCTGTCACCATATCTCTTGCTCTCCATACAACTATTGTGAGTTCATTGATCTGTTCATCCATCCAGCCTTGTCTCTATTGCTGATTTCTCCTCCTCCTAGACTCACCGATGAAATGCAGAAGATCCTCCAGCTTTCAAAGAATTATAGCATTGGAGATTGGTACTTCTACCAAGACCACACAATAATTAGAGTATATGGCTGTGAGCTAGCCCCCTACAGACTGCCAAAGTATGTTCCCATGAGTTTTTGCATTAGAATACTTCCGGCAATTTGGAAATGCAGACATGATCCATTTTCATAGCAGAAATAAGAAAGCACAGCTGAAAATTAAACACCAACTGGGTCCATTCATCTTTAATAAGAGGGAAGAAGCTTGGGGAGAAGCAGACAAGATCCTAAAAAGCCTTCAGCTGAAAACAAGCTTTTATTGGGCACCATATGACCCTAATCATTTCATAAGCCTCAGAAGAATCAACTATAGGATTGCTACCTGTGATCACTTTAGCATTCCACAAATTGAAAAATATGCTAACCAACTAGAGTGGAGGATTATTCTGAAGAAGAATTAGTAGAAAGAGCAATTAAAAAATTAGAAAAAGCAGTTGACTTGGAATATTTTGGACAGGTTTGGTCTCCAGCCCCTCGACATCTTGGAGAAAGTGCCTCATCCTCCAATGTTCCCCAGCAATATGCCAAAGCAACTGGTCAAGTAGAAAATTTAGCTAAAGGAAAAGAAGTACAACAAGAGGAGTCACTTCCCAATTTGGAGCAGCAAGTATAGCAGCAAGAAGAAATGGCTAAAATGCCTGCCTCCATAGAGCAGAAAACCCAAGAGCAGATCCCTCCAAGGCAGGAGGTGACAGTTGAAACTACAGTTTTACAGACACCTGCAAGTGAAGAAAGAATGAGGAAAAGAGATAGGCAAGAGGAGACTCCTCCTGCCACTTCGACAGATCAGCAAGGTGCGAAAAGGCAAAGACTTAACCCTTTCTCTGAGGAGGAAATGCTTGAAAGATCAACTGATACTATGCTCCCTCCTAGCATCGTAACATCAGCCAGCTCCTTGCAGCAAGAGAAATAACTGCAACAAGGAACATAAGTAAGTTCTTCAAGGCAGCGGACCAAAGCATATTCTAGCATCAAGAAGCAGTTTACAGACATAAAAGAAAGAAATGAGCCGGTTAGATACCAGCTCTATAACCAGCTGCTCAGAATGGCACCAACCAATCAAGAAAGGCTCATGTCAGCATATGATATTCAAGAAGGAAAAATGACTCTTAGTCATTTTAGGCCTACTATGCAGCAACCTCAATCAGCTGCAGACTACATCAGAACTAACTTGGAGGTATTTGCCAAAGACATCCACCCCATGGACCAGATAGAGCTACACAAGAAAACAGGGGAGATGCTCTATTCTACATTGGCTGATAAAACTCTATTAGCACACCACTTACAGAATTCTCTACATAACACTACTGCCCAGTTAGAATTAGAGAAGGCTTCATATCAAGCCAAGGACAACAGAATCAAGTCCTTGGAAGAAATTATTATAGAGCTAGGACATGATCCAAATGATCCTAAGGGTGTGCAAGCCTTGATGAAGAAAAAAGATGAGGATATAGCAGCTTTGAGAAAGCAGATCAAAATACCACCTACCCATCACCCTCAAACTGAAGGGCTTGCAGAACAAAAGAAAGATCAAGATGTGGTTGCTCTACTCTTGACTTTGCATAAGAGATTGGTGGAAACAGAGGGTGCCTTAGAGGTGGCATTAAAGGAAAAACAAGGAGAATTACCAACTCAGCCAGCACATACATCTACAGCCATTGAAGATGTGCCTCTTGTAACTACTTCAGCAGGTCCTCCCACTGGACAAACATCAGAGGCAGGCCCTTCAGGCATAGCACCAGCTCCAGAAGCGACAACACCAGCAATAACATCAGAACAGGTACCCAACCTTGACATGCAAAATATGATGAAAGAACTAGAGGCTCTTGAAGCACAGATGGCAGAACTAAATGTGGCTAAAGAGAAATTGGCTACGCTTGAAGAAAAATATGAAAAATCAAAGCAGAATATTGCTGAAAGAACAAGAGAGGTAAGCGCTCTTGAAAAAAGGATAAAGGAGTTGGAAAAAGAGATTACTCTGGACAAAACTATAAGTGAAATCAAGAAGATTCTATGGGCCAACATTGGTCAATCCATTACAGACCAATGGCAGTCCATTGAAACTATCCATGAGCAAATGGATCTCCTAAGCAGGGCAAAAGCAGAAGGTCAAAGAGCCCGGGCATCCTTGGGAAGTATGCCTGAAATAGCCAACAGAATGATTCAAGTGCTTAACAACCGCACCGGCCTTCAGCTAGCAGGAATGGGTATCAGAGACAAGACTGATACCATATTACTAATAAAGAGGGTGCTTACCTTGAGGAACTATGTGCAAACATTGGACAAAAGATGTCAAGAAATGCAGACAGAGGTAAATGAATTCATTGCAAAAATCACTGCATTGCATAACAGAGGTCTTCCCAGCTTGGTAACTAGTGCAGGAAGGTTGTTATCACATGAAAATTATGCCAAGAGGGTCAACAATTATGAAAAAAATCAAATAACAGCATCTGCAAGCAGTCCAAAGGAAGCAAGGCCCCCATCTGGGCAAACTCTCTATGAGAAGTTGGAGAATTTGTTTTTTATTGAGCATGAGATCAAGCACCTTTTTGAAGCACCTCCAAATTACTATAAATATACTGAAGCTGATGAGAATTTGATTAAAATACAGAGACACAAATTGCCTACTGAAGATTGGTGGAGAGGCATGATAGAAACATTTCTCTAATAAATCAAATTTGGAAGAGCAACTGAATGATAAAGATGATGACTAGGCACCAACGGATGATTACAAATGATACGACCACAACAGCAACATCGTGGCAAAGTAGCGAGAAAGCAAAGACTCCCAAAATGAATGCAAATCAGTCGGCCAGCCCAATTGGTTGCAAAGTTAAAGAACTCTGACATAGATAAACAGTTGTTTATTAATCTTTTAATAGCAATAACCTTTTGTATCTACTATTTTTGAAAAGTTGGTAAGAAAAGTTATGAGTTAATGACTCATCTTTCAGATATTTTGTGAAACACTTTTGTATATATACCCCCACGCATAAATTATATGGGGTTGTTGATTTTTCTTCTGAAGAGCTACACTGTAATTACAGACTTTGAATACAAGAAGCTGATGAAGTTCCTGAAATTCTGCGTTGTTTGATGTGTTGTGATGAGATTGCTTGCTGCTGCAGGATTCCCGCGTTACTTCATGATACAATAAGTTTTCTAAACCGTGTCTTTATATTCTCTTCGCTTACAAAACCCGCATATGCTGTATGTTTAATGGTCTTAGCATTAGAGAAAAGGAATAGTTCAGGATTTGTCTATTAAACACCGTAAGCTCAATCTCTGCTGTTAATTATGTTTTCTTCAGAATTAGTTATGAATGTGAAATTCTTAATTGCTCACATTTACACTAAATCGTTCATAGTAAATACTGTTTAGGAATTCTGAGTTTCTCCTGAGCAATATTTCATTTCTCCATCTCACCATCATAGTGAAAGAACCTTAATTGCCTCTCACTGACTGATTGCAATCCATACTTCCAAAATTTGAAGGTTGTTTCATGAATGCCCATCTGGCTCTGCAGTATCATCATTCTCACCAAACACCTCAAGCAACACATCATCACCGACTCCAATGCCCAATGGACTAAAACCCTCTGAACATTGCATTGCAGCTGTTAGAAGATATCATTCAACCAAACTTTAAACAAAATCAAGTGCATCATAACTAGCCTAAAATTCCCAAAACAAAGCTAAATCAGAAAGAGAGAGCCATCTCTGGTTGCAGGTGGGCTAGAACCTATAATCCAAAGATTGGTTAGTGGTTACCTCAGCCGTATTCCCTTAGGAGTCAAAGGGAACAACCTGAGTGATAATAGTAGGATGATTATCCAAGACTCTTTTAGCTTCATCCAGGAAAGGACAATGGTGGAGGGCATGATCACCTTCACACAGTCTACAAGGAAATTTAGATCTTCCTTTTTGTCCATTGACTTCGTTTTCACTAGTCGATGGTGTGCTCTCAACCTGATTGTCAGAGGTTGAAGATACCAGATTGTGCAAGTGGGGAGACCAGTCCCTTAAGATCCGCGGGATGCAAGGACAATCTCGATGACAGTGGTCTCCTTTGAAAATGACACATGGAGATTTGGGTTTGGATGGTGCAGTGTGTGGATTTTCGCTAGACAATGCATGGTTGCCCCCTTTTGTCGTTGGCTTCTTCTTCTTCTTCTTCTTCCCTTTCATCTTCTTCTCAGTTACTTGGCTTTTAGCGTTATTAGCTTCACCAAGCGAAGAGGAAGAAGGAGAGAGAGAAACAAATGAAGTAGAATGTTGGGAGGTAACTCTAGTATCATCTGGTTTCTGATTTGATTGCTCAGGAATCATGGTGCTTTGAACAACAGAGGTCGAGAAAAGCCATACTGGCAGGCCAATTGTAAGTCCTGGAAGGGACAATGTAGCCATATGTGGAGCACCAACATCTCCCCAAGAAGAGAAAGGACTAGGATTACCCCAAGGGGAAATCCTTCATTGGTGGACTCCATTTTCTCAACCTAAGACAAACGAGGGAACAATGATGTTATTCCGATTAAAATAAATTTTATGACGCTTTGACACAACTTACTTTTTCAATTTTTAAGAGTTGAGAAAAAGCTAAAGATGACTCTAGTCGCCTTCGATTTTTAATGAGCCTAAAGTGACAATTGCTCAGATGGACCTTTTCTTTTAAGGATTTTGGAAAGGAACGAAAGTGACTACTTTGGAAATCTAGACAGAGGGATTACCAAACCAATCGAAAAACTATCGAATAATTTTTACGCATAGAAGTCAATCTTCCCGAATGCTGTGTTCAGTGCATTGCAATCGATAGGGCGACAGACATGACTTCCTAAGGATAAAGGATATGGCCTATTGTGGTCTCCCAATATATACTTCACGGTACGTGGGAGCACAAGTCTGTACTGGCACTTGTCGTATCAAAGAGGAGGAATCACCCAACCTACGATGAAAACGATAGTTACCAGGATTTACGACGCCAGAATATGTCTCTAGCCTAGACTTCTAGATGTTGTGCATTAGGTTCCAAAGCATTTTTATGTTCATTGAAGTTTCTTTTATAGTTGATCTTTCTTAAGAAGTTTTCCTTTAAGGTTCACCATGTGATGTAGATATACAATTCCTAAATATGCAATCTAAGATGATAAATAATCGTTTACTTTCTTTTTGCAATGAAAATCCTAGCTACTAAGGAAATAGAAGTAAAATTCTTTCAACATAGAGAAGAGAGCACACACTAAGATGCATTGTCCTAAATCAACTTTCGCATGCAGTCTAAATGCAAATGAACATGCATGTATTTGTTTTTTGTTTTTGTTTTTTTGTTTGTTTTTTGTTTTGTTTTGTTTTGTTTTGTTTTTTCCTTAATGTGAGAATGACAAAAAGAAAACTAAGTACAGATCTGAACTATATTTTCTCAAAGCGACACTTTAGCAATTTCTTGTTCAAAAACGAAAGGAAGAGTAGGATGACACTTTCAATTTCGACTTGAAAACTACTTTCGACACTTCAAATAATTGATGATTCAAATCAAATACAATAGCAAAAGTGTAATTTACTATCTAAAAGATGAAGATTTTACGACACTCTTTTCTTTGACTGCAAATGACACTTGCGACACTTTCAAATCAAAAGTCGACAGTTCAATTAAGCTACTGTTTGCAAAGGAGAACTGTAAATGATGAAAAATACATAAAAAAATTCATAATTCTTTATCAATGGAGGCTGAATAATGCAAAGGAAGAGAGTTTCAACAGTGATATACTAATCATAGACAGCAAAACTATTGAATAAAGTTGGAGACACTGAAGAAAAAACCAAAATCTGGAGGCAGAAACAGTCTCACTCAATCATCGCACCTGTAACACAGGGAAACAGGGATGCATCTCACCTGCAACACAAGGGAGGTGCGATGCATCCAGGTTTCCAATGAGAGACAGTGTGATGGTCCAGGGACGAGACTGAGCTCGATTTTCACTCACAGTTTGCAGCTAAGTTCAAGGGTTTAGGCTGAGCTAATGATAGGCAGTAAACACAAAGTATAGGGGCTGATATAATGAGGTTATTTGAGCTACCACTAGGGTACTTAGGATGTTTTCAAGTTAGATGTTCAGTTCATAAACTAACTCGGAGATTGACTGAAGCAGCGTTGATCTACTTTGCAGTTGCATAGCAAAAGCAGTTCGAAGGCTAGCTGGATTAACTTCTGGCTCTGTCTATAGTTTATAAAGCAAACAACAATAAATAACAATCAAAATAATTGCTTCCCAGTGGAGTCGCCATTTTGTTATCGGGAAAACTATTGTCTATTCAGAGCTACTAGTCCCACTAAGACGGGTAGCTATCTTAGAAACAAATAAAATAAAGTTAATTGTGTTTTCCTTTATGAGAGATAGATGAGAGAGAATTAGAGAATACCAACCTCAATCTTTTTCTTGGCTCCTTGCTTGTTTCCTCCCTCCTTTGACAGAGCTTCGCCACTTTTTCCTTACTTGTCCCGCTTCAAAGAAAACCTGTAGAGTCAAAACAACATAATACCATCAAAGCATAGAGATCTATAACCATAAACAATATAGGATCAGATGTACATTAACCATACACATGCATAAACAAATACAAGATTCAGAGGTATACAAGCATATGGAGGAAAACTCAAATAGATTTATTGATAGAAGTAGTAGAAGAGAGGATTACAACCTAGCGGTCTGACCCAGTGCCATCCTCCCAGCATGAAAGCCCTATTCACCTCATGAAAAGCTAGATCACCCAACACTACAATGTTTCACAAAGAAACCAACAACACTTCCTTACAAAATACAAAATTCCAGCCTCTGGATCTCTAAGATGAGGGATCCATATATAGACATTTGTAGGTGGGTGATTCGGCTTCTGAGATTTTGATTAGTGTCATTTCACTGGTAGTTCTTAGTTCCACTTGGAGATCTCATGATCTCTTACTCATCCTTGGGCGAATTCAGAGAGGCAAGTGTCATATGAGCAGTTTCTAGAAGATTCTCTAGGTTTCCACTTAGCAAACTACCTCTTCCATTTGTCTACTCTCTCTCGTTGCACCCTATAGAAGGGATTTTCAGTATGCATCACACCATTTGTGTGTTACAGGTGAGATGCATCACACCCTCAGCATGGAGCAGTCTGTATGGTCTAGATTTGACTAGTTTTGAGTAGTTTTTCAAGGAGAAATTCTGGGAAATGATGTAATCAGCTGACCTTGTTCCTTTAGGGTATGAAACAACACTTTTAGGGGTTTATAAGCCCTTGGTTTATGGACATATGTGATTGGGGTTGCAGTGCCCAAATATGTCTATAACATAAGGATGCATTCTTGGCAAGCATCCAAAGCAAAAGTTTGACAAAGGGAAGGCACAAAGAGCTTCTTCACCTCTTGGGCTGATTCACAGTGACACCATGGATCCATTCTTATAGCCTTCAATCAGTAAGGCTCGATATGTACTCACCTTCATAGATGATTTCTCTCACTTTACTTGGGTATTTTTTATAAAATTAAAATTAGAAGTATTTCAATGACTTATAGAATTTAAAGCACTTGCTGAGAATGAGTCTGGGTGTAAGATTAAGATACTCCGTACTGATAATAGGGGGGAGTATGTCAAAAAAGAAGTGCAACAACTTTGTATTGATGTAGGTATACAGCTACAACACACAGTGCCATATACACCATAGCAGAATGGTGTCACGGATAGGAAAAACCAGTCGTTAAAAGAGATGACCAATTGCATGCTATAGTCCAAATCATTAGCTCCTAAGCTATGGGCTGAAGCTATTAATTGTGCAACATACATATAGAATAAAGACCTACCTCATGTATATAGTGAATAGTCTCCCTCATGTATATAATAAAGACCTACCTAAAGGAATAATATGAATTACTTTGAGGAGTTACTGCCTGGCCTGACATGGTATCAGAGGTAGCTCCATTTTTGGCATCTCCTTCTAGTCTTCTAACTCCCTTCTGCCATTCTTTTGCAGTTTTTCCACTGCTCCCTTCACAATTGCTGCCCATTAAATGCTACCACTATTTAAATGCTGCAAATCTCTGACATTATTCTCTGGCTTCTGTTGTCTGCATGAAAGATTATGGAGCATTGAATGGGTGCAGTGAATGGGTGGTATTGTTGGCACTGTGCTAGTGTGTAGAAAAGGGTGCATATTACAGTTGAGGGATTGGCATCGCTTGAAGGATTAGCATCGCTTGAAGGACTGTTATTCGAGCCATGGTTGAAGACTGGAACTTCATTAACTGGTATGCAGAATATGAATTGAGTTCTATGCTTGTACGTTTTTTATATAACTCCTGTGTGAAGGACAACTCCATGCTTGAAGAAGGCCATAAGAGCCCATCTACTCCACAATGGTGGCAGTGGAAGCATCTGCAGGAATCGGGTAAAGAAGTCGTAGATGGTCCGGCCCTCTCTCATCAGAAGAGTATAGTTCTGAATCCACTCCCTCCATATTACCTCTTGTTGGACTATTTTTGGCACATAATAGGACCCATCAATGCTTAACCTTTCTGATAACATATTGTGAGCTTAAAGGACAGTGATAATCACAGTGCTTTATACATTCCTATGTTAGAACCAGATTTCATTGTGGTTCAGAGCATTTCCACTGCCATTGTGCTCGTTGATTAAGCAAACATTCACTTTTTTAAAGGTATCTTAAATTACCATTGGGTAATTTTGGTCATGTGATCTTTTACATAATCTAATGTTTTATTGAATTAAGAATTGACGAAGATTCTCGACAGTTTGTAGAACCAACCTTACACTGCTATATATAATTATTGTCGCGGTTTAATTCAAAAATTTCAATATATTAAAGCTGAGCTACTCTAGCATAGAGTTTGTTGAGCAATAGGAAGAAAAATCGATTATGTTGGATTCTGTGAGAACATAGGATTATTGTAAGTTAACTTTTAAATTGATTCCCAAAACAACTATAGCAGCAGAAGTTTTCTCCACAAAAGCACATTTTTGCTAGCAAAAGTTTTTTGGTTACAGTATGCATTCAATCATATCAATTGTGGGAATAGTTCTCACTGGCAAGGAGAATTATTCTGAGTGGTCCCGAATGATAAAACACACCCTCATTTTCAATGATTTGTGGAAAGGATTGTGTACTGGAGAAGGAGACAAATAGCCAAAACAACCTACCTCAGACAAAGAGCTCGCCATTTGGGAAAATAAGAACAACAAAGCCTATGCATTAATTGCAACATCTGTAAGTGAAGAGGTGAGTCGCCAAATTACACCATTTTCAACTACTTTCGAAGCCTTACAAAAGCTGAAAGGACTCTATGACTTACATTCTGCACTTGAAGTTGTTCAACTCATGATTAAACTCTTCACTCTTGAATTGCAAAATAATATCCTCTTGCTCTTGCATCCAAAGTAAAGTCTATAATGCAAGATATCCAAGCCACTAAAATTGATTTGGATATTCCTCTTATCACTTTTCTCAAGGCACTTTATCCTACTTACTCCAATTATCTTGAGTCATTGCAAGCAAATGGAAATCTTAAAGACATTACCTTTGACTCTCTTGTGAAAAAATTTGTTGAAAGAGAGAAAGATTTTGGAAAGAAGACAACCCTTGAATCTTTTGAAGAGGCTGTGTGCCTTGCTCATAAAGAAAATCATCCTGCTCAAGATTCTTCATGAGGAAGAGGTGGTCGAAGAAGAAGAGGAAGATATTTCAGAGGCAGGGGGGTAGAATCTCTCAAGAAAAAAGCCATATTTGCACTGCATACACTACAAAAGAAATGGATCACATGATGCCTCTACTTGCAAGTTACCTTAGGACAAAATTGAGCAGCAAAGAAATCAACTCAAAGGTAAAATTGATGATACATACAAAGGTAAAGCTCCTGAATCCGCTCACTATGTTGTGGCAGAATGTAATATTGGACTAAATGAAGATTTATTTAATGCTTCACTTGCTTCTTGGAAAAATGATTGGTTGCTTGATTCAGGAGAAACTTGCCACATGACTCATAGAAAATAGTTTTTTGAATAATTTACTGACAATGTTGATGGAGAAGTATACTTTGCAGACCAATCAAAAATCAAGCCATTAGGGCTTGGCACAATTAGGGTTAAATTTCCAAGTCTTCCAGACTTTCTTCTGCATCATGTTCTATATATCCCACAACTAAAGAGAAACTTGTTGTCCTTGGTCCACATGTGCCAGCAAGGTCACTCCATTCATATGTTTGATGGAAAGCTTGAGGTGAGAAAATCATCTGACCACTCACTTGTCATGAGGAGAATAGAAGAAGAAAGGATTCTCAAGCTGCAAGGTACCTCTACTCGTGCACAACATTTCTCCTACAATTCTCATTATGAAGAAGGTACACTTCCATCAAGTTTATTATGGCATGCTAGATTTGGACATTTGAACTATGACAACCTCCACTTGTTGAAGAAAAATGGTGTTGCTAGTTTGCCTACAATTCCTAGGAAATTTAAGTAATGTGATGCTTGAATTCTAGAAAAGCATAGCAAACAATGTTTTCATGATTCACATTCAAGAGCACATAGAAAACTTGAACTCATTCATTCAGATTTATGTGGTCCAATTCCTATTCCTTTTGCAAATGGAAATAAATATATGATGACATTTATTGATGACTACACCAGAATGTGTTGGGTTTATTTGTTGAAGAACAAATCTGATGCTTTTCAAACATTCAAGAACTTTCATAAATGGATTGAAAATGATGCACAATGTCATACTGGGTCTATTCGAACTGATAATGGAAAATAATACACATCAAATGAATTTGAAAACTATCTTCGCCAACATGGGATCAAACATCAAACAACTGTGCCTTATAATCCCAAACAGAATGGTGTAGTTGAAAGAATGAATAGGACAATCTTAAATATGGTACGATCCATGCTCTTCTTCAAAAATGTAAAGATAATGTTTTGGGCTGATGCTATTCTATGTGTTGCATATATAAAGAATAGAGGTCCATCTAATGCTATTAGAAACAAGACTCCATATGAAATGTGGTATGGGCATGTTCCTTCGGTAAAGCATCTCAGGGTCTTTGGTTCCACCGGTTATGCCTTGATACCAAAGGTACATAGAAACAAAATTGGTGCAAGAAGTCATAAGTGTATCTTCCTGGGGTATTCAAACACCTCCAAAGCATACCATCTCTATGATGAAGTCAATAAAAAGTTTGTTGTATTTGGAGATGTAATTTTTCTTGAATCATCCAAAACTGACAATGTTGTTGAGCGGCAACTTGATCACTTGGATAGATTCGAAATGAAAAATCATTACAAGAATTTGATAATCAGATTCCACATCTTGAAGGAGGGATTCCTATACTAGATCAACATGTGGAATCTTCTTCTGAAGAACTCTCTCCCCCGCATGAAACTCAAACAATGGATTATGACTTAAGTGATGTGATTAATAGAATTGGGAGATTCAATCTTGATTCAGTCCCAACTCAATCAACGGAGCAGCCTGGACCATCTGAGAAAGGTCCCCCAAAGTGGCTGATAAAGACACTTGAAAGTGTTCATCCTGATGAAGTTGGAAAGACAGGAACTAGAAATTCACACCCGCAAAATGGAGGTGATGTAGATGACTCTAATTCACTTGTTGATATGTATGTTTCTTATGATTGTGAATTGAACTTGTCTATAGATTTTGAACCAACTTCCTTCAAAGAAGCTGCTTCTCATGATGAATGGAAATAAGCGATGCAAAAGGAGTATGATGCCCTCATAAAGAACGACACTTGAAAGCTGGTTGATCCTCCATTAGGAGCCAAACCAATTGGCTGCAAGTGGGTCTACAAGAACAAGTATAAAGCTGATGGCTCACTTAACAAGCACAAAGTTAGGCTTGTGGAAAAAGGTTTTGCACAAAAGGAAGGGGTCGATTATGAGGAGAATTTTTCCCCCACAGCAAAATGGGTTACCATTCAGACACTCTTTGCCCTAGCAGCTCAGAATGGTTGGAGAGTCCATCAAATGGATGTAAAAACTACTTTCTTGAATGGAGATCTAAAAGAGAATGCTTTTATGTCCCAGCCTAAAGGATTTGCTGTGAAAGGACATGAACATAAAGTATTCAAACTTGTGAAGTCCTTGTATGGCCTCAAAAAAGCACCACGAGCCTGGTATGAAAAACTAACTGAGCATCTTCTGAAACTCAATTTCAACCGCTATGATCTTGATGATGCAACTTTATTTGTCAAGAAATTTGGTAAAATAGTTGTATATCTTGTGGTATATGTAGATGATCTTTTGATGACAGGGAACAATGAAAGCTACATTGCATCCATAAAGAAGGAATTGGGGAAAAGTTTTGAAATGACTGATTTGGGCTATGTTCATTACTATCTTGGTATTGAAGTAACTCAACATCCAAAGTCCATATTTCTCTCTCAAAATAAGTACATTGGAGATTTGTTGAACAGGTTTGGCATGACAGAATGCAATCCTCTTACTACTCCAATGGAACAAAGCTTAAAGCTCACATCTATTGAAGGAAAAGAATTTGAGGATGCAACAAAGTATAGACAGCTTGTAGGAAGTCTCAACTACCTAACTACTACCAGACCAGACATTTCGTTTGTTGTTGGAATCCTCTCTAGGTTTATGAAAAAGCCTTGTGAGGGACATTTCATAAGCCTCATAAGAATCAAGTATAGGCTTGCTACCTATGATCACTTTAGCATTAAACAAATTGAAAAATACGCTAACCAACTAGAGTGGAGGATTATTCTGAAGAAGAATTAGCAGAAAGAGCAATTAAAAAATTAGAAAAAGCGGTTGACTTGGAATATTTTGGACAGGTTTGGTCTCCAGCCCCTCGGCATCTTGGAGAAAGTGCCTCATCCTCCACTGTTCCCCAACAATCTGCCAAATCAACTGGTCAAGTAGCAAATATAGCTAAAGGCAAAGAAGTACAACAAGAGGAGTCACTTCCCAATTTGGAGCAGCAAGTAGAGCAGCAAGAAGGAATGGCTAAAATTCCTGCCTCCATAGAGCAGAAAACCCAAGAGCAGATCCCTCCAAGGCAGGAGGTGACAGTTGAAACTACAATTTTACAGACACCTGCAAGTGAAGAAAGAATGAGGAAAAGAGATAGGCAAGAGGAGACTCCTCCTGCCACTTCGACAGATCAACAAGGTGAGAAAAGGTAAAGACTTAACCCTTTCTCTGAGGAGGAAATTCCTGAAAGACCAACTGATACTATGCTCCCTCCTAGCATCGAAACATCAACCAGCTCCTTGCAGCAAGAGAAAGAATTGCAACAAGGAACAAAAGTAAGTTCTTCAAGGCAGCGGACCAAAGCAGATTCTAGCATCAAGAAGCAGTTTACAGACATAAAAGAAAGAAATGAGCCGGTTAGATACCAGCTCTATAACCAGCTGCTCAGAATGGCACCAACCAATCAAGAAAGGCTCATGTCAGCATATGATATTCAAGAAGGAAAAGTGACTCTTAGTCATTTTAGGCCTACTATGCAGTAACCTCAATCAGCTGTAGACTACATCAGAACTAACTTGGAGGTATTTGCCAAAGACATCCACCCCATGGACCAGATAGAGCTACAAAAGAAAACAGGGGAGATGCTCTATTCTACATTGGCTGATAAAACTCTATTAGCACACCGCTTGCAGAATTCTCTACATAACACTACTACCCAGTTAGAATTAGAGAAGGCTTCATCTCAAGCCAAGGACAACAGAATCAAGTCCTTGGAAGAAATTATTATAGAGCTAGGACATGATCCAAATGATCCTAAGGGTGTGTAAGCCTTGATGAAGAAAAAAGATGAGGATATAGCAGCTTTGAGAAAGCAGATCAAAATACCACCTATCCATCACTCTCAGACTGAAGGGGTTGCAGAACAAAAGAAAGATCAAGATGTGGTTGCTCTACTCTTGACCTTGCATAAGAGATTGGTGGAAACAGAGGGTGCCTTGGAGGTGGCATTAAAGGAAAAACAAGGAGAATTACCAACTCAACCAGCATAGAAATCTACAGCCATTGAAGATGTGCCTCTTGTAACTACTTCAGCAGGTCCTCCCACTGGACAAACATCAGAGGCAGGCCCTTGAGGCTCAGCACCAACTCCAGAAGCGACAGCACCAGCAACAACATCAGAACAGGTACCCAGCCTTGAAATGCAAAATATGATGAAAGAACTAGAGGCTCTTGAAGCACATATGGCAGAACTAAAGGTGGCTAAAGAGAAATTGGCTACGCTTGAAGAAAAATATGACAAATCAAAGCAAAATATAGCTGAAAGAACAAGAGAGGTAGGCGCTCTTGAAAAAAGGATAAAGGAGTTGGAAAAAGAGCTTACTCTGGACAAAACTATAAGTGAAATCAAGAAGATTCTATGAGCCAACATTGGTCAATCCATTACAGACCAATGGCAGTCCATTGAAACTATCCATGAGCAAATGGATCTCCTAAGCAGGGCAAAAGCAGAAGGTCAAAGAGCCCGGGCATCCTTGGGAAGTATGCCTGAAATAGCCAACAAAATGATTCAAGTGCTTAACAACTGCACCGGCCTTCAACTAGCAAGAATGGGTATCAGAGATAGGACTGATACCATATTACTAATAAAGAGGGTGCTTACCTTGAGGAACTATGTGCAAACATTGGACAAAATATGTCAAGAAATGCAGACAGAGGTAAATGAATTCATTGCAAAAATCACTGCATTGCATAACAAAGGTCTTCCAATCTTGGTAACTAGTGTAGGAAGGTTGTTATCACATGAAAATTATGCCAGGAGGGTCAACAATTATGCAACAAATCAAATAACAGCGTCTGCAAGCAGTCTAGAGGAAGCAAGGCCCCCATCTGAGCAAACTCTCTATGAGAAGTTGGAGAATTTGTTTTTTATTGAGCATGAGATCAAGCACCTTTTTGAAGCACTTCCAAATTACTACAAATATACTGAAGCTGATGAGACTCTGATTAAAATACAGAGACACCAATTTCCTACTGAAGATTGGTGGAGAGGCATGATAGAAACATTGCTCTAATAAATCAAATTTGGAAGAGAAACTGAATGATAAAGATGATGACTAGGCACCAACGAATGATTACAAATGATGCGACCACAACAACAGCGTCGTGGCAAAGCAGAAAGAAAGAAAAGACTCCCGAAATGAATGCAAATCAGTCGGCCGACCCAGTTGGTTAAAAAGTCAAAGAACTCTGACAAAGATAAACAGTTGTTTATTAATCTTTTAATAGCAATAACGTTTTGTATCTACTATTTTTGAAAAGTTGGTAAGAAAAGTTATGAGTTAATGACTCATCTTTAAGATATTTTGTGAAACACTTTTGTATATATACCCCCACGCATAACTTATATGGGGTTGTTGATTTTTCTTCTGAAGAGCTACACTGTAATTATAGACTTTGAATACAAGAAGCTGATGAAGTTCCTGAAATTCTGCTTTGTTTGATGTGTTGTGATGAGATTGCTTGCTGCTGTAGGATTCCGGCGTTACTTCATGATACAATAAGTTTTCTAAACCGTGTCTTTATATTCTCTTCGCTTACAAAACCCGCATATGCTGTATGTTTAATGGTCTTAGCATCAGAGAAAAGGAATAGTTCAGGATTTGTTTATTAAACACCCTAAGCTCAATCTCTGCTGTTAATTATGTTTTCTTCAGAATTAGTTATGAATGTGAAATTCTTAATTGCTCACATTTACACTAAATCTTTCATAGTAAATACTATTCAGGAATTCTGAGTTGCTCCTGAGCAATATTTCATTTCTCCATCTCACCAGCATAGTGAAAGAACCTTAATTGCCTCTCACTGACTGATTGCAATCCATACTTCCCAAATTTGAAGGTTGTTTCATGAATGCCCATCTGGCTCTGCAGTATCATCATTCTCACCAAACACCTCATTCGTTCTAAAATCATTAAGCAGTGTTCACTGGTGGCTAGGGCTCGGTCTCTGGTGGAACTTATTATTGTTCCCTGTTTTATGCATTTTTTGTTTCCTGCAAGTTATTCCTCTTTACAACTTTTCAGTTGATGTATTTTCGTTGAATTGGATTTCTGGTATTTATTTCATTAATGCACAGTCATAGTTGGTTTTATTTAATTCATGTTGTGGATTGAATTAGTTATCGATTAAAGAATCATTTCCGGTTAATTGCAGAATAGAGCATGATTGATTAAATGCTTTCCTTTTACCCAATAGTTTAAGTACAATTGAAAGAGCTTAGTTAATACTACGGTGCTCTCAGTTGATTGTCATTTGAATTTGGTTGATTAATATTGAATTGCGGTATTGTTTAGATGAGTTATTTCCTTTAGAGTTACAAGCTTGAGATTTATGATTGCATCCGTTTACTCTTGTATTGAATTTCATAGCTTAGTTTAAAACATTACTCTTTGGATTTATAGCTTGCACATATTGTGTACACTCTTAGAATAAAAAGACTTACCTAGGTTGATAATTAATGTGAGGTAATTAAGAGTTTTAAAAGACACCTTTTAGCATCCAACATTTTGGCACCGTTGTCGGGGAGAGTGTTGCCATGTTACAAAGAGTGATGTCTATCTGCTGAGAGAGAATTAGGTATTAAAAATGGGAGGTAAGAACCTGCGTACCGAGCGAGTAAAATGCTCACTCCTCTGCCCGCTTTCCAACAGAATTGCGTAGGAATTTAAGATAGAAATGAATGTTTGTATTTTTGTATGAATGACTAAGAAGAAAAGACCAGAAAAAGATATAATTCCTCCCCCCAAACCTGAAAAATCCAAGGGACCAGTGACCCTTGGATGATCAACCTTCATTGACGAAATCATAAGAAAAGTTGAGTCTCAGTCATCAGTAGGACCCCGAACTATTGCTACTAGACACCCTACTGTTTCCCTTCAGGCCACAGGATCACCATCTGTAGCTAACACTAAGATTCACAGTAAGACTGAAGGGTCTGAATAGAGTTTTCAAGATATTGAAAATTCACCACGCCCTTCACAAGAAGGGAATTCTTGCAACCTCCATGAAGGAGAAGGAGAAATAAGTAATCCTAAATGAAATCATCAGAACCTAGATCTCCTAAAGTAGTAATTGAATAAAGGACGCCAAGTGTTTTGGATCAAGGTAGCACTGTTAAAATCATTCCAGCCTCTTCTGGACATCTTAAGAACAACTCTCAAGCTCCAGAGATCCTTAAAGAATATTGGCATTTTTTTGACCAAATGGCCAATAATCAGTGACAGCCCCAGATATCTACGTTACAATACCCTATTGTAGACATAGCTATCAATGCTCCCATGAAAGCTATTCCATTACAAAATATTCCTACCTTCCATGTGCTAACTTCAGAAGACCCTGATGCATTCTGTTAGGCCCCTATACTACTAGTGTAACCCCCTATTGTTGTTAGTATAACCCACTTATTATATTGATGTACCCATGTAGTGCCCATATTGTTACTATTGTGCCACATAGAAGCCCACTATTGTTATTATTGTGCCCTTACATTATTATTGTTATGTAGGCTTTGATTGTATTGGGACCACTTAGACTCCTATATATAGAAAGGAGGTATTTTCATTTGTATCATCCAAGAATTGTTCATTTATGTAATGTAAAGGAGGTTGCCCCCTCGAAGAGGCTGAATTCTAAGGCGTTGATCTATATTTTCTATCTTTTCTTGAGCTGGTTTCATAACATTTGGTATCAGAGCTTTGGATTCTAGGGTTTCGCTGCTCCAAACAGGTCATTGTGGCATTTTCGCTATAACTTTTTTTCTGTGACGTTTCAGAAGTCGCAAAAAAAACCCATTTGAGAAGAAATCGCGCTAAACCTTGGGTCCGAATTTCAGAGCTTTTCGCGTGAAAGTTTCGGAGATATGATCTGAGGAAGTTGGTGTTTTTGCAGACTCCTGAATTACACTCAAAACAGGTGACCTGGGGAAAATTGTCATAAATTTCTTTCTGAGAATCGGATTGAAGTTTTGTAAGAAGGTACAGAAATAGGACGGACTGTAGTTTCTTGTGGCTAATTTTTAGATCCAAAGGTCGAAACAGGGACTCGTGGCACGTTGTACAAGTTCGCTCTACTGAACTAGTCTATAATCAAGTCACTGTGGGAGATTTTGCATAACTCTTCCTTGGAGAATCCAATTTGGGTCAGACTTGTGGCATTGGAAAGAGGACACAGAGGGCTACTGCAGGTCACAAAATTCAAAAATAGGTGATTGAAAAGTACAGAGTTACAGTCGTTTCAAGGTAGAGCTCCTAAAATCAAGAAAAAGCAAGATGAGGAAGTTTGATGGCAAGGATCCGGTAAATTGGATACTTCAAATGGAGCAATATTTTGATCTACATGGTGTACAACTATTACAAAAGGTATGTATTGCATCTTCATATTTAGAACCAGATCAATTTTTATGGTATGAAAGGCTTTGTTCTTGTAAAAAACTTGTTACGTGGTCAATTTTCACGGAGGAAATGATAGCACATTATGAGGATACAAAGAGCAACACCTTCTTTAGAGCAACACCACAACAATTGGAAAGAGTAAAAGGGATTTGTGACATAATGGAAAGAAAAATTATGGAAACTAGGAAGCATACCCCTCACAACTATAAAGATGGAAGTGTTGTTTCTCCCAGCCTTCCACAACCTACAAGGGTTACACCACAACAATTGGAAGAAAAAAGAGAAAAAGGGCTTTGTTACAATTGTGATAGCAAATGCACTAAAGGTCATAGGTGTGTTGAGAAGAAATTATTTTACATAGAATATGAAGAGGAGGAAGAAAAGGATCAAGAAACATCAAAAGAAGAGGATATACGCCAGGACACCACCCCAGAGAAAGAAGAAATGAATCAGACCATATCTTGTAAAGCATTGGAAAGAATTACCACTCCTCAAACTCTCAAGATAGAAGGACATATCAAGAAGAAAAAGGTGCAAGTAGTGAAAGATCACATCGAGAAAGAAGAAATGAATCCAACCATATCTTGTAATTCAATGGACGAAATTACCACTCCTCAAACTATCAAGATAGAAGGACACATCAAGAAGAAAAATGTTCAAGAAGTGAAAGATCACATTGAGCATCAAGAAATGAATTCGACCATATCTTGTAAAGGACGGGAAGAAATTACCACTCCTCAAAAGATAGAAGGACATATCAAGAAGAAAAAGGTTCAAGCAGAGAAAGATCACATCGAGCATCAACATCAAGTTCTCCAACTTTTAAAGGATAACGCCACTTCGGTGCAAAATCAAATGAAACAACAGGTAGATCAACATCGTAGTGAAAAATGTTTTGATGCGATTGATTGGGTATTTTTACTGCTACATCTCAAGCAATCTATTTATGAGAAGGAAATGTTGGCAATACTACATGCACTTAAAAAATGGCGACCACAGTGGGAGGTTTCATAACACATTCCTTTTCGAATTTGATGTCTTATGTAGGGGTTATGATTACACCACTGACCCCCAGAAGCTAAAACTGTTCCCCTGTACTCTGAAGGGAGCAGCCCTGCCTTGGTTTATGGGACTTGGTGGAGGTATCATCAATGATTGGGAACAGATGAAAACGTCCTTCCTTAAAAATACCAAGATTATTGCCGAACTAGAGAACTAAAAGATGAAATCTTTCAAATGGTAGCTCAGCCTAAAGAGACTCTGGAGGAATATGTGGAGAGTTTCCAATATAATCTGCAAAGATCTCCTCATGCAAATATTCTTGATAATGTTCTAAAAACCACAATGATTAAAGGTATGAAAGACCAATGGTAGAAACACTGAATATAATGGGTAAGGGTGATATTTATCAAGAATATTATGACAATATTATAGACTTGTACAAGGCTGAAACCAACCGGTCGTGATGCGATCACTAGAGACAACAAAGCCTCAGGAGGAAGCATTACAAGAGTTAAAATTGAAAATCTATTAGAGGATTTCAAGACTAATATCCTGGGAACTATTGAAAATGCAACAAGATGATGGAGCTTAGTGAAAAGAAGCCGCCTTCACTAAGTGAGCCCGTAGGCTATTTTTGGCGCAAAGTCTATTTTTATACATATTGATCATGGTCTATGAGTTGTAGGATGCTATTTGTGGATGATTGGTCATGTTGGTAAAAATAGATGGACTTCTATTTTTAGACATATGGGTGGAGTCTATTTTTAGACTACCAGTCTAAATACAGAATAGTCGAATATTATTAGCTCTTAATAATATTTGGACTATAAACATTATCTTATCCTCTTGGAGCACTTCAGTTTGAGCTACATATGTGGCACATGCAGCTGTCAGAAGGAAATATGCTTTTCTTGTGGGTCAGTTGAGCTACTGCATGCAGGACTTCAGTTAGAACTCATGTGGTTGAGTTTGAAGTTGATTGTGGAGTTGATGGAGTTGTGTTCAGTTTGACTTGGTTGAACTAGCTGTATTTTAATCTAACTAAAGAATACACTAGTGATGAGTTGTGTGAATTAATTATTAATTAATTCACTAGTTATTAAATCATAAAGCAACTAAAGAATACATCAGTTAACTCAGTGCATGGACAATTCAGTGGAGACAAGTGTTAGAGGTGAGTGAAAGGGCAAGACAGCTGTCAGTTGTGACTATAATTGTGCATGATATTTGCACATGCATGGATTGAGTATTGCCAATGAGGATTCTGTGGTTCAGGCCAAGGTAAATACGAGTTTGGATCAGCCATTCTCATCTATTCTCTTGCAGGATTGCACAGTGGAGGCAGGCAAACAGTGGAGGAGATTTGAGGCTTCAGATCTGAGCTACTTTGTGTGTAACAGGGGGAGATAATACTGAGTACTTGCGAGGAGTATTGTACTATGTATTGTTACATGTTCTCAATCAATATAATATACAGATAGTTGGGGGTTTTCTGCTGTATGCTTTCCCCGGTTACATACTGTGTTAATGTGCGCATGCGATTGATGTTTCATTGTTTTTAATTCCGCAAAATTGATGATCAACGTAGAGGAGGTTATGTATTATGCATGCATTAGACAATAGTGTATAATCAGGATAATCTCTGTGAATAAGTGTCATATTATTCAAAATTTCTACATGGTATCAGAGCCAGGTTGATCATCAGATCTACTATTCAGAAAGTGTTTACATTTTATTTCTTCAGGCAGAGTCTATAATCAGGCCAGGTAGCCTCTGGATTCATTCTTATTTTGGAAGGTGAGATATTCGGTGAATGCCCATACAATCAATATTCTTACGAGAAATACTTTGTTCTCACGAATTTTAGATCAGAAGCGGTCGAGTTTTGAGCTGGTGGAATTCGAATTTGCAGCAGTGTTTTCTTGGTGTCAAAGTTGAAATGTCTTTCAACGGATTGCGATTGGAGTATGCCCTTGAAGGCAGCTCGAATTATATTGCATGGAAAGACAGGATGGAGGCGGTGTTAGATGACAATAGGTTGAAGGAGTTCATAGAGGCTGAGGTCCCAAATCCTATTGATGCTGCTCACGTTGTGTTTAGCCTCCATGGAAAGGTTTCTCCGTACTTGATGTGGAAAGAGTTGACAGATTTATTCCAAAGCAAGAGCGACCAGAGGAAGTTGGCACTCAAGGATAAACTCAGAAACATTAAGTGTGAGAATGGAGACAGTATGCCCAAGTATCTCACGAAGTTCACCCAATGTCGGGATGAGCTGGGAAGTGTGGGGGTGACTGTCGATGATGAGGACTTGGTGAGCTTGGCTCTCCTTGGTCTTCTGAAGAGTTGGCATTCCTATCAGGACTCTATCAATGGTCAGGAGAAACTGCCAGGATGGGAGAGAATTTGGTCGGATCTTGTGCAAGAGGAGATCAGGCGGAATACCAGGGACGGATCTTCATCAAAGGCATCTGATGAAGAAAATTGCGCTTTGGTTGCCAAAGAAAAGAAGGGGAAGGAGAATGGTTCTATTTCCGAATCTAGTTCTTCCAATGATGGGAAGAAGGTTGACAAAAAGTGCAGTGCTTTCGTTGCCATGAGGTGGGCCATTATGCTGCAAATTGTCCACGGAGGAAATCCAAGAAGGGATCCAGGGAAGGATCTGAAGGTGAGGCACTTGCTTCACAGTTTGAGTTGGATTTCACACTCTTCGCATGCATGGTTTCATCCATGGTGGGAAGTGGTTGGTTTATTCACAGTGGAGCTTCTTTCCACATGACCGGTGACAAAAGTTTTTTCAGTACTTTGGAGGAGAAAGATCTCCAGATACTCATAGGGATGGGTAATGATGAGAAGTATAGTGTCTCAGGTTTTTCAGAGGGAGCATGGAGCTCGCCTTACCTTGACCGATGTCAAGTATGTACCAGGACTGAAGAGAAACTTGGTGTCGATCGTGATGCTGGAGGACAAAGGCTATGATGTAGTCTTCAGTAAGGGAAAGGTTTTCCTTAGACACATCATCAATAAGGTGAAGCAGATTGGTTCACGGGTCAAGAACCTGTGTGCTCTTGAGGTTCAAGATGCATGTAAAGCCTTGAGCAGCAAGGCAACTGATGGAGACTTGGTGGTTGAGAGGGAGCGTATATTACCTCTCAACATGCAAAGCTAGAAGAAGTCTCAGATGATTGTGGAGGAGCCACGATTGGTGCAGCAACTTCAGGAGGTTGTGGAGCAGCCACAACAAGGGAAGCTAAGAGGAGATCGAGTAGAGACATCTACTCATGTAGAGACCTCTAGTAGGGGGGAAATTCGAGCCAGGTGGGCTGAGGGATCACATGCAGCCATACCTCAAGGTAGGAGGTGGGGCGATATAGAGTGATCGTCCCAAGGAGGAGGGGCAGGATACTTAAGGTACCCAACCTCTTGGATGAGACCTTGCTACGGGAGCCCCGATGTGGAGTAGCAGGAACTGATTTATTGGGTAGAGACAGATGCGGATGGAGTAGTAGAGAGAGCGACAATATAGGGAATCCCAGGACAACGCATAGCTAGTAGGCTGCAGCAATACGAGAGGCACAAGTGTTTTGCACAGTGCTAGGTGGCACAGAGAGGTGTGCAATGGTGCGAGATGCATGGAGATGTTGCAGTAGCACAGATGTCAGAGAGGGAGCACTTGTCAGTAGCAGGTAGAGCTTCAGCATCAGATTATGTTCCTAGCCCAACAGAGTGGTCAGTTGGGAGTGTTTTTGTTCCAAGTGTTGTTGGAGCAAGTGGACCGGGAAAATGTGTTGCATGCAGAAAATTCCAGAGTTGCAGGATAGGGGTTGCAGATAATCCATATCTTGTTGAGAGGGAGTGTTGAAAATGCAACAAGATGATGGATCTTAGTGAAAAGAAGTCGCCTTCACTAAGTGAGCCCGCAGGCTATTTTTGGCGCAAAGTCTATTTTTAGACATATGGATCATGGTCTATGAGTTGCAGGATGCTATTTGTGGATGATTGGTCATGTTGGTAAAAAAAGATGGACTTCTATTTTTAGACATATGGGCAGAGTCTATTTTTAGACTGCCAGTCTAAATATAGAACAGTCAAATATTATTAGCTCTTAATAATATTTGGAGTATAAACATTATCTTATCCTCTTGGAGCACTTCAGTCTGAGCTACAGATGTGGCACATGCAGCTGTCAGAAGGAAATACGCTTTTCTTGTGGGTCAGCTGAGCTATTGCATGCAGAACTTCAGGTAGAACTCATGTGGTTGAGTTTGGTGATGTTGATTGTGGAGTTGATGGAGTTGTGTTCAGTTTGACTTGGTTGAACTAGTTGTATTTTATTCTAACTAAAGAATACACTAGTGATGAGTTGTGTGAATTAATTATTAATTAATTCACTAATTATTAACTCATAAAGCAACTAAAGAATACATCAGTTAACTCAGTGCATGGACAGTTTAGTGGAGACAAGTGTTAGAGGTGAGTGAAAGGGCAAGACAACTGTCAGTTGTGACTATAGTTGTGCATGAGATTTGCACATGCATGGATTGAGTATTGCCAATGCGGATTGCGTGGTTCAACCAAGGTAAATACGAGTTTGGATCAGAAATTCTCATCTATTCTCTTGCAGGATTGCGTAATGGAGGTAGGCAAATAGTGGAGGAGATTTGAGGCTTCAGATCTGAGCTAGTTTGTGTGTAACAGGTGGAGATAGTACTGAGTACTTGCGAGGAGTATTGTACTATGTATTGTTACATGTTATCAATCAATATAATATACAAATAGTTGGGGTTTTTCAGCTGTATGCTTTCCCAGTTACATACTGTGTTAATGTGCGCATGCGATTGATGTTTAATTGTTTTTAATTCCACAAAATTGATGATCAACGTAGAGGAGGTTATGTATTATGCATGCATTCCGCAATAGTGTATAATCAGGATAATCTCTGTGAATAAGTGTCATATTATTCAAAATTTCTACAGGAACCCTGACGACACAATTGGATATCATGCAAGCTAAATAAAAGCAGGCCAAGGTAGAGCATAATTTGGCTATTTTCTGTCCCCGTTGCAGAAAAAAACACAGTCACAATGAATGCCTGCTAGATACGATACAGGTGTGCCATATGTACCAAGGAGCATGCCACAGAAAGTTGGCCATCACTCCCAGGATTAAAAGCAGTCTTTAACGAAGCAAAAGAAGAAGTAGAACTAGTATATCTGCTAAACCAGCATCGTCAATGGAAAGCACGTCAGACAGGTATGCCTAGCGATCCATATTCATTCTTTCCTCCCTTGCAATATAATTCTCAGCAATATTTAGGGGTAGCATGGTAGAACCAGCCACCTTTTTCTACTTGGCCACCTCAAACATTTTCTATGCCACCATGGCCCAACCAGTCAAATCCAAATAATAATTGGTCAAATCCCTCTTACCCTCCACCATTCTGGCAGAATAATCCCTCTGTCTCAACCTACTTTACCAAAACCTTATACGTTGCAACAAAATCCTCAATCTAATATACGACCATAACTCCTAGCCCAACCCAACCCAAATCCAAACAACAGACCGATCCAGTAAGTACAAATCATTGAAGGTCTGGACCCTGAAGCAAAGTTGAGAGAGCGTATTGAACTCAAGTTAAGATCTGGACGCATAATTGCTGCAGACGACGATAAAAACCTGCAACCTGAAGAACCACACCCAAATAAGCCTTTGACTGTAAACGATCAACAAGGGGAAGATACAGTCAGGCAGAAAACTCTCGAACAGATCATAACTACTTCCCCACCATTCCCAAAAAGATTAATGATACCACGCCCAATTGAACATCCCGAATTTGATCTTCTAGGTGAACTCAAGAATATCTGTATAAAAATACCCCTCCTCCAGGCTATTCAATACATTCCAATGTATGCCAAAACTATTAAAGCATTGTGTATAAAGAAGTCTGTGAGGCAAACAAAAATAACCCCAACTGTCCATGTTGTCGAGACTTTGTCTGATTTATTACTAGGCAAAGAAACACCTGTAAAATATGAAGACCCGGGAAAACCCATTGTTACAGTGCAGATAAATGGCTGTTGTTTTCCCAATGCTTTAGTTGATTTAGGGGCAGCCATTAACATTCTCACAACAACAACTTGCAAAATACTTGGCATCACAGCCTTGGAACCAACAACTACCTTGCTGGAACTTGCTGACTGCTCAGTCATTAGACCAGAAGGAACATTACCAGATGTGATGGTTTATGTAGACACTTGGGAATATCCGGTAGATTTTTTGATTATTAATCCTAGGAATTGACTAGATGGACATCCTTGAATTTTAGGAAGGCCTTGGTTAGCAACTGCTGATGCTTATATCAGCTACCGGATAGGTAATATGACCATTACCAGAGGGAATGATGTGAAGAATCTAGCCTTATACCCTCCTGCTCAACCAAGCCTAACCATTATAAAAACTAGGAAGCAACCTGTAACATATTTAACATAAAATATTCAGCCACCATTGACTGTGGTAGATTCCCTTGAATTTAAAAACCAAATAGAAGACGATGTCATTAATACCTTTATCAATCATCTGGCTACAATATCTAGTTTGAAATGTCACATGATTAAAGCAGTCCTTGATAATGAAATTGAAGAAGATTCCCTAAGAGATATCAATGACCAACCAATACCAACAACCACTGTCTATAATATCAAACCTATTGAAATTGAGCCAGGGAAGATCCTGAATATTAACAGTAATCTAAGTGATGATCAGTAATAGAAACTTATTCAAGTCCTTAGGAAATATAAAGGATTTTTTGCTTAGGATTACCCAGACATGAAAGGTATTGACCCTCAGCTATGTATGCACCACATTTACATTGAAAAAGGTGCAAGATCCATTCAAAAACCTCAGTGTAGATTAAATCCTCACCTAAAGGATATTGTTAAAGAAGAACTTCAAAAACTATTAGATGTGGATTTTATCTATCTTATATTTGATAATAAATGGGTTTCTCCATTAGTAGTGGTCCCTAAAAAGAATGGGAAGTGGAAGATATGCGTTGACTACAAAGAACTCAACAAAGCAACGCAAAAAGACCATTTTCCCCTTCCATTCATCGACCAGGTCCTAGACACGCTGGTAGGGAAGAAATTCTTCTCTTTCCTGGATGGCTTCAGTGGCTACAACCAAATTCAGATTGCCCCTGAAGACCAGGATAAAACTACTTTTACCTACCCATGGGGAACATTTGCTTACAGGGTATTACCTTTTGGATTGTGCAATGCACCTACCACATTCCAAAGAGCCATACTTAGTATTTTTGCAAACTTGATAAATGAAGGATTAGAGGTATACATGGATGATTTCACACCCTATGGAGATGAATTTGAATAGGCATCATAGACATTGGAGAAAGTCCTGGAATGGTGTATCACAACTAGGCTCTACTTAAGCCACAAGAAGTGCCATATGATGATGACAAAGGGCCTGATCCTGGGTCATTTCATTTTAGCAACTAGAATTCAGGTAGATCCAGCAAAAATATAGGTAATCCTCTTATTAGCTACTCCCTACACTCAAACAGAGGTACGTAGTTTTCTGGGATTTGCAGGATATTATCGTAGATTTATAAAGAAATTCTCACAAATTGCTGCACCATTATATGCCTTAACAGGAAATGTTGATTTTATATGGACTGACAAATGTGACATTGCTTTTACAGAGTTGAAACAGCTACTATCAACAACACCAGTATTACGAGGGCCGAATTGGGATATACCATTCCAGATTTCATCAGATGCATCAGATTCAGCTGTTGGAGCAGTTCTTGGCCAAGAAGATGACAAGAAACCCTACGCTATATACTACATTAGCAAAAATTTAACTCCTGCTGAGTTGAACTATATAGTAACAGAGAAAGAGTTTTTAGCTGTTATTTATGCTATTAACAAATTCAGACACTATATAACTGGATACCCTGTAGTTCTGTATACTGATCATTCTGCTATCAAATATTTAGCTAATAAATCCATCGCGAATGGAAGAGTGACACGTTGGTTACTACTTTTGCAGGAATTTGACATAACTATAAAGGATAGACCGAGGAGGGAAAACCTTGTGGCAAATTTCCTCTCCCGAGTGCCAAGAACAAATGATGCAATAACGGTAGAAGACTAGTTCTTGGATGAACACCTATTTGCTGTGGCCATAAAAACACCATGGCACGCAGATGTGGAAAATTATTTAGCAGTAGGAAAACTGCCCAAACATTTGACACTTGGAGAAAGGAAATTAATAGTGCAAGGCAACACTCGGTTCTCCTAGATTGGAGGCTACCTTTTTTCACACAAGGACTGATATGCACATCCGTAGGTGTATCAGGGAAGATGAAATTTATGATATCTTAAAAGCTTGCCACGATGGACCTTGTGGTGGACTTTTTGTAGACCGCAAAGCTGGACATAAAATTTTTCAAATGGGCTACTACTGGCCCACGATTTTTAAGGATGCTAAGAAATTTGTCCAGGCATGTGATAGTTTCCAAAGGAGGGGCCACCCTGGCCAATTTGATGAGATGCCCTTGCATCCACAGCTGGTGATAGAACCCTTTGAGCGATGGGCATTAGATTTCGTCGAGCCGATCAACCCACCATCCAATTAGAAATCATACATACTGGTTGCAACATAATACGTGACTAAATGGGTGGAGGCAGTAGCATTACTGAGAGTGACAGAGAAAATAGTGATTAATTTTCTTTTCAAAATTTTTATGCAATATGACTTACCCAGAGAAGTAATTACTGATGGGGGGCTACAATTTGTAGGCCACAAGATTGCTGCTACACTAAAGAATCATCACATTATTCACAAAATTACCTCTCTGTATCACCCGCAGGTGAACGGGAAGGTGGAGAGTACCAACAAAGTAATTGAAGCTATTCTAAAAAAGACAGTCTCATCGCACAGACAAGACCGGGTGACTTGATTGCCAGAGGCCTTGTGGGCATATCACACGACTTGTAGGAACACACCTGGATACTCTCCATATCAGCTCGTATTTGGTAAGGAACCCATTTTCCCCATAGAATTTGAGGTACAGACACTAAGGATAGCCCAAGAAGTGGGACTAGATTTAACTCAAGCCCAGATCAACAGAATACAACAAATAAATGAATAAGATGAAATTCGGCTACTGGCTCTACAACATATTGCACTCATTCAACAACAAAGAGCCAAGTGGCACAATTCCTTGATTAAGAAGAAGATATTTCATGAGGGGGACTAGGCTCTTCTTTATGATTCTAGGTTTCAAGACTTCCCTAGTAAACTGCAGACTATATGGTTAGGCCCCTATGAAATAAAGGAAGTACATGACAATGGCACTCTTACATTGGCCACCATTGATGGGAATGGTTTTTCCTTCAAAGAAAATGGGCATCGGGTATGCCTCTACCAAAAACCACTCACAAGAGAGTCCTTTTACCAACAGATACACCATGACTCCACCATGCAAATCTTAGTTGCAGAAGGAAATCCTTCGGCAATGTCATTATTGCAAAAAGTTATTCCTTTTTGAAAAAATTGTAAATATGATTGCTGATTTGATTTTCTGCGTTTTTTTTATTTTTATTGTTCCCACTTCAGAACAACACGTTTGATTTTTGTTGTTCCTACTTTGGAACAACATGTTTGATTTTTGTCGTTCTCACTTTGGAACAACACATTTGATTTTTGATGTTCTCACTTCAGAACAACATGTTTGATTTTTGTTGTTCCTACTTCGGAACAACACATTTGATTTTTTTTGTTCCTACTTTGGAACAACACGTTTGATTTTTTTTGTTCCCACTTTAGAACAACACGTTTGATTTTTTTTGTTCCTACTTCGGAACAACACATTTGATTTTTGATGTTCCTACTTCGGAATAGCACGTTTGATTTTTGTTGTTCCATCTTCGGAACAACACGTTTTATTTTTGCTGTTCCTACTTCGGAACAACACATTTGATTTTCGTTGTTCCTACTTTGGAACAAAACATTTTATTTTTGTTGTTCCCACTTCGGAACAACACGTTTGTCTTTGTTGTTCCCACTTTGGAACAACATGTTTGTCTTTGCTGTTCCCACTTCGGAACAACACTTTTTTTTTGTTGTTCCCACTTCGGAACAACACTTTTGTTTTTGCTGTTCCCACTTCAGAACAACACTTTTGTTTTTGTTGTTCCCACTTCAGAACAACACTTTTTGTTGTTTGTTGTTCAAATACTACCTTTTTTTTAGAATTTTTTGTTGTTCCTTCTTTGGACCAGCATTTTTGCTTCTTGAAGTCATGTTTTGTAAACAACATCCTTTTTCCTTGCATTTTTGAACAACACTCCAGGACTATTCCTAGCTAATCTCAACCCCATTTTTCTGATTCCCTTTCATGGCATGAAGTACAATACTTTTATAAGGACGAGAATTATGGATTCTATTAAAGCAGGTGAATATCCTTAACGTTATGATCTTTAACAAGACAACTTCTTGATGATAGATTTCTTAAAAAGAATGGGGAAGGACACAATTATTTATATATTACTTTACTGAATTGATTTCTGTTGTATATAATATCAATTGATCATCTTTACCATGCTGGTTCCACCCCTCCTGGTTATAATCCTCTCTGTCTATTATAAGTGAGATTATGGGTATATTTTTTTCTATTGATATGTTCAACTTCTTCCACCACCCCTTCTCTTAAGGAGTACCGAGCCTCCCTTTATTTATTATAAAAATGTGTAAAATTTTGCCTACAGATAGAGGATAGGGGGTCTCATTAAGAGCCAGCCTACCATGTTCATAAGGATGTAACAATGTGACATTCCCACTATGGCCACCACACCAGGGTTATGATCTAGAGGATGGCTAAAATATCCTTGGAACAAGAGGTCTCATCACGAGCCAACCTCATCACAATTTTGATACTTCCCAGTGAATGGCAGTGTGGTCATCTGGTTACCATGCCAGCACACTGATATCTTCTGTGGAAACAACAATGGAATTCTCTAACCATAAATTGAGGATCCTGGCTCATATGGGTTAGAAAGAAACTCTATCGAGGCTAGGGATGCCTGCTGGCAACAGAAGCTCTGCTTATGGTATTGAAGTTCCATTTTCAACATCAATAATTATTATAATACCCTCTTCTTACTTTTCTTTTTATTAGAAGAATTATTTTCTTTAATTTCTCCCTACCTTGAACCTTTATGCATGAGTTAATGCTTTTAATTAATAATATCATTTGCAGCCGGAATATCATCATCAAAGCATCTTTTTTTGCATATTTTCGTCTTCTTTCCTTACCGCATAACCTATCATCAACCAAAGAATCTTGTCTCTTATCAATAACCATCATTACACACCTCGCTTTCATAATATCCATACCTTTTTACAGTCCTCTCATTAATATACGTACTATGTCTTATATTAATGATGTATCTTTCACCCTTGTACGTTGCCATCAGAACAACATTCACTTGTCCATTCGGTTGTAGGCGACCTCCCATCTTGAAGGAGGGAGGGGACCTTCATCACACTCGTGCATGCCGTATAACTATTTTATTGAATTTCATAGGTTTATATGGTACTCTATGATCACGCGACATGTGGAAAAATAATAGTCCTCGAATTTATGAATTTTCATTTAAAATTGGAAAACTTAGCTGTTACAACTTACTTGTTGTTTTGTCTCTCTGCTGATGTCTATTGTTGTGTTTTCTCCTCTGCACTAATCCTTTGCAATAGTAGGAAGAACTCAAGCATTATGGTTGGTAAGTTAGTGCGCCAAGAACCTCTATTGTTGGAAATCTCTAACAGAGCCAGAAAAATTCTGGTCCGAGCAGGGTGGATAGCATACCTCATAAGATTTCAACCCACTAGTGAGGAAATCGCTATTGAATTTCTACAGCATCTGTAGAATGGGAAATCCCTGGTGAGAGGTAGAAGAATTACAATATTAGACACTGTAATAGCTGAAGTGTCTAGGCTACCAACGGAAGGAACTACATGGCCAAAGAAACACATAATGTTACAAGACGCAGTGGACATTTTCAGAGATGCAGGCGAGGAATTAATCAAGAAAGGCAAGGGCATACAACCATCTTCTCTGGTAGAACCATGGCATGAGTTGGAAAATATTGTCCAGAGGTACATTACCTGTGATGGATGACAAGACATGGTAAGACCACGACAACTCAAACTTTTAGCTGTTTTGAAACAAAAGATCATTGTTAATTTTCCATCTTTCTTGAATTTATTGCTGCATGATACCACCGATAGAATAAGATGGGCTAGGCACCCGGAAACCGTAGTTAGCCACCATGGATTGATAAGACTAATTGTTACCCACAACCTCGTTCAACAAAGCTTAACTTGGGATGGTCTCATAGAGCCCCTGGAGATTAGCCAAAACCCTGTAATTCAAAGTCCTGAAATTTTGGCAATAAGCCAGCAAGGCCCTGTTCCAAAAAGGAAAAGGTCTACCCTCTCAAACATTGAACCCCACAAGCGCAAGCGATCTGCAAGGTTATATCTGGCCCAGAGAATGTCTGTAGATAGCGCCAAACAACCTGTAGAACCATCCAGGCCAATTAGTATACAGGACTCCGAGTCGGAACTAGAGGAAGAACTTGAACAAGGGGAAGGATGTCATCCAGAATTAGAACTCGGGGAAGAGGCCAATTTAGGACAAGAACCCGAGGAAGAGGATAGACCAGAATTAGAACAAGAAAGGGCACAACACCTTGATGATGAACTAGAAAATGAAGAAGAACTACCTCAAGCATCAACCATGAGTCCCCAAAATGATATTCTGCAGGATTTTGAGACAGGGATGGCTCAGGTCCTAGCAAATCTAAATGCATACATGCAGCCTGGAGGATCACTTGATCCTAACTTAATGGAAGCTAAATCCCCAAAAGATTATGGGCATATAGAAATTTTGCCCTCTGACCAGGAAAAGGAAGCAGACACAGAAGTTATTCAGGAATCAGACAACCAGTCTGGTGACACAGTTCTATTGGAACATAGTCATGATAAAAAACATGAATATTTAGATGCAGAAGCTATTGACGAGACTATTATTATAAAAGATTCTCCTCGGAAGAGGCAAGTAGATGGAGCAAAACTAAATAAGCTGAGACGCAAATATCAAAAGCTTCAAAATACTATTAAAAGTCTACACAAGAAGCTTAAAATAATTGCAAACGACAAAGCCCAAAACACCACAACTGAGGTAGTCTATGTGGCTACGCAAACAGAAAATTGTAAGGGTAGGTCAACAGAGACCCAAATCAAACTCATTCCCACTCGAAAAATAGCCACCTAGGCAAATTTGCATGTGGACTTAGTGGATGCAGCTATTCAGATGGAGGGTTGGTCCTCCCACAACAAGGAAGTACAGACTGAGGAAATATCCTCTCGTAGCACAGGCACTTAGAAAAAAGAATAGGCCAAGGATATCTTGTCAAGAAAAGACCCTATTCTCCTAAAGCTATAGGAAGAACTGATGCAAGCCTAGCTTGCTCTAGAACGATGTGAACAAGAGACAATCCCTCTGCAAAAATATCAAGAATTGTAGAAACAGTTTAGGGAATTAACCATAACTGAAAATGGGACCTTTGACAGATTGAGACAGGAAGAAGAAAAGCTGAAGAAGGTAAAGACCAAGCTGGACAGAGCCAGGAATCAAATAGACACCATTTTCTCGCTATATTCAGATGTCTTGACATGTAGGTCTCCGACCACAAATTATGCCCTGTTCTTATTAGAACGATACTTATTGTTAAAGGTTAAAGATGTAAAAGTTGGCAAGCCAATCGAGTTAAAGACAATTGAAGATTTTATAAGTTGCTGCAAGGAAAATGGGGCAAAAGTCCAAAGGCTTCTTTGCGAATTTTATCTGCATAATTTCATATTATAAGGAGAAGTTGATAAAAACCCTAGCCCTTTTGTTGGAGATATTTAATTCCAGGCTTTTATCTCGTTTGCAGTTAATCAACTTAAGTGGTTTAAGGTGAATAATTCATTCCAAAGACAGGAAAACGGGTTGGATCTCTGGGTAAGAAGTGAACCTACTCACCCTTTGCAACTATTTGATAGACATAAGAGGCTGATGACACAAGAAGGCGTGGTTCAAATTTTAGGGCCCATACATAAGCAAATTGTACAGAAAGGAACAACATATTTCCTCTCTATCCAGGAAAGGTCCCTGACTACATCCAAATTAAGATGGACGGTCTCAACTAACATTGTTAAGGAAAGAGAACCATTTAATTATGGGAACTTCAAAGCTGCTGCAAGCCGGTTAATCACATATAGAAATTTTATTTTGAGGGAAGGGCGTTATTGGTTGGGATGTCGATTTAGATGTCCCATTATTTGGTATCCTCTTAAAGGGTATCGGTTTGACTACGAGTTACCTGAAGGACACAAACAAACAGCCTTTGCAAATTTGGCACAAAATCATGGTTTCAAGCCTGATAAAGAAGCCTTTTTTCCAACCTACTCCTTAACTACATTAGATAGGAATTATTTATTTGTCATGAGGACATGAAAAAAGGTAAGCAGGGAAGTTTGTTGAGTCAGGCAATAGATATATATTTACTCTTCATTATTATTCTTTTCCTCCTTTCCTATCCATCGAATGCCATAATATAATAACAAATTGATAGAATTTTGATAAGGAATGAATAAAACAACTCTTGATATGATTTTACCGACTAAACTAACTCTCATTACTTTTTATGTAGAAAAACAACAGAAGGAACAACTGTTGTTCCCAAGTTGGAACAAAAAAAGCTAATTGAGGAAAATGAGACATGTCGGATGCGGTCAAACCTAGGAACAAGTCAAGGAGATCAGCGCCAGATAGAAGAGTTGTATAAATATAGTATTTAGTTGTGAATCCCTCAGGATCTTCTGATCCTAAGGGATCACATTTATCTTTTCCTTTTGACTATAAAAGAGAAGACTGAAGAGGGATCTCTCATCTTTTACTTGGATTGTAATTTTAATTTACAGAAGGGTGATTCTAAGAAACAAGATCATGTTGTAATGATAAGTGACTTTGATGATTAATATACAACTTGTGTTGTTGTTCGTTCGTATCTTCTGAAATCATTAAGCAGTGTTCACTGGTGGCTAGGGCCTGGTCTCTGGTGGAAATTATTGTTGTTCCCTGTTTTATGCATTTTCCGTTTCCTAGAAGTTATTCTGCTATACAGCTTCTCAGTTGATGTATTTTCATTGAATCAGATTTCTGGTATTTATTTCATTAATGCGCAGTCATAGTTGGTTTTATTTAATTCATGTCATGGATTGAATTAGTTATCGGTTAAAGAATAATTTCTGGTTAATTGCAGAATAGAGCGTGATTGATTAAATGCTTTCCTTTTACCCAATAGTTTAAGTACAACTGAAAGAGATCATTTAATACTATGGTACTCTCGGTTGATCGTCATTTGAATTTGGTGGATTAAGATTGAATTGCGGTATTGTTTAGATGAGTTATTTCCTTTAGAGTTACAAGCTTGAGATTTATTATTGCATCTGTTTACTCTTGTATTGCATTTCATAGCTTGGTTTAAAACATTACTCTTTGGATTTATAGCTTGCACATATTGTGTACAATCTTGGAATAAAAAGACTTACCTAGGTTGTTAATTAATGTGAGGCAATTAGGAGTTTTAAAAGACACCTTTTAGCACCCAACAGTATTGTCTTTCATAAATTTTTGTGCGCAGATATTAGTGCCTTAGGTAGAGATTTTTGATGAAAAAGTTTTGGATGTAGTTGCTTGCCTATGAATTAAATGTTCTTGTGATCATATAGTCCTGAGTTTTTCACATCTTGCAAAGAAATTATATGTATTACCAAAGGAAAATTGATGTACTATTGATTAATGAACACATTTTTACATGGATTGGAAACCTTTTTGCGCCTGACTAAGCATAACCTCTAGTGTAAAGGTTGTCTCTGCATGTGACAAATCAATCATCAACCATACAACACTATTATTATATTTTTGTTGTAGAGATACTTAAAAAAATAAAGAGTGACATAAGTTGGTGATTGAAGTAACAAGTTATGAACTGCTACATATAGGGGGTTTTAATAGAATATTTAAGACAAATTTTGAGTAAATTTTCTCAAATTGAGACAAAAAAACTTGTAAATCGTCCTAAATATTATCTTTAAGTGAGTGTCTGAAATTATTGTCTTAAAAATTCATCTCTATAAAAACAAATATAGAACACAAGTATCATTGTACCTTAAGAGACAATTCATTTTTGTCTCTTAAGAGACTAGAGCTATAATTAAAGACATTGTCTCTCTAGAGATAATAAAAAAAATCTCTTTAGAAAGAAAATATAGAATGTGAATCTTTGTGCTCCTTCAATGATTAATTCATATTAGGGCATGATGGAATCAAATCACCAACCTCCTACTTGCAAGGAATATGCTCTTCCATTAAGCAAACACCCTTTAAAAAAATCTGTTAACTTGATCAAAAAATATAAAAATCAACAATCCAAAATTTCAAAAATAACATAATAACATAATTCCTCCAATATAGGAGTATTTGATGGATTCCACAATTAAACCTGGGTATGTTTTAAAGTGGGTTAAATAAATGCTTTAGTTTTGTTTTGCAATGAAAACCCAAGATTTGGGCATGACATGGGATGGGCTGTTAAGTTGTGCAAATCTCCATGATTCATCGAAAGAACTTGATTGAAAAGAAGAAAGTTAGAATACATTAGGATTATTTCATTTCTTATGTTCTCTAGGTCTAGGTTGCAGAACTATTAGATTGAAAATTCTCGCTACATTTTTTGAAAAAATTCAAGAATGACCTATAGTAGTAGTAATCATGAGGCAAAAAATCTTCCTTCAAGCTTTCAGTTTCCCTTTTCATTTTGTTCACCTACGACTACTAAATTAAGCATATTTCTTAAAGTATGAAGACCCAACTATTGTTCATTGCGTAGACTGCCAGAGAGTCATTGCAACTTTGCAACCTAGTTACAAAAACATTGTTGAGTAATTTTATTGAGTAACCAAGCTACAAAATCCAAATATCTTGTCATGTATAAGATAATTTTCCTTCAAGAACATATTGTGTAGTGACATCTACATCTTACAAATTTTCAAACACTATCATCCATGTACCAAAATCAACCGAACAATCTGCATAACCTTTTCTAAAAGTAATCCAAGGCATTACCCATGCTCTACCTATTTGGAAAGAATGCTTCAATTAAAATCCTATTCTTCATGCTTTGTATACTACACACCTGTCATCAAGCGACTATATTAAAAAGAAATACTTTGAAAACATGTAAATCCATCCATACACTATGGTACCATGGTTGGTCAACTAGACTTACAGAACTTAACTATACACTTAGTACAAACTATACACTACATCTTATAGTATAGTTGCAATATACACAACTCTTATATCCTAATTTATCCTGATTGGGCCAAACTCTCCTGTCAAAAAATGGTAGGCTTGTGCAACTTTCCTGCAACATCAATATCCTACTACATCACCAACATGAAAAAAAATAAATACCATGACAATGCTTTTGTATGAAACTACATTAGTATACTATATTATGAGAAAATTTATTTATTTCCGACCCAATAGGTGTCCCAGATCTTGTGTTGCAAAGGTATCTACTCTAAACTAGAGAATTAGAACAAGATCAGATGTCAACAAAGGTGGAATGGGATTTCATTAGAGCAATGGGTAAAGTTGAATGTACCTTCTCTTCAAAACGCGACACTAAAGAAGATTCCATGTACTCAACATTATTGGAACATTGATTGGTATCAATCACATCCACTGTGATAGATCTCTATTACTGCATATAGAACATAGGAAATGGTAAGCTACTTGGAGGCTACTTGGAGGTGGATTGTTGGAATATGCAGGACCAACCCATTTCTCCAACTCAAAAATAGGAAAAGAAAAACCACTACTAGAGGATTTCTAGTACACCACATAATGCTTTACATTTCTTGCCAAAATAACCCAAATCCTTGAAGGATCTTTGGCTTCATATTTCTAGGCAATCCACTTAAATATATATCCACAAGGACTTTATATTCAAATTACCCACTTTATTACAACCCTCAATCAAGCTACCTCCAAAATATGTAGGAATATACAAATCCCCAAAACCAATAAATACTCAAAGAAATAAAGATATAAAAAATACCCATAATAGGCATATGTAGAATCAGTGGAAACTTCCCTGATATTCTCACATCAAGAGACCCTTTATAACAGAAAACTCATAATAGACAACTCTATTACAATCAAAATCACAACTAAAGCATAGTACAAGTAGAAAAGAAATGAATAAAATGTTACATAAATTTGGAACATGTTGATTGTCCCCAATGAAACCTGTAGTTACCATAGTTTCCTCTATGTAACCAAGAATTCCTTTCAAATTTCCCTCAAATTCCTCCCTATAAAATTAAATGTACCATATATAGTTAGAATTAAATTTGAAAAATAACAAGGGCACAAAAAATATTACAGAACTCTTGAGTGGGCAAAATATGGTAGAAGAAAGCAATCAAATGAGCAAATAAATTTGTCATGCTTCAATTTCTCGGTAAAACATAAATGTTGTTGGCAATAAATAGAAGAATGAAAAAATCTACATATTTTTCTACTCTTGAAGAAAAACAAAACAAAGAACAATTGTCAAGTAGTCAATCTTAACTTATCAACATAATTCTCTACAAATACGCCTAACTTTCCTTTATTTTACTTCCATCCTTAAAGGCATGCAAATAATTCGTACTAAAATACATAAATAAAGGGGAAATAAATTCTTAATTTTTATAGAAGGAATTTGCCAAAGAATAATGTATTGACTATGCAAACAACATCAAATATTTTTGAAAAATATCGCATATAATGATTGGGTAGGATTCGAATAGAGGAAATCAAGCCTTGATAATATTTTTTGTCTTAAAATCAATATTTTAAATATATTTTAACTCCTAGCATATATATCACAAAGACTAGTTCTTCAACCCATCTTTAATTGACTAGTTATGTGAGAATTTCAAGTTTTTCAAGTTTTTAAATCATCCACTTTACAAGTTTTTCCAGAATATTTCCGGAAAGTCGAACCATAATTTGATCTTGAAAATTCATTCATGAGCAGAAGTCCAGCATATGAAACTATAATCAACATAAATAAGATCACAAGCCAAATATTCATTATTAAAAACAAGAACTCCAATCAACTACATAATAGCCTAATTGAAAACTATGTACACATTTTTAATGTTCTCTCTTCCAGTTAGAATATATTCTCTACTACAAATCACCAGAACAATCATTATCAATAACAAAATTCCTATCAACTACATAATAATCTGACATATAACTAGGTACATATTTATAATGTTCTCTTTTCCAATGAGGATATATTCGCATACCATAAAACACCACAACAATGTTCATAAGAATCCAAATAGTGTAAAACCCAAAACTCGACAAAAAAAATCTGAGTTGACTATTAGTCAAGGAAAATTTTTGAGGCATTGCTTGTACTGATTTTTCCCTCACATAAAATTTGTTACATAACTTAGGTGAGTTAAATCTTAAATCTTCAAACTGTCTTTAATCAACTAGTTCTATGATATTTGGAAGTTTTTTTTTTTAAGTTTCTCACTAGTCTAATTCACAAGATTTTCCACAATGTTTTTCAGAACACAAGTGATCTTTTGGCTTTATAAAGTGTTTTATGAGCCTAGGTCAACTATGTGAAACTAAATCAACAAGGTCAAGATCACAAGCAATATATTTATTATCAATAACAAAACTCCAATCAACTACCTAATATCTTGACACCTATGTACAAATTTATGATTCTCTCTCTTCCCGCTACTAGGACATATTTTCATATCATAAATCATCACAATAGTTTTAACATAAATCCAAGTGTTAAACCTAGAACTAGACAATCAATATAAATTTGAGTTTGATTGTCAATCAAGGAAATGTAATTACAAGGGTTGACTTTAAGTATCTATGCAAAATATCCTCAAGAACACACTAGGAAAAATTTATGTTGAAGACTTGCCTTCCTCATGTAACTAACAAGATCTCTGCTTCAAAATAACATTTTGTAGGTATTGTACAAAATAATGACTATGCATGAAATTTTTTACAAATCTTGAAAAATAAGAAATGCGTGGAAAGGAGAAAAAAGATTGTATGTTTTTTAAATATTTCCAACACATAAACTTCAGTTACAATCACCAAAAGATAAAAGCTTGATTTCTAAATCTGACCAGTTATAATGAAACAATGCAGGTAATTTCCAAAATCCTGTTCACTAGAGCAGTATTTAAGGTAGGATAAGCTAAAGTGAATAACCTAACGATAAGCTAATAAATTAGTGCAAGCCATCTATAATATGTTTCAACAATGCCATGCATTTGCAACTGCAATATTGATTTCATAACGCAGTCCAAGTCATAATTGAAGACCACTAACAAAAAATAAGATATGTTTCATAGTGTACCAAATATAGAAGTCAAAATTTTCGATATTACTAGAGAGAAAGCAATGCAATTTCAAGGCTTCTTCACTTCCAAAGATATACTATTGAGACCAATTTGTGGGCACAGCAGGAACAGGTTCCAAACTAGTTGCACCCATTCCAACTAGAGATTGTTGCGGAATAGGGTTCACATCCCACTCTATAGTGGTCGATGTGGATGGAACAACTGAAATATCCCATTTCACAACATCTAGAAATGATCACAAAAACATGGACTCATTAAACACAACTATAATTAGGATAGTCACTCAAAAGAGATCACCTATCCAAAATCTCATCCTTTAATTTAAGTTTGAAATTTAAAACTAAAAGACTAACAATTTCTGAAGAAATCAAGTGCAAACAATACAAAATTTAAATAATTCAAAGAAAAACAACTTACTAGCTTTTAAAGATTTAAAAATAAAAGGAAAAAATTACTAAAAACTTTTAAGAAGTAATAATAAAAACATCAATGGTATTTAAAATTAAAAGAAAATTATAAAAACCACATTGAGTGAAAAAACGAAACTGATCAGGAGTAGCCATCCAAACAACACCAACAATTGGAAGAATAATGTTGGGAACTGCAAGTGTTTTAGATTCCCACTAGGCATCAACAACCTCTATAGGCCATTGATCTGCACCAAAAGAAAAAAGTAGGATCATACTAGGTTGGAGCAAACTCCTCTTCTTCTCTTTCATTGGCTTTATCTGCCTCCTTATAAAAGAATAAGTCAACCTCCAAAAAATAAGAATAAAAATGAATGTAGGCACCAGGTTGTCATAAAATTATTCATATATAATGATTTGTAAAACATAAATTAAGTATATTCATTCGCGTGGACTTGAATTTACCATGACATCCCATTTACGACCTGGGACAATTATTCCTTACATATGTAAAACCCTCCTTGCTAACATCCAAAACAAATTACCAATGTTGTACTTTCCCTTGTTATTCACAGGGATACCAATGTCAACATGTTTCATTGGAGAATCAGTGTTGTACAAAGAAATAGGTGGAATGTTACTGAGGGTTTCTTCTCTTCTAGTCTACAATGCAGAAATATGATGGTTGTTAGAATAAAATCTTTAAAATGTGTAAAATATGAACCAACCTATAATATGGTTAAAAGTTAGATCATTCAAATCAGCAATTAGGAAATTACTTAACCCATTACCTAATGGCTAGTCCTTGGATCAGTAAGAATCAGAATATGAGGCTTAGAAAATGATGTATGAAGTTGATTTGTAAATGTTCTAGGTGTATGCCTACCAACAAATTGCATGAGCTCTAGTAAATTGGGCAAATTCAAGAACTTCTCGCTGACCATATGGCCTTGTAGATTGTACAATTATATCCTGAGGGTTCTCTATTGCAATAATTACTCTTGCACCAAGCTACAACTTTTCATAGGTCTTACCCAAGTTGATGATAAATATACTTGAAAGAAAAACCACAAATTTGAACATTATATTAGAAGATTATACTGAAAACAGCCTAAGTGAATGAACATCCTACCAAAAACAATTGGGCAATTGACTCAACCAATCTCTGAACAAACTTCTTATAGACCAACAAATCACATTGCTACAACTTTATTGTCAATTTATACCCTTCCAATACCACTCGTAATAATTATCCTTGTCAAAGTAGTTCTTGGATGCCCTTTATTTAACTTATCAAAGACTTAGGTACACAAACAAGGTCAAAACAAGCATTCAAAGACATGAATTGAAGGTTCTAATATTTTTCTTATCATCTAAGATTATTATCATTCTGAATATGTTTTAACTAGTACCCATTTCCATTGAACCTGGTATAATATATAACCCTAATAACACCGACTAGCATACAACATTGTTTCATATCGACAATATTCATACAATAAGACCATACTCCAATAGGGTTTCATATAATAAAATACACCAATGTGAACACATTAACTCACAAGCATCCTAACCACAAAGCCAACATATACTCAACTTGTATAACCTTCATCAATGCCAGTACCATAAACTTCTAGATGTCGATTTCAACAACATTGGATTAAATAATGGGCTAGAGGCATAATATGACCCTTTGGGAGAAAATTCATTTTGGAGTACTGTTGATGGTGCTGGACCCGCCAACATGTAAGGGGATCTCCCCGGTAAGAAGTCCCAATTAGACCTCAAACCGTTTTGTGTAGGAGTCCCAACAGTGGGTCATATGGTAATGCCTTGACCATGATTTTTCACAGAGGCAAGTAAGATGATTATGTTGGTAGCAAGGGTGTGACAGCTGTAGTGAGTCAAGGAAGGTGCATGAGAGGTTCTAACACATGGGGGTTGAGATGAGTGCACCCCTTGGAAACCTGTAATAGTACTCAGCTTGGAAGGGAACACACGAGCAAAGATGCATCACAAACTGGAAAGCGAGTTAGCAAGCAATCCAAAGTGATGGTTAAACCAACAACACATTTCCAAAAGATTCATACATAATCATACAGAATAGTCCATACATGCACGTGTAAGAAAACAAATACATATGCCATTTAGAGTAAACAAGATAGCTGGAATAGAATACAACATATCCATGAAACTTGTTGGCTCTTATTATATAAAAAGGTGTAAGTTCCAGTCATACAATACATCCATGTCCAACTACTAGTCCCAATAGTGGAATGTTACAACCACATCTACCTGCTCCTCCAAAAAGATGTACTAGCTCTGCACAGTGGAGAAGCCAATGCTCGTTAAAATATTGTCCAAGCTCTCTCCAAGATATTCTTATTGGAAGCTTGGCTGACCAAAATAATTTACAATGAGTTATGAGGTTCTATTTATAGCAAAGGGTGGGGTGACCCTTGACATTCCCATTTGTGACAGTTCATTTACCCTCACGACTCTTTATCTACTCTATGACTGTTACATCCAACTATTGACACTTGAACTTCCACTTAACATGACGTTACACTAAAATGCACATGTGCTCATGTGGGACAAAATGGCTTGACAAAGCCATGCCAGACATCACTGGCACTCGGTCCATTGAGGTGAGACAACCTCCTTGACATGATTGTGATGGTGAAGGTGGTGAGCTGATGCCAAGCTTGGTCATCCGTGATGGTGTGCATGCACCCCATGGTGACATCTTGCTGAAGCGAACCCTTGCCTTTGTTGCATCCTTGTGCATTGGTGTGGATCCTTCATCCAACTCGTCTGCTAACATGCACATGGTCTTCTTGGTGCAACCGAATTGGAAACACAGTGATTCATAGTGTCCATGCTGATCTTCCAGTGTGTGTTGGTGGTCATGCGCATCAGCTGTCAACTACATGTTCAGCTCCAAGTAGACTTGCTTCTTGTCTTCGCCTTGGTGAGTGTGCTGAATGGGTTGGATCACATGTGTGCACACAATGACATGCATGCTGTTGAATCCCTTGCATGCGATCAACAACACTTCTCACCGTGTTTTCTCTATGCTAGTTGCTAGGATGGATCTATAACTTGTACGGGTGCAGTTTCATCCATGAGTGCATGTTGCGCCCCTTGATATTCCCGTTCCTTCTGCAACCCATTCGCTTGTCTATGCAGCTCATCTTCTTCCTTGAGTTGCTTCTTTAGAACATGCAACTCCTTCTTTGTTCCACTCTCTATCTTCGCGCGATCTCCATGTTGCGCCGTCACCTCATAGCCTAAGTCTCCAAAGTTTCTTTCATCATCAGTGGATTTGTTTGAGCTTGCAACCTTGTTTCGCCTCTATGTTGTCAACAACCTTCCTCTCCCATTAATTGCATCCAATATGCTGCCTTCAACTGATGTTCATGATGATGCTCGATGTAATGTTGCTGCTATCATATCTTGATGTCCTTGCCTATGAACAACTTGATGTTTTCGTGAGAAGGAAATCTCATAGACACTTGATCGACTACATCCCCAAGTGTGATCTGAACGGAGTCTTTGACTTTGCTCTCCTGGAAACCATTATACTTGTGTTGCTAAGATGCAGATGAGAACCTATGATACCTGGAGACATGGCAACACTCATGGAAAGAAATCTGTCAGTCGAAAACCAAAATGAACTTGAGAATTGATTTTCCACATACCTGTGTGACTAATCATGAAGGTCGTGCAATTTTAGCTAGGAGGTCAGGAGAATTAGTGCCAAGACTATGCAAGGCACAGTCTGGGCTACTGGGAGGCTGACTAACTGCTGGAACTGCACAATGCATAGTCCAGTTTGGCTGTTGACTTCTGGAATTGTGGAATGCACAATCTCAACTGGCAATGGTTGCCGGCTCAGTGACTGCATTGCGCAATTTTCTGAGCTAGCAGGCATTGTCCCTCAGATATGCGAAAAACAATCCTAGAGGACAGTGGCTGGGAAGAAATGCACATTTCTAGAGAGGAACATAGAGCCTTCCTTCCCCAGATTGCGTAATGTTGTGTCAGTGAAGGCAAAGTCCGAGTTGAGGTTGCCCAGACTTGTTGATGGGAAATTGAATGTGAATGTGATTGTGAATGCATGGTGATACTGAGTGTAAGCATAAGTGAATGATCATGCATGCACATGGGGAATGAATTCTTCAGAAAACGGAACAACATGCATGTGGGTGAGGCAAGTCCCTAAATCAGCGAACGTTTGTGAAAAACAATTTCATGCATGCGATAGAAGTGAGATGTTGAAGAAAACTGAAATGGTGCTAGTACAAGCTAGAATGTATCAAAATGACAGCAAGCTCTCACTGAAATCAAGCAGACAACGTTCATATGAAGAGAAACACAAAAAGCGCCATAAATGAAACACAAGTCATGAAAGCGGGCTTAACCCAAAATATCTGAGCTAAGTGTGCCAACAACTACTAGATGTGATGTGGGATGTCAAAGATGCAAGGTTGATGTAAGGAATGAGCTCTGCAGTGTCCGGTTGATTAGTTTTTATAACATCAAGGTTGTGACGTGCATGCCACAAATCTAGGGAAAGCGACACTTGGTGGGAGGTTTCTGAAATGGTTGTTGCATGTAACCTCCAAATGCTAAAAATAGATCCCTAAAACAAGGGATGCCTTTGCATGTTGCCTTGGGAGAGGTAGTCCATGCATGCAAGTCAATTTTGCTCGGTCCCGGAGGGAACCGGTCAACTCAGTTGCACATGCAAGAGACTGCTCGACTGCTGGGAGAAAATGTGCATTTTTGGCTAGGAGCTGGGCTAGCTGCCCAAGAGATTTGCACAATGTCTTGGCAGAGTAGCTAACTGCTTCCCAGATTTGTGCATATTCTGGGCTAAGTAGCCCTACTAGGGAAAATTGCGCAATTCTCACTATGAGTGTTGATTTCCAGAATTGCGGAATTCTGGATCCCAGTAGGCTACCAGTTAGAATTGCACAATTTCTGGAGGGAAGTCTAGTTTCCCTCTAGAATTTCATAATTTATTAGGGGCGTTGCTCTGCTTGTAGCTAGACCAAGTTCAGGTGATTAGCCTGTGAGGGGAATGCATCGAGCTATGATCGACAGGTTGCCTTTGTGCAAGAAAAACACTAAAGCTTGTGGACTTGACAAAGCAAGACATGATGCTGTGAAAGTTGGAAGGGAGGATCCAAAACGAAGCTAAGGAAAAATTTTGGAGGGTGGTCGTAGCTGCTACAAAACTTGGCGACACATTGGTAGAAATCCAACTCTTTGAAAGGACCTTGTTCATGAAAAGCAAGTATAACACCTTCAAAAGTATTGTTCAGTTCTCAACTTTTCTCAGTTTCCACACTAGATTGATTGTAAGATGTAGCATCTTCCAATATTTTGGTCGATTGACACACATTCCAAGCCAAGGAAACACAGTTGTTTCAATTGGGGTTGAGGGGTATATTGGTGCACAAGAAGTATAGTCTCCAGAGTATTAGTTTCATCTCTGGTGTTGCTCCGCTGCCAGCAGGCTTGGACAGTACCCCAACGGAGTCACATAGGAACACAAGCATGGCTCTACTGCCAGTGAGCCTGGTCAGTACCCCAACATAGTTACTTACATCACCTCTCTACGTAGGAAGCCTTTCTCTTCTTTCTCCTTATTCATTTTTCATTTTTTTCATTTTTAATCTTCGTAACTGTGCATAGCACTTATTCATTTCAGAGGTAGAAGAGGGATCCAGACTTATTGAGAGTAGAAGAGGTTGTTTTCGAAGAGAAGTAGTTTATTATACCTTTGATGTACCTATTAATGTCTTCCCCCTCATCTTACTCTACTTGACCGAGCTGACAAGGATTAACCCAAAAACAACCGACTATAGTAGGTGATACTAGTTAGCACGTAAGGGTTGTGTTTTCACCAAGGTTCACTTCAAGAAATATGTATTTTCCTTCGACATATCATGGAATAAAAGTAACAAGTTCTTCATACAGAGGTAGGATGACAAATAACCAAGTAGTGATAGCAGCACAAGGCCTACTTTACCCAGCTTGCTTCAAGAGTCATACATGGTTTCATGTGAAATTAACCTACAAACAAAACAAGAAAACAAACAACAAAGAAAAACAGAAGCAAAAGCAAAAGCAAAAGCGAAAGAAAACTGAGTAAGAAAACAAGCAAGCAGACAAACAAACCAACAAAGCAAGTAAGCAAACAAGCATGCAAGAAAACAGACTGAAATCAAACACTATTCCTATTCCTAAGCTAACGGTGCATGGGCCATCTCACGTGAAGTGATAATTCTAATGTAGCCACCGATGCATTGGTTGACCCATGTTAGTGAAGGCATGGTTTGTGAACAAGACAGCTATGCGAACCAACAAACAAGAAAGATGTAATAATGAAGACAAACACACTCCGAGTTTACAAGCAACCACCGAACAGAGATGAGTGAATGCACATGACATGCACTCTGTGGAGCTACCATGGTGTTGTGCTACACTTCATGCAGATGTTGAGTATGTGCATTCTCTTGACTGTGACATGCAAGCAAATGTGAGAAAGGTAGACCACTTATGTTCTGAATGTGTGCTTGTTGTGTAAGATTCCTCTAACGCATGAGCGATGGGATCGTGTAGTTCGAATGGAGGAAGCGAAATCTGGGTGTTTGATTGATCTTCAATGCAAAGCAAAGAGTGATGAGGAACCTTTGGTGTTTCAACAATTTCCTGACTAGAAGTGAAACCAACCTCAGGACAGCGAGGACCTGACATAACCATCAGCTCGGGCTGAAGTGCCTCGACAGTCTGGGGGGTTTTGACTTCGTTGATAGATAGATCATCATAGAGTAGTGTCTTGGACATATTAACAATGATTGAATCAACATATTGATTAGATGAGGAAGTGAATAGATCACAACAACCAAGATCAGAAAATTCGAGATGTTCATCAGCATCCTCATGGTTTGATGAATCAGGCAGAGGGTTAGATGGGAAGCAGAGATGTTCACCCTCTAAATTTTCAGGAAAGATAGATGACATATTAGATGGATTTCTGGAGGAAGATGTGTCCTCTCCGCACTATGATGATAGAGTATAAGCATCCGGAAATGAGTTTTCACAGGGGGAATCCGTAGAGGCATAATCATAAGGGATGTCAGGATGAAGTAGATGAGGCGTGGATGGAAGGGAGTCATCCTTCACCGCGGGTTCTTCTTTAAATTCCCACACACACTCATCGTGAATGGTGGCACAGGTTGGTTGCATAACACCAACTCCGTTGAAAACTTGATCCTCATTCACAACAGGTGAAGATTCTGGAATGGAAGAACATAAGACAATACAATCTAGAGGATCAATAGAATGCGAGGATGAAGGTCGAGGGAATGAATCCATGTGACAACCAACAGGCTTGCAAGCCAAATTTTTGCAGCTATCAAGAGCAGCTGGGGTGGGAGGATGTGATATCAACAGAGGTGTATGCATGACCTCCCATCTCACTCTGCAGTGGTGGAGCTACTTGATGAGGTGAAGGCAGACAGTCACTTGTGACAACAATTGTGCCTACCTGTGATTGCGTAGTTCCATCACCGGAGTATGAGCGGGATTTGAGTTATTTCAAGAATTGCAGATTTTTAGATATGTGAAGAAGATACTCAAATCTCCCATCAAGAATTTCCTAATCAGTATCATCTTTGGGGAATCGATATGCAAGATTACAAAAGCGTGTGTAAAAGTCTTTAATGGATTCATCGGGTGCTTTTTTTAATTCCATAATTTCGTTGTTGAGTGCTTTATAGTTAAAGTGATTAAAAGCACAGTCTATCTCTGCGACCAGATGAGCAAGAGAATGAATAGTTTTTTCGGGTAGTGTGGCACACCAGTGCATGGGGTGCCCTCGAAGCAGGTAGACGAACAACATGCAACTCATGTATTCTTCAAAGAATCCATGTCCTTCACATGGCCCTATAATGCCAACCGCATGCCTAACCAAGGCTACGTAGCCTCCACCATCAAATGTTTTATAAGACAAGTTATCTAGGAACTTTTCCGAGATGATGAAATCATTTCCATAAGACATACATTCCAGAATAGCAACTCGATAGTTAGTCATGACAAATGCGTAGAGATTCAAAACATATGTGAGGACTCAGCTTGTAATCTGGCCCTCCTACTAGCGCCAAAATGTTGACGGTGCTAGACTCGCTAACATGTAAGGGGATCTCCCCAGTAAGAAGTCCCAATTAGACCTTAGACCATTTTGTGTAGGAGTCTCAGCAGTGGGTTGTATGGTAATGCCTTGACCACAATTTCGCACAGAGGCAAGTAAGATGACTTTGTTGGTAGCAAGGATGTGACAATTGCAGTGAGTCAAGGAAGGTGCATGAAAGGTTCTAACACATGGGGGTTGAGATGAGTGCACCCCTTGGAAACCTGTAATAGTACTCGGCTTGGAAGAGAACACATCAGTAAATATGCATCACCAGCTAGAAAGCGAGTTAGCAAGCAATCCAAAGTGATGGTTAAACCAAAAACACATTTCCGAAAGATTCATACATACTCATACAAAATAGTCCATACATGCATGCGTAAGCAAACAAATACATATGCCATTTAGAGCAAACAAGATAGTTGGAATACAATACAACATATGCATGAAACATGCTAGCTCTTATTAAATAAAAAATTGTAAGTTTCGGTCATACAATACATCCATGTCCAACTACTAGTCCCAATAGTGGAACGTTACAGCCACATTTTTCCGCTCCTCCAAAGAGATGTACTAGCTCTGCACAGTGGAGAAGCCAAGACTCATTACAATATTGTCCAAGCTCTCTTCAAGATAGTCTTGTTGGAAGCTTGGCTGACCAAAAGCCTTTACAATGAGTTATGAGGTTCTATTTATAGCAAAGGGTGGGGTGACCATTGACATTCCCCTTTGTGAAAGTTAATTTATCCTCATGACTCTTCATCTACTCTATGGCTGTTACATCCAACTATTGATAATTGACCTTCCACTTGGCATGACATTACATTACAATTCACATGTGCTCATGTGAGACAAAATGGATTGAGCAAGCCATGCAATACATCACTGACCCTTGGTCCGTTGAGGTGAGACCAAATATTTGACATGCTTGTGATGGTGAAGGTGGTGAGTTGATGCCAAGCTTGGTCATCTATGATGGTATGCATGCACCCCATGGTGACATATTGTTGAAGCGAACTCTTGCCTACGATGCATCCGGGTGCATTGGTGTGGCTCCTTCATCCAACTCGTTTGCTAGCATGCACATGGTCTTCTTGGTGCAACCGAATCGGCAACACATTGATGCATAGTGTCCGTGCTAATCTTCTAGTGTCTGCTGGTGGTCATGCGCATCAACTGTCAACTACATGTTCACCTCTAGTTGGACTTTCTTCTTGTCTTTGCCTTGGTGATTGTGTTGAATGGGTTGGATCACATGCACACACACAATGACAATCATGCTGCTGAATCTCTTGCATGCGATCAACAACACTTCTCACCATGTCTGCTCCATGCCAGTTGTTGGGATGGATCTATAACTTGTACGGGCAGAGTTTCATCCATGACTGTATGTTGCACCCCCTGCTGTTCCTGTTCCTGCTGCAACTCATTCGATTGTTTGTGCAGCTCATGTTCTTCCTTGAGTTGCTACTTCAGCACATGCAACTCCTTGTTTGTTCCAATCTCTGTCTTCGTGCGATCTCCATGTCACGTTGCCACCTCATAGCATGAGTCTCCAAAGTTTCTTTCATCATCAGTAGATCTGTTTGAGCTTGCAACCTTGTTCCGCCTCTATGTTGTCAACAACCTTCCTCTCACATTCGTTGCATTCGGTATGCTGCCTTCAGCTGATGTTCATTGTTATAGACATTTTTGTGCCTTACAACTATAAGCATGAAATTTCCATAATCTAAGGGATCCAAAGTCCCTAAACATGTTGTTCCTACCCCTAGAGGAACAAGGCTAACAAACCACAGCAATTCACAGAAGTTCTCCACCAAAAACTGCTCAAAAACAAGTCAATTCAGGATCAATTCAGAGGCTCCACTAGCTGTCTGCGCTGAAATTCAAAGTCTGCACTGGCTACCTGCACTGCAATGCAGGTAGAAGCACTACCAGGGTGCGCTGAGCGGGAATTGACAAATGGCAAGTTCATTCAACAAGGTGTCAAGACCCTGGAAGCTTCTAGAATCTTCCTCAATGACACTTGCCTCAATGAATTCAACTAGTGATGAGTAAGAGGTTCTCAATCTCCAAGTGGAAGCAAGAACCTCCAAGTGGAAACAAGAACTGACAGAGGGAGAGGACACTAGTCAGGTCTCAAGCTGACTCATCCTCTCTCCAAACATCTATATATGGATCTCTCCTCCATGAGATCTAGAGGCTGAAATTTTGTTATTGCAAAGAATTGCTGTTGGTTTGAGACTAGAATCATTGGGTGCTTAATGCTTTGAAGGAAGGTGAAGATAGGAATTTCATTTGCTGGGAAGGAGATGCTGGATTGGAGCCCTTTGGGTTGTATCTCTTCCTGAACCTTGTTATTCATCAATAAAGCTATCTTGGTTTCTCCTATATACTGATGTATCTTTGATGTATGATTGCATTAGTATGTTTAGTTTATTTCTAATCCTGAACTAGTTATGAATATGAATCTATGTCTTTGTGTAGTGTTCTCTTCTTGTGATCTTGCAAGAACCTCTTGAAGCTGGGCGAGCGAGAAGGCAAGTAGCTGGGAACTCTCAAAGAGAAGAGAAACCGGATCGAGGGACAAACGGAAGACACCGGTTAGTCCATCCATCTCTCTTCATTCTTAATTCATAAAGGAAGAATACTAGAATAGCTGTTTCTGTTTGTTGATAAGGCACTGTCACACCTTAGGTGGATAGGATCGTCCTGCATAGGCATTTTTCCCCACAACAAATTGGCGACTCTGCTGGGGATATCTGTTTAGTCATTTTGTTTGTGTTTCTATCATTGTTTGTTTCATAGACTCAACAGCAACAATCGAACTGCATCTGCTATTTCTCAGATGCAAAGTAGACAGCTGCTGCTTTGATCCAATCACTGGATTTGTCTATGATCTGAACAATGGGCTCACAAATGATTTGATGATCCTTTGTGATAGATCTTAGCCCTCCTTCAAAGCATCCCTTTGATTGTACCTTGCTTGTTGCTTTGATTTGGCCTGAAACTGTAGATTAAATAGCAAACTGTGACCCAGAACCCAGTGAGGAACTCTCGTTTCTCCTTCAGCGCAGACCCTGTGAAGAGGTTCTACATTTCAACGCAGGTCCCGTGAAGGCTACCTGCGCTGAATGTCAAAACCTCTGTGTAGAGGGTGCGTTGATCCAGCTTAGGCCTTGTGCAGCTGGGGTTCTCTGCTCTGTTTTTCCCTGTTTTGATCTCTGTTTTTTGCAGCCTGTAACTAGCATAGGTACCTATCTGATAACTCCTTTTCTCTGCTTAAATTCCGCCTCCTTTTGTACAAAAAGACTGTGAGTGTTTTTATGTGTTTGTGGCGTCATTTACAGTTTTCCTTTGCAAGAGTGAAATAATCATCCTGTAGCCCTTGATTCAGATCTGTTGATTGTGATCTTAGGAGAGAGTTCATTGGCTGTTTGCAGTTGATTATAAATTTACTTTTGCTTTTGGTTTGAGTTTGTCTCTTTTAAGTGTCGAAACAAGTGTTCATTTCGAAAGTCGTAAAGTGTTGTATTCTCTTCTACCCTTTCTGGTTTCGAAAAAGTAAACTTGTTTGTATTTGTCATTTAAAAGCAAATTCAAAGTTGTACAAAAAGCTTTCTTTTTAGGCATCAATATTAAGAAAGCGGAAAACAAACACCTGCATTGTGCATTTGCATCTTGATAGTTTGCATGCTTGATTTAGGAAAAGTGCATTAGAGTGTGCTGATTGCTCTTTGAGAAAAGATGGTGTCTTTCTTTTCCCTTTGTAGCTAGGATTTTCATTGTTGAAAAGATAGAAAAGCTTGCTTATCATCTTTAGACTGCATTTAGGAATTGTATCATACATCTCGTGGTGAACCTCGAAAGGCAAACTTCTAAAAAGATAAACCTAAAATAAATTGAATGAACTTAACAACGCTTTGTAACTTAACACACAACATAGAGGTCTAGGCTAGAGACGTGTTCCAACGTCATAAAGCCTGGTGACTGTCGATCTCGCTGATGGTGGGTGATTCCTCCTGAGGGACGATATCGCCAGTACGGATTGTGCTCCCACGTACCGTCGAGTATAAATTGGGAGACCCCTATAGGCATAAAACCTTTATCCTTAGGAAGCCATGTCGGTCGCCCTACTGATCGCAATGCACTGAACACATCATTCAGGAAGATCGACCACCCGTACCTTAAAAAGTATTTTGCGGTTTTGCGAAAAGTTTGGCACACCCTCTACCTAGAACTCCAGAGCAGTTCCTTTTGGCCTTTTTCAGACTCTATAACGGAAAAAGTGCATCCGAGCATTTGTCACTTCGGGCTCGTTAAAACATCGAAGGAGAATAGAGTCATCTTTAGCTTTTTCTCGACTCTTTAAAATTGAAAAAGCAAGTTGTGTCCAAGCGTCGTTAAAATTTATTTTAAACCGAATAATCATCACCATTCCCTCGTTGATCTTCGAAGTTAGTCTCTTTTCATCGTAAGTTCTTGTAGAATCGCTAGAAATATTTTGGATAGACTAAATATGTCTGAACAACCGTCAACATCTAGGACTGTGTCAAATGACACAGCGACAACAGAACTCCCTGCCGTCACTCCGACAATGTTTGCCGGCATACCATCTGTCTCGACTAGCTCACAACCGCTAGAAGGAATCCACCCAGGGACTATTTCGACAGTGTGGTCCGTTCCAGTTTGTTCCTCCGGAATAATATCCAGAAACTCTTATGTTGAAACTCGCCAGATTGATCCGTTTGGAGGACAATTTGGGCAATCCAGTCCCCAAGGACAAACAATCCCCTTGAGTTCCGGATTGCCACCGTATGGGGGGTAGTATGCCCTTTCATTACCCCCTCCGGGAGGGTATCTGTACGGGAGTTCACAACAGTATTCAGGTTATACTGGAGTTACATCAAGTGGTTGGGTACCTATGCTACCTCAACAACCAAGGGTTGTGTATTCAATGCAACAATGTGTACCTATGTCGAACATCCCGACCACACTAGCTATTGTGACAGTGTCGCAAGTTCAAACGTTGCCTGTTGTATGTCAACCTCAGATTTCTCAGGTTGTAATGCAACAGCCCCTTGACCCTGTGACTCAACCATAATCGCCTACTGGTGGGGCGACACAGGTCCAAACGGGTACAATTACCCCACACCTTGGTCCAACGGTTAGTATAGCACAACAGAACATGGCTTCGCAACCGTGGCTGGTGCAATATCAACAACCACAATTCCAACAAGTATACCAAGGTTCTGAGCAGGATATCTTTGCGAACAGTGGACAACCGTACATTCAAAATGGTCAAAATCAACCACTTTATGGTGGTCATGTCCACCAACCGTATCAGTCATACCAACATCAATTACATTATGCTGGTATGCAAAGGCCAACTGCTCAGGCGATCCCATCGTATCCTGGGTATGCTTCACCTAACCTGAATCAGCAGTTACCATTCGTGGCAACTTTAGAGTTACCCGATTTACACCGGTTAACAAACGATCCAATTTCTTACGCCCCTTGGTGGCCAGCGATTCCTCACAAACTTCCTTCAGACATTCCTAAATTTAATGGAAATCTGGGTGAAGATCCATCAAATCACGTGATGACCTTTCATCTATGGTGTTCATCAAACACCTTAAACGATGATTCGATAAGGCTTTGCCTCTTTCAGAGGACGTTAACGGGTCCAGCGGCTAAATGGTATATTGAATTACCTAGAGCTTCGTTCGACAATTTCAGCACCTTAGCCACGACATTCTTAACCCATTTTCAATTAGTGATAAGGTATGAAACGAGAACGGAAATCTTAACCAACTTCAAACAGACAACGGCCACTCACATATCTGATCATATACATGAGTGGCGACGTCGTCGTAGGATGGTAAAAACGTACGTTCCCGATCAGTTATTAGCTGAATGGTTTATCAAGTCGTTACTTCCTGCTATAACGGAAGATGTGGCAAAGGGGGGAGTCGTAACGGAAGAGCAAGTTATCGCTCGTGCACAGTATCTAGACTTAGTCTATACTCAGTCTGGCACGCTCTATGACAAAATACCTGACGCCCCTAGACCGGAATTCTCAATTCTTCCTCCTCCTAAATCAAATAATGACTCTCATGCCGGCAATGGCATGATTGGCACGACAAACGCGAAGTTGACAAAGGCCAACTCCAAGAAGGCCCGTAAGACTTCAGATCAAAATGCAAAAGACGAAATTCTTGCTTCGGAAGTAAATTCCATGTCGACCGACAAGGGAAAACAACTGAAGCAATTGGGGGGCAAGAAGAAAAAGAAAGGGAGAAAAAGGAAACCCTCTGCGGGGTGTCAAATATGCGATGAGGACCATTGGACGAATGAATGTCCATACAAAGCTGAGCTTAAAAGATTCTTGAAGAGTTCGAAAACCTCAGCAGTATTGACTGATCCGTTTCCAAACCCGGGGACCAAACTGGTTGCTAATCAAAATTCTTCCCGATCCCAAGTGCTTATGTTGTCTATCTCAAAGCAGCAAAATGATGCTTTGATCTCGACAAGGAACAAAGACTACGGGAATCCACAGCTGTCGAACAACAAGGATAAATATCAACCAAATAGTTCGACAACAACTTCGACAGAAGTTGTAACACCACCCATAATTCCTGAACCAATGATAAAGTCACCAAAGGGAGTAGTACACAAATCGACATTTAATCCTAGTGCAAAAGTAGCACAAAATTATAATATAATAGAGGACCTGGCCCAATCGCCGTCCGCTATGTCGACACTTGGGGTACCACAGAATTGCCCCTCCCAAAAGCAAGCTTTATTATCAGCAATAGGTGGGATTGGCCCAATGGATTCCAATCTTGTGGCCTTTGATCATAAAGGATATGACCCTCAATTACCAGCTCAACTAGATTTCCTTATTCAAGTGAAAGCCCTCAACAAAACTGTTCATCGAACAATTATTGATGAGGGGGAATCCACATGTATTATGTCGATGAGTTGCTGGAAAAATTTAGGCTCACCACCCTTGTCGCGATCTTCAACAACGTTAAAAGCATTTGATGGACGATCATACACTCCATACGGGATTTTAAGTAACTTGCAAGTTGAACTAGGGGGCAAAACAGTAGGAATTGATGTTGAAGTAATTGATGGAAACCTCGATTACAACATCCTACTGGGAAGGCCCTGGATATATGCCATGGCCGCAGTTATGTCGACCTACTTCAGGAAGATTGCATTTCCCTTTCAAGGAGGAATTACAGTCGTCGACCAACAAACTTTCCTCCCCGACAGTTCAAAAGTTACGGGAAGCATTCCAATGATCCATGGAAGCAATCATTCGCTTCAAAATATTGGAGTAGGTCTCCTAAAAGACACTGCCTTAATGGGTACTTTTGCCCTACTGCCTGCAAGTAATCTGGCGGAAGTGGCCACAGTGGAAACCTACAATATGAAATCTTCTATATCTAATGGATTCGGAAGATTCCTAAACATCTTGTCAGCGTGGATCATCGCCCCAATAGAAATACTATAAATACAGTGGGCTCCGAGGACAGTTCTTATCTCGTGTCAACCTCGTTAAAAAATGAAACAAGGAGTCATGAGGATAGTTCTTTTACTGTGTCAACCTCATTAAAAAATGAAAACAATCCCCTTTCCAAATCTCAAAGGTAAACCTTCATTCCAACCACCAAGTTGAATGCAATGAAGCTTGGGGGGCATGCACCTCGATTTGCGTTATTATGCTGGGGGCATGCAAACTTATATCGAGCAGTTTTAGCACACAGTTCATGCTCGTTAAAAAATAAATGCAAGATCCGAGCAGTTTTAGCGGATAGTTCATGCTCGTTAAAAAATAAACATAAGACCGAGAAAATGTTTCCACCCGCGTTTAAGCTCGTTAAAAATGAACTATTCCGGTAAATAACCACCGTGAATGTAATATCATCAGCCATTTAAAGCCTTGGTCATGTTTGCCCGTCACCTCCACTTTTCCATTGGCTGATCGTTCACCTCCATATGATTGTTTACCCATTTTTAGGAACAGCTGCGAAGAGTGATTTCACTAGCCATCCTTGTGACACTGCCGTGCTTGGAAAATTCCAACCCTTACCTGGAATCAGTTGCTAACCCATTTTATCACTTGTTCCTCAAAAGACGAGTCTTCTTTAAGCTCTTTTCATCTGACTCATAAAATATGAAAAGATTGCCGAGTTTTGGCCTTCCAGCTCGTTAAAGCGACCGGAAGTGGTATCCCTCCTCTAGATTTTAATCTTTTTGGACCTGAGGGATTATTGCACAAAAAGATCGAGCGCTTGTGTTGTTCGGCTCATTAAAACTATCAAAAACTTATCCCTTCTGTATTGTTTTATACTTTTTCGGACTTAAGGGATTAGATGACGAAAAAGGACTTTCGGAGTTGACTTTACGTACCTTTTTAGACTCTCTAAAAATGAAAAGGACCGAGTTATCTTTGTCGTTAGATTCGTTAAAAGCATTAAATAGCGACAAACTTGTCTTTAGACGAGAACGAGTTTCACTATCGCTAGGCTCGTTAAAACATAGCGATGGGCTTGCCCGAAGGGCAAGTTATAGAACAAGCATATGTTATCCTCCTCAAGCTTGACAAAAATAAAGAGGTACTGGTCAGCAATGACTGGGGAAAATTGGGAGAAACTCAAGAAAACTTTGATGGTAGCAAGTCGCTCTTGAATATGACACTTTTCCTCCATACCATAATCGGGTTGGGTTGTTTCATTCACCGGTCACATCACCATGGTCTTGCCATACCATCCATATTTGGGGTAATGCTACCGATCCATCACATAAGTGTCGCCATATGTTCAAGAGAAGTCGTTCAAAGAAGTCAACCATGTCCCATCCACTGCCGTACATTATCCTTCATCATTTCATGACCGCCACCCTGAATCATATGTCATCAGATCGTTTTCACCTCCATCAAAATTATTTGCTCCGTTCCGTGTCACTGATGTGGGATTCATTAAGGCCCTCCTTTGATGGATCGCTTCTTGTCGACATCAGCTCATTATCCAAGAATTCGATCTAGGAACAACCCCTTCAGTACTTTGAAGCTTGCATGCCTCAATGGCAAGCTTCTCACTTCCGTCGACAGGTATACATCAATGACCTTCGACCGAAATATTTTGCGTGGTGTTCGACGCCAAGTCCTTTATTCACACCACGTGAATTGTACTGCAGTTCCTTGAGGGTCATTATCATTATCGGTGATTCCTCTCGCGCTTGTTAACGGTTTACCTCATTGACCGGTAATCAAGCGATGTCTTTCCATGTTCGACTTCAGAACATTTCTCACATGGATCGACTTGTACTTAGAGTGAAGATCGAACGAGTTTGAAGACCCCGGATCTAGTTTCATCCATCCGGGTTGCGATATATATTCAGGAAAGATAAAGACATTGACAAGTACATCATTGCAACAGATAATCATCCTACCCAAAGGATGATAATTTCATCAAAATTATCAGTCTACCATCAGACGATTGTCTGTTCTATGTACATAAAAATGAATTTATAAAGCTGAGCATGGGAATGCCCACCTCAGCTAGATCATGAAAGCAGTATGAAAAATAATGTATTGTATTGTATCTTATTACAGGTCTCCTCCCAGCATTGGATGAACTTCGGATCCTCCTGATAAAGCATTTCACCCGATAAACGGCCTCATACTTTAGGGGGCAACTGTTATAGACATTTTTGTGCCTTACAACTATAAGCATGAAATGTCCATAATCTAAGGGATCCAAAGTCCCTAAACATGTTGTTCCTACCCCTAGAGGAACAAGGCTAACAAACCACAGCAATTCACAGAAGTTCTCCACCAGAAACTGCTCAAAAACAAGTCAATTCAGGATCAATTCAGAGGCTCCATTAGCTGTCTGCGCTGAAATGCAAAGTCTGCACTGGCTACCTGCACTGCAACGTAGGTAGAAGCACTACCAGGGTGCGCTGAGTGGGAATTGACAAATGGCAAGTTCATTCAACAAGGTGTCAAGACCCTGGAAGCTTCCAGAATCTTCCTCAATGACACTTGCCTCAGTGAATTCGACTAGTGATGAGTAAGAGGTTCTCAATCTCCAAGTGGAAGCAAGAACCTCCAAGTGGAAACAAGAACTGACAGAGGGAGAGGACACTAGTCAGGTCTCAAGCTGACTCATCCTCTCTCCAAACATCTATATATGGATCTCTCCTCCATGAGATCTAGAAGCTGAAATTTTGTTATTGCAAAGAATTGTTGTTGGTTTGAGACTAGAATCATTGGGTGCTTAATGCTTTGAAGGAAGGTGAAGATAGGAATTTCATTTGCTGGGAAGGAGATGCTGGATTGGAGCCCTCTGGGTTGTATCTCTTCTTGAACCTTGTTATTCATCAATAAATCTATCTTGGTTTCTCCTATATACTAATGTATCTTTGATGTATGATTGCATTAGTATGTTTAGTTTATTTCTAATCCTGAACTAGTTATGAATATGAATTTATGTCTTTGTGTAGTGTTCTCTTCTTGTGATCTTGCAGGAACCTCTTGAAGCTGGGCGAGCGAGAAGGCAAGTAGCTGGGAACTCTCAAAGAGAAGAAACCGGATCGAGGGACAAACGGAAGACACCGGTTAGTCCATCCATCTCTCTTCATTCTTAATTCATAAAGGAAGAATACTAGAATAGCTGTTTCTGTTTGTTGCTAAGGCACTGTCACACCTTAGGTGGATAGGATCGTCCTGCATATGCATTTTTCCCCACAACATTCATGATGTTGCTCGTTGTGATGTTGCTGTTGTCATATCTTGATGTCCTTGCCTATGAACAACTTGATGTCTTTGTGAGCAAGAAAGGTCATAGACACTTGATTGACTGCATCGCCAAGTGTGCTCTAAACAGTGTCTTTGACTTGCTCTCCTGGAAACCATTGTACTTGTGTTGCTGAGAGGCAAATGAACACCTGTGATACTTGGAGACATGGAAACACTCATGGAAAGAAATCTGTTAGTCGAAAACCAAAATGAATTTGAGAAATGATTTTCCACATACTTGTGTGACTGATCATGAAGGTCATGTAATTTCAACCGGGAGGTCGGGAGACTAAGTGCCAAGACTGCGCAAGGCACAGTCTAGGCCACTGGGAGGTTGATTGACTGCTGGAAATGTGCAATGCAAAATCCATTCTGGCTGCTGACTGCTGGAATTGTACAATGCGTAATCTTATATGGCAATGGCTATAGGCTCAGTGACTGCATTGTGCAATTTTATAGGCTAGCAGTCACTGTCCCTCAAAAATGTGCAAAACAGTCCTAGAGGATAGTAGCTGAGCAGAAATGTGCATTTCTAAAGAGGAAGACAAAGCCTTCCTTCCCCAAATTGCGCAATGTTGTCTCAATGAAGGCTGAGGTTGCCCAGACTTGCCGACGGGCCACTAAACACGAATGTGAATATGAATGCATGGTGATACCGAGTGTAAGCATAAGTGAATGATCATGCATGCAAATGGTGAATGATAGCTTTAGAAAATAGAACAACATACATGTGGGTGAGGCAAGTCGCTGAATCAATGATCGTTCGTTAAAAGCAATATCATGCATGCGACAATAGTGAGATGTTGACGAGAACTGAAATGGTGCTAGTAAAAGAGAGAATGTATCAAAATGACAGCAATCACTCACTAAAATCAAGCAAACATTGTTCATATGAAGTGAAACACAAAAAGCGCTAGAAATGCAACACCATTCATGAAAGCGAGCTTACCCCAATATAGCTTAGTTGAGTGTGCCGACAACTCCTAGATGTGATGTGGGATGTTAGAGCTACAAGTTTGATGTGAGGAATGGGCTTTGTGGCATCTGGTTGATGAGTTTTGATAACATCGAGGTTGTGATGCACATGCCACAAATCTAGGGAAAGCGACACTTGATGGGAGGTTTCTGAAATGATCCTTGCATGTAACCTCCAACTGCTAAAAATAGATCCCTGAAACAAGGGATGCCTTTGCATGCTACCTTGGGAGAGGAAACCCATGCATGCAAGCCATTTTTGCTCGGTCCTAGAGGGAACCGGTCAACTCAGTTGCACATGCAAGAGATTGCTCAACTAGTGGGAGAAAATGCGCATTTTTGACTGGGAGCTGGGCTGGCTACTTAGGAGATTTGCGCAATTTCTGGGCAGGGCAACTGAATACTGTCCAGATTTGTGTAAATTCTAGGCTGAGCAACCTTGCTGGGGAAAATTGCACAATTTTCATTGTGAGTGTTGGCTACCAAAATTGCACAATTCTAGAACCCAACAGGCTGCCAATCAGGAGTGCCCAATTTATGGAGGGAAGGCTAGTTGCCCTCTAGAATTGCATAATTTCTTATGGGAGGTGCTAAGCCTGTAGCTGGACCAAGCCGGGTGATCAACCTGTGAGGTTAATGCATTGAGCTATGATCAACAAGCTGCCTTTGTGGAAGAAAAACACTAAAGCTTGTGTACATGACGAAGCAAGGCATGCTGCTGTGAAGGTTGGAAGGGAGGCTCCAAAATGAAGCTAAGACAAAATTTTGGAGGGTGGTTGTAGCTGCTACAACAAGTACTTATCCATTTTATTTGTTATGTTATCCATTCATATCAAATGCGGTTTGAGATAGGGAGATGGGTAAAACTAAAGGAAGTATGGGAGGACATAATGTGATAGATTTATGGAGGAGATGAGGTATAAACAAAGAAATTTTTTAAAATGTGTTGTAAAATGTACATGCACTACAGGGAAGGGTAAATAAACTAAATCAATATATGTGAAGAAGCTTTTTAGGAAGAATCCATAGGGACTATAGTGAGCGTGCTAATAGGAATGATGAAGACCACATATATGATTTAAAGATCAACAAAGGAAGATAATATAAGATCAGGATATTAATCTCCAACAAATGACCAAAATAGGTCAATGGGATCAAATTTTGATTTAGAGAAAAAGTACAATGTGGGAGTGAGAAAGCATCTCCTAGATCAAATAAACAAAAACTAAGAAAGCAATTAGCTACTAGAGCACATGATAGTGTTGATGGAAGCTGCAAGAGACAAGATGCAAGTCGTAAGTAGGTTTCTAAAGGTAGACACCACACAAAACACTCATTTTATTGACTTAAATCCGAAGGGAAGGATATTAAGAAATCCTGGCATCAATAGTTAATGGCTTATGTCAAGAAGCATGAAGAAGGTATATCTTTATATCCTTGATTTTCAATGGGATTGTATGATGATTATTGTTCTTAAATAATAGACAAAGCTAATTTTTCTTCAATCTCAATGGTTTCAAAACAATTATATCCTCCTTATCATCTTATAAGGTAATCAAATAGTTACAATAGGAACTTTCATAATCTTGAAGGGGAAAACTCCAACATTTGAAGAAGACTTCAAAGAAAAGATCAATCAAACTGCTATTATTGGATTCATGAGAAAAATATTCCATATGTCTAGTGCTTAGGAGTCTACAATGTGTTGAGATTTGTTGATTGCTTTGAAAGGTGATTAAGTATTGATTTATGTATCATTGCAGAAAGGTTCATGTAATCTTGTGTTCTTGTATATGAAATCATTTTATCATCAGTGTTTGGAAGAGGTATTGAAGTCAAATTTTTTATTGATTGAGTTATATTACAGTGAGAAGATTGAAAAGAAGATTGGTTATTGGATATTCTTAATGCATCAGATCTATACTTGGATCTATATCACCTCGTTTAGCATCCTAAACTTAGCATATAGATGAATTTATTCAAATAATTAAAGAAGATTATTTTCAAAAGTCTTTATTCATTTTAATAGGTGTAATGTATGATTTTAGTAGGTGCAATATTTAACATAGTCTCATAACCATCTATCGTTAGGATTGGGGTTTTTGCATGCCTCAATCCTTAATCAATATTATGGTTTTGGATCCTTTAGAATATCCTTGAAATTCAACACAGAAATAGCTCCATGTGTGAGTAATAGGGATTGATGAAGCATTCACTTAGTTACATGAGGATCAATAGGATATATCAACTTGTAGGGTTCATAAGTGATTTAGGTGATTCCCTTAGTGTTGAATTATTTTGGTATGTAGAACCATTGAAGGGTTGAGATTTATTATTGAAAATTTTTAATTGTAAAAGGTGTCATTATATGCCTAAAATCATCCTTGGAATTTAATCCTAAATCAACAAACTAGGACCCAACCTTAAAATGAGCCTTGCAAAACAATTCCTTCAATTTTTCCACATAGAAAGTATAAAGTTAGATGAAACATTATATTATCAATAGAAACTACAATCCCTCCCCTCTTTGGCCTACCTTTCTAGTTGGTTGTAACTACTAGCATCCATTTAAATAATTAATGTTTACCAAATTTCCATTATAACTTCTAAGCTCTATTCTACCTTCTTAATCCATAATATACCAAAATTTGAGCCTTATTACTTCCATAATTGCGTAATTTAATGCGTGATTCTTGAATTCTTGGATTAATAATAGTGTGGAATCAAGTGCTGGATAGGCATGATTTGTTGGGATTAAACTAAGATGGTTAGTATCCTTCTACCATCTCCTCTCTTTCCCATGTACATGCACCTACTTCCCTTTCTAGCTATCTACTATCTTTCCATGCATCCCTAACACCCCATACTTGATTTTCTATATATTAAAGGGCTATAAACTTTATGATTTTCATTAAAAAAATTAATAAAAAATGTAACACATATTTTAAAAATATTAACTATATAAATTTTATATATATTTTAAAAACATATAAATTTTACAAATTTCATTACCATAAACTAATAAAATATGCAACGCTACCTTTAAATTATTAACTATATACACCTTAAATTTTCTTTAAAGATGCGAGGGTGGAAATAATGAGCAGAGTAATTCTTGATCTTGGGAGAAAAATAGTTCCACTTTTGCATCAGAATTATGACAAATTACTATAACTAGGAAAGGGATTACTCACCATGTAAGGGATACTTATTGCAAAGGAGGAAAGGGTTAATTGTTTAAAACTGTTGGATATTCCATGGAAGTCTTGAAACCCATGAATATTTTGCGATGGTGGAGGATGAGAACTTGAAAAAAATTATCATTAGGATTAAAAATGATTCCAATTTCTTTCCAAATTCCTCCTATTGACATGTCAAAAGACACCTTAGCAATGTGGGGGACAAGTGAGCTAACATAGCTTCACAACTTGAGATTGGAATATTATTGAAAATGGGAGTAGCACTACATTATATATCCCATCACTCTAAGTCTAAATTGATGGTTTCACAATAGATTTATCCTCTCATGAGTGAGCATATATTTCATGATTCGATTTGCATTAGTTTTAGAGATCGAAGGATCCTTTGTAGTAACTTAAGCACGTGTTCATTAATTTTGGTTGTGGCTATTGAAGGATCCGATTATATTATGTGTTTCATTAATGGGATAATGGAATGTATTGGTGTTATAGAATTGGACAACAAAACATCTTTTTTCTGGTCAGTATAAAAACCTTGGTATCCCTGTTAATTCTCTTTTGACATCCCATCAACATTTTATATGCAAGTTTAGGGCTCAACTGCATCTCTAAAGATTTGGTCTAAGGGGAATTTTCTATCTTCTTGGGAATCAACACCAACTTATATAATGCATTTCTCAATTTGTTCATTCTTTACTCTCCATTTCCTTAAAAAAAACCTAGAATATTTCTTTTTTGGGGTAGGCACATCACTTGATTGGTTTGATAAAGTTTAGGTGGAGTTTGGTCATATTAGAATAGCTCCTTCACTTCTCTAAGATACTTATTTTCATTTGTGGTATATCTATAAATTTGAGCCCTTGTGTTTCTCCCATCCTTTATTTTTTATCTTCTTAAGCATTTATTTTGTATTTGTATCCTTAGGATAAATATTTTACTGAAATTTCATAGAAGTATATAAGTTTGTAGTTCATAACCCTATTTCACGTTCTTCCCTACTCTACAGATCCCAAAAAGGTTTCCTTTTAAAAGTTAGAATATCTTTGTTTCCTCATTAGGGATTGAGATCATCTCTATTGGATAGAAAATCATTCCAACACGGATAAAATGGATATCAATGAATCCAAAAGAATTTTGAGAAGTTGCAAAGCTCTAATTCGTTTTAATAGGAAGACTGTTTTGTGAGCCACCGCTAAGATAAATGAATTAGAGAACTATTATATCAAGTAGCATGTCGACATTATGAATCTATTGGTTCAATAGAATCAAATGATTGGTCTATTGGAAGTGGATAACATGGTTAGAAATTTGGCATTGAATCTTCATAGAGGGTTTCTTCTATGAGGAGGATTGGATATGGTGTAAACTTCTAATATTAATATTATAATATGTAAACTTCTTTTGGATTTGATCTATCCTTAAATATTATTTAGAGATACTTCATCCCCAAACTTCACATTCATATAACATAACAAGTGTGCATGAGAATATCAAATAGGAGTTTTTTTCTTATCCCATAGACAAAGGCTTTCTAATTTACACGTCAAATTATACATAATTGATCTTAGAAAACCTTTACAGGAAAACCAAATAATAGATCTATTATTCCTTTGAATAAACCTGGTATTAGAGAAATTGTGAGGCCAAAAATGAGCCTCAAAACAAAAATATACAAAAAAACTCACCTTTATAAGAACCAATAAGATCCAATATGATGTTGTCAACCATGGGGGATGATTCACCATTTTTAGAGTAAAAAGGGGAAAAAAAAAACTACTTTTTTCAACTTGTATTTTTAACTTATCTCTATATGCGTTTACTCAAATTTTGAGCGGGAACACTTATTGGATGAAAAATTTAATTTTTCATCCAAGAAGTGCCCATTTTGCATACTTTTGATGGACCCTAATTCATGCAAAATGTGAAATAAATGAAAAATGTTATTGCAATCATGTTTTTTTCATGTATTTCACATTTTTCGTATAGTATGGTCCATCAAAAGTATGCAACATGGGTACTCCTTGTATACAAAATTAGATTCTGCATCCAACGAGTGCTCCCGCTCAAAATTTGAGTAGAATTGTAGGGAGATATGTTGAAAATACAAATTGAAAAGAATATTTTTTTCTTTTTCCCTCCAAAACATGATGAAGTAATCTAATCTTATTTTATTATTTCCACTATTATTTTCTAATATTTCTTTGGAGGCCCATTTTATACCTCAAAATTTCTCTAATGCAAAATGAGCCTTTACCACTCACTTCGTAGCACATTACAATGGAGGATACTCAATCCTTTAAAGGGTTCATTAGATGTAATGCATGAAATCAATACCACAATTTACCACTCTCACATGAAATTTCCCGAATATGCCCTTTATCGTTGCAATCTTCCTATCAACACCTTGTCATAGGCCTAAGACAAGTCAAACCCTTCACAATAAAGGTTTCCCCCTAAAGCGAAAATAGTGCTCTGATACATAATGTAAGAACTAAAAATATAAGAGAAAGATAATTATAACAAATGGTAGCAACATGCACACATAAATCACATGTGATTTATCTTGTAAAACCCTTACAAGAAAAACTCAGCAATATATCTACTATTCTCTTAACCAAGCCTAGTCAAGCCAACTACTACTCACTTCTTGGCACATCACAATGAAGTATACTCAAGCCTTTTAAAGGATTAATTACATGTAATCCAAAGGTTCATTTCCATAGATCACCAAAACCATGTTCCCAAAACCACATTGTTGACTTAACAACTATGACTATTTTACTGATTCAAGGTTAACTTAACATATTTTATCTATGAATAATATAAAATAATACTAATACAACTTGTTCCATAATGATCCAACATGATTCAAAACTCTTCATAATCTTCTCAATCGAGGATAATTCTCTAGTAGCGACCAACTTGGTACAAAATAACCTTTTGAAAGGTCAAGAATGAATCATAATCCTAAGGATGACTTCCAACTTTTGTTTCCATATTCAAGAGGAGACAAAATAAGTATAGGCTAGTCAAGGATGGAAAGGAATATGCAATAAATGCACACAAGGATGAAGACAAACTCTCTTTAGTCATTGATCATCAAGCTAGAATAATCATGGGTACCATGAAAATGTTTGTCTCATTATCTTTTAAGAGAAGGAAAACAAAAAGGAGAAGGAAATGATCTAGAGATAAAGGAATTCTTGAAAGGATGTAGTGGCACTTAGAACTAACAATTACAAGAATTGGTTGAAACCTACCATGAAGTGTTTCAAGAACCTCAGGGATTGCCACTCAAGGGAGGGGTTGAGCATAGACAAGATAATCAAAGATACACAAAAAAAAGGGAAGAAAAAAGAAGAAAAAAAAAGTACCCTGTCTAATGACAGAGAAGATGATAACAATAATACCCATGATATTCTATAATTCATATTAATTGTGGATGCTTATTTTTTGAATATATTGGATGCCATAATATTTCACATCTTGATTAACTTATTATGATATTTTAGTTAAGGTTTTTCTCTTTCACGAACTAGTTACTTTTCCATGTTTTTATGGATGTGAAGGTTGGGTTTCATATTTGAGATAAATAAGGCATGTTACAACCATATCAACAAAGTTCTTATCAATATTATTTTATTTTAACTTCAATAATATTAAATATTGTGATATGTTATAAACAAATGCAGTTATGGATGATTCTCATTGATATCATACCAGATACCCTTATTTATCCCTCCAATCCTTAATATAGCATGGAAGTAAGGTGGAAAAAGGTGCCTTGATACAAAATATTAGTGGACAAGGGTGTAAATTGGGTTGGTATGCAATGGTTTCTACTCTTTTATAATAGGATATTGATATGAGTAGATGCCTTGGAATTCAATTTTTATTCCTTATCTCACCCAAAAAGGAATTCTTAGAGGTGTCTATAATATCATCAAGACCTTCTTATATGTAGCATGGGGTAGATTTCAAAGAACCTTTTAAACTTAAGCTCCTTCACTCTCAATTTTACTTTTTCCTCCTAGATGGTCAAATCTAGAGTTTATCTCAAGAGGTTTATGTTGTGTTGCCTTAGAATCCAAATATCATATAATCTATACTCCATTAGTTATCTAAAGAGGTTTATAGTAATATAGTTCCTATAAACACAAATCTACGTACATTTCCATTGATTTTGATTGGATTAAAACAACCACATTTCACATCATTAATGTGACTAATTATTCACTCCTACCCAGTTTTTTAAAGGTGATATTATGTACATTCCAAGACCTTTCACTACATATCAATCCACATTGATAACCTTAGAGAACTCTTTATCATTGATTTCTAAAACAAGAGGGAGAAATATTTGAACCTCCAAAACAAAAGCAACGCCTTTACCAATTCATCATGAACCCATAAGACACTTACCTCCATATCTTCCTACATTGGCATATTGAGGGTACTCTTTAGACTACTTTCTCAAGCAAAAATGGGAGAGATTTTAAATTTCAAAACATTCCCATATTCATAAATTCTTGATACTCTTTTCATACATTTAGGGTACTCTTATCCCCACTTTCTCAAATGACTGAGAGAGGAAGCTCATAATCAAAAACAATGATTTTACCAATTTTTCATTGTTCTCGTATATATCTCCAAAGCAATGATTTTACCAATTTATCATTGTCCTCCTATATATCTCCCTAAATTAATATATTGAGGATACTCTTGTCACTAATTTATCAAATAAGGAGAAATAAACTAATTACCACGCTAAAACAAAATTCCTTTCCCCATTCATCATGGTGTGCAGACAACCCTTTGCTCCATATCATACTAAATAAATTGAAGGTATTTTTTATCACTCATTCCTAAAATAAGAGGGAAAAATAAATTAACCTCTCTAATCTTCTCACATTAATAAATTTTAAAAATTATCATTGGTAATTCTTAAAACAAAAAATAAAGAGACATTAACTAAAAAAAATCTCAATTTATCATAATTAGTCTCACAAACTTTTCAATGATATCTTTAATATACTCTTATCCAAAATTCTCAAACAAGAAAAATATTTAAACCCTCTTAAAAAAATGATCTTACTAACAATTCATCATAATATACTTATAATCTTTCTTTCCATATCTCCTTTTTATCTCCTCTTTCTCTATCTTCTTTACATAAATGATTCTTTATCGCTAATTTATCATAAAATAAAAAATAAATATATTAACATATAAAATCTGTCCAAATTGATTAAAAATACTTTTACCAATAATAATATAAACAAAATAAATTTTGAAATATTATCATCATAATTTTTTTATTAAAAATAATTAAAAAAAATTCTATTTCGAATTCACCCAGAAAAACCTACAAACTTCCTTATTCCTTTTTTGGAACTAGAATCACTTTTATAATAAAGTTCAGACTCAAATTCAGCCATAAAGAAATCAAATATACAATTGAACTTAAAAACGGAACATTTTTTCAATTCTCCCATTCAAGTTCCATATCACAACAATTTGTCATTTTCTAATTCTAATAACAATATTTTCTCTAAATCCAGTGCCCATTTAGGATTAGATTACATACAAAATAAAGATTACTTTCTCTTAACTCTGTCTTGGCCCACATGTAGACATTGGTAACATAAATAAATTATTTTTTAATACAATTTAATTTAAAGTGTATTTTCTATTCAACTTAATCTCAACAAAAAAAATTAAAATTAAAATTTAGCAATTGAATTTCTATTTTTAGTTTTACTTTGCTGGAAAATATTCCATTTCCTACCATGTTATGTTTTTTTTTCAACTGTGGTTCACGATCACTGAGTGGTCGCTACATCCACGGGAATTAATCGGGGCCGAGAACTAATAGGGGCAGCTCCACCCATAGGGATCTACCCATCGGCGGTTCACGATCACTGAGTGGTCGCTACATCCACGAGAACTGATCGGGGCCGGGAACTAATTAGGGCAGATCCACCCGTAAGGATCTACCCATCGTTCGCTACATCCACGGGAACTAATCCGGGCCGGGAACTAATAGGGGCAGCTCCACCCATAGGGATCTACCCGTCAGCGGTTCACGATCACTGAGTGGTCGCTACATCCACGGGAACTAATCGGGGTCGGGAACTAATCAGGGCAGATCCACCCTTAAGGATCTACCCATCGGCCAATCTTAACAGGCCTAACCCCAAGGGGGCAATCTTAACAGGCCTAACCCTAAGGGTGATCTACTAACCCCAAGGGCGTCCAGGAGATTTGACCCCGTGACCTCCCAATTGGAAAGGTACTTAGAAATAGGAACTAGACCAATTAAACTATCCCTTGGGGCTTCCTACCATGCTATGTTGTGTAATATACTTTTGTAATAAATGTGTAAATACAGACAAAATTAAAAGAGTAAAATTCATGCTATCACACAAAATTACAGAAGCCATAGATAAGCACAATATTATGGCCATGGAAGCAAAATTACAGAAGCCATAGATAAGCACAATATTATGGCCATGGAAGCCTTGTATTATCCAGTAATATTATTATTATATCGTAATAGTGTAAAAGAAGCATCCTGGATGTCGTGCCTCCATGAAATTTAACCATTTTGAAAATCATGTAGTTTGAAATACACACATACAACCCAGAAAACCAGTCCAATGGCAGCTTTGACGTATAGAAATATCCTTTACTTTTTATTTCAAATTTTAAAAACCAGAAGCGAATGGATGCCTTGTACACAGATGACAAAGATTATATTTTGTTGATCCCTGGTTGTCGTCCTTATTAATGGCACCCAGAACCGCAACAAGACTCGAGTAGTACGGAGATCTCATGGCCGAAAATTCATTAGAACCCAGTAAATCATGGCAGAAAATTTAGCATAACCCTGTAGATAAATTTAGCATAACCCTGTAAATAAGCGATAACGACATCAGGAGTTCGAATCTAAGTTTATATTGTGATTAATTTAGTTATAAGAAAATAGAAGTTAAGTTTTTAAGTAGAAATTATATAAGAGAAATTTTTGTCAAAGTGTTTTGAATCAACCAGTGTAGTTTGAATCAATAAGTGTGTGAGTGTGTTTTAAACCAACAAGTGTAGTTTCGAATCAACAAGTGTGAGTGTGGTTTCAACAAGTGCGAGTGTGGTTTCCAACCAATCAGGAATGATGACGAACCATACTTGTTGGTTCGAAAAGCTTCGGCTAAAAATTTCTTTTCTTTGATTTCTACAGAAAAACTATACAGATTACAAAAACTTGAATACAGAAACTAATAAGTAATGGCTCAATTTTCAAAAAATTATTTGATATACATTCCATATATTTAGGGATTACTTTATTATTATTATTTTTTAAATTAGGTGAAATTTATATTACAATACTATTGAAAAATATAAAAAATTAGTGAAAATTATATTTTAATTCTATGCATTCTTATTAAATGTATTTTTAAATTCGAAAAAATGTTTTGTCTAGTTTTTTTATGCTACAGTTCTATATTTTGTTAGTGTACCTTGACCTGTTGCCTTTGTGCGTATTTAACAATCAATTCGTGAGCCAAGAAAATAATATGATTTCGATGAATCAACTCTTTTACATGGTCGTTCATAAATGAATTCTATTAGCAGTCAAAGCAATGGTGGTTGATGCGATGCGCTATGCTTGCTTCGAACAAATATAATTGTTTTGAAAACCAAATTTACAATACCCTCATAAGCATTAGGGGCTAGTAGAAGCTGCCCCATGGATCTTAGCATTGGCCTAACAATTCGTTGAATCAGTAAATATCTTATATATAAAAGTTTTCTAGTCACTTTGGATATTAAGTGAAGTTAGATAATAAATATGCTAATTAATTAATAGGTAATGGAAATATATGTATGTATGTGGTTTAATTATTTAAGAATATAAAAGAATTCTTACAATAAAGTATAATTTAAATATAATACTTTAACTTAAATATACTTTGAATGGAAAAGTTGGGATAAAGACAAAGGGTAAAATAGGGATTGATTTGATTATATGTAAGTATGAGTAATTTTTTTAATTATTTATTTTTAATACTTAATTTCATGGTTAAATGCATTTTGCCCATAATTTGAACTATTGTCTAAGACATCAATATTAACAATCACTTATTAATTTTAATTTAAATATAATATTTTGAATTCAAAAGTTGGGGTTAAGAGAAGGGGTAAAATGAGTTTACTCAATATTTATTTAATTTTTTTTAGGGTTGAAATAGAGTGAGAGTCTTCTGATTGGTTTGATTATATGTAAATATGAGTATTTTTTTTTAATTATTTATTTTTATACTTAATTTCAATGGTTAAATGCATTTTGTGCATAATTTAAACTATTGTTTGAAAACATCAATATTGACAATCATTTATTTCATTTTATTAGATATCCATGGAATAAAACTAGTCATCTAGTTCATAACAAAGTTATTAAAATAGACACTTTTATTACAAAACTAGGACATCTTGATGTTGATTTAAAATAGGTGCCATGGCTAGAAGAGGTGTTCCAAGGAGTAGGGATACTAGAGGGGAAAACATGGTGCCACCACAACGAGAAACTCTAACTACCCTGCTCAATGATATGGAATATATCGCAGTACAAGAATAAATACCCATCGAAGAAGTGTTGAACTTAATGAGATCATTCCAACACATATAGAAGGAATTAATAAACCATCTAGAATGGGAGCATAAAAGAATTGTCATGCAAAAATGAAGCACCCAAAAACCCCACTAAGAATGATGTGCATCGAGAATTGGAAAAAGGTAAAATTTCTAGAATTTTGGGGGTCCATAGATGGTCGCTATAGAGGCATAGCTAGAAAATATGGCTATGTGCTTTACCTTGAAGGACTACACCTCAAACCTAGTGGCCAACATGGGAGTATTTTAGTCAAACGACACTGCATTAACTTAGGAATTATTTGAATAAAATTTTAGAGAACGCTACCTTTTAGAAGAGTTCATATGAAGACAATTAAATGAATTTAATGCATTGAAGTAGGGAAGTTTCTCAGTGCTTGAGTATGAGGCTCATTTCATAGAGCTACTTTGTTATGCCTCTCACTTAAGCACATAAGAGATTAGAGTGAACAAATTTGTATATGGACTAAATTTTAACATTCGGGCTAAGGTTAAGATATTGATGCCTCACAACTTGCATGAGACAATTAATGAACAATTATTATAGAGGAGGAGATCTTCAACAAAGGACCAAGCAAGTTGAATGAACCTAGAGGGTCAGGAGTGTCAAATGAAAACATTGTGAGTCACTGAAAGTTTCTAAGGGGGCCAATGATCAGTCATAAAAAATGATCAACATAAAACCAAAGAACACCATATAGGCATCCAACTCAATATTCAAGCATGGTATCTTAGTATACTTGTCAGCTACCACAACACTATCCTACTTAGCAACACCGTGCCACATTAGCATAATACCGATCAAAACAGTCTGGCTCTTACCAATAGGGTCCCAGACCAACTTATAGTTTCACTGGTAGTAGGAGCCAAGGTCCTAAGAGGGGGTGTTGGACTTGTGGAGGCCCATAATATGAGAGGGATTCCCCTCAAGAGACAGATAATACCAATTCAACCCGAACCTCAACCACAATTTGAGATATGTGAAAGGCTCAGCACATTCATGTGACAGTGAACAATCACCAAGATGAACACCAATCCACCATGTTGATGTCAAGTAATATTGATGGTATGAGTTTTGTCATTTTAATAGATGCAGGAGCTACTGATTCTTTTATTTCTTTGAATTCATTATAAAAAATTAAACATGTAGTGATTGCAAAACAAGATTTTAGGCATATAGAAATGACATGTGGTATGAAAAGAAATGTAGGGATAATGGTAAGGGATTGTGAAGTAGATTTGGGAGTATGTAAAACCAAGGTATCCTTGTATTCTACAATTTTAGGATCATATGATGTAGTCATAGGAATGGATTGGTTAGAATGACATGAGGAAATTCTAGATTGGAAGGAAAAGATGTTGCATTTCACATATGACAAAGGGAAAAAAGTCCTTGAGAGGAAATAACCGAGGGGTGTCCATAAAGTTCATCTCCTTAATGAAATTGATTAAGCATAAATGAAGAAGATGTCAAATTTTCACTATGGTAGCTGTAAATGATAAAGGAAATTTTGAAATTTGGATAAACATCTGATTCTTTCTAAATTTAAGGATGTATTTCCGGAAGAAATACCTAGGATACCCCAAAAAATGGAAATTGACTTCACTATTTACCTTAAACCATGCAAATAACCTATTGCAAAGGCACCATATCACATGTTAACTCCAAAATTAAAGGAGTTGCAAATCCAATTAAAGGAATTTTTGGACTTGGGTTTCATATGACCCAACATATCCCTATGGGGATCCCCTGTAATATTTGTTAAGAAGAAGGATGTGGCTTGGCTATTGTGCATTGACTATGACCATTTGAACAAGGTGACGATGAAAAATCAATATCCTCTACTGAGGATAGATGACTTGTTTGACCAAATGAGGGGAGATACCATGTTTTCAAAGATAGATTTGAGATCAATATATCTTCAGTTGAGAATCAAGGAGGAAGATATCCCAAATACAACCTTTAAGATAATATTTTGGCATTATGAGTATGTGGTACTACCCTTTTGTTTGAAAAATTACCTAGGTGTTTTAATGAGTTTGACAAATGGAATATTCTGGAAATACCTAGAAAAATTTGTACACGTGTTTATTGACTATATTTTAATCTACGCAAAGAACCCATAGGAGCATGATGAAAATTTGAGGTTAGGTTTACAATGTATTAGAGATAACTAATTGTATGGGAAGTTGTCAAAGTGTTCCTTTTAACAATATAATATCCACTATCTTAGGCATATTAACTCTATGGGTGGTATTGCAATAGACCTGGAAAACATTGAGGCCATCATTGAATGGTCATAACCATCCAATGTTCATGAAATATATAGTTTCGGGCATGGATAGATATTATCACAGATTTGTCGAAGGGTTTTGAAAGATATAAAACCCCATCACTGAACTCCAAATAAGGAACACAAAGTTTATTTGGACTGAAAAATATGAAGAGACATTCCAAAGGTTGAAAATATTACTAATAACAGTGCTAATTTTGAATGTACCAGATATGGAACAATTTTTTTTTATTTGCATAGATGCCTCCTAGGAATGATTAGGCTACATATTACTGCAAGAAGGGAGAGTAATAACGTATATGGAAACAAAACTTAGAACCCGTGAAGTGAACTATGCAATGCATGATATAGAGATGGCATCTATTGTTTACGCCCTAAAGTGTAGAAATGGCAAGAAATTTGTAGTTGCTAATGAATTCGAACTGAAATAAATAGACATAAACTTCTTCTACTAAATTTTGTGGAAGGAAAACACAAAATACAAACACATGAAATAAAATGAAACCATTAAAGCACAAAGAACACAATGATTTTCTAGGGGAACCAAATTGGGAAAAAACCCTCTGTTTCTTTTCATCAATCCATATGAGAATATGGATCAATTACAATGACTGCTTCACACATGAATCACACCCTGCACTACAATTATGATCCCCTTCTCTCTGGCCTACTCTTATCAACACTTAGCTAAAATAGGCCTATGCTTTCCTCCTATTTCCTTGCACAATCCTTGAGGAAATTAGCCCCTAAAAAATAGGAGAGTTCCCTAATTCCTTGTACAAATATTAAAGGAATCGATCACCTTCTCAAATGCAAAACCTGTATACTAAACTAGTATATAATTGACAATTACAATGATCATTACCTCAAAAATTCAATTCGAATACCATTCATGACTAGGGCCATTTTTAGTAAATTGATAAGTTAATTGAGAGATACATGAGTTAACAACTGTTATAACTACTCAAATGAACTCCTACTAACTCTATTCTATACTAGAGCTTAGATAACTGAGTTTAACTAAGAATAACTCAACTAAATTGCTAGCTTTTAATAATCAACACATGCACACCTGTACTTCTAGCATACAAACTCAAATTTACTGATTTAGCTAGGAGACCAAGCCATGTCACTACAACTAACTGCAATCCAATTCCTCCTACTGATATGGAAAATCAAATTTATCCATTTGACTAAGGCACATTTCAAATGAAGCCTTTTCTTGCTACAATTTAACATAAATATTTGAAGACACTACCTTCGAGGAAGGAAGTTTGAATTACAGATTGATCATCATGGGCTACAACATATATTCACCCAAATACCATTTAAATGACAAACAATGAAGTTGGTTACAAGTGAATATGATTTTGATATTACTTACATAAAGGGAACAATCAATAGGGTGGTAGATGCTTTAGGTAGGAGACCTCAAATATTTTCAGTGATTCCCTTAAAGAAAAACCTAAGGGAGAAGTTGCTCAATTTACAAATTGAGGAGACATGGTGTAAGGAGGTTAATAATAGTTTGAGGGAGGATCAAATGATGGTCCCAAAGTATGAATGATACTCCCTGGATGGTGATGGACAACTACGTTTGCATGGGAGGATTCATATGCCATTGAAAGAGGATATATGTTAGGGTCCCATCCTAACCCCCTTATTTATGTAGTGGGATCGAGTCATAGTAAAGAGTCAATAAAACCCATATTAATAATTGGAAGTGGTTAACCTGCAATTAATGACGGGACCACAGTTAGTTGCAAATGGGCCATGGTATTAGATAGATGGTATTAATAAAACCCATGGTATTGCATGTATGAGTCATATATAAAGGATAGAGACTCCCTGCGAGGAGCATCGTGTCTTATTTTTGTATCAAGCTCTGCTCTATTAGAGGTTGCCCCCTTGAAGAGGCCAATGAACATTGCTTTCTGAATAATAAAATATTTGCTGTTATCTCTCACTATTCTATGTTCTGGGTATCTTTCTTCGCATATTCTGTATTTGGGTATCTTTTGCAAGTTAAGAGCATAACAAGTGGTATCAGAGCACTTTCCAGGGCCGGTGGGATCTCCATTTCTTAGCAATTTTTTTTTTTTTGCTAGAGACGTGTTCCAGCGTCTTTAAACCACAGGATTTGTTGTTGAGCGCATAAACTTGCGGATTTGGGAAGGCATGCATGCAGGAAATACAAGAGGTGGTCATGCTTGTTGGACTCCCTTGTAACCCCTGTGGGTACCCCTTCGAGTAGTAGCGCATTAGACAGAACCGCGTACGGACTGTCTTCCACATACCTTCTAGGTATATTGGAAGCCCCTTAGCTCCTCTGCAACCTCGCCATAGATAAACCGTCGGCTGTCTTGCTGCTATAGTACACCGAGAACATCACTCAAAGAGATTACTTGCTTGTACAATAGGGTAGTCGGGTTGTACAACTAAGGGTACGGTTGATCCTCCTTAGTTAGAGCCCTGAAACATTGGGCTGAGTACTACTGTCAGACCCTTATGTATATTGCGATTTGTAGCACTTGACACTCCTCGAGACCATAGTTCCCTTTTCTATCTGGGGATCACGCATCATCTCTGCCAAATCCGCTTGCGCAAAGGAGTGCAGCAGCATCAGACATCAGTCCCGCAGTTCCGAGTTAGCAGACCAGCCATTCTGATCTATTAGATCCATCAGATCCGTAGCAGCAATCTTTCCTGCCACTCAGAGTTATCTGATCTGCCATTCAGATCTCTCAGATCCACCTGATCTGAGTAGTTGTGTGGGGTTCCTATACTAGGGCATGATTTTCGCAGGACTTTTGGTAGCATTGACATTTTGAGGATTCAGCTACTGCAATATTCCTAAGGAAGGAGTAAAACTCCGTTAGGAGTTTTCAAAACAAAAAAAAAAAAAGAAAAAAAAAAATCTCGGGGCGCTTATTGGTGATCTAGCCCATCAGAATCAGGACAATGAGGTGAGCACGGTGGTACCATTCAATTCTTAGTGATTTTTTTTTTTTTGGGCGGTCCCAATTTTCAATAAAATTAGGTCGATGCATGGTAGAAACTAGAGCTCAAGCTATGGCCAATGAGAGGATGGACAAACTTGAAGAATCCTTGCAATCCCTCCAAATTTAGCTTGGTCGACTAACTAGCATAATCCCGAAGGGCAAGGAAGAAGCCCATGAGGAGGCGTATATTGGCAATGGACACAGTGAGGGTGAGTTTAGCCACTCTCTTCACCTCGGGGGCCCCCACCAACAATCACGTCCGCGACCTCCCAAGTTGGATATGCATAAATTTGATGGTTCTCACCTGGCAGCATGGATAGCACAAATGGAGCAGTATTTCAATCTGAATAACATCTTAGATAATGAGACTCAGCTTATGGTGGGGAGCATGTACTTGGACAATGAAAGGTGGAAATGGCGGGAATGGCATCAACGTTGCAATGGACCTTTTATGACTTGGACCTCCTTCAAAAAAGCTCTTACAAAACGCTTTGACCAAGAATCTTCTTTTTTGGGTCGTCTTACTAAGCTCCGAAAGACTGGCACAGTGGATGAATACATTATATCCTTTGAAGCCTTAGCCTTCTGCACTAGGGATATCTCAGATGTGTTCTACACAGAATGTTTTATAAGCGGTCTTAAAGAAGCCATAAAATCCCACGTCTTACTACACCACCCTCCCACATGGACGGAGGCTTGTAAGGTAGCTCATAATGTGGAACATGCGTTAGCAACCCAGTACAGTCACCCAAATTTCACCGCTAAGGGTTGCCCCCCACAGGCTCACAACACGACTCAAACACTTAAGGTTCAAAAGGTGTCACTTGCAGAAATGGCCAAAAGAAGAAAGCAAGGATTATGTTACTACTGTGATGAAAAATACTCCCCAGGTCATAAATGCAAGGAGCCCAATTTTTTTCAAATTTATGCCACTGATTACAGCTCATCGGAGGAAGATCCACCACTGGAGGAACATGAGGCAGTAGAAGAGGACAACCAAAAGGACAATGTCCCTGATGAACCAATTATTTTGCTACATGCTTTGGCAGGGATTTCTTCACCTCAAACTCTCAAAATGAGAGGTTTTCTTAAACATCGCCCAGTAGTAGTCTTGATTGATAGTGGAAGTACACATAATTTCATCCATCAAAAAGTCGCGGAAGCAGTGCATTTTTTTGTACGAGCAGTTTCTAACTTCCAAGTCCAAATTGTGGATGGGGGCACAATGAAATGTGAAGGCCGTTGTGAAAATATCAAACTTCAAATGGGGGATTATTAGTTGAAGACCCACATGTTTGCCATAAACATGGGAGGGTGCGACATTGTCCTCGGTGCTGAATGGCTTCGCACTCTTGGGCCAATCACAATGGATTTCTAGGAGTTATATATGAGTTTTAAGCAGAACAACTCCACACATACCCTCCGTGGACTCCAGGCGGGAGCTCCCTCTATCATCAGCTCGCATAGGATGGAAAAATTTCTAAAAAAGGGCCATCATGGAGTTATAGCTCAATTTAATGCCATCCAGGCAGTCGAAACCAAGTCTCTGCTGATTCATACTGAGATGCAACAGATTTTAAATAACCATCTGCCGATCTTTAGCAAGCCTCATGAGCTTCCACCCTCGAGAGGGGAACATGATCATAGCATCACCTTGGTTCCAGGGGCCCAACCCCCAAATGTGCGCCCATACAAATATCTGTTCACCCAAAAGAATGAAATAGAAAAAATAATCAAGGAACTTTTGGAAGTAGGTGTCATTCGTCCTAGCATTAGTCCTTATTCATCACCGGTGGTCATGGTGCCCAAGAAAGATGGGGAGTGGCGGATGTGTCCAGACTTCAGGGCCCTCAATAAGTTGACAGTCAAAGATAAATTTCCCATCCCGGTGGTTGACGATTTGTTGGATGAACTCAATGGGGCTCAATTCTTCACTAAGCTGGATCTTCGCTCAAGTTACCACCAAATTCGCATGAAGGAAGTCGACATTCCAAAGACTGCTTTCCGAACTCATGAAGGCCATTATGAGTTCTGGTCATGCGATTCGGTATTTGTAATGTCCCATCTACTTTTCAGAGCCTTATGAACCACCTTCTCAAACCATATCTTAGGAAATTTGTCCTTGTCTTCTTCGATGACATCCTCATCTATAGTTGCACTTGGGCCGCACATCTTCAACATGTAGATCTACTCTTGCAACTGCTCCGCAAGCATAAATTATTTGTCAAGATGTCCAAGTGTTCGTTTGGCATGGAAGAAGTTGAGCATTTGGGCCACATTGTGGGGCGTGAAGGTGTCAAGGTGGACCCCAAAAAGATCTAGGCAATGCAGGATTGGCCTCAACCTAAGACCTTGAAGAGATTGAGAGGATTTTTGGGTCTCACAGGCTATTATCGCAAATTTGTCCGCAATTATGGTCACATAGTGAAGCCCCTCACTCAACTCCTGAAGAAAAATTCATTCTTCTGGAATGAGGACGCACAACAGGCATTTACAGCTCTCAAAAATGCCATGTGTTCCACTCCAGTCTTAGCACTACCTGACTTCACCAAATCTTTTGTCATTGAATGTGATGCTTCGGGTACAGGTATTGGGGCAGTCTTAATGCAGGAAGGGCAACCTTTGGCCTTCACAAGTGAACAACTAAGTGGGAAGAATCTGGGCCAATCTACCTATGAGAAGGAAATGATGGCCATTTTACATGCAGTAGAGACCTGGCGACCTTACTTATTGGGGCAACGTTTCCAAATCCGCACAAACCATCACAGTCTTAAATATTTTTTGGAGCAATGCCTATCCTCCCCACAACAAAATAAATGGCTCGCCAAAATGCTGGGATATGATTATGAGATCATCTACAAGAAAGGGAAAGAAAATAGTGTAGCAGATGCATTATCTCGCCAATTTGAGGAGGGAAGTACCCTGCTAGCAATTTCCCTTCCCATTCCAGAATGGATTGAAGAAGCTCACAGGGAATGATTTTCACATCCTGGGCTCTCCCAACTCATTTCTCAATTGCAGGCGGATACAAATTCCACTAAGGGCTACTCGTGGGAGGATGAGATTCTTTGCTATAGGGACAGAGTCGTAATATCACCAACATCCACCCTCAAAAGTCGCATTTTGGTAGAATTGCACTCATCCCCCTTTGTAGGACATTCAGGCTTTCAGAAGACGTATGCTCGCACCAGAAGATCATTTTTTTGGACAGGCATGAAAAAGGACATCCTCACTTTTGTAGCAGAATGCGATGTCTGTCAATGCCACAAAGGGTAGATTGTCAAAGCACCAGGCACATTACAACCATTGCCCATCCCAGCAGCAATATGGACGGAGGTTTCTATGGATTTCATTATAGGTCTTCCAAAGTCAGGAAACAAGTCGATCATCATGGTGGTTTTGGACAGAATTTCGAAGTATGCTCATTTTTGTGCCCTACCCCACCCGTTTACACTGACTTTGGTCGCTCAATAATTCATGGATCAGATCTTCAAATGGCATGGCATGCTCACTTCTATTGTGTCCGATCACGACCCGATCTTCACCAGTAATTTTTGGCAGGAACTCTTCAGGCTACAAGGCACCCAACTAAAACTCAGTACTTCTTATCATCCAAAAACGGATGGTCAAACGGAAGCCGTCAACAAATGTCTGGAAACCTACCTTAGGTGTTTCACTTCAGAAAAGCAACATCTTTGGGTACAATGGTTATCTCTGGCTGAATGGTGGTATAACATCAACTATCATGCCACCACCAAAATGACTCCCTATGAGGCAGTATATGGTCAACTTCCTCCTTCCCCTACTTCTTATATCAAGGGGGGCTCAAAGGTACAAGCAGTGGATCAACTCCTACAAAACCGCGCAACCATGCTCACCCATCTTAGAGAGAATCTTCATCAAGCTCAAAACCGCATGAAGCAATAGGTAGACCAACATCGCTTAGAGCGCCAATTTGAAGAAGGGGATCAGGTCTTTTTGAGGCTGCAACCATATAAGAAAACATCACTCAAAGACAAGGGTTGTTAGAAACTATCTCCAAAATTCTACAGACCATATCAAGTACTTCAGTGCATTGGAGAAGTTGCCTATGAGCTGGCTTTGCCACCTACTGCAAAAATCCATCCAATTTTGCATGTCTCATGCCTCAAGAAAGTAATTGGGAACAATTGTAGAATTCAAACCAGTCTACCTGAATTGGACGAGGAAGGGTCAATCTGGCTCCAACCTGAACAGGTCCTAGACACACGAGAAAGGCATCTGCGCGGCCGCATGATTAGGGAAGTTCTCGTCAAGTGGAAAGACACCTCTCCGGAAGATGCAACTTGGGAACCAACCACTATTCTTCGACAGTTTCCGCAGCTTCGGCCTTGAGGACAAGGCTATTCTTAAGGGGGAGGGCATGTTAGGATCCCACCCTAACCCCCTTATTTATGTAGTGGGATCGAGTCATAGTAAAGAGTCAATAAAGCCCATATTAATAATTGTAAGTGGTTAACCCGCAATTAATGACAGGACCACAGTTAGTTGCAAATGGGCCATGGTATTAATAAAACCCATGGTATTGATCAATGGTATTGCATGTATGAGTCATATATAAACGATAGAGACTCCCTGCGAGGAGCATCGTGTCTTATTTTTGTATCGAGCTCTACTCTATTGGAGGTTGCCCCCTCGAAGAGGCCAGTGAACATTGCTTTCTGAATAATAAAATATTTGCTGTTGTCTCTCACTATTCTATGTTCTGGGTATCTTACTTCGCATATTCTCTATTTGGGTATCTTTTGCAGGTTAAGAGCATAACAATATACACCAATTAATATTGAGAGAAGCACATCGAGCAGTATACATGGCACACCCCGGTGTTAAGAAGATGGGTGTGGACATGAAGCCACTCTTTTTTTGGAAGGGAATGAAGTAGGACATTGTAAAATTTGTGGCAAGATGTTTGGAGTGTTAGCAAGTAAAATTTGAACACAGACATCCAATATGGTTATTGTAACCCCATGAGATACCAGAGTCATCATCATGCAACTACCAATAACCACAAGAAGTCATGATGCCATATTTGTAGTGTTGGACACACTAACCAAGAGTACCCATTTTATACCAGTTAAGACTACATATAAGGCACTAGAGGTAGCCAAATTGTTTATTTATGATATTGTGAGATTACAGAGAGTGCCAAGGAAGATCATATCAAATAGGGGAGTAGTGTTTACAAGAAGGTTTTGGACACGTTTCCAAGAAGCCTCGGGAACCTAGTTGAAATTCAACACTTCTTATCACCCTAAGACATATGGTTAAACATAGAGGAATAATCAAATCCTCAAGGACATGCTATGAATGTATGTGATGGACCAACAAAAACATTGGGAAGAATTTTTACCACTAGTGGAATTTGCTTACAACAATAGTTATCAGAATTCCATCAAGATGGCACCATTTGAGTTTTTGAATGGGAGGCCTTTCAAAATGCCTCTTAGTTGGGATTGATTACAGGATCGAGTGTTAATAGGACCAGAAGTAGTACAAGAGATGGAGGAACATATGACCATGATTAAGGGGAGGCTTAAAGAAGCACAAGATCGATATAAGAGCTATGTTGACGCTCACCATATGGATCAAAGTTATGAAGTGGGAGATAGGGTATTTTTTAGAGTAAGGCCCCATAAGAGCTCCATAAGATTTGGAAAGGGAGTAAAGTTGTCTCCATGGTTTGTAGGACCTTTTGAAATCACAGAAAGGAAAGGGACGGTAACATAGAGGTTTGTTTTACCTACACCAATAGCACGTATGCATTATATGTTCCATGTGTTTGTATTGTGTAATTATATTTTAGTTCCTTCGCATATTATTGACTTGGGAGATTTGTAGGTCTCAGACAAGGGCATGGTAATCGCTAACCCAATTCACATAATGGACCAACGAACCCTATAGATTAGATGATGATTGGTGGACCAAGTAAAGGTCAAATGGAATATCTAAAGTCCCAATTCAACCACTTGGGAGGACGTTGAGGAGATGTGTTACCGCTATCATTTTTTTCTGAGGACTTTGGGACGAAGTCCATTGTTAAGAAGGGGTGTACATATTTCTCCCTCTAGTTGTATAACCCTGATTTGGAATTATCCTTGATAGATTTTTCTTTGAGGACCTCAGGTTGAGGATCCATATATTTGACTCTTACTATGAGTGGATGTGATAATAATTATTTTTCCAAATTGATGTTATGATGATACAATTTTGATGGACATGTTTTATGACTGTGTCAAATTGTATGATGGTTTCATGTGTCTATTTACATTTGTTCTTGCTCATAGTTACAAATATGTGACGATGATGATTTAACATACACAATTATATTGGTGACCCAACAACCTATAGTTTGGTTTGAATTACATACTATTGTCTCAAGGCATTTTTAAAGTTCAATTTAAAATTCTATTGTGAATTCTAATGACATGATAGTGGCTACATGCATAGGTTAGTTGCTTGGATGAAAGACTCACACATGGGTGATGGGGCTGTGCAGATTGGTGGAACTTCATGAGAGGGGTGGGACAAGGTCCTTGATCTCATTCACTAGCACTCCCACCGTCACTTTGGCTAGAAGGTGTTGGGATAGCTCCACCTTGAAGATCAAAATGTTATGGGGGCAAACCCCAGATTGGGCCGCTCACGTGGATTTTACTAGGGTTGTGCATCAAGGTGGATTCCTTGATCCCCAACACCATTAGTATCACTATAACAAGCACCATTGGAGAGGAAATTGATCTCCATTGTGACACCTAGTTTTTCCCCTCATAGTCATTGGATGCTTAAAGGGTCAAGTGACATGGTACCCATGGAACATCAAGGAAAATTATTGAACGGCATGGACACCATGGCATCAAGAAGAAATTGATTGACATGGCACCTTTCGAACTTGGAAGGTAAGATTTTGAAGGGCACGACTGACTTGGAACCCTTGGCATCAATAGAAACTACTAAAATATAATAAAGTTAGGATAATCATACTAATTCACATAATATGATAAATGAGGTTTTAGAACCAAGGTATTTAATCAAGAATAAAACTTGTGGTAAAGGGAGAATATAAAGAAATAAAAGGATTGTACTAATTTAGATATCTACCCTTCCCATGTTTGGAAAATCTTATGTAGATAATGTGCATTAGTGTTCTATAGGCAAAGGGGGGAAAGGGACATAAAGTTAATTAGAAATTTTAATCCTAAAATAGTTTAACCTCATTAAGAAAAGAGGGTGGTAAATAAAAAAAAATATTAATAAATTAAATTAGAGAAAATTAAAGAACCTCCATATGGCACGAGCCAACACGAGGATCTCCATCTAAGAGTCAATTTAAGTTAAACTAGGATGTAGTCAGGGGACCAAATATGAGACATGCTAGTTGAATTAAGTAATAACCACAATTTAGATGTAGAAAAGGGGGATAAAGAGACAAATAAGAGAATAAATAGGGATTCATGTTGGGGTGAAGAAAAATTTTATTTTTGAATTAAAATTCAAGTAAATAATTTTGGAGAGCCTTGGTGAGAGGGTGGCACATGGGTGGGTGAATAATCAAACTATTGTATTAATAAAAATAATTATTTATCCATGAAGTGCCAAGTGTCACCTATGAAGCTGCCTTGTGTAAAAAAGGGGAAAGCTATGGGGGAAGGGACCCTTTTTCCCTATTTTTGGATGGATGAGATAATGTTTTTATGAGTGACTACGGGTTATAGTGAGTTTGTTGAGGTGGAGGTCTTTAGACAAGGGACTCTTGAGCCAAGCGTGCTCACCTCTATCAACTAGAATTATTCCTCTATTGTAAAACCCCATTGTAGCTCAGGGGTTTGTGGGGAAGATGAGTAGCCAAGGAGTAGGTTGGGAGGTAAACCGATGGTTCACTAACATTCAGTTAGAATAGATCAAAATTCACATTTGGAGGTAGACAATAGTAAGGGAGCACAAGCAACAACAAGTCCGAGAATCGAAACTCCATTCCTTAGTGAATGGTACATTTTGTATTCATAAATTATGTTATATGATTTAATGATGTATTTATAATGAACAAAATGTACATGTAAATTTCATGATGATTGAATTCCAATTTATGGATTTTGGGCATGGAATCGCCCCAAGGCATGTTTTGGGGCTGAAAGCCCAAGTTTTGACCCAATCTTGTTGTAAAGCTCTACGAATTGTGGGCGTGGGGTGCGAAAGTATGATAGAGTCATAGGGTTGTCTGCCCTAGTTTTTTAATGTAATGTCCACTGGATAGACATACCCATGGTCTGTGAACCATGGGAGTGTATAAATATAGTGAGGTTCTAAGGAAAGAAAGAGGAGGAAAAAGAGTCTTAGTAATTGAGTCATAAGTTGAAGTGTGTATTTGGGTCATAGGGTAGGAGAAGGCTTTGCAACTGAGTGCACAGAGGCGTAGTAGTCTGCAACTGAGTGTGTAGGGGGGAGTTGAGTCTGTAACCAAGGAAGGAATTAATAAATAGAATTTTTATCATACTTTTGTGTATCTATTCTTGGGTTAATGCATGTTTGATATAATTTGCAAATATATTATTTATTTACTGTGCGCACCTGTACGAATGGTATATGTTGTTAAGTATAACTTAAAGCATGCAAGTAGGCTAAAATAATCAACTAACATTGGAATACCAGTAAGGTATCGGGTAATAACGCAGAAGCGCAGTGTTCAGCTGCTGAGTAGGGCTGCGTGAAGGCAATATATCAGGTTGCGAGGTATAGGAAAGTGCGTGAAGCGACTTGCGCATAGGGTCAAACCGCAGACCACTTGAACTCATCAGACATCTCGAGGGTGTAGAAACCTAGTTCTAGCACCTTACCATACTACTTCAGGTGATACCTTAGTCCGCGCTCTGCGAACTATTGCCGAAAGGGCCAGTAGTATCGAGATTTGTTTGGCTAACCTAACTCTGAACTTAGGTCAAGCCCCAATAAGCCAACAAATCGTTCCATTGTCGGGACCAGGATCTGCATAGAGATGTCTGATGTCGTATCATTGGAAGCCAACAAAGAAAGGAATTGAAGAGTGGTTGGACAGAAAAATTCACGAGTTCGCAGTGTAGGAAAACAGGAATCCATGATTATCAAAAGAAGAGTGGTTATATTGCTACTTATATATGGCAATCCACGAAATTTTCTTTGCATCCTTCCTCTCTAAGTTTTATGAGCGGATCGCGAAGCTAGCAGACAATCAGGGAAGGTGTAGGCTCAACAAACCTATTGTGTGGACTCCAAAGTTGGTGTGCAGAATGGAAGCATCGGAAGATAAGATCACATGCGCCATGGATCACTGGCTCGATCGAATTATAGGAGGATTTGTCACTGAGTTTGCGGTAGATACTTCAGTCAGCTATAGTGAGGCGGAAAGATGCTTCCTCGAAGGACTGTGAGGTAAGTAAGTTAAATCTTTAAACACTTGGATTAAAATTCTACTATGTGAAAAGCAGGTTATGTGAATAAATTGATGTTTGGGGCTACATGGAGTGGGAGGATCTACAGAAACGAATGTAGCACAGAACTAGAAACTAGCCCCTTGATTTCACCTCCACAATAAAGCGAGGAAGAGCTTATGAAGGTTTCACCAAGGAGTGTGATTAGTTTGATAAAACAACGAATTCCGCGCATACCACCCCCACCTACACCACCACCAGTTTCACCATTTTCACCCTCATCTTCACCCACACCACCTCCGCCATCACCACAGTTCAATTGTTGAAAATAGCAGCAAGAAATGCTAAAAATAGAAAGTCTATAAATAGCATTTTAGGTACCAGTGTTGGAAATAGAAACAAGGAATGATAAAATAGAAATGCTAAAAATAGCATTGCTATAAATAGCATTTTAGGATACATTCCATTTTTAGTTAGTCCCTGAACTAAAATTGAGAATTAAAATTCGAATTTGATCTTAGCAGCTGTTTGAAAAATAATTAATTAATTCATCTTGAGTTAATTAGTTGTAGAAAATCAAACACGAAGTCTACGTGAGGACATGCAACAGTTATCCCTTTGATTGAGGAATTTATCCCTTAATTAAGGAGATAATGATGAGTTGTATTTGAGTTGTAATTAGTTAGCTCAGTTAGCTCAGTTAAGTCCAGTTAAATTAGTTCCAAACAGTTGGAGGAACTAATTGTGAGTTCAGTTATTTAATGCATGCATGTATGTAACTAGTGTACTTCAGATAACTGAATATTCTCTCATAAATAACTCATGCATGTCAATTCAGTTAGAGACCTAGTTGAGATAAGAGGATGGGAGAGTGTACTATCAGTTGGAGGAATTTTCATATATAGGAAACTCATCCATGCAAAAGGAATCAACTCCTTTAGGATTGCGCAATTATTTCAGAGTTCAGTGTTGTGTGAGGTGAGAATCACACAGGTGGTAGCTGGAGGACCCAGGAGAAACTGTGAAAGGAAATAGAAGGCTTGGAGGGTAGAGGAGAATGTTTGTGAGAAGCCTTGTCTGTCTATGAGCAACAGTGAGGGATTGGACTGAGAGCTGGATAGCTTGTGAGCTAAAGCTTTGTGTAATCATGAGATATTTCCACTTGTATGATAATATAGATAGCGGGGTTTTTAGCCAAGGCTTTCCCCAGAGTATTCTTCTGTGTTTCATGTGTATCATTTCTTCTTCTCTGTTATATGTGTTCTGATCGATCCTTCTCAAATTGATTAAGCTTCCGCAAAGTTTGATAGTAGAAGTAGATCAAGTATTTTTCTTTAGTTACATTGCATTATCAGGTGATCTATGGTGGGAATTTCTACATCAATATGGCAAGCGCGATAAAGTTTCCAATGCTCAAATGAGTAGGGAATGAAGATTTAGACCAGTTTTGGTTCATGGTAAGGGCTATATGGGAAGTGCAGGGAGTCACGAATGACAATATAAAGAAAGCAACGCTGGTCAGCGCTCTGCAGGATCAGGCACTGACTTGGTACATTAAGCATTCCAATGACAATCCAAACGCAGGGATCGCGGATATCTAAGCAGTGCTAAACAAGGAATTTAGTAGGCAAAAATGAGAGACACGATCGATCATTGGATTTAAGGAAATTGTGATGCTTCCAGGTGAGACCCCTTGGGATCTGGATCAGAGACTGAAGTGTACAATTCGTGAAGCCAATATGACCTTAATGGATGGGCAACACCGCACATGGTTTGTAGCAACACTAATGATGCATCTAAGGAACACATTGTCACACCAAAATCTAACTACTCAGGCCGAGGCCTTGGATATACTGATGAGACTACACAAGACCCCGATACAAGACCCTAACATAGGAGTTCAACAAATCCACGCGCAATTGAAAAACTTGTGCCTTGAGATGCAAAGTTTGAAACAAGACAAGATGACTTGCCCAGAAGTGCACGAGGAGTTATGGTGCATAAAGTGCAAAGTCCAGGGACATGACAAGGACCATTGTCCAGTATTCATGAACTACTTGGCGGGAGGAGGACCAATGCCATTGAGACCAGAGGCACAAGCAGGATCGAGTGCGGTGCTTGCATTATGGTGCGCGATTTGTTAGATAGGAGGGAAACATGCTACAGATAATTGCCATCTATTATAGAAGTATACGCAGAAATCCCAGTAGTTGTTCTGTAATTTCTAGAGGTCAGTAGGCCATGATGAGTGTACTTGTAGAAGTTATGAACTGATGATGGATTAGACTCCTACCTATCATACCGAAACACGAGCCCTCGATCAAAATGCAGGGATGGAGTGCACTGGATTTCACGGGTGCGGATGAGGTCGAGGTGGAATGGGACCAGGAAGAGGTTGCAAACAACTGATATGCTACAATTGCGGAGGATCGGGGCATTATGCCCGCGATTGTATAATTCTGACGAGACCATCATGCTTATATTGTACCTAGTTTGATCATGAGACAGAGGACTGTCCCACACTGATAGTGAGGTTGCACGATAAGGGAGAACTCCAACCTCCCCCAACTCAAAACCTGCAAATGATGAGGTTTGAGTTGTGCAAGGAAGACCCAATTGTAAATATCATGCTCCGAAGTGGTATCATGACAAGAGATGACAAAGGCAAGCAGCCCGAAGAGAGTGCCTGGGTTCGCAAGTCTCCAACAAAGGAACCAAAATTTTATATAGAGTGCGCTAAGGAGACATTCATGGAGGCTAAGAAGAGCTTCACTGATGCCTCCACTTCAGGAAGTAAAGATAAACTAGAACCAGAAATGGACCCATCAATGCTCACTACATTTTTGGATACATGCATGAAGCTGCTGTGCGACAACAAAGTTGTGAAGAGACTGCAAGAAATCTTCACTAGATGTGCTAGAATCACGCCAAGAGAACCGTGCGTAATCTAGAAGCTCGGGAAGCACACAACACAAACAGGAAGAGAGATGAGATTAACCACGTAGATCGGGGAATATGAAATGGATCAAGTGATTTTGGATCTATGATTGGACTCAAACGTCTTGCCAAAGTAGACATGGGAGCGCATGGGCAGGTCTGTGCTGTAATGGTCTCCTATTCAATTACGAATGGAGAACCAACAAAAGATCCTACCTATGGGAATACTGCAGGGAATAACAGTGGATATTGAAGGTGTGAGTGTGCTAGCAGATTTCGAAGTGATAGAGATTCTCGATGACAACAATCCCTATCCCACACTACTGGGAATAGATTGGGCCACTGACATGAATGGAGTGATAAATCTAAAGAAACGCAAGATGATTTTTGAGAAAAATTCATTGCGCGTAGTGGTACCTTTAGACCTTGCGAAAGGATCATGCTACACAGAGCCAGTGCATGCCTATGATAGCGACGACGATCTAGATTGTATCTACAAGATAATTGTGTGGGATTAGGACTGGGTAAATCCAACAGTGGATGGCAGGATTTCGTGGGAGTGTGAAAGTTTCTGCACCTCAGATTCAGATGAGGAAATAGAACGATGGCAGAACCGGTTATGCAAGGTAACCACGCTCAACTGCAACATGATAACAAGGTCGCTGTGCTGCGTGGCAACAAAGGTAAGATATCTTCCTATGTATGATGGGTTGAGTGAGGTGGATGATTTCCTGAAAAAAATTTGAAAGAGAAGTACTAGAACAACAACGTTTCGACGCTCTGAAATGGGTACTGCGCACTACGCTTGCAAGATGGTGGGGTACGCCTCAAAGAAGTTTTGAGGATTGGTGCGAATGAAAAAGGATGATGTGCATGCGGTTTGGAAAGCCTTAGATGCAGATGAAAGTTGAGGATGATGGATGAAACATCCCACATGCCCACCTTTCCAGATGGGTACAGCCATATGGTGTGCACTTGCACGAATGCACATCATCTTCGCATTAGGAAATGCGACCGACTAGTAGGAGCAGGCAAGACAATGGCGCGAATGACCCCTCCGGTTGAGACTAGGAAGTATGGTAAGACCAAGCACGCAGAAGCATATTCACGCAAAATCTTTTGACAAAGTACGTGAAGCACTGAACACGGTCCACCATGTGAAATGAATTGACTGGGACCTATGCATACCAGCGGTTCTCTGGGCTTATAGGACCATGTGCAAAACCCTGACCATGTGGGCGCTTCTAAAGCTGAAGTATGAAGCGAACGTTGTACTCCCTATGGAGCATGCAAAGCTTAGTCCGCGCATAGTAGTACTAGTAGTTACGAGGGTTCACGAATCCCGGAAAGAAGGGATCACACAGCTGCGAGAATCAGAATGCAAGAGACTTAAGGAAAAAATCCAATAGGGAAACCTTACACTCCACAAAATTGAAGAAGAAAGGGTATGATTAAGGAGGAAAAGCGCTTTGATGAACGCGAAAGTCAAGAAGATGGAGGACGAAATAAAGAAATATTTTCTCGGCAAAAGGACCAGAATGGTAAGGCAGGGTGCATGCGATCAGGATGATAGGGTTAAGGCCTATTGCTATGAATTGATCAGTCTGATGCCTTGGCTTGGACTACATTTTGCTAAGCACAATGACCAGGGTGGTGCATTACAAGTAATAAAGTATGTGATGCCGACCATAATAGTAAAAGGTAGAGATTCTCCAGGCAACATGATGAATGATCGGATGGAACTTTTCATGGGTGGTGAGACCACTTGAATAGTTGAGGAAAGGATAGTCTTAGCACTCCAGGCAGTTGGAAGGGAGCACATGACTATAAACTATTCTACCTCGGAGTTGCGCGTAGAAGCAAAGAATCACAAGGTCTGCGACCATGCATAGGGGCCTGTGCTGCCGCACGGGTTGGCCAGAAAGTGATCGTTGAAGTCGCTATTCACAATGGAATTCTTGACTTGATGCCAAATGGAGTGGGTGGCAGGCATTTAAGACGAGATTTATGGGCAAGATTTGGGAAAATCTGTTGCCAAGAAAGCATTAATGAACCAGAATTGGGGGAAACGGTCGAATTCGAATTCTAAAAGCACTATAAAATATAAAAGGCTGCCCAACAAGCAACACTTGGTCATTTTCAAATTCAGCTATTGAGCAGAGCCCTGAGTGTTATAAGCCAAGCATTGATTGAGCCCCTGAGTTCGCGAGTGCTAGATTTCAGGGCGAGTAAGATGGCAACTGCTCAGGATGTTATGGACATAGTAGAAGTGACCACCGAGGAGGCCACGTAGGCCCTAACTGTGGGGAATGTTCCAGAAGGTGTCGGGATTGTGGCAGAAATCCTAAAATCACCACACATGCCAAAACCCAAGAAGGATAAACAAGCAATGACTCTCATACGCATGTGTTGTGGGGGAAAGTATCCAACTCGGAATGACCCTAACCCACTCTAAGGGTGACAGTTCCTTAGCAACAGCTGAAAGCAAAGCTATCTAAAGTTTCTTCTTTATGACATGCAAGAGATAAAAAGGATAGATCCACTTACCGATGTCTTGCGCAAACGGTCGATCCAATCTCCTTCGTTTGCCGCTTGCTCCCAGCTCCAAGTCTTTTCACGGGCCCATCTACACGAGATCCTGCAAATAAGACAAGAAAAGGAAACTACAAGAGGCATGCATGCATAACTGATTCAAGGATTAGCATAAATCAAAGACGCAAGTAAGACAATACACATTGAAACACATGCGAATAGAAGAACCTCAAATGATTTATTGATATATAGAAGTAAGGTTCAGGCGGTGATACAACCATGAGAGGTCCAATCCAGCATCACCTTCCTGACGGAGAGAAATCTCTTCTTCACCTCCCTCAAGCAATCACCCAATGCTCACAACTGCAAACCAACAGCGATTCTTTGCACCAAATTCCCTGCCTCTAGATCCCATGGGATGAGATCCTTATATAGAGTTTTGGAGTGAAGGTAAGTCATGTTGGTGTGTGACTTACTGTGCTCTTCAACTCCAGTTGTTCTTCAGTCCTTCACTCAGAGTTCCTGCCTTCCACTTGGAGTTTTAGAAGCTCTTTAACTCATCATTAGGCGAATCTTATGATCACATGCTTTTCTGGAAGCTTCCTGGGCACTGGAACTTTGAGAAAAAGACTCCTCCATATGTCCAGTTACGCTCAACGCAGGTAGCCTTTGTCCTACCTGCTTTGCAACGCAGGTAGCCTTTGTTGCACCTGCTATGCAACGCAAGTACCCTTTGGAGCAGCTGCTTTGATCCAAAATTGACCTGTTTTGAGTGTTTTTTCAGTGGGAGACTGATTTGCAGAGCTGTGGTTTGCTGACCTTGTTCCTCCAAGGGTAAGAACAACATGTTTGGGGACTTTGGATCCCTCAGATTATTGACATTTCATGCTCCATGCTGTGAGGCACAAAAATGTCTATAACAGTTGCCCCCTAAAGTATGAGGTCGTTTATCGGGTGAAATGCTTTATTAGGAGGATCCGAAGTTCATTCAATCGTCGGGAGGTGACCTGTAACAAAATACAATACAATACATCATTTTTTCATACTTTAGTTTCATGATCTAGCTGAGGCGGGCATTTCCCATGCTCAGCTTTATAAATACATTTGCTGCACATAAACAGACGATCGTCTGATAGTAGACTGATAATTCTCTGCTTTTAATTATCATCCTTTTAGTAGGATGATCATCTGCTGCACATGTCTATGTCTTTATCTCCTGAATATATATCGCAGCCCGGATGGATGAAACTAGATCCGGGGTCTTCAAACTCCCGATCTTCACACTAAGTACAAGTCGATCCATGTGAGAATTTCTTGAAGTCGAACATGGAAAGACATCGCTTGATTACCAGTCAATAATGTAAACTGTTAACAAGCGCGAGAGGAATCACCGATAATGATGATGACCCTCAAGGTACTGCAGCACAATTCACGTGGCGTGAATATAGGATCTGACGTCGAACACCACGCAAAGTCCCCCGGTCGAAGGTCATTAATGTATACCTATCGCCGGAAGTGAGAAACTTGCCATTGAGGCATGCAAGCTTCAAAGTACCGAGGGGGTGTTCCTAGATCAACTTCTTGGATAGTGAGCTGATGTCGACAAGAAGCGATCCGTCAAAGGAGGGCCTTAATGAATCCCACATCAGTGACACGGAACGGAGCCAGTGATGATGGTGAAAACGATCTGTGAAATATGATTCAGGGTGGCGGTCATGGAAGGATGAAAGATGATGTATGGTAGTGGATGGGACCCGGTTGACACTTCTCTGAATGACATCTCTTGAACATATAACGACACTGATGTGATGGATTGGTAGCATTACCCCATGTATGGATGGTATGGCGAGACCATGGTGAAGGGACCGGTGAATGATAATAACCCAACCCGATATTTACGGAGGCAAAAGTGTCATGTTCAAGAGCGACCTGCTACCATTAAGCTTTGAGGTTCTCCCAATTTTTCCCCAGTCATTTCTGACCAGTACCTCTTTATTTTTGTCCAGCTTGAGGAGGATAACATATGCTTGTTCTATAACTTGCCCTTTGGGCAAGCCCATCGCTATGTTTTTAATGAGCTTAGCGATAGGGAAACTCGTTCTCGTCTACAGACAAGTTTGTCGCTCATCACCCCTTTTAACGAGCCCAGCAACAAAGATAGCTCGGTCCTTTTCATTTTTAGAGAGTCTGAAAAGGGTACATAAAGTGGACTCCAAAGGTCCTTTTTCGTCATCTAATCCCTTAAGTCCGAAAAAGTATAAAACAATATAGAAGGGATGAATGTTCGATAGCTTTATCGAGCCGAACTAGGCAAGCGCTCGATCTTTTTGTGTAATAATCCCTCGGATCCAAAAAAGATTAAAATCTAGAGGAGGGATAGCTCTTCCGGTCCTTTTAACGAGCTAGAAGGCCAAAACTCGGCAATCTTTTCATATTTTACGAGTCAGTTGAAAAGAGCTTAAAGAAGACTCGTCTTTTGAGGAACGAGTGATGAACAGGGATAGCTACAGATTCCAGGTACGGGTTGGAATTTTCCAATCACGGCAGTATTACAAGGATGGCTAGGTGAGATCACTCTTCGTAGCTGCTCCTCAAAATAGGTAAACAATCAAGTGGATGTGAATGATCGGCCAAATGACAAGTGGAGGTGACGGTGCACAAACACGACCAAGGCTTTTATGGCTGATGAATTTACGGTCTCAAATGGTTATTTACCGGTTCATTTTTTCTGAATGAGCTTGAACTCTGGGGGAAGCCTGCTCACAAGCTTATGTTTATTTTTTAACGAGCATGAATTTCCGCATTAAAACTGCTCGGATCTTGCGTTTATTTTTTAACGAGCATGAACTTTATGCTAAAACTGCTCGATTTTACCAGTCATAAAGTAGGAAGGTCTCGTGGGAGATCGCTATTTTTTAAGGAGCTTCATCTCCCTACGTATTGCTCCATATCCCCTCTTTGTGCAAGCTGGGTATCGGCTAATCCTACGAGTTTAACGGGTTAGACCTACAGGTTTAAAGGGAGGACCTAAAAAACTAAAAAACAAAAATAGCCGCCCGTGCTTGCATTCCAAGAGGTTTGCATGCCCCCAGGTGTAAGTCTAATTTCAAGGCTGCCCCTACTTTTCCGTTAAAAACCTTTGTTTTCAACAGGTGAGGCTTACCTCTTTCAGGTTACCCAAAGATTGTTCTGCTAATTCTTTCAAACAGAAACTTTCTTCGGCGACGCCGACTAGGCGACGGTGAATGACGGCGCTTCCGCCACCCACTTAACTTTAACAAAAGAATCTTTTTCCAGAACAACCCCATTCCTAACAGCCCCTTCTTCCGCATGAGAGCTCTTCCTGGCTCTTCTGTTTTACGAAGAAGAAGGAGGGGACGGGGTACGGACTAGTCATATTCTCCCGCGGAAATTCTACTTTACACCCAAGGTTTCTTCTGCCTCCAGAGTAGACCAGGATGCATGCCCCCTGGGTTCCAGCCTTCCTTTCCGGAATTACTCGCACTCATCAGGAAGAAGAACTGGAGGTAGAGACCTTTCTTGATCAAATAGACCATTGAGGATAGGTATGTGGCTACTTGCGATGCGTGATCCCGGAAGTGAAAGTTGGTCTACGAGCTTGACCATTCTTCCTTCGTATGGAAAACACATTATCCGAAAGAGTGAGGAGACTATTGCTTCCATGCAATATATGTAGTCTCGTCCAAGGAGTAGGTTATAATCCAAGGGTCCTTGGACGACCATCAAATTCATCTTGACAGCCTTTTCTTTCAGGGTAATAGGAACATTAGGCAGAATCCCTAATGGTCGACTGGTTCCTCTGTCAAAACCCGAGAGATTTCTTGTCTCAGGCAAAAGCGCCGGGAAACCCAGTGCTTTCCAAGCAATAGAGGATAGGATACTCACAGACGCCCCCTCATCAATGATAGTTCCAGCCATCACCATTTTGTATATTTGGACTATAATTCTAAATGGTATACTGGCTGGTAACCGGGGTCTGCCTAGTTGGTTCCAATCAAAGGACACAACCAGGTTGCTTGGTGGTGGGACCGCATATACGGCCGGGTATGATCCTGACGATGCTCCTTCCTGCGATAAAGGAGTGGGCACATTGCCCTGATGTTCATCAGAATCGGAGTTGATGAAGAGAACCTGGACGGTGTCATCCTTACTCTCTTCAGTGAGGGTGTCAACTGAAGATGAATCTTCAGTGACTGTGGTGTTTGAAGATGAAACTTCTGAAGGGAGAACCGGGTCAACTGCCGTTTCGACCTTTGGACTTTCGTCCGGTCCAGATTCAGTAAGTTTACTTTCAATGACTGACACTTCAGCTGGCCCTATAAGCGGGGCAGCTATATTTTCAACCAACGAAGGACTTGGCGCGAGTTTTTGATATCCAGGAGGAAGTAGCAACGGTGCAACCGGTTGATCTTCCAAAACTCTCTTTGCTTCGTCTAAAAAGGGACAACGGCGGAGGGTGTTATTGCCTTCACACAGTTCGCAGGGGGATCTCATTCCCCTTCGTTGTCTAGAACCTTCACTTTCGCTGGTCGACGGTAAGCATTCAATCTGGTTGTCAGAGGTTGACGCTTCCGAACTGTGCAAACGAGGGGACCAGTCCCTTAGTATCCGGGGAATACTGGGACAATCACTGTGGAAGTGGTCTCCTCTACATATGACACATGGCGATTTGGGCCCGGTCCGTGCTGTGTGTGGGTTTCCGTTAGATACCTTTTGCTTGCCCCCAGGCGCCTTTGGCTCCTTCTGCTTCTTTTCTTTCTTCTTCTTTTCCTTCTTCTTTTCTATGGGAGCTCCGCTTTTGGCGGCTTGACCTTTCGAAGAAGAAGGATCGGAGGAAGGTGTATAAGAAGTGGAAGGCTGGAGGGTAGCTCCAGACTGGTCTAACTGTCGACTCGACTGTTCAGGAACCGTGGTGGTCTGAACTACAGCGGTTGAGAATAGCCATAATGGCAGGCCAATTGTCAGTCCTGGAAGCGACAATGTGGCCATGTGGGGCGCACCAACTTCTCCCCAAGAGGAGAAAGGGCTAGGGGCCCCATCATGTGGAATCCCTTGGTCGGTGCGTTCCATGTTCTCAACCTTAAGATCAACGTAGGAATCAGGGGTGATTATGTTCCGTTTAGAATGAATTTTATTATGACGACGCTTTAGACACAACTTGCTTTTTCACTTTTTAAGAGTCGAGAAAAAGCTAAAGATGACTCTAGTCTCCTTCGATGTATTAACGAGCCCGAAGTGACAAATGCTCGGATGGACTTTTTCAGTTATAGAGTTTGAAAAAGGCCAAAAGAAACTACTCTGGAGTTCTAGGCAAGGGTGTGCCAAACCTTTCGCGAAACCACATAATACGTTTTACGGTACGGGTGGTCGATCTTCGTGAATGCTGTGTTCACTGCATCGCGATCAGTAGGGCGGCCGACACGGCTTCCTATGGATAAAGGCTTTGTTCCTATAGGGGTCCCCCAATATACGCGACGGTATGCGGGGGCACAAGTCCGTATTAGTGCTATCGTCCCTCAGGAGGAATCACCCACCTTCGTAGAGATCGACAGTCACTATGTTTAACGACGCCGGTTCACGTCTCTACCTAGACCTCTACTGTGTTTCGTTATGTTTCAAAACGTTGTTAGATAAATTCAGTTCTTTTTAGGTTGATCTTGTTTAGCAGTTTGCCTTTATGGATCACCACGTGATGTATATACAACTCCTAAATGCAGTCTAAGAATGATAAGCAAGCTTTTTCAATTCTTTCAACTTATGAAAACCTTAACTACTGAAGGAAAAGAAAGACATCATCTTTTCAAACAGATCATGGAGCACACACTAATGCACTTTCCCTAAATCGACATGCAAACTGTCAAAATGCACATGCACAATGCAAGTATTTCTTTTCTTCTTCCTTAATGTTGTGTATGACAAAAAGAAAGCTGTTGTACGATTTCAAATTCAATTTCAAGCGAAAGCAAACAAGTATTGTCCAACAATCAAAAGAACACCTTAAGATTTACTCGTTTCTACCCAAGAAATATTGAAATTCGAACCAGATAACGAAAGCAAATGTTCAAGTAGCTATGAACAGCAATAAACTAGCTCTTAGAAACACAACGACACTTTCTCAAAGGTCTAGATCCAAGAGGTCACAGCAAGACTAGCTCACTTTCGCTACGGGAAACTGTGAATGAAAGCAAGAAATACAATAAGAACAATCACGGTTTCAACATACAACTGAGGCGGAATGAGGGCAAAGAAAGGTAGTTTCAGCTGGGTATACAGGTTGACAGCAGGCTGCAAAAACAATATTGAAAACTGGGCAACAGACAGTGGGGAACCCCAGTTGCACAAGGCAAAACTAGATCAGCGCAGGTAGATGCACTGTCAGACAGGGATGCAGCGCAGGTAGCCCCTTCGGGACCTACGTTGTAGTGCAGGTAGCCTTTGTTGCAGCTGCACTGAACGAGACAACTCTCGTCCGTCCCAGATTCCGGGTCACAGTTTGCTCAAAAATCAACGGTTTTTGCTCAAATCAGAGGCTATCAGTCAAGTATACTCTAGAGGATGATTAAGGAAGATGAACACTATCACAAAGAGCAAAAGCGTCCTTGTGGATCAGCTCTTCAAATCATGAACATGCCCAGCACTGGGCTAGAGTGGCTGCCCTCTACTTTGCATTCGAAGAACTCGCATGCAGTTCGATTCGGTACTCCCTTTGTTCAAGAGATGAATAGCAAGAAACACAAGCTACCAACAAGACACGCTCCCCAGCGGAGTCGCCAGTCTGTTGTGGGGGAAAGTATCCAACTCGGAATGACCCTAACCCACTCTAAGGGTGACAGTTCCTTAGCAACAGCTGAAAGCAAAGCTATCTAAAGTTTCTTCTTTATGACATGCAAGAGATAAAAAGGATAGATCCACTTACCGATGTCTTGCGCAAACGGTCGATCCAATCTCCTTTGTTTGTCACTTGCTCCTAGCTCCAAGTCTTTTCATGGGCCCAGCTACACGAGATCCTGCAAATAAGATAAGAAAAGGAAACTACAAGAGGCATGCATGCATAACTGATTCAAGGATTAGCATAAATCAAAGACGCAAGTAAGACAATACACATTGAAACACATGCGAATAGAAGAACCTCAAATGCTTTATTGATATATAGAAGTAAGGTTCAGGCGGTGATACAACCATGAGAGGTCCAATCCAACATCACCTTCCCGACGGAGAGAAATCTCTTCTTCACCTCCCTCAAGCAATCACCCAATGCTCACAACTGCAAACCAACAACGATTCTTTGCACCAAATTCCCCGCCTCTAGATCCCATGGGATGAGATCCTTATATAGAGTTTTGGAGTGAAGGTAAGTCATGTTGGTGTGTGACTTAATGTGCTCTTCAACTCCAGTTGTTCTTCAGTCCTTCACTCAGAGTTCCTACCTTCCACTTGGAGTTTTAGAAGCTCTTTAACTCATCATTAGGCGAATCTTATGATCACATGCTTTTCTGGAAGCTTCTTGGGCACTGGCACTTTGAGAAAAAGACTCCTCCATATGTCCAGTTACGCTCAACGCAGGTAGCCTTTGTCCTACCTGCTTTGCAACGCAGGTAGCCTTTTTTGCACCTGCTATGCAACGCAGGTACCCTTTGGAGCAGCTGCTTTGATCCAAAATTGACCTGTTTTGAGTGTTTTTTCAGTGGGAGACTGATTTGCAGAGCTGTGGTTTGCTGACCTTGTTCCTCCAAGGGTAAGAACAACATGTTTGGGGACTTTGGATCCCTCAGATTATTGACATTTCATGCTCCATGCTGTGAGGCACAAAAATGTCTATAACAGCATGTCCCCGCGGAACCCGTTACGCAGCAAATTGTTGATGGAGGAGAAGGGGAAAGCCGTCACTATAGAAACATATGAAGAAGAAGAAGATCTACAGGATCTTACCATCGTAGAAGGAGAAGATGAAGGCATGGAGGTGGATACTTAGCCTACACACTCTGTGAAAAAACTGGCCAACTATGTCCCCCTGTGAAAAGGGAAGGCCAAAGTGCCTAAGGACCTGGACGAGACAAAGAGCTCACTCCAGACCTCGCTCCTCCCAGATGGCATCATGTTTGAAGGTATGCACCTGGGCCGCATGCTGAGCCTGAAATTCGAAGATTGGGACCTCGCTAACCACGAGAAGTTCCCTCACCTTGAGACTGGAAACCTCATGAAGCATAACACTGCGGGGGTGGTGACAACATTAGAGTCAAAAAAGTGGTTGAGCTGAGTGGAAAAGGCTAGGCTACTGAACCTACTCTGCATGCCGCATTTCCATCACACCCCAATAACCATTTCCGTCATCCGGAAACTACTCTTCTTGGTGCATGATGGGTGTTTATGGCTAGAGGATCCCATCCCCATCACAATAGACTTGATTCATCGCATCTCCCAGCTTCCATACAAAGGAGAGGACCCCGCGGCCATATCGGAAGGGAAGGGTAGTGATTTGGCCATCGCGAAGGCCATCAAGAAGAAGTATAGTTTGGAAAAGAAAAAGAGGGGCTACACCATCTCCAACATTAAGGACAAAGGAGTACGCGTGGCAACCCAAATCCTCGCAGGAAAAGTTATTGCCAAGTGCTGCGTAGATGAGGTGCCTGTGTCAGTGGTTGCATTGGCCAAGCAGTGCGCATAAGGGTCCAGTTTAATTGGTCTGAATTCCTTTGCACAATATTTTTAGAGAATTGTTGCGAAGCGCAGGAATATGGCAAAACATTCCACCATGCATGGCTATTGCTGTCCATAGTGCTCATAGTTGGGGAATTGCTGGAGGATAGTCAATTCCCCATAATTGACAGAGATTAACTAGAGGCCATGAAGTATGCTTCGCTCTCTGCCACAAAGGATGCTAAAAGGATACGCAACAACAAGATCTTCTGGGTGCTCATAGAGATGAACATCAAAATGTGAATCAATTGTAAGTCGCGTTTGTCACCCACAGTTTACAACAGTCTGCAGAGTTTTTCAGAATTTAAGGTAGACATGCCTAACATATATATCAGGGCATGCAAAGACCCGACTAAACAGTGGACAAAGCTACCCTTTGTAGCCACTGGTGATGCCATTTTCAATGTCATAGAGGCATGGCCGCCGAAATGGCGTGCCCTAGACATTGCAATAATCGAGAAGTCGGAAACGCAAAAGAAGAAAGACGAGGCAAAGCTACGCATCACATTGTTGGCCAAAAAATAAAGGAAGGAAACAACAACAACAGAAGTGTGAGCAGCGCGAGACGCGGCACAGAAAGCAGTCGAGCAGGAAAACGCTGAAGCAGTAGCAACAGCACAGGAAGTAGCCACAAAGGTGGGTGAGGGCCAAAAAACACCTTCACAGGGGCATGACGCAGAGGAAGAAGAAACAAAATAAGGGGGCGTGGACCCACGAACCGCATTAACACAGCTGAAGTACCAACATCCAGTAGAGCGGGCACGGTAAGGGAGGAAGGTCAAGGCCTCGAAAATTGTCCATTGATCCGATCACCCTAACTGAGGGTGATCTGCATGACATCAGCAAGATAGTGCATGATGTCACCACTGAGGCTCTCCAAGATTTCATGCACAAGAACCAGATTGTGTTGGGGGCTCTTAGAGCACAGTTGCAGGAATTACAGGCACACCCCCTCAGTTTGGTACCCTTTCGACCAACCTCGCAGTTGGATCCACGACATTAGAGCATATGTTGCATGCACGGATGATGAACACGATAGTGCTGCTGGAAGGGGCACTAGTGACATCAAATGAGGCCAATAGGCCTTTGGTTAGCACGTTGAAAGGTCTCGATGTTAATCTAGCTTCCCTCCCACATGAGACATTAAATGTGTTGCAGGATGGGATAACTGCAGGGCTGTGAGCTAGGGAGAGTTGTGTGCTCCAAGTCCTTAGTGAGCAGAAGATAAATATGGAACAACTAAGCTTGCAGCACAAAAAATTGGTGTCACAAAATCAACAGCTGGTATAGGTGATAGACGACGCTTGCTAAAGTGTCCCGGAGCTGGCCATCTCAGCAGATATACCAGCAGAGGCACAGATCCATAGGTTAGCAGCAGGGGTCCGTGAGGCTAGGGAGGAAATGACAAAGGTTCAGCTGGAGTTGAATCTTCAGATAGCTGAGCTCCGGTTAAAGGCACAACCATCCACTCCCCCGAAAGTCAGGGAACAACGCACTAGCACAATCACAGTGAGATTGGAGGAAATTGGAGGTGCAATGTGAGACTGCACCAGCATGTTGGAAGAATCACTTGAGGTCCTCACAACTCTGCAGCAGGACCCCAACATCCAACGCTTAGACACATAGGCATGAGAATCCAACAACAATATGATAGTGTATGAGGAACTGCACAGACAGTGGTCCTCACCCAGAGGCTTGTGAGGATGCAGCAAGTTAAAGAACCGAACGAGCAGGTGGATGCAACACGATGTAAGGAAGTAGCCCTAAAAGCATGCATCCAACCTTGGATCATCGAGGCCTTCTCCATCACGGCAGACATTGAAGGAAATCTTGCACACATACAGGGGATGCACACATTGATGTAGAGAAGAACTCCGAACACAGAGGTCTTGGAACAACGTATGTATCAAATCCAGAAAGAAGTAGCTTAGTGCACTGCTGACCTCCGTGCAGTTTGAGAATAGTTGGAAGGACTCCACACAAAGATTGCCGTGCTGACAAAGTGACTCGAGGGTGAGTCACGATGTTTGTGTTGGGGGATTTTTGGGCATGGAATCCCCCCAAGACATGTTTTGGGGCTCAAAGCCCAAGTTTTGACCCAATCTTGTTGTAAAGCTCCACGAATTGCGGGCGCGGTGCGCGAAAGTATGATAGAGTCACAAGGTTTTCTACCCTAGTTTTGTTATGTAATGTCGGTTGGATAGACCTACCCATGGTCCGTAGAACATGGGATTGTATAAATAGAGCAAGGCTCTGAGGAAAGAAAGAGAAGGAAATAGAGTCTTAGTGACTGAGTCGTAAGTTGAAGTGTGTCTTTGGGTCGTAGGGTAGGAGAAGGCTCTGCAACTGGGTGCGCAAAGGCCTAGTAGTCTGCAGCTGAGTGGGTAGACCCCTGCAGCTGAGTGCGCAAGGCGGAGTCGAGTCTGTAACCAAGGAAGGAATTAATAAATAGAAGTTTTATCATAATTCTATGTATCTATTCTTGGGTTAATACATGCTTGATATAATTTGCAAATATACTGTTTATTTACTGTGCACACTTGTATGAATTGTTTATGTTGTTAAGTATAACTTAAAGCACACAAGTAGGCTAAAATAATCAACTAACGTCGGAATACCAGTAAGGTCTTGGGTAATAATGCAGAAGCGTAGCGTTCAACCCATGAGTAGGGCTACGTGAAGGCAGTATATCAGGCTGCGAGGTATGGGAAAGTGCGCGAAGCGACCTGTGTACAGGGTCAAATCGTGGACCACTTGAACTCATCAGACATCTCCAGGGTGCGGAAACCTAGTTCTACCACCCTCCCATACTACTTTGGGTGAGAACTTAGTCTGTGCTCCATGGACTGTTGCCAAAAGGGCTAGTAGTACCAGGATTTGTTTGGCTAACTTAACTCTGAACCTGGGTTAGGCCCGAATAAGCCAACAATGGCTATTGAAGTATGTATCTCAAATTTATATGCTTTAATTATTGATGAAATTTTTAGTGTGTGACTTCATAATGGGTGCGGCTAAAAAATTAGTAGTTGCACAGAACGCATATTTACTTATTTTTATAGTATTAGAGCTTAAATATGAATTTCCCCCTATACCAAGTAACTTGATTGCTACTCCAGTTTGTAAATTATAAAAAAAAATAAAAATGTGCATCATAGGGAGTGTCCCTACATGTTTGAAGGATGAGTGTGTTTTTCCACAAGGCTTACAAGGGTGAAGAAAAAAACACTAATCTTTCCTATGGCTTACTTAATCATAATGTTGGCATTCGAAAATTTGTGGAAGCGGAAGAGGTGAAGATGAATATTCTTGAAGGAATCAAACACTTTGAAATTGGATGGGTTTAGAGTAGTATGAAGTGTGAAATGAAACATCCTTGTCACATCTAGGATTGGTTTTATTCTTGTTGTTGAAAGGTTCTTCTCAAAGTTTGATGATGGGCTAGAGCTACTTCTAAAGTGACCTCCTTGATTCAATTAGGTGTTGGCTATTGATAAGAGTCTGTCTCATACTCAAACAATGAATTGTTCTAAACAAAAACCAATTCAGAATGATAACCCTTTTGTTG